>OZ014431.1:14258392-15568871 GCA_963966015.1 Aphidecta obliterata | reverse complement strand
ATATACTTTCTTTTCAATTAACAAATTTTTTAACGCGTAATATTCAACAATACATAACTTCTTTCATTTGTTGAAAATTTTAGAATTATTTAATTAGAGATTTTCATTGTTTCGCCCATATATATACAGTAAAATTCATTGACAATCAACTTACCCTATTGTACTGCAAAGGTGGGTTGAGAAGATGCAGTAGATTATTGGATTTGCTGCTGAATTCAATGGGGCTAGGCTCTGCACGAATGTTGCTATAGCAATATTCGTCTGGGTGGGTTGGATGTGTCCATAAACTTGTAGGAGATCGAAGACAATGTATGGGCTCCAGCACAGGATGAACACTAAAATGCGAAGAAATATTCAAATGGAAAATTCACATATTATGATATTATGTAATATTCGAAAAAAATCCGCTCGATAAACCTGCAACTTGAGCAAAACATTTGTAGAGAGCGATATGGCTACTTCTTGTGACGTATCTGGCCTTTGATTTGCTCGAAATGAACAAAACAACGAAGAAAGTTCTGCGATAGGTCAGTGGTTGATACGTCAAATCCGTGAGAGTTGCTGCTGTGTTCAAATAAATTCATTTCTTACAGAATTTTTTGTGTAATAATTACTTCGAATGAAAAACTTTCCCTATTCTGAATTCCAGAAACATTTCCAGAAATAATAATCGAGTGTTTTACAAAATTAATGCTTACCACTCACAATAACCAAAGTTATCTTGACTGTCTTGATTTTAGCCCTGGGAATGAGACCCCTTGAACTGACCCTTTTGGAATCGGACCCTAAAAAAATTATATCATTAATTCATTCCGTTTTATCTAAAATCATAAAACTAAACAAAAGGGAACTGGGCAAAGAAACTTATTATATCAAAAATTACGAAAAGCACTGCCGTGAAGTCAGCAGCTTTTGAGCGCTCGTACATCCACCTTGTAGGTAGATTCGCATTTTGCAGTTTTAGTAATCAATTGAAAGAATTTTCGACAGCTGTCAAAAAAATTCTCAAACTTAGGCGAAACTCCAGACTTCATGTCAGTTCTTCAGCTGATCAATTTTTTTTCGATAATTCGGTTGAATTCTTTACGGTATCTATGGTCTTGGGTGATGCGATCTGGATAAAATTTTGCACGTAGTTCGAATACATTATTCCCCAGGTAGGTGCATGATTTCATTCCAATCCGATCAGTAGTTTCAAAACTATCAGGAAAAAAATATTTTGAACGGCCATATGCACGGAACCCCTAGTCTTATTTTGCTCATTGTTGAACGTGACCGCGATATTCGCGATCCAAACCCACCCTGAAAATTTCAAGTTCCTAGGCCTTTCTGTTCAAAAGTTACAATTTTCTATGGTTTCTATGGTTCTGGTCATGCGATCTGGACAAAATGTTGCTTTAATATATCATTCTCGTTTAAAATACAAAATTTTATTTCGATCGAATCCGTAGTTTCGAAATTATCGAGGAAACAAAATTTCAAACGACCGTATTTACGGAACCCCTAGTATAATTCTGCTCATTGATAAACGTGAACGCCACATTTCAGATCTACTCCTATCCTGAACATTTCAAGTCCCTAGGCCTTTCTGTTCGAAAGTTATGATTTTCTATGGTTTCTATGGTTCTGATCATGCGATCTAGAGAAAAGTAGCTTGAATATATCATTCTCTATTAGTATACAAAATTTCGTCACGATCGAATCTGTAGTTTGGAAATTATCAAGAAAACTAAATTTCAAACGACCATATTTACGGAACCCCTAGTATAATTTTGCTCATAGACGAAAGTGATCACGACAATCGAGATCCACACCTATCCTGAAAATTTCAAGACCCTAGGCGTTTCCGTTCAAAAGTTACAATTTTCTATGGTTTCTATGGTTCTGGTGATGCGAGCTGAACAAAATTTTGCATGTACCTTGAAAACCTCATTTTCCATTAGAGTACAAAATTTCAACTTGATCGAATCTGTAGTTTCAAAGTAATCAGGAAAACAAAATTTCGAGCGGCCATATTTACGGAACCTCTCGGCGAATTTTGCCCAATAACGAACTTAACCGCGGCATTCGAGATTCGAACCTACCCTGAAAGTTTCTAGGACATTCCGTTCGAGAGTTATCGTGGATACGGCCGGACGGACGGACAGACTTGAATTTTTCGACGGATTCGTCATCAGTGAGTCGAACATAGTCGTTTGACACCATTTGCGGCTCAAAATTCGAAAAATACAGACATCGTGACGAAATGATATAGCCCTCGTGAAAGTAGTACGAGCGCTCAAAAAGAGCACCATGAAATGGTACACAGACGGCTCATAGACCATGTTTGGACCTGAAAATCATAAAAAGCACTGCCGTGAAGTCAGGAGCTTTTGAGCGCTCGTTCATGCACCTTGTAGGTAGATTCGCATTTTTCAGTTCTATAAACCAATTGAAGAAATTTTTGACAGCTGTCAAAAAAATTTCAAACTAAGGCGAAACTCCAGACTTCACGTCAGTGCTAAGTGACCAATTTTGTTTTCGAAAATTCGCTAGAATTTTCTACAGTATCTATGGTCTTGGTGGTGCGATCTGGACAAAATTTCGCACGTACTTTGAATACATTATTTTCAATCTATGTGCAAAATTCCAATCCAATCCGTAGTTTTGAAATGATCAGAAAAAAAATATTTTGAACGGCTATATTTAGGGAACCCCTAGTCTAATTTTTCTCATTGATATACGTAACCGCAACATTCGAGATCCACACCTATCTTGAAAATTTCCTAGGCCTAGTTATAATTTTCTATGGTTTCTAAGGTTCTGGTCATGCGATCTGGAAAAAATGTAGCTTGAATATATATTATCATTCTCGATTGAAATACAGAATTTAGTCACGACCGAATTAGTAGTTTCTTAATTATCAAGAAAACTAAATTTCAAACGACCATATTTACGAACCCCTAGTCTGATTATTAGAGTTCGCGAGGCATGAAAAGAGCTCTAAAACAGATTTTCGTGTGAACTTCATTGCTGAAATGTATGGACCACTTAGTATCATTCCCTACATTATAACAATGCAAAATCACTTTGTCGTCAAAAAATCGTCCTGTGCAGGATGTGGTGGGGGGCATTTTTCCAAAAATTGATAAATTTTTTTTTTCGCTTATAAGTATCTACATCCAGTGACTCATATTCAAACAAATTTCCATCGAAATATACTATTCAGAAATATTATATTTTAATTATCAAAGTCGGATACAATGCGCTTATATGGAGTTCCTTAAGATATAATCGCTTGCCCTGCAAAGGCATATTCACCATTATGTTCTGTTTCATTTTACTCGGAAACTGTCGCGAAAATCAAAAAAGTTCATATAAGTCTAGATTTGCTCATTAATTCACATTTCCTAATTCTTTGTCTTCAGGAAAAGAGAAATTAGGAGCAACTTGTATGCATTCAAACCGTAAAGGACAGAAAACGAATTATGTAATTCTACAGATTGTCCTACTTACACGAGGGCTATATCATTTCATCACGATGTCTGTATTTTTCGAATTTTGAGCCGAAAATGGTCTCAATCGCCAAAGTTCGACTGACTGATGACGAATCCGTCAGAAAATTCAAGTCTGTCCGTCCGGCCGTAAGCAAGATAACTCTCGAACAACCTAGAGACTTGAAATTTACAGTGGGAGTTCAGTTCCCAAATGCCGCAGTTGAGCAGAATTCCACCAAGGGTTCCGTAAATATGGCCTTTCGAAATTTTGTTTTTCTGGTTACTTCGAAACTACAGATTCAATCGAGAATTTTGCACTCATTTGAAGAATGACGTGTTCAAGCTTCTTGCAATTTTGTCCAGATCGCATGACCAGAACCATAGAAACCATAGAAAATCTAACTTTCGAACGGGAAGGCCTAGAGACTTGAAATTTTCAGGATAGGTGTGGATCACGGATGTCGTAGTCACGTTAATCTATGAGAAAAATTAGATATGGTCGTTCGAAACTTAGTTGTCTTGATAATTTCGAAACTACGGATTCGATCGTGACGAAATTTTGTATACTTATGGAGAATGATATATTTAAGCTACATTTTTTCCAGTTCGCATGACCAGAACCTTAGAAATCATAGAAAATTATAACTTTCGAACGGAAATGCGTAGGGACTTGAAATTTTCGGGATAGGTTTGGATCGCGATTGTCCCGGTCACGTTCATTAATGAGCAGAATTAGACAAGGGGTTCTGTAAATATGGCCGTTCAAAATATTTTTTTCCTGATAATTTCGAAACTACTGATTGGATTGGAATGAAATTTTGCACATAGATGAAGAATGTATTCAAACTACATGCGTTCCAGATCGCATTACCAAGACCATAGATACCGTAGAAAATTCTAGCGCATTGTCGAAAAAAATCACCTAAAGCACTGACGTGAAGTCTGTAGTTTCGTCTTAGTTCGAAAATTTTTTGACAGCTGTTAAATTTTTCTTCAATTTGTTTCTAAAAATGGAAAATGCGAATCTACCTTTAAGGTGGATGAACAAGCGCTCAAAAGCTCCTGACTTCACAGCAGTGCTTTTCTAGATTTTGTTTCTTATACATATTTTGTTTCGCTATAATTCCGAGAATACTACAAACAGAACTCTTTTCCGCCTCCAGAATAGAAAACGGGACGAGGATATATCCTTATTGGGGTGATCCTAGATACTGGAGTACATTATAATCCTGACACTGAATGGAGAGCTGTAGCTTTAGCAATAGAATCTCTTATTTTGCAATTTCTAATAAAAATCACAAACCTGGTCTTTCGTTGGGATTATTCACGTTGTACTTCATTTTTGCGAATGCTTTCGAGCTCTTAGTCCAAATTATAGCAATTATCACTGCATAGCAAGTTGCTATTATAGCTGCCGGTATGACGAATAGTGATATCGATACAAGCGTCATGTACAACTTCCACTTCCATTGCTCTGAAAATTCCAGCCAACACTGGGTCTGACCTGGAAAAAATATAAATTGATATGCTGAATTCAGTAAGGCGCCTTCTCCATTTTGTATCACGTAATTTTAAAATAAAGTTGAAGTTTTTTCTATAACTCTCTGAACTCAATAGGATCAATTATTCTTGTTTCGAAGATTTCATCTGGTTTCTTACTCACCCTGTACAATTTTTTCCTCGTATAAAAATAAAATCGGTATCGACAAAACGACACTGACTAACCATGCCGTGAGTATCAAGCATTTGGCTCTTCTCCCTGGAATAAAATTCAGAATAATTTAGATAGCTTCCATAAAATGGAAGATACAAGCTGGAAGGGCAGTAAGTCACAACCCCTCGCAACTGAGGTTCCCTATATAATTTCCTCTTTTATTGCGGCCATTTGAGTTCATTTTATGGGGTTTAAAATATTAAAACCCTTACAAATATCAAAATTACTATTGGAAATGTGACATTAATGTATGATTTTCATCGTTCTGAATGAGGATGAGAAAAAATCGGATTCAAACGGCGGATTAACGAGACAACCATAGAAATCGAGTTTGAGCGGATTAGTATTTTGTATTTTGTGAATAGGAATACTCACAACTTCCTGAAAACTTCATTGGATGCCTTATGGCATTATATCTATCTATACTCAGAGCCACAAGCACATAGGTTGATGCATAGGTTACAACAACCTGAAAAAAAAAACAATTTAATGCACCTCTTATTGTTGTTATTGAAAAAATTACCTGTAGAAATTTTATGATTTTACAAGCAATATTTCCTGCATACCAGCTGATAGTGGCTCTCCATATTATATCCGTTAAAACACTTATAACTCCAACGCAGAGGTCTGAAAAATTGATCGAATTATTAGTTTTTCATGACAATTTTTTACTAGGGTTGCAATTTAAAATCGCAGTTAATCTCTTGATAATTTTCCTGTACTGCTGTTTTTATTTGAAACCTTTGGAATTTTTCGAGAACAGTTCTCCCCTAAATTTTTGAGAAGAACAATTCGCTCCTAAATGTTTCACAGTTCACTCTCTGGAAATAATATAATTTGAAAATCAAATGATCTCTGCTGTTCAGAGCTCTTTTCCGATCCGCTCGCACATTGTTCACAACCGGTTCAGAACTAGTCTGCAGGGCCGTATCTAGGGCGTGGCAGGGGTGGCACGGTCGCAATGTCCGCAGGGGCGCCAAAAAATATCAAAAATAAAGAAATAGAAGCGCCAAGCAAAAAATATTAATTCGAAAGATGATAACACGGTTACGTAAATAAGTAATTCGATCACAACATTCCGAAACATTGATATTCAAAAAACAGAATGGCAATAAGGTCAGAAATACGAGAAATATGGTCCAATTGTTATAAAAAATTTCCAAAGATGCCGTACTCTGATCATAAATATTACAATCGGCAATATTGTCATGCGATTCCAAGCACAGCCCTTTTATGAGTTGTTTACACTACATCCCTTATCGCATCCAGCTTGTTTTGAAGGGCGGCTTCTTTGATGATGACGGTTCATAATGTTCGAATTGTTTAGATTTTTAGGCCACATCTGTAGAATTTTAAAAACGATTTGTATTGCCAAAAATTCACCAATCGGAGTTTTGAGCTCAAGAAGTGGGAGAAAAATTGAGGAATATTATTCTATTCTACATAAATATTGATTTCTTTCAATTGTGAAGGGAAGAACAAAAAATTTAAATTTCAATGTTCGTTAAGTGTGTATCCAGATTTGAAGTGTTATAAGTTTTGAGATTTTTTTTTATATTCTGACTTTTTTGTGCCATTGTGCTTTTGGATTCGAGCATTATAAATTGTGATATTGAAGGTGTGTTGTACTAAGTATTAGTTATTTTTTATGACATTATTCTGGCATCGGATATATTCAATTATTCGTATTTTAACATAATAATATTGTTCCTTTCAATTCAAGAAGAAATATGTTCGGTTCATTGCGGAAAATATGGATTTTCAAACTTGAGTTCTCACTTCTCAGAGCTTCTTTTTTCGAAATCTAATGAAACTCAAATTTTAGTGTTACTTTCCATAGTTTTCATTGAATCTTCAATCTCATCCGGCAAAGATTATTCTAGTGATTTTTTTATACTTTAACTTATGGACTTCTTGAATATTGTAACAACGGGCCCTGTACGAAGCTATTAGTACGTGTTTCAAATGGTTATAAAATAGTATTTGTGTGCTAAGTTTGCGGTTTTTTTTGCAGAGATTGTGATTATCGATTATTGTTTTCTAGTCAACTTACCAAAAAATTTTTATTTTACGTTTGCAGTATGTATTTTTGAATTTTAAGTTGAAGAACTTATATTTTTTAAGATAAATGTTCGTATTTATTACATAGATATGAATATTTCATTTTGTTTTTTCAGAATTTGTTTTATTTTATGCATTTCATTTAAAATGTGCATTTCAATGTTTTTAATGAAAAAAATTCTCCATAAAAATGTGTATTATTTTGAAACTCTTACGGAAATATATGACTAGCATTATGAAAAATATAATAAGAAAATATGATTAATGGAAAAAAATCTACGCAAATGGGGGGCGCTGTCTAATATATTGCCACAGGCCCAATAGTACCTAGATACGGCCTGCTAGTCTGGGTAAATTAAAAGTCTCTTTCAGTTACGAAATTTCGGTTTCATAATCAAAATGTTGTTCCTTACTTTCATTTGCCCTATGCTTCACAGTGGTAATTGTTTTTCTGGATGTACATTCAGGCGTGTATGCACAAGAGTTTTTTTGAACGTTTTCGAATAAAAATTCAATATTTTTCCGTGTAATCCAATTTGAAAATAGGAATATTTATACATGTTTTTGACTATAAAATTGGCCCCTTAGGAACAAGTAAGTGGCATGTTCAATTTTTCTGTGTTGGGATCCGTGAATCCGTCTAGGAAGTATCCGGAATTTATTATTAACATTCTAAGACATGAGTAATGTCTAAAATAGGTTGTGCAGATAGTCGGGTATGGCCAAAGTTGCATGGCAATAATATTTGTCGAATATTGTTGATTCTCAACAGGTATATAATTTATGAAATGATGTCGCAACTAGAAAAAAGAAAACAGGTAGAATATTTGTATAGAAAAGGTTTTCGAAACGTTAAAAAATTAGTGCAATTGACTAAACTGGGAAAAGGTGCAGTATATAAGAAAATAAAGAGGATCAAAAATGGCATATATATGAGGCATAGACCAGTTTCAGGAAGACCGCGTAAGATTGAAGTAAACAATATGAACGCTTTATTGGCCTTAGGACAATCCGCGCCGAAGATTTCGCAAATGGGCTAACAGATTTGGAAATCAACGAAATATGAAGTATGTCCAGAAACCGTCCGTATGTCACTGAAAAGACAAGGCTGTTATCAAAGAACCCAAAAAATCCTAAAAATGACACTTTCACAAAAAGAACGAAGGATAGAATTTTGCCAACGTTTTCGAGAAGATAATTTTAATAATGTCTTCATATCTGATGAAAGTTGTTTCCAACTTGATGGAAATCACTTAAAAATCCTATCAAAACAACCTGTTACCGTTCAAATTTCCAAATTTCCCAACAAAATAATGGTTTGGGGAGCAATATCTCAGCCTCTCTATAATTGATGGTACCATTTATAGAAGGAAGTATTGTGGCATTCTAAACGATTTTCTTCTTGAAACGGCGCATGCTTCAGATCCAGAAGGGTGGCGTTTTCAGCAGGATAATGCAAGATGGCTTACTTTGGCCTATACACAAGATTGGATGCAAGAACACCAACTGACAACCATTTCATGGCCAGCAATGGCATAAGTCCCATTGAAAACGCATGGGCACTAATGAAGATTGAAGTTGAACGAGCAGCGCCACATCATAAAGATGATTTAATTCAGTCAGTTTTACAGACTTTACAGTCCTGGACTACCACCACCCAAAATGATGGAGGTGATCTAGTTTCGGGTGTACCTCGACGTTTAGTCGAGTGTTTATAGTAAAATGGAGGTTGTATCAGTAAATAAGATGAATATTTTGTTATTATTTTCTAATTCAAGAATTAAAAATAATAAGTGATTACAATTGAGCTCTGTTTTTTTCCGGATACTTTCATCGTTATCATCCATTCGAAATGTTTGGCATTCACTCCGTCAATTTGTTAGAAAGTGCCAAATTTTTTTTATTTTTCCGTTCAAGATCAAGATGGATGTGTGATTGATAGTTTCACCCCAGAATAATGTCTTCAAAAGCCCTACCTCTCGATTGTACGAGAGCCATCTGATATCGAGTATTCAGAAATGAATGACATCCAGGGCTGGCAACGCAAGATTATCCGATGTTGCAGGAAATTAGATTGAAGAATAAGTTGCCATTAGCTTTGTTCGCAGAGTAGTCCCCGACATGTCTTGGACTGTCATTTATTCTGAAGAGGTACCTATTCTGGAGAGGCTGCGCAGAGTTATCGTGGCCGGGCAGGTTTTCTTCAACCCATTTTTCAATTCAATTTTGCATTAGCCAGAAAATTTCAGGGGATAATTTTTTTTTTCAACTAACACAAATGAGGGGGAAAGCTTCTCCTTAGCGCTGCTCCTAAGCTATCGTGCAGCAGGAGATCAGATGTTCGAGCAAGTTCTATTTAGGTTTTGTTTCGTCTGTTGGGTAAGAAGAAGAAGAGTGCCACGAGGTTCACTTGTAATGTCAGTCTTTTCGATTAGGAGACTAGAGAATCGAGAAGCTATAGTCGATATGACGGATTCAACTCTCGAAAATGGAATTTGTAATAAATACAGTCTCTGTATTTCCTAGACTCCTGACTATTGAATACATCGTTGACGAGTACATTGAAACTCGACCTGCAAGACAGACCCGCCCGGATTTTTATGGATTTCTGCACTGTATGGGGGTTCATGTTTCGGTCCAAAAGTTCCACACACGCACGGATATTTTTATGTGAATAAGTAAAACTCACCTGCAAAAGCTAAATGCCTGATGAAGTAGTTCATTCTGCTTTTTCTTGATCTTCCAACTAATAATGTATACAGAACTGCTATGTTTCCGACAACAATCACGATGAACAACAACCATAGGACTGTGAATTGCTCAACCTGCAAAAGAAAAGCAATTGTTATTTCTGAAGATTTACTTCTAAAAAAACGAAATTGATTTCAACTTTCAACCATGTAAACAACAAACACTTAGTTCTAATGTGTTTGAATGAAATTTACTACTAGTCGGTAAATGAAACTAATATACATTCTGCAATAAAAATATGAACGAACAAAACATTCGGAAGGAAATCCCAATCACGAGTTGGTTTTCCAGACACCAACTAGCAACTGTGAAGATTAGGTGAACAGGATTTCGAAGGGGTTAGCGGAATGTCCACTTGAGATCGATAGATTTTTCAGCTTACATCATACATCTTCTTAACACACCCCCCCCCCTCTCCCTTTGTACAGGCAGTTACGGATTAAGGGATTTCAAAATTTCAACTTAGATTCAGAAACCTACGGTGCACCTGTGAAGGCAGATTTTTGTTCTAGTATCTATCATCATTAGCAGATCTGCAACAACGAAGCAAAAGCAAGTTGTAAATTTCGCCTATATATTTTTCAAAACTATCTGTACCTATTTTCGGAAAAATGGGTAATTCCGAACCATATTAAAAAATGCAAAGCTAGCATTCTTTTATTCACAAGAAGAAACCCATAAAACAGCGCTGTATATTATGTGTTGCTTGTTATTCATTTCAGTTGTTCTATCCATACAATTTAAAATGAAATACATATTCTACTCAAAGGTATCTTCTATCCCACTCCGCCCCAAAAGTACATTGTGAAAAATTCAGAGTTAGGACAAATTCAAGATTATAAAAATTAAGGGCACGTTCACATTTCCTCATTTCTCCTATCCAAGTATAAACTTTGCTTTCAACTTGTTCTGTGACGCTTGACGCTTCTTAATTTCGATTTTCCCTCAAACTTCTCTGTTTCCCTACATTTCTGACATAATATCATGCAATGAATCTCAGATGTAAAGGCACACTTTCAACGAAAATTGGGCGAAATGAGATATGTTGTGTAATTTTTGAGATAAGTATATAATATTTTCGGTGTGCTCCGACACATACTTTTTCCTTGAAAAGGGCCCAAGAATTGCAATAACTTTTAGTTAAAAAAAATTATTTCCTTGAGGCATCCTAGAGACATCTAGAGTACATGAGGGGAAGGACTGAAATGGAAAGTGTTTTTTAGTCACCCCGGACGCCAACCTCGTAACATTCGAGACAAGGAGGATATGTTGCCGAAGAGTAAGGTGACTCGAAAATCCGCTGATTGAATTAGAGTAACTCGGTGAAACCTCAACTACACTAGAAGGTGTCAGACATGATGTAGCCGAAAAGATTCTTCTTCTTCTACTCATTCGGAGTTTATTTTGTTCACGAAAATTGAGGCGCTAGGTGGCACACGTGGTTTTTGTGAAGATTTTTCATCAGGAGGATAGGGAGAGAAAGAGGTTTTCATTCAATGCAGCACGCTAGCCGAAAGAAGGTGACGGCGACCTCTAAGAACATTTTTATTGCAGGATCAGGATGGGAGGCCGGCTGGATTTAAAAAAAAATGTCAAGTGCGGGCCAGTTCTATCTATCACTAATCAGTGTAAATGAGTATTACTGCAGAGAATATCCTTTTACGAGGTGAAACGTAAACTTGCCTTCTTGTGAGTCGAATTTGTGAAGAAATTAGTGATATTATTCACTTGGCTTTTCTTCACACGTGCAGAGCAGAGGATTTTGAAAGGAACCAGCAATAAAAGATTTCTATTTCTTCTCTTGGCGAAATCACAAATAAATTATGCTTGCAATTAACACGAAAAAGGTGCGCGTACAATTATAATTCTCCGTCGTGGGGAAAAATTGGAAAACCTAACACAACAATTAATTGCATATAATAGTTATAATATCTATAAGCATTATCAAATTGTTTTTTCCAATGATTACACTCAAAGGATAACGCCTGTTTCTTCCGTTAATCAAAGTATTTTCATCATTTTCTAGGTTATTGGTTACTCCAGACAAATTCGTGCTGCCAGTTTCTCATAAACTACCACTATATCTAATAGTGATCAGCGAAATTTAAATTCATTTTTGTTCGATGGATTGATTGTTTTTAATCAAGCAAAATCAAAATGTGTGTTCGGTTCCTCTTTCTGTCAATCATTTTACCCCACTCTGTTCCACTGACACATCAGGACACCAGAATGTAGGAGAGTATTTCTGGTGATTTCTTTCATACAAGGAGTGTGTCGTCTCACCAGTCTCACACATAAGTTGGTCTGGACTAGTATGGAGTCTGGACGTTCTGGTTAAAACGATGGAAAAACTGCATTAGAAAAATATATTTTTATGAAAATATCTCATTCCCATTTTCAAACCTGACCTGTAACAGGTCCTAATCAAATAGAATGAGTAGGTAGGTACTTTTATCCGAAATTCACTAAATTTTCTGAATGCAAATGCAACAACGTCTGAATGCTGATGATGAAAATATTTAAGGATGCAATTGACTAGTAGCGTTCTGAAAGAGAAGCACTAACCTACTACTTCTTCGTATCGAGGGAGGACCTGCAGAGGAGTGTGGGAATGTTTCTGTTGGAGCAGACTGGTCCTGGTGGCGTAAGTGAGGAAAAAAGAACCTCCACACCGAAATCAATGTCGCTACGCTTCCCTGATGATGGCTTTCGATCGATGATTTCAATGCTCTTCGAGGTTACTTGATTGATTTTCTGCCTAGCTCAAGGGCGCACCCAGGATTAAATTAAGGGGGGGTGGGGGGTGTTGTCGGGTCTGAATCGAAATGCATAAGATATGAAATATTTTATTCTTTCAATATAAAAATAATATGTATACAAAACTTCATTCAAAATATGATCAAACGAAACTGATAAACAATCTATTAATAATAACAATAAACAATAACAATAAAGAACAATCTATTAAATTACAAAATCCATACGACGTTTCTCTTCGGTGAGTTTTTCAATTATTTTTTCAGTCGATATGAATTTCATTACAGATGTTTTATAAGGCTAAGCCCGTGAGTCTATTTTCCGACGGAATTTCTTAGATAGGTTTTTAAACGTCTCATTGTAAAGAAACTCCGCTCTGTCGTTGCTGTTGTCACAAGTATGGTACAAAACATTTCAAGCAATAAATAAATGTTCGGAAAATATTCTTTATTGATATATACCAATACATCTTTTGGACTATATTTCTTGATATCTGAATTATCGGAAATCGTCTTATAATCAGCCCCTTACATCATATATGCACAGGGCCGCGGGATCCAAATCAAAGAAAATGAGAGTTAAGCGTTAAATTGTTGCTTCGTGCTTTGTTTAGTATTTCGTATTTCCCTGACGAGGGGCTTTTTCATAGATCATAGACTCATTGACGCATATATATTACAGAACTCTTTCGTCCGAAAGACTGACAACACAAGCATTCGACCAATAGCGCCAACTACCGTACATAATATCAAATAGGTTCAAAAAACAAAACTTCTTTATGCAGTGACCTGAAATGCGTTATCCAAATACGTTCATGTTCTAGGGAACATCATGGAGAGGGAATCTCTGATAGTGTTTTCACGATTCTCAGCAATCCAGAAATCTCAATTTTTTTTACTATTATGAATCTCTTTCTGCAGCCCGCTGCCCACCCTGGGTGCGCTAATGGTCTAGCTTGACTACAGGAACCATTTTTCTTTGGAATCATGGTTTCCATATAATATGTATGTATTTTGGACGTTGTGGAGTCTTGTGTCGGTATTTATTCTTTCAATTTATAAAATCATCTCATTTATTTATCAGTACAGAGTATCCCATATATATTTACGAATCAATATAAAATACTTTATGGAACAATGAATTTCTTATATTTTTGTATAATTTTTGAGCGCTCGTACAACTTACACGAGGGCTATATCATTTCGTCACGATGTCTGGATTTTTCGAATTTTGAGTGTGGGTTCAGTTCCCGAATGCTTCGAAGTATTGTTCCCCTGATTACTTGAAAACTACAGATTTGATTGAGATGAAATTTTGCACTCAAATGGAGAATGAGGTGTTCAAGCTAAATGTGAAATTTTGTCCAGATCGGATGACCAGAACCATAGAAACCATAGAAAATTGTAACTTTTGAACGGAAACGCCTAGGGACTTGAAATTTTCAGGATAGGTGTGGATCTCGAATGTCGTGATCACGTTCACCTATGAGCAAAATTATACTAGGGGTTCCGTAAATATGGTCGTTTGAAATTTAGTTTTCTTGATAATTTCAAAACTACAGATTCGATCGTGACGAAATTTTGTATACTAATGGAGAATGATATATTCAAGCTACATTTCTCCAGATCACATGACCAGAACCATAGAAACCATAGAAAATCATAACTTTCGAACGGAAAGGTCTAGGGACTTGAAATTTTCAGGATAGGTTTGGATCTAAAATGTCGCGTTCACGTTTATCAATGAGCAGAATTATATTACGGTTCCGTAAATACGGTCGTTTGAAATTTTGGTTTCCCGATAATTTCGGAACTACGGATTCGATCGAGATGAAATTTTGTATTTTAATCGAGAATGATATATTAAAACAATATTTTGTCCAGATCGCATGACCAGAACCATAGAAACCATAGAAAATTGTAACTTTTGAACGGAAAGGCCTAGGAACTTTAAATTCTCAGGGTGGGTTTGGATCGCGAATATCGCGGTCACGTTCATCAATGAGCAAAATTAGACTAGGGGTTCAATAAATATGGCCGTTCAAAATATTTTTTCGCTGATAGTTCCGAAAATACTGAGCGGATTGGGATGAATTTTGCACCTAGCTGAGTAATAATGTATTTAAACTAAGTGCGAAATTTTGTCCAGATCGCACCACCAAGACCATAGATACCGTAGAAAATTCTAGCGAATTATCGAAAAAAAATTGATCAGCTGAAGCATTGACATGAAGTCTGGAGTTTCGCCTAAGTTTCAGAATTTTTTTGACAGCTGTCGAAAATTCCTTCAATTGATTTCTAATATTGGAAAATGCGAATCTACCTACAAGGTGGATGTACGAGCGCTCAAAAGCTCCTGCCTTCACGGCAGTGCTTTTCGTAATTTTTTTTGAATAACTTTACTTCATAGGAAGTACTTAAGCACCAACAATAGTAGGTACAAGATTTCAAGACTGACAAATTCAAACCCTCAATAACACAGTTCTTGTATGGAGTTCTCTTGCAGTGACGTACCTTCACATAGTGCAAACGATTTCGAAATCCTCCTGCCCTTCCTGTGCACCTGATGTTAAAGCGAAACGATTTGTGGCAAAATGTCGTAAGTCCACAACGACTCTGGCCGGGATCATTCGTTCGATGATGATGAACGTTCGTGAATATAATGAATATAATAATAATAATAATAGCTCGCACAAGTAACTAAAATGAATTTGCTGGCGCGCAAGTCTACACGTATTTTAGACATTTTGGTACAGTCGTTTAGTATTCATTCTGGATCCCGATTTCAAGGACTCCCTAACTTTTTTTTCTTAAGAATATGTCGATCTCAACGCCCGTATTTTGTTTTTAATTTTCGGCACCCCAAATCCTTCGATTCCCATTACCTACTTAATTTCCTAAATTTCCTTATATGCCGAATCTCGAGCTTGCTTGTTTTTATAGACGGCACCGCTAACGCCTTTCCCTGTAATGTTGTACGAATTTTAAAGTGGTTTCCTCATTCCAACGAGACAACTTTGAAGTCGATACGAATAGAAACACACCCTCTGCACAATTTGTACTTATGAACTTGCCTAATCTGGGTGGTCTACACGCGTTTAGTTGGGAAAACAAGAGAGCGGGACGCGAATTGCTTAAGTGAATAGACAGTGCTTCAGAAACACTGTTTCTAGTTTCTATCCACTTGACTAAACGGTCGACTGTCGACTAAATCGAGCAGTTGCTCAAGTTACTTGCATCGTGGTTTACACGATGCAAGTAATTAAATTTCTTGACTTGAATTAATTACTTGCGCGAGCTACTTGACACGTGTAAAGCAGGTCTAATTGACACCCCGCAATGTGAAGGAAGAACCAAATAACACAGACACTTCCTGTTCTGTCGCATTTATCGATGAATAAATAGCTGATCGATTGATTAATGAATAAATGAATGTTATTAAGACTAAAACTAACAACATTATCATTGAATTCGATTTCGACATCAAGGTGAAGGATAACCTATATACATAGTTTGGATAGAAGAAAGTGTGATAAATTTAGGAGGTTATTTTATAACGAATCAATTCTGAAACTGAAGTGGGCCAAACAAATGAACCACCACACATGATCCAACTGAGGTCCTTTCAATAGGGTAACAGAAGATAACGATTCAAAAAAAGACTGTCTATGTAAATTCCAGCTACGTTTATTATAAGGACCCAGATTCAGGAAAGCAGCTTGCAGCTTCTCATCTCTACCACGTACCACCTCCTAATTCAGTGCGCTTGTGTACGTATGAACGACAAACGTGCACACAGCACACATCCTTCCCTAAAATAATTCTAAAAGACATTACAAAGTATAATTAAAATGTTAATTGTTTGTTTATTATGATTGCATTTAAGTCCGAAGTCTCCGAGGACGACCAAGAAAAAGTCTCCCATGAAGCTGATAGGCACTAAATTCGGATAACATCCACAATTTTGCATCTCTCCTCGTAATACTTCTTTCTCGTTATGTTCACCTGCTGAAAGATTTCATTTTACCGTGGTAAACGTCGTAAGTGCGACAGTGAAAGTGAAGAAAAAAAGATCTGTAATTTCATAATAACATAGTGATAAACTGTTTTTGAGCGCTCGTTTTATTCTGTTTTCGCTTGTTACTCGTGGTTTGGGGATGTTACATCATCCGGATGGATTTTATCCACTGCAGATGATTTCGAAAGCCTCCTCGCATTCCTATGAGCCTGATGTAAAAACGAAACGATTTGTGGCAAAACGTCGCAAGTCCAACGACGAACGGCCATATTATTTATTGATCATGCGCAGCAGCTTGTACTTTTCATATTACATAGAATATAGAATTCTATACTCAAAGCTCAAAGTTAAATTATTTCTGTCACACCTTATATATTGGATGGGAGGATTGGGAGGATCAATGCTGGATGACAACGGAATTTAGATACCAAAACCAAATTAAATGAAATCTCTTCTTCTTCAGTTTTCTCTCCTAATTTATCCATACACTGTATAGGGGTCTATTCGTCTCTTGTAGTTTCTTCGGAAAGATTGACGGCGAAAGGATGAACTCTTTTCATTTGATTTTTAGATTATACAGTATCGTCAAAACTCTTTTTATGTCGATTTGCATTCGACAGAAGTATATGCATATCTCTCTTCATTATCTGAGGGTTGGTGGAAAATGCTAATTAAATTCCTTTGTTGTACACTCAGTATACTATTCCTGAATTAATCGTAGTTAGCATTTTGATGTGTTGATTTCAACACATGTTGAATTTCAACAAATTTTTGCGCGCTTGTTTCTACACTTGGGTGCAATGAAATCGGCCCACCTAAAATTCGACACAATTTCAAATAAGTATTTCTCGGAATCCGCTAGTCGGATTTTGATAATTTTTTTTTAGTTGTTGCTCAACAGTCGCAGATAATGTTATGTTAGAATACTTTTGTTTGCAATTGAATTTCAGCTTAAACAGGGTGCAAGGTTGAAAAGAAGATTTATTCCTCAACTTTTACACACCCTGTGGAGAAAAGGAACAGCAGCAACGAATGCCAAATGAGATCGGACTGAAGTACCATCTCTTCTGGTCGTTTTGTTCTTTTAATAATGTATTTCAGGGCCGTATCTATTACTATTACTCCTGTGGCAATATATTAGACAGCTCCCCCCCATTTGCGTAGATTTTTTTTCATCCATCATATTTTCTTATAGTATTTTTTTTTTCATAATGCTAGTCATATATTTCCGTAAGAGTTTCAAAATAATACACATTTTTATGGAAAATTTTTTTCATTAAAAATATTGAAATACACATTTCAAATGAAATGCATAAAAATAAAACAAATTCCGGAAAAACAAAATGAAATATTCATATTTATGTACTAAATACGAACATTTATCTTATCTTAAAAATATAAATTTTTCATTTTAAAATTTGAAAATAAATACTGCAAACGTAAAATAAAAATTTTTTGGTAAGTCGACTAGAAAACAATAATCGATAATCATCTCTGCAAAAAAAAAACCGCAAACTTAGCACACAAATACTATTTTATAACCATTTGAAACACGTACTAATAGCTTCGTACAGGGTCCGATGTTACAATATTCAAGAAGTATACGTTAAGTATAAAAAAATCACAAGAATAATCTTTGCCAGATGAGATTGAAGATTCAATGAAAACTATGAAAAGTAACACTAAAATTTGAGTTTTATTAGATTTCAAACAAAGACGCTCTGAGAAGTGAGAACCCAAGTTTGAAAATCCATATTTTCCGCAATGAACCGAACATATTTCTTCTTGAATTGAAAGGAACAATATTATTAAGTTGAAAATCGAGTAATTGAATATATCCGATGCCAGAATAATGTCATAAAAAATAACAAATACTTAGTACAACTCACCTTCAATAGCACAATTTATAATGCTCGAATCCAAAAGCACAATGGCACAAAAAAGTCAAAATATAAAAAAAACTCAAAACTTATAACACTTCAAATCTGGATACACACTAAACGAACATTGAAATTTAAATTTTTTGCTCTTCCCTTCCCAATTGAAAGAAATCAATATTAATGTAGAATAGAATAAGATTTCCCAATTTTTCTCCTACTTCTTGAGCTCAAAACTCTGATTGGTGAATTTTTGGCGATACAAATCGTTTTTAAAATACCACAGATGTGGCCTAAAAATCTAAACAAACCATCATCATCAAAGAAGCCGCCCTTCAAAACAAGCCGGATGCGATAAGGGATGATGTAGTGTAAGCAACTCTTAAAAGGGCTGTGCTTGGAATCGCATGACGATATTGCCGATTGTAATATTTATGATCAGAGTGCGGCATCTTTGAAAATTTTTTATAACAATTGGACCATATTTCTCGTATTTCTGACCTAATTGCAATCTCATTTTGTTTTTTGAATGTCAATGTTTCGAAATGTTGTGATCGAATTACTTACTTACGTAACCGTGTTGTCATCTTTAGAATTAATTTTTTTTGCTTGGCGCTTCTATTTTTTATTTTTTTGGCGCCCCTACGGACCCTGCGCCCGTTGCAAGTGCCACCCTTGCTACGCCCTAGATACGGCTCTGATGTATTTATCTCTATTATTACGGAAATTACAGTGTTTCGAAACTGAGCTGATACCTTGGAAGCCCAGTGAAAAGACATTGAAAACAACAGGTTTTTCCTAAAACTAAATTATTTCAATAGCGGGTATGACCTCCCCTCGCCCTAATAACATCCCGCATACGATTAGGCATACTTCTAATTAAATTCACTATTGTTTCTTGTGGGATGTTTCGCCACTCTTTCTTTACTGCAACACAAACCTCCGGAATCGACGCTGGAAAAGGCTCGTAGTACTCTTCGTTTTAGTTCATTCCATAAATTCTCAATGGGGTTTAGGTTTGGACTGCACGGTGGCCACACCATAACTCGAAAGTCGACTGCTGCAATGTTGTCTCTGACAATTCTCGGAGAATGTGTACTTTTTGTAAGTTTTTTGGAAAGTTTCCCCCCAGGCAGAAATAATAGAGATAAACAGACGATTGAAAAAACAAAATAAATAGAAAAGATGGGACTTCAGTTTGACTCCTTTTGCCATTCCTAGCAGCGGCTCCTTGTATCCACAGGGTGTTTCAAAGTTGAAGGAAAAATCTTCTTATCAATCTTGCACCTCATATATACTGAATTCAAAATAGAGACAAAAATATCTTCTTATTATTGAAGGTATAACCTGAAATTTAAAGAAAAAGGACATCAATATCCGACTAGCGGCTCGCGAGATATCCATCCATGTTTGAAATTGTGTCAATTTCAAGGTGGGCCGATTCCATTGCTCCCGAGTGTATATCTATATGAAAATTTTGCCAAAATATTCGAATTGTAATTTTCGAATTTTTTAAGACTCACAGATGAATAATTCCAGGCCAAATTCAATGTGCGCCGGGTCGTCTGTTCGTCCCTCCGGCATGAACTCGATAAACTTTGAAAGAAGATTCCTAGAGTTATGAAATTTTCAAGGTATGAGATCTGAATGCGCCGGTTGAGTTCGTGACTAGAAACTAGAAGATTCCTCCGTTGGATAATATAATATCAATTGAAGAGTTTTGGTTACGAATTGAATTTTGGATTTGAATTTGAGATCAAAATCAACATATATTTTTTCCTCGAGGTGTATAAGGAGGAGAAAAATACAGCAACAAGTAAAGAGGAGGTCCAGAAGGATAAAAAACAATGTTGATTCCTCACAATAAAATCTTCACAGAAAAACTAGGAAGAAAATGGACACTCATCTTATCAAAAAGATTATTATTACCTGTTCAAGACCATGAGCTCCCGATATCTTTACTCCAACTGAGGTTTTGCAAGGCGATCAAAAAGGAGGGGAGAAATATACTTTCACTCGTTCAAAACACCTAAGTAACAACAATCATTCCCAAATCCCATCGAAGATCGAAGATAAAACAAACTTAATCTAAATTACTTTCACGTAGGTATAAATATAATCTTCGTATCACTTCGAAACATGGGTAAAGTTTGAATCCAATGGTTAAAAGTGAAAAGCTTCGCAATTCGAGCGGGGAGACACAACCCTTTTTGCACCTAACGATTCCAAGAAGTACCAGGCCAGCAGAGCATTGAAGGGCTTGAGGGTAGACTTCACGCAACCTGAATACCGAACAATATAAAGAAACACGCTAATTTTTCCCAATAAAAAAAAACACTAAGAGAAGGATATTTTCTCTTCCCAAAACGCAACAAATTTCCTAGTTTTCAAATCGAAAAAATATCATATTGAAAAATTCGTGAATGTGAATCTCGTTTGAAACAATAACTGACGAAGAAAACATTTCCATTTTTTTTGCGTATCCAAATATTCATTACAGTAAGTTCTTTATTATATTATTTCAATTCCATTTCAGCTTTTCCAGAACATGCCAAATAGGTCTGTAAATTATGCAAGTACGCGGTGGGTCGTGGTCGTGATATGAAAATTCCAACTGTCGAAATGTTGGCCACCTCTTACAACCCATGCTCACCTATTATAAAGTTCAATCCTTTCAAGCTTTCGGATACGAATTTGTCATTCCGGGTTCATTGTTGCCTTGAAACACACATGAGAGGATGATGATGAGAGAGTGAAAGGGAAGAAGCAAGAATCTCTCATCTACATAGATGGGGAGTTATTTCTGTTATTTCGTGTGGGGAATTTGGTCGCAGGTAGTTTTACTCGAGAAACTGGATACTTTGTATCGGGATAACAGAAAGAAGCAAAGTTTTGTCGAATTGAAAAATTGGGAAGAAGTTCGTTCTTTCAACGACAGCAGATCACACGCCACGCCACCTAAATAGTCCACTGACCTCCACGTTTCTGTATTCCAATCAGTAAAATAAACGTTGCATTTCTTTATATGATCTGTTGTTAATGTTTGATATGTCAAATTGAATCGAAAATAATCATATAGTTCGTGCCAGTATCAATAATTTTCCAATTTGTTATCAATATCAACAACAACAATATAGAACATAAATAATCCAACAATTTTTACGTTAAAGGCTTATTTATGTCCAATATGAATCAGCCATAAGAAATTGTCCGGTACTCGAACGTTGTGTTTATTACATCCTCGATATCCTGAAAACCTGATTAAAAATCCAATAGAACTAACTGCAAATTCCCTCAACTGCATATTTGATACATTGTTTTTATGATACTGCTAAGGACATCTATGAGCTTCTGTAAGAAGTTTTCATTCTATTTCGCAGTATTTCCAAGATATTGAAAATTTAACTCCGTTTATTTCTTGAATAGGTTTATTTATATCTTCGGAGGTTGACTATTATGTTATGAGGCAATGTCCTTTTACGAATTTTTTTCCAATGTGTAACTTGATCAAAGTATTTACTAGAAATTAATTTGGTATTATTGGAGGTAAGAAGTTTTGTTTCATCCATTTAGTTCTTAACTTATTGTTATCAAGTGAAATTGAAATTCCATCTTTTTTCTTTGTGTGTGATATCACAAATATTGTCAAGGTATCAGTCACAATAATTCAATTTGAAGAATTATTTGAATTTATTTAAGACTGAAGCTTTCTGATTGATCTATGGAAGATGAGTGCCTTTCGCTAAAGTCCTGTAGTGATCTTGGACTGTTCGAACTTCGAACAACTGAAACTCCAGAAATCATCGCTTGGAAGGCCGAGTCTTATTGAAAGACCGGTCGAAGACTCGAAGGGCAACATTTTTTGTACTTGAACTTTAAAAAACCAAGGAATTTCGAAGGACAAAAGCGATTATGTTTCAAAATTAGCGAACGACAATGGTGTTGAGGTGAAATTTTTCTGCAAACCAGAGGGCAGTAAAGCTTACTTAATCTATTTTACTTTTGTTTGTCGATTTTCCTTAATTTATGCCGGTAAGGGTTAACGAAGCGTTGTTGAGTTAGTTTCATGGCGTCGATCCACCTTCTCAGTTTCATGTAACCCTTACGTAAAATCTCGTACAACTCGATTGACGTATACGTCCGCCAAGAACTGGAGCGAGTGAGAAGAATCGAAAATTGTGATGAATTTTGTTGGCCCTCGTACGAGATGCGATTGCTGGAAAAATTCCGTTGGTGTGTAAATGTTATTCCATCAGAACAGATTCTATGAAATAAGAGGCCTGGGTGAAAAATCTCTGAAATTTTCTGAAAAACATGGCAGATAATTCCTCCCACTCCTATTGAAGCAACTCTATTTATTATTGTTCGGAAACGACTGATGTTATCCTGATTACTTGTTATGTTCTTCGACGAATAGGGTCGTCAGAACCGTGAGGTAGGTTGTTGGTATTTATTTCGTTCGTCGATGAACTCTGGATAACGTTGATTTTCACACATCTCCCACTTTCTGGTAGCCTGTCTAGCAAACCGAAATAATATCGGAATTGGGACGGCCGAAGGGGAAAAATATTTGTGGAGGATTTTTATGGAAATTGTTGTTGGATCGCGCCAATCGCGGTATGGACTTGAAACTACCATTTGGACCGAAACATTAGAGTCTTTTTTCGCGAAATTTTACAATTTTATATTATGAAATTTCGATCGCAATGATTGATGCCTACCAGTTGCGTTTTTTATCTGAAAAGATCGAAGAGGATCTAGGTTATTATCTATTTAATTATTATAGAGCTTTAAGTGTATGTACCGATTACTAAATATGAAAGTCAACGTGAAGCATTTTATATTGGAAGGAAGTTTCTTTGATATCTGTAGTTTAGTTTAAGCCAAAAAGACAACAAGAAATTAACTGGAGAAATTGCAACCCCTGAATGAAATAAATATATTATGTTAGATAGAATGTTGGAGGGATTCATAGGTTCACTAGGATTTCTGTTTCGTCCCTTAATTGAAAGACTCACCGGAAAAATCGAATTCATTAGACTATATTTGGCTATTCAGGAATTCAGGCTTTTGGTATTCTCATAAATTATTATTATTATTCTATGAAGGCAAAAGAGACCACGCCATCTGTTGTCCAATTTAACATTCAAGAGATTGCAATTATTGCCTTTTAATAGAAAAAGTATTCTGAAATATCTGAAATAAATGTGCAACGACCGCCATATTCGCACTTTTGAATATTGTATGATTATACCATTGTATACAGAGTTTATCTAATGATTATACTGAGATTCTTATCAATAATTTAACTCTTCAATTTATGAAAATAAGGTATATTATTGCAAAGCCAGGACAATCTTTCAATATTCATATTTTGAGTGGAAATTACTGATTTATATTGTTTTAAGGTAGCTTCCATGTCTGAAAACTTCCAAAACAATGCCCTATCCCAAAAAAAATAATGAATATTCTCTTAACATTTTGAGTTGAGTAAATTTTGTAAAATTTTTGAACGGCAGCAACAATGCAATTTTAAAAGTACATCTTGACTATCACAAGTCAAATCAAAATTGAAATGGTATATCAGATATCAGTTAACCGAAATCTTCATTATTATAGAAGAAAATGGGATGTTTTTTTGTAGGAAATATTAGATTCTTCGCAATATCAAACTATTTTTATTGACAAGTTTGTATTTCAAATATGAATAACATTAAATTTATGAAATCCCAATAAACAAATTTATCTATTGTTTAATTGACTTTTACAACTGCTATTTGAAATATAAATATATTATACATCTACGAGTCACTAGAAAAATCTGAAAAAAGCAATATTATAAGGACCTTGAGAAGACCGCATTCAAAATGAGTGTTCAGCCACTGTATTACTGGCAAATGGTCTAAATGAACTTTCCTTTTTGAGCGCTCGTACTACTTACACGAGGGCTATATCATTTCGTCAATATGTCTGTATTTTTCGAATTTTGAGCCGAAAATGGTCTCAAACGACTATGTTCAAATCACTGATGAAGAATCCGTCGAAAAATTCGAGTCTGTCCGTCCGGCCGTATACACGATAACTCTCGAACGGAATGTCCTAGAAACTTGAAATTTTTAGGGTATGTTTGAATCTCGAATACCGCGGTTGAGTTCGTTATTGGGCAAAATTCGCCGAGGGGTTCCGTAAATATGACCGCTCGAAATTTTGTTTTCCTGATTATTACGTGTTCAAGCTACATGCAAAATTTGGTCCCGCTCGCCTGACCAGAACCGTAGAAACCATAGAAAATTATAACTTTGTAATGGAAAGGCCTAGGGACTTGAAATTTTCAGGATAGGTTTGGATCTTTAATCACTGCGGTCACTTCCATCAATGAGCAGAATTAAACTAGAGGTTCCGTAACTATGGCCGTTTGAAATTCAGTTTTCATGATCATTTCCAAACTATGGATTTGATCGTGACGAAATTCTGTATTTATATTGAGAATGATATATTGAGCTAATTTTTTTCAGATCGCATAATCAGAACCATAGAAACCATAGAAAATGATAACTTTCGAACGGAAAGGCCTAGGGACTTGAAATTTTCAGGATAGGTGTGGCTCTGAAATGTCGCGTTCACGTTCATCAATGAGCAGAACTATACCATAAATACGGTCGTTCGAAAGTTTGTTTTCTCGATAATTTCGAAACTACGGATTCGATCGAGGTGAAATTTTGTATTTTAATCGAGAATGATATGTTAAAGCAATATTTTGTTCAGATCGCATCACCAGAACCATAGAGACCATAGAAAATTGTGACTTTTGAACGGAAAGGCCTAGAAACTTGAAATTTTCAGGATAGGTTCGGATTCGAAAAAACCTATTGGATTGCAATGAAATTTCGCACATAGATGAAGAATAATGTATTCAAACTACGTGGGAAATTTTGTCCAGATCGCATTACCAAGACCATACATACCGTAGAAAATTCTAGCGAATTACCAAAAAAAACTGGTCACCTAAAGCACTGACGTAAAGTCTTAATTTTTGCCTTTGTTTGAAATTTTCTTTGACAGCTGTCAAAAACCCAATTGTTTTCTGAAACTGAAGAATGCGGATCTACCTACAAGGTGGCTGAACGAGCGCTCAAAAGCGGCAGTGCTTTTCGTAATTTTTTTTTTAAATTTATTTTCAACAGAATATGTATTATGACTGTAGTCCAATAAAGATGATTTACTTTGAGAGGTTTGATTTTCTCGGGAACTGTCACTTTTCTCCGATAAGGGAGTTTTCTTGATGGTTTGTTCTTTGAAAATGAAAATATGGTGGGCATAGCATTGATCTTCTATTTTCGAGTTTCATCCTCTCGAGTTTTCTCCCACATATCAGCAGAAAAGTGAACCTACAATTGAATTATTTCGTTTATATAACTTCGAATATAAACCATCAATTTTTCCTCAAACGTACCTCACATAAATATGAATTGTTTATGGGTGTCCATTTATTCCTCCTAGTTTCAATTCGCCACTGCTTCTTCTCTCAGGATCCACTGGGAAGCGTTTCATCAGGAACCCTTTCGCAGAAGAATTGCTGCACAACGTGGTATTCTGCTTTGTTATTAATATTTCAAATGCAATGAGCTGAGATGGATATTACGTATCCTTGTTTTTTATGATCAAATAAACGTTTATCTTCGAGAAAACCAAGATAACTGGCAACTGCACAAATCACTAAGTAAACATCAAATATTTCGACGCAGCATGGCGATTTATACCACGTGACGGGGACAACCAATCAAAAAGTGGACATCTATTGTCACCACTGTCCTGTATAATTGTATAAAGTCACTGTAGTTTCCCCATTCTCGTTCAATATTTTTCTATCAGATTGTGAAACTATCTCTATCTATAATTAATGTATAAATAATGATAGTATCAATGAAAATGAGAACAAATTTCCTGCGAACGTGGTTTCTAACTTAAATTTCGGTATCTCAGAAACTATGTATTCAACATATCTTCTGAAATTTTGTGTGTACATATAAGGCATGGATAGAATGAATTATGTAGATATTCAGATTTTAAGCTGTTCCATGTGCAAAGAAAATTTTGTTTTTGAGCGCTCGTACTACTTACACCAGGGCTATATCATTTCGTCACGATGTCTGTATTTTTCGAATTTTGAGCCGAAAATGGTCTCAATCGACTATGTTCGACTCACTGGTGACGAATCCGTCGAAAAATTCGAGTCTGCCGTCCGTCCGGCACGATAAGTTTCGAACGGAATGTCCTAGAAACTTGAAATTTTCAGTGTGGGTTCAGTTCCCGAATGCCTCGGTTAAGTTCGTTAATGGGCCAAATTCAATCAGGGGTTCCGTAAATATGGCCGTTCAAAGTTTTTTTCCCTCAAATGGAGAATGATGTGTTCAAGCTACATGGGAAATTTTGTCCAGATCGCATGACCAGAACCATAGAAACCATAGAAAATTGTAACCTTTGAACGGAAACGCCTAGGGACTTGAAATTTTCAGGATAGGCGTGGATCTCGAATGTCGTGATCACGTTCAGCTATGAGCAAAATTAAACTAGGGGTTCCGTAAATATCGTCGTTTGAAATTTAGTTTTCTTGATAATTTCAAAACTACAGATTCGATCGTGACGAAATTTTGTATACTAATGGAGAATGATATATTCGAGCTACATTTCTCCAGATCACATGACCAGAACCGTAGAAACCATAGAAAAATATTTTTCGAACGGAAAGGCCTAGGGACTAAAAATTTTCAGGATAGGGGTGGATCTGAAATGTCGCGTTCACGTTCATCAATGAGCAGAATTATACTAGGAGTTCCGTAAATACGGTCGTTTGAAATTTTGTTTTCTCGATAATTTCGAAACTACGGATTCGATCGAGATGAAATTTTGTATTTTAAACGAAAATGATATATTAAAGCAATATTTTGTCCAGATCGCATGACCATAGAAACCATAGAAAATTGTAACTTTCGAACGAAAAGGCCTAGGAACTTGAAATTTTCAAGGTGGATTTGGATCGCAAATATCGCGGTCCCGTTCATCAATGAGCAAAATTAGACTAGGGTAAATATGAGCGTTCAAAACTTTTCTTTCCTGATAGTTTCGAAACTACTGATTGGATTGGAATGACATTTTGCACCTAGCTGAGGAATAACGTAATCAAACTACATGCGAAATTTTGTCCAGATCGCATCACCAAGACCATAGATACCGTAGAAAATTCTAGCGAATTATCGAAAAATAATTGGTCAGCTGAAGCACTGACATGAAGTCTGGAGTTTCGCCTAAGTTTCAGAATTTTTTTGACAGCTGTCGAAAATTCCTTCAATTGATTTCTAAAACTGGAAAATGCGAATCTACCTACAAGGTGGATGTACGAGCGCTCAAAAGCTCCTGACTTCACGGCAGTGCTTTTCGTAATTTTTTTCGATATAATTCGGTGATTCTGTCTATTGAAAGTTATGAAAATAAATGACAGTATTTGTCATACCGACAAAGAACACCGAAGGCTGGTTTGGTCCACAGAAACAAGCGCCCAAAAGCTGACATGCAACATTGAAATAAGCATCTTCGGCTATTTTGGAATTATTGCAAAAAACGAGTTATTTAACACCCTTTGTCTGAGGAGTGAAAAAGGGTTAGGGGCCATTTGTCAACAAATTTGGTCTTATTTTTATTAATACTCTACCTTATGACTTTGTTACACCTACTCTGGGACAACCTGTATCTTGTAGCTGTTTGTTTCAGAAAAAATATTGTGTTTTTCATTGAATTTTTTGTATTCTTCTAAGGATTGGTGTAAACTTATTGAAAATTTAAAATCATCATGGGTCCGCCATATGCCGCAGTTTTGCTTGCTTTGAAGGTGTGTGCTTGAATTTGGAAAAAACGAGGACCCGCAATCCCCACCAGTTTTTTGATGGAATTATAAGACGGCTAGCTGTCGATAAACTCAAGAATGCATTAATTGACTTCAGTGAGACGAACTCGATGAATGTGAGCTAGTAGGGCTAGGGAGAGGACACAATTTAGTGATAGGAGGCAGGTTTTCATCCTGAATGACGAAAACCTTAGCAGGATGAATGGGTCCCTAGAGGTTGCAGCCACGAGGTGTGCAACTATTGAATATTCCTTACGCGCCTACACCAACGCTAACCACAGAAATCTAGTTGAAGGTGTTTCCAACAAAAGGCGATTGGGAGAAGTAGATTGAACTGGATAGAGTTCGATTACGCCTCTTTGTTATCCTGAAATCCTGATGGTTGAATGTAAATTCTTATTGGAAATAACATTGTTTCAAATCAGCATTCAGCAGTGTTTGTTTTGTCCACCTTTCACACTTCATGATAGCCTAGCTCCAATTCACATGGAACATGTTATTGAAAACGAAAAACGAAGTTTGTCTGACAGTGATGTTTTACTGAAATTTTGTAACCACTAACTCCATATTTTGATGAGTGAAATGGAGGAATGAGGTTAGTTTTGTAGTAGTTAGTTGTCCAGGTGATCATCCCTACACCTACTTAAATTATCGAAATCTCAAGACCGCCGTTCTTTATAAGAACGAACCTAAGAACGGATTTGATAGATCAGTCGCTAGAAGAAAATCGATACAGGACAGTAATTTCGATCTTGATACATTTCATAAAGGTCACACTAATTAATGAGCTTGTTATCGAAATCATATCATCACTTTTCTACGAAATTAGGTGTCTCGAAATATTTAAATCTTTCATTGGAATAATTCTTGCGCGAACTATGCTTACTTTCGCTCAAAATAGTTGGAATTTCTTTCCATTGAGAATTTCCTGTGGAATACTGAAAATGTCGCACGACAAGCCTGGTTATACTCACCTTCATCATCTCATGATACCCTGCCTTTAATTTTATAGAAAGGTTGGTTCGGTGTTCTCGGGAGAGTGGTGTAGTTTGTTTTGATCACTTTCTTCCCTTTCTGGCTTCCTAGTACATATTTTAATAGGACCAATGTGTTGAGTTGAAAAGTGGTGGGGGAGAGGTTTATCAACATTATAGTTCATTTGTGAGCTTCATCTAACAAATTGTAGAGATATGAATGAATCCAATATATGCATAATTTTCATTCCACACATATCCAGGAATATCCCAGTCCATTGACGAAAAAAATGAATACCTATGTATGTATTATAAGTAACGTTGAATCATCCAAAAAGCTTTTAACTGTCCTCATTACTGGTAAACCTTCCATTAACTTCCAACTACACTTTTCTACAGATACGGCACGATCTTATTTTTCCGAATTGATATGTGTGTTCTCCTTACCCTACTCCGTTTCTCACTTTTTCATTAGGCTGGGGTAACTCAATTTACCTTCCACGACCGGAACTATTTCCAGACGGAAGCGAATAGGTGAATTGAAATTCCAAAAGCTCAAGTTGCGACTATCAATCCATCGTTTCTAGTTGAAATTATTTTGCTCTACGAATGCTCTAAGTATTCATATGAAACCTTCTTCGTCTCATAGAGTCCTATCCCGAATCCTTATTAAAATTATAATAAAACGTTGCGATCGCCTCCAAGTAAGAGATCCACAGGGATACAGCACCAAAATTTCTAAGAGAAAGAGACATGTGCGTTTCGTGGATTGTTTTGATAACCCTCTTCACCTTATGATATCCTGACTAAACGGTTCATAATATGAACATGTGCTTGCTCTCCACATCTGCGTCCTTTCACTGCCAATGGAGGAGGCTTTCTGCTCAATCTTGAGGAACACAATAGTAGACATTTTTGAGTATTTCTGACTCCAATTTAGGAAGGATATAGAATTCACAACTCAAAGCAAAAAATCTCGATCGTTCATCCATGTTGGTTGTTTTTTGGGAACAATTAGGTATATTGACGCTGAATTAATTCCGTTATTATGTTATTAAGTCTCTAATATTATAGGTCTCATCCAGTGGAATCAATTCATCGACAACCGAATATTGTTTTTGCATTTTGTGTAGTATTCCTAATTTGTCGGTGGTAACTTTCAAAAGGTCCCTGCTGATTTTAAGACTGGTCCTCTGTTATAACCTTTCCATGTTTATAACATCCTAACCCTCAAAGGGGAATTCTTCGAAATTCACGCCCCCTAGAGTGAACCACACGTGCATTCTTCATGTTGTTTCACCTTCTTTATTTCATGCTGCCCTCTGACAAATTTTCATAAAAATTGTGATATAACGTTGTTTGTTGCTTTTCGACGTTTGGAACTCCATCGACTAGGGGGCACAACAACAAAACAGTGAGTGTTTTCGAATGTTCGTGTGAAAAACCTCCCAGCATTCATAATAACCTGATCCATATGACCAGAATTTTAACATGTGTTCTCTCCTCCAAGTCTCCGAGAAATTAAAATGAACCCCCCTCATTTGTATTGGCCGAACCTCTTCGTATTCATGCTGTCGTGGTTATTGATTGGGAATTTCCTATTGGCTTTACGGGGTTTGTTGTTGTGTGCATTCAGACCCTCCTCGTGTTCGATTCACCTTCTTCATTTCATCATACCCTATCTTGTATCAAAATTTTAAGACGCTGCTTCAAGAAGAAGGCCATTTTCACTAGAGTTTTTTCGTCCTTCGCGTCATAAGACGTCGTCTGCGCCATCATTTGCATGTAGGAAATTTGCTAATGACCCAAGTGATTGTGCGTGCCATTTGCCCCCAATTTCTGTCATTTGCTTTCGAGCATTTCGACAACCTCCTATGTTTCATAATATCCTGGCTTTTAAACTACAATTTCAACATTCATCATATTCAAGCGAGTAACCACTTATAACCGCGGTTATGGGTCTTGCTTGCCCTTGGTTTCGGCCCTTTAGGTGTAACCGCGAATAACCAACATCCGCTTGAATACAGTGCGGTCATAACCGCATAACCTACATAGGTGGACCATAGTCCACCTATGTAGGTTAGGGAGTTGTAATCAAAACAAACACATAACCAACTTTTATTTTAAGTTCATCTTTCTGCATCATTAATGCTCCTTTTCAATAAAACTAAGCAGATAATTGTGTAGGCTTGTATATTATTGAGTCTGGAATTTCATCCTGGTAGAAAAATATCGACAACTGGGTTATATATTACCTGGAATTTTATCATTGGGGTTTCTCTAGGAAATGAAAGGTACAGAACCAAATAAGACCCATTTGGACTGTGACAGCTATAGATGGGTGCAACATATTTGCTAAAGAGGAGAAAGGGCAGCAAGATAGCTTTATTGATAGATATAGAAGGCACTCAATAAATCTGATGGCTATATGCGATGGAAATTGTTTTTTCACCTATATATTTGTTGGATTTCCAGGATCAGCACATGACTCCCGGTGGTGAATACCTATTCATTCATTCATTTTTACCTCTAAATCATACTATTCATACTCATACGTTCTCCAAAATTCATTATTCTATCGCCAAATCGAGTCGAACGGTTCCCAAATGTTTTTCGATGAAAACTTTCATCTAATAGGGTCAGTAACTTTGGACTGAAAAGTTGGCTCATGACACCATACAAAGAAAATGATCTTACAAAAACGCAGAATTATATGGTGAGCGCAGATAGGGTGAAGATTGACCATGCCTTTGGATTATGGAAGGGAAGGTGGAGATGGCTCCAATATATAAATGTGTACAATATATTTGAAGCAGTGAACAGTTGAAATAAATACAAGCTGTGTTGTCCATAATTTTTGTTTGGTTCATAAAGACCTATGGGATGAAGTGGCTCCCATAGATCATGCTGATAGACCTATCAAGAGGAAGATCAGCAGAAGGTTAGGATCAAGAGAGATCTGCTAGCAGATGATTTTCAATGAATGTGAATAACTCTTCTAATCTCATATATTTCTCAATAAAGTCAGTTCTTCATTAGAATTATTGTATTTTTCGAACCCCTAATACTGAAAAACGAAACATCATTGAATAAATCCAAAACATATATTCCTCATAAGATACAATATATAAAAGAATAACCACCAGTAAAGCAAGGAACTTTTTTTTGTATAGACATAACGAAAAAGAACTGAGAGAAAATATCATTAAAATTAAAATATATATGTATTTGAAAACATGATAGTTACAAAAAAATATCTTTTTGAAAATACGGAAAAAAATCATCTTACTAACTGAAACAGTGAATATATTAAATTCATTCTAAATCAGAATCTTCCTGTCTTTTCCTCTTTCTGGATTAAATTTTTTCGAGAACATAAATCTCTCTCTGACCCTCTGTCTTGAGCCGATCTGGCGTCTGCGCCCGCCATTTTCATTATCCGTACAGAAATCCATATTATCATTAACATTAGGGAGTCGGATTGCTGAGTCCGTCCGAGAGAAAAATAACCACAGAATCCTTTTCTACGAATCGAAGTAGGTATGCTAACCTAGAAATGTAGGCTCTTGCTTGGGAGTTTTTGGCTCTGAACGGTGGTTGATTTTTGTTCGCTGCTCGGGTTTCCTTGAAGGGAAAACAGTGTTTTGTCATGTGAATAACAATATTTTATAATTACAACTTTATCATTCAGATACAGGCTTATCCTAATTTGCTACACTTGTCTTCAACAGTCTCCATTATTTACCCCATGTGTTTATCTCATATCATTTATCCTCAATTCACAAGAGGCCATTTGCTCCTACTCAACGTCTTTTTTTTTCCATGTTGGTTTGCTTCTTGTGTATTGTTTTGTATCCATTTTTCATACTTCATTATCAAGTCTATTCCATATTATTTAATGATTCTAACTGACCATATGTATTAAATTCCCAAGTGCTTCCCACAAAAGAATTTGAATGTAAAACGAATGCTTAAAAATCACCTTAATTATAAGGTTTTGCAATATTCTTCAAATGATACTATATGTAATCGTTGTAGTTTGCAGCAAATAGCAAGGATATCCATAAGCACCATTGTCGGCATTATGTTTCATCACCTTATATTGATTGATTGAGCATTTTAAAAAGCTACTCTCCACGCATTATTATCCGTTATGACTCCTCGTTTATTGTTTATATGATTGACTGCTTATATCGTTTACTATCTATATTATCCACTGCTTATATCGTTTACTATCTATATCATCCACTGCATATATCGTTTATTGTTCATTTCGTTTACTGTCTATAACATTTACTGGTTATATCGTTTACTGCTTATATGGTTTATCTAATACTTGATGGGATTATTGACCAGGGAGACAACTATCGGACGACGCAACCTAAAAATTAATTAAGGCTTCGCCCAACGTTTGGAAATATATATAACAAGGACACTGTCGCATTCCCGTCTCCTTGCAACGTGGGAGATCATCAATCGTCAAATGATAGTTTGACCCCTGCGAAGTAAAACTCCCAATTTACCGCCTTTAATCTACTCAATCATTGTTAAACCCCATTTGAGAGAATTCTCACCGGTCAACCTGTTTATGAATATTCTTTTACTTGTGAGTTAATGGTATATGAACGAGAAAAGGAGTGAGGTTTGTTTTTTCTTCCCGGTCTGGGTAGTTCTTTTTATCCTCCCTACCTTTTGGCACTCTGAAATAAACGTAATATTTTCTTGTTCCGAGTGCTAAAAATATGTGTTTTAAGTTTCCTATTTTCCCGTCAATCTCTTCTATTGAATCAAGCGTAATTTGGGTTACATACTTACATACACAACGTAGAGTCCTTTTGAAACCACTATACGATCACGATCTTAGCCAAAGATTATCTAGAGTAATATTTTCAAGTTAAAAAGAACCCCTGTAAGGTAGAGTTCTAGTTCTTTACGGTTTTCAATAGAAAACTGTAATGTCGGTAAGAGTTATCATTTCAAAAGTAACAGTACAGTACAGTCTTCTTCGTACATTATGTTCTTTTAGAACCTCAAACTGCTCCTTTTACTGCAATTGACTGTTTTTGAATTCTTGGAGGACTCGATCCGCTTTGCTGGTTTTGGGAGATGCATTCCTTAGGTTTTTGAACCTATCTACAGGTTCACATCGTGAAGGTCCAGCTCCTTCACCACTGAAACTGCCAGAAAGGCTCTGCTGTGTTGCAGTCCCTTCTGGGATATTTCGATTGTCATCCAAAGTATCCACCAAATACTCTGAAGCTGTCTTGTGTTTCTCCCCTGAACACCATTCAAAGCAAAATGAAAAATTAGAATATGTCAATATAGGTACCGAGTGATGATTACTAACCTAGTATGGAGTGAATCTCCACAAAAAATAACGGTTGCTCCATAAATGATGCTCCCGTTGTTTTTTAATTCCTTATATATGTCCTAGGTAAGCTTATTGCAAGTTTGCAAATTTCTGGCTCCTCTCCGTAAACATCTGATTTAACTATCAAAGAGTCGTTCTTCGTGGCGTTTTTATTGGTATTTATATTCGAATTTCAATTTCAAATTTATCCATCACTTTATTATTTCAAAAGTTTCATTTTGAATTCAACAAGTCTTATTTTGATCCATTTTAACCTCCAAATCTGATGTCTTCATAACCAGAAGTTTAACCCGGCTTGAGTGTAGTCATGAGCGGTCCAAATCGGTGACGTTGAAGGGCTAATTCATGACGTCATGGATTATAACCAACAACGACCAAAAGGGCTCGAATGCAGTTAGTTATGGTTGATGGTTAATGATCACCAGGTTACTCGCTTGAATTCGGCTCATGTGAAGGGAAAAACATACAAGTGGAGATCCTGTTTGCATTATCATATCATGCAGGTATTTAACTAGATCAACAGGGCCATATTCACTCTAATTTCTGCATAGAATAGAATTAATAAGGCAGAGAGAGCTATTTTCCAATTAAATTTAAGGATCAAAAATTAGCCAGAAGCTCACCTTCCAGATCAAAAAAACTAGAAAGTAAACTTCAAACTTCTTTTTCTCCGAAACCTGGATTGTCCAGATTTGCGTGCTCCATGCATATTAAGAATGTTAATAAGGTAGAAGGATTTTCAATAATGCAAATTTGTGATCGTTCAAAGACACACAACTTCAATGCTCTATTGAAATTTGTGCAGTTCACGTTTTGGATAATGAATCTTGAATAATCGAATAAAAAACACTGCAAATTTGCCTGAAACGTTCATTTATAATTTCTATATTTTTCGAAGGATTCGTCATCAGTGAGTCGAACTCTGTCGATTGAGACCATTTTCGGCTCAAAATTCGAAAAATACAGACATCGCAACGAAATGATATAGCCCTCGTGTAAGTAGTACGAGCGCTCAAAAAGAGGAAGAGAAAAAACACACAGCAGGTTCACAGGAGACATGCTGAATTTATGGTTTTTGATTTTGGCTCATTATCTCCCTTTGGAAACGTTCGAGGGAAAAAATTAACCTTCCTTCGGATGTATCTGTCCGTCAGTCCGTCTGCCGTCCCCTTCTTCTATTTTCAGAGCTTTTCGCAGACACTAAAAGAGCTATTCCCATGAAATTTGATGAAAAAATTAGTTGCAATTCGAACATCGAAACAACTCGAAAATCCGATCCATTTATTTTTTCAGAAAAAGGATCAAATTTGGAAAAATAAATGCAGAACTAAATAATTCGATATAGATTCATGAAATTCTAAAGATTTGTAGACGGGTAGATAGACCTAATGGCCTCAATGGATTAAACTAAACCGCAGAGCTCTACCCCTAATATTTTGAATTGTTCTTCTAATTTGCAAGTGAAATAAATCATTTACTTAAAACTATAAACTTTATACTTTTATACCATTAGTTTGAACATTTTCCGAGAAGAACCCACGGCATTGGAGGATTTTGGAAGGTTTATTTATTGGGGGGTCGTCGTACAAGGGCAGGGTCAGATTTCAGTGTTAATAACTTTTTTATTGGCACTGTTGCTGTTGGTTCCGCTTCATTTTACCCCATTTATTGCTTTTATGAAAAAATAATGTTGTAGCTAGCCTTTCAGGGGGATAAGGAATCACGTTCTAAAGGAATAACCAAAAAACTACTTCGTATTTATTAACAACAAAACAAAGCGAATCCTTCACGAAGCTTGATTATTTCCATGTCCCTCCGTGTCTAGCCCATAAATATTTCAACAACCTCAACTTCAACCTCTAATTATTGTTCAGTTATCTGGTCGATTTCATGACTCACGAACTATTTGAAGTCCTTTCCAATTTTTTTTTTCAATTTCATATAAATTCCGAATATCGATGACCTTGTTTTATAGCTTTTCAGCAAGAAATGTTTTGGTCAATTATTTATAAATAATGAACCCTTGAAATCGTTCGATGAAGAAAAATTTATAAAACTACTTTCCGAAAGTTTAGGTATTTAATGTAGAAATGCAATATTAGAATACAAAATAGAATATGTAATAACGAATTTTTTTAAAAGATGAGATATTTCGCTTATTCAAGGAGAGGGAGTGGTCCGGTTATTTATGGGGCCAATATAGAAGATGTATTGTACGTTTCAGTTAGGATCATATGGAATGAAGAAGTTGGTCAGATTTTTTTTATTGGGATATTCGCATTTTTCAATGTGACTGAATGGAACCCTTGAGTTTTCATATACATATATGTGAAATTTTAATCCAATAACGGAACTAACGAATTTCATTGAAATATCACCGATAATGGACATTTTAAGCTTATCGAACGTCAAAATTCATAACAAAGTCAAGATACCTGAATTATGACGACCTTTCCTCAGTTGGTAGTGTCCAATATAGAGAGAGGTTCCAGGAAGTATTATCACTCGGTATTCAGATGAGGATTATATAAAATGAAGAAGGTTGATCTAAAAGAGAAGACACTCGAATATTTCAGCTAATTCTATAGGATATGAATTGATTCACAGGCTAGAAAGAATTTATTTGTTTCGACATTACCAACATTGTTTTGTTCCTACAACACGGAACCAACATTGTCATTTATCGACTGAAAGAGGAAAGAGTTGTAGAAGAATTTCAATACTTCCTCCCTATTCTGATAGTTTTCAATTGACCAATTGAATGGAAAAAACCAAGTTCATTCATGTTGAAAGAGACTTATAATAACAATAATAACATATTACTAAATAAAGGTATTCAGATACAGTGATTTGTGACAAAAAAATTACGAAAAGCACTGCCGTGAAGGCAGGAGCTTTTGAGCGCTCGTACGTGCACCTTGTAGGTAGATTCGCATTTTCCAGTTTTAGAAACCAATTGAAGGAATTTTTGACAGCTGTCAAAAAAATTCTGAAACTTAGGCGAAACTCCAGACTTCATGTCAGTGCTTCAGCTGATCAATTTTGTTTCGATAATTCGCTAGAATTTTCTACGATATCTATGGTCTTGGTGATGCGGTCTGGACAACATTTTGCACGTACTTTGAATACATTATTCCTCAGCTAGATGCATAATTTCATTCCAATACGATCAGTACTTCCGAAACTATCTGGAAAAAATATTTTGAACGGCCATATTTACGGAACCCCTAGTCTCATTTTGCTTATTGATGAACGTGACCGCGATATTCGCGATCCAAACCCACCCTGAAAATTTCAAGTTCCTAGGCCTTTCCGTTCAAAAGTTACAATTTTCTATGGTTTCTACGGTTCTGGTCATGCGATCTGGACAAAATATTGCTTCAATATATCATTCTCGATTAAAATACAAAATTTCATCTCGATCGAATCCGAAGTTTCGAATTTATCGAGAAAACAAAATTTCAAACGACCGTATTTACGGAACCCCTTGTATAATGTTGCTCATAGATGAACGTGATCACGACATTCGAGATCCACACCTATCCTGAAAATTTCAAGTCCCTAGGCATTTCCGTTCAAAAGTTACAATTTTCTATGGTTTCTATGGTTCTGGTCATGCGATCTGGACAAAATTTTGCATGTAGCTGAAACACCTCATTTTCCATCTGAGTGCAAAATTTCATCTCGATCGAATCTGTAGTTTTCAAGTAATCAGGGAAACAAAACTTTGAACGGCCATATTTACGGAACCCCTAGTGGAATTTGGCCCATTAACGAACTTAACCGAGGCATTCGGGATCTGAACCTACACTGAAAATTTCAAGTCTCTAGGTTGATCCGTTCGAGAGTTATCGTGCTGACGGACGGACGGCCGGACGGACGGCCGGACGGACGGCCGGACGGACGGCCCGACGGACGGCCGGACGGACAGACTCGAATTTTCCGACGGATTCGTCATCAGTGAGTCGAACATAGTCGATTGAGACCATTTTCGGCTCAAAATTCGAAAAATACAGACATCGTGACGAAATGATATAGCCCTCGTGTAAGTTGTACGAGCGCTCAAAAAGTGGTGACATCTGCCCAAAGAGGAAATCGATAATTCTTTTTGTTCAAAGGAAGTACTGCATGAAGTTCAGATGAGAGCAGCATGAACTAAAGAAGGTAACCCATCTACCTCGAAGAGAATGAACGATAGAGAGACACTTCCCACATCTTCGTTGAAAGGAAACGTTCCCACCCAACCTGTTGATTTTGAAATGCTGAATGGGTCCACGTGTTTTGTAAATGGGTTTCGAGACAGGTTATCATAAAACGAAGAAGGTTGAAAGCAGTTTCACGAAGAGAATGCCCACGAATCACAATAGTATTTTTGAAATAAAGAAGCAATTGGCCTTATTGAAAAATGAGCTTTCGTCTTTCTGGTGCTACGATCGAGCTTTCATAATGAGAATTTCGAATGTGACAATGTGATAGTATGATGGAAGAAATGGAGGAAATAATAGAAAAGCAGTTGTATAGGCTAGAATATTCCTATGATCCAAACTTGCCTTAAGGCTCATACCGCGAAAATAATTAGGACTTTATGGATCAAACAACTTATGGACATCCTCTGTTGGATTGAATCTTGCAACCGCTCCACTTGTTATGACAATGACTTTAAGGTCAGGCTAATATGAACTGGAGAAGGTGTTGAGAACACCTTCACAGAGAATGTCCAATTTCTCAATGTCCCAAATCAAACTAGAAAAAGAAATATAGCATTATAATTATAGATATGCTTCTTGGGTTAGGAAATTGTGAAAATTAAGAGGATGTCTTCTCTGTCACAATTCACTTGTTCGACTCACTGATGACGAATCCGTCAAAAAATTCGAGTCTGTCCGGCCGTATACACGATAACTCTCGAACAGATTGTCCTAGAAACTTGAAATTTTCAAGGTAGGTTCGAATCTCGAATGCCGCGGATAAGTTCGTTATTGGGCAAAATTCGCCTAGGGGTTCCGTAAATATGGCCGCTCGAAATTTAGTTTTCCTGATTACTTCGGAACTACAGACTCAATCGAGGTGAAATTTTGCACTCAGATGGAAAATGAGGTGTTGAAGCTACATGTGAAAATTTGCCCATATCGCATGACCAGAACCATATGAACCATAGAAAACTGTAACTTTTGAACGGAAACGCCTAGGGACTTGAAATTTTCAGGATAGGTGTGGATCTCGAATGTTGCAGTCACGTTCATCAATGAGCCAAATTTGACTATGGGTTCCGTAAATATGGTCGTTTGAAATTCAGTTTTCTTGATAATTTCAAAACTATGTATTTGATCGTGACGAAATTTTGTATTTAAATTGAGAATGATATATTCGAGCTACATTTTTCCAAATCGCATGATCAGAACCATAGAAACCATAGAAAATCATAACTTTCGAACGGAAAGGCCTAGGGGCTTGAAATTTTCAGGAAAGGTACGTATCGCGAATTTCGTGGTCACGTTCATCAATGAGCAAAATTAGACTAGGGGTTCCGTAAATATAGCCGTTCAAACTATATTTTTCTGATAATTTCGAAACTACTTTTTGGATTGAAATGCAATTTCGCACATAGATGAAGAATGATGTATTCAAACTACATGGGAAATTTTGTCCAGATCGTATTACCAAGACTATAGATACCGTAAAAAACTCTAGCGAATTATGGAAAAAAAAAAAGTGGTCACCTAATGCACTGGAAGTCTGGATTTTCGCCTTAGTTAGAAATTTTCTTTGACAGCTGTAGAATCGTTCCAATTGGTTTCTAAAACTGGAGAATGCGAATCTACCTACAAAGTAGATAAACGAGCGCTCAAAAGCTCCTGACTTCACGGCAGTGCTTTTCATAATTTATTTAGAGTAAAAGGAGACCTTCATGAGTAACCAAATACTTTTTTGTGTAGGATATATGTATAAAGTTTTACTCGAAATATTATGAATGCGAGCTAAAGAATTTCCTTATTTTTTTGCAAGTATAAGCATAACATTTTTTTTATGAATACGATCCGGCCCAATAAAAAAAGTCTGACTACCTTCTTCATTTCATATGATCCTTACTCAAAAGTACAGTACCAATTTCCATAGTTCAGAAAGTCGCCTAGTTTTGAAAAGTAGGGAGTAGAGCAAGCGAGAGATAGGTTGTTGCTCTACTGAGAATCGAAAATTGGCACACTTGAATGTCCATTCTATCGGACGATAATAGAAGGATCTTTGATGCTTATACTGGGTAATTTAGCGAGATCAGCCGGTGATGACATAAAGAAGACCAATATTGTGACATTTTAGGACATTACCTTAATTTTTTCCATGATTCGCCATTTCGTTTTTTTTATTGAACACCGGTAGTATTTTTTTTTAACCTTTTATGATCCTTTACGAATGCAAAAATTCCAAAAATATGAATTTGCATGAAGTACATAGAACAGTAAGGAAAGAACGAATTTTTTTCGACATTTCTGACATTTCTCATATACATACCTACCCAGTATTCGAAAAGTGAATTAAAAAAAAATTGATTACCTACATATTCTTAATCTACGCCTTGAGTTAGTCAATAACGTAAATAACGTAAGTTTGGTGGAGACAGGATTGAAAATAATTTCTAAAATTACCAACTTTTTTTTCGTACGAAGTTCACCAAAATCATTTCATACTTTAATTCGTAGATCAAGAATATGTGAAGCTCTTACTATTTGAAACATATCACTTCAAGACGAAAAATTTCGAAATTTTGGTCAACTGTCAATGACTGTATCTACCAAAATAATGGGTTACACACGACTCAATTTTCCTGTGTACATTTCTCTTCTGGCAGAGTAAACCCCTCCAACAATTCTTTTTGCTTCGTCGTAATCGGGTTGCATTTCCTTCTTTTCATTTAAGCCTCCATTCAATATTCGACAATTAAAAATATAACTCAACTCGTGACTACAAACAAAACGAACAAAATGACAAATATTATGAATTATGATATGATCTGACAAAAAATGTCAAAAAAAATCGCATTTATGATAGGTCGAGAAATTTGGCAATGCTGCGGGTTGGTTCCCTTTTTGAGCGCTCGTACTACTTACACGAGGGCTATATCATTTCGTCACGATGTCTGTATTTTTCGAATTTTGAGCCGAAAATGGTCTCATTCGACTATGTTCGACTCACTGATGACGAATCCGTCGGAAAATTCGAGTCTGTCCGTCCGGCCGTCCGGCCGTCCGGCCGTCCGTCCGTCCGTCCGTCCGTCCGTAAGCACGATAACTCTCGAACGGATCAACCTAGAGACTTGAAATTTTCAGTGTAGGTTCAGATCCCAAATGCCTCGGTTAAGTTCGTTAATGGGCCAAATTCCACCAGGGGTTCCGTAAATATGGCCGTTCAAAGTTTTGTTTCCCTGATTACTTGAAAACTACAGATTCGATCGAGATGAAATTTTGCACTCAAATGGAAAATGAGGTGTTTTAGCTACATGCGAAATTTTGTCCAGATCGCATGACCAGAACCATAGAAACCATAGAAAATTGTAACTTTTGAACGGAAATGCCTAGGTACTTGAAATTTTCAGGATAGGTGTGGATCTCGAATGTCGTGATCACGTTCATCTATGAGCAACATTTTACAAGGGATTTCGTAAATACGGTCGTTTGAAATTTTGTTTTCTCGATAAATTCGAAACTACGGATTCGATCGAGATGAAATTTTGTATTTTAATCGAGAATGATATATTGAAGCAATATTTTGTCCAGATCGCATGACCAGAACCATAGAAACCATAGAAAATTGTAACTTTTGAACGGAAAGGCCTAGGAACTTGAAATTTTCAGGGTGGGTTTGGATTGCGAATATCGCGGTCACGTTCATCAATGAGCAAAATGAAACTAGGGGTTCCGTAAATATGGCCGTTCAAAATATTTCTTTCCAGATAGTTTCGGAACTACTGATCGGATTGGAATGAAATTATGCACCTAGCTGAGGAATAATGTATTCAAACTACGTGCAAAATTTTGTCCAGACCGCACCACCAAGACCATAGATACCGTAGAAAATTCTAGCGAATTATCGAAAAAAAATTGATCAGCTGAAGCACTGACATGAAGTCTGGAGTTTGACAGCTTTCAAAAATTTCTTCAATTGGTTTCTAAAACTGGAAAATGCGAATCTACCTACAAGGTGCATGTACGAGCGCTCAAAAGCTCCTGCCTTCACGGCAGTGCTTTTCGTAATTTTTTCATGCTCCTTCCTTTATGCTCGGGAGCAGCGATAGAGTATAATCGAGGAACGATCCCCCCCGGTGAACGTTCCTAGTTTCAAATGGCGTCAAGAATTGGGCCGCAAGAGGGAACACGTGGTATGGTGAGATAACTAGTACAAAATGTATTAGGAGATGAGGAGAAGAATGAGGTGGTTGCAATATGACCCCAATGGGAACCGTTGTATATGAATCCACGTGGTCTGAAAAAGTTATTTTTGTTAGGGTATTAGGAAATGAAGAAGGTATATTGCTGTAAAGAGAATGCCGCATCGGATTGAATTTCTCATCTTGAACAGATTAAATCTGAGTTTTTAGAAACAATGCCAATGATCTTCGATGTGGGAATTCATTTATTCGAAAGTGTTTCATATTTTTCAATTCTTATTTCCCTATTCATTATTCAATAATTTCCTTGTCGCAAGCTTCTAATTTAGTAGGTAAATTCCATTTTTCTTTCATAATGATTTTTTGATGCTTCATTCTTCATTATCTATGTTTCCTTCGTGAATTCCTCACGTTATAAACCTTATTTCTGGTTCAGGAATTGAAATATTTTCTGTTGTATGCGGATGGTCCCAACCCTGCACTTGGTTTGTATGAAGATGTCCTCATCTTCAAACTCATCTCAAATAGATTTCTTCAGGTCTTCACTGAACTATATCTCAGAATTTCAGATTCCAAACCTTTGAAAAAGGACTGCTTCTTTATTCAAAGTTCCAAACTGATTTGACATCGCTGTTGAATGTTGTGTCGTCAGCTGATCCATCAGTTGTAACAGAAAGATGATGTTACGGTTGCACTAGGATTCCAGAAAATGAAGAAGGTACCAACTAGCAATGACAAATTGATGTTTATGACCTGAATCATAAATTTCAAGCCACTCTATTCAATGAAATTTGAATGAGGCTATTAGGAAACAAAGAAAGTGATAAGATTGCCGTTGCAAAAGATTCGGTATCATCAAAAATGGTGAATTCTTCGAGTCGCAGGGAATTTCCGTAGAGAATGTAGCGTTTTTTGCCTAGTTCGTTCTTCAATTGAATCTGATAATAATCGAACCCAATGGAAAATAGTAAAGAAGATGATTCACTTCAATCTTGATGAAATTGAATGAAAGATATTATGAAATGAAGAATGTAGTACTTGTAGTCAGGGACGGATCTAGAAGGATTTTCAGGGGGGCATGGGTTAATGGAAATTCGTAATCAATAGATTATTGAGGTTCATAGGAGAATACATGAAATTCCATTTTTCATTTGAAACAACTGGGACAAGTGAATAATAATATACAAATAAAAAAAAAATTACGAAAAGCACTGCCGTGAAGGCAGGAGCGTTTGAGCGCTCGTACATGCACCTTGTAGGTAGATTCGCATTTTCCAGTTTTAGAAATCAATTGGAGGAATTTTCGACAGCTGTCACGAGAATTCGGAAACTTAGGCGAAACTCCAGACTTCATGTCAGTGCTCTAGGTGACCAATTTTTTTTCGATAATTCGCTAGAAGTTTCTACGGTATCTATGGTCTTGTGGTGCGATCTGGATAAAATTTGGCACGTAGTTTGAATACATTATTCCTAAGCCAGGTGCGAAATTTCATCCCAATCCGATCAGTAGTTTCGGAACTATCAGCAAAAAAATATTTTGAACGGCCATATTTACGGAACCCCTAGTCTAATTTTGATCATTGATGAACGTGGCCGCGATATTCGGGATCCAAACCCACCCTGAGAATTTCAAGTTCCTAGGCCTTTCCGTTCAAAAGTTACAATTTTCTATGGTTTCTATGGTTCTGGTCATGCGATGTGGACAAAATATTGTTTTAATATATCATTCTCGATTAAAATACAAAATTTCATCTTGATTGAATCCGTAGTTTTGAAATTATCGAGAAACCAAAATTTCAAACGACCGTATTTACGGAACCCCTAGTATAATTCTGCTCATTGATAAACGTGAACGCGACATTTCAGATACAAACCTATACTGAAAATTTCAAGTCCCTAGGCCTTTCCGTTCGAAAGTTATGTTTTTCTATGGTTTCTATGGTTCTGATCATGCGATCTGGAAAAAATGTAGCTCGAAAATATCATTCTCAATTTGAGTACAAAATTTCTTCACGGTCGAATCCATAGTTTTGAAATTATCGAGAAAACCAAATTTCAAACGGCCATATTTACGGAACCCCTAGTCTAATTTTGCTAATTGATTCAAACTACGTGGGAAATTTTGTCCAGATCGCATTACCAAGACCATAGATACCATAGAAAATTCCAGCGAATTACCAAAAAAAAAAATTGGTCACCTGAAGAACTGACTTGAAGTCTGGATTTTCGCCTTAGTTTGAAAATTTGTTTGACAGCTGTCAAAAATTTGCTCAATTGGCTTCCAAAACTGGAAAATGCGAATCTACCTACAAGGTGCATGTACGAGCGCTCAAAAGCTCCTGCCTTCACGGCAGTGCTTTTCGTAATTTTTTTACGTAGATTGGTTTGAAGGACTACACTTGCGGGAAAGACTACGAATGATACGATGTCACAATGTTGATAGTTCCAAGATCGTTAGTTCTGCTATCGGAAAATTTCTAACGCTATTTTTTTTTTAGAAAGAAACACTGATAAACTTAGAAACTGTGGTTGATCAAAAGACTCGAATGTTACTGATTTGAGCTACAAAAATCTTGTCTTTTATGCCGAGTGAAAAAGGGCGTGCTAAACTTTGAGGGTTATTAGATTCATGATAAATATTTGGGTTTTTCCGAATATTTTTGGATGGGACAGATGATAGAATCCACCCCCCATTTGAATTTTGAAGACAAGCAGTCCAGATAATATCACCGTCTTCAATATTTGTCATTAAGTATAACAATATTGCTTGCAAAACCGTATTTTTTTTAGCGAAATACCCTTCTCAATTGCCAGCTTGAGATTATCCTGGTCAGAAACGATAGTTTTTGAGTGAGATTTTACATACTAATAAACATATGAGGGAAATCCCCAACACCCCAATTTCTACTCAACAAACTATTATTCCCAGTATTCCCACCCCCTGATACGAAAGTTCTATTCCGAAGGTTCTCTTATAAAATTTGAAAACGAATGAACTTTAGATGTTTGAGTGTTCGAATACTACAAAAAATAATAATTTTCTTCTTGTTTAAAACAAACTAAAAATTCAGTTGCATCTAGACTTGTTGAAACATTGGTCAACCATTGAGTTCTCGAGGGGGGGGGGGGGGTCATGGTCCATATGGCCCCTCTCAGGTCCGCCACTGCTTGTAGTAGCTAGAATACTTTTGGAGAGAGTGCACAAAATCTTCCACAACGACATAGGAATATGACGATATGTAAGGGATCTAAATCTTCTTGAAATGAAACAGAATGTGAAATTGACTTGTTTTTTCTTGGTTGTGACCTGAATCATTTTCACCCACTATTCAATGAACAAATGATAAGGCTCTCAGGAAATAAAGAAGGTGTTAAGAATGCCTTCAAAGAGAGTGTGCCATTTTCGATCTTTAACGAAATTGCCCGAATCAAATTGAATGGAAAATGCAGTGAAAAAATAGTTTGTGTGTACAGAAAGGATATATGCCACATGGATTAGGATATTATAATAACGAAGAGGGTCTCCGCAACACCACAACATAAAACAAAAGCACGTCCTATAGCTGAATCGTAGAGAGTGATCAGAAATTCATTAAGGAGATTCAAATTTCATATGATCAATATTAAGACATCTCTTCTTGATCGATGTAGTATGTAGTACAAACTGTATCAGGCTATTAGTTAGAGAATGAGGTGGTCAAAATGAGTGTGACCTGAATGTTTTGGAAATAGGAACCACGTTGTCTGAAAAGTAACCCATTCATGATAGGCCATTAGGAAATGGAGAAGGTTTTTATATAGCCGTGAAGAGAATGGCTTGTTACTGTTTGAAATTTACTAGAAATATATTTATTGAGAGAAATAAATCATCCATCATATAGAAAATATTGTTGATATTACGAGGTCTAAATGACATAGTGAGTTCTTTTCTTGAAATATAATACAAATAAAGAAAATATGAAAGAGAGAAGGTGATCAGATGTCTTCAAAGAGAATGCCCAAAACACAAAATATGAGATGAGGTAATTATAATACTATTCATGATTGAAATACCATTACGTCGATGGCTATCTGAATATGGGATAACTATTAGCAACAATAACATAAGGTTGCTGAAGGAGACCAAAATATTTTCCTAGAGAAAGACGTAGTAACTAAATTGATCAGACAGGGCAAGAAGCATAACGAGGAAACGAGGACACAAAAACCAGAAACTGAACTTTCGGTTTCAATAGGTATTCAATGAAATTTGGACAAGGCTATTATAAAATGAAGCAGGTAAGCTGGTACCTTAAAAGGTCCTCATGGTCAGAAAAAAATATCCCATAAATATAAACCACTTGTAGGTATCGGGAGTTATGAGATGAAAAATTTAACATAAGTTCTTGAAAGAAAAAAAAAATTTCAAAAGGAAACCCCAGGATTTCATTCTCAGAGGTATCATCAAATCAAAACAAGTGAAAGCCTACGAGTGAATCATACTTCGAAGGAAAATGATGGATATAACATTCATCAGCGATATCGATAAAATAAGGGGATATTTTTCATTCATGATAATGATACCAATAAAATTATTATTTGTAAAGGTGATCTGAATGACCCCGAAGAGACACGGGACAAAATCAAATCAAAATCAACACATATCACATATACCAGGAAAATGATTTATCTGAATGTGCTAGGATTTGATGAAATGAAGAAGGTGAGTTGTGACCTGAATTGTATAGTTTCGACTTGTATATCACCATAGAGAATGTCGCGATTTTTGCCTAGTTCGCACATTTCCTCCATTGAATCAGATAATCAAAACCATGGAAAAAGTATGAAGAAGAAGCTAAATTTCTTTCGAAGATAATGCAAAAAAACCTTTTTCCATATTGGAATATGGTTATGTTACGATACTCCCAACTAGACGCCAATGACTTGGTTGGTCGTGATCTGAATCCTGAAATCATCTATTTTCACTCACCATTCAATGAACAATTGATATGACTCAAAGGAAATAAAGAAGAAAAGAGGTGTTGAAAATGCATTCGGAGAGAAGGTACTATTTTTCGATATCTAACGAAATCGCCCGAATCTGGAAGAATGTATTTGTTACAAGAATATGTGCCACTTGGGTATTATAATAACGAAGGGGGCATCTTTGTATATATATTGTTTATATCCTGATTCTCCTAGGTCTCTGTGAGACCCCTCAGAAGCTCAGAGCTTCAGAAGCTCAGAGCTTGTGCGAGTTAGGAGACATCAAGACAATAGAAAACAGAAGAACGTCATTTCAACGTGAGCTGAGATTGATAAGAATTTATTAGGGAGATTCGAATTTTATATGATCAATACTACGGCAGTAAGATTCAACTCTTCTTGATCGATGTAAAAACAACATCTATTTGAATGAATTATTATGAATGCAAGTGAGAAAATTACGAAAAGCACTGCCGTGAAGGCAGGAGCTTTTCAGCGCTCGTACATGCACCTTGTAGGTAGATTCGCATTTTCCAGTTTTGGAAACCAATTGAGGAAATTTTGGACAGCTGTCAAACAAATTTTCAAACTAAGGCGAAAATCCAGAACTTCAAGTCAGTGCTTCAGGTGACCAATTTTTTTTTCGATAATTCGCTAGAATTTTCTATGGTATCTATGGTCTTGGTAATGCGATCTGGACAAAATTCCCCACGTAGTTTGAATATTATTCTTCATCTATGTGCGAAATTTCATTCCAATCCAATGATGAGTTTCGGAATTATCAGAAAAAAAATAGTTTTGAACAGCTATATTCACGGAACCCCTAGTCTAATTTTGCTCATTGATTAACGTGACCGCAAAATTCGCGATCCTAACCTATCCTGAAAATTTCAAGTCCCTAGGCCTTTCCGATCGAAAGTTATGATTTTCTATGGTTTCTATGGTTCTCATCATGCGATCTGAAAAAAATGTAGCTCGAAAATATCATTCTCAATTTGAATACAAAATTTCTTCACGATCGAATCCATAGTTTGGAAATTATCAAGAAAACCAAATTTCAAACGGCCATATTTACGGAACCCCTAGTCTAATTTTGCTCATTGATGAACGTGGCCGCGATATTAGCGATCCGAACCCACCCTGAAAATTTCAAGTTCCTAGGCCTTTCTGTTCGAAAGTTATGATTTTCTATGGTTTCTATGGTCCTGATCATGCGATCTGGAAAAAATGTAGCTCGAATATATGATTCTCAATTTACATACAAAATTTCGTCACGATCAAATCCATAGTTTTGAAATTATGAAGAAAACTGAATTTCAAACGGTCATATTTACGGAACCCCTAGTCTAATTTTGCTCATTGATGAACGTGACCGCGATCGAATTAATCAGAAAAACAAAATTTCGAGCGGCCATATTTACGGAACCTCTCGGCGAATTTTGCCCAATAACGAACTCAACCGCGGCATTTGAGATTCGAACCTACCCTGAAAATTTCAAGTTTCTAGGACCTTTAGTTCGAGAGTTATCGTGTATACAGACGGCCGGACGGACGGACGGACAGACTCGAATTTTCCGACGGATTCGTCATCAGTGAGTCGAACATAGTCGATTAAGACCATTTTCGGCTCAAAATTCCAAAAATACAGACATCGTGACGAAATGATAATATAGCCTTCGTGTAAGTAGTACGAGCGCTCAAAAAGAGATTAATATCATCCAAAGAGATTAGATAGGCATTTGACGTGTGATCTCAATGTTTTGGAAATTGAATACAAAAGGTCTAAGAAGTAACTCATGATAGATAGGCCTATTATAGGAAATGAGTTGAAGAGAATACCTTGTTATTGTTAAAAATTCGAGATGAACTTAGGAACTACTAAAAATATATGGAGATGTCGAAGATGTTGGATATTTCTAGGTATAAATGACATAATGAGTAGTTCACTCTTTTTCTTGAACGACAAGTTAGGAAGATATGAAAGAGAGAAGGTGATCAGATGACTTTACAGAGAATGCTCCTAACAGACCACAAAAAAGAAGGGAGACGAGAAAATTATAACACTATTTTTTATTGAAACACCATTACTTCGATAGTTATCTGAATATGAGATAACTAATAGAAACAATAACATTAGATTATTGGAGATTGGAGGGTCCAAAATATTTTCCAAGAGGGACGTACCTTTATATTGATCAAGAAGAAGAAATACACACGAAGCATTACGAGGACCAGGAAACTTTCGGTTTCAATGAAATTTGGAGAAGGCTATTATAAAAAAATTACGAAAAGCACTGCCGTGAAGTCAGGAGCTTTTGAGCGCTCGTACATCCACCTTGCAGGTAGATTCACATTTTCCAGTTTTAGAAATCAATTGAAGGAATTTTCGACAGCTGTTAAAAAAATTCACAAACTTAGGCGAAACTCCAGATTTCATGTCAGTGCTTCAGCTGACTAATTTTTTTTTGATAATTCGCTAGAATTTTCTACGGTATCTATGGTCTTGGTGATGCGATCTGGACAAAATTTTGCACGTAGTTTGAATAAATTATTCCTCAGCTAGGTGCATAATTTCATTTCAATCCGATCAATAGTTTCGAAACTATCAGGGAAAAAATATTTTGAACGGCCATATTTACGGAACCCCTAGTCTAATTTTGCTCATTGATGAACGTGACCGCGATATTCGCGATCCAAATCCACCCTGAAAATTTCAAGTTCCTAGGCCTTTCCGTTCGAAAGTTACGATTTTCTATGGTTTCTATGGTTCTGGTTATGCGATCTGGACAAAATATTGCTTTAATATATCATTCTCGATTAAAATACAAAATTTCATCTCGATCGAATCCGTAGTTTCGAAATTATCGAGAAAACAAAATTTCAAACGACCGTATTTACGGAACCCCTAGTATTATTCTGCTCATTGATAAACGTGAACGCGACATTTCAGATCCACACCTATCCTGAAAATTTCAAGTCCCTATGCGTTTCCGTTCGAAAGTTATGATTTTCTATGGTTTCTATGGTTCTGGTCATGTGATCTGGATGAATGTAGCTTGAATATAAATTTCTCCATTAGTATACAAAATTTCGTCACGATCGGATCTGTAGTTTTGAAATTAACAAGAGAACTAAATTTTAAACGACCATATTTACGGAACCCCTAAAATAATGATGCTCATAGATGAACGTGATCACGACATTCGAGATCCACACCTATCCTAAAAATTTCAAGTCCCTAGGCGTTTCCGTTCAAAAGTTACAATTTTCTATGGTTTCTATGGTTCTGGTCATGCGATCTGGACAAAATTCCACATGTAGCTTGAACACCTCATTTTCCATTTGAGTGCAAAATTTCATCTCGATCAAATCTGTAGTTTTCAAGTAATCAGGGAAACAAAACTTTGAACGGCCATATTTACGGAACCCCTGGTGGAATTCGGCCCATTAACGAACTTAACCGAGGCATTCGGGAACTGAACCCACACTGAAAATTTCAAGTCCTAGGTTGTTCCGTTCGAGAGTTATCGTGCTTACGGCCAGACGGACGGCCGGACGGACAGACTCGAATTTTCCGACGGATTCGTCATCAGTGAGTCGAACATAGTCGATTGAGACCATTTTCGGCTCAAAATTCAAAAAATACAGACATCGTGACGAAATGATATAGCCCTCGTGTAAGTAGTACGAGCGCCCAAAAATTACGAAAAGCACTGCCGTGAAGTCAGGAGCTTTTGAGCGCTCGTACATCCACCTTGTAGGTAGATTGACATTTTCCAGTTTTAGAAATCAATTGAAGGAATTTTCGACAGCTGTCAAAAAAATTCTCAAACTCAGGTGAAACTCCAGACTTCATGTCAGTGCTTCAGCTGACCAATTTTTTTTCGATAATTCGCTAGAACTTTCTACGGTATCTATGGTCTTGGTGCGATCTGGACAAAATTTCGCACGTAGTTTGAATACATTCTTCTTCAGCTAGGTGTGAAATTACATTCCAATCCAATCAGTAGTTTCGAAATTATCAGGAACGATATATTTCGAACGGTCCTATTTAAGGAACCCCTAGTCTAATTTTGCTCATTGATGAACGTGACCGCGAAATACAAACCTACCCTGAAAATTTCAAGTTCCTAGGCCCATCCCTTCGGAAGTTATAATTTTCTGTGGTTTCTATAGTTCTGGTCATGCGATCTGGACAAAATTTCACATGTAGCTTGAACACCTCATTCTCCATCTGAGTGCGAAATTTCATCTCGATCAAATCTGTTGTTTCCAAGTAATGGGGAGAATAATACTTTGAAGGGCCATATTTACGGAACCCCTGGTGGAATTCGGCCCATTAACGACCTTAACCGAGGCATTCGGGAACTGAGCCCACACTGAAAATTTCAAGTCTCTAGGTTGTTCCGTTCGAGAGTTATCGTGCTTACGGCCGGACGGACGGACAGACTCGAATTTTCCGACGGATTCGTCATCAGTGAGTTGAACATAGTCGATTGATAGCATTTTCGGCTCAAAATTCGAAAAATACAGACATCGTGACGAAATGATATAGCCCTCGTGTAAGTAGTACGAGCGCTCAACGAAGCAGGTGAGCAAAATACCTTCATAATCTTGAAAAAATGTAACTCAAATATAGGACCACCTGTATTGGGATGTTATGAGATGAAAAATGTAACCTCAATGCAATTTGGAACAGAAGTCATTTATTCTGAAGGAAGACAGGATTCTTGAAGGAAGACAAGAATATTTTCAGAGAGAATGCCCAGGATATTTCATTATTCTCAGATTTCTGATTAGATAAACCAGTGAAAGCCGAATTATTTGACGGCGAGAGCTGAGAACCAAATATACTTTGATGGAAAATAATAAAAATCACATCAGGGAGATCTATACAATAAGGATGTATGTATTATATATTCGTGATAATGATAAGAATAAACTTCGTATTCGAAAAGGTGATCAGAATGCCCCCGTAGAGAATAATTATACACAATGTAAAAATCCAACACATAACAGGAAAATGATTTATCTGAATGTGCTAGTATTTGATGATATGAAGAAGTTAATAGCAAGTGAGTTGTGATCTAGATCATATCATATAGTTTAGAGTTGTATTTCACAGAGAATCCATAAAGAATGTCCTGATTTTTGCCTAGTTTGCACACTCACTCAGATAATCAAAACCATGGAAAAAGTAAGACTCACTCCAATCTTAATGAAATTGGATGAAAGATATTATGTAATTAACGAAACAGCAAAAATACTTTCGAAGGGATTTTCCACATTGGAATACTGTTAGTTATATTACGATCCTACAGATCCTCCTAACTTGATGACGATGACTTTGTTGGTTGTGACCTGAATCCTGGAATCGTCCATTTTCACCCTATTCAAAGAACAATTGACGAGGCTCATAGGAAATGAAGCAGAAATGAGGCCCTTGAAAGGAAAGTGCACTTTTTGGATTTCTAACGAAATCACCTGAATCTAAAGGAATGTAGTGAAAAAAAAAATTCAGGAATATATGCCACTTGGATTAGGATATTATAATAACGAAGAGGGCATCTGCATCCAAACAATTAAAAACAGAAGAACGTCATATTGATTGAATCTTAGAGAGTGATCACTGATCTGACTGATCACATTCAGAATTCATGACATCAAATTTCATATGATCCATATTAGGGCAGTTAGATTCAACTCTTCTTGATCGATGTAAAAACAGCATCTATTTGAATAAATTATTATGATTGCAAGAGGAAGAGATCTATCTATGCCATCCAAAGAGAATAGAGACGTGGTCGTGGTATATGTCGAGATAAGTAGTACAAACAGTATCAGGCTAATAGGTAGAGAATGAGGTGAACAACATGAGTGTGACCGAAAATAAGGACCACGTGGTCTAAAAAGTACCTCATGATAGGCCAGTAGGAAATGAAGAAGGTCTTTATGTAGCCGTAAAGAGAATGCCTTGTTACTGTTTGAAATTTGACTTGAATTAATCAACTCAAACTACTAAAATATACGAAGAGAATAATTGTCGAAGATGTTGGATATTTCGAGGTCTAAATGACTAAACGAGTTGGTAGAGATTCACTTTTTTTCTTGAAATATAATACAAGTTAGGAAAATATGAAAGAGAGAAGGTGAACACAGGCATTCAAAGAGAATGCAGGTAAGCAGAGTACCTTCAATGAGCTCCAAATATAGACCACCTGTATTGGGATGTCATGAAATGAAGAATGTACAACCCTACTGCAATTTGGGACAGCAGTAATCTATTCTAAGGAAAGACCGGATTCTATAAAGTGAAGGAAGGACATTTTCAAAGAGAAAGCCCTGACCTCAATTTTAGTTATATAGAGTTCTGATTAGATGAAGAAGCGAAAGCCGTGAGAGCGGTGAGAAATGGGAATGCAATATTTTGAGATCATCAATGATCAATGATGTAGACACAATATATTCATGATACCTCTTGAAATGCCTCCGCGTCAAAAACGTAACAGGGAAGTGATTTATGTAAATGTGCTAGGATTTGATGAAATGAAGAAGGTAGGAGCATAGTCAAACTGACATTTTTAAGTTGTGACCTAAATTGTTTAGTTTCACCCAGTATTCAATGAAATCTGAATAAGGCTATTATGAAATGAAGAAGGTAATGAGAATGCACTCTTCTCCATTCTAGTTCAAAAATACATGAACATCGAGGATATTGAGTAAATTGACCTACAAACAAATGGCAGAGAACGTCGCACTTCTTGGACTAATTTGCACTCATTTCCTCACTTTTGGAACACATAGAGAAAGATGTTATATACTCATTGCAATATTTCTTATTCACATATTTTCGCGATAAATCTGTAGAGAATATCCTATTCTTTGATTTCTAACGAAATCCCCCGAAACAAACTAGAAGATTGCAGCAAAAACGTTTTTTTCTGGGTCAGAGGAATTTGATTTGAATTGAATATATGCCACTTGTATTAGGATACCATGAAATTGAAGAGTGTCTGCGAAGACTACAATAGAGAACGTCATCTCATATTGACGTTAATCGTCGAGATGTGAAGATTATTCAAACTCAATATGATCAATACGTTTCAACTTTTATTTGATCAACGCATGAACAAATTCGTTAATGACTTACTTACCTATATCTATTCAAATTTTATAATATCGTAAATGCGTAAATGGCTTTGAGAGGAAGAGATGAATCTCCTCTCTCTCTACATAAATTCACGTGGTGGGTATTGCTGACATAACTAGAGCAAATTGTATTAGGATATTAGAAAGAGGGTTAGGTGGTGAAAATAAGAGTAGCTCTAATGTTTTGAAATGGTCCGAAAAAGTTATTATAGATAGGATATCAGGAAATAGAGAAAGTATATTGCAAAGAGGATGCCCGGATATTTTTGGAAGTTTGTTGAAACCTACAAATCGCAGAGAATTATTGAGAAAGTGTTGATGATATCTTAACCGAAATAGTTACGAATATGAATCCTTCTGAAGAAAATCAAAATAAATAGGTGAAGTTCAGAAAAGATTCACTTTTTTTCTTGAAATATAATACATGTTAGGAAGATATGAAAGAGAGAAGGTTATCTGATTTCTTCAAAGATAAAATGGCCAGAAAGTAATGAGAAAATTGTAACACTGTATCACTGTGAATAATAACATCACTAACACGAAAGGCCTGAAAGATACGGAGAAGCTGCTCATACATATCAAGATGACCTGTGGCTTTATCCATGCGGATATAATTAAATAAGGATTTTGATATAACTTTGATTTCCAGAATGCTTTTTTCGATGAAGGTTATAAGAATGAACATCGTTTGAAGGTGAGATAACTATCAGCAATTATATCAGGTTATTATGACATAAAGGAGGCAATAATTTCTGCGAAGAGAAATGCCAACGACCATTCGAGAGCTAATTGATTGAATTCCACGAGAGTTGTTCGTGAAGACATACATTTTATGTTGTATGTCTACAGAAAACCTCAAATAAATGTTGATAATCTCAAGAACAGCACTAATTTGTTCTGGAGGAAGACAGGATGAATAGAAGAATATAAATATATTATTCAAAGATAATGCCCAGGAATTCATTTTCAGGGTGTTCATTAGATAAACTGGCACTAAGCAAACTTTTCTCAAAAAGCAGATAGGTGTCTTCCATAAACAGCCAAAGAATGATTTAGGAAAATCACGAAGAAAATTATGGGAGGCACTCGCCAAACATGTTACTGAAGATTTAAAAAAAAAATCAGTTGCATACTTAGGTCTTCAAAAATTATTTGAATATTTCGAGATGACAATTGGTGAGATAGAAGCCTCTAAAGTCGTAAAAAGTTTTAAACTTTTTAACTGTCGGCAAAAAAATTCTGAAGATATTCGAGCTAGTAGAACTCAAGAAACATTTTCAACGAAAAAAGGTTCGAATCAGGAGGTGCTAGTAATTTTTGAGATATGTGATATTTCTGGTCACACGCTATTACTACGGAAACCTTCGTTGTGAGTGCTCTGACTCGTGCCTGGCCATTGAAAGTATTCAAGTTATGAAGGGCTTAATTTTTTTCTGAATGAAATTTGAACATAAAGGGAAAAAATGCCACATAAATATGTGCCACTTGTAATGGGGTGGTATGAAATGAAGAAAGAAAAAGAAATGTCGTAAAATAGATGACAGGAGAACGAGAAGACAGTACACGAGAACACTTGATAGAGAATGCAAGCAACATGCCCATCCATAACAGCCACGTGTTTTGAAAATCCCAAAGATGACAGGACTCCATGAAGATGAGAAGATAGCAAGAATTTAGTCGAAGACATTGCTAGAGGGTCTAAGTGAAAGTGAAAGTAAAAACTTCACCAGCTAGGAAGATTTATAGAAGTTGTGCAATATGATGAGGGTATAAATACTACCAATTAATTAGAATATTTTGAAACGACACAAGTGATCGGAGGACCCCAAAGAAGAATGCACACACAGTGCACCAATGTCATAACGTAAAGATGATTTATGTGAATGTGTAACAAATGTGCTAGGGTTTCATAAAATTAAGAAGGTAGCTACAATGTCAAATTGACGTTTTCTAGTTGTGACCTGAATAAGGATTCTCACCCATTATTCAATGAAATTAGAATGAGGATATTATGACACGAAGAAGGTGATGTGGATTGATTTGGCATCATCGAAGTAGGTGACAGAACTCTATAGAGAATGTCGCTATTTTTGTCTAATTTGTACTTCACCAATCGAACTAGATGATTAAAATTATGCAAAAAGCAGAAGATTGCGATGATGTGCCAGAAATTCTCTCACATAATATGAAGAAGATTTATATGTAACGATTGTGCTAAGATTTTATGAGATGAAGGAGGTATCTGCCATGCCAAATTACCGTTTGTGGTTGTGACCTGAATCGTGAATCATTCACCCACTATTTTATGAATTGTTAATACGGTTATCATGAAGTGAAGAAGGTGATAGGAATGCAATAGAAGAGAAGGCACCCATTTTTATATTAGGTTGAAAGTTCACAAACATCAACTAGGTACAATAAATCGCAGAGATTGCAGAGGATCAATCTATAGAGAATGTCGCAATTTTTCCACGAGTGATAAGGGAATTTCAGTATATTATAAATGCGTTATCATTATCGCCACATAATCATTGATAAACATCTCTGAATCCATCCTATACGGCGAACATAAGGACAAAATATACAGAGTTGGGGAATTTCAAACTTGTATTTAGGCACCGTTCTTTATATTACTTATATTATTTATATTTTATTGGTTCGTTGGTTCTTTTACATGTTTACAGAGGTTGCATTATTTTTTCACTTGGATATGTCAAAAACATAGGTTATTGCATGACTTGCTGGATCAATAAAGTTATTATCATTATTCTCTATATTATCTATATCAAAAAGACTTGATCTGAATGCACCATTGTCGGAACAAAAACCACTTGTTATGAAAATGTGAAAGGAGACAGGATTTCATGAAGAGGAGAAGGTAGAAAACACATCGAAGAGAATGCCCTAGATCTGTAGGCAATATAATTTGAGACTATGAAAATATGTGCCATTAGGATTGGGATGTTATGAAGATGGAAAGGTGATGATGTAGATCAATTGATGAATTTTTCGTAGTTTCTTGATCGAATTTTTCGAACAACCTGAAAAGACAGAAGACACCCAGTACACATCGAATCAATTGAGGTCAGAGTGAACGGATTCACCAGGTCAAGCTGAAAATTCGAGTTAGGATAAGATGAAATGAAGCAGGTAAGCAGAATAGTGTAGAAGAGAAATGCACTCTCACAGGTGGCATCCCCAAACCATATGATTACATATAAATATGTGCCACTTAGATTGGGATGTTATGAATGTAGGAAGGTGACTTCAGTAGAGATGAATTCAATAAAAGAAATAATATTCAATTGAATTTTTGAGAATGAATTGGTTTATTTCTTTCCAGTTGATCTACCCGGAAAGACAGACCCACTAGATCAAATCAATTAAGGTCAAAGAAATGATAATAAGATTCTCTTGTCAGTCTGAAAGTGAGGAAAGTCCGCATAAAATGCAATGAAGAAGGTAAGCAGAATATCTTCGCAGAGAATAGTGCGCTTCTACAGATCAGATAGGAATATTATTATCAAACAAACATTAATTACAATAATTACATAAATATGTGCCACTTGGACAGGGGTTATATAAAATGCAGAAAGTGACTGCAATACTACAGAAGAAAGGATATCAAATGAAGAAAAGAACTGCTGACAATATTTGTCTTCCAAATTGATTGAAGACATTGAAGAAATCGTGAAAAGATCAACTTTACAAACAAGAAAAATCAATTGAGGTTTAGATGAAGTGAAGAAGTTTTGCAGAAAATCTTCGAAGAGATTGCACACATGAGTGCAGTGCATGAGACGATCTCAAGTAAATAGGAATTAGAAAGATTCACTTATCAACCACAAGATTCAAGTTAGGATAATATTAAATGAAAAGGTGAGCGGATTGTCTTCGAAGAGAATGCACACAACAACATAGGCAAAATGGGGGAAAAATTATTACATGAATATGAGCCATTTGGGTAAGGAAATTATAAAATGAAGAAGATGGAACGCAAAACTACAGGGGAAAGAATATCAAGTGAAGAAACGAACGAAGCGCGGAGAATCATTGATGGATTGTTTTTTTTTTGTCAAATTGGTTCCGCAACAAAAGCAGACTCAACCTTTATGGAAGAAATTATAGAAATACTAGCTGACCCGGCAAACGTTGTTTTGCCATATCTCTCCCTTTTTTCGCAATTTCAAAATTGCTCGAGGCCTTCGGCCTCTCGTCTCAAAATAACCTAACCTTAACCTAACCTAGCTGACCCGGCAAACGTTGTTTTGCCATATATCTCTCTTTTTTCGCAATTTCAAAATTGCTCGAGGCCTTCGGCCTCTCTTACCTTAGGAAAGCCCGTTTCTCCCTCTCGAAAACGCGGGGGGCGCTTCGAGCCCCCGGTCTCTCCCTTTTTTCGCAATTTCAAAATTGCTCGAGGCCTTCGGCCTCTCGTTGTTCTGGCTATTAAAAAATAAGGGTTGATCGTAGAAGGGTGAAAATTGGGGATTGTATGTATTTTTGTATGTTGTATCATAAAAAAATAGAAATTAGAAATTTTGTCTAAAAAATAAAAAAAAAAAATTTAGGGGTGGACTACCCCTAACATTTAGGGGGATGAAAAATAGATGTTGGCCGATTCCTATAGATACCGGATAAGCACAAAAAATTTCATCAAAATCGGTTAAGCCGTTTCGGAGGAGTATGGCAACGAACACTGTGGACACGAGAATTTTATATATTAGACTAGATGACCCGGCAAACGTTGTTTTGCCATATCTCTCCCTTTTTTCGCAATTTCAAAATTGCTCAAGGCCTTCGGCCTCTCTTACCTTAGGAAAGCCCGTTTCTCCCTCTCGAAAACGCGGGGGGCGCTTCGCGCCCCCGGTCTCTCCCTTTTTTCGCAATTTCAAAATTGCTCGAGGCCTTCGGCCTCTCTTACCTTAGGAAAGCCCGTCTCTCCCTCTCGAAAACGCGGGGGGCGCTTCGCGCCCCCGGTCGCTCCCTTTTTTCGCAATTTCAAAATTGCTCGAGGCCTTCGGCCTCTCGTCTCAAAATAACCTAACCTTAACCTAACCTAACCTAGCTGACCCGGCAAACGTTGTTTTGCCATATCTCTCCCTTTTTTCGCAATTTCAAAATTGCTCGAGGCCTTCGGCCTCTCGTCTCAAAATAACCTAACCTAAACCTAACCTAACCTAACCTAGCTGACCCGGCAAACGTTGTTTTGCCATATCTCTCCCTTTTCTCGCAATTTCGAAATTGCTTGAGGCCTTCGGCCTCTCTTACCTTAGGAAAGCCCATTTCTCCCTCTCGAAAACGCGGGGGGCGCTTCGCGCCCCAGGTCTCTCCCTTTTTTCGCAATTTCAAAATTGCTCGAGGCCTTCGGCCTCTCTTACCTTAGGAAAGCCCGTTTCTCCCTCTCGAAAACGCGGGGGGCGCTTCGCGCCCCTGGTCTCTCCCTTTTTTCGCAATTTCAAAATTGCTCGAGGCCTTCGGCCTCTCTTACCTTAGGAAAGCCCGTTTCTCCCTCTCGAAAACGCGGGGGGCGCTTCGCGCCCCCGGTCTCTCTCTTTTTTCGCAATTTCAAAATTGCTCGAGGCCTTCGGCCTCTCGTTGTTCTGGCTATTAAAAAATAAGGGTTGATCGTAGAAGGGTGAAAATTGGGGATTGTATGTATTTTTGTATGTTGTATCATAAAAAAATAGAAATTAGAAATTTTGTCTAAAAAATAAAAAAAAAAAATTCAGGGGTGGACTACCCCTAACATTTAGGGGGATGAAAAATAGATGTTGGCCGATTCTGATAGATACCGGATAAGCACAAAAAATTTCATCAAAATCGGTTAAGCCGTTTCGGAGGAGTATGGCAACGAACACTGTGGACACGAGAATTTTATATATTAGATTAACTTCAGAAACCAAAAAATTAATGATACGTTCAGATGAAGTGAAGAAGGTAAGCAGAGTATATCTTCGAAGAGAATGCACATATAAGTAATCTCGAGTAAATATATATCGCAATTTTTTCTGCCATGAGGACGGACATTTTTATAAGATACACAACCCTATGAATTGGAAAGATTCACTTTATCGACCAGAAAATTCATGTCAGGATAATATAACATGAAGAAGGTAAGCGGAATCTCTTCGAAGAGAATGCATACTACCTACATACAGAAAGGAAACAAATATTACATGAATATATGCCACTTGTATCGGGATATTATAAAATGAAAAAGGTGAATGCTTTACTACAGAATAGACTACAATCAAAGGAACAAACGAATCGTTCAGAATTAGTGAAATAATACATTGCAATTTTTCCAGTTGAATTCGCGGTGCTACATAAGAAGGAAGACACATTATAGATCGAGTTTATTGAAGTCATAATTTTGGAAAGATTCACTTGTCTACCTGAAAATTCGAGTAAGGATTAAATGAAATGAAGAAGGTTAGCAGAATTTCTTCGCAGAGAATGGTTCGCTTCTACAGATCAGATAGGAATATTATTATCAAACAAACATTAATTACAATAATTACATAAATATGTGCCACTTGGACAGGGATAATATAAAATGCAAAAAGTGACTGCAATACTACAGAAGAAAAGATATCAAATGAAGAAAAGAACTGCTGACAATATTTTTATGCCAAATTGATTGAAGACATTGAAGAAATCGTGAAAAGATTAACCTCACAAACAAGAAAAATCAATTAAGTTTGAGATGATATAAAGAAGTTTTGCAGAATATATTCGAAGCGAATGCACACATGTGATAGACAATCTCAAGAAAATAGGAATTAGGAAGATTCACTTATCAACCAGAAAATTCGAGTTAAGATAATATGAAATGAAGATGCCAACATAGGCAAAATGGGAAAAAAATTATTACGTGAATATGAGCCATTTGGGTAGGGAAATTATAAAATGAAGAAGGTGGACTGCAGAACTACAGAGGAAAGAATATCAAGTGAAGAAACGAACGAAGCACGTGGAATCATTGATGGATCTTTTTTTGTCAAATTGCTACATAAGGGAAGAAGGTTAGCAGAGAATATCCTCGAAGAGAATGCACACATCTTATGAGCAATCTCAAGTAGGATATATCAATCAATTAATAGCAATTTTTTCTGCCATGAGGACAGTTTTATAAGATACACAAACAACCCCCCATGAATTGGAAAGATTCACTTTATCGAGCAGAAAATTCATGTCAGGATAATATAACATGAAGAAGGTAAGCGGAATCTCTTCAAAGAGAATGCATACAGAAAGGCAATTGGGAACAAATATTACATGAATATATGCCACTTGTATTGGAATATTATAAAATGAAAAAGGTGAATGCTATACTACAGAATAGACTCCATCAAAGGAACAAATGAATCGTTCAGAATTAGTGAAATAAAACGTTGCAATTTTTCAGCGGAATTCGTTGTGCTACATAAGAAGAAAGACATTCTAGATAGAATTGTAGTCATAATTTTGAAAAGATTCACTGGTCTACCTGAAAATTCGTGTAAGGATAAGATGAAGTAAAGAAGGTAAGAGGAATCTCTTCGAAGAGAATGTGTTGTAGTCTTATTGTAAAATCAGTCATATTTATATAATATGCCTAGGCTTTTTCAATAGGACTAGGCATATTGCAATATCACCGAAATAATCGAGGATCCCACAATTTGACTGACAATTTAAGGCGTATTATAATACGCCTGCTGCTTATTAGGCTTATTGTAAAAATTCAAAAACGCGCGATTACTCTGGATTCTGAATGGTTATACTTGTGGTATTGCAATACGACTGACGGCTTGTCAGGCTAATTGTGTGTTGTTTTTGTTATTGTGACTTACTGTTCACTTTGTCTGTGCAATATCCTTGCAAATTATGGCATTAAAAATGAGTGATGACTCGCAAGGGAACCAGAACGGACGTGCAATCTATGCAAAAAAGAAGAAATAGTCAAGAACCAAAGAAGAGAATGTGTAGTGGGCCAAAAAAGAGCTGCAGAAAAAATGCTTAACATAAGTAATAAGAAATTGAAACCTCTTGAGATAGGTCAAACCGTAGCAATCGTAGTTCCTAAAGTAGATAGAGGACCTCTGGATTCCAAAAATATCTTAGGAATCATAGTAAAAATCTCCAATGATGTTTACCAAGTTGGTACCACCCATGGATTGTTAAACCGATGGTTTTCGAGGGATGAAATGACTGATTGCCAAAGTAATGAAGTGATTTATATTCCAGAGGATGAAGTAATTTCCTTGAGAGTAGCTTTAAGATTATTCTCAAAATTCGAAGGATAGGGATTCAAAAAGTATTCTTGCAAACCAAGCAAGTCACAGTGACAGTGTCGTAACAATAAATGTTTATCTTTCAAATCCCATATGAAATGTACAAGCAAATGTCATAAGAGTGGATCATGTTGTAATAAATAATCCAAATCTATAATTTTTTTTTGGCCTATAAGCGATTTCCATAATTCGCCTGGAACACTTCCAGTCGTATTAATACGACGTATTTTATACAGTCAAATTCTAAAAACAATCGCGTACATATTCTTTTGAACAATAAGACTAAGAAGCGTAAGGCGTATTATAACACGTCTTAAATAATCAGTCATATTGTCGGATTTTCATTTACTTTGGTAGTTTACAATACGCCTAGTCATATTGAAGAAGCCTAGGCCTATTATAATAAGACTGATATTATAATAAGCCTGCGACAAATGCAATTACACATTTACAAGGCTGGGAACCAATATTACATGAATATATTCCACTTGTATTGGGATATTATGAAATGAAAAAGGTGGATGCTATACTGAAGAATAGACCACAATCAAAGGAACAAACGAATCTTTCAGAATTAGTGAAATAATACGTAACTATATATTTATGTAAAGACAATTCTTGCAGATGAATTCGCTGTGCTACATAAGAAGGAAGAAACATTCTAGATCGAGTTCATTGAAGTCATAATTTTGGAAAGATTCACTTGTCTACCTTAAAATTCGAGTAAGGATAAAATGAAGTAAAGAAGGTAAGAGGAATCTCTCCGAAGAGAATGCAAATTCTACTATAATAGATAGGCAGGCAAATTGGGAAAAAATATTACATGAATATATGCCACTTGGATTGGGATATTATAAAATGAAAAAGGTGAATGCTATACTACAGAATAGACTAGTTCAAAGGCAGATTTTGCAATCAAATTCGTTGTGTCACATAAAAATCATAAAAGCACTGCCGTGAAGTCAGCTGTCAAAAAAATTCTCAAACTTAGGCGAAACTCCAGACTTCATTTCAGTGCTTCAGCTGACCAATTTTCTTTCGATAATTCGCTAGAATTTTCTACGGTATCTATGGACTTGGTGATGCGATCTGGACAAAATTTCGCACGTAGTTTGAATACATTTATTCTTCAGCTAGGTGTAAAATTTCATTCCTATCCAATCAGTAGTTTCGAAATTATCAGGAAAAAAATTTGTTAAACGGCCATATTTACGGAACCCCTAGTCTGATTTTGCTCATTGATGAACGTGACCGCGACATTCGCGATCCAAACCTACCCTGAAAATTTCAAGTTCCTAGGCCGTTCCCTTCGGAAGTTATAATTTTCTATGGTTTCTATAGTTCTGGTCATGCGATCTGGACAAAATATTGCTTCAATATATCATTCTCGATTGAAATACAAAATTTTATCTAGATCGAATCCGTAGTTTCGAAATTATCGAGAAAACAAAATTTCGAACGACCGTATTTATGGAACCCCTTGTATAATTCTGCTCATTGATGAACGTGAACGCAACATTTCAAATCCACACCTATCCTGAAAATTTCAAGGCCCTAGGCCTTTCCGTTCGATAGTCATGATTTTCTATGGTTTCTATGGTTCTGGTCATGCGATCTGGAGAAATGTAGCTCAAATATATCATTTTCCATCAGTATACAAAATTTCGTCACGATCGAATCTGTAGTTTTGAAATGATCAAGAAAACTAAATTCAAACGACCATATTTACGGAACCCCTAGTATAATTTTTCTGATAGATGAACGTGATCACGACATTCGAGATCCACACATATCCTGAACATTTCAAGTCCCTAGGCGTTTCCGTTGGAATTTTCTATGATTTTTATGGTTCTGATCATGCGATCTGGACAAATGTAGCTTGAACACCTCATTCTCCATTTGAGTGCAAATTTCATCTCGATCAAATCTGTAGTTTCAAGTAATCAGGAGAACAAAACTTTGAACGGCCATCTTTACGGAACCCCTGGTGGAATTTGGCCCATTAACGAACTCAACCGAGGCATTCGGGAACTGAACCCACACTGAAAATTTCAAGTCTCTAGGTTGTTCCGTTCGAGAGTTATCGTGCTTACGGCACATTTTCAGCTCAAAATTCGTGACGAAATGACGTGTAAGTAGTAAGAGCGCTCAAAAAAGACACCACCGTAGATCGAGTTGATTGAGGTCATAATTTGGAAAGATTCACTTGTCAACCTGAAAATTCTAGTAAGGATGAAATGAAATGAAGAAGGTAAGCAAATCTCTTCGAAGAGAATGCACATTCTACTACAGATAGGCAATTGGGAAGGAAACAAATATAATGGCCACTTATATTAGGATATTATGAAATTGAGAAGGTTGCGGTGATGCAACAGAATCAAGAATAATTATAAATACATATGTTAATTCAGTGAAATAAAGAAATGAAATAAGTGACGAAAGTGACGACCATTCTTCCATTCTTGTGAGATTTGTGGCTGTGTAGTCTTGAATTGTTGGAATTCCATCTGAAAATGATTAGCTGGTAGTCAGTTACTAACCCCCTATTTTGTCGAAGGCTGATCAACGCAAACGCAACTAATCCTTCGCAGTTGTTAAATCCTGCGCAAAGCGTGATAAACATAATTTGCGCATTGCTTTGGTCTATTGCGCAGGATTTGACAACTGATTACCTAGTTAACATTTTCGTTGATCAGCCTTCGAGAAACCGGGGGTTAATCAACACAACTTCAGGTAGATATGAGATGTACGGGGTGGAACGCTCAGATATTGACCCCAATGTTTTTTAATACAACAGTGTTTCGAGCATAGATTTCGAGCCAGGATACTGGATACTAAGAAAAAGAGAAGGTAGAATGCGTGTTTTCGTTTCGAAATGAAATGAAAGATTAGGGATACGAAAGAAGAACAATATATCTATGTGAAATTCAAATCTTTCCCCGCGGGCATTTCATGTATAATCAATGGTTCGGCAAATTCCGAGTGTGTTTCCCACAATTTCATGAGAAATTCTTTATTCATACGCAAAGTAAATTTATGGAAGGTATGGTATAATTAACCCCTATCGGAAGGTTGTTTAAAAACCTATTGATAAAATGAAATATAATAGGTGAACAATCTTATTTTGTGTATTTGAAATGGAATGCGAAAGGGGATCGATCATTCCTCTTATCCTCACAGTCATTAGTTAAAGATGAGATTAAGTTAGCTCTAGTTAGGACAATGCAATGCAAGTTACAAATCTATCTACAAGTCAAATAAAATTCTTGAATTGAAAAAGAAACGAAGTTCAGTTTGAAATTTTTTCCGATTCCGAATTGTACCGAAAGATACATGAATTAAAGAACCAAATTATCTTATTCATTCCAATTAGTTCGAAGCCACGACTACTATAAGAAACACTCGACGGACAGAAGGGTCTATTCCAAGCTGGAAAATTAATCAGGAATTAACTTCAAACAATATTTTTGTAATATTATTGTAGTCATCCCCCTGAAAATAACAATTGCTAATCAGTGTTATAGATCTACAATTTTTTTTTGTCGACCACCTTGAATTTGAAATATGAATGGATCTCGACATATCTCCAATTTTTATAGTATGTAATAAGTAAATGCAGAAATTTCAAAAATAAATTTCTTCTCTATCGTTCCTTTGAATCTTGTTTTGATAGTTTTTTTAGGGTCGTAATTAACCGAGCACCAAAGTAATATCGATACGATTTCCCAATATTTATCTTGCTTCGCCAAAAATCATAGTCGAGCACCAAAATTTAATTAACAAATTCTTCATTTTTGAGCCCCAAAGTATTGAGATTTGAAATATACCCGTTTTTTCACCCCTATCATCATATCATTAACGATAATTGTGGCATCAATGAACTAAAGAATAATTTTCGAATAACAATGTTTGGATAATACGATTCTCGTTTGTGAAATGAAAATAGCGTCTCAAGAGAATAATAAAATGAGAAACAATAATAAGGGTTTGATTTTGCTGCAAGGAGGGTGAACGAACAGCTGTGGGGTACATCGACCACGTGTTTCCTCATAAAATTCAACCAGGATATTAGGAATAGAAAAAGATTGTTGGAATATCTCTAGAATCAGAAAAGTGGAAGGCTGGCTCCCTTCCTGGCTGCCCCATAAAGGCAATTCATTACATAACTAGGTAACATTTAGATCAGAATAGTATGAAGCGCAGAAGGTAGTGAGTTGGGAAGTCCCAAAAAGATGAGTTTAATTAGACGAAACGAAATCACCTTCTTCAAATAATTTGCTTTGAAGTTGAATGCTAAATAAGGTGATCATCTGCCAACATTCCGATGACGTTGAGTCAGTCATAAATCAACTGTTTGAAGTTTGAAGAATTTCAATGAAATGCAGAACAGGACTTCATATAATGCAACAGGTGAACTAACATTCAGAGGCAAGTGGCACATAAATGGGGGCATTTGCAAATCTCAGAAGTCGAGAACGTCACAAGTCACAATGTATTGAAAGAAAGTGAAAAAACATCTTCAGAATGGCCTCTTCGATGCACACAGCATCTTTGAATTTTGGTTAGTGAAAGGATATGATGAAATGAAGGAGGTTAAGGAAATGTAATGTAAAACGTGGGTTCCCGAAAAAATTTATTTCAAGTTTTGGTTTATTCAAATAACATTAATTCACGATTCAAATGTGGCATCCGAAGATCGAAGAAGCAAGTGCGTAAAACAAATTAAAAGACAAATCAAGACATTTTAATAATCATCTTCAACCCAGAATAGGGTCTGTCTTTTGACCAACCTGAAAAATATGACGTTCTCGAACTAGGTCAACACATGTTCGAATACTGGTCATTTCCATCCGGATATTATGAGGGGAAAGAGGTCTCCAAAACAAACGCACGCGAAGGCAAATGACGCTGCTTTCACTGAGACTCCAAACTCCAAATATGATTTGAACTCCACTGAAATTCTAGGGAATTTCAAGTAAGGAAATGATGAAATGAAGAAGGTATTGCATACATTGGAAGAAAATGGTCACGACTTGTGAAAAACCAACAACGTACACAAAGTTTAGTGTGTCTTTGATTTGTCCACATATTTCAACACTTATTGTTAAAAATGGAAATATATTTTTGAAGGTTCTTGAGATCACAGAAATTTTCCAGGGAGAGGGGGCGCTCGTACATGCATCTTGTAGGTAGATTCGCATTTTCCAGTTTTAGAAATCAATTCAAGGAATTTTCGACGGCTGTCAAAAAAATTCTGAAACTTAGGCTGCATGTCAGTGTTTCAGCTGATCAATTTTTTTTCGATAATTCGCTAGAATTTTCTACGGTATCTATGGTCTTGGTGATGAGATCTAGACAAAATTTTGCACGTAGTTTGAATACATAATTCCTCAGCTAGGTGCATAATTTCATTCCAATCCGATCAGTAGTTTCGAAACTATCAGGAAAATAATATTTTGAACGGCCATATTAACGGAACCCCTAGTCTAAATTTGCTCATTGATGAACGTGACCGCGATATTCGCGATCCAAATCCACCCTGAAAATTTCGAGTTCCTACGCATTTCCGTTCAAAAGTTACGATTTTCTATGGTTTCTATGGTTCTGGTCATGCGATCTGAACAAGATATTGCTTTAATATATCATTCTCGATTAAAATACAAAATTTCATCTCGATCGAATCCGTAGTTTCGAAATTATCGAGAAAACAGAATTTCAAACGACCGTATTTACGGAACCCCTAGTATAATTCTGCTCATTGATAAACGTGATCACGACATTCGAAATCCACACCTATCCTGAAAATTTCAAGTCCCTAGGCGTTTCCGTTCAAAAGTTACAATTTTCTATGGTTTCTATGGTTCTGGTCATGCGATCTGGACAAAATTCCACATGTAGCTTGAACACCTCATTTTCCTTTTGAGTGCAAAATTTCATCTCGATCAAATCTGTAGTTTTCAAGTAATCAGGGAAACAAAACTTTGAAACAAAACTATTTACGGAACCCCTGGTGGAATTTGGCCCATTAACGAACTTAACCGAGGCATTCGGGAACTGAACCCACACTGAGAATTTCAAGTCTCTAGGTTGTTCCGTTCGCGAGTTATCGTGCTTACGGACGGACGGACAGACTCGAATTTTCCGACGGATTCGTCATCAGTGAGTCGAACATAGTCGATTGAGTCCATTTTCGGCTCAAAATTCGAAAAATACAGACATCGTGACGAAATGATATAGCCCTCGTGTTAGTTGTACGAGCGCTCGAAAACGTAAACCTTAAATGTGAATTCTGCATAACGCTCTATTATGCTATATTTATTGGTCCAGTAAGAGGCCTCTTCATTGCATAATTTTCTCTTTGTGTAGGTACCGACTTTCAATGACGTCACTGCCTAACTATGTTTGTAAAAGCACTTCAACTCGAAATCGCTCAAGATACCTAAAGAGCCTCCACAAAAGCTATGAAATTACCCGAAGTTCATCTCCACTAAACCCTCTGAAATACGAACCCCATCAATTCACTCAAACTAACCTGTTATATTAGCAAACCACCGATCCTTCGAGAACCTACTGGTTGGACATTCGAAAATTGAAGGCTATTGAACTTCCGCGATTTTCCACGCACAATAAATTTTTCCCCCAGAAATTATCCTGCCAAGTCAACACTTCCGGCTTCAGTTTAATTACCGTGGCGTAAATCAAGAATTTGCTTTGAATTATTGTTTAATTGTCATTTTCTGTTAATTATAGGATGAAATATTAGGTTGTGAAAGTGAAACTGAAGGGAATAATGGCCATAAAGAACAAGAAGAAAATTGTAGAGGAATTGGTTCTCGAGTAACAGGTTGTTTAACGGCAGAGCTTATGGATATAATTATAAGTATGTATGTATACGTTTTTAGAACGACTATATTACTACATATCTTTACATTTCTTAGAACTACAATAATATTGTTCTCATTGTTTCGAAAGTTTCAATTGAAAAGATATTTTCAAGAATTTATTAGTTTAATGAAGAAAATAATTTCTGGATTATAATGATCATATTATGGAATAAAATCCTATCTAATTAACTTTGGTTTGCTAAGTATGTAGTACCTCCTCTAACTACATTTTTCAAAGATATTTTTACATTTCTTCAACCGACCATAATACATATTGTTCTAATTATTCAAAAATATTTCAATCGCCCAATAGTAAAAAAAGTAAAAAAAAAAGACTCTTGGATTATAATGATTATGTTATGTACTAAAATTCAATTGAATTAGCCTAGGTTTGCAAACTATATAGTACCCCATCCTTTAAACCAAATTCTGTAACACATTGTGACTGAAAGACTGAAAAATCCTGAAATTGTGAAGAAGGATAACTGTAATCATTATCCCCCAACCCCCACCATTAGGTCCCTCAAATTACTACCGAAACCATTAGATTATCAAAACACTCGACCATTAGGCCATTAGGGTCTTCGCGTGCAGTTGTTACCTAGTTAGATAGTGTATTTATTGAGAGGGAGATCACATCAGCTTCCCCCAATGCAATTGAAGTATGATCAGGGGTGTATTGCACGAAACTTTCGGATTGCGTTGCGTGAGTTAAATTGTAACGATATTTTCCAAATTTGTCATCTATACACGATGTGCGTGATAATTTCGTAACATCGAAATTTTATCATTGTATCACATCTCTAGGGGGTGAATAAGAAATATCATTCTCTGAAAATCTATTATTGAAAAAGAATTTCTCTCATTCTCTCAGTCTTTTAGAGGAATACAGATAATGAAATTCATCACTAGAACTTCTTTATCAGCATACTAAGTGATAAGAAAAAACCACCTAATATACAGGGTGGTGATAAATTCGATACTTACCACTACTATATTGGCATTTATCAAAATCATATTGGCACTAGTCGAATTCAAATTGGCAATAAACAAATTCAAATTGGCCCTTATCAATTTCAAGTTGACATAAAATGAAATGCAAATAGCGAAATTATTTTTTTGAATTTAAAACTAGCAACGAGTCTTAAATCATCATCTTAATAGAATAACGAAAAGCACTGCCGTGGAGGCAGGAGCTTTTGAGCGCTCGTACATGCACCTTGTAGGTAGATTCGCATTTTCCAGTTTTAGAAATCAATTGAAGGAATTTTCGACAGCTGTCAGAAAAATTGCTGAAACTTAGGCGAAACTCCAGACTTCATGTCAGTGCTTCAGCTGATCGATTTATTTTCGATGATTCGCTAGAATTTTCTACGGTATCTATGGTCTTGGTGGTGCGATCTGGACAAAATTTTGCACGTGGTTTGAATACATTATTCCTCAACTAGGTGCAAAATTTCATTCCAATCCGCTCAGTATTTTCGGAACTATCAGGAAAAAAATATTTTGAATGGCCATATTTACGAAACCCCTAGTCTAATTCTGCTCATTAATGAACGTGACCGCGATATTCGCGATCCAAACCCACCCTGAAAATTTCAAGTTCCTAGGCCTTTCCGTTCAGAAGTTACAATTTTCTATGGTTTCCATGGTTCTGGTTATGCGATCTGGACAAAATATTGTTTTAATACATCATTCTCGATTAAAATACAAAATTTCATCTCGATCGAATCCGTAGTTTCAAAATTATCGAGAAACAAAATTTCAAAAGACCGTATTTACGGAACCCCTAGTATAATTCTGCTCATTGATAAACGTGAACGCGACATTTCAGATCCACACCTATCCTGAAAATTTCAAGTCCTTAGGCCTTTCCATTCGAAAGTTATCATTTTCTATGGTTTCTATGGTTCTGGTCATGTGATCTGGAGAAATGTAGCTTGAATATATCATTCTCTATTAGTATACAAAATTCGTCACGATCGAATCTGTAGTTTTGAACTTATCAGGTAAACTAAATTTCAAACGATCATATCCACGGAACCCCTAGTATAATTTTGCTCATAGATGAACGTGATCACGACATTCGAGATCCACACCTATCCTGAAAATTTCAAGTCCCTAGGCGTTTCCGTTCAAAAGTTACAATTTTCTATGGTTTCTATGGTTCTGGTTATGCGATCTGGACAAAATTTCACATGTAGCTTGAACACCTCATTCTCTATTTGAGTGTAAAGTTTCATCTCGATCGAATTTTTAGTTTCGTAGTAATCAGGAGAACAAAATTTTGAACGGCCATATTCACGGAACCCCTGGTGGAATTCTGTCCATTAACAAACTTAACCGAGGCATTTGGGATCTGAACCTACACTGAAAATTTCAAGTCTCTAGGTTGATCCGTTCGAGAGTTATCGTGCTTACGGCCGGACGGACGGACAGACTCGAATTTTCCGACGTATTCGTCATCAGTGAGTCGAACATAGTCGATTGAGACGATTTTCGGCTCAAAATTCGAAAAATACAGACATCGTGACGAAATGATATAGCCCTCGTGTATGTAGTACGAGCGCTCAAAAATAGTTTGAACGGCTATATTTACGGAATCCCTAGTCTAATTTTGCTCATTGATGAACGTGACCGCACAATTCGCGATCTGAACCTATCCATTTCAAGTCCCTAGGCCTTTCCGTTCGGAAGTTATGATTTTCTATGGTTTTTATGGTTCTGATCGTGCGATCTGGACAAAATGTAGCTCGAATATATCATTCTCAATTCAAATACAAATTTTCGTCACGATCAAAAACATAGTTTTCAAGAAAACTGAATTTTGAACGACCAAATCGGGAAAACAAATATTCGAGCGGCCATATTTACGGAACCCCTGGGCGAATATTGCCTGATAACGAACATAACCGCGGCATTCGAGATTTGAACCTACCCTGAAAATTTCAAGTTTTTAGGACATTCCGTTCGAGAGTTATCGTGTATACGGCCGGACGGACAGACAGACTTGAATTTTTCGACGGATTCGTCATCAGTGAGTCGAACATAGTCGTTTGAGAACATTTTCGGCTAAAAATTCGAAAAATACAGACATCGTGACGAAATGATAGCCCTCGTGTAAGTAGTACGAGCGCTCAAAAAATAATATCTTGCATATCCAATGCAGCAGGAATAAATCTTTGAATATGTGCAATGAATTTCGTTATCTTGCCTATATTTCCACGAACGACGTTCTCTAATATCTGCATACGATATTCTGTTTGAGTCAGATGATTCCGATCAACACCAGCCAAAATACTATTCGGTTCTTCAGCCATGTCTGCTTTTGCTGAAGCTGAAGAGCTGAATAGTATTTCGGCTGGTGCTGATCAGGATCGTCTGACTCAAACAGAATATCGTATGCAGAGATTGGAGAACGTCCTTCGTGGAAATATAGGCAAGATAACGAAATTCATTGCACATACTCAAATTCAAAGATATATTCCTGCTGCATTAGATATGCCAGATATTATTTTTTGATTGATCATTTTAAACTCGTTGCTGGTTTCAAATTCGAAAGAATGATTTCGCTATTTGCATTTTATTTTATATCAACTGTCAACTTGAAATTGATAAGTGACAATTTGAATTTGTTTATAGCCAATTTGAAGTCGACTAGTGCCAATATGATTTTTATTATCGATAATTTGCTTTTGATTAATGACCATATGAAATTGGAAATTTTGATCTTGATTAGCGCCAATTTGAACTTGAAAAAGTGAAGATATAAATTTCATTTTTTGACAGAAATGTTCCATGTCCTTCAAAATAATGTCTCTCAAATCTTGATACCTTTTTTGAGCGCTCGTACTATTTACACGAGGGCTATATCATTTCGTCACGATGTGTGTATTTTTCGAATTTTGAGCCGAAAATGGTCTCAATCGACTATGTTCAACTCACTGATGACGAATCCGTCGAAAAATTCGAGTCTGTCCGGCCGTAAGCACGATAACTCTCGAACGGAAAGTCCTAGAAACATGAAATTTTCAGTGTAGGTTCAGTTCCCGAATGCCTCGGTTGAGTTCGTTAATAGGCCAAATTCCACCAGGGGTTCCGTAAATATGGCCGTTCAAAGTTTTGTTATCCTGATTACTTGGAAAATACAGATTCGATCAAGATGAACTTCTGCACTCAAATGGAAAACGAGGTTTTCAAGCTACATGTGAAATGTTGTCCATATCGCATGACCACAACCATAGAAACCATAGAAAATTGTAACTTTTGAACGGAAACGCCTAGGGACTTGAAATTTTGAGGATAGGAGTGGATCTCGAATGTCGTGATCACGTTAATCTATGAGCAAAATTATACTAGGGGTTCCGTAAATATGGTCGTTTGAAATTTAGTTTTCTTGATAATTTCAAAACTACAGATTCGATCGTGACGAAATTTCGTATACTGATGGAGAATTATATATTCAAGCTACATTTCTCCAGATCGCATGACCAGAACCATAGAAACCATAGAAACTCATAACTTTCGAACGGAAAGGCCTAGGGACTTGAAATTTTCAGGATAGGTGTGGATCTGAAATGTCCCGTTCACGTTTATCAATGAGCAGAATTAGAATAGGGGTTCCGTAAATACGGTCGTTTGAAATTTTGTTTTCTCGATAATTTCGAAACTACGGATCCGATCAAGATAAAATTTTGTTCATTTTTTCAATGTGGTTTTATTAATTTTTTTTTTCTGGAGTTTGATCTATTTTGAAGTCTGTCTTGTCTGTGGTATTTATATATTTTTCTGCAATATTCTTGTTGTAGTCATATTATTATTTGTGCAATACTTTTTCCATTGTAATCGTACTTCTGGTATATTTACTTCATGAATATATTATTTCGTGAACCATTCTTAGTTCTCTGATTTTGGTGGGATTATTTTGATTAATACATTTATTTTCTTATTATTCGAATAAAAGAATTATATCTCCTTTTCGTACAAGACGAAGAATATACATAACTATGACTCAACAAATTGAAACATTTCGATTTATTTCGACGAAGTCCGCTGATCCGCGCTGTGACGGACAAGTGAGCGACAAACGCGAAGCCAAGTTTTGTTAGTCTTGAATTAGCCCAGTTAGTACCAGACTCCACATACATATCGCGTCAGACACCATTTTGATTACGTCACAGACGGAAACGTGCCAGGTGACAAATTGATACACGAGTGCGAAACTCTCCATATGACTCCTATTTAACATTCTCGAAGAAAAATCTTCCATACGTGATCTTTCCTACAGATGCAGAACTGTAACTAGATTCTGGATGAACTTAGTTTGAGAAGTGGGAGATGAAGTGGGAGGAAGGGGTTTTCAAAGCATCTCTAGACTTGCCGTCCTCCATGCACCCTCATTTCTCGCCCAAATCTATTTTGATCATAATCAATTCTAGAGTCTGGAACCAAGTCGATTATTTGGAAGGTCACGAAAACAAGAATCGAACAAACTTGCTACGAAAATCAGCGAATATCTGAGACACTTTACGAAGATGAATGAATCAAATAGGGGCATGTTTACCGCGGTGATTAAATGACATCACGCATAGATACCGCGGGAATTTGAATAACAAAAATGTAAATTTCATTGGTTCATTAGTCTGGCTTCGCCCGAAAACATCTATGCAAATAAGGACGAGACGTCTTCTCTGCTCATTGAAAACGGCCTTTCTGGGAAAATTAATTCCGTAGAAAAATATGTCGCGAACCTCGCGATCGCAGCTTCGGCGCTCGTTGGGGTGTGACGCAGATAACAATTTGAGTTATTTACGATGGGGTCTGGGGTTGACCCCCCGAATTCGGAATTTTGGGATTCCGAGATGGAGATCGTCATCAGGCCGAATTGTGTTTTCGTCTTGTTGAATACGGACATAATTCTTGCTATCTTGCTACTTCGACGGGGTTGTACCCGGAAGAAAAGAAGATTATCAAACGTGGGGTGCTTTATTTTTGATGACTCGATTTTTTCGGTGAATTTCGGGAAAGTTCTAAATTGATCTCCCGACTTTGTGCATTTATGCATCGGTATTCTAGCTAGGCAATTGATGATTACTGATTTCTTTACCTGGAAGCATAAGAACTTGAAAAGCACTGAAAAAAAGTCAGGAGCTTGTTTCTGTGTACCAATCCGGCCTTAAGTGTTTATTGTCAGAATGACAAATAATGTCATTTCATTTTCATAAACTTCAACGGATTGAATCAACGATTTATATTGAAGATATCAGAAAAATATCTCAAATATCTTTTTACGTGGAATATCTGGAAAGTTGAATTTTCTCATAATCCATTTTATTGATGCCTCATATTATCTAGGTAGACACAAAATTTCAGCAGAATATGGCGAATAGTTTCTGAGAACAACAACATTTTCTAATTGAGCGCTCGTACTACTTACACGAGGGCTATATCATTTCCTCACGATGTCTGTATTTTTCGAATTTCGAGCCGAAAATGGTCTCAATCGACTATGTTCGACTCACTGATGATGAATCCGTCAAAAAATTCGAGTCTGTCCGTCCGTACGGCCGTAAGCACGATAACTCTCGAACGAAACAACCTAGAGAATTGAAATTTGCAGTGTAGGTTCAGATCCCAAATGCGTCGGTTGAGTTCGTTAATGGGCAGAATTCCACCACGGGTTCCGTAAATATCGCAGTTCATAAATTTGTTCTTCTGATTTCTTCGAAACTACAAATTCGATCGAGATGAGATTTTGCACTCGAATGGAGAATGAGGTGTTCAAGCTACATGTGCAATTTTGTCCAGATCGCATAACCAAAACCATAGAAACCATAGAAAATTGTAACTTTTGAACGGAAACGCCTAGGGACTTGAAATTTTCATGATAGGTGCAGATCTAGAATGTCGTGATGACGTTCATCTATGAGCAAAATTAGACAAGGGGTTCCGTAAATATGGTCGTTTGAAGTTTAGTTTCCTTGATAATTTCAAAACTACAGATTGGATCGTGACGAAATTTTGTATATTAATGGAGAATGATATATTCAAGCTACATCTCTCCAGATCGCATGACCAGAACCATAGAAACCATAGAAAATCATAATTTTCGAAAGGAAAGGCCTAGGGACTTGAAATTTTCAGTATAGGTGTGGATCTGAAATGTCGCGTTCACGTTTATCGATGAGCAAAATTATACTAGGGTTATAGGGGTTCCGTAAATACGGTCGTTTGAAATTCAGGTTTCTCGATAATTTCGAAACTACGGATTCGATCGAGACAAAATTTCGTATTTTAATGGGGAATTATATATTCAAGCTACATTTTGTTCAGATCGCATGACCAGAACCATAGAAACCATAAAAAATTATAACTTTCGAACGGAAAGGCCTAGGGACTTGAAATTTTCAGGGTAAGTTTGAATCGTGAATGTCGCGGTCACGTTCATCAATGAGCAAAATTAGACTAGGGGTTCCGTAAATATGGCCGTTCAAAATATTTTTATCCTGATCATTTCGAAACTAATGATTGGATTTGAATGAAATTTTGCACATAGCTGAAGAATAATGTATTCAAACTACGTGCAAAATTTTGTCTAGATCGCATTACCAAGACCATAGATACCATAGAGAATTCTAGAGAATTATCGAAAAAAAATTGGTCAGCTAAAGCACTGACGTGAAGTCTGGAGTTTCGCTTTAGTTTGAGATTTTTTTTGACAGTTATCAAAAAATTTTTCATTTTGTTTCTGAAACTGGAAAATGCGAATCTACCTACAAGGTGGATGAACGAGCGCTCAAAAGCTCCTGACTTCACGGCAGTGCTTTTCGTAATTTTCTTCTAATGTTACTATAAATTCACTTGAACCTTCGTTGTAATTATTTTAAAATTAACCGCAAAGTCACTGAGATCGGACTGGTATTTTTCGAATTAATGTAAAAAAAACTCAGATGGTTACATCTACGGAATCCGTCGGCGGATTTTTCCTATCAATACATTGCCAGGGCGGCAAAAATGGCAGGCGCAAGCTAAAGAATTATACTTAATACATTACACGTGAATGAGATTGGCCCGGAAAAAGTATCAAAAATACGGTAAGTAATTTGATTTCAACTGTTGGAAATATAGATATTCAAAGCACACTCAGAAACAGAAAAAATATGTTTTTTTTATTATAAAAATTTTCAAAGGTGTCGCACTAGGATCATAAATATTACTGTCGACAATGAAGGCATGTGATTCCCTGCATAGCCCTCTCACGAGTTTTTACACTACATCTTTTCAAGCTTGCTTCGAAGGGCGGCGTCTTTGATAATGATCGGTTTTGTTATATTTTTCGGCGACATTGGTGACATTTCAAAAACGATTTTTATTTCGATTCACCAATCAGAATTTTGAGCGCGGGGTAGAGGGAGAAGAATCGGAAAATATGATTATTCTAAATAATTAATTAATACAATTAATTTTGATGAGAAAAGCGAATAATTGAATCTAAATCTAAATCTAGGTCTGCGACAGGTGGGGAAATCCTTATTGATTTCTATTAGTTCGCTCGTTCACAGCAATTGAGTTTGTGTTTATTAGATAGTCCAATGTTTCCCAGTTGTGGCCAATTATAACTGTACGTGTTACTTGAGAACCTAATATGTTTGTACTGTCTAGGGAAGCATGCAAATTGCAACGTGGTGAATAGGAAAAACTTTCATTCTTGATTAATTTCGAAATTCTCTGCCAGGGCGGTTCAGCAAGTATTGATATAAAAGATTTTTACCAAACCAGGAAATTTCTCTTCATAACTTGAATTGGAATTGACTTATTACTACTGGATGTTATTTGACATGAATACTTTGTCGAAAAATAAGAAAATACCATGCAAATTGAGAAACTCTCACTTACAATAAATGTGAATTAGAGAAATCATCGTTTCAATGCTTGGACATACAGTATCATGTCAATACACAAAGACGTGCACGTATCTTTTTCAACAGGGATTCGACACCCCACTCGAGATAACCTTAAGAGCGGCAGACGAGGTAATCAAGGAAATAACAGTTTCCATTAGACGTCTTAGAATCGGGAAAGTCAAGCGTAAATCTTAATTGGAAAAGGGGGTAGATTCAGAAAGTGTGGACGTTGACTTTATGTCGGGGACGATTAAACAACAAGAATTATAACAGCGAAACACTTTCGCTGCGATTAAACTTGCCTCGTTGGAGAGGAAATATCGAAGTTTCGTCCGTTCTGCTGGGGTTTTCGTTAGAGGAATTTCCGTTTCCATTCCGAAAAGTTCTCATTATTCGGTAGGAACAAAAAAATTCAAAGCGTTATAATTTCCTAAAATTTATCGTATCCAGATTAAAAATTACGAAAGCACTGCCGCGAAGGCAGGAGCTTTTGAGCGCTCGTACATGCACCTTGTAGGCGGATTCGCATTTTCCAGTTTTAGAAATCAATTGAAGGAATTTTCGACAGCTGTCAAAAATATTCTGAAACTTAGGCGAAACACCAGACTTCATGTCCGTGCTTCAACTGATCAATTTTTTTTCGAAAATTCGCTAGAATTTTCTACGGTATCTAAGGTCTTGGTGACGCGATCTGGACAAAATTTTGCACGTAGTTTGAATACATCATTCCTCAGCTAGGTGCAAAATTTCATTCCAATCCGATCAGTAGTTTCGAAACTATCAGGAAAAAAATATTTTGAACGGCCATAATTACGGAACCCCTAGTCTTATTTTGCCCATTGATGAACATGACTGCGATATTCGCGATTAAAACCCACCCTAAAAATTTCTAGTTCCTAGGCCTTTCCGTTCAGAAGTTACACTTTTCTATGGTTTCTATGGTTCTGGTCATGTGATCTGGAGAAATGTAGCTTAAATATATCATTCTCCATTTAAATACAAAATTTCGTGACGATCGAATCTGTAGTTTTGAAATTATCAAGAAAACTAAATTTCAAACGACCATATTTACGGAACCCCTAGAATAATTCTGCTCATAGATGAACGTCATCACGACATTCCAAAACCTCACCTATCCTGAAAATTTCAAGTCCCTAGGCGTTTCCGTTCAAAAGTTACAATTTTCTATGGTTTCTATGGTTATGGTCATGCGATCTGGACAAAATTCCACATGTAGCTTGAACATCTCATTCTCCATTTGGGTGCAAAGTTTCATCTTGATCGAATCTGTAGTTTCGAAGTAATCAGGAGAACAAAATTTTGAACGGCCATATTTACGGAACCCCTGGTGGAATTCTGCCCATTAACGAACTCAACCGAGGCATTTGGGATCTGAACCTACACTGAAAATTTCAAGTCTCTAGGTTGATCCGTTCGAGAGTTATCGTGCTTACGGCCGGACGGACAGACTCGAATTTTCCGACGGATTCTTCATCAGTGAGTCGAACATAGTCGAATGAGACCATTTTCGGCTCAAAATTCGAAAAATACAGACATCGTGACGAAATGATATAGCCCTAGTAAGTAGTACGAGCGCTCAAAAAGGAATATTCCAATTTTTCTTCAATAACGATGAATCTTTTTCAGTTCAAACAGTTCACGTGACGCGAAAAACTAATTAGTGATCGAAAGACGAATGGTGCTTTCATTTATTTAGATGTTCGAAAACATAAATTTCTTTCCCCCGAACGATTCTACAGGTTTATCATGGAAAATCATAAACCGAGAGGCTAAGCACGTTCATGTCTTTTCGAATTTATCTGTTTCAGTTGCAGGAAATAATGTATCGCTTTAGAACGATAAAAAGACCGCAGAAGTCACAGCGTCGAAGTGAAGTGTTGGAATGTTTTTCACTGTCAGCACCCCAAGCGTTTCTTTCTTTTTGTTTCCAAATATATACCTTTATCAACAAACCCTGTATGCACCCCGAATAAGTCGCGCAATTCACACTTTTAATACCTGCAGAGGGGATGATATATTACCCCTGAACGTCACAGACAATTCAACATACATCTATCATGGTAGAAGAGGAAACAGCGGTCATTTATCCCAGAAAAAGCTCACATCGTGAAAAGAATTGGTGCGAAGTTTCTCAACGTTCTAGATGAAAGAACAACCAGGGACCCGTGTTTGTTCTTGTCGTATCGATGACCAGAAAGGCCATAAGAAACCTGACGATAAATGGCCTGTAAAATCGAGCAGGAGTTCTGGCAGATTAAGCCTAGAAATTCAAATATCTCCCACATATTCCCAGAAAACGTATAGACCTATCAAGATAATAATAGTATATTATTTAACGAGCGGTAATGTAGGTCATAGCTCACGCAGATGAAGCTTGCAGCACGAGCCGAAGGCGAGTGCTGTAATTCTTCAAGTCAGTTATGACCATTACCGCAAGTTGAATACTATACTTATACTTTATCTACGACTATAACAATAAAAAGTAAGATGCAAGTACAGAGAAATAACTTTATTTACAAATATTAATAGTTACCTATAACAATGCATTATTTATGTTGATTGTGCTTCTTAGCATTGGCTGATTGTCTTATTTCTGAAGGTGTACATAAAAATTCATCTCCACTATTGGAATTCATCTTCTTCAGCAAAACATTCACAATAATATTTAGATATCAACTTAATTTGAGAAAACGTTAAAATTATTCAAGTGACCTCCTCTCCATACCAATAATGGACTGTTCTCATTTCGGCCAATCGGCTTGTTCAGAAGCACAGATACAGGGAGTTATAGGAGTGAGTTTTTATAACTCACGGTGTTTGTTTACAGATACTATTAATTGCTCAAAAGTAGAAAAATGAATATACAGGGTGTTTCCTGAATGGTTGGCCATACTATAGAGGTGAATGCAGGTCATCCAGGCCTTTCAGAAAAGTTGCTTGTTTTTTGTCCTAAGGCTATTAGTTCAGGAGATACAGGGTGATTTATGGATTTTGGCAAGAATTTTCGATAGCCATAACTTTGGAATCTGTGGTTCGATCTCGATCAAATTTCATGGGTTTGTTGACTTCAGAATGTACTTTCGAACGGCTCAAAAAATATCAATATTTTCAGGGCAGTACTCAGAATATCGGGGTTTATCTTTCAAGCCTCAAAATGTATATTTTTCACTTAGAGAAATGTCGTTATTGCCATGAAAAATACATAATTTAATCTGAAGAATTCAATTTTCACTTTGCATGGCACACTTGTTACAAGCGAGTAGCGAACGAACAAATACATATTTTATGTAATTTTTTTAAAAAGCGGTACTGATTTTTGGCCCTTTCGTGATAATATTATTGTTTTTTGCTGAGTTTTTTAACTTCAAAGCTTGAGAGCTAACTCATGAAGTAGGTCATTTTTGAAATGTTATTCATGAGTGTATTCGCTCAACATCACAAATAAGTAGATATCAATATTTTTTTCGAAAAACTTTAAACTCATTTATTTAATTTCACAATACAAAATTGAAAGGAAAGTGTCATAAAAGATGTTCGAAATAGAGTCCTTCCATCTCGACACATTTCCTAGCTCTCAAAATCATGATTTTTGGCCCTTTCGTGATAATTTTTCTTGTCTTTTGCTGAAATTTTGAATTTTATAACTCCCTGTGAAACCCCTTTGTTTTCTCAACCCCCAGCACCCACTTAGTGTTGTAACAAGCTGCGTGAAGAAGTAATTAAAAGTATGCATAGCCAAGCTCTGAATTCTTTCGAAAAAAACATATTGAGTTTGGGTACAAATGGCGTAAACCCTCTTGAAAAATTTTATCAAATATGTATAGCAATTGTGAGTATTTCAGATTAAGAGAGGTTACACAACATCTGATCGACAACTCGTCGCTAACAAAACAAACTGGCGTAACTCAAAAATAGGAATTTTTTCATTACGATGTTGGAAGGATTATTTCTGCTCAATGCGATCAACTATTACAGATTTATTTATTGAGTTGCAATGAATCATATTGCAACTCAATAACTGAATAAATCTGTAATACTTAATCGCATTGGGCAGAAATAATCCTTCCAACACCGTACTGAAAAAATTTCTATTTTTGAGTTACGCCAGTTCGTTTTGTTAGCGACGAGTTGTCGATCAGATGTTGTGTAACCTCTCTTAATCTGAAATACTCACAATTGCTATACATATTTGATAACATTTTTCGAGAGGGTTTACGCCATTTGTACCCAAACTCAATATGTTTTTTTCGAAAGAATTCAGAGCTTGGCTATGCATACTTTTAATTACTTCTTCACGCAGCTTGTTACAACACTAAGTGGGTGCTGGGGGTTGAGAAAACAAAGGGGTTTCACAGGGAGTTATAAAATTCAAAATTTCAGCAAAAGACAAGAAAAATTATCACGAAAGGGCCAAAAATCAGGACCACATTTCAAAAAAATTACGTAAAATATGAATTCGTTCGTTCGCTACTCGCTTGTAACAAGTGTGCCATCCAAAGTGAAAATTGAATTCTTCAGATTAAATTATCTATTCTTTCATGGCAATAACGACATTTTTTTAAGTGATGTGAAAAATATAAATTTTGAGGCTTGAAAGATGAACCCCGATATTCTCAGTACTGTCCTGAAAATATTGATATCTTGTGAGCCATTCGAAAGGACATTCTGAAGTGAACAAACCCATGAAATTTTATCGAATTCGGACCACAGATTCCAAAGTTATAGCAATCGAAAATTCTTGCCAAAATCCATGAATCACTCTGTATCTCATAAACTAATAGCATTAGGACATAAAACAAGCAACTTTTCTGAAAGGCCTGGATGACCTGCATTCACCACTAGGGTATGGCCAAACAATCAGGAAAAACCCTGTATAATTCAATAGGGGTAGATAAATAAATAAAACAATGCATTAGTAATGATAAGGTTTATTTAGTTTCATTCTCCCGATTCAATGTTACATTTGATATTCTCATCTCTAATTATTAACAACTCGTCCTTTGGCGGCCTTTGAGAAACACCCTAATGAAGGTTTTGAGACAAGACCTTTTTTTTCATATCGATTGACCAGCTATTAAACAGTACAAGAGGTAAATTTTCCTCGTAAGATAACTTTCTGCCAGTGGTCCTCTAAATAACATTTTTTATGAAGCCTGGCTTTCTCTACCTGGGTATATAAATTTTTGAAATATATGCCGAAGACATCAAGATTTTCATATTGAAGTGAAGCATCGCATCAAGGTTGGCCTCAAGCATCAAAAACAAATACATATAACAGAACTAAACCGTTCATAGTGAAGCATCGAGCATCGCCGTTGCCGGGGAATCGAATCGATTCGATTTTCAAGACTCTCCGCAGGCATGATGCCCGAAACGAGACATATGATTGGAGCTTGCCGTATTGTGGTAACCAGTGTCGTAGTTAAGTTAGGGTTAAAAATTAGTTCGGTGTGCTTTAAGTTTTAGGTTAATTGCCAGACTAATTTTTTTTGATGGTACTCCAATAGTCCAACGATATAAAAAAGACATAATACCTTTTGTTAATAAACTGGAGGAAGATTAATTGTTCCTAAATAATTCCGATGCATACCTCAATCCTTTTTCAAATTTTTTCTTCTGAATGTTGAAATGTAGTGAGAAAAAAACGGAAGGTATAGACAAGTTCTTAAAAGAAAGGAAAAAGAAAATCATACTATAAAAAATGGTTAGTGGCGTACGACAAAAAGTTTGGGGTTTAATTAGGCAGTAACCTTGAAAAGGAGAAAAGGATATCACCTTGTACATTCTCACAACAATTCTGATCATCATTACATTTGAACCCCATCAATTACCTTGTCCTCTAAGTTTCAACCAAATATCTCGCAGAAGTGGAACTACTGAACCCTAACATAGCGAGTAAAAGACTCGAATATTGCCTTAAAACCGAATAAAATTGTCCCGAATATATCGAGATGAAAATGCAATAAACATAACCTACAACAACATCTTCAACGTCACATCCTGACCTTCATCCTCAACCTTCGATAAGAAGCAATTACGTACGTCTCGTTCTGGTATATCCCTCTTTCGCCTGCAAAAAGTTTCCAACTTCAGAGAAGGACGACAATCTATGAATCACAATTCCAGTTCAATATCAGTTCCTAGCGTCCTCTTTCATCCCTTGATCTTGACAATTATTAAAAAGATAACTGACAACCCTTTCTGAATAACAATGGTCCATCTGAGTAATGAACGAGACATCTTTTGCAGAGCGTCCTCATTTTCTCATGTAATTGGCCAAATACGGCAGAAAAAAAAATTCTTTTCTAGTTTGAGTTTTGAGTATGAAACATCCGAAGTTATACAGATGTCCCAACACAACATTCACATAAATTCCATCTAACTTCTTCTCACTCACCACTCACCTTCAAACATTTGCTTTACAGATAATTTTTGTCCATGAATAAGTCATGCCGTCCGAATTGGAGCGAAGTGTTGGAAAGATAAAAGACCCAAGGGAAAAATCTTTGTTTCTCCACTATGTACTTAATTGCAGCTTCTGTGCTTCCGAAACGTTCTGTTCAGACGAAAAAGAAAAAATAAAATATCTACAAGTTTGGATGAATAGAATTCGCTGGAATTCAGGAAAAACTGATAATTAATTTTCCAGGAAAGTGTTGAATGAAGAGAGGAAACGGAAACAAGTGTGATAAAAAATTTTCTCGGAAGGTTCCGTTTCAAACTCAAAAACTTTCTGGTGGCTTCGACTGAGCAATGAAAAAACTTTTCATTTGTATCTAGGTTTTCTTCCAAGCTCATTTTCATTTTATTCCGATATTAATTCTTACAATGAAAAATCATCTTTCTCGAACTGCGTCGCTACCGTATTGGATACCAGTAAAAGCAAAGAAGTCTAATTTTTTTTTGGATTGGAGTTTATACGTTTAAGTCTCCACTCTTTCAGGTTATTCAATAAATGAGTAGAAATATTTCATGAAATAAAGAGGAAATGAATAATGATGTGGAAATAATAACTATTTCTATCAATTTCCTCATTATTCAGTGGAATAATTCAAGTTGTCCGCATTTAACGTTAATTATTTTCGTGGAAAAAATTCATTCAACTTCAGGATACATTTTCTTCAGATTTGAACTGAAAGACTTCGTCCTTCTCATTCGAAAAGAATGATGAAAATGCGATAAGCTTTCGCTTTTACTGAACCTAAAGTTTGGAGAGGAAAACTCCCATTCATCATCCTCAGTCATCTTTAACCTCCGATTCTGGAGCAGGATGTTGAAATGATACTTTTTTTATTGAATCAGCAGACAGCTCCCGCTAGAAGTGGTAATCTTAACGGTCCAGAATAATGTCGTTCAGGACTGGATCGATTTTGAGGTTGCTGCTCCTTTGAGGAAAACTTACGAAACAAATACAAAACAATTTATTCTGGAATTATAGATGATTTGTGTTAGGTGAATGAAATGTGATCAAGTTTTCGAACAAAAAGTATTACATAAATTTAATGTATTTTTGAATTACATAAAAATGTTGTTTTCCCAAGATCAGGAAGATATTCCGTATAGGAAGAAGCATCGATTTCTGGCGAAATTGTTTTCCATTTTTTGACATTCCTGCATTCGAATAAAGAAGATTTAGGTACCCTGTTGTATTTTGTGGCATGAATTAACCTTCAAGAATCAAAAAAATAGTTCAACTCTATCCATACAGTTATCAACATTATAACAAAATCTTCAAAATTCTAGATAGGATTAAAAAAAACGCTTTCATTCAAGCACAAGGGAGTAGATTATGAAGAAACGTCATTTATTATGGCTAATTAAAGTAAATAAACAATGAAGTGAGGTTATGTTTGCCAGGCGCGCAAGATAGGAATATTTCCAAGTCCACTGCGATGTCAGGGCCGTATCTAGGGCGTGGCAAGGGTGGCACTTGCCACGGGCGCAAGGTCCCAAGGGGCGCCAAAAAAAATTCAAAAATAAAAAAATAGAAGCGCCAAGCAAAAAAAAAATTGATTCGAAAGATGACAACACGGTAACGTAAGTAAGTAATTCGATCACAACATTTCGAAACATTGATATTCACGTACAGAATGGAAATGCAATAAGGTCAGAAATATACTGCGATATGTGCGAGAAATATGGTCCAATTGTTATAACAAATTTTTACAGATGCCGCACTCTGATCATAAATATTACAATCGGCAATATCGTCATGCTATTCCAAGCACAGCCCTTTTATGAGTTGTTTACACTACATACCTTATCGCATTCAGCTTGTTTTGAAGGGCGGCTTCTTTGATGATGATGGTTCATAATGATCGATTTGTTTAGATTTTTAGGCCACATCTGTGGTATTTTTGTATTGCCAAAAATCACCAATCAGAGTTTTGAGCTCAAGAAGTGGGAGAAAAATTGGGGAATCCTATTCTATTCTACATAAATATTGATTTCTTTCAATTGTGAAGGGAAGAGCAAAAAATTTAAATTTAAATTTTCGTTTAGTGTTTATCCAGATTTGAAGTGTTATAAGTTTTGAGTTTTTTTTATTATCTGACTTTTTGTGCTTTTGGATTCGAGCATTATAAATTGTGCTATTAAAGGTGAGTTCAGTGTTGAATCCAGGGGGGTGCCCGGGGGGGTTTTACCCCCCCGGAGCATGACCCAGACCCCCCCGGAGAAAAAGATATTCGCTTGCACATATCTTGCACATATTATGTTCATCTCGTGTAGTTTGAAAATATCCTATCATAGTTGTGAAAAAAGTTATTCGATAATAAGTGTAGAAATTAGATTCGACATGAGTAGTATAACGAACTTGTCCGTTAATTTTGCTTCGGACAAATGGTAACACTGCCCTGAAGTCATTTTAAAACAAAGTATACTGCGAATTCGCTATCCCAATTAGCGGTGAGAGCGCTGCAAACTTACTTGTTTTCTTAGTTCTTCGGTTTTTTTTGAATCCACGTTTTTTTTCATGTTTTTAAATTTTTGTTACTCATTTTGTGTTGAAACCTTCAAAGAGTTCCAATGAAATAAAATGTTTACTTCATAATTAACTTTCGTTTATGTATTCATACATTAGCTCATTTGCGCCTGATGCAAATCATTTAATCTCAGATAAAAGAAATACAAAAATACTTCTCATGTTCATAGCTACATTCCGTTATACAGGTTGTTTCATAATATATGATGCGTACGATTTCAGGATGTGATAGTTCGTCCGAAAATATGAAAAAAAGTTTCTATTAACTCATGCTCTAAAATGCACTATTTTCGAGATACAGGGTGTTGAAATTGAAAAAAAATCGTTTTTTACGAATATCTTCGGAACCGAAATCGTACAGGAAGCAGCTTTCGTAAGCATTTTCTAATCATAATAATTCACTTCTAGTTTTTGACATATAAAAAAAGGTTGACAGTTAGTAAAGACCATGTTTTTGAGCGCTCGTACTGCTTACACGAGGGCTATATCATTTCGTCACGATGTCTGTAATGGTCGAAAATGGTCTCAAACGACTATGTTCCACTCACTGATGACGAATCCGTCGAAAAATTAGAGTCTGTCCGTCCGGCCGGCCGTATACACGATAACTCTCGAAAGGAATCTCCTAGAAACTTTAAATTTTTAGGGTATGTTTGAATCTCGAATGCCGCGGTTGATTTCGTTATTGGGCAAAATTCGCCGAAGGGTTCCGTAAATATGGCCGTTCGAAATTTTGTTTTCCTGATTGCTTCGAAAATACAGATTCGATCGAGGTGAAATTTTGCACTCAGATGGAAAATTACGTGTTCAAGCTACATGCGAAATTTGGTCCAGCTCGCATGACCAGAACCATAGAAACCATAGAAAATTATAACTTTTTAATGGAAAGGCCTAGGGACTTGAAATTTTCAGGATAGGTTTGGATCTTTTATGTTGCGGTCACTCTCATCTGGCAGAATTAGACTAGGGGTTCTGTAAATATGGCCGTTTGAAATTCGGTTTTCTCGATAATTTCAAAACTATGGATTTGATCGTGACGAAATTCTGTATTTAAATTGAGAATGATATATTGGAAATTTTTTCAGATCGCATGATCAGAACCATAAAAACCATAGAAAATCATAACCTTCGAACGGAAAGGCCTAGAAACTTGAAATTCTCAGGATAGGTTCGGATCGCGAATTTCGCGGTCACGTTTATCAATGAGCAAAATTAGACTAGGGGTTCCGAAAATATAGCAGTTCAAACAATTTTTTTCCTGATAATTTCGAAACAACTTATTGGATTGGAATGAAATTCCGCACGTAGATGAAGAATAATGTTTTCAAACTACGTGGGGAATTTTGTCCAGATCGCATAACCAAAATTGGTCATCTAAAGCACTGACGTGAAGTCTCGATTTTCGCTTTTGTTTGAAAGTTTCTTTGACAGCTGTCAAAATCTTTCCAATTGGTTTCTAAAACTGAAGAATGCGAATCTACCTACAAGGTGCAAAAGCTCCTGACTTCACGGCAGTGCTTTTATAATTTTTTCAATATAAAACTGATTTTTCCCGAAAACTGTCGACTTCAGAGCGTATCCAAGAGTAACTTTTTTGTGTAGTAAACACTAACCACTACCCCTTCAAAAACTTCACAAATCACAAAACATAGCTTATTATGATTAGAAAATGCTCACGAAAGCGGTCTTCTGTACGATAAAAGGTACCGGAGATATTCGCAAAAAACGATTTTTTTTTCAATTTCAACACTCTGTATCTCGAAAATGGTGCATTTTAGAGGGAAGTTAATGAGAACTTTTCTTCATATTTTTGGACGAGCTATCACCACCTGAAATACTGCGCATATTCCATGAAACACCCTGTACCTATGATTATATAAATTGTAATATTAAATTTTATTCTTCACAAAATTCCTTCTACACAAAAAAATCAATTGAAAAAGTGTCCGCTCCAAATTCCCTACTATACTAGGAAGCTGTCGCCTCAATCGCTATGCACTTGAACCAACTTCCCCATATTGTCGCCCAAAAATCAGAACGATTTTTTGACTACCCCCCCGAGATGTTGAAATACCCCCCCGGAGAAAATTGTCTGGATTCAACACTGGGTGAGTTGTACTAAGTATTTGTTATTTTTATGACATTATTCTGGCATCGGATATATTCAATTATTCGTATTTTAACATAAATAATATTGTTCCTTTCAATTCAAGAAGAAATATGTTCGGTTCATTGCGGAAAATATGGATTTTCAAACTTGAGTTCTCAAATTTTAGTGTTAGTTTTCATATTTTTCATTGAATCTTCAATCTCATCTGGCAAAGATTATGCTAGTGATTTTTTTATTCTTAACGTATGGACTTCTTGAATATTGTAACATCCGGCCCTGTACGAAACTATTAGTACGTGTTTCAAATGGTTATAAAATAGTATTTGTATGCTAAGTTTGCGGTTTTTTTTGCAGAGATTGTGATTATCGATTATTGTTTTCTAGTCAACTTACCAAAAAATTTTTATTTTACGTTTGCAGTATGTATTCTTAAATTTTAAGTTGAGGAATTTATATTTTTTGAGGTAAATGTTCGTATTTATTACATAAATATAAATATTTCATTTTGTTTTTTCAGAATTTATTTTATTTTTATGCATTTCATTTAAAATGTGTATTTCAATGTTTTTAATGAAAACATTTCCATCAAAATGTGTATTATTTTGAAACTCTTACGGAAATATATGACTAGCATTATGAAAAAAAAATACTATAAGAAAATATGATGGATGAAAAAAATCTACCTAATAGGGGGGCGCTGCCTAATATATTGCCACAAGCGCAATAGTACCTAGATACGGCCCTGTGCGATGTTACAATCATTTATAAGATCCTGTACATATAGCTATGATTTAAAGATGCAGTAAATTAATAATATATCCCCTTTCTACTTTTTCTTCTCATTGCGAACTGTGACAGGATCTTACAGTTCAGTTCAATCTCTTCTTGGAATTCCGCCATGTACATATTTCATTCCATGAATTCGTTCAAAGACATTTTTTGTGGAAAGTATTACTCTCTTCGTTCCCATATATCATGCAAAGATTTCATTTTACATGTCATATATTCAGGTTCTTTCCGGATCGGATCATTACGAATAGTCAGGCAAATACATGATTGATTGAACCTGCTTATGTCCTATAGGAAATACAAGGTACTCGTCTTCTGAAGAATATTTGAATAGAGGAAAGGTATTACTGATATTTCCTTTATGGTTGGTTCTGTATCTACATAATATGCAAATCTGTTTTCTCATATGATGAATGTGTCTGAATATTTTCAACGGCCTTTAAATCATAAAATATCGATTTCTAGTAGAGTTATTTTATTGGAATCTTCAGGAGAAGGTGGTCCCATTCTAATTTTGTCAAGTTCCTATGTGATGAACTGACCGGAAACAGAAATGTTGAAGGAATAAATGCATGAGATGAAGCCATGCCGACCAAACTCGATCCTTTGTGTGATGAAGAAATTGAAATTCTATCAAGCAGTCAGTTGTCAATAATACTATTGAGAAAATGCCATGTAATTGAGATTGGTTTCTGAATCTTCGCCAATTCCGCAACAAGACCTATATTAGACATTGCTTCCGCAGATCCCCTTCATCATATCAATAATTAAGACATGGTGGTTGTGGAGCTTCAACACAGTGGCAGGAAGCTATATAGAACACTCAACATGTTCAAGGACACGCAGAAAAAAAATCTTTTGAAGTAATGGGATCTGTAGCTTACAGTTTCTTTGGAGTTACATGATATCCGGGATTTTGCCAAGGGAGGCACATAGGAGTTATGTTTCACAAAAAAAAAATGGAAATGTATACCTAATGTGAGAAATGTTTTTTTTTGTTCCAGAAAGTCTTCGTAATTCCACCGTAAGGGGACTGAAAGGCCTTTGAAGAATTCAATTCTGTATGTCCGTCCGGTCGTCCGTAAACACGATTACTTTTAGAAGATACTTTTCAAGGTACGTTTAAGGTGCAAATACATTCGCTCAAATTTTTGTTCTCAAAAATTCGAAAAAAATGTATTCGATCGAATTGAAATTTTGTTAGTTTTGAAATAATGACACGAAGGTTCACATGAGAATCATATCACTAGAGAGATAAAAATAATTATTTTTGAAAGCGTCGTTTTCTTCGAAACTGTTCAACATAATAATATCCTGCATAATGAGACATCGAAAGAATTCAGCTTCACAGCTGCTCCACATGAAAAGAAAATTGAGTAATTCTGCTCTATTGTTGAGAAATTAATATATTCTGTGATTTCAGCTCTTGGATTTATGAAATTGAATGACATTTTTGTCTTGTCACACTGACGGCCGTTTTGGTTCACACAATTGTGGTTCGTTTCATAATTCTTGGTTCGATAGGCTCGCTAAAATGCCACCTCGTGTCAAATCGAAATGATCATCTATTAGTCAATTTTTCACAAACATTTCATTTACTTACAGTTTGGAGAGACTTTTTTTTCAGTTTTCTGGAATTTTAATGTCAAAACGAGACATCTCGAATTTTGGAAGAAAATTTCGAGAAATATACCGACTTGGAGGTGGAAACTGGGTGAATTCGATGAATTATTTCTACTTTCGATAATTTGAATGCATTTCCATTAATTTCCTATAATTTCCAAGTACCTGGATGGGTCACCGCTATAGCGATGATGGCAAACGAGCGCGCAGAATCTACTCACTTCACGTCATTGCTTTTCCCGACTTTTTTCCATCCTGAACTGGTCGTGATCCAATACTTTGAAACCGCTCATCTAACAGACATATTTGCGCAAGTCTGGCAGGGCCGTATCTAGGTACTATTGCGCCTGTAGCAATATATTAGACAGCACCCCCCCATTTGCCTGGATTTTTTTTCATCCATCATATTTTCTTAAAGTATTTTTTTTCATAATGCTAGTCATATATTTCCGTAAGAGTTTCAAAATAATACACATTTTCATGGAAAATTTTTTTCATTAAAAACATTGAAATACACATTGTATGAAATGCATAAAAATAAAACAAATTCTGAAGAAACAAAATGAAATATTCATATTTATGTTATAAATACGAACATTTATCTTAAAAAATATAAATTCTTCAACTTAAAATTCAAAAATACATACTGCAAACGTAAAATAAAAATTTTTTGGTAAGTTGACTAGAAAACAATAATAGATAATCACAATCTCTGCAAAAAAAAACCGCAAACTTACCATACAAATACTATTTTATAACCATTCGAAACACGTACACTAATAGTTTCGTACAGGGCCCGATGTTACAATATTCAAGAAATCCATTCGTTAAGTATAAAAAAATCACTAGAATAATCTTTGCCAGATGAGATTGAAGATTCAATGAAAACTATGGAAAGTAACACTAAAATTTGAGTTTTATTAGATTTCCAAGAAAGACGCTCTGAGAAGTGAGAACTCAAGTTTGAAAATCCATATTTTCCGCAATGAACCGAACATATTTCTTCTTGTATTGAAAGGAACAGTATTATTATGTTAAAATACGAATAATTGAATATATCCGATGCCAGAATAATGTCATAAAAAACACTTAGTACAACTCACCTTCAATAGCACAATCTATAATGCTCGAATCCAAACGCACAATGGAACAAAGAAGTCAGAATATAAAAAAAAAACTCAAAACTTATAACACTACAAATCTGGATACACACTAAACGAACATTGAAATTTAAATTTTTTGCTCTTCCCTTCACAATTGAAAGACATCAATATTTATGTAGAATAGAATAAGATTCCCCAATTTTTTTCCCACTTCTTGAGCCCAAAACTCTGATTGGTGAATTTTTGGCAATACAAATCGTTTTTAAAATACCACAGATGTGGCTTGAAAATCTAAACAAATCGATCATTATGAACCATCAACATCAAAGAAGCCGCTTCAAAACAAGCCTGATGCGATAAGGGATGTTGTGTAAGCAACTCATAAAAGGACTGTGCTTGGAATCGCATGACGAGTGCGGCATCTTTGAAAATTTTTTATAACAATTGGACCATATTTCTCGTATTTCTGACCTAATTGCATTCTCATTCTGTTTTTTGAATGTCAATGTTTCGAAATGTTGTGACCGAATTACTTACCTACGTTACCGTGTTGTCATCTTTCGAATTAATATTTTTTTCTTGGCGCTTCTATTTTTTTATTTTCGATATTTTTTGGCGCCCCTTCGGACCTTGCGCCCGTGGCAAGTGCCACCCTTGCCACGCCCTAGATACGGCCCTGAAGTCTGGGGTGACGGCGACAAAAGAATTACATAAGTAGGAACGACTGCGAGCGGGATTTTGCAATTGCGCTCTTTCCTTCCATACGACACATCAAGGAGTACGAATGAGGATAGAAAAATTGCGAAAACCAATGAATTATTTATGACTTCCTCGAACATGAGATGAACAATTGGTTTACCAGGTAAATAGCCAGGAGAATCCTCGCATGAGCTCAGAATAGCTGCAACTTTTTAATTCGGTATGTTTATCTCAATTTTCTTTCTTATACAGGCGCAATTTATATGATCGAAAATCGGATTAACATTGTCGGAATATCTCGGTTACTACGAATTCAGTACCATCGTTATTCCGACATGTAGGGTCTGAATAGAGACAAGCAAAAAAAATTAAATGACGTTGTCGTATCCGTATCCATAATTTAATTTTGGAAGAGCAAAGATTCATTTATCACTTGTCAGGAGATGATGCTCAAACATAAATATCACTGCATTTCTCCCTGCATTCAGGGAAGGGTACATATAAAGATTGCGAATAAGCGAAATTGACTAATGGTTTCCTTCGAAAACCATTAATCTATTTATATTTATAGAGCAGATACTCACTAACGCACTCAAATGGTGGGGTATTTTGAATAGTTATTTGAGCTGGTGTTGACATTGTGTACCAATTAATCAGTTCAGAAATTGTATCTCTACGACATTGATCTATTTCATCTCGAACCTGTAAGCACAGCAAATCTTCTGGTGGACTTACAATCAATTAGTTGATTATATCATACAGAACGTTAAATAAAAAATTCGTTTATAGCAAAGGAACTTTTGCGCGCTTGTTTCAATTAATCGTCTGAGTGGACGTCACCCATAAATAATCTATAATAATTTTGATTCGACCTGAGGTGATCCTGTAGCAAGACTATGGAACCGAAGATTATGAAACAAACAAGATGCTGATGTGAACCATACCGGCCATCGATGTGTTTTTGATTTTGTTTCCATCAATTCCAAGGAATGGAATCACCGAATATAAAATTTTCCCAACACCAGATCAGAAAAACTCAATTTTATTTTCGCGTGAAACAGCTGAAACGCATAAATGTTCTTCACGGAATATAAATTTTTCAGGATTGGCTAAGCATGAATTTCCTCTAAAGTGTTGTGATTTTCTTGTGACCTCACTTTTGCGCTCTTGTTTCTATGAACAAGAGCGTTATCATTTTGCCCAATGGCTGTGATTTTCGAATTCGAGGTCAAGTTCAATTCTTTCCATCTGTATACTGTGCAAACTATTGATAATTTCTCTTTGAGTACACGTTGCATCTAAGAACAAATATTATCCACTTAGTACAGGCTGAATCAAATACCTCATTATTATAATGATTGATTCTAATCCAGTTAATAGCCAATCTTCCCTATGTTATCATACCCACGTCCCTCAGACGGCACGAGGCAAATTTATACCCTAGGATATCGTATTCATGCAGTTGCAGAGGCAAGGGTAGCTTCGCCAACCTACGCAGAGCAAGTTATTAATTACTGCTTTTCGATAGAGTAGTTTCATGTGTTACTTCAGCACGAATAGTTTAACAAGAATGATTTGTTATGTTCAGGAAATGTTCTTTTTACCTGTTGATGTAGGTACATATGGATGAATCTCGGTTAATATCAAAAATCATTAATCCTTCAATAAAAGTTCCTGGTTTTAATCTCCTCCAAATTTGGTGTGCTTTGAATAGACTGAGAACAGGTCATGGGGGTTGCAATTGTATGTTCTTCAAATGGCATTCTGTGGATAGCCAAAATGCGACTGTGGTGAAGTGGAGGAAACTATTGACCACTTCGTGAATAGTTTTTGTCTAAATATAAATTTGAGGGTGGTTTCGAAGCTATTCATTCCTTCAACCTGACATTCGACGAACAAAATTCATTTGTTCACTTCTTTCAAATAAAATTACACGAACTAACTGAGCCACATTTCACAAAATCGGTTTTTTTTTTTTAGTCGGGGGTTTTACTCATGAACTCCGATAGATAGAAAAGTGTGAGACTTCGTGTGAAGCACGACCTTCTCTAACCAAACCTTACCTGCTCTTTTAGATTTCGGGCATTCATTACCTATTAACCTTTTGACTCTTCACGATCTTCGTCGTGTGATAATTGTGTTACCTATGAATTTGAATTTCATAGGAGTATCTTCTTCTTGGCTTATTGAACACAATTACTTCTGCTGTTTTCCATCGTTTCGGATAGTATTCTGTTCTCATCACTGCGTTTGCTATATTGGTAAGCGCTACTCTTCCTTTTCTTGGCAATTTCCGTAACATAAAGTTTGTTCCTTTGTCTTCACCTGGAGCTTTCCTGTTTTTCAATTTCTTGATGATTTCTTTGATCTCAGTGGGTGTTGTTGGGTTTGGGATGGTATCGCCCTCCGGAGGTTCCAACATCAATTCTTCATTTCCTTCGACTTCTTCTTCTAAGTCTTCATTGTCATCATCTTCTCTGTAGTTAATCCTGGCTTCTCTTTCTATTGCGTCGACCAGTGCTTCGGCTTTTTCAAGCTTTGAGTAGACCATCTCATTTGCTCCGTGTAGAGGAGGAATTTCGGTTTTTTCGCGTCGTAAGCAATTTTGCATCTTCCATGCTGAGTGGTCTATGGTTTTCAGCTCTCTAACCCTTCGGTTCCATCTGTCTCAATTCTCTCAGTGCATTACTGAAATCTGTGAATTTATTAACAATAATCCAATTCACATTTTTTCTCCATATTATGCTCATGTATAAAGAATTTCCTAGAAAATTCAAGTGATTTTTTATCAATCTTTTGATGCAGATTTCATCCAAATATTCCAAATTGGTCAATTCTAAGTAGGTACATATATTCGAAATTTTGGATTGAATGTCAAGATTATTCAATATATCCAATTGATTTCTGAGAATAATTCCTTAAATCTTTAGAACTATGACTTTTTTCCAATTTATGACTGCATTTCTCATGGAAAAATGCTTATGCTTATGTTTATTCGTATAACTGTCGAACGTTACATACAAATTTCTATTTCTCAATATGAACTATGTTTTCCGGTGATAATATGAAAATTGAGTAGGTACTCTATAAATCATCATAATTCAATACTCAATTTCTATTATATGAACAATCTATAAAACCTTTATATTCACTTATCCCAAAAAAACTTGAGAATTCCCCATTAATTCACATTATGTTAGTATCCGGATGATTTTATTAATTGAAAATATTATTCAAAAATATACAAAATGCCTAAATTCATTATACAGGATGTAAATTGGAGGTACAAACGAAGAGGGGAGATTCCTTGAGTAATTTTAAGAAAAAAAAATCATAACCATGGGTAAGCAAACGCTTCGTTTTCGAGATACAGGGTGTTAAAGTTTTTTTCTCATAGTTTCTACAATTCACATGAAATTCAAATGAAATTTGGCATAGATATTTCAATTGAGAGTTTATACCCTGTGACCTATGACAATTTGGAATTTTCTGAAGATTTCGAGAGAACCGTTCAACATTTTTTCTCAAAATCAGTAGCAGATACGATGAAACTACAAAAGACCATAAAGTTCAGTATAACAACGGAGTTACTTTTCATATTTTTGACACTGGCCCACCAAAAAAAAGTTCTGGAGGAAAACAGGGTACAGTGTTCCAGAAAAAATATCACCCTGTAGATTTTCTATCGAAATTGGCATGCCACATGGTGTATACTCTCAATTGTAATATCTATGTCAAATTTCAGTTGAATATCTTGTGAAGTGTAGATACTTACTATGAGAAAAAAACTTGAATAAAATTCAAACTTCAAACACCCTGTATCTCGAAAACGAAACGATCCCATGTTTACGACTTTTTTTTCTTAGAATTACTTAAGCTTACCCTCTTCATTTGTACCTCCACTTTAGAAACACCCTATATGCTTGAATTTTCTTACTCAATTTGATGCAATATTTAAAATGACTACATCATTTTGTGTTGAAATACATATGATGTTTCCAAATTAGACGTGAACCTTGGAGGACGTGATAGTATTACTCATTTGCTGTCGTTTGAGCCAAAATTATTGATAACCGAAAATCAAAAGCTTTCGATATATTTGAGTTCTTGTGTTTTTGAGCGCTCGTACTACTTACACGAGGGCTATATCATTTCGTCACGATGTCTGTATTTTTCGAATTTTTAGCCAAAAATGGTCTCAATCGACTATGTTCGACTCACTGATGACGAATCCGTCGAAAAATTCGAGTCCGTCCGTCCGGCCGTCCGTCCGTCCGTAAGCACGATAACTCTCGAACGGAACAACCTACAGATTTGAAATTTTCAGTGTAGGTTCAGATCCCTAATTCCTCGGTTGAATTCGTTAATGGGCAGAATTCCACGAGGGGGTTCCGTAAATATGGCCGTTCAAAGTTTTGTTCCCCTGATTACTTGAAAACTACAGATTTGATCGAGATGAAATTTCGCACTCAAATGGAGAATGAGGTGTTCAAGCTACATGTGAAATTTTGTCCAGATCGCATGACCAGAACCATAGAAACCATAGAAAATTGTAACTTTTGAACGGAAACGCCTAGGGACTTGAAATTTTCAGGATAGGTTTGGATATCGAATGTCGTGATCACGTTCATCTATGAGCAAAATTATACTAGGGGTTCCGTAAATATGGTCGTTTGAAAATTTGTTTTCTCGAGAATTTCGAAACTACGGATTTGATCGGTATGAAATTTTGTATTTTAATCGAGAATGTTATGTTATTAAAGCAATATTTTGTCCAGATAGCATGACCAGAACCATAGAAACCATAGAAAATCATAACTTTTGAACGGAAAGGCCTAGGAACTTGAAATTTTCAGGGTAGATTTGTATCGCGAATGTCGCGGTCACGTTCATCAATGAGCAAAATTAGACTAGGGGTTCCGTAAATATGGCCGTTCAAAATATTTTTTCCTGATAGTTTCGAAACTACTCATTGGATTGGAATGAAATTTTGCACCTAGCTGAGGAATAATGTATTCAAACTACGTGCGAAATTTTGTCCAGATCGCATCACCAAGACCATAGATACCGTAGAAAATTCTAGCGAATTATCGAAAAAAAATTGGTCAGCTGAAGCACTGACATGAAGTCTGAAGTTTCGCCTAAGTTTCAGAATTTTTTTGACAGCTATCGAAAATTCCTTCAATTGATTTCTAAAACTGCGAAAATGCGAATCTACCGACAAGGTGGATGTACGAGCGCTCAAACCTCCTGACTTCACGGCAGTGCTTTTCGTAATTTTTTTCTTTAATTTCTCACATCACTTAATTTTTCGTCAATTCTTGCTACGTTGACCAAATTTGATTATAATTTCTGATATCAATTTGCCTGCAAATTTCGAATTTCACGATTTTTTTAATAATTTCAAAGAATTGCCAAATTCCTTCTTTATTTCCTTAAAAAGTTTTCGTGAGAATGCAGGCGCTAGTTTCGTTTCAGCAGAATTTGATTTGAAAGGGGATATAATCCAGGAAAGAAAAGTAACGAATTGAATATTTTTTTATTGCAATTAACATCGAAATTATATTAGAAAATTCATTCATCAATTAAGTTCGAAATGTCTTCCACCATTCCTCATACAAGCACGTGCCCTCTCTCTAATTTCTTCAGTCCTGAAATTTACTCTCAATCTTTTCGCTGCTCCGTCTAATCTCTCCACAAGTTGTGCAAGTGTTTGTATTTCCCTTTCATATACTATTTCTTTTAAACTGCCCCAAAAATGAAAATCTAACGATGTCTGATCCGGACTTCTCGCTGGCCACGAAATAGCCACCCTTTAGGAAACAATAGAAACATAACGTTTAGCCTATAGTGTGCGGGACATCCATCCTGTTGGAAAATGATTTCACGCAAGCCAATCAAGGAAACCTCGTCCAAAAAACGTCCATATTTGTTCTCATAAATTCTTTATAATTTTCTCTGTTTAAGTTATCAGGTAGATAGTAAGGACCTATCAAAAGATTAGCTATTGCTCCCATCCAAACGTTAACGCTAAATCACTATTTTTTATGCCGGAAATTCAAAAAGTTGTTTAACAAAATCTGCTGAAACGAAACTGGTGACTGCATTCTAACAAAAAGTTTTTTAGGGAATAAAGAAGGAATTTGGCAAGTTTCAAAAATTATTTTTTTCACATAAATCGTGGAATTCGAAAGTTGCAGTCAAATTGATATTAGAAATTGATTTTTATTTTCTTCAAATACCTACTTTCAAATCATACTAAATCTTTTTCAACAACTAATACAGGATAGTTTTGGTTTTTTTATACATATCTTTTTCTGATGAAAAATCACAAGAAAACTCACAATAGAATAACTGATATGGTGATGGATTTCCATCAAGTATCGGCTTATTCTATTTGAATTTCAAATCACAAGAACTAAAATAACTCGTAAACTGTTGATTTTCGGTTATCAATAAATATGGCTCAAACGACAGCCACTGAGTCATACTAACACGTCCTCCAAGGTTCACGTCTAATTTGGAAACACCCTGTATAATGAATGTTAATTATATTTGAATCATATGAATATTTAAAGGTGTGTACAGACATGCTCCGAATATCGTACCGAACCGCGTCGCGTACCCTGCGAGAGCGAATCAAATTCACGAATTCAAATTGCACCTCTACGTGCGATGAATTTGATTCGCTATCGCGGGGTACGCGACGCGGTTCGGTACGATATTCGGAGCATGTCTGTACACACCTTAAGAATCTGGATGTGGATTCTATTACAATAGATTGATAGTTTCACCTCCAATAATGAGTTTTTAAAAACCCCCTCTCAACTTGATTTTACGAGCCACATCTGAAATCAGATTTTCGATTTGAACTTGAACTTGAATTTGAAATATTGAAAAAATAAGGAATTAAGATATGCCAACGAAAGATTTAAAAGTACCGCTGAAGTGATTCTTAGCCGATATGGTCCATTGTAGAAATATTTTCGTAATCGCAAATTGTTCTGACAAGTAAGAAAATTGAAATGATGATTGAAAATGAATTAAGCGTTTGTGGGGCGAAAGAAGAAATGGCTTTTTTGAAAATTTCATATTTTGTCACGTGAAGAATTTTGTTGTATAATGAATCACCCTATATAATTTTATACTTCCCTCAACGAAACCACCCCGGGAAGAGAAACCCAATTTCAATTTCAATTCATTGGATCATTCCTCACTTACAATCATAACAATTCCCGAATATATAACTCGAAGTCAGTAAGTTATTCTTTCCTTTGAATTTTGTTATCCTTTTCCTTATTCAATCTCAATGATGTTCGAACCACCCCCGCTTTCGACTTTAGAGAATTTCTAAACACCCACAGCTTCCCCAAAACTCCAGAGGGGGTTTATCTTCCATCGAGGAAAATAAACATCGAAGTAATTAATTAGTTATTGGTGATTCTCAATGAAGCAAGTTTATTTCCGACAAACAATTTCGAAGGACATGCATTTTTAACGATCAACTTTTGTGTTTACCTGAAGAATTATACTTATGTAAATTTACATATTGATAATTTCAACCATTGAAAATTATCAAGAAAATTAAATTTCAAACGACCATATTTACGGAACCCCTAGTATAATTTTGCTCATAGATGAAAGTGATCACGACAATCGAGATCAACACCTATCCTGAAAATTTCAAGTCCCTAGGCGTTTCCGTTCAAAAGTTACAATTTTCTATGGTTTCTATGGTTCTGGTCATGCGAGCTGAACAAAATTTTGCATGTAGATTGAACACCTCATTTTTCATTAGAGTACAAAATTTCACCTCGATCGAATCTGTAGTTTCAGAGTAATCAGGAAAACAACATTTCGAGCGGCCATATTTACGGAACCCCTCGGCGAATTTTGCCCAATAACGAACTCAACCGCGGCATTCGAGATTCGAACCTGCCCTGAAAATTTCAAGTTTTTAGGACATTCCGTTCGAGTGTTATCGTGTATACGGACGGACGGCCGGACGGACGCATAGACTCGAATTTTTCGACGGATTCGTCATCAGTGAGCCGAACATAGTGTTTGAGACCATTTTCGGCTCAAAATTCGAAAAATACAGACATCGTGACGAAATGATATAGCCCTCGTGTAAGTAGTACGAGCGCTCAAAAAGAGGACAATTTATTTCAGGTGTCAATTCCGAACTGATACCCATTCAGGATTTCATAAGAGTAGATTTTCTGAAATGATTTTTTTTCAATATTTCTCTATTTTTGACCTACAAAATTTATGGATCGTTATCGAGCTGGTAGGATCAATGTAATACTTCCAGTGTACCTTTATATGAAAAATTAATCAGTTTATCAGGTTTTAACTTTCTCAACCAATTTATGGTGTTCGTAAACGACGTAGAAATTCTGGAAGAGTGCCAATTATCGGGAAGAGCAAATTGTACGAGATAAATTGTTCCTCTGCAACAATTAAATGTGGATAAGTCTTATTGAAATGTCACTTAATGTAATTTAATGCTTCGAATTACTTTCGGCTTATGTTCTGTCCCGTCCCAGGATGTATTCATTACAACGTTCGAAAAGGTAAGGATTCAATGGAATGGAGACCCTTGAACTTGACAGAGAAATATCGGCCGCTTCAACCTCCAATTCTTCACGGGGAGAAAAGGAGAGAACGGAATTTTGGGACTTGTTCTTACGTTGTCAGATTTCAATTCGATTTTCCCCTGCATTGGTGAAGTGGAACAATAATCCACAAAATGTCTCAGGTTTCACCTTCACCCCCTGACTTTATCTGATTTTTTTAGGAAAAAAGTTTAAATTTCGTGAAAACATCCTGGAAAATGTTCACCTGAGACTCAGTACTCAATACTCAGAAATTTTCCGTAAAGAGTTTGGAATACGACGCTAAACTTGAAAACTCATAATATGAACCATTTTTTAACAGAATAAAATAAGATTACCTCGTTGGTTTTATTTTTTCGGACCCATTCGTTTAACTTGTTTCGACTATAACTCGATTCATATTTCACAACTTGACTCGTTGATCCGAAACCGAAAAATAGAACAGTGCTTTTCTCGAATTTTTCGGATCACTGATTTTATCAGAAAGAAACCTGTATTTTTTTCAGAATCTCAAAGTGTATCGGTTTCAGAAATATCATAAAAGAACAGATTTTGGTAATTTATAACATCAGTCAAATTGCATTACCTCAATTCCTGTTACAAACAATTCAAATTCATTTCGGGGTCAGTTATTTTGAGACAAAATACACATTGTTTTAATTTTCCTGATTTGCCATCAGATCCCGAGTACAAATGCAATCATTTCATTTCCACACGTGTGTGCACGTGTGTCACTCATGGAATTTTTCTATTTTTCATATTATTATGGCAGGGAACAAAATGAAACTACGGGATAAAACGCTTTCCAGGAAATGAATGTAATAATTCGAATGAAATGGAATACGAACTTATCGAAAAATGTCAAATAATTCTCTGAATTCGGTTCGTTATGACGCATTGAAAATGTGGAGTAGTTTCATGGCCCAATCTAGCTCAATGAGGCCATAATGTTGAATGTTCAGTAGGGACTAATAGTTTTTCATCAAGTCAAATTATAACCCCTCAAAATTGCTTCGGGTTAATGGGGGTTTGAACATATGAGGTGCGTTCAAAAATAACTGGACTCTTTATTTTCCTGGTATTGAAGTGTATTCTTACCATTCAAATCATCAGTTTTCCTGATAGTTTCAGGTCAATATCTCCTCATATTCAGGGGACCCTACTTCCGAAAGTATATTTTCAACAAAACAACGGAATTCTACTATGAATATTATCCTACCTTATCTTCGAAACGTTTTGTCTCGCTCGAAGCGTCGACAGTTTATTTGTATTACATACTTTATTGCATCTCACCCCATTAATATCATTTTTCATTGTGAAATCTATTTGCAACTGTTAGAATTATCACACAGATTGAAAGAATAAAAACGGAAACGGAAACGATTCCCACGTTTTAATCGATTTTAAGGAATTGACGAATTTACTTCGGTGAAATTTTAATGTGATAAGAACTTCCCAAAGATAAGATTGAGTAATTTAACATGCTATTAAGCGAACACTAAAAGATTTCCAAGATATGATGAATCAATAATTATTATTGTGGGTAACAATTGTACGTTTCGATAAAATTGAAATTTATGTAAGTACTTATTTAAATAAAGGTTTTTGATTGCAGTATGTATTTTCGTTCCTAAATTTCATCATTCGTATTATACCTACATAGGTATTTACTATGGGCTGATGTTATGTGTAACATTTTTCATTTATAATTTGGGGTTTTCTATACCAAATACAGATTAGTTTTGAATAAATTGCTTTATTTGTTGGTTGAAAATTTTCTTTTCTCAATTTAATTAAAGTCAAATGTGGTGAAATTTTTAAAACAAATCGTGAATTGAACTGAAACTACACTTGGTTTTGCCGTGAAAAAAATGTATAATATTTGCTTTGCCTAATAAAGATAACTGGGGTTTGAAAATAATGATTATTTTGTTATCGAAGTTATATTCAAATTGGGGTGACTTTGATAGGAAATGTGTTTTTTCATCGAAACGAATCTTTCGGGTCTGATACAGTAGTTATCGATGTAAGCCATATTCCCTCACTTTCAATATAGTTTTTTTATCAGTATTATGTGTGCTTGGAGCATATATAATCCATAGATTATCAATCAATCAATCAATATCAGTTGGGGATTGGATTTGGATGAACTATCTTCTCGAAAGCGGAAATTAAACTTTAGTTAATATTTCCTATAGAAATAACAGTACTAAAAGTTTGCGCCCCTTTGGTTACAAGTAAAAATAAAAGTCTTCAAACATGACTCAGATAACTATCAATCTCGCACCGAAAGTATTAATTATCACATAGTTCATCCACTGATAATCTCTGAACAAACGTATTTTGTGTCAAATTTAACTTGAAGAGAGGTTCCATCGGAAATAAAAGTTATTGTATAAAAAAATTTACTCATGAAATACTTCATAATTTTGGACAATGTCATTTATCGTCGACGGATAGAAATTCTTTTCTCCATTATAACACATTGAAAACAGAATTTCTTTGGGTTATGGAATTATAGTCGATTTAATGTTATTTATTTCAATCCTTCACATTTTCGATGCGGAAGATTCGAATTATTAAAAAAAATATTATTCTTCAATCAAGGTTCCCTATAAAATCAAAGTTACCCAATTTGACCGTTATCATTTTTCGACATATTTATCGATTTTAGGCTTCATTCATTAATATATTTTTATTTTTGGATCTGGAGATTGATGAATAATGAATTCATGAATTATTTTGTTCCGTGTTCATTGATTCTTTGTTTTATGTTCTACCTATATTCATATACAGGGTGTCCCAAGCTCGAGTGCTTACTAGACGTTTCTTGAGAACCGGACCTATTTGAAATCTGAAAATTTGGATTTTGATATTGTTCGACTTTATCTACTGAGCTAAAATATTCTTGAAGCCTGAACACTTTCAGTTATACAGGGAGCGAAGATAAATTTGTCGAAAATTTTTTTTTTTCATTTTTTTGTCTCTTATATGATCGATTTTTTAAATATTTTTCGAATCGTTGCATTCATCGAAATAGTTTTCAAAATATCGAAAAAAAACTGAAAAAATAGAGAGATATACGTAGTCAGTATTATTTTCGTTATTCCTATTTTCAATATTTCAAGCATTAACTGTTTTTACATTTTCGAAGTAGGAGAATGGTGGAATATTGTGCATCTCCTAAATATCGGGAAACTCATCACAGGGTGTTTCAAATATTTTGTCAAAAATTGTGATCAGAATTTTCCCATAACTTTTGTTTCTTAAATTAGAACCCTAATTTTTTATGAGAAAAAAGAAAGAAAAGATAATGATAGTGTTCCAAGAGGTTTATTAAATAATTCCTGAGTTATCAAGGATTCTCTAAATTTATGTCGTACGTAGAAACAAATTCATAAAATCTGTTTCATTTATAACAATAATCTGTGTTAATAGAAGATAAATTATATAGCATAATTTATTTCTATGAACACAAATTATTTATTTTCACTCCCACTTAAAGTGTTCAGGCTTCAAGAATATTTTAGCTCAGTAGATGAAGTCGAACAATATCATAATCCAAATTTTCAGATATCAAATAGGTCCGGTTCTCAAGAAACGTCTAGTGAGCACTTGAACTTGGGACACCCTGTATTTGATTTCATTATTTTTTTTGCATCTTTGTTTTCTCATTATGAGTTGAAACAATTTTTTATTTCTGAGCGCTCGTTCTACTTACACGAGGGCTATATCATTTCGTCACGATGTCTGTATTTTTCGAATTTCAAGCCGAGAATCGTCTCAATCGACATCGACTCACTGATGACGAATCCGTCGGAAAATTCAAGTCTGTCCTTCCGTCCGGTCGTCCGTCCATGAGAACGATAACTCTCGAACGGAAAAACCTAGAGACTTGGAATTTTCAATGTGGGTTCAGTTCCCAAATGCCTCAGTTGAATTCGTTGATGGGCAGAAATCCACAAGGGGTTCCGTAGGTATGGCTGTTCGAAATTTGGTTCTTTTGATTTCTCCAAAACTACAGATTCGATCATGACGAAATTTTGTATTTCAATTGAGAACGACATATCCAAGCTGCATTTTTTCCAGATCGCATGACCAGAACCATAAAAACCATAGAAGATTATAACTTACGAACGGAAAGGCCTAGGATATTTTCAGGATAGGTGTGGATCCCGACTGTCGCGCAATCACGTTTATCAATGAGCATATCCGTAAATATGGTCGTTCAAAATATTTTTTTCCTGATATTGATCTGATTGGAATGAAATTTTGCACATAGATGAAGAATAATGTACTCAAACTACGTGCGAAATTTTGTCCAGATCGCATTACCGAAACCATAGATACCGTGGAAGATACTAGCGAATAATCGAAAAAAAATTGGTCACCTTAAGCACTGACGTGAAGTCTCGAATTTCGCCTCAGTTTATAAATTTTTTTGACAGCTGTCAAAAAAATTTTCCATTGGTTTCTAAAACTTGAAATTTCGTATCTACCTAAAAGGTGGATGAACGAGCCCTCGAAAGCTCCTGACTTCACGGCAGTGCTTTTTATAATTTTTTTCCTTTATGAGTCCTCTATTTCAGTCTCCAAAACTTAGAGCTAATCCAGTTTAATCTTTATTCTCTTCCCAAGCAGAGAATGAACCATGTAATTCTTCTAGGCTAAGTGTCAATCTTCAGTATTATTTCAACATTAAAACTTGCATAGTACCTGTCACATAGTAGGTAGTTACTGATTGTAAAGAATTCGTATTCTTTTTTGCAAAGAATCAAAACCTTTGTATACCTAATGGACCTCACTGCTTGTTGTCTAATGGCATATAAGTATAGTAAGAAAATTAGTATTCGTCTCATCTATATCTAGTGTTTACAAGTACTCACCCAATTTAGTTGTTTATCTAATTGCAGATAGACGGAGTAACCCCCCATCTTCAACACTACCAAGCGGTGTTATGAGTGTAAACACCCAATTTGGGAATTGTGCTTCCCGCAGTGAGAACAATATTCTCAATAATTGCAATTGAGCAAAGTGCATTAGTTTCACAACGTTGGAACAAATAATACCACGATAAACCAAGAGTAGTACAGGCTTCTTGACGCCAGTATCGTCAAGCAGGGTACACAAGAGGGTGTATAGATTGAAAAAATATCCACCATAAATCAATGAATTATTATTTGAAAGATTAATAATAGTAAGTTTGACATCAAGATGTTGTATCGCTATTGCTAGGGAGGCTTTAGGAAAAATGGGAATTGCTGTCATCAGGTTCTCAGTGTCTTAGTCTGACCAACCTCATTAAATCAGGTTTTTATGAAGAATTTAACTACATGTGATTATTACAGTAATGCGGTAAGGTAAAAGGTTTCGTGCTTTTTTTGATAATAATAGTAGTAATTTCAAAACTTCGAACAATGTTCTTCCACAAGGATCAGTTTTAGCAACTCTTCTTTTCAATTTATATTGGTGTGATATCCTTGCAACTTCTTCTGGAAAATTCATATATTATTATGCCGATGATATTGCCCTGGCTTTCCGTCATTTTTATTGTCCAATCATAGAAAGTAACCTCTTTTCAGATCTTAAAATTCTGAATTACTTTTTTGAGTGGCGTCCATGTCCAAATCCGAATAGAACCGAATGGAATGTCAATTTTCCTGATTTCTATATGGAGAATTTGTTTACATTCAGATTGTTCAACATATTATCTGCTTTGATTTCGAAGAATAATTACATGAATCTGATGAACTATGGCGTTCTTCAAACTTATGTATGCATTTCTTATACGAAAAGTCTAAATCTAAATGGTTATTGTCGAACGATACATTCAAAAGTCTATTTTTCAATTTGAACTATTTTTTTGCTCATAATATGAAAATTTAGCACTCTAAAATTCATCATCAGACTATTTAACATTCAAATCATAATCTATAATTCTAAAGTGTAAAGTCAAACAAAATCAAGGAAGTGAGTGTTTGTTTGAATGTTTAATAAGGCAGATATTCGAGTTGTTTTATTAATTGTCCCAAATTTTTTCCACAATAAGTTTCCAACAAACTTATTGGGAGTGAATAAATAATCGCATTAAATCATGCATACTAAACGTTAATTCTACATAAATTAAGGTTTCGATTATTGGATCAAATCAATTCAATACTTCAAATTTGCTTCTCCATTCATAGCATTCCCGTATCCTCAACAACAGTGAGGGTACAAAAAATTTCTTTGAGACTCCATCGTACTTCCTCTTACGAACGCCAATTTAAATTGAATGTGAAGCATCAATATGCCCATTGAAAATATCAAGTCAAAGACGAAGGGAAATCTTAATTGGTTGCGTTAACATGGGGAGGAAGATCTAATTTGTTGATGTTTATGAGGGAGCTTCGATGAAAAATGGGACACAAACAAGGTCTGAATATTCCGTTGTAGAAATATCGATTTATTATGTTGTATGATAAAAAATTATTACAAGTTACTGAATCATTAATCTGTTACTCAATAGATTAAGCTTACCTAAATTGGTTGCATGACTTGATTTGGTATTTTATCGACAAAGATTCTATTTTTTATGGATTTATCCCCAAATTTCCTGAATTTTTTTTCGAGATAAATTATTTCAATTAATTCTCAATAGAATACTGTACATATTCTTTTTTCTGTTTACATTTTCAATTATTTAATTGCTTTTTGGGTAAGAAGGCTGAACGAAATGAAATTCCTCATCAAAAGTAAAAAAAAAACTGACTATTCAACATGATCGAGCAATAATATTGTATACGAAACTTTTCTTTATCTCGTGTTGACAAAGGAAGCAATTTCAATAAATTCGTCGATAAGTTATTCTGATTACCGAAGGACATTTTTCTGTTCTGCAGGTGTTCCACAGACTATGAACAAAGGAAATTGAAACTCATAAGAAGGTCCGGGATTGAAATTATTAATAAGACACAAATAGAACTTTTAAAGTTCCTAAGCCTGGGACTTCGATATAAACTTTTTCTGTTATCCCATCCTCAGTTTTTTATCCCCTCTTTAACATTTATCCCCGATTCACTCATGAATTTCATCTGACGTCCAGCCAGATGAGATTTTAAAGTACATTAGATAAAATTGGACCACTAAATTTTATTGAAATATATCTTAATATTTTATATATCTGGCATTAGTTTGTGAACTCACTCAAAAACAACACGATATATCTAATCCACTTTCTTTGGTGTTCCTGAAGTTTCACTTCCTTGAATCATTTCAGAATTTTCCACCCCTAATTTACAGGGCTGGGATCGCACTTTTGACGGCTTCGATTCGAAGTCCATATCTCATCAATTATTGACTAGGTACTCAAAAAAATCATATTGAAACTTTTATACAATTTTTTAAGACCTATCTAACGATTGGGTGCGCAGGATTTCTGAAGGGAACCGATTTTCGGTAGGGCCAAGACATGAAGATGAGATAAGTAGTCAAGTCGCCGAAGGTGACTCGGCAATCTGAAACATTTCATGAAATTGGGTACAAAAATCGGGTGGACTGTATCAATCCCTTTTGGTTAATCCGATCGATATTTTTTAGGGGTTTGAAAATTTGAAAAAAAAATTTAAAAAAATATGTAAATTATGAAATATTCAAACTCGGTGTGTTTTTTTTAGCCACTCTTCACAGAACCACAGATCAGAAATCAGGCTTCAGGGGCGATTGCGGATCAATAATTCACAGAACATGGGATAGGAAACCGTTTAACGCAACAAAAGAAGTTCAGGGCTTTCTAACCGTCCTCATTTTGTATTACACCTCACCTCTGAAATCTCAATGACCAGAAAATGACAACACGCTGGATAAGCAGTTCAACCGACTGACATCGAAAACAGCATCTAAATATACAGTGGTTCACTTTTTTTGAGCGCTCGTACCACTTACACGAGGGCTATATCATTTTGTCACGATGTCTGTATTTTTCGAATTTGTAGCCGAAAATGGTCTCAATCGACCCTGGTCGACTCACTGATGACGGATCCATCGGAAAATTCGAGTCTGTCCGTCCGTCCGGCTGGCCGTATACACGATAACTCTCGAACGAAACTACTTAGGAACTTGAAATTTTCAGGGTAGGTTAGAATTTCAAATGCCGCGGTTAAGTTCGTTATTGAGCAAAATTCGACCAGGGGTTCCGTAAATATGGCTGTTCGAAATTTTGTTCTCCTGATAACTTTGAAACTACTGATTCGATCGAGGTGAAATTTTAAACTCAGATGGAGAATGACGTGTTCAAGCTACATGCAGAATTTTGTCCAGATCGCATGACCAGAACCATGAGAACCATAAAAAATTATAAGTTTCGAACGGAAAGGCCTAGGGACTTGAAATTTCCAGGATAGGTGTGGATCTCGAATGTCGCGGTAACTTTTATCAATGAGCAAAATAAGACTAGGGGTTCCGTAAATATGGTCGTTTGAAATTTAGTTTTCTTGATCTTTTCAAAACTATGGATTTGATCGTGACGAAATTTTGTATTTTAATGGAGAATGATATATTAAAGCTTCATTTTCGCATGACCAGAACCATAGAAACCATACAAAATTATAACTTTCGAACGGAAAGGCCTAGGGACTTGAAATTTTCAGGATTTGTTTGGATCGCGAATTTCGCGGTCACGTTCATCAATGATCAAAATTAGACAAGGGGTTCCGTAAATATGGCCGTTCAAAATATTTTTTCCCGATAATTTCGGAATTACTCATTGGATTGAAATGGAATTCTGCACATAGATGAAGAATAATATATACAAAATACGTGGAAAATTTTGTCCACATCGCGATTACCAAGACCATAGATACCGTAAAAAATTCTAGCGAATTATCGAAAAAAAATCACCTAAACCACTGACGTGAAGTCTGGAATTTCGCCTCAGTTTGAAAATTTTTTTGAAAAATGTCAAAAATTCTTTGAATTTGTTTCTAAAACTGGTAAATGCGAATCTACCTACAAAGTGGATGAACGAGCGCTCAGAAGCTCCTGACTTCACAGCAGTGCTCTGTGGTATCCGAGAGATTTGGATAAAACATGGGGGATGCAGAGATTTTTGAGGTTCAAATTGAATTACTTGAATCTACAGAGTGATACTTTTTTTGAGGTTACTTTTCCTATTTAACCCCAAAACTTTTTCATCGTAAGGGTAAAAACATAGTGGAGCATCTCCTCAAGCATCGCCTCAAGCATCGCCTCAAGTCGGGCATCAGAGGGCACATAGGGGGGCATCTATGAAAGCAGTTGAAAGAATTATGAATCCAGAGTCTTAGTGAGCTGTGGGAAATAGTGATTAGTGGTTAAATTATAAAATATGTTTTCTGATATCTTGTTGCATCCAGTTGATAGAATAAGAAATATTTTTATCTGACAAGATAAATAAAAGAGTCTGCTATAATATTGGTTTTCTTCCTTTTTTTCCTTGTTTTTTTAGCTCATCTGATATACGTGTAATATTACTTAATTCTGTCCATTATTTTTTGTTGCACCCGTTAATAGAATATAAAATATTTTTATCTGACAAAAATATAAAAGGGATTGCTATAATATTGGCCTTATGTTTTATTTACTTTTTTTTGTAGCTCATCATATATATTTGTTATATTGCTTATTTCCGTCCATGCTCTATTCATCACATATCTGTTGTGATGTCTCCTATCTCTTTTATCCTATATTGCAGGCACTCATTAATTTTCATTTATCCATTTCAATAAAAATAAATCATTCACCTCTTCTCACTTCACTCATGTTTTTACCCTAACTCAACTACGACACTGGCGAAAACACAATACAATACTGGGTTAAGACGATGGTCGATGCTTTACTATGAACGGTTTAGTTCATTTACATGTCATTATTTGTTTTTGATGCTTTAGGCGAGTCTTGATGCGTTGCTTGAGGCGATGCTTAACTATGTTTTTACCCTAAGCCACTGACCATTTTCTATATTATAATTCCATTTTTTTTGTTCTTTTGAAAACTGTTTTGTATCTTGAGATTTTTCATGATCGGGACCATCGACAAGAAAGAATCGATGAAGGAATTATTCAGGAAATCTTGGAGTACGGAATTACCTTATTATTTACATAAATATCCCAAAAAAGATTACCGCAAAAAACTCAACGAAAGAATTAAATTGAACATTCGAAATTCTTTCATACACATAATTAAACCCGTCTTGAAATAGCTCATGGTACGATTTTCCACAACCACCGTATTGACCTCATCATTCAAATAACCCCCAAGTGAAAAAATCTAACAGAGTTATATCAGGGGGACGTGCAGGTCAAGAAAACGGTCTAAACTATATCAGAAATGGATATTAGCTTGTTCGCGATTTTTCAATCGGTTTTGTACAATAACAAAATAAAAATAATATCTAATAATAATAATAATAATATCTATCAAATTTGGAAAACGCTCAATTTTCCATTCGACAGCATTTTGAATTTTTGTTAATGATACCGAAATCTGTTTTTGATTGCAAAAAAAACGCACGTACAAATTCTTGAAAAAATGAAATGAAATTTTCATAAACTTCAGAAGATAGAACCGGAATTGTATTGAAGATATCAGAAAAACTCAATTTGCTTTTCACGTGAAACTGCTGGAAAGCTGAATTCAATCCGCCACATATTTAAACATAGGATTATGGCGAATAATGGTTGAGATACCAGAAAAATTTTTCTTCATTTTTCGTTTTATCGGATTGGTGTTTTTCGAATTATTTAGAAAACAAATTCAGATGGCAGATCTACGGAACCCTCAGGCGCGTTCAGACCTCGAACGTACCATGAAGATTCCAAGAATCCTAGGCACTTTCTACAGAAAGTTATTTTGTTCACAGACGGAAAAGCGGACAATGGACGGACTGAATTGAATTTCACCACGAATACTTCATCTATGTGAGTGCAACCTTATCATTTGAGACCATTCTCGGCTCAAAACTCGAAAATCACAGAACATTTGTGCAGAATAATAACGATCCCGTTCGTAGAAACAAGCGCGCAAAAACGCAAAAAATCTGAAACTGTAACAGAGTGAAGAGTTTTAGGTCCTACGTCATTTTCGTCCATGGACTAAAGTTATTTTACGAGAAAGTGGCCCGCCCTGTATACACTTTATATTTGTCGTTCCTTCAGCGGTCATTTCAGACACATGAGAGATTTATTTTGAAGTTGTTCTACTGTATAAATAAGAGAGTTTGTTCACCTACAAGAGTGCATTTTAGGGGAACAGTTGGATGGATTCACATGAAATGAATCAAAACGTCATTTAAGTAAGTGGGCACTTCGAATCAACTATCAATGAATACAGAGACTTTTTAGAGTTTTCGCTAGCGCTTGTCCGTTTCCGGATCCACATCCAATATGAATCCACTTCAAAAATGGATATGCTGGCTTTCTGGTTGAAACAACCTGTATAGGGAAGCATAAATTCAATCACAGATAATTTATACTACGGGACAAAGACAGTTTCATCGAAAATCCGCAGAATTCACTGAAATAAATCGAAACTACATGAAAAAGGTGGAGGAGCTGTAAAAATTTATGGTGCTATCTCTAATAATAAGAGCGTATGAGGCCGTGCGAAATAAGAAAATAACTACGAGGTTGATAAAATAATGTTTTGTGAGATTCAGAGAGTGAGAGATAAATATTGTTGATTTATTTTCTGACAATAGTATTTAATATGATGTCTTTCATGAAGAGTTTCATCGTTACATAAACGACTCCGAAAATGAACAATGGAAAACATCGATAGGATTCTCAAACTAGGAGAACCAATGGCATTAAGCCACTGATTTTCGGACAAAATCGTCATTACCAATCAATCCGAATAACCGTTTGGAAAAAATTTCAACATTTCGATAGAAAAATCAAAGTGTAACTCCGGATTTATATAATTATTACGAGGAAACATACCGTAGTTTTTGCATTCTTTTTGAGCGCTCGTACTACTTACACGAGGGCTATATCATTTCGTCACGATGTCTGTATTTTTCGAATTTTGAGCCGAAAATGGTCTAAAACGACTATGTTCGACTCACTGATGACGAATCCCTCGGAAAATTCGAGTCTGTCCGTCCGTCCGGCCGTCCGTATACACGATAACTCTCGAACGGAATTTTCTAGATACTTGAAATTTTCAGGGTAGGTTCGAATCTCAAATGCCGAGGTTTAGTTCGTTATTGGGCAAAATCCGCCTAAGGGTTCCGTAAATATGGCCGCTCGAAATTTTGTTTTCCTGATTACTTTGAAACTACAAATTCGATCGAGATGAAATTTTGCAGTCTAATGGAAAATGAGGTGTCCAAGCTACATGCAAAATTTTGTTCAGCTCGCATCACCAGAACCATAGAAACCATAGAAAATTGTAACTTTTGAACGGAAACGCCTAGGGACTTGAAATTTTCAGGATAGGTGTAGATCTCGATTGTCGTGATCACTTTCATCTATGAGCAAAATTATACAAGGAGTTCCGTAAATATGGTCGTTTGAAATTTAGTTTTCTTGATAATTTCCAAACTACAGATTCGATCGTGACGAAATTTAGTATACTCATGGAGAATGATATATTCAAGCTACATTTCTCTAGATCGTATGACCAGAACCATAGAAACCATAGAAAATCATAACTTTCGAACGGAAAGGCCTAGGGAATTGAAATTTTCAGGATAGGTGCAGATCTGAAATGTGGCGTTCACGTTTATCAATGAGCAGAATTTTACTAGGGGTTCCGTAAATACGGTCGTTTGAAATTTTGTTTTCTCGATATTTTCGAAACTACGGATTCGATCGTGATGAAATTTTGTATTTTAAACGAGAATGACTTATTAAAGCAACATTTTGTCCAGATCGCATGACCAGAACCATAGAAACCATAGAAAATTATAACTTCCGAAGGAAAAGGCCTAGAAACTTGAAATTTTCAGGGTGGATTTGGATCGCGAATTTCACGGTCACGTTCATCAATGAGCAAAATTACTTCCAATTTGATTGTAATGAAATTTTGCACCTAGATGAGGAATAATGTATTCAAACTACGTGCGAAATTTTGTCCAGATCGCATCACCAAGACCATAGGTACCGTAGAAAATTCTAGCGAATTATCGAAAAAGTCTGGAGTTTCGTCTAAGTTTGAGAATTTTTTTGACAGCTGTCGAAAATTCCTTCAATTGATTTCTAAAACTGGAAAATGCGAATCTACCTACAAGGTGGACGTACGAGCGCTCAAAAGCTCCTGACTTCACGGCAGTGCTTTTCGTAATTTTTTCTATGAACAACAGCGTTATTATTTTGCTCAAAGGTCTGTTTTTTTCGAATTTTAAATTTCGTGGTCAAATTCAATTCTTTCGCAAGAAAGTACCCAGTATTTTGAAATTTTCAGGATACATTCGAGGTCTGAATGCGCCAGTTAAGTCAATGGCTGAATCCGTCGAAGGGTTCCGGACATATAACCATCTGAATTTTTCTATTGAATAATTCCGATTCGATCGAATTGAAACCTTGTAGTCAGTAGAAGACGAAGGTTCATGAGGATCGTATCACTAGAAAATTAAAAAAAATATTTTTCAAAATTTCGTTATCTGATAAACTATTCGCTATATCCTGCTAAATTTTTTGTCTACTTATGGGGCATCGATAAAATTCGTTAGAGGGAAATTCAGTTACCTACCGTAGCTGTTCCGCGTGAACGTAAATTGAGTTTTTCTGGTATATTCAATATAATTCGGCGATCCCATTTTTTGGAATGAAATAAAATGATAGTATTTGTCATACTGGAAATCAATTGAAGGCCGGTTCGGCACACATAAACAAGCGAGCAAAAGCTCTCGACTTGAAATTTAGTTTGAGCATTGAGCTTTCAAACGTTGGAAATCCGTTCGGTAGTTTTTTCGGGTGTTTCGTAAGAACAAACAGACAAACGGCGTCGTTACAATTTTATAATAGAATATATTAATGATGAGAAATCTGGCAATCTCTTCGGATCCTCCTTTTAACACAACCTGCAGTCCTGCAGTACTTTTTTTTGTATTATAGTTATGTCGGGCAGACCAACAAAAACGAATCCAAAAATAACTCCAAAGGAAAAAACTCTCCAGACTTCGATGTGTGGACAGCCAAGTGATAAATTTATTGAGGTGGAAATGAAAAGTTTTTTACAAGAAGCTGGTAGATAGAAAGATATACGGACTTTCATTTCACAACGCTCATTATTCTTAATCATTTGAAACATGCATTTCAGCACCTATTAAGATTCGGGATCTGTTAATTTGTGGGATCGTTGAACTAATGAATTCTTTCATGAAAGAGAGTATTTCATTCAGTTATGAAGGCAGAATCGAGAATGAAGAAAATATGATAATATAAATGGAAAAGATTCAATAAAAACTGAAACTTAACACAAAACAGCGCATAATTAAAAGGCAACTGGTTGAAGTTCTTCGAAATTATTCAAAAATTTCCTCATTTCATTTGGATTGGAATTTTCCAGGAAAATAATTCTGAAAATTCCACACATGTGATTTTTAACCAATCAGAACGTGTATTTCTGACAGATCACCATCGCAACGGATGAATTTTAGTGGAAATTTTTTCACGGTACCCAACAGCGAATTATACTGGAAATTTTTTTGACGTTCATAATGACAGAATATTATACTTGATGAAGACGAAAATTGATGTTGTTGGAAATAAACGCATTTGGTGTGGAATTTTCTTACCGAATACCACACGAGGTCAAATTAAATCCGGAAATTTTTTCTCACTCATGAATATTTTTAGAAAATTATCCCTCGTCTTCGACTCGGGAAAATTTTCAAAATATTCATGAGCTCGAAAAAAATTTCCGGCAATAATTTGACCTCTAGTGGTATTACCAGTGAATATTTTGCCGACATTTCATGTAAATTTGAATTTTCTCTTCCTTTTAAATTTCATGATCGACAAGACTATATCATTGTAAGCTTTATGAAAATCAGGTTACATGATACAATTATGTTGAAATATTAAATTGAGTGAATTCCTTCTAGTTACAGTGAAACACGTCGCATTTATTTTTGGTGGACAAATTAAATTATCATGATATGAAAAGGCGAATTTTATTTTGGAAATAAAACAAGGTTGAAATTCATTCAAAATTTTCTAATTCACGAACTATTAGGGATAGAGCTTCGGGGTGGAAAAAATTCTATTGTGTAGTATGATATCAATAAAAAATTCGGTAATTTTTCGAGCTAGTAATTTTTTTTTTCGAGCTAGTTATTCTCGGCAGCTTTTCAAATTTTCGGATTCTAACCCACCTACTAAGAATATAATTCTGAAATTTTTAAGAGGGGCTAGGAATTCTTATTGCAAATTATATAATCCCTTAAACATGAAATAAAAAACCGAGCAGGTAGTTTATTTTTACTCGACTTCTGAGGTGTTTTCTATTGAAGCGTTCAAATGAAAGAAAGAAGAACTGAATAATCCTTATTGCTCTGAAGTTTTCCATTAAACGAGTTTTTTTTAATTCTTAAAGTCCACAATGAAAAATATATATGTATATATAATGAAAAACCCGAAAGATAGTGATGAAAACTGGTAGATTATTTAGTGAAATTCTTAACATTTTCTCCTCCTCACTTGAAACTGTTTGCATTATAAATTATAAAATATATTCGTGTTCTGCTAGCCAAGATGTCTTCGACGATACTCCATAAGGAAACATGTATGACATCTTCGAAAAAATTTTTTTCGTTTTAAAATTTATTCGCCAACGTTAATGAATGTTTTCCATAGCTTCATCTTGATTGAGTTTCAAATTTTTCAAATACCATGCAGAGAAATAATATGAAAGAGTGATTTTCAAAGAAATGAGAAAATAATACTCCAGTATGAATACAGACCAATTATACACAAAAGTTCTTCGATAGTTGAAGAAGCGGGATGAGAAGATGAATGACATTAATTGATAAAAAAAACTCACCTCGTAGAAGTAAAAAGAATCCAACGTTTCATTAGAGCCGCCTCCGTCGTCCGTCAAGTTCAACCCCGGAAATTCCACCTCACCTGTCATCATGAGGCCAAGAATTCACCACAAACACGCCTGTGACATATCGAGACAAGTTATCGCAACTCGTTCGCCACAAAAATTACAGCGAAACTGTTTAACCGCCAAACTGAATTTTTTATATATAACACGAGGCGGGAGCTTTCCGGACATGCGCTCAGCTTTTCCCGATTTTCCCTCGCGCTTTTCATTCACGAAAACGCCGAACCCGAAACTATCCGCAAGGTCCCAGACGACAATGCTTCCGAGATTGGACCTGGTTAGGAATGCCAGGGAGGGGTTTTAAATCATCGCCAGAGGGAAATTCGGATGAAGGAAGGCGATTTCGGACAGGTGATTTTCTTGGGGGTTCCTTCATGAAGAATTCAACGTTTCTGTTAGTTGAGTTTGGATCGGGGGTGATTTGAAAGGGATAAAGGTCGAACTAGAGCAGTATAGGTCGATTTGATCTCCTGTTCCTCAGGAATCAGGATCGTAAAAGAGATTTTCAAACTCAACTTGAAGGCGATGTTCAAGTACTAATCGACAGAAATGACAACACTCATTACCGAGTGTTTTTCTTTATATGTTCCTTAGTACTCACCCATTAGTTTATTTTAATAATTCTGGGGTGATATTTATTTATTAATTCAAATCTTCTGCCCACTGATGCGCTATCGCCAGTCGCAAGGGACAAGGGTCGATTTCCACCAATATTGTGTAGTGCTAGCGTACAGGTAAGTAGTTATGTATTTACGTGGGGTGCTTTCTTATTATACTCACTTCATGCTTCATGTGAAATACGACACAAAATACGTTTGATTGGAAATTATTAGTAGATACTATGTAGATACATCATGAGGGGGTCCAATGTGACTTTTATAACAAAGTTATTGTTATTTTGGAGGAAGAAAATAATTATCTTCATTATTTTTAAACTCATAGGTACTGTTATGGCTCAACTGTTTAATTAATGAAATTTATTTAAATTTTGAAAATAATTGAAACCAAATAACAATTTTAAAAGAATTCATTTCAATTTCTAATTAATTTGTCCTAGACTCTTTCTCAAAGAGGGTTCAAGCTGATCAATCAAAAAAATTGTACACAATTTATATTTTTAACAATTAAACTCAAACAAACTAATCCTATCAAAATGGAAAATTCTTAATTAATAAATCCTTCCAAACTATGTATCCATAAATGTACACACTCACAGAGAACAGTCCAGATGAAGTTCCTTCAATTTTCTTTGAATTGAACAAATTCTTGAATATTCTGATGATTTTCCATCCTATGATGTTTCCAAATATACATCACGTATCATCACGTTGTTATCTTTAAAAAAATTCTCCAAATCTAATGTTCCCCTCTTGTGGATTTATGACAATATTATAAGTACGTCAATGATTTTTACTTTCATTCCCCAATTCCAATCCTCACTCCTTCAAGTCCCATGAAATTACATTTGACCAGATTTTACAACAATACTTCAATGTTTTTTCGTTCTTGTATCTCTCTTCAAACAACTCTTTTTGAGCGCTCGTACTACTTACACGAGGGCTATATCATTTCGTCACGATGTCTGTATTTTTCGAATTTTGAGCCGAAAATGGTCGCAAACGACTCACTGATAACGAATCCGTCAAAAAATTCGAGTCTGTCCGGCCGTCCGTATACACGATAACTCTCGAACGGAATGACCTAGGAACTTGAAATTTTCTGGTTAGGTTCGAATCTCGAATGCCGCGGTTAAGTTCGTTATTGGGCAAAATTCGCCCAGGGGTTCCGTAAATATGGCCGCTTGAAATTTTGTTTTTCTGATTACTTCGAAACTGCTGATTCGATCAAAGTGAAATTTTGCACTCAGATGGAGTATTACGTGTTCAAGCTACATGCAAAATTTTGTCCAGCTCGCATGACCAGAACCATAGAAACCATAGAAAATATTAACTTAGTAATGGAAAGGCCTAGAGAAATTTTCAGGATAGGTGTGGATCTTGAATATTGCGATCACGTTCATCAATGATGAATGAAATATGGTCGTTTGAAATTCAGTTTTCTTGATAATTTCAAAACTATGGATTCGATCGTGACGAAATTTTGTATTTGAATTGAGAATGATATATTCCAGCTACATTTTTTCCAGATCGCATGATCAGAACCATAGAAACCAGAGAAAATTATAACTTTCGAACGGAAAGGCCTTGGGACTTGAAATTTTCAGGATAGGTTCGGATCGCGAATTTCGTGGTTACGTTCATCAATGAGCGAAATAAGATTAGGGGTTCCGTAAATATAGCCGTTCAAACTATTTTTTTCCTGATAATTTCGAAACTACTTATTGGATTGAAATAGCGGTTCATAGAAACTTCGCACATAGATGAAGAATAATGTATTCAAACTACGTGGGAAATTTTGTCCAGATCGCATTACCAAGACCATAGATACCGTAGAAAATTCTAAAATACATTAATTTTTTCAATTTATCGAGTGTTATTCAAGGGACCTGCAAAGAACTTCAAATTATCGAGTGATTCAATTTATCGAATATCAAATTATCGAGAGTCGACTGTAATTGAATTCGATCACGAATTCTTCATCTGCGAGACCAACTCAATCGTTTTAGACCATTCGCGGCCAAAATTCGAAAATTACAGACATTTGGGTAAAATAATAACGCTCGTCGTAGAAATAAGCGCACAAAAAAGACCTATTTTCAAAGTTTTGAGGAAACGTTGTTGGAACCTGAGCGAGCGTGATGATTGATTCCTTTCTGATAAAGTATATTGAACGAAAAACTCCTACAATTTCCTCCCATAAAAAGGGTGATCTAGAAACACCCTTTTCCATTTTCTGGAGAATGTCTATGGAAATAACATTGATTGATTAACCACCGATGTGATCTGGAAATGTCTGGAAGAACTGGAGAAAGAGGCCGAAATGTTGCTTTCAAACTTTCAAATATTCACTCTTCGAGGAGCGAGGAGGGAGAACTAACTATACTGGTTTTTGTGACAGTTTATACGTTCTATATCATTCCGTTATAGTTTCGTCCGGGAACTTTCTGGAGATGAACGCTCTCGAAAAATATTCGAGAATAAGCAATCCAAGTAAGAATTAAATATGAAATATATGAATTTCATCTACATGAATAAGTGTCTGACATAAATATCGTGCAATAAGCATCAGATTCGAATGTATTGTACCGTTAGTTGCCAGACTTCTACCTATATATAACCTATATGATAGGTTTCTGTGAAGGCCATCTATAGCCATTTTGTTCAAAAATCTATCAACCCGAACAGGAAATAATTGTTTTCTCATTACCCTAACGATCAAAGCGACTCTCAACCGCGTTATTCCAGAAGTCCCATGTCTTCCTATAACTCACCAAGAAAAATCCTATATATATTTTTATTTCAATCATACTTCCAAAAATCCTCTCTTAATTAACATGACGAATAACCTGTTGTCTGGAAGAAAAGCCTATGAATAGCCCTGAATAGGACTCTTTGTTCGTATTCCTAACATTCACGGGTGGATCTTAAAGAGAAAAATAAATTGCTAAATTGAAATTCCGATGGAGTACCTAAGCACTTTTTCATCACGTCCAGAACTAACAAATGTGGTGAAAATAGATTCACCAACACGCTTGAGGTAAGATGCGGTTTATCTTTTGTCCCCCTCCCCCTCATGTTTGCGAGCCGCAAGATTGTTGATATTGGAGAAGATAGGACAGGTAACGAATGATGGAGATGTAACAGGAATGAATGAGTAGGATCAAAATGTTGTATCCCTTACGGATTCAATTTTTCACGTGGATTTCCCTTTATTTGGTGACGATCTTTCAACATATTATGAAAAAGTGACCCAAATAATAGAACATCTGTACCAAGCACAAAAATTCATCAGAATTTGGCTACACATTTTGTTAGAGTTATCAGTAATTGTCTGTAATGTTAAATTAGTTAGCCGTTCAAACAGCCACGTCTGCCAGAAGATCTTGTTAGGGAGCAATTTCCAAATTCGGTTGTCATTTTTTGAGCGCTCGTACTAATGGGTGATTTTTTAAGAGCTTGAGAACTTTTTTTAAAAAAAAAACGCATAAAATTTGCAAAATCTCATCGGTTCTTTATTTGAAACGTTAGATTGGTCCATGACATTTACTTTTTGAAGATAATTTCATTTAAATGTTGACCGCGGCTGCGTCTTAGGTGGTCCATTCGGAAAGTCCAATTTTGGGCAACTTTTTCGAGCATTTCGGCCGGAATAGCCCGAATTTCTTCGGAAATGTTGTCTTCCAAAGCTGGAATAGTTACTGGCTTATTTCTGTAGACTTTAGACTTGACGTAGCCCCACAAAAAATAGTCTAAAGGCGTCAAATCGCATGATCTTGGTGGCCAACTTACCGGTCCATTTCTTGAGATGAATTGTTCTCCGAAGTTTTCCCTCAAAATGGCCATAGAATCGCGAGCTGTGTGGCATGTAGCGCCATCTTGTTGAAACCACATGTCAACCAAGTTCAGTTCTTCCATTTTTGGCAACAAAAAGTTTGTTAGCATCGAACGATAGCGATCGCCATTCACCGTAACGTTGCGTCCAACATCATCTTTGAAAAAATACGGTCCAATGATTCCACCAGCGTACAAACCACACCAAACAGTGCATTTTTCGGGATGCATGGGCAGTTCTTGAACGGCTTCTGGTTGCTCTTCACTCCAAATGCGGCAATTTTGCTTATTTACGTAGCCATTCAACCAGAAATGAGCCTCATCGCTGAACAAAATTTGTCGATAAAAAAGCGGATTTTCTGCCAACTTTTCTAGGGCCCATTCAATGATTTGCAAGCGTTGCTCGTTAGTAAGTCTATTCATGATGAAATGTCAAAGCATACTGAGCAAATACTAATGCATGAAAATCCTAACCTCAAAAAAATCTGAGCAAATACTAATGCATGAAAATCCTAACTTCAAAAAAATCACCCGTTACTTACACGAGGGCTATATCATTTCGTCACGATGTCTGTATTTTTCGAATTTTGAGCCAAAAATGGTCTCAAACGATAGAGTTCGACTCACTAATGACGAATCCGTCGGAAAATTTGAGTCTGTCCGTCCGGCCGTCCGTAAGCACGATAACTCTCGAACGGAACGACCTAGAGACTTGAAATTTTCAGTGTATGTTCAGTTCCCAAATGCCTCGGTTGAGTTCGTTAATGGGCAGAATTCCACGAGGGGTTCCGTAAATATGGCTGTTTTGTTTTGTTCCCCCGATTACTTGAAAACTACAGATTTGATTGAGATGAAATTTTGCGCTCAAATGAAGAATGATGTGTTCAAGCTACATGTCCAGATCGCATGACCAGAACCATAGAAACCATAGAAAATTGTAACTTTTGAACGGAAACGCCTAGGGACTTGAAATTTTCAGAATAGGTGTGGATATCAAATGTCGTGATCACGTTCATCTATGAGCAATATGATCGTTTGAAATTTTGTTTTCTCGATAATTTCGAAACTACGGATTCGATCGAGATGAAATTCTGTATTTTAATCGAGAATGATATATTAAAGCAATATTTTGTCCAGATCGCATGACCAGAACCACAGAAACCATAGAAAATTGTAATTTTTGAACGGAAAGGCCTAGGAACTTGAAATTTTCAGGGTAGATTTAGATCGCGAATGTCGCAGTCACGTTCATCAATGAGCAACATTAGACTAGGGATTCCGTAAATATGGCCGTTCGAAATATTTTTTTCCTGATAGTTTCGAAACTACTGATTGGATTGGAATGAAATTTTGCACCTAGCTGAGGAATAGTGTATTCAAACTACGTGCGAAATTTTGTCCAGATCGCATCACCAAGACCATAGATACCGTAGAAAATTCTAGCGAATTATCGAAAAAAAATTGGTCAGCTGAAGCACTGACATGAAGTCTAGAGTTTCGCCTAAGTTTCAGAATTTTTTTGACAGCTGTCGAAAATTCCTTCAATTGATTTCTAAAACTGGAAAATGCGAATCTACCTACAAGGTGGATATACGAGCGCTCAAAAGCTCCTGACTTCACGGCAGTGCTTTTCGTAATTTTTTTTGTTATAACATTTATGTAACCTAGAGTATGAAGCACCTTTTTTTCTCGATTTCGAATTCGAGAATTTTTAGGGGAACGTTACCTATATAATAACCCCTCGGGGTGTGATTCGACGCGAGACTGTGTATCGGTTCAACTCCCGTCCATAGCAATTCGAAATATTCCTCCTCCAAACCCCAAAACAGAATAAAATAGCGAGGTCATGCACATGACTAATCCTTTACACAATAGAAAATACGTTGGGGCTTTCGGCTCAGAGCGCAAGTTATTTCTTCGCTTCCAGTACCGGATATGAAACGAAGAAGTTATTTTGTCAGTTTTAAGAACAAATAATCTTGATAAATGAGGAAATTGCTCCAGAGATCGCGCAATATAGAGATGCCATATTCATTCTTGTTTGGTTTTATGATTGCGTTATTGCAGAAATGTCGCCACAACCGAACAATTATTGCCGATTTTGTTGGGACGTTGAGAGGGTAAATTTTCCCCCAGTTTGTCCAGGGTCTGATTGAAGGTTGTTTGGAAAAACATGGAAAATTGCAGGAAGGTTTAACATTCCCCCTGTCCTAAAAACATCACACGGAGTTACTGAACTCATCCACCCTTGGTGACCCTTGAAATCCTCACAATGAATGACTGATAATTTGGGACCGCTCACGGAAAAAATCACGTCACAGTAATGTGATAATAATTAATTTTTGTGTAAAAATTGATAGATTTCGAAGCAATTTCATTGAGAAATGGTAAGAAAAAGCATGAATTTGCGACGATTAAACGGACCCTTGAAATACTAAAATAGACAGACCGGCGAGGCGCTTCGATTGATTGATAACACTAAATAAACATAAAAATCTTCTGAGGATATTTCTCCCTAGGGAGATCCTGTGGGATCAAAGGACTTGCTAACGAGGAAACCTGAATCAAGGTCAAGATCAGATTTCCTTGCTGAGTGCCCAGTAGTGCGTCACTTTAGACAGGAATCGATACGTCACAGACAGAATAATCTGGATAATACATCTCCTTTGTTTTCACCGGGTAGTTTTCACTTTATTTTCGTTTCCCCAGTAAAATGGATGATACAATAGATTTACACAGAGGAAGCCTTTTTCCCTTCACTGGATCATATTCCAGATTGAAGGTTCATAAAAGTTCGTCATACTCATTCTTGAACATGATGGTTATTTGTTATTTCTTCACGTGAATTTTTGCTGAAGAAATTAGAAAGGGCATATGACAGAAAATATGAACATTCAAGAAATTACTACGAAGTGCGAAATCTCCGAATTATTTTCAGAGTCCTTTCAGGCGAAAATCAAGCAATTTCTCTACAACAGAAGGGTTATTTTTTCAGAGGCACGAATGTGCGAGTAAGTTCGGAGATATAGAACCGCGATCCGATTGAATTTGAAATTTTGTAGTGAGTTGTGAGACGATGAAGGTTTATGTGAGATTTCGTGAAGGTCGTATCACTAGAAGATTTTGAAGAAAATCTTTTTTAAGACTTTGATATCCCAAAAACTATTCGCCATATCCTGCTGAAATTTTGTGTCCACATGAGGCATCGATTAAATGTGTTTTGTGGAATTTCAGTTTTATAGTTATGTCCGAAGATCACAGATATCTTCTCACGTTCCGCTCTATTTCACCATTTCAAACTTTGACACCCACGTTTCAGTTTCCAGGAAATTCCAATCGATTTTGGTTGTGAACATTTTTCCAATGACAACGCATTCATTTTCCTCATGCCGTCTAGGAGGCGGTCGAAATTGATGATCAAAAACGCAAAAGAAATTAATTGAACTGAGAAAAAAATTATAGAAAGCACTGCCGTGAAGTCAGGAGCTTTTGAGCGCTCGTTCATGCACCTTGTGGGTAGATTCGCATTTTCCAGTTTTAGAAACCAATTGAAGGAATTTTTGAAAGCTGTCAAAACAAATTTCAAACTAAGGCGAAGCTCCAGACTTCTCGTCAATGCTAAGTGACCCATTTCGATAATTCTCTAGAATTTTCTACGGTATCTATGGTTTTGGTGATGCGATCTGAACAAAATTTCGCACGTAGTTTGAATACGTTATTCTTTATCTATGTGGGCAATTTCATTCCTATCCAATCAGTAGTTTCGAAATTATCAGAAAAAATTAATTTTGAACGGCCATATTTACGGAACCCCTTGTCTAATTTTGCTCATTGATATATGTGGCCGCGACATCCGAGATCCACACCTATCCTGGAAATTTCAAGTCCCTAGGCCTTTCCGTTTGAAAGTTATAATTTTCTATGTTTCTGGTCATGCGATCTGGACAAAATGTAGCTTGAATATATCATTCTCCATCAAAAAACAAAATTTCGTCACGATCGAATCCGTAGTTTGGAATGATCAAGAAAACTAAATTTCAAACGACCATATTTACGGAACCCCTAGTCTCATTTTGCTCATTGACTAACGTTACCGCGACCTTCGAGATCCACATCTATCCTGGAAATTTCAAGTCCCTAGGCCTTTACTTATAATTTATAATTTTGTATGGTTCTCATGGTTCTGGTCATGCGATCTGGACAAAATTCTGCGTGTAGCTTGAACACTTCATTCTCCATCTGAGTGTAAAATTTCACCTCGATCGAATCAATAGTTTCAAAGTTATCAGGAGAACAAAATTTCGAACGGCCATATTTACGGAACCCCTGGTCGAATTTTGCCCAATAACGAACTTAACCGCGGCATTTGAAATTCTAACCTACCCTGAAAATTTCGAGTTTCTAGGTTGTTCCGTTCGAGAGTTATCGTGTATACAGACTGACGGACGGCCGAACGGGCACACTCGAATTTTTCGACGGATTCCTCATCACCGAGTCGGACCTTATCGATTGAGACCATTTTCAGCTCCAAATTCGGAAAATACAGACATCGTGACGAAATTATACAGCCCTCGTGTAAGTAGAACGAGCGGTCAAAAATAGAGGTAGGTAAGTAATTATTTCTAACGATTTTCTAGCCTCAAAATATGTTTTGGTTTATATTTTCAGACTTTTACGGTAGCATTCGGATCTCGGTAGTGACGACCCGGCGGCGACGACCCGGCAGCGACGAACCTGGAAGCCGAGTACCGCTACGAGAGATTTTAGTGCAACGCTTACGGACACAAGCGACTGTGCGGCGCTGCAAGGGGCGTGGTCTACCGGCGACCTTGAAAGCGCCGCCAGACTGCATCTGAATCAGTATGGTCGCGCGACCTGAGAATTGTACACTCTACAATTCTTCAATGTGTATTTAGGGTTGCACGCCCTTCAAATTATAATATATTTGTTGGTGTTATTGTATTGGAGAAAAAAAAATATTGAAATATTTCATTACAGTGTACGTATAATCCAAGAAGGAAATCATGTGGACGCCATAAAATCATTTTGCTCGCACATAAAAAAAATCTTGAATGAACCTTCTCCAGCATATTTTGTTATTTTATATCGGAAAATATTCTATTTTATTTACATATATGTTATTTTTGGTTCGAAGAAAATTGCATTGTTTTATGGTTAAATGATTCTTTGTTTATGTTTTATTCCAAAAATTCAGATCCTAGGAAAATCTTCTACTGATTTTGCGCAGTCATTTGTAGCGATATTGAGTGTAGGTACGTGTCAATCGCTGCCTGGTCATTGCTACCCGTAAGTTCGTAGCAGCGCCGCTGCCGAGATTGGCCACCATTAGAACCATAGACTAATAATAATATTATTATTAGTCTATAATTAGAACCAAAATTCAGATTACAGAGAGGTTATGAATTAATACTTTCGTTAATTCTGGCCAGTGAAACGGATTTGAAGGAAAAATGGGGATATTTGCAATCGGAAATGGGAGAAAGTAATGATTTTTCAAAGATTTCCCAGTTCCACGATAAGTTTTCTTCCAGGTTTCGAAAAATGTCTCAATATTTTATTTCCCATAACAAGGTAGATACTCCTGTCAGATCAATAATCGAAAAATTATCATTTGGACTTTACTTTTCCTGATTTGTTGATGTTGCCATAGCATTACTTACGATAGTAATTTGGGGCAACCGTAAACAAAATTGAGTTTTTCTGATAAATGCAATATTATTAGGCGATGCTATCTATTGAATTTCATAAAAAGATATTTACAGTATTTGTCATATTTACATGAACACTAAAGACCATTTTGGAACAAAGAAAAAAATGAGTTTTTCTAGTATATTTCATATAATTCAGTGGTTCCATCTTTCGAAGTTCATCAAAATAAAATGACAGTATTTGTCATACTGACTGAAAAAATTGGCTGTTGGAAGAGAAAATTGAAGTGAAGAAAGCGTTGTCGTTCTATCTTCGACTTTCTGCCTAGTGCCTTCTTTTGAATTCTTAAGCTGTCGGCACACCATGTCTGAGAAGCGGTGTGAACTGAGGATTCTCCGCCGAGAGTCAGAGCACCCGATATTTAGTAGGCCTTCGCAACATCTATTTGGTTGCACAATTGTTTGAAAGCAGCAATCTAGACCGCTCTATCAAAACCTCTCCAATCCTTGCTTCTCCATTGACCTGGCGGCTTTATTAGTTAACATACAAAGCCAATAAATAAAACACAGTAATGAAGTAAAAGATTTCTAATATATATATTCAAACTTAATAGACGATAATAAATCCATAACTAAATCACATTTTATTTATACAGGTTCTAGGGAAACTGGCGATAGTGTTCTCATTAAATCTATGAAAATAAACTTAAATCGAGATAGTCGAACGTTTCAAAGCCCAACAGTCATCAACAATTCACAATGAAAAATTTACAACTCTCTGATAGCTTTTACTCCTCCAAATAATCCTACCTTGTGATCCAATATCTTCATTTTTAGAAAAAATATACTTTAGAAGCATTTTTAAAACCTAACAAGTGACGAAGGAACTCTAGACAGAGATTGACAAAACATTATCCTCCGTTCATCAGTTTTTCCAATCTCACTTTCAGCGATAACTTCTCTTCTCGAGTATCAGCTAATTCTTGACTCAATTCCTGGCACAGTCTCAATAGTACGGTATTTTCTTCCTGCATCTTTTGGAACACGTCCCATTTGAGTTTCTCCTCGTTGGATATCGGACTGTCCCTTCCTTTATTTGGCTTTCTATAAACTTCAAATGCCCCATGTCTTCTTGGACCGGTCTCTTCTGAACTTTCTGGCACAGAGAACTGCGCAAATAATTTTTTTCTCTCGGCTTCGTAAACACTACCCGGAAACACACCCTCTTGGACGTTCTCGTATTTCTCGAATTGTTCGAAATTGGCGAAGGAAACTTCTATTTCTTGATTATCTGCTGGAGCTGATACAGCTTGGTCGCCTTCCGATCTTTGATTTGTCAGCTTCTTCGGCGGATTAATACTGGGACTGACCCTAGGCGGTACAACTGGAACTTTAGTCAGACGATTCAAATCCAACGAAGAACTTCTCCCGTGAGTTTTGAATGATCTTGGAGGGGGCGGTGGCGGTTTATCCTTCTTCGGCGGTGGAAAAGCAGGTAAACTAACTGGACCCTCTTCAAAACTATTTTGATTTGTCGGAGGAGGTGGAGGAGGTATGGCGCCCTTTCCCACAATCTTCTTCGGTTGTGGCCTTTGAATAGCGCTGTTCAAAGTTTGGGAATTGACGTTCGATAAATTTGGATTTTGACCTACTGTTAAACTATTATCCATAAACAATTTTGGACTTGGTCCATCTGCAATCTCCCGAGGTTCCTCAACTGAATTTCCTGGATTTTCTGGTGTCAACCTTAGAGGCTTCGGATGCAAGATTTTCGGATCCTTATCCAGGGAAACTTTCTGAAAATCGAAATTGACGGGTTTAGGTCCGGGGGATGAAATTGAATTTGTGGGGCTCTCGACAAACTTGGTCCATTCTTTGGCAGTCTCTTTAGTCGGGGGAAGAACTGGTGGTGATATTATTGGTTCAGTTTCTGGACTTGGAGACTTCGGATGTTCAATATTTCCAGGTATCAATCCTGAAATGAAGTATAGAGTTTTTTATACAGGGCAACAAAACTGAAGGGAATTGAAAAATATTCGTTATATCAAGTATTTCGTTGGAATGAGGTTCGTTATATAGAGGTTAGATTGGTCTCAGATTCGTTCTAACGAGATGAGAAATTTTTTTTTTTATCTCAATGGCGAACGATTTTTACAAAAAAATTAAAACACATATTGATCAAAACACTGTATTTACTCGCATGATTTCAATCTTCAAGAACAACTACAATCTTCTGCTGTTTAATGGTAGCCCACAGTTTTCGGAAAATTTATGTTAAAATTTTAAAATTGTAGCTGATGTACATCTAGCGATGTTTCTTTTTTTGTTGGGGGGGGATTCTCGTCCACATATTCAATAATTTTTCTGTTTTTTCTGGGATGGTTGAAAAACACTTTCGTTTTTCAGCTATCGAAATCTGTAAATCGTTTATAGCGACAAACACCAATGTTTGCATCAAACAGTTTTACGTGCCTTAACCTGGCGAAACATGCATTCTTGTTGTTATTGTCCAATAATTGTATGCTTTTGATTGGAAGAATTCGTTATGCGGAGTGAAAAATTCTTTAAATGAGTGAAAAATTCTTTAAATTATGCCTTCTATATAATATTCTGCAATGATTGGAAATTCGTTATAAAGAGATCATTAACAGAAAGTATTCGTAATGTAGAGGTATATTTTACATCAACTCTTACAGGCAATTCTAGGGGATTTCGAAATATTCGTTAAATCGAGAAATTCGTTATATTGAGGTTCGTTATACCAAGGTTACTCTGTATACTTAATACAAACTTGAGGTTAGGTTCTAGGTGATAATGCTGTAGATTTAAAATTTTCTTGGGAAGTTTGATTTCACTCTGCAGGGTTTTTTGAGCGATTTTTCGAATTTTGAGCCTAAAACGGTCTCAAAAGATAGAGTTCGACTCACTGATGACGAATCCGTCGGAAAATTTGAGTCTGTCCCTCCGTCCGGCCGTAAGCACGATAACTCTCGAACGGAACAACCTAGAGACTTGAAATTTTCAGTGTGGGTTCAGTTCCCGAATGTCTCGGTTAAGTTCGTTGATGGGCCAAATTCCACCAGGAGTTCCGTAAATATGGCCGTTCAAAGTTTTGTTCCCCTGATTACTTGAAAACTACAGATTTGATTGAGATGAAATTTTGCACTCAAATGGAGAATGAGGTGTTCAAGCTACATGTGAAATTTTGTCCAGATCGCATGACCAGAACCATAGAAACCATAGAATATTGTAACTTTTGAACGGAAACGCCTAGGGACTTGAAATTTTCAGGATAGTTGAGGATCTTGAATGTCGTGATCACGTTCATCTATGAGCAAAATTATACCAGGGGTTCCGTAAATATGGTCGTTTGAAATTTAGTTTTCTTGATAATTTCAAAACTACAGATTCGATCGTGACGAAATTTTGTATACTAATGGAGAATGATATATTCAAGCTACATTTCTCCAGATCACATGACCAGAACCATAAAAACCATAGAAAATCATAACTTTCGAACGGAAAGGCCTAGGGACTTGAAATGTTCAGGATAGGTGTGGATCTGAAATGTCGCGTTCACGTTCATCAATAAGCAGAATTATACTAGGGGTTCCGTAAATACGGTCGTTTGAAATTTTGGTTTCTCGATAATTTCGAAAGTACGGATTCGATCAAGATGAAATTTTGTATTTTAATCGAGAATGATATATTATATTTTGTCCAGATCGCATGACCAGAACCATAGAAACCATAGAAAATTGTAACTTTTGAACGGAAAGGCCTAGGAACTTGAAATTTTCAGGGTGGGTTTGGATCGCGAATATCGCGGCCACGTTCATCAATGAGCAAAATTAGACTAGGGGTTCCGTAAATATGGCTGTTCAAAATATTTTTTTCCTGATAATTTCGAAACTACTTATTGGATTGGGATGAAATTTCGCACCTAGCTTAGGAATAATGAATTCAAACTACGTGCCAAATTTTGTCCAGATCGCACCACCAAGACCATAGATACCGTAGAAAATTCTAGCGAATTATCGAAAAAAATTCTTCACCCAAAGCACTGACATGAAGTCTGGAGTTTCGCCTAAGTTTCAGAATTTTTGTGACAGCTGTCGAAAATTCCTTCGATTGGTTCCTATAACTGGAAAATGCGAATCTACCTACAAGGTGCCTGTACGAGCGCTCAAAAGCTCCTGCCTTCACGGCAGTGCTTTTCTCAATTTTTTTTGTCTGCTATTTGCAACATCGCCACTTCAACCATCATTATAAAACATTGAATATCATTGAAAGGCGCTTCTAATTATCTCGACCACGGTATGCAATATTTTTTATTGGTGTGAACCGTTTCCGAATTCGAGAATTTTCTTTTTTCAACAAATTTCATTTAATTAATATTATGTCTTTGGCATTATAATATTGATATTCCCTCCTTTTATAACTGGTATAATGATATAATTCACGTACCTGGCGGCAAAATATCTGGTATCTCAATATTATTCCTTTTCAAAACCACCAAGTGCATGGCAGTCATGAATTCTTGCAAACTCAGGGCTCCATCCTTAGTAACATCAGCTAGCTGCCATATTTTCCTCAGTGTCTGAACTGGTAAACGGGATTTTTCAAAGAAGGTCCTGGCCACTGGTCCCGGCAACAGTGCTGTTAGGTCAGGTTGAAGGGTATTGAACTGTTTTATGTAGTAGGTACATTGTTCAGGTGTGATAGTCCAAACATCATCCAAAACTTCAGTCTCATCTTCGCTGCTATGTTTGTCAGAAAGCTCCTCTTCTGTACCTAAAAAATTCAAGGAAAATATGAAACTTTCGGTGAAATGAGAATTTTCATATTTTGCATAACTTGATGTCCAAACTGAAATCTAAAGCTAAAACAAAATATTGTTACTGTTGAGCGACTAATATTGAACAGAAATGTAAGTGATAATAATTTGGAATCTTGTCATCATCTCTAGAGCAGTTCATCAGAGGGACATACAGTGTTAGATAAATTCCTACTATTTTTTTTATTCTGGAGCCTTAAAAATTATTTTGAAGAGAAACTAGGTATAAAATTATTTCATAAGTTTGTGGAAAAAACAGGTTGAATGCTTTGAATACATTTTTATTGCTCTAAAATGTTTTCTCAATGAAATATAGCATATTTTTATTATGACAGAATTCAACCTCATTTCAACAAAAAGTCACCCCACATTGGATGACCTTAATTTGCCATAAACCTCAGAATAATTTGAGAATACAGAGTCTTAAGCCTTATTATGATATCTGAAGTTTTAAATTTGAAATAGCTCAGGTTCTGTTAAAACAGTTCATAGGCCTCATTACTCATTACACAAAATTATTGAGATATTCTCATATACAGGATGTCCGAATTTAGCGTTAATATATTTCAGGAAGTGAGGTCGTTATATTGAAAAAATTTCATATCAACCTATAACATCATGTAGTAAACAAACACCTGTATTTTTGAATTATTCTGTCAAAATTGGGCAGATACAAATGAAGTTCAGTATGGGGCAGTTTTTAGATAAGCCAAATTATTTGGTGAAAAAAATACTTATTTCTACCAGTGGCGGAAATAAAAGGGGGAACTTCCATAAAATGTCGACTAATTTCTGATTGATCTGAATGAATTTATGATCAAAAAATTAGATTGTCCAAACATGTTAGAAGAAAAAAGGTACATTTGGCTCAAGATAAAAGGTTTTAGATGTGATACTGCTCAGGAATTATGAAAGTCCCCCCAATTTTCTCCACCACTGGTAGAAATTAGTATTTTTCGTTATCACCAAACAATTTGGATTATCCAAAAACCCCTGCATACCGAATATCCGTACCTCAGAGCAAAAGGGTATTAAGTCACAAAATGTGAGTTTTACAGGAGAGCGTAAAATACTTGCATTTTTTGTTTGATTCACGTTGTGATTAAGGACTAGATACTATGTTATTTTCGTTATCTCAAGTCCAATCGTCTTGAAGGTAGACTACTAAATAGAGCGCGAATTTTAAATGTAGGTGAACCAAAAAACCCGAAAATTGAAATTTTGGACTTATACCCTTTTGCTCTGAGGTACAGATATAATTTGTATCTGCCAGAATAATCGCAAAAACACAGGTTTTTGGGGGTAAGGATAGAGGGGCTCTAACTCCCCAGGGGTGCAGGGGACACCCTGTATAATTGGTCTTTTTTTTCTATGTCACTAATACATTTTTCTGTATGAATTTGGCATGAAAAGAGAAGGATAATGATAATAATATACAATTACAAATACAAAATTAAAAAAAAAAAGATAAATATCTTAATTCATCATTCAAATATTCATTCATATGCAATTCCAGCCACAGAATTTATTTTCTGCGAGCATGACAAACATAAAATAATAACTGTCAGTTCAAAAATCTATGATACCTATAGTTCAGGAGTTAAGTGAGGAGCGGCAAACAATAATCCAAAGCGGACTGTGATGCTACATTCATTTATAGAGACTCTGCATATAAGTCATAAAATACGTTTGTAGGATTTTCTGCGAGCATGACAAACATAGAATAATAACTGTCAGTTCAAAATTCTATGATACCTATAGTTCAGGAATTGAGTGAGGAGCGGCAAACAATAATCCAAAGCGGACTCTGATGCTACAATCATTTATAAAGACCCTGTATATGAATAAAGTCAGAAAATACATTTCGAGGGATCCTTCTTATGTTACTTTCTTATTTATTTTTTCCATGTTAAATTCAACATTGATCAATTGTCAATAATTTCATTGAAAAATCAGACATTACCCAGCAGTTGTCTCTGCTCCTCAGAAATCAATCCTTGCCAACTTCTTCCAGCCCAATTCCTATCTTGTACACTATTTGTTGGTGTTGGACTATCTGAAGTTGTACTCGAGACTTCAGGAGATCCATTTCGATTCAGACTTAATGTATCACTATCAAATTCCGAGTCAGTGCTAGTGGTATCTATGTGTTCCCTATATACATTCAAATCATTACTCAGTTCTATCAAATCAGGAATAGGGCTCTCATTTCCTAGGTTATTCCATGTAAACTTTGGCAAAGGCAATTCTATGTTGGCTGTTATTAACTCACAACTCAGACTTCTGTTTGACTGATGGGCTGCCACTAACTTCAGAGCAGAGAAAAACTGTTTCCTACTTAAACTAGTTGTGGACTGGTTCCAACATATTAATTCTGATATCTGGAACAAAAGAGGAATATTTTAATTAATGATAGAGGAAATAAACAGTTAGGAACAGAATGAAAGTACTTGAGTAGTTCATTAGTTCATTTTATATGAAATCTCAGATTTCTGATTAGAGTTTTGATATCACTTCACAATAAATTTGAAAATTGAAGACAATCCAAAAACTTGATCGGAAATTATCGAACATCTCGAATTATGAAAAACGCTATCCCCAAGTAATACAATATTTCAGAATTAATTATAATAAACTTCTACTGTGGACAATATAAGCAATGTTATTCAAGCCGAAAATGAAGCTTTTTACCTCATCTATTACATGTTCAGGTACATTTCCAGACCTTATAAGTTCAATAGTTTTCAGAACAGACGCTTTTCCCGAGTTTTCCTCGTCACATAATAAAAAAATATCGGAAAAGTATCTCTGTAAAGTTTCCGACAACTGTAGCTCTTCCATTTTTGATTTTGACTTATACTACTGACTGACACTGACACGAAATGTCTACAGCAATACCAATCGCCACTGGGACCTTCCGATCTACTATTGAAATGAACTAATCAATTTTTCCTAATTACAATGATAATGACTGATACGAGAAAAATATCACTCATTTATTGTTAAAATCATAGGATATGTCACTAGATATGAACATCGTGAAACTTTAGAATTTTTAACAAACCTCGTGTTCATCAATTCATCATCCCTGTTCCCTGTTCTGAAACATTCCTGAAAGAAATAAATTTCGCAACTGAGAATTTTTCCTATCATTATCGAGTGAAAAAAACATTTTTCATTTTTACTGTTTTAACAAAAGTTATAAAGTTTTTAGAAAATAGATTTTATGAACTATCTCATCGTTCCAGTTGGTACACCTTTTTGAGAACACACGACACACACAAATTTGGGGAAATCCGTTGCGTTCAAACAAAGGCCACCTTTGTGTTAATCAGTGTTAATATTATGTGTTCAATCTTGATGAAACCTAGTTTTTGGGAAGTTATAAAATCTTGTATCATCTTATTCATTATTTCGAATTTGAGGAAATCCGTTGCGTTCAAACGAAGGCGTTGTGTTAATCAGTGTTAATAATTCTTGATGGAAGATGGAACCTAGTGAGAATAAAAGGTTTATTAAATTCTGTTAATTTTGATCGGAAAGTTGTGAATGGGGAGAAATTGAATGATCGCTACAATAAGAGTATGAGTAAGTAAATTCAATAACATCTCTGAGGTGCATTGATGATATATATTATTATTATTATGATGATATCGCGTCGTGGTTTATTGCATATTTCTCCATTTTGATGAAACTCAATCGCATCCCTGATATATCATGTTCATTGTTGAATATCTGCTTTATTAACTGAATTTTTTCCTCTACGATTTCGTGCCAACCATCCCCGATATAACCTAATACATTTATCAATTACTAGATTTCGTCGTAGTATCTAAAGGTGTTTCAATAAGAGCGCAAGATTTCAGTGTTCGATAAAACATGGTTTTCTGTAGCAAATTATTGGAATATTTATTGATTCAGAAATAATACATTTGGGAATTATGTATGAAAATATATTATAAATGGCCGCCACGGCTTTGCTGGAGGCCAATGGAGGCCAAATCGAGAAATGACACGACTAGAATTGGCCTCCACGCTCTTGCGAATCTTGCGATTTAACGCTTTTAGACTTCTGGCTATGGGGTTATCTGAAGTCACAGGTTTATGCCAATAAGCCTGAAACCATCGAAGCATTGAAAGCCGAAATTAGACGCTGTATCAATGAAATGATACATGTATTCAATAACATAATGGAAAGGTTCGTCAAAAGGGTAGGCATATTCCAGCAAAGCGGCCATTTACAATATATTTTGTTTCATACATAATTCCCAAATGTATTTTTTCTAAATCAATAAATATTTCAATACTTTGCTACAGAAAACCATACAGATTTATTATCAAGGATTGTTTGTGTATTATGAATTATGCAGCTTAGTTTACTGTGAATTTTTTAGTGCTGCTTATTTCTCTTTTAAGTCTAAGTAAGTAATTTTTTTCGAAGGAACCTTTTGCCTTATATCTTTCTTTTTTATTTTGATGAGTTTACAGTTTACACAATCACCTTACTTCATTTTTCGTCAATTCTTTCTACGTCGAGCAAGTTTTGACTGTAATTTTGGATTATTTTCATCAGAGAAGGATATGATATGTATGAAAAAATTGAAAATATGCTGTAATAGATGTTTAAAAATAATTCGTAAGACTTGAAAGTTGGTATATGAAGAAAAGAATAGTCAATTTCTAACATCAATTCGCCTGTAACTCTCGAATTCCACAATTTATGTATGACAAAATTATTTTGAAAACTTGCCAAATTCCTTTTTATATATATTAATCGGTTCAGAACGTCTTCCGACGTTGTCCGACGCCTAATCGCCACCTTCTTCTATCTTCGCAGTCTTCTTCCTTACTACACTTTGTTTTTGTTGTATGTTAGCTTAATTTTTACTGAATCATTAATGTTTTGTTGGAGTTAAAATCATTGTGAAAATTTTGGATTTTCGGTGACAAGTGTAGTGCAAGTTCCTTTACTTATTTGAAAAACACAAAGGTTAATAGTTTGGAAGGGGGTTACGTTCCACTGCGACCTCAAGGTCTATTCACTTATTTTTTATTAAGTACTTGATTGATCTTCATTAGAGCATCTTGGTCGTATTTGTTTGGGGCCCCTTTTTGTAAATTCTCTATATTATATACTATTTCCTATCCGAAGGATTGTGAAAATACGCAATCAGAAATTGCTTTAATTCAAAATTTTGAAAATTTCTGAATCAGAAGTTTTCTAGTTCAATTGGTCGGAGGGAGGGTCCTGTTCATATTTTTTTGTGTCGCTTTTTCTCTTCAACTGATGATTTATGTTCAGTCTCCATCAGATACTCTTACATATAGGCAAGAATATGTAAAAAAGGCTGAAGATTTGCTTGGAATTCCCTTGAATTATTTTCTTAATTTTTTATTGGATTTTTTGTTTCTTATCCATGATGGTTCTCTGAGTTCTCTCAAGAAGAAGAAATATCGATTCTATCCTTCATTTTAATTCGTGGGTGGTTATCTTTTCATTTATATGTAATGATTCATAATTTGGAATGGATTTCATTTTAATGGTCACTTCTGAATTTTCGAAGTATATTCATTCTTATTTCCGTGATTTCAATACATATTATTATATTGTAACAATTGCACTAATTGCACCTAGTTTTTCGATCAATTGAAATATACAGGTTTTCATAAACATTGTCCGTATTCTGAGGTCGAATTCCTGATGTTGAAAATACCAACATGAACAATAATTTATATGAAAATATTCATATCCTAGAACACTTCTTGTGAAATAAACTTTTTTTTAATGTTTTAACCTATTTCTGATGTATCGTTTGGATTTATTAGTCAATCGATTATAATCAAAAACATGCTCATTTCCTGAGCTCCTTATTTTTTTTATATCCGGTTTCGTTTCGAGAAAAAAAAATTCAAAACCAAAATTTATCAATCTGACCTGTTGTGAGATAAACTGCTAAATGATGAACAAATCATTTTTATGCTTGAAGGTCCTAAAGAGATCTCATTGAGATTTCAAACTATTCAAATTTTCCATTTAAATAAGTTGACGTTTTTTTAAGAAATCATTAACTAACCGATTTCTTCAACACCCTGTATTTTCGAAACGAAGAGTTTCCGGACAAATATGTATTGAACCTTCTTTAAAATTCTGCCGCAAAGAATCCGATATTGAAAACTTATATATATAGATACTACGTTTTTCATTGTAATAAATTTTTTACACAAAAAGTCCACTCTTCAACAATAAATTTTTTTTATTTACATTTTTCAAAATTAACTAAATCAATTGAAAAACGAATATTCTTCTATTCAAGGACTATGATTGGCTGAACTTGACGACATGCTGGGATGGGCGTGACCAAGGGTAAGTTAACCCTTGTTGTAGGTACCCCCCTTTATTTTGATGAGCCTCGCCCTTCTAGAAAAAGATTACCTGGATCCATGTCGGCAGTTTTGAACTTCTGGAAGTTTAACGATCGTAAATTTTCAATAGTTAGAATAGGAAGAATGAAAGAAAAATACTCATGAACTTCAAACGAAAAACGTGGGGCGCATGCAATAGATACCCTAATGGGTGCCTAAATACTTGATACTTTTATGGCACTGCAAATGATTTAAACTGCCTCAGGTTTCTCGTTTTGAATCTTAGTATAATAATAATTATGGCAATAATCAAAAATTCAAAAACATTAATTTTCTATTTCATAATCCCACCAATCGAATCATTATTGATTTAAAAGAAATAGCAGTCCTGTGCCTACTGCGTTTTCTTTTAAATCCATCCAGGGTAGGCATTTGTAGCACAATTAGGTTTCAGAGCAAACTCTGCAAACACATACATTACTTTTGGCCAAAATCAAAACAATAGTATAATTTGAAGTACCTCAAGGAAAAGTTTTGGAACCCAGACTTTACTTTAGGTATAAAACTTAGACTCAAAACCCAATTTTCGCAGTTGATACAGTTTTTCTCCAGCAGTGAAACAACGTACGTACTGGCAGAAAATCCTAACCAGTATCTGAAAGAGAAGAAATAGAAACTCTGGTCTAAATACAAAAATTTGAAAAGCACTGCCGTGAAGTCAGGAGCTTTTGAGCGCTCGTTAATCCACCTCGTAGGTAGATTAGCATTTTCCAGTTTTAAAAACAAATTCAAAAAATGTATGACAGCTGTCGAAACAATTTTCAAACTAAGGCGAAACTCCAGACTTCACGTCAGTGAGGCGATTTTTTTTTTTCGCTAGAATTTTTTACGGTATCTATGGTCTTGGTAATGCGATCTGGACAAAATAATCCACGTTGTTTGAATACAATATTCTTCATCTATGTGCAGAATTTCATTCCAATCCAATGAGTAATTTCGAAATTATCAGGAGAAAAATATTTTGAACGTCCATATTTACGGAACCCCTGGTCTAATTTTGATCATTGATGAACGTGACCGCGAAATTCGCGATCCAAACCTACCCTCAAAATTTCAAGTCCCTAGGCCTTTCCGTTCGAAGGTTATAATTTTCTATGGTTCTGGTCATGCGATCTGGAAAAAATGTAGCTTGAATAAATCATTCGCCATTAAAATACAAAATTTCGTCATGATCAAATCCGTAGTTTTGAAATTATCAAGAAAACTAAATTTCAAACGACCATATTTACGGAACCCCTAGTCTAATTTTGCTCATTGAGGAACGTGACCGCGATATTCGAGATCCACACCTATCCTGAAAATGTCAAGTCCCTAGGCCTTTCCATTACAAAGTTATAATTTTCTATGGTTTCTATGGTTCTGGTCATGCGATCCGAACAAAATTCTGCATGTAGCTTGAACACGTCATTTTACATATGAGTGCAAAATTTCACATTGATCGAATTAGTAATTTCGAAGTAATCAGGAGAACAAAATTTCGAACAGCCATATTTATTATTAGTATTAATATTGAATAATATTAATAATAATACCAAAAACCTTATTGCTATTGAGAATTACCGATCACGAAAATTCGCCACAATTGAGGATTTTCCTAAATTGGATGTATAAACGAAGAGGGGAGATTTCTTGAGTAGTTTTAGGAAAAACAAGTCCCATAAACATGGGATCACAAACAGTTCGTTTTCGAGATACAGGGTGTTCAAGTTTGAATTTTTTCCAAGTTTTTTCTCATAGTATATACACTGCAACTGAAATTTGGCATAGATATTACAATTGAGAGATTACACCATGTGACATGCCAATTTCGATAGCAAATCTACAGGGTGATATTTTTTCTGGAACACTGTCCTCTGTTTTCCCCCAGAACTTTTTTTTGTGAGCTACTTTTCATTTGAAAAAATTTAAAAAGCAGCTTTGTTGTTATACTGAACTTTCTAAGTTGAATATCTTGTGAAATGTTGATACTATGAGAAAAAAATTTGAAGAAATTCAAACTTTAACACCCTGTATCTTGAAAACGAAACGTTTGCGCTCCCATATTCAGGGGACTTTTTTTCTTGAAGTTACCTAAGGAATCTCCCCTCTTCTTCTGTACCTTCAAGGGGTTAGGAATCTAAATTATTCTATACTTTTCAGTTCGATAACGACGTGGAATATGGAAAATTTCTTTTTTATTCAAATAATTATTTGTTTGAGAGTGAGAACAGATAGTCTGAAATATGTATTCATCGGATCAAAGAAATAACTGAAGAAAACATTTGTTCAAACAGTAATAAACTGTAACAATACAATAAAACACCACTAGTTCTTTGAATTAGTATTTCAGAAACCTTTTACATTTTATATGGGTGTCTTTTTGTTATCAACTGAAATTTCCAGATGTCCCTACAGAATATTCCGAATCGTTCACAAGATTACTCAGTAACGTTAATGTCCTAATACGCAGAATGAAATAATTTTCAGTTTATGACCAGGCCCACTGCCCAACCAATAAAGCTGGGCCTTTCCAAATAAGGTATAAAAATTTCAGCACCCAACAACTGCGGGCGTTTTGAGCACAGTTTCGTCAGTCAACCTTCATCTCTCGGATAAATAAACAAAATAAGCGATCCAATTGAAATTATCGAAGGTATATTCAAGAAAACCAAACCTATTCTAATTTTCAACCAGGCCAGGGACACCTAGTCTTCACCTATACCCACTTCTATTCTCTTCTTATCACAATAACACTCCGCTCCGCTTTCGAAATAATCGTGAACATCGCAAAATATCGCAGCAGATCATTCGTGTTTTTTGAATTACTCTAAAACGTTTCGGTTTTTCAAACGCGAGTCGCAATAACGCCGGTGTTTATACGGTAGTGGTGATACATTCTTTCAAACTGATGCTTCGTTTGTGAATAAACATTGATATTTGTGCGTTTTCCAGGCTTCGTTTGTGTTGTGATTTTTCTTAATTAATCATGAACGAGGAGGATATGCAACTGGCAAGGGCTATGGTAGCTGAGGAGAAGCAGAGGTCCGCATCTAGTACTCCAGGAGGAAGTCCTGCCCCGTTGAGGAAAACTGTCATTTCGCAAGTCTTGGAGAAGACGAAGGCATTCAGGTATGTTTATTTATATTTTCTCGTGTTATTTTTGTAATCAAGGTCAATGAAATGTAGGTGCTGTGTCATGTTGGGTCCGGCGTCTTTGATTTGCGTAGCCCGGGTAGCTCAGTCGGTAGAGCATTGGACTTTTAATCCAAGGGTCCAGGGTTCAAGTCCCTGCTCGGGCGAATTTTTTTTCGTTTTTAAACACCATTTTTTAATTTCTGCAAACAATTCCAATTTTTTTAAATTTCTTTGCGAATACGATAAAAATTTAAAATTTAATTGTTTTCAAACCTGCTTCTAATATCGTGTGCTTCTCCATATTTTCCACATGAATATGAGTACTCGTTTATACATATTATGAACAAGATTGCCCAGAATCCAAAATTTGAATTTACAATTATTCCACAAATGGAAAAATTCGGATCCAACGCCTTCTGATAATTTTCTCTATTATTATTTCTATTGTGAAACGTGATTTCCCCTTAGTTCGCTCGTCAGGATACCGACTATTACACACCTTCGGTAGCTCAGTTGGTAGAGCGGTGGACTGTAGAGGTTACGAATAATTGATATCCATAGGTCGCTGGTTCAAATCCGGCCCGAAGGAAACTTTTTTGTTTTAAAGCTGGTCATATTTGCATTTCTAGTACTAACTTTTACATGGAATATAATGGAAACTGAATTGATCCTTTCTTGACTCATTTGAAGTGATATGTTTTTCCTTTTTCGCATCATTCTCATATGTTTTGATCTCAAGACCAAAGGAAAGCCGAAGGCTGGTGTAGTGAAGTGCGATAAAAACAATCAGGATTTACGAATAATCGAAAATGACTGCAGAAACAAGTGTGAATGAGTTATTAAGACAAGAAAGTGGTGATTAAGTGTAGATCAAATCAAATCGAGTTTATTCGCACCCATTAAAACTTTTCTTGTTACAAGTAACATTAAAAAAAATTTATTTGAAAATAATTAAATGATCCCTCGAGAGGCGGAAACAGCTAGGTAGCTTAAGATATTTTCCTGTCGCCGCCCTCTGAAAAGAACAACCATTAACTCAAAGGGAAACCTTCTATTATTATCTGACTAATTCAAATATAATGAGGCCGAGAAGAATCAGGCGAGCAGCAAAGCTATCGGCGGCAAGTAACGAAAGATTTGAGCGAAAAATATAAGGTAGCTTAAGATATTTTCCTGTCGCCGCCCTCTGAGAAGAACAACCATTAACTCAAAGGGAAACCTTCTATTATTATCTGACTAATTTAAATATAATGAGGCCGAGAAGGGTCAGGCGAGCAGCAAATCTATCGGCGGCAAGTAACGAAAGATTTGAGCGAAAAATATCATAAAAGAATATGAAATAAGAAAACGTAAGAATCCTCTCAGATAATAGAATAATTTTTTTTTCAAACGTACAGGAATAACGTCATATTTCGACTGACAGGATCATCGAAAAGTTCTACTCCTCCTACGGCGTAGGGAAATGTGTTGCTATGTCAACGATGAATTACATTTCCGTACGCCGTAGGGAAAATGTAATTAACTATCATAATTAATTTTGCGAGACAACCGTAACTAGGCAAACTTTCTGTTGATCACTCAATTATAACGATCGTAAATATAAATCTAATCTCCAGATTTTAATGAATTTCTAAGCGTTTGAGAAAAGTTGAGAACACGCACTGCCGTGTAGGCAGGAGCTTTTGAGCGCTCGTACATGCACCTTGTAGGTAGATTCGCATTTTCCAGTTTAAGAAACAAATTGGAAAGATTTTGACAGCTGTCAAAGAAAATTTCAAACTTAGGCGAAAATCCATACTTCACTTTAGTGCTCTAGGAGACCAATTTTTTCTTTGGATAATTCGATAGAATTTTCTACGGTATCTATAATCTTGGTAATGCGATCTGGACAAAATTTTCCACGTAGTTTTAATATATTATTCTTCATCTATGTGCGAAATTTCATTCCAATCCAATGGGTAGTTTCGGAATTTTCAGGAAAAAATAGTTTGAACGGCTATATTTACGGAACCTCTAGTCTAATTTTGCTCATTGATGAACGTGACCGCACAATTCGCGATCCGAACCTATCCTGAAAATTTCAAGTCCCTTTCCGTTCGGAAGTTATGATTTTCTATGGTTTCTATGGTTCTGATCATGCGATCATCAGTGAGACGTTTGAGACCATTTTCGGCTCAATTTAGTTCAGGGTAAGGATTTACAGGAAAAATAAAATGAAAAACCTGTTTGAAAAGTAATTCTGAACGTGAAGAAAATTCAAAAAAGAAATCCTCCCCGGCGGGGAATCGAACCCCGGTCTCCCGCGTGACAGGCGGGGATACTTACCACTATACTACCGAGGACTTGTTGAAAATTGATCATTATTTGTTGCTTTTCAACATACATTTCTGCCAATCGACCACTCAAGACCCAATAACAGATTTTGAACTTTTTTTTCATAAAAAGCCGATTGGTATACCTACCAGTTTCAATCTTAGGAAAGTTGAAGTTTGGGAGATTCGATTGCCTTGAAATTGCATTAGGTACCTACAACCTTGAAAATTTGTCATTTCAATAACAGAGTCATTGAAAATTGTCACTTCTGACAACATTTCCAATTTATATTTGAAAATATCTAGGTAGGTATATTACTGCTGATACCAAAAACTCGTACACCCTAATCTAAACGTTTTCTGGTGTGTATCTGCCTACCAAACGATTTTTGTTTCCAAACTACCTACGTAGGACATTAAAGAAATAATCGTCGTCAAAATCTGATATTGAGCCTTATTAAAGTCGAGCCTTGTAATAATTTCTTGTTGTTATATTAATAGAAATATCATCACAAACATGCCATTAGAGACTATCCTCAAGTTCCAAATGGATAGTTGTCCTTTCAACTTGCGATGGTGGTGTAATGGTCAGCATAGTTGCCTTCCAAGCAGTTGATCCGGGTTCGATTCCCGGCCATCGCACGGTTTTTTTTATTTTCGTCGCTCGTCGCTGTACTTGATTCACGATTTATTGAGAAATTTGATTTTGTCGGCAACCGTCCGGAAAGTACTTACTTCCCAGGCGCTTTTCCTTTGAGAAAGTAACATTTCCCGGCCTAGTCCCGTAGCAACGAAATGACTACTGACACCTATCACGTTGTTGACGTTGTTATCGCTAACGCTCGTCCTAGAATTTTGTCTACTCGTCCAAAAAAACAGTATTTTCCGGACTTGTTACGTAAATTACTATTGTGGACAATTTGTTTTACTTAATATTGATTTGCCAAATAATTTGTCCATCTACAACGAGAACTATTTGTTGTCGGTGCTGAAAAATAAAATGCTAGTATAAGTAGTATACATCCCTGTAAATGGTGTATCGAATATTTTCATTTCAATGTTTTCGAAACTCTTCAATATTCTGTTGTTGTTCTCCGATGTTATCTCAATGTTCAACCGAAATCGGCAGTTTTCGTAGATTATCTACTTCGTCAACTTCTCTTGAGAAATATATCCTGCTTTCATTGCGAATTTCTCAATAGACTTCTGATGAATCATCTTGACTCAGATGGTTGAGTTCGTTTTTTTTTTCAATTGAGGAATAGTGAGGTTGTCCTAACTACAGTAGCTTAGTTTTTCGAATGTCATGAGATAATTTGTCGTTTGTCATTTTCTCGTGTTTGCAGCAGTGGAGACAATGCTACATCTACCGGCGAACACCGAAACATCTTCTGTTTGCACAAAGAAATCTACGGATTTTTTGGCTCGCATCGACTACAGGATTATCTTGTCACTGTAGCATCGACTATAGTCCATTAGGTGGAATCTGTATTTACAATCTGGTTTGATTATACTCATAAGAACTGTCTATTCCACATTAAGTAGGGACGAAAACTTGAAATAGGTATCGCTTCTCGGCCCTATGGCTAAGATCAAAGTGTAGTATCTGTTCTTATCAGCTTAATATCTGATACGCCCCGCATGCGGGGCCAGTATATTAAACTGATTTTTGGAAATTGATGGCGGTTAGGGGCTTGCTCCACCGCCGTCGCGGGTTGGCCCGGTATTGCAGTACCTCCGGGATCGGCCCACTTCATTCAATGAATTTCAATTGTGCCCTTTATCAATAATTTTACCTCGTCTACATTAATGGAGTCTTGTAAATTTCTAGAATGTGGGATTTGGTATACAAAGAATTTCAATTTTCACTTCATCATCTGTCTGATAAAAAAAATATTTACTCTCGGTATCTTTCTAGATAACTTTAGAAGCAATTGTAGTTGTATTATATTACCACTTAATGTAATATTTCGATTGTGGTTTACCACCGTTTTTCCATAAAATATCTGAATATATTCATATCTCAACCATATTATTTCTCATTGCAGGTAAACTGCTCAAACCTATCGTTACAGATTTAATCTCGTGATGATATTGATTCCCTCATTTTTGATAATACAGACAGGTGCCCAAAGATGGTCCCCCTTTCGTATATTCACTATCTTGTTGGTGTTGATAATGTTAATTCATAATTGCTTTATATTTCGTGTGGAAACTCATTCTTTTGTTTCCTAGTAAGTCATTCATTAGAAAGTGATTGTAATCATCAGCAATAGTTTCTTTCTGTCTATTCAGAAGCTCGTCCTGTCGAAACTCCAGATAGGTTTATCGATTCTAGTCATACCGCCTTTCAGTGATGTGCAGTTAGCAGTTATCGCTAAAGATGGTGCCACCTCCTGTGCATATCCCAATAGAGTCTTCATAGATAAGGTATAAGCCCGTTTCAAGCTGCACAATTCATACTTACCTGGCGTAGGGGTTACCATGATCAACAAGGCGGTTCCCCCGGAGTGAGGCCCTTTCATTGCACTTCGATCGGGCTGACCTCTGCGATTATCCCTAATGCGGATAACTCGGGCGCGTAATTTTTGGTAGTCGGGACTGCGTACGCGCTGTCCCGGTTCAAATAATTAAATATAATTTTTGTTGCTCCCTGTACTTAGCCTACTCCTGACCCGATTGCTAAAAGGGACATATTAGATTGAATTCATACAGGTTCGGAACTAGACCGAGCATGCTAACGTCGATCCTAAATTCGATCGAATGTGTGGTTGCTCAGGTATGCTTAACCTTGCGTATATGTTCTAACGTTTTATTAACAGAGCTTTTCATGAAGCATCATTTTCAAGTCTCCTTAGGCTGAGGAGCAGTGGCCGATTTGAATTGTCGCCGTCGGCCCCCCCACAATGTGCTTCGTGAAAATTCATTAATACACGTACCTCAAACTTCCATTGATGGAATATACCTTTGAATACTGCATGATAGAAATTGGGATTAATAGCTCCTGGCTCTTATAAAATGGAGCACTACAAATCCCAATCCCAATATTGGAATTTGGGAATACAGCATGCCATGCGACGACTACTACATCTAGCGGCAAACATTGGAATATTTTCATTGAGCTAGAAGAAATCTACCTGTATTTCGACATATATTTGAAAACACTCACATAGATGGGACTTATACTCATAATATCGTACTATAATACTCATAAGAACTGTCTATGCCACTTTAAGTAGGGACGAAAACTTTGAATAGGCATCGCTTCTCGGCCCTATGGCTAAGATCAAAGTGTAGTATCTGTTCTTATCAGCTTAATATCTGATACGCCCCGCAAGCGGGGCCAGTATATTAAACTGATTTGTGGAAATTGATGGCGGTTAGGGGCTTGCTCCACCGCCGTCGCGGGTTGGCCCGGTATTGCAGTACCTCCGGGATCGGCCCACTTAAATCAAAGAACTTAATTATTATCCTTCTTCCTCTTCAGTCTTCAACAACCTCTTTACACGATGTCTGTATTTTTCGAATTTTGAGCCGAAAATGATCGAAAGTTCGACTCACTGATGACGAATCCGAAAAATTCTAGTCTTTCCCTAGAAACTTGAAAATTTTATAGGGGTGGGAAATTATTTCGTGGGTTGTAAAATAACGACCAGATAACTAATGTAGAATTTCGTGAAGGTCGTATAACGGAAAATAAAAACAATTCTTTCCAAAACTTGCGGATCATAAAAACCTTTCGCCATATATCCTGCTGTAATTTCGTGTCTACATTCATATGAGGGCATCGATGAAATGAGTTGAATGAAATATCAGCTCCACCTCAACAGAAAATCGAGTTTTTCTGAGTTCTTCAGTCACCCAGCAAAATGATCATAGATTAGTTTTTCAATAAAAAACTACGGTTCGATCAGTTCGATAACGGGATGGGTGACCATTCTGGCGATGAATTCAAACAAGCGCCCAAAAACTCCTGACTTCTCGTTGATTTTTTTTGGGATGTTATCGTATATGCTCCGTAGTTTCAAATTGGATTTATTTTTATACTGATGGAGAGGATATCTTAGATTAAAGGTCAAATTTATTCTTCTTCAATTTTGCCAATTTTTTATAGTCGACAATGTACCTGTTCAACGCCATCTACCGAAGTCATATTCAACATTCAACCCCAGGACGGGAGCATCGATCAATCATTAGGGGCTAGGGCATTTGGTGTATTACAAGTTGTCCCTTAAGGTGGTGCCACCTTCTGTACATATCCCAATAGAGTCTTTCGGAACGACGTAAAGGCCCCTTTCGAGCTTCCCAACTCATACTTACCTGGCGTAGGGGTTACCATGATCAACAAGGCGGTTCCCCCGGAGTGAGGCCCTTTCATTGCACTTCGATCGGGCTGACCTCTGCGATTATCCCTAATGCGGATAACTCGGGCGCGAAATTTTTGGTAGTCGGGACTGCGTACGCGCTGTCCCGGTTTATTTAAGAAATAACAAATATCCTTATGTTACAGTCAATTGCTATCATTAACAGTGTAGCCAATCGCCGGATTTTTATCCGAATTGGGGATTTTTTCGCCTCTTGCGGATTTTTTTCGGATATTTTGGACGACACGTACTTTTGAGAGATTTTCACAAGAAAAGAAATTTATCAACTTGAGCAATACCTAGATATCATGCAGTTCAGTCGTTCGAATTTCCTATCCAAATAGTTCAAGTATTTATTACATTTACTCATTCAAATAATACTGTCTATTGCCTGTGAAACGGAATCCCAGATGTGGCGAAGCCATAAAATTTTGTAACCGCTTATCGTCCTTTTTCATATTCATTCTTTAGAACAGAATAACAGAACGAAAATCGTTTGATTTAAGGTTTCTGAATAAACGAATAGACGTATCTGATGCTTAGAGCTTGGTTGAAAATTCCCTTATCCGAAAAGATTTTATGAGACTAAAAAAATCCCAGGGTAGTCCAGATTACTACGGAACGTCGTTATACAACAGATTCCCCTCCACGTTAAAGAAATTACCAGCTGCTAAATTCAAGAAGCATATGCGGGAAATATTATTGGACAATGTTTTTTATTCGATAGATGAATTCAGTTCTTTCTGGAAGACATGAGATTACTCTGTATTTGTCTGGAACTTATTTTGTCTATGCGATTTATACATTTATCATTTATTGATTTTAAATTGTAAATATTCTTTTTAGCTGCCTTGCTTCCTTTTGAGCTTCAGCTGTGCTGTGATTTTGTGATTTATTTATAGATTGATCTTTTACCTGACTTGTGAAAACAATTTTTACAATTGTAGACGAACACCAATAAACTCTCTCTCTCTCTCTCTCTCTCTCATATACATGTATCTTTACATTTCATCTTTCTTTGAACAGACTTGAAAAAATGATGGGACAATTTCCTAATCTAGTCGGAATTATCGTCAATCAATAATTACTATAATGGTCATTTCGACTATTCAATTCTTCTGGTTATTCTAGAGAAAAATAAAGTTGGTATGAATTATAAGACTTGGTAGTTTGTTTTCAGTCGAAGTAAAAAACTTATTTTGGATATAAATAATGACGATGTCATTCCCATTTCCAACATTGCGCCTATTATTATCTTTCAACACACAAAAATCCAATCCAATCAAATCACTACCGAAGTTCAATCTCCATCAATTATTACAGAACATTATATTTGAACAAGCTTTGTCATTCATTAACTTTCAAGGTGAGAGCACAGTCGACAACCCGAAGAAGCTTGTCAAGTATTTTTATTTTTGTCTTCTGAGTTAATTTCATGGTTCGATGATCAGTTGGATTTTTTTCGGATATTTTCACCGATCCGTCGAATTTTTTCGGATTTTTTTTTGGTTTTTTTACGGAAAATTCGGATTTTTCGGTGGAACGCTATTGGCAACACTGATCATTAATGAAATGGAGCAATTAATGAAATGGAACATTTCCAATTTCCAGCGCCATATGCATGTTCTCAGGAATCTCATGGAATTCCAATGATCCCATATAACTAGTAGTCCAGGATCCATGGTACATTTTTGCACTTGATTACTATCAAGCTAATTTTCCGTGAGTAGCTTCATTTTGTTGAGACGCCCAACAATTTCCTGTACGAAACTCTCCATTGTGGTAGCTAACAAGCTAACAGAGGTAGCAAGGATAAAATATGTCGATTTGATGATTCTCAAATATTTATTACTAACTGAATTTTTTTTTGCTAAATATCAAGATAATTATCTAAATTATTCGAAAAAATTACGAAAAGCACTGCCGTGAAGTCAGGAGCTTTTGAGCGCTCGTACATACACCTTGTAGGTAGATTCGCATTTTCCCGTTTCAGAAACAAATTGAAATTTTTTTGACAGCTGTTAAAAAAATTCCTAAGGCGAAACTCCAGACTTCAGTGCTTTAGCTGAAAAATTTATTTTCGATAAGATTCTCTATGGTATCTATGGTCTTGGTAATGTGATCTGGACATAATTTGGCATGTAGTTTGAATACATTATTCTTCAGTTATGTGCAGAATTTCAATCGAATCCAATCTGTAATTTCGAAATGATCAGGAAAAAGATATTTTGAACGGTCATATTTATGGAACCCCTAGTCTAATTTTGCTCATTGATGAACGCGACTTCGACATTCGCGATCCAAACATACCCTGAAAATTTCGAGTCCCTAGGCCTTTCCGTTCGAAAGTTATGATTTTCTATGGTTCTGGTCATGCGATCTGAACAAAATGTAGCTTGAATATATCATTCTCCATTGAAATACAAAATTTCGTCACGATCGAATCTGTAGTTTTGAAATTATCAAGAAAACTAAATTTCAAACGACCCTATTTACGGAACCCCTAGTATAATTTTGCTCATAGATAAACGTCATCATGACATTCGAGATCCACACCTATCCTGAAAATTTCAAGTCCCTAGGCGTTTCCGTTCAAAAGTTACCATTTTCTATGTTTTCTATGGTTCTGGTCATGCTATCTGGACAAAATTGCACATGTAGCTTGAACACCTCATTCTCCATTTGAGTGCATAATTTCATCTCGATCGAATCTGTAGTTTCGAAGTAATCAGGAGAACTTAATTTCGAACGGAACCCCTGGTGGAATTCTGCCCATTAACGAACTTAACCAGGCATTTGGGATCTGAACCTACACTGAAAATTTATATTATATTATTATTATTATTTATATTATTCTTCATCTATGTGCGAAACTTCATTCCAATCCAATAAGTAGTTTCGAAATTATCAGGAAAAAAATAGTTTGAACGGCTATATTTACGAAACCCCTAGTCTAATTCTGCTCATTGATGAACGTGACCGCAAAATTCGCGATCCGAACCAATCCTGAAACTTTCAAGTCCCCAGGCCTTTCTGTTCGAAAGTTTTAATTTTCTATGGTTTCTACGGTTCTGGTCATGCAATCTGGAGAAAATTTAGCTCGAATACATATATCAATCTCAATTTAAATACAAAATTCTAATTCAAAGGTGAATCTCTAGATTTGTATGAATTTCAAAACGTTTGAAAAAAAATTTAGAAAAACAATGCCGTGAAGTCAGGAGCTTTTGAGCGCTCGTTCATCCACCTCGCACGTAGATTCGCATTCTCCAGTTTTAGAAACCAATTGGAAAGATTTTGACAGCTGTCAAAGAAAATTTCAAACTAAGGCGAAAATCCAGACTTCAAGTCAGTGCTTCAGTTTAGGTGACCAGTTTGTTTTTCGATAATTCGCTAGAATTTTCTGCGCTATCTATAATCTTGGTGATACGATATGGACAAAATTTTGCACGTAGTTTGAATACATTATTCCTCAGCTAGGTGCAAAATTTCATTCCAATCCGATCAGTATATTCGAAACTATCAGGAAAAAAATATTTCGAACGGCCATATTTACGGAACCCCTAGTCTATTTTCGCTCATTGATGAACGTGACCCCTATATTCGCGATCCAAACCCACCCTGAAATATTCAAGTCTCTAGGCCTTTCCGTTCGAAAGTTATAATTTTCTATGGTTTCTATGGTTCTGGTCATTCGAGCTGGACAAAATTTTGCATGTAGGTTGAATACGTTATTCTTCATCTGATTACAAAATTTCACCTCGATCGAATCTATAGTTTCGAAATAATCAGGAAAACAAAAATTCGAGCGGTCATATTTACGGAACCCCTGGGCGAATATTGCCCGATAACAAACTTAACCGCGGCATTCGAGATTTGGAGCTACCCTGAAAGTTTCAAGTTTCTAGGACATTCCGTTCGAGAGTTATCGTGTATACGGACGGACGGACAGACTCGAATTTTCCGACGGATTCGTCATCAGTGAGTCGAACATAGTCGATTCAGACCATTTTCGGCTCAAAATTCGAAAAATACAGACATCGTGACGAAATGATATAGCCCTCGTGTAAGTAGTACGAGCGCTCAAAAAAATATGTGTATCATATAATTTTCAATCTTGTGTATCGCATACAAGTATCAGAATCGAAATAAAACTCTGACATAAATATTTTATTCTTTCAATATAAAAATGGTATTATGTAAGACAACAAACTTATTCGAAATATGAGCAAACGAAACTAGGAACAATCTGTTAAATTACCAAATTCAGAAGACGTTATTCTTCAGCAAGTTTTTCGATTATTTTTTCCGGTTCGATATGAATTTCATTAGAGATGTTGAAGGTTAAACCCTTAAGTCTAGATGTAGACATAGAATTCCTCAGATATGTTTTTAAACGTCTAAGAGTCAAGTAACTCCGGTCTGTTGTTATTATACAGATATATTACAAAATAATTTGGGAAGCATATCTCTGGTTTTGTTTTCACGAATCGCAGCTATGCTTTAATCTCTTTTTTTTTTACTACTTTGAATCTCGGGGGCGAGGGAGGATATTTACGATTTCACAATATATTTAATATGTTGCAAGCCACAATGCATCAATTTAATTTCATTCGCAACGAGTCATTAATACTTCGAAAACAAGGCATGCGCATAGTGTCGGTCAACAACACCTCCCTGTCTAATCACCAGAGGGTTTTCACGTTCCTTACCTGTTATAAATCACCTAAAAGTACAGTTCACCTCTCTTCAAGTAGGGACGAAAACTTTAAATAGGCATCGCTTCTCGGCCCTATGGCTAAGATCAAAGTGTAGTATCTGTTCTTATCAGCTTAATATCTGATACGCCCCGCATGCGGGGCCAGTATATTAAACTGATTTTTGGAAATTGATGGCGGTTAGGGGCTTGCTCCACCGCCGTCGCGGGTTGGCCCGGTATTGCAGTACCTCCGGGATCGCGGCCCACTTCATTCAAAGAATTTCAATAATTTCTTCCTCATCTCTTGGGGGTTTTTGTTTATTTATTGAAGTGCTTTTTATTTTATTTTCTTGTTGAGTTCCTCATAGCTATCAGGTAGGTACATAATGTCGATGAAATTTGTCACGACTCTAATTCCGTTTTCTCACATGACTCCTCAACATTTCAATAGAATGTGTCTTGTCCTTCTCTGATACTTGCAGGGTTTCAGAAGTATCCATTGTTTCTTCCGCAATACAATCTAACAAAACTGCTGTTTGGATTTTCTCGTCTTCTGTTGAAGATAATTTTACCAGTAAATATATGTAATTGAAATGCCTGTATGATAGTTAGTTTTAGATCAAATTTACATCCATGCTCAATATTTATTTATTAATATTTGTACCTGTCTTCTCTAACAATGATTTTTTTGATTAATTCTTATCACTTGCCTCATTTTCCCCACAGAGCTATGTTAAGCATGAAAGGAATAACAATTATCAGTGCTGTGCCTCAGGTGGCGTGAGGACACAGTAACAAAGCCTACACAGAACACAACTGGGTCTCCTAACTCTGATGCTTCTGAAGCATACGATGACAAAGGTTTATTATTAATTATGTAATTCGCCAATGATGTCTAACAATACAAATCGTATTACATGATTCCTATAGAAATGATCATGAACAATATCTATGACATCTGCCTACGCAGATTCAGATAGGGAATTCGATATTCTCATATCGATACCGTTTTGCCAAATTATCGTAAGCCTCAACATAGTACGTTGAGTTTGGCAAAAAGGTATCGATATTATCTCACTCTTCTTGAATTCCTCAAAATAGTTCTAATCATTCAACGCCATCTACGAAATTGTTGTCGAAAGTCATAACGCGAGCATCGATTGTTGTTAAGGCAATTCTCCGTAAAGATGGTGCCACATTCTATTCATATCTCCATAGTAACTTTCGGAATGACGTATATGTCCGTTTCGATCTGCACAACTCATACTTACCTGGCGTAGGGGTTACCATGATCAACAAGGCGGTTCCCCCGGAGTGAGGCCCCTTCATTGCACTGCGATCGGGCTGACCTCTGCGATTATCCCTAATGCGGATAACTCGGGCGCGAAATTTTTGGTAGTCGGGACTGCGTACGCGCTGTCCCGGATTAATGAAGAAATATCAAAATCAGATACCTGACATCTTTGCTATCATTAATTCATTACTTTTTCATATCACGTATCTCTGTTTAAGTATGACTAGTATGAGTAAATTTCAGTAATATGTATATAAATTTATAGATACTATATCTCATAATCCAGTAATACAATACTATGTTTCTGGCACTGGCTGCCTTCCGTCTCCGAATTTGCCAACTATTAGGTTTCACTGATTTAGGTCTCTCGACTCCATTGAGCAATATATGCAGACACCACGAACTAACTTATGAAGGGGCCTCTCCAAACATAACTCGTGGTGGGTTAGAAAAACAGACACCCAACTACGTGGTTGGCGGCCAACATGTTAACTGCAGATTTATTCATGTATGTACATATTTTTCCAAGAATGTTCATAAAGTTGCTCCAAGTTTTTGTAAGTTCGAATTCTTGTATATATATATATATTGTAATGAATCATCCCGACGCCTAAATAGATTATTTTTGAGAGTTGTAACATGCATACAAAATTCGACTAACCTCGAATATGACCGTCAGTCAGAAGACAATTTTCGATCAAAAACAAGCTGCATCGGCCGGGAATCGAACCCGGGCCGCCCGCGTGGCAGGCGAGCATTCTACCACTGAACCACCGATGCTTGTTATCTATTGGCAATCTTGACAAAAATCATAATTCTCGAGAATGAAAATGAATGCTGAACAATATTCGTAACAAGAAATGAATGAAGGATCCAATCAACATCAATGTGGTGAGAATTTTGATGCCTTCTAGTATTTCTTTCGAGATAATTCCAGTATTTGTATATTTTTCTGCCTTTGTAGTATTCCTGAATAATTTTTTTTTTGTGATTTATCACCATTTTTGAGCGCTCGTACTACTTACACGAGGGCTATATCATTTCGTCACGATGTCTGTATTTTTCGAATTTTGAGCCGAAAATGGTCTCAATCGACTATGTTCGACTCACTGATGACGAATCCGTCGGAAAATTCGAGTCTGTCCGTCCGTCCGTCCGTCCGTCAGCACGATAACTCTCGAACGGATCAACCTAGAGACTTGAAATTTTCAGTGTATATGTTCAGATCCCGAATGCCTCGGTTAAGTTCGTTAATGGGCCAAATTCCACCATGGGTTCCGTAAATATGGCCGTTCAAAGTTTTGTTTCCCTGATTACTTCGAAACTACAGATTCGATCGAGTTGAAACTTTGCACTCAGATGGAAAATGAGGTGTTTCAGCTACATGCGAAATTTTGTCCAGATCGCATGACCAGAACCATAGAAACCATAGAAAATTGTAACTTTTGAACGGAAATGCCTAGGGACTTGAAATTTTCAGGATAGCTGTGGATCTCGAATGTCGTGATCACGTTCATCTATGAGCAACATTATACAAGGGGTTCCGTAAATACGGTCGTTTGAAATTTTGTTTTCTCGATAAATTCGAAACTTCGGATTCGATCGAGATGAAATTTTGTATTTTAATCGAGAATGATATATTGAAGCAATATTTTGTCCAGATCGCATGACCAGAACCATAGAAACCATAGAAAATTGTAACTTTTGAACGGAAAGGCCTAGGAACTTGAAATTTTCAGGACAGCTGTGGATCTCGAATGTCGTGATCACGTTCATCTATGAGCAACATTATACAAGGGGTTCCGTAAATACGGTCGTTTGAAATTTTGTTTTCTCGATAAATTCGAAACTTCGGATTCGATCGAGATGAAATTTTGTATTTTAATCGAGAATGATATATTGAAGCAATATTTTGTCCAGATCGCATGACCAGAACCATAGAAACCATAGAAAATTGTAACTTTTGAACGGAAAGGCCTAGGAACTTGAAATTTTCAGGGTGGGTTTGGATCGCGAATATCGCGGTCACGTTCATCAATAAGCAAAATGAGACTAGGGGTTCCGTAAATATGGCCGTTCAAAATATTTTTTTCCAGATAGTTTCGGAACTACTGATCGGATTGGAATGAAATTATGCATCTAGCTGAGGAATAATGTATTCAAAGTACGTGCAAAATGTTGTCCAGACCGCATCACCAAGACCATAGATATCGTAGAAAATTCTAGCGAATTATTGAAACAAAATTGATCAGCTGAAGCAGCGACATGAAGTCTGGAGTTTCGCCTAAGTTTCAGAATTTTTTTGACAGCTGTCAAAAATTCCTTCAATTGGTTTCTAAAACTGGAAAATGCGAATCTACCTACAAGGTGCATGTACGAGCGCTCAAAAGCTCCTGCCTTCACGGCAGTGCTTTTCGTAATTTTTCAATGGAATCTCTGGATATATTCATTCCTCAAAAATATTCACAAATATATTTCACATTGTATATCGTTCAAACTATTCATAACGACTGTTATAGAATCAATTTCGTGATATATTTTCAGCCTCTCATTTTTGAGCGCTCGTACTACTTACACGAGGGCTATATCATTTCGTCACGATGTCTGTATTTTTCGAATTTTGAGCCGAAAATGGTCTCAAACGACTATATTCGACTCACTGATGACGAATCCGTCGAAAAATTCGAGTCTGTCCGTCCGGCCGGCCGTCCGTATACACGATAACTCTCGAACGGAATGTCCTAGAAACTTGAAATTTTCAGGGCAGACTCGAATTGTCCAACGGATTCGTCATCAGTGAGTCGAACATAGTCGATTGAGACCATTTTCGGCTCAAAATTCGAAAAATACAGACATCGTGACGAAATGATATAGCCCTCGTGTAAGTAGTACGAGCGCTCAAAAATGAAATACATAATAATATGTACACAATGGCACATGGCACAATAATTTCTTATTAGATCTTGTCTAATTTTTTACAACCAATGATGAACAGATGTTGAGAATATAGCATGAGAGATTGCTACATCTATCGGCAAGCATTCGAAGATTTTCAATGAATCAAAGGAATCTGCATGGAAATTCACGAGTACAATTATTAACCTTAGCTATGATCCAACAGATGGAATTCATACTTACAATCTGGTTCTATAATACTCAAAAGAAAAGTCTATGTCGTTTTAAGTAGGGACGAAAAATCGCTAAATTTGTCGGAGAAAATGCAGTGGACGCCGCTTAGGGCTTGGCTCTTGTACAGGGTATTGTCTTTGTCGGGGGCTTGCTCCTGTTCATGGACCTGCCCTTGTTCAGAAGCTGAGCTCTAATGCGTCGTGGGTCGGCCCCGGTATTGCAGTACCTCCGGATCCGACCCAATTAATTCAACCAATTACAATTTGCTTCACGTCTCAAATGCTATCTTTTTCTTCAGGTGCCCTCTTCGTTGCGAAGGTTGGCAATCATCAATGCTATGCGTATTCTTGAAACAGGAAACAGCAGATCTAAACAACTGATTTGTTGTGCATCCGTACCGGTCACGCAGATTCTTCAGCCACGTGTGGCGTCTTCTTCCGACACTTCTTCTACCCTGTATTATCAGCTGTAACAAGCTGTACTTTGACCCTCTCATACTCTATAACTCTATGAAATTAGGGTGGATGTATACATGAATACATGGTGTGTCCCAAACAAATCTTATTTTCGTCCGTATTGGCGCATGACATCCCTCCTAGAAACAATTTGAACTGGTTTAAGTGTCAGTAGATTTCAATGTCCCGCAGCCGCACGCCATTAGACCCATCAAAATTTTTGTCGAAAGTTTTAAATCGATAGTAAAATTCCACATACTTCACAAAAATGTTGTACATTGAGATTGAATTCGAAAGATTGTCTGTTGGACTGATGGAACATTTGTATTTTTGAGCGCTCGTACTACTTACACGAGGGCTATATCATTTCGTCACGATGTCTGTATTTTTCGAATTTTGAGCCGAAAATGGTATCAAACGACTATGTTCGACTCACTGATGACGAATCCGTCGAAAAATTCGAATCTGTCCGTCCGTCCGGCCGTATACACGATAACTCTCGAATGGAATGTCCTAGAAACTTGAAATTTTCAGGGTAGGTTCGAATCTCGAATGCCGCGGTTGAGTTCGTTATTGGGCAAAATTCGTCGAGGGGTTCCGTAAATATGGCCGCTCGAAATTTTGTTTTCCTGATTACTTTTAAACTACAGATTCGATCGAGATGAAATTTTGCACTCCTATGGAAAATGAGGTTTTCAAGCTACATGCAAAATTTTGTTCAGCTCGCTTCACCAGAACCATAGAAACCATAGAAAATTGTAACTTTTGAACGGAAACGCCTAGGGATTTGAAATTTTCAGGATAGGTGTGGATCTCGAATGTCGTGATCACGTTCATCTATGAGCAGTATTATACTATGGATTCCGTAAATATGGTCGTTTGAAATTTAGTTTTCTTGATAATTTCGAAACTACGGATTTGATCGTGACGAAATTTTGTATACTAATTGAGAATGATATATTCAGGCAACATTTTGTTCAGATTCCATGACCAGAATCATAGAAAATTTCAATTTCCGAACGGAACGGCCTAGGGACTTAAAATTTTCAGGATAGGTGTGGATCTCGATTGTCGTGATCACTTTCATCTATGAGCAAAATTATACTAGGGGTTCCGTAAATATGGTCGTTTGAAATTTAGTTTTCTTGATAATTTCCATCCAGATTCGATCGTGACGAAATTCTGTATACTAATGGAGAATGATATATTCAAGCTACATTTCTCTAGATCGCATGACCAGAACCATAGGAACCATAGAAAATCATATCATTCGAACGGAAAGGCCTAGAGACTTGAAATTTTCAGGATAGGTGAAGATCTGAAATGTGGCGTTCGCGTTTATCAATGAGCAGAATTATACTAGGGGTTCCGTAAATACGGTCGTTTGAAATTTTGTTTTCTCGATAATTTCGAAACTACGGATTCGATCGTGATAAAATTTTGTATTTTAAACGAGAATGATATATTGAAGCAACATTTTGTCCAGGGTGGGTTTGGATCGCGAATTGAAATTTGGCACCTAGCTGAGGAATAATGTTTTCAAACTACGTGCAAAATTTTGTTCAGACGCATCACCAAGACCATAGATACCGTAGAAAATTCTAGAGAATTATCGAAAAAAAGTCTGGAGTTTCAGAATTTTTTTGACAGTTGTCGAAAATTCCTTCAATTGATTTCTAAAACTGGAAAATGCGAATCCACCTACAAGGTGCATGTACGAGCGCTCAAAAGCTCCTGCCTTCACGGCAGTGCTTTTCGTAATTTTTCTTGATACATGCGACCCCTTCCGTTTATTTCAATAATTTTTTGGTGTTGATAAGGTTGATTCATTATTTCATTTTTTTCCTGAGTCATTCATCAGTAGGTGATTGTATACATAAGCAATTTTTTCTGTCTCTTCTGTCAAAATCCCAAATAAGTTCGTCGATATAAGCTAATAAGTCTCTCAGTGATTCACACAGTTGTCCCTAAAGATGGTGTAACCTTCTGTACATATCTCGATAGAGTCTTCCTGGATGACGTATAGGCCCGTTTCTAGCTGCACAACTCATACTTACCTGGCGTAGGGGTTACCATGATCAACAAGGCGGTTCCCCCGGAGTGAGGCCCTTTCATTGCACTTCGATCGGGCTGACCTCTGCGATTATCCCTAATGCGGATAACTCGGGCGCGAAATTTTTGGTAGTCGGGACTGCGTACGCGCTGTCCCGGATCAAACAAGAAATATCAACTTCTATCCTCTCATCACCTTCTCTTAAATTTTAGATTAGATGGTGATCCAGGAATTTATTTATTCCAGAATGATCTCGCCTATAGTTTTGAGCTTGAGTAATTCGATCATACACGAGCACGAGTTCAGGACGTTCAGGTGACGAGTGGCTAGGGCTCAGGGAAGGAAGAAAATGTAATTTATTTTATATAAAGAATTGTACGGATCGTTGGGCCACATCGAAACCAAATTGCAAAATGTGACGATAAAATCGCGTACCAGGTCCAGGTTCGTGAAACTCTGAACGAGGAAACGAATTGATATATTTATGAGAAACCTTTGTGTAAAATTTGCAGAGTTTTATTATGGATTTGTTAACTTTTTCACCACAAATACTAGGTGTTTTGGTGTCATCAATTCAATTATAATAAAAGGAAATGAGATAATTATCAATCTGAGCAATAAAGCATGCGACGATAGCTCCATCTAGCGGCAAATATCGGAATATTTTCATTGAGCTAGAAGAAATCTACCTGTAATTCGACATAAACATTCATATATTCGAAAATACTCCCATAGATGGGATTTATACTTACAATCACGTTTATGTTACTCAGAAGAACTGTCTATGCCGCTTTTAGTATGAGGGAAAACTTGAATTAGGCATCGCTTCTCGGCCCTATGGCTAAGATCAAAGTGTAGTATCTGTTCTTATCAGCTTAATATCTGATACGCCCCGCATGCGGGGCCAGTATATTAAACTGATTTTTGGAAATTGATGGCGGTTAGGGGCTTGCTCCACCGCCATCGCGGGTTGGCCCGGTATTGCAGTACCTCCGGGATCGGCCCACTTTATTCAATGAATATCAAACTTGTCTACTCTTTTTTAACTCAGGAGTTTCACACCTCTTCGAAGTTTAGAGTATATGTATATGTTCACAAGGGTATCTTTCATTTCAGAGCCTTGTGGATATTCTCCCATCAGGTATTTCAAAGATGATACGGTCTGTCACGACTACTAATTTCATCCGTTTAAAGCAAACCTCTCAAGGTAATTCAAAATATTTCTTGTTGAATTCGCATTAAGTTTGACTTTGTAGAATTTCTTTTTGTGTTCTTCATCGAGTTTTATTCTTCTGAAAGCCAGTGTGAACCTATCGGAATTTTCACAATCCACTTCGACCTTAGAAAACCCCAGATTATTGAGCCATGTGTGTATTTCTTCACAAAAAGCATAGCTTCGTTCCTCACAATCCCCACTTTACTCGGTTCTCATATTGATAATTACAATTATGCTAAAAGATATCTAATTCAGAATATTTGGTTCTTTCTCTTCGATGATTCTTCGAGAATGAAACACAGTAGCTACTCTCCGACGTTCGATCTATTTCATACCCGATTATGATGGATGCATGGATTTTTTGCTGTGAAGGTATCTTTCCTATTTCGAAAAGCGTAATTTATTGACTAGATACTCATTGAACGGCGTCTACAAAAGTCATATTGAAACTCAGGATGTGAGTTAGAGGTGGGTCCAACCCGCTATTTCGGTTTAGCAGCTGCTTCTGCTACTGCTAAACAAAAATAGCTGCTATTTTAATAGCAGTCGCTATTTTGGCATTATTCGCCTCCTAACACGACACGTCTGAAAACCATAATAAATAAATATCTATTTGTTTTTGGTTTAAGAAGTATTTCGTTTATTCTGATTGAATTGGTTGATACTCGATGAAAATCCATAATCAAAACTGATGAAATAACTAATATGACGACGTGTTTCGCTGCCAAAGCAACATATCTTCAGGTGGTTAAGATATAACTGAATTAATTATATAAAAATTACGTAAAGCAATACTGTGAAGCTAGCTTTTGAGCGCTCGTTCATCCACTTTGTAGGTAGATTCGCATTCTCCAGTTTAAGAAACCAATTGGAAAGATTTTGACAGCTGTCAAAGAAAATTTCAAACTAAGGCGAAAATCCAAACTTCACGTCAGTGCTTTAGGTGACCAATTTTTTTTTTTCGATAATTCGCTAGAATTTTCTACGGTATCTGTGGTCTTGATAATGCGATCTAAACGGAATTTCCCACGTATTTTGAATACATTATTCTTCGTCTATGTGCGGAATTTCATCCCAATCCAATAAGTAGTTTCGAAATTATCAGAAAAAAAAAAGGTTGAACGGCTTTATTTACAGAACTCTAGTCTAATTTTTCTCATTGATGAACGTAACCGCGAAATTCGCGATCCGAAACCAATCCTGAAAATTTCAAGTCCCTAGGCCTTTCCGTTCGAAAGTTATGATTTAAATACAAAATTTCGTCACGATCAAATCCATAGTTTTGAAATTATCAAGAAAACTGAATTTCAAACGGCCATATTTACGGAACCCCTGATCAAATTTGGCTCATTGATGAACGTGACCGCAACATTCGAGATCCACACCTATCCTGAAAATTTCAAGTCCCTAGGCCTTTCCATTACAAAGTTATAATTTTCTATGGTTTCTATGGTTCTGGTCATTCGAAAAACAGACATCGTGACAAAATGATATAGCCCTCGTGTAAGTAGTACGAGCGCTCAAAAATAGCAGCTAAATTTCAAGCTTGTAATCATATTCATATTTTTTTTTAAGATCATAACCTGACAATCCGCTGGGTCCGCGCCAGTTCACTTCACAGTAAATATTAGTTGCTGAAAAATAGCAGCTAAATTTCAAGTTTGTTATGTTTTTCATATGTTTTTGAGCGCTCGTACTACTCACACGAGGGCTATATCATTTCGTCACGTTGTCTGTATTTTTCGAATTTTGAGCCGAACATGGTCTCAATCGACTATGTTCGACTCACTGATGACGAATCCGTCAAAAAATTCGAGTCTGACCGTCCGGCCATCCGTCCGTATACACGATTACTCTCGAACGGAATGTCCTAGAAACTTGAAATTTTCAGAGCGGTTGAGTTCGTTATTGGGCAAAATTCGCATAGGGGTTCCGTAATTATGGCCGCTCGAAATTTTGTTTTTCTGATTACTTCTAAACTACTGATTCGTTCGAGTTGAAATTTTGCACTCAGATGGAGAATTACGTGCTCATGCTACTCGCAAAATTTTGTCCAGCTTCCATGACCAGAACCATAGAAACCATAGAAAATTATAACTTTGTAATGGAAAGGCCTAGGGACTTGAAATTTTCAGGATAGGTTAAGATCTCGAAAGTCGCGGTCACGTTCATCAATGAGCAAAATTAGACTAGGGGTTCCGTAAATATGGCCGTTTGAAATTCAGTTTTCTTGATAATTTCAAAACTATGGATTTGATCGTGCCTAAATTTTGTATTTAAATTAAGAATGATATATTCGAGCTACATTTTTTCCAGGTCGCATGATCAGGACCATAGAAACCATAGAAAATCATAACTCTCGAACGGAAAGGCTTATGGACTTGAAAGTTTCAGGATAGGTTCGGATCGCGAATTTAGCGGTCACGTTCATCAATGAGCAAAATTAGACTAGAGGTTCCGTAAATATATTTTTCCTGAAAATTCCGAAACTACCCATTGGATTGGAATGAAATTTCGCACATAGATGAAGAATAATATATTAAAACTACGTGGGAAATTTTGTCTAGAACGCATTACCAAGACCATAGATACCGTAGAAAATTCTATCGAATTATCGAAAAAAAAATTGGTCACCTAAAGCACTAACGTGAAGTATGGATTTTCGCCTAAGTTTGAAATTTTCTTTGACAGCTGTCAAAATCTTTCCAATTGGTTTCTTAAACTGGAAAATGCGAATCTACCTACAAGGTGCATGTACGAGCGCTCAAAAGCTCCTGCCTCCACGGCAGTGCGTTTCTCAATTTTTTTAAGATCATATGTAAAATAAATTAATTTTGAGAAATAGACGTGTTCTGGACTTTCATTACTTTCATTTTACTTTATCACAACGTTTCAACTGATCAGTCGTCTTCAGGTGAATACTGCAGTATTCACAAATCTAAAACCCAAGCAATAATATTATGATGACATAAAAATTGGCTCGACCCCAAACTGGCGTAGGTATGCACTTCTCAGGTAGTAAATCGGAATAGCAGTGTGAAATAGCATAGCAGTGATATCGAAAATTGGTTAGCCTGGCGATCCGCTAGGTCCGCGCCCGTTCACTTCGCAGTGAATATCAGTTGCTAAAAAATAGCAGCTAAATTTGAAGCTCGTAGCAGTCGGCAGCTTGCCGAATCAAATAGGCAGTCAAAAAAAAAGCAGGTTCCAACCCACCTCTAATGTGAGAATCGATTTTTATCATTAGAGCATTCGTCAGATGTCCGCAAAGATGGTGCCACATTCTATTCATATCTCTATAGTAACTTTCGGAATGACGTATATGTCCGTTTCGAGCTTCACAGCTCATACTTACCTGGCGTAGGGGTTACCATGATCAACAAGGCGGTTCCCCCGGAGTGAGGCCCTTTCATTGCACTGCGATCAGGCTGACCTCTGCGATTATCCCTAATGCGGATAACTCGGGCGCGAAATTTTTGGTAGTCGGGACTGCGTACGCGCTGTCCCGGTTCAGTTAATTAACATCAACTTCTTGTCTTTCAATAATTGTCTTCAGTTGAAGCAAATAGCTTGTCCTGACCGCTTAGCCTAGTTATACTATTTATAGACTCATAGGCGATCATATTGGTTGGTAGTTTTTCTTCACAGACCAACATCATTTTGCAGATTGAAACGAGTTGCTCTAGGAATTTCAATATCGTTGTAATTTTTCTTTTGTTTAGTCAAGGGGAATCCTCATGAGTCATGGACGAACTATCTCCGATAGTTAGAACAGTGTGAGACTTCGTGTTAAGCACGACCTATTCTAACTAAACCTTACCTGCTATCTTAGAGTCCGGGCATTTATTACCTATTAACCTTTTGACTCTTCTTGTTCGCATATCTTTCACGATCTTTGTCGTGTGATAATTGTGTTTGAATTTGAATTTCATAGGAGTCTCTTCTTCTTGATAATTGAAATTGAGTGTACTCGATTTCTGTTTCTACGTAGTTGATCTCTGGGTCTTTTGTGATAGGTGGGTATCCTAACCACATCTCCTGCGGGGTTGTAGTCAACTAGTCTTCTTAGCTCATCATTTGGGTGTTGACTTGCTTTTTCAAATATCTTCTCGTCCTTCTTTTCTAGGAAATCTGTGACAGTTTCCCATTCTAAGGCTCTGTGGATTTGTTGGTTTCTTACGAACCAGGGCATATTCATTGCTGCTCTGAGCAGTTTATTTTCTGTTGTTAGAACCTTCTTTATATGGCTATTGGCTGCATGGCCCTATGCCGCCGAGCCATATGTTAGTTGGGGTCTTGCAATTGACTCGATCATTCGTTGCTTCGTGCTTTGGTACTTCCTAGCAGTGGATAAAGTCTACTACTCATTGCTGGGTTTGTTTCATTCACTGCAAATATGGTTTTTGTATCTAAGTCCTTTATCTAGTTTTACTCCTAGATATTTGACTTCATTTACCCATTTTATCTCTTCTCCATCTATCCTTAGGGTTGGAATTAGTTTCAAGTCTCCGATTCTGTAGTAGAATAGCTTGGCTCTTGCTTGCTATTTATTTGAAATTTCCATTTAATGAACCGTTCTTCTAAATCTTCTAGTGCTTCTTGCAGTCTTCTGTGTAGGACATCATGTCGTCGATGTCTGAAGGCTATTCCCGTGTCGTCTGCATAAATGGGTAGCAGATTTCTTGATATATGTTGTAGAGAAGAGGTCCTAGAACTGATCCTTGGGGCACTCCTGCTTCTACTTGCCTGGTGGAAGATAATGTGTCGTCTATTTCGACATAAAAATTCCTGTTCCTCAGGTAGTTTCTTATTAACTTGCAGGTTTTGGTGGTGTATCCTGCCATCATCATTTTGTAAGCAAGTCCTTCGGGCCAAACTCGGTCGAAGGCTCTCTCGACATCGAATAGAACTAATCTTGTGGCTTGTTTATTTTGAAATCCCTCAGTGACATATTCAGTGATCCTTAACAGTTGAAGTTCTGTGGAATGATTTCTTCTGAATCCAAATTGTTCCGGTGGTATCAGATTCAGCGCTTCTGTTTCTTCATTGAGTCTTTTTGCCACGACTCTTTCGACAATTTTTCCAAGTGATGACAGTAGACTTATCGGCCTGTAGTTTTGTGGGAATTTTCTATCTTTTCCCGGCTTATTGAACACAATTACTTCTGCTGTTTTCCATATTTCCGGATAGTATTCTGTTCTCATTACTGCGTTTGCTATATTGGTTAGCGCTGCTATTCCTTTTATGGGCAAATTCCGTAACATAAAGTTTGTTACTTTGTCCTTCCCTGGAGCTTTCCTGTTTTTCAATTTCTTGATGATTTCTTTAATTTCCGTTGGTGTTCTTGGATTTGGGATGGTATCGCCCTCCGGGTGTTCAACATCAACTCTTCATTTCCTTCGATTTCTTCGTCTAAGTCTTCATTGTCATCGTCTTCTCTGTAGTTGATTCTGGCTTCTCGTTGTGGTTGAAATAATAGACCAAATGTCCGACGTTCAAAATCGTGTTTCACCAACCGTGTTGATTGCCTTTGAACCCCCTTTTAAAGTTCATTGCAGATACTGGTGAGAAAGTTCGAAAATTATTTAAAAGTCGAATATTTCCAGAATTTGTAAGTTAAATAACGATTCCAAATCGAAATGTAGGTATCGTCAATACTTCTTTAACAAGACATGCGCATGGGGACAGGCAACAATACCTCCCTATCTAATCACTAGGGGGCATTTACGTCCCTTATTCACTATAAATCCCTTGAAACTACAGTTCACCTTTCTTCAAGTAGGCAGAAAAACCTAAAGTACTTATCGCTTCTCGGCCCTATGGCTAAGATCAAAGTGTAGTATCTGTTCTTATCAGCTTAATATCTGATACGCCCCGCATGCGGGGCCAGTATATTAAACTGATTTTTGGAAATTGATGGCGGTTAGGGGCTTGCTCCACCGCCATCGCGGGTTGGCCCGGTATTGCAGTACCTCCGGGATCGGCCCACTTTATTCAAAGAATTGCAATCGTTTCTTCAGACAAGAGTTCCAACTCTTTTTTTTTGCAGTTTTGGTTTATTTCAAAGTTGCTTTTTACTTAGATACTCCCTAAGTCATTAAGTATTTCAGAATGAGCGGCTTGCCTTTATTGTCTTTGTGTCGAGTAAAAACTGAACATGAAAACTACTTCAATCTCTCAACCCGCATGATGCTTGCTTACTTAGAAGGATATGTAGTGAAATTCGACATTGAAATCCTCTTTTTGAGCGCTCGTACAACTTACACGAGGGCTATATCATTTCGTCACGATGTCTGTATTTTTCGAATTTTGAGCCGAAAATGGTCTCAATCGACTATGTTCTACTCACTGATGACGATTCCGTCGGAAAATTCGAGTCTGTCCGTCCGGCCGTCCGTAAGCACGATAACTCTCGAACGGATCAACCTAGAGACTCGAAATTTTCAGTGTAGGTTCAGATCCCAAATGCCTCGGTTGAGTTCGTTAATGGGCCAAATTCCACCAGGGGTTCCGTAAATATGGCCGTTCAAAGTTTTGTTCCCCTGATTACTTGAAAACTACAGATTTGATTGAGATGAAACTTTGCATTCAAATGGAGAATGAGGTTTTCAAGCTACATGTGAAATTGTCCAGATCGCATGACCAGAACCATAGAAACCATAGAAAATTGTAACTTTTGAACGAAAACGCCTAGGGACTTGAAATTTTCAGGATAGGTGTGGATCTCGAATGTCGTGATCACGTTCATCTATGAGCAAAATTATACAAGGGGTTCCGTAAATATGGTCGTTTGAAATTTAGTTTTCCTGATAATTTCAAAACTACAGATTCGATCGTGACGAAATTTTGTATACAAATGGAGAATGATATATTCAAGCCACATTTCTCCAGATCACATGACCAGAACCATAGAAACCATAAAAAATCATAACTTTCGAACGGAAAGGCCTAGGGACTTGAAATTTTCAGGATAGGTGTGGATCTCGAATGTCGCGTTCACGTTTATCAATGAGCAGAATTATACTAGGGGTTCCGTAAATACGGTCGTTTGAAATTCTGTTTTCTCGATAATTTCGAAACTACGGATTCGATCGGGATGAAATTTTGTATGTTAATCGAGAATGATATATTAAATCAATATTTTGTCCAAATCGCATGACCAGAACCATAGAAACCATAGAAAATTGTAACTAAACAACACGGAAAGGCCTAGGAACTTGAAATTTTCAGGGTGAATTTGGATTGCGAATATCGCGGTCACGTTCATCAATGAGCAAAGTTAGACTAGGGGTTCCGTGAATATAACCGTTCAAAAAATTTTTTTACTGATAGTTCCGAAACTAATGATTGGATTGGAATGGAATTTTGTACCTAGCTGAGGAATAATGTATTCAAACTACGTGCGAAATTTCGTAGAAAATTCTAGCGAATTATCGAAAAAAAATTGGTCAGCTGAAGCACTGGCATGAAGTCTGGAGTTTCGCCTAAGTTTCAGAATTTTTTTGACAGCTGTCTAAATTTCCTTTCATTGATTTCTAAAACTCGAAAATCTACCAACAAGGTGAATGTACGAGCGCTCAAAAGCTCCTGACTTCACGGCAGTGCTTTTCGTAATTTTTCTCTCTCACCTCGCCTCAGTTTTGTTTCGTTAGGAATTGCAGATTGAATAATTGATTTCGAATTTTGTGAAAAGTTCGGACATCGAACCGAAACGATGGGTGTGTGAAATAGGGTGTGAATTCGTTTTTATAAATCGCACGCATTCCTTATACTTTATGGTTTTGAATGGTATCGAATATATTTCGTAGGTTCTATCGATTATTCACTCATCCAACGCCATCTACAAGAGTCATATTCAACTCCAGGTTGGCAGCAAATATAAATCAATAGGGCATTTGGTGTATTACAGTTGTCCCTTAAGGTGGTGCCACCTTCTGCACATATCCCAATACAGCCTTTTGGAATGACGTATAAGCCCGTTTCAATCTGCACAATTCATACTTACCTGGCGTAGGGGTTACCATGATCAACAAGGCGGTTCCCCCGGAGTGAGGCCCTTTCATTGCACTTCGATCGGGCTGACCTCTGCGATTATCCCTAATGCGGATAACTCGGGCGCGAAATTTTTGGTAGTCGGGACTGCGTACGCGCTGTCCCGGATCAATTAAGAAATATTAACTTCCTTCCTTATACCTCCAATTGCTAACTTTTATGAAACATTTCCCGATTTTCCGCCGAACCGAACAAGAGATCTCTCCAGAGGCTTGGGGCTGTTGCTGTTCCGGAAGTTGTTGGTACATCAATACACAGCCGTCTTTATAGATAGCCTGGAACGAAGTCTGGCATCGTCGCATCCGAACGTAAATGGTAGGTATACTAGTGCGGAGCGATAGCGCGAGATATAGTATTATTTCACATTCAAATCACTAGTCAAGTCATCAAATTAATTTTTTGCTGGAAGAAAAATGAACATAAGACCCTACTTAGTCAATAAATTGAATATCTCAGTAAGTTTTGCACAATAATCTCATGATAAAGTTGAAATTGAAATGATATTTCTCTGAATTTTTATTCAATTTATTGTTCAGCAAGAACCACGGAAAGGTGTAAGGTCATCTCTTGCCAAAAAAAAAAACTTAAATAAAATTCTCAACATAAATATAAACTCTCAAACATAACAAATAAATGAATAAATATAGAAATATATTAAGTAATGAAAATTTCGAAAAACTCATAACAAAGTGAATTTTAATCTTAAATGGTTTTTTTTTGCTATCTCCTAAATGTTTTCTTTTCTTCTCCATTTGCTCGACTTTTGAATCATTATTTCTATTTTTCACATAATTTTTGAGCAGTAAATTCGCGAAAATGGAGCAGAGTGAATTTAAAATGTTACATTTGAGAGATAGTTTTTATTTCCACTGTCAGAATTAGGGGATATTTCTAATGACGAAGAAATTGATCTCAAATAACTTTTAGAAGGCAAAATAAAAAATTTTCTCATTAATTCATAACATGAAGGTGACTGTGAAAATAATATAAATGACATAACTATAGTACTTGATGAATATTTAATTCTTTTTGCTATGACCTGTCGTAATTGGTCTGTAATGATTTCTACCTGTCTGAATTTGTCAAAATTTTCATTATTTCTATCAGCTAAAAATAACTCTAAGGAAGCTAAAGAACTTTTCAATGAATCTGACATAGATTCTTCAGGTACTGCATCTTCATTATTTACATTTTTATAACGAGAAAGTAAATTTGTAATTTGAGACCACCTACTAAGTGTTAGATCGTACGGAAGAATCCATTTTAAATCATTTTGAGAGATCTGAATATTTTTAATAAATAATTTTAATCTAAGGTCTCTATCTATTTGAACTGAAACATCCACAGATAATGATTTTTCGAAATTAATTATATAAAAATGAATCTTTTCATCGAATTTCTTAATCTCCCATCAATTTTGATTGAATAATTATTGATTAGGTCATCGAAATCTTTTATCATGTCCGAACTCAAAAAGGCTTCTAGGTATTTCATTATCCTGCCGAGAAATGATTTCATTTTTTCTAAGCTGAGGATCGGTCCTCGGTTTTGGAGTTGATTTTGTGAGATACTTCGGTAAATTTGGAAAAACTTTGGGAATAGCGTTTTTTTTTAATTTAGGATATTTTAATGATAACAATTGAATGGTTCCATCTGGCTTTAAAAATTTATCATTCTTAATAATATCACTTTCTTCGAAATGTTTCTCGCAAACTGAACTAGAAGAGGTCGGAATAAAATCTTTTCTTGGGAAAGCTTTTATCCATAGAAGCTTCAGCTCTTCATTTTTGGGAAATTTAAAACAACTTACATAATTCCTATCTTTCTGATACGAATAATTGCTTCTACAATTTGGAACACAACACGATCTACCATCTTGATTCTCAGTAGATGATCTCAAATATACCCACCAAAATTACTGAAAACAACACTTTCACTTCACTTAAATCACTATTACACTTCAGTTTGAACTTTATTACACTCATTTAATTCACAAAAACACAAATACCAACAAAAACACGTGCGTAACCTATTACGACTTGTTGAACTGAAAACTCGATTATGCGAAGCCCCCGAGTTCCATATCCCTCCGTCCAACGTTGCCAGTTTTCTCTCGTTCCAGGCTTCTAATAAAGACGGCTGTGATCAATATAACCTTACTGATCTATCTCTTCGATTGATTCTGCTATGCCGTGATTAACTGAGACGGTGTTGCCTCTCGTTGTTGGAGCTTCGGTTCGGATCTTCACAAATGCTTACGACCCAAATTGTATATTCAGGGCGAATGCTAAGAAAATATAACGAATGATAGTGATTGTATTTCAATTTTTTTCCATCGTGTTGCTTCGAAGAATACAAATTTTTAGAAATTTTCCGAAATTGCCTGGTTCAACATAAGTCATTTCAAATCATGGCCCATAATATGATTGCCAACAGAATAGATGAGATTTAACTAGAAACATCGAGCGTAAAGAATTCCCACATGGAAATGAAGATGAAATGTTCAAATAAAAAGGATCTGCATCGGCCGGGAATCGAACCCGGGCCGCCCGCGTGGCAGGCGAGCATTCTACCACTGAACCACCGATGCTTGTTGATGCAAAGCTTAGATTCTACGAAATCGAAACTACTTTGTGCAACAAGAAATACCTTGACCTACCTTTACTGGTTTGCTGGGAGATGCGCGTTTTTGTAGCCCAAATTAGCTGCAGTTCGTTGTTCTTCTTGTTCAGCCATCGCCGCCAAGTTTGTCACATTGCTATCGAGACTTCCCCTTGCAGCAAGGGACAGAAGTATGCAATTTTAATTATAGCCATTTCGTAATAATTATAAATTGAATGTACAGGATGGAAAAATTTCGATGTTTTAGCACTACAATTTATCAGAGATAAATCTGATATCCCATTCTCGTTCCTTTTTTCTGAGGAACTAACAAGAGTATTATTCATTTTTGGCCACCTCCTTTCGTTTTCGAGTTATAAGCCAAAATTGGAAAAATGGCGATGTTGAAAAAAGTTCATATCTCCGTTAATACTGATGATAGAGCTCTGGAATCGAAACATAATACAGGCACTTTTTTGCGTAGAATCCAGTGGTGTGCTCGTCTTTTCAGCAGGATTTTTAATTAAGGAGCTATGACCCAAAGTTATGTTTTTATAAATGGGAACACTTGTTTTCTGTGCCATTTTTTGAAAGCTCAATTTTACTGATTTCAAAAATATACAACATCGTATGGTTTGTATCAATATATATATAATGGAAAATGGTCAAAAACTATTTTACATCTAAGAGTCTCAATATTCCAATGGTTTCCTAGGTGGCTTGAACACAGTTTCAAATATTCATCTATTGAATACGGTGCGAAGTATCGAAAAAAGGTGTCGACTGTGCATTGCTGCGGATGGACAACGATTTGAGCATCTTCTGTAAAAACTTGATCCTCATTCAAAGTTATTATTGAACAATTGTTATCACTATTAGGACTTAAATATTATTTTTTCTTTTTTCCTTTCCTCATTGAATTGTTGAGTTTAATCATACATATATACGTTATTTCATATGCAATTTAAAATTGATTGGTACTTGCGCGTATTCATTCTGGATACCTATAAAAATAATCTTTTGATGCAACCATCTCATTATAACTGTATCGGTTGAAACAGTCGATCATGTGGATGTTTTCGTTATTTTCGAATCAATTTTGAGATAAAAAAATATATCTAGATTCGAATTTTGTTGAAATTAGTAAAAGGCATAGAAATAATGAGATTGACGGAAGGAGACTGCTATTGTTATATGAAGCTCTATTTTTCTGTGCTCATCAACAGTTGAAACCATCGAAATATTGAGACTCACAGATGAAAGAAGGTTTTTGACCATTTTCTATTATTTATATTGATGCAAACCATACGATGTTGTATATTTTGGAAATCAGTGAAAATTAAGCTTTCAAAAAATGGCACAGAGAACAAGTGTTCCCAATTATAAAAACATAACTTTGGGTCATAGCATAATAATTCAAAATCAGGCTAAAAAGACGAGCACGCCACTGAATTCTACGTAAAAATTGCCTGCATAATGTTCTGATTTCAGAGCTCTACCATCGGAGATATACATTTTTTCTATATCGCCATTTTTCCAATTTTCGCTTATTACTCGGAAACAAAAGAAGGTAGCCAAAAATGATATGTACTACTCTTGTTAGTTTCTCAGAAAAGGAGAACGAGAATGGGGTATAAGATTTTGTCTCTCCCCTCCGATTTAAAAGTTGTAGTGCTAAAACATCGAAATTGGCCTACCTGTACAACCTTGAATAGAAAAATTGATGAAAAGCACTGCCGTGAAGTCGAGAGCTATAGGTAGATTCCCATTTTCCAGTTTTAGAAACCAACTGAAACAATTTTTGAAAGCTCTCAAAGAAAATTTCAAACTAAGGCGAAACTCCAGACTTCACGTCAGTGCTTTAGGTGACCAATTTTTTTTCGATAATTCTCCAGAAATTCCTACGGTATCTATGGTCTTGGTAATGCGATCTGACCAAAATTGCACATTGTTTGAATAGGTACATTATTCTGCATCTATGTGCAAAATTTCATTCCAATCCAATCAGTAGATTCGAAATTATCAAGAAAAACATATTTAGAACGGCGATATTTACGGAACCCCTTGCTCATTGATTGATCGATTTTGATAAACGTGACCGTGACATTCAAGATCCACACCTACCCTTAATATTTCAAGTCCCTAGGCCGTTCCGTTCGGAAATTGAAATTTTCTATGGTTCTGGTCATGGAATCTGGACAAAATGTAGCCTGAATATATCATTCTCAATTAGTATACAAAATTTCGTCACGATCGAATCCGTAGTTTCGAAATTATCAAGAAAACTAAATTTCAAACGACTTTATTTACGGAACTCCTAGTCTAATTCTGCTCATTGATGAACGTGAACGCGACATTCGAGATCCACATCTATCCTGAGAATTTCAAGTCTCTAGGCCTTTCTGTTCGAAAGTTATAATTTTCTATGGTTTTGGTCATGCGAGCTTGAATATATCATTCTCTATAGGGGAAGAATCACGGAGTGGGCGACATCTACATTTAATCGTTTAAAATACCCGAGAGGTGAACAACAAACTAACTTGTGTGTTTTTGTGTGGGAGAAGTGTGAATTATTTGTATTATTTTGTCATTTATGTATCGAAAGTGATATATTTGGATGATATTTTATGGACAATTGTTTCAAATAAACTGTATACGATTTGAAAATGCAACGGATTGTAAGAGAAGAGGTTAAGGGGTAATGTGGGAATAAGATCACGAAAATTATGTTCTGTTCCTCATATAAGTAGTACAAAAATGTTCGAAGTGGTTATCTCGACTTTCACAGGCATTATTATTAATTCCGCAATCTTATAAGAAATATTTGATTCAATTTTTATGAAAGACAGAATATTTTGATCACCTCTCTGCCCGACATTTTGTCACATTCAGCGCCATCTCGTGGTACGTGATCTGCCCCTATTAGTATACAAAAATCCGTAATTATCAAGAAAACTAAATTTCAAACGACCATATTTACGGAACCCCTAGTCTAATTTAAGGGGTCCACACCTTTCCTGGGAATTTCAAGTCCCTAGGCCTTTCCGTTCGAAAGTTATAACTTTCTGTAGTTTCTAAGGTTCTGGTAATGCTATCTGGACAAAATTCTGCATGTACTTTGAACACGTCATTCTTCATTTGAGTTCAAAATTTCATCTCGATCGAATCTGTAGTTTCGAAGTAATCAGCAGAACCCCTGGTGGAATTCTGCCCATTAATCCGAACTCAACCTCCGCATTTCGGAACTGAAACCAAACTGAAAATTTCAAGTCTCTAGGTTGATCCGTTCGAGAGTTATCGTGCTTACGGCCGGACGGACGGACGGACAGACTCGAATTTTCCGGTGGATTCGTCATCAGTGAGTCGAACCTTGTCGATTAAGACAAATTTCGGCTCAAAATTCGAAAAATAAATACATTGTATGCTCAAAAAATATTGATCGAATGTGAACGTTACGATAAGCATTGCCTTTAGAACTCCAGCCTTTTCAGTGCTTTGATATTCGAAGGCAGATGGTTGTGAAGAAATATAACATATAACACAATCACCAAACCATGTTGCCGAAATTTAGATTAGAAAATAAATCTAGTGGATACGATTAACATCAATGAAACTGCTGGACTAAAAGAAAAGCCAATTAATAGAACTTTCGAGAGAAAAAATAATATGCATCGGCCGGGAATCGAACCCGGGCCGCCCGCGTGGCAGGCGAGCATTCTACCACTGAACCACCGATGCTTGGGGTAACTAGAAGGAGCAGTAATTTAAATTCTATGAGTTGAGTTGAACTTTCACGACAAGATGTGAATGTCTGTATACTACTCCTCCAGCACAATGAGGAAATCCATAACGAAGCAACCCCAGATAGAGGTAGACAGACTGATGAGATATTTCAAGAAATGGAGGTTCAAGATTAATACGAAGAGAACAGTTGCCATACACTTCGGTGGCACAAATTTGAAGAAGTAAAGAACAGGGAACATCATGATAGAAAACCAGAAGATGAAGCAAAATATCTCGGCGTGACCATAAAAGAAAAGCTGAAATTCAACAAACAAATGAAAGAAATCAAAAAGAAGAACAGGCAACTCCATATTAATACCAGGTCCTAAATGCAAACAGCAAACTTTCGCTGGAAAACAAGATGAAGATAATTGAGACAGTGCTAATACCAAGCATAACGTCGCAGGACTAGTCTGGTTCAATGTCGAAAGTAGCAATAAGAAAGATCTACAAAGTACGTTGAATAAAATAATACGGATAGATGTAGATGCCCCATAAGCAATAAACAAATAAGAGAAGAATTAAAGATACCAACAATCAAGGAAATAATCAAACCAACAAACTAAGAAGACAATCGAAACGATGAAAGAACACGAAAAACAAGAGATAATAAGGATGGTAATGATACCAGTCAGAACTATAGACAAGAGAAAATACCCCTTGCAAAGAAGCCAATGACGAATAGCAAAGAACCATGCAAAAGAGAGGATGGCCTCTCCAATCTCCAAGTAAACAACAGGAAAAATTACATTAAAGTCGAAGGGAAGTACATTCCATTCCGTTGCAAAAACCATGAGCTATGATGCTTGATTTTATCCCCAGAAAAGTAATCATTGCAATATTCCGATCATTTCAGTTGAGGTGATTAGGACGATCAGGTAAAAAAATATTAGGAACGGTGAAATTTCTGGGGTTGTTCCTAGACTGTTTATTGAAGTGGAAAGATCATGTTGATTATCTTTCAGGAAATTTCCTTTCTGTAGTCTATACACTGAGGATTTTAAGGGATAATATGGATTAGGAAACCTTGAAATTGTTTATTATTCTAGCTTATAACTCAATATTTATGGATCAATTTTTTGGGGAGGAGTTCCATGTGTGTCTGTATAATTCAGAAATTATCAATAACGGTTATTTTCAGATTGGGTTATAGAGAGTCTCGTGGATTTTTTATTGTTTGTGGGTTGTATATTTACAAGATTCTAGTGTTTTTGCAAAAGCAAAATGATTATAAAAATCAAAATAATTCAAAGCATAAGCTTCTATCCTGTGCACAATTCGAGTATGATTGAGAAAAGTTGCATTTATATGGCCATCAAAATATTCAACCCCAAGATGTGTGCAGATACTAAATGACCATAAAGTTGAAAAAAGCCTTCGGGGAGAAATATACAGTAGTCCTTCTCTATTGAGGAATTCGAAATGGCCAGTCGGTCCCTGGTACAAGTGCATTTGAATTTTTCGTGAATGTTAAATTGTTTGTATCAGACCTGTTTTTGAGCGCCCGTACTACTTACACGAGGGCTATATAATTTCGTCACGATGTCTGTATTTTTCGAATTTTGAGCCGAAAATGATCTCAATCGATAGAGTTCGACTCACTGATGACGAATCCGTTGGAAAATTCGAGTCTGTCCGTCCGGCCGTCCGCCCGTAAGCACGATAACTCTGGAACGGAACAACCTAGAGACTTGAAATTTCCAGTGTGGGTTCAGTTCCCGAATGCCTCGGTTAAGTTCGTTAATGGGCCAAATTCCACCAGGGGTTCCGTAAATATGGCCGTTCAAAGTTTTGTTTCCCTTATTACTTGAAAACTACAGATTTGATCGAGATGAAATTTTGCACTCAAATGAAGAATGAGGTGTTCAAGCTACATGTGAAATTTTGTCCAGATCGCAATACCAGAACCATAGAAAATTGAAATTTGAACGGAAACGCCTAGGGACTTGAAATTTTCAGGATAGGTGTGGATCTCGAATTTCGTAATCACATTTATCTATGAGCGAAATAATACTAGGGGTTCCGTAAATATAATCGTTTGAAATTTAGTTTTCTTGATAATTTCAAAACTACAGATTCGATCGTGACGAAATTTTGTATATTAATGGAGAATGATATATTCAAGCTAAATTTCTCCAGATCACATGACCAGAACCATAGAAAATCATAACTTTCGAACGGAAAGGCCTAGGGACTTGAAATTTTCAGGATAGGTGTGAATCTGAAATGTCGCGTTCACGTTTATCAATGAGCAGAATTATACTAGGGGTTAAATACGGTCGTTTGAAAATTTTGTTTTCTCGATCATTTCGAAATTACGGATTCGATCGAGATGAAATTGTGTATTTTAATCGAGAATGATATATTAAAGCAATATATTGTCCAGATCGCATGACCAGAACCATGGAAACCATAGAAAATTGTAACTTTTGAACGGAAAGGCCTAGGAACTTGAAATTTTCAGGGTGGGTTTGGATCGCGAATATTGCGGTCACGTTCATGCAAAATTAGACTAGGGGTTCCGTAAATATGGCCGTTCAAAATATATTTTTTCTGATAGTTTCGAAACTACTGATCGGATTGGAATGAAATTTCGCACCTCCCCAGCTTCTCGACGGTTGCTGAAAGAAATATTAACGATTCAGTTGTCAAATCCTGATAAACATGCTTTTCTATATTGCGCAGGATTCAACAAGTTGAAAACGTCGAAGACAGGTAAAGAGATAAATTTGTTATGAAAGAGCGAGAAATTAGTGGTTCTGAAAAGAACCGATATTGTTGAATGTAAGAACGCTTTTCCCTTTATTTGGAACTGGTGTATTTAGTCACTGCCTTGGTACCTTCGCTTACAGCGTGCTTGGCTAACTCTCCTGGCAAGAGAAGTCTTACTGCTGTCTGTATCTCCCTGCTAGTGATCGTGGAACGTTTGTTGTAGTGAGCAAGTCTGCTCGCTTCGGCGGCGATGCGTTCGAAAATATCGTTAACGAAACTATTCATGATGCTCATAGCCTTGCTTGAAATACCGGTATCAGGGTGGACTTGCTTCAAAACTTTGTAGATATAAATAGCGTAACTTTCCTTCCTCTTGCGCTTCTTCTTTTTGTCGGTTTTGGTAATATTTTTCTGGGCCTTTCCGGCTTTTTTGACCGCTTTACCACTTGCTTTAGGAGGCATCGCGAACACAAGTAATCAACTAATAGATACGTAACACTGTCAACAATAAGTAATGAGTGATTAAACGCTTTTGCGCTCTGCTTATAAATTGGGTGCGTCTTCCATTCTTAACTCCGCCTATCTTGGTTCAAATCCATTCAATATTCACAGGATAAAATAAAAATATACTTCTACATCTACGTTCATATTTTCAAACTAGAATTATTGCTTAAATGTAACATGTCCGAAGATGTATAAATAATACAACAAAGGCATATAACAGAAGAAAACGTCAATTCAACTCATAACTCATAAAACTCTGTTAATTAAGTTATAACAATTCTTATTCAAAAGCAATGTTTCAACCTTTTTCTCAACAAACAAACATTCGAGGAATTCTTCACTTTAGCAGGAAAAGCATTGAAAATTTTACATCCAACATAATGTAAATTTCTCTGATAATACGTAGTACTATGTTTTTCGGGTACTAACGAATATTTACATCTGGTATTATAATCATGACTACTTTCATTGACAGATAAAGACTTGACATAAACACACCTCATAAATGTAAATTCCTATCAAAGTTGATATTTTCACATCTCTAAAAGCTAGTCACATGATTTTCGGAAAGGAATTCCAGCTATTATTGTAATTGCATATTTTTGTAAAACAAAAACTCTATTAACATCTGTAGCACATCCTCAGTTAAGAGTACCATATCTTGAGTGACAATGGATGCTCGCAAAGTAAATAGTTCTTAGTATTACTTGCCTACAATTACTTTTCATAAATATCTAAATGAAAAACAACCACTGCGGAGATTTCCACAAAAAACATCAATATGCTCAGTCCACCGACACCGAGAATCAATAACGATACCCAACTAATATGCAAAGGAAGCCGAATTATAGATCGACCACTGTGGCACTGTGTCCGGAAAATGAAAATATGCCCTCGACGAGAAAATACTCTTACACCTCCATTGCACGGAGCAAATGGAATGGCATATACATTTGAAAAGACAGGAGTACGTACGGAACAGAAATTGAGTGCACTCAATTTCAAATATCACGAAGAAGAGACTTTCCCATGAAAGTCATAGATAACACAACAATCACTGTCTCACACTGTTCTATATATCGCAATTAGTTCGTCCATGAGGATTCACCCTGAATAAACAAAAAAAAAACGTAAGAAGAACGTATAAGAAGATGAAAACAGCAGGATACTGAGATAATATCTCAAAAGGTGTCGAATAATAAAGAAATTATCTGGGAAAAATAAACTCAGACTTGAGAACACTCCACTATCAAATGCTTGGAATAGGGGTGACCTAGCGATCAGTCCTAGGCTCTCTATGGTATAACATAATAAATATTTATGATATACCCAAGAATCCCAGAAATAGGTCAGTTTTCTTCGCAGACGATACAGGAATAATAATAATGTTAACGAATGACTTTATTATTATATATTATTACTCAAAAATTAAAAATTAGAGAAACTTCTATCGTATTCTCTTATACCGAAAATTAAACATGAATAAGTAATGAATTCTGAAGTTTTTGTATCCGTTGCTTATTAACATACCTCAAACAGTACAAAATGTAACCATAGCTCAAACGAGAGAGGACCAAAGACTCACAAAGTAACCCCATATTATATTGTTTTTTGAACACATGAATAATACAGAGAATTTCAGCTTATTATGCATCAGCACACCCAAATTTCTCATTGCCCATCATTACGGTATTATCTCCAGTGAAGAACCTTAGCTTATTATTCCTCCTTCCGAACAAAATGGTCACTAATCTATCGACATTTTAATTTGTGAACAACGACATCGTGACATCTCTATAATAGAATCCAGATTGCAGGGATGGCTTGACACTTGACACATACCATCAGTAAGGAAGGATAAGAAACTATCATCAGCACAGTAATGCGCCGAAGAGGAGAGAACAAACCGCACTGGGAGATATAAATCATGAATAGAATAGGTCCCAGAATAGAAACCTGTGAACATCCCCTACTGATCTCCAAGAAAAAAGACGCGACATTTTTGCAATGGACAGCCTGCTCCTTACTCGAAACGTGAGATGTAAAGAACTCAACAGCTCCATCGGAAATACTAAAATGGACTAACAAAGCCCTGAGCATCCTTTCACCCGAAGGCTATGGAATAATCTAATATTGTCGAGCTTACCTTCATCCATTGCTTTTAGAATATCATCAGTAATATGGAGAGGTGCTGTTATGCACCCATGATTCCTATTGAATAGTAGATATGATCTTTTGATTATTGAGATGATTTTTTACAGTACTCTAGATAGTGCAGGTAGAATACTATTTGGTCGTGTCTGATTCAACTCACTGGAATCGATCACCTTGGTACCGCAAAAATGAGCGCCCTTTTCCACTGTCTCGGAAAAACGGAACTCTGGACACAAAAGTTCACTTGTTATGTGAGGATGTATAATATGAAGAACGCACAATTTTAAGGTTGAAATATGTATACCATCATTGCCTATAGCCTATGGCTTCAATCTTTTTAGAACCTACACAAATAGGATATCACTGTTTTTTAGAGCTTCACCTCGCTAAAACTCCTTTCTTTGGATATCCGAGCCGTGTCAGGGACGCCTTTGAACCAATATTGATACAGGTTAGGAATATGTGACATAGGTAACAAAATAATCACACGACAAAGATCGTGAAAGAGATATACGTACAGAAGAATCAAAGTCAAAAGGTTAATAGGCAATAAAAGCCCGGATTCCAAAACAGCAGTTAGGTCTAGTTCGAGCAGGTCGTGCTTCACACGAATTCTCACACTCTTCTATCTATCGGAGATAGTTCCCCTTGACTAAAAAAAAGGAATCACTTGAAACAAATGATCTTTTATGTGAAATTTGCGAGTATTCTTTTCATTCATACGTCTAATTTAAATGGTCGAAACAAAAAGAGACTATGTCATAATGATAGAAATCCTAGAAATAAGTTGATCAGAAAAGAACTGATTGAGTTCAAATGTAAGAAATCTAATGTTCCATTTATAAAGGACGTGAATTTATTCTTTACGAATATCGTTATACATAGATGATTGAGACTTTTCAACTATAAAATTTTGTGGCCCTGAAAAGGGCCCTTGAGATACATTCGAGGAAATTTACGACTTCTTTTCAGTCTTTTTCGGCAATAAAACCGCTTGGATATTGGGTAGAACACCACCTTGAGCGATAGTTACACCTGAGAGCAACTTGTTCAACTCTTCGTCATTTCTGATGGCCAACTGAAGATGACGAGGAATAATTCTAGTCTTCTTGTTGTCACGTGCAGCGTTACCGGCCAATTCCAATACTTCTGCGGCAAGATATTCCATAACAGCGGCAAGGTAGACGGGTGCACCAGCTCCTACTCGTTCTGCATAATTTCCTTTGCGAAATAATCGATGAATTCGACCAACTGGAAATTGTAATCCTGCTCGGCTGGAACGGGATTTTGCCTTGCCCTTAACTTTACCACCTTTACCACGACCAGACATTATGAAAATTCAAATAATTTTTCAACGCGTAAAGTTTCGATTGTTGTAGAGTGTGTTTTTTTTTTTTTTTTTTTTTTTGTTTAGTCAGGGGGAATCCTCATGGACGAACTATCTCCGATAGATAGAACAGTGTGAGACTTCGTGTGAAGCACGACCTACTCTAACTAAACCTAACCTGCTGTTTTAGATTCCGGGCATTTATTACCTACTAACCTTTTGACTCTTCTTGTTCGTATCTCTATCACGATCTTTGTCGTGGGATGCTTGTGTTACCTATGAATTTGAATTTCATAGGAGTCTCTTCTTCTGGATGATTTAAATTGAGATTACTCAATTTCTGTTTCTACTTAGTTGATCTCTGGGTCTTTTGTGATAGGTGGGTATCCTAACCACATCTGCTGCGGGGTTGTAGTCAACTAGTCTTCTTAGCTCATCATTTGGGTGTTGACTTGCTTTTTCAAATATCTTCTCGGCCTTCTTTTTTAGGAAATCTGTGACAGTTTCCCATTCTAAGTCTCTGTGGATTTGTTGGTTTCTTACGAACCACGGCATATTCATTGCTGCTCTGAGCAGTTTATTTTCTGTTGCTTGAATCTTCTTTATATGGCTATTGGCTGCATGGCCCCATGCCGCCGAGCCATATGTTAGTTGGGGTCTTGCAATTGACTTGATCATTCGTAGTTTCGTGCTTTGGTTCATTTGGCTTCTTCTTCCTAGTAGTGGGTAAAGTCTACTCATCGCTGAGTTTGTTTTATCCACTGCATACTTTATATGGTTTTTCCATGTAAGCCCTTTATCTAGTTTTACTCCTAGATATTTGACTTCATTTTCCCATTTTATCTCTTCTCCATCTATCTGTAGGTTGGAATTAATTTCAAGTCTCCGCTTCTGTAGTAGAATAGCTTGGCTCTTTTTGCTATTTATTTGAATTTTCCATTTGATGAACCATTCTTCTAAATCTTCTAGTGCTTCTTGCAGTCTTCTGTGTATGACATCTGGTCGGCGATGTCTGAAGGCTATTCCCGTGTCGTCTGCATAAAGGGCTAGCAGATTCCTTGGGTTCTTAGGAATATCGTAGATATATATGTTGTAAAGCAGAGGTCCTAGAACTGATCCTTGGGGCACTCCTGCTTCTACTTGTCTGGTGGTAGATAATGTGTCGTCTATTTTGACATAAAAATTCCGGTTCCTCAGGTAGTTTCTTATTATCTTGCAGGTTTTGGTGGTGTAGCCTGCCATCATCATCTTGTAGGCAAGTCCTTCGTGCCAAACTCGGTCGAAGGCTCTCTCGACATCTAATAGCACTAATCCAGTGGCTTGTTTATTCTGAAATCCTTCAGTGACATATTCAGTGATCCTTAACAGTTGAAGTTCTGTGGAATGATTTCTTCTGAATCCAAATTGTTCCGGTGGTATCAGATTCAGCGCTTCTGTTTCTTCATTGAGTCTTTTTGCAATGACTCTTTCGACAATTTTTCCAAGTGCTGACAGTAGACTTATCGGCCTGTAGTTTTGTGGGAATTTTCTATCTTTTCCTGGCTTATTGAACACAATGACTTCTGCTGTTTTCCATCTTTCCGGATAGTATTCTGTTCTCATCACTGCGTTTGCTATATTGGTTAGCGCTGCTATTCCTTTTCTGGGCAATTTCCGTAACATAAAGTTTGTTACTTTGTCTTTTCCTGGAGCTTTTCTGTTTTTCAGTTTCTTGATGATTTCTTTAATTTCCGTTGGTGTTGTTGGGTTTGGGATGGTATCGCCTTCCGGCGGTTCCAACATCAATTCTTCATTTTCTTCGACTTCTTCTTCTAAATCTTCATTGTCATCGTCTTCTCTGTAGTTGATTCTGGCTTCTCGTTCTATCGCGTCGACCAGTGCTTCGGCTTTTTCAAGCTTTGAGTAGGCCATCCCATTAGCTCCGTGTAGAGGGGGAATTTCGGTTTTCTCGCGTCGTAAGCACTTTTGCATCTTCCATGCTGAGTGGTCTATGGTGTTTAGCTCTCTAACTCTTTGGTTCCATCTGTCTGTTCTCAGTTCTCTCAGTGCATTTTTCAGCACTTGACTGTGTTTATTCAGCTCTTTCTTGTCTTCTTCTCGATGTGAAGTTCTGTAGTTCTTCCTGAGTTTTCTATTCCTCTTTATAAGCTCTTTTATTGCTTTTGGGGTTTCACCATGTGAATGTTTCGGGGCTGGCCTTTCGATTCTTCTGGTACTTTCCTCGTAGGCTTCTTTTATTCGGGTTTCTAATTTTTCAACTTCATCTTCTAGTTCTTCAGGGGTTCTTATCTGTGGAATTTCTGTAATTTTCTCCTGGAGTATTTCACTGTACTTTTGCCAGTCTGTGAAGTCTTTCGTTTGAAGTTCTTCTGTTATCGGTCTGCGTCCCAATCTGAGTTCTATTGGGTTGTGGTCTGATGTGCCCTCTTCTATAGTATCAAGTGTGAAATCTTGGGTAATATCTTTCATTATGACGATATCTAATACGTCCGGTAGGCCATTACTTCTGGGCAGGTAGGTCGGAATTTCAGGTCCTAATACTATGGCATTTAGTTTTTCGGCGTACTTCTTAAGCTTCTTCCCATTTTGGTTTTCAGTTCTGCTATTCCATTCTCTTGACTTGCAGTTCATATCACCAATAATGATTTTCGGGTAGTTTCCTTCAAGCATCTTCTTCAGATCTTCCTCTATTAAGTCGTTTTGGGGTGGTTTGTAGGCTGACGTAATTTTCATTTGTCCTCGATTCGTATTTACTATAATCGAGACGGCTTCTATTTGCCCATTATTCAGTACATCGTCAAAATAGTGGTCGATGTTCCTCTTGACTATTAGGGCTACGCCCCCTCCTGTACAATTTCTGTCATTTCTGTATATTTCATGGTCGGGAAATGAAATTCTATTTCTTGTAGATAGTCTCGTCTCCTGAATTGCTATAATATCCGGTTGTTTCTCGGATATTATTTCTTCTATTTCAGATCTACGGGCTCGTAGACCGTTTGTGTTCCATGAGACAATCTTCAGGCTGTTTTTATTTGCGTTAGTCACTAGCTCCATTAATTGGGTTTAGTGAGTTTACGGAACTTTTTGTCCATTTCTATTTCCAGGAATTTCATGAGCTTACTCATGATATTCTTGGTGAAGGTATCTAGATCCTCGGTGGTTTCGGGTCCTTTCTTGTTGGTCTCTTCTTTCTTCTTTTGGCTGCTCTTCTTGGATTTTCCATTTTTTGGGGCTTCTTTCTTCTGCTCTTGTTTGAGTGGTGGCGTTTTCTTCTTCTTATCTTCTTCCTTTTGTTCTTGTTGGACAGTAGGCATCATTTTCTCTTCTTCTTTTCTTGCTTTGGTCGCAGTCTTCTTTTTGGTCACCAGTTTCCACTCGCTACATCCTTTGTAGCTGGCTGGGTGACCTGCTTTTCCGCAGAGCGCACAGGTAGCATTTCTCTCCTCGTTTTCTCTTGTTAGCGTACAATCTTTACTATTGTGCGCTCCAGAGCATTTAACACATCTCCATGGGAATGTGCATTTACTTTGCGCATGTCCGTAACGTTGACATCTATGACATTGGCCAGGTCCAATGCTCTTTTTCTTCGGCTCTACTACACAATTTATACCGTAGAGCTGTTTTATTTCGAATACCTTCTTATTTTGGGTTTTCACCAAGAATAAGGGTATTGCCATTTTGGTTTTGTTGGATGTCATCCTTATGACATCCGCGTCGGTAATGCCTTGCTCGGCGAAATCATCTGTGATGATGTTAATATCTGCGTCTAGTGGCAGATAACGTACCACCGCGTAGATTCTCTTCTCCTCTTCTCTTTGGAGGGTGTAAAACTCTTTATTTCTCGACTCGAGGAATTTTGTCATCTTCCTGTGGTCGGCGGGGGATTGGGGAACAACACGAATGCCGTCTCTTACAGTGGTCGCTCTCAGGTATTTAATACCCTTCATTTGCATCTCTCTCGAGATTTGTGTCCAGTCGGCCGTGCCTCTCAATGTCACTGGAGGGACTTTCTCTTTTTTCTGCTCGATTTGAGCAGGGACTTCAATTTCTTCTGCAGGTGCAGAAGTAGCTTCTTCTGGGCGTTTTCCTTTTAGCAATGCTGCTATATACGACTTCTTCGTAGGTGGCCCACCTGCAGCTTCTTTTTGGATCGGGGTTGACACTGTCTCCTCTGTCCCAGAGGAGAAGCCATTTTCATTTTTCTTAGCCCGTTTCCGCGGCTTCGAGGACTGAGACATTTCTGCTCTCAAGGATTTCACTTCGTCGGATAAAGTTCTGAGACTCTCCGTCATAACTTTCAGTTGACTCATGAGGCTGTTGATCTGGTCCTTCTGTTCTTTTATAATCCGATCTTTTTCGGATTCATCATTAACTTCTTCAATATCCATATCGGATATTTCTTCATCCGATAAGTTTTCGGCATCGGATTCTCTGTCCTCATTTGCAGAGTCGTATTCCGACATTTTGTCAGAGTGACTCAGCAAACAACACTTAAACACTTTCTTCACTTTCCACTAAATTCACTTTTGTCTCTTCAATGTAAAATAATCTGTGGAACCATCGATCTAAACCTGGACTCAACACAGTTATTTCTTCTTCTTCTTATCACTTCTATACGAGGTTCACTTGGCACACATGCGCATTTCTCAATACGTCTGCACTCCTCGAGGGTTCAATCGCTACTGAGAGTGTGTAATGATGATTTTTCCGATTTCAGCCTAGATATATTATTTATGGTTGCGCCAATCAGTGCTCGAATATAAATTGCAGATGAAGGGGCGGTCCAAGTCCTTAATACTGGGAGATCCAGAAGTCAGAACCGCGCGAAGTCACTACCTACACTGCGAAACCCACCTGAAACCGACAATGACGACGATGGAAATATGAACTTGGGAGATGTATAGAAGATAGATAGATAGATAAATCTTCTTTATTTCAGATCTAGAAGATGAAGTTGAAAAATTAGAAACCCGAATAAAAGAAGCCTACGAGGAAAGTACCAGAAGAATCGAAAGGCCAGCCCCGAAACATCCACATGGTGAAACCCCAAAAGCAATAAAGGAGCTTATAAAGAGGAATAGAAAACTTAGGAAGAACTACAGAACTTCACATAGAGAAGAAGACAAGAAAGAGCTGAATAAACACAGCCAAGTGCTGAAAAATGCACTGAGAGAACTGCGAACAGACAGATGGAACCAAAGAGTTAGAGAGCTAAACACCATAGACCACTCAGCATGGAAGATGCAAAAGTGCTTACGACGCGAGAAAACCGAAATTCCCCCTCTACACGGAGCTAATGGGATGGCCTACTCAAAGCTTGAAAAAGCCGAAGCTCTTGTTGACGCAATAGAACGAGAAGCCAGAATCAACTACAGAGAAGACGATGACAATGAAGACTTAGAAGAAGAAGTCGAAGGAAATGAAGAATTGATGTTGGAACCGCCGGAAGGCGATACCATCCCAAACCCAACAACACCAACGGAAATTAAAGAAATCATCAAGAAATTGAAAAACAGGAAAGCTCCAGGGAAAGACAAAGTAACAAACTTTATGTTACGGAAATTGCCCAGAAAAGGAATAGCAGCGCTTACCAATATAGCAAACGCAGTGATGAGAACAGAATATTATCCGGAAAGATGGAAAACAGCAGAAGTAATTGTGTTCAATAAGCCAGGAAAAGATAGAAAATTCCCACAAAACTACAGGCCGATAAGTCTACTGTCAGCCCTTGGAAAAATTGTCGAAAGAGTTATTGCAAAAAGACTCAATGAAGAAACAGAAGCGCTGAATCTGATACCACCGGAACAATTTGGATTCAGAAGAAATCACTCCACAGAACTTCAACTGTTGAGGATCACTGAATATGTCACTGAAGGATTTCAGAATAAACAAGCCACAGGATTAGTGCTATTAGATGTCGAGAGAGCCTTCGACCGAGTTTGGCACGAAGGACTTGCCTACAAGATGATGATGGCAGGCTACACCACCAAAACCTGCAAGATAATAAGAAACTACCTGAGGAACAGGAATTTTTATGTCAAAATAGACGACACATTATCTACCACCAGACAAGTAGAAGCAGGAGTGCCCCAAGGATCAGTTCTAGGACCTCTGCTTTACAACATATATATCTACGATATTCCTAAGAACCCAAGGAATCTGCTAGCCCTTTATGCAGACGACACGGGAATAGCCTTCAGACATCGCCGACCAGATGTCATACACAGAAGACTGCAAGAAGCACTAGAAGATTTAGAAGAATGGTTCATTAAATGGAAAATTCAAATAAATAGCAAAAAGAGCCAAGCTATTCTACTACAGAAGCGGAGACTTGAAATTAATTCCAACCTACAGATAGATGGAGAAGAGATAAAATGGGAAAATGAAGTCAAATATCTAGGAGTAAAACTAGATAAAGGGCTTACATGGAAAAACCATATAAAATATGCAGTGGATAAAACAAACTCAGCAATGAGTAGACTTTACCCACTACTAGGAAGAAGAAGCCAAATGAACCAAAGCACGAAACTACGAATGATCAAGTCAATTGCAAGACCCCAACTAACATATGGCTCGGCGGCATGGGGCAATGCAGCCAATAGCCATATAAAGAAGATTCAAGCAACAGAGAATAAACTGCTCAGAGCAGCAATGAATATGCCGTGGTTCGTAAGAAACCAACAAATCCACAGAGACTTAGAATGGGAAACTGTCACAGATTTCCTAAAAAAGAAGGCCGAGAAGATATTTGAAAAAGCAAGTCAACACCCAAATGATGAGCTAAGAAGACTAGTTGACTACAACCCCGCAGCAGATGTGGTTAGGATACCCACCTATCACAAAAGACCCAGAGATCAACTACGTAGAAACAGAAATTGAGTAATCTCAATTTAAATCATCCAGAAGAAGAGACTCCTATGAAATTCAAATTCATAGGTAACACAAGCATCACACGACGAAGATCGTGATAGAGATACGAACAAGAAGAGTCAAAAGGTTAGTAGGTAATAAATGCCCGGAATCTAAAACAGCAGGTTAGGTTTAGTTAGAGTAGGTCGTGCTTCACACGAAGTCTCACACTGTTCTATCTATCGGAGATAGTTCGTCCATGAGGATTCCCCCTGACTAAACAAAAAAAAAAAAAAAAATTTATTTCAGATCTTGCAAATAATACAAATGTTATACAAAATGAGAAATAAAATGACTTCAAAGTTGAAAACTCAGAAAATATCCATTAGGGCAGATTATTGAAGCTGAAATATTCTTACAGACTGTATGGTTCTAACTGAACCAGAATTGTCCTCACTAATTTTTTGAATGTTCCTAAATGATAACATCGCTTCACATTATGAGGTAATTTATCAAATAATTTGGTACACATATAGTATGGACCCTTCTCTGTCATAGTCAATCTAAGCGGGATGAAAAGATCTGAATTTCTGGTATTATACCCTCTGTTTATATTAATTATTTCTCTATTGTTGAAAACGAAAAGCAAACATCGATAAATGTATAAACCATAAGTAGTCAACAAGTCCATATGGCGAAATTTTCCTCTACAAGATTCTATGTAAGTAGTTGAATTTACAAATACATCTCAAAACCCTTTTTTGGACAACAAATACTGAATTAGTCTAAAAAGAAGAGACGGACAAACAGGCAGAGCAGGTGCAACAGCTGCTCTAGTGAAAAGAGGAAGAAGCCATACTGAATTGTCAGAAGTTCAAGGAATCTATATTTATTCTGTCTACACCTAGAGACGCCCGTAAAACAACCTAGGAGAAGAAGCCTTTTTGTGACGAAAGAGAAACCAAAATGCATCTATCATCGGATCGTTGCCCAGTGATCCTGACTCTAGAAATAGAAACGGGCAGATTATCTAACAACAGGAAAACAATAAACTAATTGTTTTCTTCCTTCAGTTGGACAGTCATCTTTTTCGTTTATTCTTTTCTTGCTCTCCTTCTTCTACTTGCTCCTTCTTTTGTAGCTGGCGTGTGAACTGCTTTTCCGCAGAAGGTACAGGTTGCATTCCGCTTGTCGTCATCTCTGGTTAGCGTGGTTCGCTCCAGAGCATTTAACACACCTTCATGGGACCCAAGAGTTCACACTTGATACTATGGAAGATGGCACATCAGACCACAACCCAATAGAATGGGACGCGTCCCGATAACAGTAGTCATCTTTAAACGAAAGAATTCACAGACTGGCAAAAGTACAGTGAAATACCACAGATGAGAACTCCTGAAGATCTGGAAGATGAAGGTGAAAAAAAGGAAAACCGAATGAAAGAGTATATTATCAGAAGAATCACAAGGCCAGCCCCGAAGCATACACATGGAGAAACACCAAAAGCAATAATAGAGCTCATGAAGTGAAAAAGAAAACTCAGGAAAAAATACTTAAATTCTGAGAAGAAGAAAAGAAAGAGCTGAATAAACACAGCCAAATGCTGAAAAATGCACTGAGAGAACGGAGAACAGACAGATGGAACCAAATGGTTAGAGAGCTGAACACCATGGACCACTCAGCACAGCATGGAAGATGCAGAAGTGCTTACTGCGGGAAAAAAACGAAATCCCTCCTCTAAACGGGGCAAATGGGATGGTCTACTCAAAGCTTGAAAAAGCCGAAGCGTTGGTCGACGCAATAGAAAGAGAAGCCAGAATCAACTACAGAGAAGATGAAGAAAATGAAACTTAGAAGAGGAGTCGAAGGACATGAAGAGTTTGATGTTGGGATGTTGGAAACTCCGGAGGGCGATACCATCCCAAACCCAACACACCAACGGAGGCAGAGAAATCAAAGAACAGGAAAGCTTCAGGGAAAGAAAAGGTATAGCAGCGCTAACCAATAACATGGAAAACAGCAGAAGTAATTGTGTTTTACAAGCCAGGAAAAGATTCTTATAAAACTACAGGCCGATAAGTCTACTGTCAACTCGATCGAATCAGTTGTTTCGAAGTAATCACAAAATTTCGAAAGGCCATATTTACGGAACCCCTGGTCAAATTTTGCCCAATAACGAACTTAACCGCGGCATTTGAGATTCGAACCTACCCTGAAAATGACAAGTCGTTCCGTTCGCAGCGTGACCACAAGAAGTCTAACACTGTTCTATCTATCGAAGAAAGTTTGTCCTTGAGGATTTTCCCTTGACGAAAAAAATCTCCATAGGAATGTGCACTCATTTTGGACATGTTTTTGGCGATAGAAGCTTCAGCATTCGCCATGTTCCAGGTCCAGTGCTTTTTTTCTTTGATATTTCCATTTTTTCATCTGATATTCCAGCCAACATTCTTGTAGTTTTATTTTTCAGTTCCATACTATCGGCCAAATACTGCTACCGTTGAACTCTGCCATCCACCATGTGTCCTCAATGTTGTAATATTTACACGAGCTTTCTCAGCCTTTTGCAACAACTTTCTCAGCTTTCTGCAACAGCTTCCTCAGCCTTTCGCAACAAATCGTCTGAAATATCAATTCTCTCCAAGCTACTTAAACGAGAGCTATATCATTTCGTCACGATGTCTGTATTTTGAGCCGAAAATGGTCTCAATCGACTCACTGATCACGAATTCCTCGGAAAATTCAAGTCTGTCCGTTCGTAAGCACGATAACTCTCGAACGGAACAACCCAGAGACTTAAAATTTTCAGGGTAGCTTCAGTTCCCAAATACCGCAGTTTAGATCGTTAATGGGCAGAATTTCACAAGGGGTTCCGTTAATATGGCTATTCGAAATTTTGTTTTCCTGATCACTTCGAAACTACAAATTCGATCGAGATGAAATTTTGCACTCAAATGGAGAATGACGTGTTCAAGCTAATTTTCTCCAGATCGCATGACCAGAACCATAGAAACCATAGAAAATTGTAACTTTCGAACGGCAACCTAGGTACTTTTCAGGATAAGTGTGGATTTCGAATGTCGCAGTCGCGTTTATCAATGAGCAAAATTAGACTAGGGGTTCTGTTAATATGGTCGTTTGAAATTTCGTTTTCTTGATTTTTAAGAATAATGTATCCAAAATACGTGAGAAGTTTTGTCCAGATCGCATCACCAAGACCATAGATACCGTGGAAAGTTCTAGCGTAGTGTCGAAAAACAAATTGGTAACCTGAAGCACTGACTTGAAGTCTTGAGTTTCGCTTTAGTTTTATTATTCTTTGGAAGCTGTCGAAAAAATTTTCAATTGGTATCTTCACTGTAGTGCTTCTCATAAATTTTTTTAGTTGTAGCTCAAGTCAGTTTAAGAGAAATGTAAGTGCACTTCTGAATTGATTTGTGTTCATACTATTTTGGTGTTTGCCAGGTGCTGGGAATATTATGAGTGTTATTTAGTTCATATTATTGGTAACAGCTCGATAATTGTTTTTATTTATGCTGTGATGATTTTTCTTTTAATGGTTGTTATTTTCTGTTGATTTTTCATATTCAGTGCGCAAATTCATAGATAACCTGGATATGAAGAAATGGATTGCTAATAAGCAAACGTCAACTATTTCAATTATCGAAACAGTTTTATAGTTAATTGTACGAAGGAATGAGATTACCATGTTGTGGTTCTGAGAACAACCGATTTCGAAAAAGTTATGTGAGCAGTCTATGGAACCTAAGCACGTTCACCTCTGATTCGCCTGGCATAATGGTGACTCGTTTGGCAAATCAATTTGTAACTTCGAAAAGGCCAACCAAATATGATCGCTCACTTCATGAAGTGCCATTACGGCGTTGCTCTGAAACCCATTTCACACGCCAACCTCTGGAAAGGCAATTCTCGGATCAACAATTCGGTACCCATTCCGGTTATCATAACGACGGATCTCGCGAAGAGCCATGGTGCCTAGATGGTAAGAGTGAGGCTTTTTGACTCATTCGTTAACTTGCCAACAAATGCAAGGCGGGTGCCTTCCCCCGTAGACTTTATAGCAGTCTGTTTTGTACCAGCCATTTCGCCTTGATCACTGCGATAGGACTCGACTTACTTTTTTACTGAAGCAGGGGAAAATTAAATTGAACTAGTGTGAGATTCCGTGTCCGAAGAACACGACCTACTTTAAATCAAATCTAAACCTGCTGTTTTTCCGGGTATTTGCCTATCAACTTTTCGACTCTTGATATTTGAAATTGAGTTCACTCAATTTCTGTTTCTACGTAGTTGTTCTCTGGGTCTTTTGTGATATGTGGATATCCTAATCGCATCTTCTGCAGAGTCAACTAGTCTTTTCAGCTCATCATTTGGATGTTGACCTTATTTTTAAATATCTTTTCGGTCTTCGTTTTTGAGAAATCTGTGACAGTTTCCCATTCTAAGCATCTGTGTAGGTATTTGTTGGGTTCTTACGAACCATGGCATATTTATTGCTGCTCTTGCAGTTTATTTTCTGTTGCTTGGATCTTCTTTATATGGTTTTCGGCTTCATGGACCCATGTCGTTTCGTGCTTTGATCCTTCTCAGCAGTTGTAAGGTATTTTCATTCCGGAGTTTCATTCACTACGTATTTTGTATGGTTTATCCATGTAAGCCTTTCATCTAGTGCTACTCCCAGATATTTGGCTTCATTTTCCCATTTCATCCCTTCTGCATCTATCTTAAGATTGGAGTTTATTCCAAGTCTTCACTTCTGTAGTAGAATAGCTCGGCTCTTCTTTCCATTTAATGAACCATTAGTCTAAATCTTCTAGTGCTTCTTGCAATCTTCTGTATAATATGACGTACGACTGCTATTCATGTGTCGTCTGCATATAACGCTAGCAGATTTCTTGTAGTTTTTTATTATCTTGCAGGTTTTGATAGTGTAGCCAAGTCCTTCTTGCCGAACTCGGTCGAATATTCTCTCAACATCTAATTTGTTAACTCGGAAATCCTTAAGTGAGTCTTGTACAATTCAAATCCTGTGGAAGGATTTCTTCTGAATTCTAATTGTTCTGTTTCCTCATTGAGTCTTTTTGCGATGTATCTCTCAACTTTTTTTTCAAGTAATCCTTTAGTTTTGTGAGAAATTCTCTGGGGTATTGAACACTTCTGCTGCTTTACATCTTTTTCGATAGTATTCTGTTCCCACCACTTGCATTTATTTTTTTTCTGGGTATTTTCCGTGACATAAAGTTTGCTACTTTGTCTTACCTGGAGCTTTTCTGTTTTTCAACTTCTTGACGATATCTCTTATCTCTGTTGGTGTTGTTTGGTTTGGTATCACCTCCGGTGGTTTCAACATCAATTCTTTATTTTCTACATTCAAGTCTTCATTGTTATCGTCTTCTCTGTAATTGATTTTGGTTTCTTCATCTATTGTATAGGCCAGGGCTTCGGATTTTTCAAGCTATGAGCACTATTGCATTTTCCATGCTGGGTGGTGATATTTGGTGTTCAGCTCCTAACCCTTTGGTTTCATCTGTTGGTTCTTAGTTCTCTCGTTCTGTGTTTTTTCAGCACTTAGCTGTTCACCCAGCTAGCTCTTTCGTGTCTTCTTCTCTATACGTAGTTCTGTATATCCACTTGGACATTTGCTCTGTTAATGTCGAATGAATTTGCAAACGGAAATTAGGCCATGGCCGGGTATTCAACGACAGTAAATTAGTAAGAGAAAGAGGTTAATTAAATTTGTGGTCCTGAAAAGGACCGGTTATGTTAGTCGAGGCAAAAAATTATCCTCCGAAACCGTACAATGTACGGCCTTGACGTTTCAGTGCATAAACGACATCCATCGCTGTGACGGTCTTTCTTTTGGCGTGCTCTGTATATGTTACAGCATCCCTGATGACGTTTTCGAGAAATACTTTCAGTACGCCTCGGGTTTCTTCATAAATAAGACCAGAGATCCTTTTAACTCCACCACGTCGAGCTAATCTCCTGATAGCGGGCTTAGTTATACCTTGGATGTTATCTCGAAGAACTTTCCTATGACGCTTAGCACCACCCTTTCCCAAACCTTTACCTCCTTTACCTCTGCCTGTCATAGCGAATCAGAATGTCAATTTCACGTGGATACGGTCGATACGAACAGAGTAGTCGTACTACGATGGGAACAGCCGCTTCCAATATTTATAATTTCAATGTTGCCCCACCACCACACTACTGTTGCGCCAATAGCATTCCTGGAAGTCCTTCGAATCTGCGTAATCGTCTATATATATAGCCCGTCAAGCTGCCAAGTCAGTTTGTCAACTACCTCTTCCTGTCGTAGTTACCTGAGACGATTTAAATAATAACTTGAGGCGAAATGGCTCGTACAAAACAGACTGCTAGGAAGTCAACAGGGGGAAAGGCACCGCGTAAACAACTTGCCACAAAGGCGGCCCGTAAAAGTGCACCCGCTACCGGTGGAGTCAAAAAGCCTCATCGTTACCGTCCAGGTACCGTGGCTCTCCGCGAAATCCGTCGTTATCAGAAGAGTACCGAATTGCTCATCCGTAAATTGCCATTCCAGAGGTTGGTGCGTGAAATCGCTCAAGATTTCAAGACTGACCTTCGCTTCCAGAGCTCCGCCGTAATGGCACTTCAAGAAGCGAGCGAGGCGTATTTAGTGGGCCTTTTCGAAGACACAAATTTATGTGCCATCCATGCCAAACGAGTCACAATTATGCCGAAGGACATTCAACTTGCCAGGCGAATCAGAGGTGAACGTGCTTAGGTTGCACCCGTGCGCTCACATAACTTTTTCAAAATCGGTTCTTTTCAGAACCACAACATGGTGATTTCATTCATTCGTACAGTTAATTTTTAACGGTTTCAATAATTGAATAGTTGACGCTTTATTATTAGCAATCCATTTCTTCTTATCCAAGTTGTCTATGAATTTGCACACTGAAATTTCTACATTTGATGAATTATTTTTCGATTTACAACTTTCCGCATCCTTCAACGATAAAACATTTCTGAAATAATCTTGAGCTCGAGAATCCGATCAGTTTCTTCTACGGTCAGGCTGGATCGAAGGTACCATTCTTTGAACTCGTTTTTAAGGATCTGTTTCCGAAGTACCAAAATAGGAATATGTAGTTCCGTCCTTTCCAGTCATTTCATTATGTTTCTTGAGTTAAGACGAGGTTCATAGTTCTCAAAATAAAGGAAAAGTATCAGAACGTCCAGGACCTCTATCAAGGAGTATTTCAAACGTATTCAGTTCAAGTTCACTCATCAATATAGTGAGCAAACAACTCACAAACAAAAGAAAGACCAAAAAATCAACCACGTAGAAAGAGAAATTGAGGAAACTCAATTTGAAAAATCGAGAAAAAGAGACTTTCCTATGAAAGACATAGGTAACACGAAAAATATACGACAAAGATCGTGAAATAGATACAAATACAAAAATAGATGCCCGGAACTTAAGAACAGCAGGCTTAGGTTCTATTTAGAGTATGTTGTTATCAATCAGAAGTTTCGAAATTATCAGGAAAATAATACTTTGAACGGCCATATTCACGCATAGACCAGGCAATAGAGATTTTTTCGTGACAAAAATAGTAGAAGAAAACGGCGAGTGGGGAGTTACGTGGGGTGGTCCGTGGATTTTCAGTAATATGTTTTCGACTCGCAAATATCATTACTTTTCTTGTAATTGCGAAGAAACACTAAAAAAACGATGTTTTTTTAGTTTTTTGCTTGTAAAATCTGAACCAATGGAGCGGTGCTAATACTCCCAACAGACGAATTGTAAAGAATGAAAAGATGAAAAAAATGAGTGCTAATGCAACTCAATCGGGTCATAATTACCGGAGGAAAGCCGGAAAAACCGTGAAAATCTGCGTTTTTTCAAATCCTCATAACTCGGCCAATTTCGAAGTTGTAGCGCTGGCTTTCCAAATGAAAGTAGTGGTCAATAGATACTTTGAGTGTGCATAACCCGGACGTTGTCCGATAAATAGTTTTTGCGTAATTGCGATTTGAATTATTTAAGGCACTACTTTCCGGAAGAGCTGGATGCGTCGGAAGTAGTCCGATTTCAATTTGCAAAACGGATTTTGAAAGAAGAAGTATAGTACTACAAAAAGGCAATCCTGATTTTTCGTTAAAATGCTTCAAAATAGGTTAAAAAAGCATGCAAACATGACCAAAATAAGCCGAATGCTCGATTGCAGTCAAGTAGTGGGGGTATATACGTAAATATTCGCGCCCGGCCTCAGCGCGATTTTGGTTCCCCGCGTCTGCCGGCTACCCCCACTATCCGACCCAGATCGGGCACTGAGCCGGTTTTGGTCATGTTTCCACGTATTTTTCACCTGATTTGCAACATTTTAACGAAAAATCAAGTTTGCCGTTTTGTAGTACTATACTTCTTCTTTCAAAATCCGTTTTGTAAATTGAAATCGGACTACTTCCGACGCATCCAGCTCTTCCGGAAAATAGTGCCTTAAATAATTCAAATCGCAATTACGGAAAAACTATTTATCGGACAATGTCTGGGTTATGCACACTTGAAGTATCTATTAACCACTACTTTCATTTGGAAAGCCAGCGCTACAACTTAGAAATTGGCCGAGTTATGAGGATCTGAAAAAACTCTGATTTTCACGGTTTTTCCGGCTTTCCTCCGGTAATGATGACCCGATTGAGTTGCACTAGCACTCATTTTCTTCATCTTTTCATTCTCTACAATTCGTCTGTTGAAAGTATTAGCACCGCTCCATTCGTTCAGATTTTACAAGCAAAAAACTAAAAAAACATCGTTTTTTTTTAGTGTTTCTTCGCAATTACAAGAAAAGTAATGATATTTGCGAGTCGAAAACATATCACTGAACATCCACGGACCACCCCACGTAACTCCCCACTCGCGGTTTTCTTCTACTATTTTTGTCACAGAATTACCCTTTTTCTGCTCTATTGCCTGGTCTAGCAACCCCCATTTTAATTTTTCTTATTGATAAACGTGACTGTGACATTCGCGATCCAACCTACCCAGAAAATTCCAAGTCCCTAGGTCTTTCTGTTCGAAAGTTACAATTTTCTATGTTTCTGGTCATGCGATCTGGAAAAGATGTAGGTTGAATATATGTATCATTCTCCATTAAAATACATAATTTCCTCACGATCGAATCCATGGTTTGGTTTATTATCAAGAAGACAAAAATTCAAACGACCATATTTACGGAACCCTTGGTGGAATTCTACCCATTAATGAACGTGACCGCGACATTCGAGATCCACACCTATCTCAAGTCTCTAGGCCTTTCCGTTATAATTTTCTATGGTTCTGGTCATGCGATCTTTACAAAATTTGCATGCAGCTTGGACGCGTCATTCTCCTGATTCTCCATTTAAGTGCAAAATTTCATCTCGATCGAATCTGTTGTTTCGAAGTAATCAGGAGAACAAAATTTCGAACGGCCATATCTACGGAACCCTTGGTGGAATTCTGCCCATTAACGAACTTAACCGCGGTATTTGGGAACTGAACCCGCACTGAAAATTTCAAGTCTCTAGGTTGTTCTGTTCGAGAGTTATCTTGCTTACGGACGGACGGACAGACCCGAATTTTCCGACGGATTCGTCATCAGTGAGTCGAACATAGACGATTGAGACCATTTTCGGCTCAAAATTCGAAAAATACAGACATCGTGACGAAATGATATAGCCCTCGTGTAAGTAGTACGAGCGCTCAAAAACATGCGCCATCACCGTTAATCAAGTTAATTTATATACGCCGTATTCTCCTAATTTATCCGTTTTATCTGAATTGTTTTTAATATATTTAAATTGTTCGTGGTTTTTAGATAATTAATTCAGTTATATCTTAACCACTTGAAGATGTTGCTTTGACAGCCAAACACGTCGTCATATTATTTATTTTATTAGGTTTGATTATGGATTTTCATCAAGTATCGACCAATTCAATCAGAATTTTTTTGCATTTAGCAGATGAATTTTAGATCAGATAAACGAAATACTTCTTTCTTAAAGCAGAAACAAATAGATATTAATTAATTATGGTCTATCTATAAAAGTGTCGGAGACGAATAATGCTAAAATAGAACTTCTACTAAATTAGCAGCTATTTTTAAGCAGAAGCAGCTGCTAAACCGAAATAGCGGGCTGGACCCACCTCTACCCCGACTCAATGAAAGACATGTCACTTCTCCTTATCTCATGGAGACGAGTTAATTTACTGACAAAACGAAGGATCTCACTACATAAAATTTCTGCAAAATTGACGGCCTCGCAAAAAGTGTTTGAAGCTGTGGGGTTGAATGAGGAGAATGAAACTATTGAACAATTTCATCAAAAGAGAATAGAGGCAGTCTGTTCTTGTCTCCTCTCATCAAGTGACTAGCTAATATTTACCCTCTGGTTCTCGATGGTTGCAGAACGAAATGTGAAATTGGTAAATACTGTGAGAAGCGTGATAGACATGAATTTTTACGTTACGCAGGATTTAACGAACTGATTAGTCAACATTTGCCCTAATCAACTTTTGGGAAACCAGGGGTTTTAGTTTCATGTCGTATGAAGACGATAAACCTTCTTGTTCATTACAATACGAGGATAGGAAAAGAGGCATGTATTCATCATGAAAGAGCGAGAAATTGGTGGTTCTGAAAAGAACCGGTATTTTTGAAATGTAAGATCACTATTCCCCTTTACTTGGAACTGGTGTACTTAGTCACTGCCTTGGTACCTTCGCTTACAGCGTGCTTGGCTAACTCTCCTGGCAATAGAAGTCTTACTGCTGTCTGAATTTCCCTGCTAGTGATGGTGGAACGTTTGTTGTAGTGAGCAAGTCTGCTCGCTTCGGCGGCGATGCGTTCGAAAATGTCGTTAACGAAACTATTCATGATGCTCATAGCCTTGCTTGAAATACCGGTATCAGGGTGGACTTGCTTCAAAACTTTGTAGATATAAATAGCGTAACTTTCCTTCCTCTTGCGCTTCTTCTTTTTGTCGGTTTTAGTAATATTTTTCTGGGCCTTTCCGGCTTTTTTAACCGCTTTACCACTTGCTTTAGGAGGCATTGCGTATACAAAAATTAAACTAGTATATACGTAGTACAGTCAGTGAAGAGTGATATGAAACGCTTTTGCGCTCTGCTTATGAATTGGGTGCGTCTCCCATTCTTAGCTCCGCCTATCTTGGTTCAAATGCATTGAATATTCACAGGATAATGAAATTAATTATACTTCTACGTTCATAGTTTCAAACTAGAATTTTCGTTTATATGTAACATGTCCGAAGATGTGTACTCAATATGCAAAGAAAGCCGATTTATAGGCTTTTATCTGAGTAGAACTGACCACTGTGTCTGGACAATGAAAATATGCCCACGACGAGAATATAGTCTAATACCTCCATTACACGAAGAAAACGGAATGGCATATTCAAAATATAAAACTGACGAAAAGCACTTCCGTGAAGTCAGGAGCTTTTGAGCACTCGTTCATCCAGCTTGTAGGTTGTAGATAGATTCGCATTCTTCAGTTTTAGAAACCAATTGGTAAGATTTTGACAACTGCCATAGAATATTTCAAAATAAGGCGAAAATCCAGACTTCACGTCAGTGCTGCAGCTGAACAATTTCATTTTTTTCGATAATTCGCTAGAATTTTCTATGGTATCTATGGTCTTGGTAATGCGATCTGGACAAAATAGTTTGAATACATTATTTTTCATCTATGTGCGAAATTTCATTCCAATCCAATGGGTAGTTTCGAAATTATCAGGAAAAAAAATAGTTTGAACCGCCATATTTACGGAACTCCTAGTCTAATTTTGCTCATCGATGAACGTGACCGCAACATTCAAGATCCACACCTATCCTGAAAATTCCAAGTCCCTAGGCCTTTCCATTAAAAAGTTATAATTTTCTATGGTTTCTATGGTTCTGGTCATGCGAGCTGAACAAAATTTCGCATGTACCTTGAACACGTCATTCTTCATCTGAGTGCAATTTCATTTCGATCGAATCAGTAGTTTCGAAGTGATCAGGAGAACAAAATTTCGAGCGGCCATATTCACAGAACCCTTCGGCGAATTTCGGCCAATAACGAACTTAACCGCGGCATTCGAGATGCGAACCTACCCTGAAAATTTCAAGTTTCTAGGTCGTTCCGTTCGAGAGTTATCGTGTATACGGACGGCCGGACGGACAGACTCGAATTTTTCGACGGATTCGTCATCAGTGAGTCGAACTTCATCCAATGAGACCATTTTCGGCTCAAAATTCGAAAAATACAGACATCGTGAAGAAATGATATAGCCCTCGTGTAAGTAGTACGAGCGCTCAAAAAGTAAGAAGTACGTACCGTTACCATAGAAAGGAAAGCCAGGATCAATCACAGAGAAGACGACGGTAATGAAGAACTCAAAGGAGACGTAGAGGAAGAATTGACGAAAAGAAGATGAGGAAATTCAAAACCATGCCTCGCCAGCTGAGATTCGAGATAGGCACCATGCTATGACAAATTGACAGAATGAATAGCTTCATGCCGAATAGAACACCAATAAAAGAAATAGCAGTGTTCACCAATGAACAGAAAAAAAGGAAAACAGCAGAAGCGATTGTTGGAAAGATAGTTCCGTCTGAATCTTATATCGGCCGAACAATTCGGATTCGGAATAAAACATGCAATTACTCAGGCTTACCGAATATATCACTGAAGGATTACATGAATTAACAAGCCACTGGAGTCACAGGACTGATTATACTAGATTTCGCCAGAGTATGGCACGAAGTATTAGACTATAAGATGAAAATAACAGGATACTGCGATACTCTCTCAAAAGGTGCCGAATAATAAGAAATTATCTGGAATAAAGAAACTCTTACGTCGGAACTGATAACGAACACTCCACTAGTGTCTATCAGTTGCTAGGTATAGGGGAGACCCAGGGATCGGTCCTAGGCCCTCTATAATAATTATTTATGATACACCCAAGAATCCCAGAAATAAGTCAGTTTTCTATGCAGACGATGAAGGAATAATAACAATGATAACGAATGACTTTATTATTATATATTATTACACAAAAATTAAAAATTAGAGAAACTTCTATCGTATTATCTTATACCGAAAATTAAACAGTAATGAATTCTGAAGGTTCTGTGTCCAACATAGCTGCACAAAGTGAAACCATAGCTCATACTCGCGAAATAACATCATATATTTCTTCCGAATACATGAAGAATACAGAGAATTTCAGAATATTATGCATCAGCACAATTTCTCACAAGCTCAGACATACGAACCTTCTCATTCCCATCATTACGGTATTATCTCCAGCCAAGAACCTAAGCTTATCATTCCTCATGATTCACTTTCGAGACAAATTGAATACTAGGTATAATCTTATGCTTATTGAGATGTTTCCTAAGCTGATCACCAATGATTTTTTCCAGTACTCTAGATAGTGCAGATAGAATACTTATTGATCGTGACTGATTCAACTCCCTGGAATTGATCACCTTGGGACCAGCCGAAATTTCCACTGACTCGGAAAAACGGAGACAAAACTTCACTAGTTATGTTAGGAGGTAGAATATGAGGAACGCACAATTTTGAGGTTGAAATATGTATACCATCATCGCCTATGGCTTCACTACTTTTAGAACTTGCACAAATACGAGATCACTGTTTTTTAGTTCGGCCTGAGTAGAATGATATGAAATTCGAATCGGGTTGAGAATGGAATTGCTCACTTTAAATATTTATTGTAATAGGTCTTTTTCTCCTTCTTTACTGCCACTGTGACGATATTCCGAAGACTAAGATTCCTATGATTGACAATCACACGAATTTCCGGTCTTTTTGAAGTTAGTGCTCTGTCACTTGTTTCATCATTTCGATCATTTCTCCTACGTCATGAGTTGAGTGAGGTAATTCTTCGTTATTCTATAAGTCGCACCCGTCGTAGAATAACGGTACAATTCAATTGATTTTGTTAAGAGATTGTGTCTGAAGTTTTGGTTTACCGAAGTTTTTGTTCTATACTTTTGTGTACTTATTCAATTTAACACACTGAAAATTCGTAATTTCTGCAGCAATCTATTTGAACATTATAACTCTAGCGCCCAATATTAAATTGATGCAATTTTTCCCGTCGTGGTGGAATATTCTGTTTCTCCGAAATTTTTTCACGAACAGTTTTTTATGTGGCGGAGAGGACAACAAGCGTTATTCCACGTACGAAAAGGGGTACTTCCTGAGTTCAATACCGTTACTAACATAAAATGGACATTTTTTGAAATGTCTTCTTATTCTACGACGGGTGCGAAGTCTTGAAAAGTGCATGCAAATCGAGTAAGTCTAAGATATGGGATGTACGGAGATCAACCTTTTCTTCATACTTATGGGGAATTGATAAGGGATCATTTTCAAAATTTTATTAATTCAAATTCTTGAATACTCTATAGCTCATGAAGAGGGTAACCGATCTTGGTCTCCAAACAGTCCAAACTGAGAACACTATGAACTAAATCGTGATCAGTCACTTGTGGAGTATGCGAAACTCGAGATCAATTACAGAACAAGAATCAGATGTAAGAATGAAATCAATTAAAGTTAACGAGTTTGAGGTCCTTTGTTCCAATCCAAAAATCTTTAAAATCCCTTCAAACCTGCTGAAGGCTAGTTCTATTCAAAAATTCACCGACACAATACATAATATAATCAACGGTAGGAAGTAACCCAGCGATGGAATTTTCAGAAGAATCAGAAAAGTTATTGAATTCATAATTAATAATTAGGTGGTTGTAAAAACAGGCTCGGAAATGCAGATGTCATATACCGAAGACTGCAAGAAGCAGCTGACGAAATAAACGAATCGTGCATTAAATGGTGAATCAAGATAAATTGGTAAAATAACCAAGCCATACTTTTGAAGGAGAGACAATTGAAAATACATGAGAATCTTTCCATTGATTATGAAGAATTGAATGGCAGAGTGAGGCCAAATATCTGGGAATTGTACTTGATGAAGGAATCACATGAAAAAGCCTCCCCAAATATGCTTTTGGTAAAAAGAACTCCACAATGAGCCTAATCTATCAATTAAATGTTATAGACATAGAAAGCCTTATGGAAAAAAAATACAAAGTTGATGATGATAAAGACGATCGTAAGATTACAACTAACCTACTTGTCAGCAGTGAAGGTCTTTACAGCCAGAAGCCATATCATAATGATTCACTCAGCAGAAGATATGTTCATTCGGTGGGCAATGGACTCGCTTTAGTTCACCACAAACAGACAAATTCACAGACTTGAAATGGGAGCCAATCTCTTTAGAAGAAAAGCAGAGGAGAGAATCAAAAAGGCTCTGAACGGCGAAGTCAAGATGCTGGCTGAATGTGAGTCCCTTATTGAGGATAAATTCCAAAGTTTCAACGTGTCTCGACTCTTGGATGAAGAGAAGAGCTGCTTACTACATCATTGTTTCAGACTGTCTAAGTCGGGTGTCGGGATGCCAATTGGGTCGTCGGGACAGGAGTGGTAGGAATTGCGGCTGTTCAGATTGTGTACAGAAAGGGAAAGGGCACCCATCGATTGCAAACGTAAGAAATATAGTTTCTTATTTATTAGGGATTGGTGAGAGCTCTTCACAATTTAGACGAACATCGTTACGCACCGATGATTGAGACTTTTCAATTATGATATGTTGTGGCCCTGAAAAGGGCCGTTGTGATACATTCGAGAAAATTTACGACTTCTTCTCAGTCTTTTTCGGCAATAAAACGGCTTGGATATTCGGTAGAACACCACCTTGAGCGATAGTTACACCTGAGAGCAACTTGTTCAACTCTTCGTCGTTTCGGATGGCCAACTGAAGATGACGAGGAATAATTCTAGTCTTCTTGTTGTCCCGTGCAGCGTTACCGGCCAATTCCAATACTTCTGCGGCAAGATATTCCATAACGGCGGCGAGGTAGACAGGTGCACCAGCTCCTACTCGTTCTGCATAATTTCCCTTGCGTAATAATCGATGAATACGACCAACTGGAAATTGTAATCCTGCTCGGCTAGAACGCGACTTCGCCTTGCCCTTAACTTTACCACCTTTACCACGACCGGACATAATGAAACTTTAAATAGTTATTCAGGAGATCACTTTCGATAGCTGTTGAGCTTGTGATCATGATATTGCCGATTTCAGCTTTTATATATTAGTTTTTGTTGCGCCAATCAGTGATAGAATGTAAATTGCAGATAACGGGGCGGTCCGTGTCCTCGATATTGACTGGAAGTTCAGAAGTCAGAAGCGCGCCGCGTATTACTACTACACACTACACGGCTAAATCTACCTGAAACAGACAATGACGATGGAAATAAAAAATTGCGAGATTTTCAGAAGAAACTAATTAACCGACAAAGCAGGTGGAACAGCCGTCCTAGTGAAAAGAGAAATAAACCATTCTGAATTACCAGATGTTCAAGGAATCAACATTTATTCTGTCTATAGGCACACGTAAAACAACCTAGAAAAAAAGGATATCACAGCCTTCCTCCAGACCATAAGTAGCAGGAGACTTAACCCATTACCAGCCGAAGCTCGAATTGGATGAAAAAAATAGATTTTTTCGAATAAACTGGTTGCGGAGGGCTCTCTGAAGACAAGTTCACTTAAATTAAAAAAAAAAATTCTTCAATTCTCAGAAAAATAGCGTCCCATTCTTTTGGACGATGGCTGAAAGGCGGTAAAATGATGGAAAATTACGATGTGATTCAAATCAATTTCGTTTCGTATCGAAACAACACACCTTTCAACAATAAAACTGCAATGGCACAATTATAATTTTCGAGATAGAAATATATTCAAATCATTATAATGTATAACAAACTAAACCTAGAAGAGAAGCCTTACTCCAGACCATAAGTAGCAGAATACTTGAATGCAAAACACCCAGACTGAAACATCAGAAGAGTAAATAGTCAGGGAGAAAAAACTTTCACAAATCACTGACAAACAAAATTTACTAGTGGTCTGCCCAGATGACCCCACACATATCCATGTCGCAACAGAAATGACGGATGTTCTGGATATAGCCATGGTGGAAGGAGGTATCCATGGTGGAAGGATACCTTCCACCTTGGATATAGCGATAATGAAGAACGTAAGAAAAGAACCAATGACGAAATAGAAACCAAGATAGATCTATCATCGGATAGCCCAGTGGTCCTGACTGAGAAGAACAACATATCACCTACCTACAGGAAAACAATTCTTTTGTTCTTATTGGACAGTAGGCATCTTGTTCGTTTCTTCTTTTCTCGGGTTTGTCGTAGTCTTCTTCTTGGTCAACATTTTCTACTCGCTGCATCCTTCGTAGCTGGCTAGGTGACTTGCTTTTCCGCTGAACGAACAGGTAGCATTTCGCTAGTCGTTTTCTCTGGTTAGCTTACAATCTTTGCTATTTTGCGCTGCAGAGCATTCAACACACCCCCATAGGAATGTGCACTTACTTTGCATATACCCATATCGCTGGAATCTGTCTCATTGGCCAGATTTAGTGCTTTTTTTCTTTGGGTCCACAACACAGTTCATGCCGTAAAGTTTGGAAGGGTATTGCTTTATTAGTTTGGTTGGGTGTCATCCTATAAAAAACTCATTAACTAACGATCTGCTTTCATTACGCGGCGACATTAAAAGGCTATTATTCTTCGATTATGGAGCGTCACACAGGTATAAGGTATAACTGACGTGACCATTTATTCATAATAAACAAGCCTCAGGATTAGTGCTATTAGATGTCGAGAGAGCCTACGACCGAGTTTGGCACGAAGGACTTGCCTACACGATGATGATGGCTGGCTACACTACCGAAATCTGCAAGATGATAAGAAACTACCTGAGAACAGGAATTTCTATGTCAAAACAGATAACACATTATCTTCTACCAGACACGTTGAAGCAGGAGTACCCCTAGGATCTCTACTCTACAACATCTATATCTTCTTGAAAACCAACGAAATCTGCTAGCTCTATATTCAGATGACTCGGGAATAGCAGTCAGAAGTCATATATAAAAGATTGCAAGAAGCACTAGAAGATTTAGACGAATGGCTTCCATATAAAATATGCAGTGAATAAAACAAACTCAGCAATGAGTAGACTCTACCCACTGCTAGAAAGAAAGAGCCAAATATCGCTTCACATTATGAGGTAATTTATAAAATAATTTGGTACACATATAGTATGGACTCTTCTCTGTCATAGTCGATCTATGCGGGATGAAAAGATCTAAATTTCTGGTATTATACCTACACCCTCTGTTTATATTAATTATTTCTAAGGAATTTGGGTCCGGGATAGAAAATAATGACAGTTATGGTGAAGGAGTCGGGATACGAAGTGGTGCATCCACCAAAACCAAACTCGGGACTTGGCAGCGCACTCAAAGATGGTTATGGTGAAGGAGCCGGTACACGGAGTTTCGCATCCACCAAAACGAAGTACGGAATGGGAAACGCAAATAGAGGTGGTTATGCCGGAGGAGTCGGGATATGAAGTGGCGCACCCACCAAAATGGGACTCGAGTCTTGGAGAAACCTGCAAAGGAGATTGATCCCCTCAAGGTAGGGCGTTCCGTTCAGTGGTCCCACACAAGATCAAACCACAATAGAGAACCCTCGAACAGACTCCTCTTGAGGGACGGAGAAGTATTAATTCAATAATAACTCCACTCTCTCGAATGAGAATGTTCTACACAACAACTACTTTCTTACCACTTCAATATACCGGTGGTAAGTCAGAATCTTCTCTCCTTCAAAAACTGCCTTATATAGCCTCGGAGGGTAGGGGAACATTTTGGATCTTGAAAACGGCGTCGGTCTTCCAAAAAACCCGTTGTCAATATGCAAAAAATAACATGTGTGGGAGATAACATTCTCGCGGTGTCGTTTTTATGCATAGACTGAATTTCCAAATCGACTCGTTAGATTTTCTCGATGTGGGAACAAGGAAATATTCGAATGAATATTCCAAATTGACGCGAATTATACTGGATGACTTATGTAACGAACACTTCTTTACAACTGTCACAGATTCCCTGAGAAAAAAAGCCGAGAAGATATTTGAAAAAGCATGTCAACATCCAAATGATGAGCTACAAATTTGAAAAGCACTGCCATCCACCTTCTAGGTAGATTCGCATTCTCTAGTTTTAGAAACCAATTGGTTAAAATTTTGTCAGCTGTAGAAAAAAAATCAGTTCTTTAGGTGACCAATGTTTTTTTCGATGATTCACTAGAATCTTAGTGTAATGCGATTTGGACAAAATTTCTCACGTATTTTGGATACATGGAAAATTTCATTCTAATCCAATAAGTATTTTCGAAATTATCAGGAAAAAAATATTTTGAACGCCCATATTTACGGAACCCCTAGTCTAATTTTGCTCAAAATTCGAAATAATTCAGACATCGTGACGAAATGATATAGCCCTCGTGTAATTAGTACGAGCGCTCAAAAAGACTGGTTGACTACGACCCTTAAGCAGATGTGACCTACCACAAAAGACCCAGAGATCAACTACTACGTAGAAACAGAAATTGAGTAAACTCAATTTCAAATAAAGTGAATTGAGCATCACGTCTTTGACATGCTGAATATTTCGACAGGAGCTAGGACAGGTGGTGAATAATTAGACTCAGCTACACTAAGTGCCGACGTTTCGTCCGTATATTCGAACTCCTTCAAGGCTGTATACAAGAAAATACGAAAAAGTATAACACAACACGAACAATTAGAATGGCAACTAACAGCAATGATAAAATTGTATAAATAAATATGATGTCATAAATTGAGTACCTACTACACAGATGAAAACAAAAAACAACAAACTCAATAAATAGAAAAAAGCACACTGCGTTTAAAAAAAACGAATGAACAAATAAATAAGATTGTATAAAACTGTGGTACAATAACTTACCAAGTCCATTCAGTCCGATATAATAGATGTTATTTTTACTAACATACATTTCAAATATATAGAATAAGGCACTCTACTATGGAAGTCATAGGTAACACAATAATCCCACGTCAAAGGTCGTGAAAGAGATATAACCAAAAAAATATTCGAAAAGCACTGCCGTGAAGTTAGGAGCTTTTGAGCGCTCGTTCGTCCACCTTGTAGGTAGATTCGTATTTTCCAGTTTTAAATACAAATTCAAAAAATTTTGGACAGCTGTCAAAAAAATTTTCAAACCAACTCCATACTTCACGTCAGTGCTTTATGCGATTTTTTTTCGATAATCCGCTAGAATTTTCAACGGTATCAATGGTCTTGGTAATGCGGTCTGGACAAAATTCCACGTAGTTTGAATACATAATTCTTCATCTATGTGCAAAATTTCATTCCAGTCCAATGGGTTATTTTGAAATTATCAGGAAAAAAATATTTTGAACGGCCATATTTCCGGAACCCAAGGTCTAATTTTGATCTTTGATGAACGTGACCACGAAATTCGCGATCCAAACCTACCCTGAAATTTCAAGTCCCTAGGCCTTTCCGTTCGAAAGTTATAATTTTCTATGGTTCTGGTAATGCGATCTGGAAAAAATGTAGCTTGAATAAATCATTCTCCATTAAAATACAAAAGTTCGTCACGATCAAATCCGTAGTTTTGAAATGATCAAGAAAACTAAATTTCAAACGACCATATTTACGGAACCCCTAGTCTAATTTTGCTTATTGATGAACGTGACCGCGACATTCGAGATCCACACCTATCTTGAAGACTTCAAGTCCCTAGGCCTTTCCATTACAAAGTTATAGTTTTCTATGGTTCTGGTCATACCATCTGGACAAAATTTTGCATGTAGCTTGAACCCGTCATTTTCCATCTGAGTGTGAAATTTCAACTCGATCGAATCAGTAGTTTCGAAGTTATCAGGCGAACAAAATTTCGAAAGGCCATATTTACGGAACCTCTGGTCAAATTTTGCCCATTAACGAACTTAACCGCGGCATTTGAGATTCGAACCTACCCTGAAAATGACAAGTCGTTCCGTTCGCAGCGTGACCAAATATTATTTTCAGAATATACCAAAACTTCAGCAGAAATCTACTTTTTTCTACCAAAGTCAATTACAGAAATCTACTAAAAATCTACTGCTAGCTGAAAATACTCTTTAGCGCTATATGTTGGATTGAAAGGAGAAAACTTCAATGTTTCGTGTAATTTATAAACAATATCGCATTAACATTCGCTAACGAAAAAAATAAACCCATTTATATGTATAGATTTGGAAATTTCAAATTTATTGAATAGAACCAAAAACATAACAATTGAAATAAATATCATCGACTTAAAATATTCTGAACAGAATTAACACATTTACTCTACACTAACTTACCCTTTCTTCTCTGAAATATTTGAAACATCTTGATATTTGAGAAAAGTAGGCATACCATTTTTTTGCAAAATTCGATACTTCAAGGAACTTTTTCTTAGTTCCATTATAGTTCGAAAAACTACCAAAATCTACTGCCCATTTTCTTTCTACTAACAATATTGAAATTATAACGAAAATCTACCTAAATAGTAGATTTCTACCAAAATTGGTCACGCTGTCCGTTCGAGAGTGTATACGGCCGGACAGGCTTGAATTTTTCACCGATTCGTCATCAGTGGTGTCGAACCTAGTCGATTGAGACCATTTTCGGCTCAAAATTCGAAAAATACAGACATCGTGACGAAATGATATAGCCCTCGTGTAAGTAGAACGAGCGCTCAAAAAGTCAAAAGGTGGATTGCAATAGATGCCCGGTTAGCAGGTTAGGTTCAGTTAGAGTAGGTCGTGCTCCACAAGAAGTTTTACACTGTTCCATCTATCGAAGATAGTTTGTCCTTGAGGATTTCCCTTGACTAAAAAAAAACCTACATAGGAATGTGCACTTATTTTGGACATGTTTTTGGCGATAGAAGCTTCAGCATTCGCCATGTTCCAGGTCCAGTGCTTTCGTTCTTTGATATTTCCATTTTTTCATCTAATATTTCAGCCAACATTCTTGTAGTTTTATTTTTCAGTTCCATACTATCGGCCAAATACTGCTACCGTTGAACTCCGCCATCCACCATGTGTCTTCAATGTTGTAATATTTACACGAGCTTTCTCAGCCTTTTGCAACAGCTTCCTCAGCCTTTCGCAACAAATCGTCTGAAATATCAATTCTCTACAAGCTACTTAAACGAGAGCTATATCATTTCGTCACGATGTCACGATGATTTTGAGCCGAAAATGGTCTCAATCGACTCACTGATGACGAATTCCTCGGAAAATTCAAGTCTGTCCGTCCGTAAGCACGATAACTCTCGAACGGAACAACCCATAGACTTAAAATTTCCAGGGTAGCTTCAGTTCCCAAATACCGCAGTTTGGATTGTTAATGGGCAGAATTTCATGAGGGGTTCCGTAAATATGACTGTTCGAAATTTTGTTTTCCTGATCACTCCGAAACTACAAATTCGATCGAGATGAAATTTTGCACTCAAATGGAGAATGACGTGTTCAAGCTAATTTTGTCCAGATCTCATGACCAGAACCATAGAAAATCATAACTTTCGAACGGCAAGGCCTAGGTACTTGAAATTTTCAGGATAAGTGTGGATTTCGAATGTCGCAGTCGCGTTTATCAATGAGCAAAATTAGACTAGGGGTTCTGTAAATATGGTCGTTTGAAATTTCGTTTTCTTGATTTTTAAGAATAATGTATCCAAAATACGTGAGAAATTTTGTCCAGATCGCATCACCAAGACCATATATACCGTGGAAAATTCTAGCGAATTGTCGAAAAACAAATTGGTAACCTGAAGCACTGACTTGAAGTCTTGAGTTTCGACTTAGTTTTATAATTTTTTTGAACGCGGTCGAAAAAATTTTTGATTGGTATCCAAAACAGGAGAAAGCGATACTACCTACAACGTGGATGAACGAGCGCCCGAAAGCTCCCGACTTCACTGTAGTGTTTCTCATAAATTTTTTCAGTTGTAGCTCAAGTCAGTTTAAGAGAAAGGTAAGTGCACTTCTGAATTGATTTGTGTTCATACTATTTTGGTGTTTGCCAGGTGCTGGGAATATTATGAATGTTATTTAGTTCATTTAATTGGTAACAGCTCGATATTTGTTATTTTTGCTGTAATGGTTTTTCTTCTTATGGTTGTTATTTTCTGTTGATTTTTCATATTCAGTGCGCAAATTCATAGATAACCTGGATATGAAGAAATGGATTGCTAATAAGCAAACTTCAACTATTTCAATTATCGAAACGGTTTTATAATTAATTGTACGAAGGAATGAGATTACCATGTTGTGGTTCTGAGAACAACCGATTTCGAAAAAGTTATGTGAGCTGTCTATGGAACCTAAGCACGTTAACCTCTGATTCGCCTGGCATAATGGTGACTCGTTTGGCAAATCAATTTGTTACTTCGAAAAGGCCAACCAAATATGATCGCTCACTTCATGAAGTGCCATTACGGCGTAGCTCTGGAACCCATTTCACACACCAACCTCTGGAAAGGCAATTCTCGGATCAACAATTCGGTACCCATTCCGGTTATCATAACGACGGATCTCGCGAAGAGCCATGGTGCCTAGATGGTAAGAGCTTTTTGACTCCTTCGTTAACTTGCCAACAAATGCAAGGCAAGTTGTTTACGCGGTGCCTTCCCCCGTAGACTTTATAGCAGTCTGTTTTGTACGAGCCATTTCGCCTTGATCACTGCGATAGGACTTGACTGATTGACTCGACTTATTTTTTTACTGAAACAGGGGAAAATTGAAAATTAACCTGGACGAACTATCTCAGATTGAACTAGTGTGAGATTCCGCGTTCGTAGAACACGACCTACTTTAATTCAAATCTAAACCTGCTGTTTTTCCGGGTATTTGCCTATCAACTTTTCGACTCTTGATTTTTGAAATTGAGTTCACTCAATTTCTGTTTCTACGTAGTTGTTCTCTGGGTCTTTTGTGATATGTGGGTATCCTAATCGCATCTTCTGCAGGGTCAACTAGTCTTTTCAGCTCATCATTTGGATGTTGACCTCCTTTTTCAAATATCTTTTCGGTCTTCGTTTTTGGGAAATTTGTGACAGTTTCCCATTTTAAGTATCTGTGTATTTGTTGGGTTCTTACGAACCATGGCATATTTATTACTGCTCTTGCAGTTTATTTTCTGTTGCTCGGATCTTCTTTATATGGTTTTCGGCTGCATGGACCATGCTTTGGTTCCTTCTTAGCAGTTGCTGAAGTCTTTTCATTCCGGAGTTTTATTCACTGCGTATTTTGTATTGTTTTTCCATGTAAGCCTTTCATCTAGTGCTACTCCCAGATATTTGACTTCATTTTCCCATTTCATCCCTTCTGCATCTATCTTAATATTGGAGTTTATTCCAAGTCTTCACTTCTGTAGTAGAATAGCTCGGCTCTTTTTTCCATTTATTTGAATTTCCCATCTAATGAACCATTAGTCTAAATCTTCTAGTGCTTCTTGCAATCTTCTGTATAATATGACGTTATTCATGTGTCGTCTGCATATAACGCTAGCAGATTTCTTGTAGTTTTTTATTATCTTGCAGGTTTTGATAGTTTAGCCTGTCATCATCTTATAGGCAAGTCCTTCTTGCCGAACTCGGTCGAATATTCTCTCAACATCTAATTTGTTTATTCGGAAATCTTTATGTGAGTCTTGAACAATTCAAATCCTGTGGAATGATTTCTTCTGAATCCTAATTGTTCTGTTTCCTCATTTAGTCTTTTTGCGATGTATCTCTCAACTTTTTTTCCAAGTAAGCCTTTAGTTTTGTGGGAAATTCTCTGGGGTATTGAACACTTCTGCTGCTTTACATCTTTTCCGATAGTATTCTGTTCTCACCACTTGCATTTATTTCTTTTCTGGACATTTTCCGTGACATAAAGTTTGCTACTTTGTCTTACCCTGTAGCTTTCCTGTTTTTCAACTTCTTGACGATATCTCTTATCTCTGTTGGTGTTGTTTGGTTTGGTATCACCTCCGGAGGTTCCAACATCAATTCTTTATTTTCTATATTCAAGTCTTCATTGTTATAGTCTTCTCTGTAATTGATTTTGGTTTCTTTGTCTATTGTATAGGCCAGGGCTTCGGTTTTTTCAAGCTATGAGCACTATTGCATTTTCCATGCTGCGTGGTGTATGGTGTTCAGCTCCTAACCCTTTGGTTTCATCTGTCGGTTCTTAGTTCTCTCGTTTTGTGTATTTTTCAGCACTTAGCTGTTCATCCAGCTCTTTCGTGTCTTCTTCTCTATATCCACTTGGACATTTGCTGTTAATGTCGAATAAATTTGCAAACGAAAATTAGGTCATGGCCAGGTATTCTTCAACGACAGCAAATTAGTAAGAGAAAGAGGTTAATTGAATTTGTGGTCCTGAAAAGGACCGGTTATGTTAGTCGAGGCAAAAAATTATCCTCCGAAACCGTACAATGTACGGCCTTGACGTTTCAGTGCATAAACGACATCCATCGCTGTGACGGTCTTTCTTTTGGCGTGCTCTGTATATGTTACAGCATCCCTGATGACGTTTTCGAGAAATACTTTCAGTACGCCTCGGGTTTCTTCATAAATAAGACCAGAGATCCTTTTAACTCCACCACGTCGAGCTAATCTCCTGATAGCGGGCTTGGTTATTCCTTGGATATTATCGCGAAGAACTTTCCTATGACGCTTAGCGCCACCCTTGCCCAAACCTTTACCTCCTTTTCCTCTGCCAGTCATAGCGAATCAGAATGTCAATTTCTCGAAGATACGGTCGATACAAACAGAGTAGTCGTACAACTAAGGGAACAGCCGCTTCCAATATTTATAATTTCAATGTTGCCCCACCACCATACCACTGTTGCGCCAATAGCATTCCAGGAACTCGTTCGATTCGCCGTGAAAGTCTATATATATAGCCCGTCAAGCGGCCAAGTCATTCAGTCAACTACCTGAACTACCTGTAGTTTTCGCGTTAATTAGAGTATTAGAGACGTCTTGACGAATAACTTGCGGCGAAATGGCACGTACAAAACAGACTGCTAGGAAGTCAACGGGGGGTAAGGCACCGCGTAAACAACTTGCCACCAAGGCGGCCCGTAAAAGTGCACCCGCTACCGGAGGAGTCAAAAAGCCTCATCGTTACCGTCCAGGTACCGTTGCTCTCCGCGAGATCCGTCGTTATCAGAAGAGTACCGAATTGCTGATCCGTAAATTGCCCTTCCAGAGGTTGGTCCGTGAAATCGCTCAAGATTTCAAGACTGACCTTCGCTTTCAGAGCTCCGCCGTAATGGCACTTCAAGAAGCAAGCGAGGCATATTTGGTGGGTCTTTTCGAAGACACCAATTTATGTGCCATTCATGCCAAACGAGTCACCATTATGCCGAAGGACATACAACTTGCCAGGCGCATCAGAGGTGAACGTGCTTAGGTTACATCGTGCACTCATTTAACTTCAAAATCGGTTCTTTTCAGAACCACAACATGGGTCATTTCATTCATTCGTACAATTGATTTTGGCCATTTCAATAATTGAAATAGTTGACGCTTGATTATAAGCAATCCATTTCTCCTTATATTATTCAGGTTGTCTATGAATTTGCACCCGGAAATTTTTACATTTGATGAATTATTTTTCGACGAGCAACTTTCGACATCCTTTGACGATAAAACATTTCTGCAATAATCTTAAGCTCGAGAATCCCATGAGTGTTTCCTACAGTCTGTCTGAATTTGCCGAATATACCATTCCTTGAGCTCGTGTTTCGGAATCCGTTGCCAAAATAACGTTGTTGTTTCGTTCTTTCGCAGCCATTTTATTCTTTATTTTTTGGGCTCACACGAGGTTAATAGATTTCAAAAAGAAGAAATAACAGTTCTAGTTCCGACACTGGGCCACTGGGGGTATTACAGACGTAATTAGTTCTAGTTCTTTGCCAAGTTTCTCTCCTTTCCCCAATTATCTCCCTCATCTGCTTGTCCCAGGTAGTAACGCCATCTTCTTCCAGTAACCCTAGCTAGAAAATTAAGGGAAGCTAGGGTTACGGGAAGAAAAAGGCGCGGAAGACCGGTAACTACTGGGACAAGCTAATGAGGGAGATAATTGGAGATTGTAGGTTAGAGTAGGTCTCTCACATTAGTTCAGTTGTTGCCCTCTTTATTTTTAGTCAGAGGGTAATCCTCATGAACGAACTATGTCCGATAAATAGAACAGTGTGAGACTAGTGTGAAGCAGAACCTGCTCCAACTAAACCTTACCTGCTGTTTTAGATATCGGGCCTCAGATATTGCCTGTCTGCAAACAAAAAATTAATGAAAATGGGTTGGTTTATCGCCGGTTTGGTTCGAGTGAAACTTAGAATCAGTCCGTACTGGTTCTCTCATAATAATAATTAATTTAATGATCCTTTAAGATATGCAAGTGTTTAGGACAGGTCACTATAGAATCATAGATAGTCATTAACAGTGAAATAACACTTATCTATTAAAAATAATTCAACAACTTCCTTAAATTTATTAATACCAAGTACCGAGGCCGTGGCGCAGTGGTTAGCGCAGTCTACTTTGGGGCCGGTCTCCTTGATCGGTCTCGGGTTCGAATCCTCCGGTCGGCAAAGAAATTTTCTGACATGGAGCACGGTTCCACCATTCACTGTTGGGTAAACAATCATCAGTGCTGTGCCTCAGGTGGCGTAAGGACACAGTAACAAAACCTACACAGAACACAACCGGGTCTCCTAACTCGCACAAGCTCTGAACTTCTGAGACGTCTCGCAGAGACCTAGGAGAGTCGGGATATAAACAACAAAATAAACAACAACCAAGAGATTGCACAGAATATGGTAGATGATTATACAGGGTTTTTCATTGGGAAACGGAAATACCTAGGCGGATAGAGGGCACCGAGGTGGTTCTAGATTTATTGGCTCTGACTGCCTTTGTAACCGAAATACAGGATGTTTTAAGAATTTTGCTCATTTCTTGAGGTCATAACAAACGAACCACTCGGTATATTTTCTTAATGTTTGGCACACATGTTTATTAATTTAAAGCTCAAATAAATTAATCAATAACCACAAGGAAAATTCAGGTCCGGGTTAACAAAAGATCATGAAACGATTGTATCTTTGGAAAAACACGCTGTATTTCGAAATCTTGAGAATTCGTTTATATATTTGAAAAGAGCATAAAAATCTGAACTGAAACATGTGCTTTATATTTTTGCGCACACAGTTTTACTCCACAAATTCTTAACTTAAAAGTGAAGTTTTTGAAAACGTGGATACCAAAAGGTAGTTGAAAGTGAATTTCAATAATATATCATCAAAACTATTGAATCCATAATTATTATAAAATTACTAAATCTATAGCTACATACCAACCCATTGGGTATTGTCCAGGTACTTGTATTCCGAAGAAAAATTAACTGGTATGTTCATATCTAATCATCAAAATTGATATTGCTTGGAGTATCCAAGTATAATATTTAACTAGTATAGATAAATATTATTTTTGAATGTTTTATCAGTAAAATAATTGAATTATAATACTCGGGATCAGCTTATTACAAAAATACAAGAAGCTAGCAGGAAAATAAAGAACAATCCGTATGTAATTCGCAAATCAGTTCGGTATATTTTCAAACGAGCACGTAAATGTATAGACCAAAATGGAGGGCATTCCGAGCATTTTATGAAAACGACCTAATTCATCTCAATTATTTCACTAAAATATTCAAGCAATATCAATTTTGATATTTAGATATGCACATACTTACTTTTCACCTGCCTGGAAAATGAATAACGGGCTGTTATGTTGCTATAAAAAAAAATAACCAATGTATTCGATGATAATTTAGTAATTTTAAAATAATTATGGATTCAAGTTTTGATAATATATTATTGTAAGTCACTCAATACCACACTTTAGTAGTGTTGGGCATAATCGGATGATTTCAATAATCGGATGTTTGAAAATCGATTATTTCAATAATCGGATGATCATTCGATTAATAAAAATCGTATGATTCATATACATATGCTGGAGGCTGGAGGTGTGTACTGTGTAGCGGGCGTAGCGGTTTATGTTAACATATTGTTAACGATTGCCGAGGAAGTTTATGGCTGTCATAAAATTATTGTCGTTTATGTTATGGCTCCCGTCCCCTAATTGAATAAAATACTGAAACTCATCTCTTTGTTATATAATTGGTTTCCTTATCCATTTCATTTCGACCAAAAAGTGTCGGAAACAAAAACCATCTCCACCCCTTTGAGTATGGCCGTTATATTGACAAAACAATATACGGAAATGCCCATGATAGAAAGAACTAAAGACCCTCTGGAATTTTGGTCGAAACATAAATCGGCCCTACCAGAATTGAATGAACTGGCTATGAAATATTTGTGTGTTCCTGGAACGTCGGTTCCATCGGAAAGAGTTTTTTCGAAAACTGGTCAGATAACTAACCTCCGTAGGAATAGACTGTCTCCCAATAATTTGGATAAAATAATTTTTTTAAATTCAAATGGTAATCTTTAAATTTTATTTTCCATAAATTTATACATCAAATCCCTTCTAACCTTTTGATTTTGTCACTGTAATGAAATTTTTAGTTTTGGTTTTTTAATGCTCACATACTTACACAAATTTTTCCATTAAACTTTAAGTTGAATGATTTTGTTTTTTCAATAACTTGTTTGAACCGAACAGAACCCAAAAAAAGTTCCAAAATCTTTATCATGAATATACGTGTGAACTATTGGTGAAACCGAATTAAGGATATTCAATTTTTGAAGAATTTAAATGATTCAATCATGAAAAAATTTGCAAAAATCTCACCTAAGAAATCAATTGCTTCGCATAATTATCTAAACATCCGATTTTTCGAGATGCTCGGAGTTCATCACCTGTACCTGTACATAAGGCTCGTAAAATCTGCTTTCGCCTGCTATTTCAACTAGTGGTATTGGAAACTGAATTCCATATCCCGATTATTTAAACATCCGATTTTTTCGAGATGCTCGGGGGCATCATAATCTATACCTGCACATAAAGCTCGTAAAATCTGCTTTCGCCTGCTATTTCAACTAGTGGTATTGGAAACTGAACTCTATATCCCGATTATTGGAAACATCCGATTTTTCGAGATGCTCGGAGTTCACCATCTGTACCTGTACATAAGGCTCGTAAAATTTGATTTCGCCTGCTATTTCAACTAGTGGTATTGGAAACTGAATTCCATATCCCGATTATTCAAACATCCGATTTTTTCGAGATGCTCGGGGATCATAATCTATACCTGCACATAAAGCTCGTAAAATCTGCTTTCGCCTGCTATTTCAACTAGTAGTATTGGAAACTGAACTTCATATCCCGATTATTGAAAACATCCGATTTTTCGAGATGCTCGGAGTTCACCATCTGTACCTGTACATAAGGCTCGTAAAATCTGCTTTCGCCTGCTATTTCAACTAGTGGTATTGGAAACTGAACTCTATATCCCGATTATTGAAAACATCCGATTTTTCGAGATGCTCGGAGTTCACCATCTGTACCTGCACATAAGGCTCGTAAAATCTGCTTTCGCCTGCTATTTCAACTAGTGGTATTGGAAACTGAATTCCATATCCCGATTATTTAAACATCCGATCTTTTCGAGATGCTCGGGCATCATAATCTATACCTGCACATAAGGCTCGTAAAATCTGCTTTCGCCTGCTATTTCAACTAGTAGTATTGGAAACTGAACTTCATATCCCGATTATTGAAAACATCCGATTTTTCGAGATGCTCGGAGTTCACCATCTGTACCTGTACATAAGGCTCGTAAAATCTGCTTTCGCCTGCTATTTCAACTAGTGGTATTGGAAACTGAACTCTATATCCCGATTATTGAAAACATCCGATTTTTCGAGATGCTCGGAGTTCACCATCTGTACCTGCACATAAGGCTCGTAAAATCTGCTTTCGCCTGCTATTTCAACTAGTTGTATTGGAAACTGAATTCCATATCCCGATTATTTAAACATCCGATTTTTTCGAGATGCTCGGGCATCATAATCTATACCTGCACATAAAGCTCGTAAAATCTGCTTTCGCCTGCTATTTCAACTAGTGGTTTTGGAAACTGAACTCTATATCCCGATTATTGAAAACATCCGATTTTTCGAGATGCTCGGAGTTCACCATCTGTACCTGTACATAAGGCTCGTAAAATCTGATTTCGCCTGCTATTTCAACTAGTGGTATTGGAAACTGAATTCCATATCCCGATTATTTAAACATCCGATTTTTTCGAGATGCTCGGGAATCATAATCTATACCTGCACATAAAGCTCGTAAAATCTGCTTTCGCCTGCTATTTCAACTAGTAGTATTGGAAACTGAATTCCATATCCCGATTATTTAAACATCCGATTTTTTCGAGATGCTCGGGGGCATCATAATCTATACCTGCACATAAGGCTCGTAAAATCTGCTTTCGCCTGCTATTTCAACTAGTGGTATTGGAAACTGAACTCTGTATCCCGATTATTTGACGATTCGATTATTTTCATAATCGAATGTTGCCGATTATATCAAAAATCGGATTAACGATTATTTTTCATCCGATTATGCTCAACACTACACTTTAGTATCCACTAGACTTTTGAGTTAAAGATTCGTGGAGTAAAAATGTCTGCGTCAAAATGTGAAGCTGATATTTCAGTTTATTTTTACTCTTGCCGACAGTCACCATTATATTGTTCAAGTGAGACCAATTCACGAAGCCGTTCACAACAAATAGGAGTAAGATAGACCAAACACTAAATAACGTACATTAGCAAGCTATATGTTATGACAAATTTAACACAAATGAAAGAAGATTGAAGATACGCGCTAGAAAAATTTTTTCAATCATACTAGAGACGATGTATTATAGATAGATACGATTACAATGACAATTATTGGCGAGGGCCTCGAATTGAATGAGATATATTATGGATGATAAGACCACAGCCCTACAGAGCTCATTGGGATATGGATCGAGAAAAGTAGAAATGGAAAAGTCAGTTGATCGACCCTTTAAAAACCGGGGGTTTTCGTTTCGATATGTGAATCTCTAAAATTAAATTGCACGCATGAACGATAAACCCTGTTTATTAAATTACAACGTCGAAGGTAGGTGAAGAGGCAAATTCATTATGAAAGAGCGAAAAATTAGTGGTTCTGAAAAGAACCGGTATTGCTGGAATGTAAGATCACTAATTCCCCTTTACTTTGAACTGGTGTACTTAGTCACTGCCTTGGTACCTTCGCTTACAGCGTGCTTGGCTAACTCTCCTGGCAATAGAAGTCTTACTGCTGTCTGAATTTCCCTGCTAGTGATCGTGGAACGTTTGTTGTAGTGAGCAAGTCTGCTCGCTTCGGCGGCGATGCGTTCGAAAATGTCGTTAACGAAACTATTCATGATGCTCATAGCCTTGCTTGAAATACCGGTATCAGGGTGGACTTGCTTCAAAACCTTGTAGATATAAATAGCGTAACTTTCCTTCCTCTTGCGCTTCTTCTTTTTGTCGGTTTTAGTAATATTTTTCTGGGCCTTTCCGGCTTTTTTGACCGCTTTACCACTTGCTTTAGGAGGCATTGCGAACACAAAAATTAAACTAAGAGATACGTAACACTGAGTAGAGTCAGTAAAGACTAGTAAAGAGTGACATGGAACGCTTTTGCGCTTCGGTTTTGAATTGGGTGCGTCTCCCATTCTTAGCTCCGCCTATCTTGGTTCGAATGCATTCAATATTCACAGGATAATAAAATTAATTATACTTCTACAATCTACGTTCATAGTTTCAAACTAGAATTTTCGTTTATATGTAACATGTCGGAAGATGTGTACTCAATATGCAAAGAAAGCCGATTTATAGGCTTTTATCTGAGTGAATCCGACAACTGTGTCTGGAAAATGAAAATATGCCCTCGATGAGAAGAGAAAATACTCTAATACCTTCATTGCTCGGAGCAAATGGAATGGCATATAAATATAAAAAGACAGAAGTACGTACCGACAGAACTAAGTAGAAACAGAAAGACACAGGGACCCTCCTATGAAAGTCATAGGTAAGACAAGGTTAATGGGCAATTAATGCTCGGAATTCAAAACAGCAAGAGACGGCATTCGCGTTGTTCCTCAATCCCCCGACGACCACAGAAAGATGACAAAATTCCTCGAGTTGAGAAATAAGGAATTCTACACCCTCCAAAGAGAAGAAGAGAAGAGGAGAAGAGAATCTACGCGGTGGTACGATATCTGCCACTAGACGCAGATATTAACATTATCACAGAGGACATAAGGATGACATCCAAAAAGGCAATACCCTTATTTTTGATGAAAACCCAAAATAAGAAGGTATTCGAAGTAAAACAGCTCTACGGTATAAATTGTGTAGTAGAGCCGAAGAAGAAGAGCATTGGACCTGGCCAATGTCATAGATGTCAACGTTACGGACATGCGCAAAGTAAATGCACATTCCCATGGAGATGTGTTGAATGCTCTGGAGCGCACAAGAGTAAAGATTGTACGCTAACAAGAGAAAACGAGGAGAGAAATGCTACCTGTGCGCTCTGCGGAAAAGCAGGTCACCCAGCCAGCTACAAAGGATGTAGCGAGTGGAAACTGGTGACCAAAAAGAAGACTGCGACCAAAGCAAGAAAAGAAAATGATGCCTACTGTCCAACAAGAACAAAAGGAAGAAGAAAACGCCACCACTCAAACAAGAGCAGAAGAAAGAAGCCCCAAAAAATGGAAAATCCAAGAAGAGCAGCCAAAAGAAGAAAGAAGAGATCAACAAGAAAGGACCCGAAACCACCGAGGATCTAGATACCTTCACCAAGAATATCATGAGTAAGCTCATGAAATTCCTGGAAATAGAGATGGACAAAAAGTTCCGTAAACTCACTAAACCCAATTAATGGAGCCAGTGACTAACGCAAATAAAAACAACCTGAAGATTGTCTCATGGAACACAAACGGTCTACCAGCCAGTAGATCTGAAATAGAAGAAATAATAACCGAGAAACAACCGGATATTATAGCCATTCAGGAGACGAGACTATCTACAAGAAATAGAATTTCATTTCCCGACCATGAAATATACAGAAATTGTACAGGAGGGGGCGTAGCCCTAATAGTCAAGAGGAACATCGACCACTATTTTGACGATGTACTGAATAATGGGCAAATAGAAGTCATTCCCAATAATTCCAGTAGTATGATCCGAAATTTTAACATCATTCGAGATGCAAGTAGAAAGACAATTTTCGAGTAACAAACACCAAAAGAATGCATCGGCCGGGAATCGAACCCGGGCCGCCCGCGTGGCAGGCGAGCATTCTACCACTGAACCACCGATGCTTGGGAGACAAAAACGGAATGGTCATAATTAATATGTGAAATTTAAATGTAAAATTATGTTCAAAAAATTTAGAAAAGCACTGCCTTGAAGTCATTAGCTTTTGAGCGCTCGTTCATCCACCTTGTAGGTAGATTCGCATTCTCCAGTTTTATAAACCAATTGGAAAGATTTTGAAAACTGTCAAGGAAAATTTCAAACTAAGGCAAAAATCAAGACTTCACGTCAGTGCTTTAGGTGACCAATTTTTTTTCGATAATTCGCAAGAATTTTCTACGGTATCTATGGTCTTGGTAATGCGATCTGGACAAAATTTTTCACGTAGTTTGAATACATTATTCTTCATCCATGTGCGAAATTTCATCCCAATCCAATAAATACATAGTTTCGAAATTATCAGGAAAAGAATACTTTGAACGGCTATATTTACGGAACCCCTAGTCTAATTTTGCTCATTGATGAACGCAATCACGAAATTCGCGATCTGAACCTATCCTGAAAATTTCCGTTCGAAAGTTATTATTTTCTATGGTTTCTATGGTTCTGATCATGCGATCTGGACAAAATGTAGCTCGAATATATCATTTTCAATTTAAATACGAAATATCGTTATGATCAAATCCATCGTTTTGAAATTATCAAAAAAACTGAATTTCAAACGGCCATATTTACGGAACCCCTAGTCTAATTTTGCTCATTGATGAACGTGACAGCAACTGTGCATGAACCACACCCCCCCGGAGAAAAAGACTATCGCTTGCACATATTATGTTCATCTCGTGTAGTTTGAAAATATCCTATCATAGTTGTGAAAAAAGTTATTTGATAATAAGTGTAGAAATTAGATTCGATATGAGTAGTATAACGGATTTGTCCGTTAATTTTGCTTCGGACAAATGATAACACTGCCCTGAAGTCATTCTTAATCACAATATAAGTACTGCGAATTCGCGATTCCAATTAGCGCTGAGAGCGCCGCAAACTTGTTTTTCTTAGTTCTTCAGTTTTTTTCAATCCATGTTCTTTTTCATGTTTTCAAATGTTTGTTACTCATTTTGTGTTGAAATCAGAAAGTTTCAATGAAATAAAATGAATACCTCATAATTAACTTTCGTTTATGTATTCATACATTTGCTCATTTGCGCCTGATGCAAATCATTTAATCTCAGATAAAAAGAAATACATACAGAAATACTTCTTAGGTTCATAGCTACTTTTCGTTATACAGGTTGTTTCATAATATATGATGCTCACGATCTCAGGATGTGATAGCTTGTCCAAAAATATGAAAAAAAGTTTCTATTAACTTACCCTCTAAAATGCACCATTTTTGAGATACAGGGTGTTTAAATTGAAAAGAAAATCGTTTTTTGCAAATATCTCCGGAACCTTTTATCGTATAGAAAACAGCTTTTAAAATCATAATAATTTCAAATTGTTAACTTGTAGTTTTTGACGTATAAAAAAAAAGGTTGACAGTTAGTAAAGACCATGTTTTTCAACATAAAAGTTGATTTTTCTCGAAAACGGTCGACTTTAGAGCGTATAACCAAAGAGTTATTTTTTTGTGTAAAAAACACTAACCACTACCCCTTCAAAAACGTCACGAACCCAGACTTAAAAAAAATCCGCACAAAACATAGCTTATTATGATTAGAAAATGCTCACGAAAGCGGTCTTCTCAGTCTTCGGTACGATAAAAGGTTCCGGAGATATTCGCAAAAAACGATTTTTTTTTCAGTTTCAACTTTCTGTATCTCGAAAATTGTGCATTTCAGAGGGTAATAATAAGATAATAAAAACTTGTATTCATATTTTTGGACGAGCTATCACTTCCTGAAATCCTGCGCATATTTTATAAAACACCCTGTACCGATGATTATGTAAATATATAAGTAATATTAAATTTCATTTTTCACAAAATTCCTTCTACACAAAAAATCAGGTGAAAAACTGTCCGCTCCAAATTCCCTACTGGAAAGCTGTCGTCTTAATCGCTATGCACTTGAACCAACTTCCATATTGTCGCGCAAAAATCAAAACGAATTTTTGAATACCCCCCCGAGATGTCGAAATACCCCCCTGGAGAAAATTGTCTGGATTCAACACTGGACAGCAACATTCGAGATCCACACCTATCCTGAAAATTTCCCTGGGCCTTTCCATTACAAAGTTATAATTTTCTATGGTTTCTATGGTTCTGGTCATGCGAACTGGACACGTAATTCTCCATCTGTGTGCAAAATTTCACTTTGGTCGAATCAGTAGTTTCGAAGTAATCAGAAAAAAAGATTTCGAGCGGCCATATTTACGGAACCCTTGGGCGAATTTTGCCCAATAACGAACTTAACCGCGGCATTCGAGATTCGAACCTACCCTGAAAATTTCTAGTTCCTAGGACATTCCGTTCGAGACTTATCGTGTATACGGACGGACAGACTCAAATTTTTTGACATCAGTGAGTCGAACTCTGTTTGAGATTGAGACCATTTTCGGCTCAAAATTCGAAAAATACATTCACATGTAGTTTGAACACCTCATTCTCCATTTGAGTGCAATTTCATCTCGATCAAATCTGTAGTTTTCAAGTAATCAGGGGATCAAAACTTCGAACGGCCATATTCACGGAACCCCTGGTGGAATTTGGCCCATTAATGAACTCAACCGAGGCATTCGGGAACTGAACCCACACTGAAAATTTCAAGTCTCTAGGTTGTTCCGTTCGAGAGTTATCGTGCTTACGGACGGACGGCCGGACGGACAGACTCGAATTGTCCGACGGATTCGTCATCAGTGAGTCGACCATAGTCGATTGAGACCATTTTCGGCTCAAAATTCGAAAAATACAGACATCGTGACGAAATGATATAGCCCTCGTGTAAGTAGTACGAGCGCTCAAAAATGAAATACATAATAATATGTACACAATGGCACATGGCACAATAATTTCTTATTAGATCTTGTCTAATTTTGTACAACCAATGATGAACAGCAATTGAGAATATAGCATGAGAGATTGCTACATCTATCGGCAAGCATTCGAAGATTTTCAATGAATCAAAGGAATCTGCATGTAATTCACCATGGAAATTCACAATTATTAACCTTAGCTATGATCCAACAGATGGAATTCATACTTACAATCTGGTTCCATAATACTCAAAAGAAAAGTCTATGTTGTTTTAAGTAGGGACGAAAAATCGCTAAATTTGTCGGAGAAAATGCAGTGGACGTCGCTCATGGCTTGGCTCTTGTACAGGGTATTGTCTTTGTCGGGGGCTTGCTCTTGTTCATGGACCTGCCTTTGTTCAGAAGCTGAGCTCTAAAGCGTCGTGGGTCGGCCCCGGTATTGCAGTACCTCCGTATCCGACCCAATTAATTAAAGCAATTACAATTTGCTACACGTTTCTACTGCTATCTTTTCTTCAGGTGCAGTCTTCGTTGCGAAGGTTGGCAATCATCAATGCTATGCGTATTCTTGAAACAGGAAACAGCAGATCTAAACAACTGATTTGTTGTGCATCCGTACCAGTCGGGCAGATTCTTCAGCCACGAGTGGCGTCTTCTTCCGACACTTCTTCTACCCTAAATCTTTCCCTGTATTATCAGCTGTAACAAGCTGTACTTTGACCCTCTCATACTCTATAACTCTATGAAATTAGGGTGGATGTATACATGAATACATGGTGTGTCCCAAACAAATCTTATTTTCGTCCGTATTGGCGCATGACGTCCCTCCGAGAAACAATTTGAACTGGTTTAACTGTCAGTAGATTTCAATGTCCCGCAGCCGCACGCCATTAGACCCATCAAAATATTTGTCGAAAGATTTAAATCGATAGTAAAATTCCACATACTTCACAAAAATGTCGTACATTGAGATTGAATTCGAAAGATTGTCTGTTGGACTGATGGAACATTTGTATTTTTGAGCGCTCGTACTACTTACACGAGGGCTATATCATTTCGTCACGATGTTTATATTTTTCGAATTTGGTTCAGAAAATTGTTTCAATCGACAAGGTTCGACTCACTGATGACGAATCCATCGTCTGTCCGTCCGTAAGCACGATAACTCTCGAACGGAACAACCTAGAGACTTGAAAATTTCAGTGTGGGTTCAATTCCCAAATGCCGCGGTTGAGTTCGTTAATGGGCAAAATTCCACCAGGGGTTCCGTAAATATGGCCGTTCGAAATTTTGTTTTTCTGATTACTTCGAAACTACAGATTCGATCGAAATGAAATTTTGCACTCAAATGGAGAATGACGTGTTCGAGCAACATGCAGAATTTTGACCAGATTACATGACCAGAACCATAGAAACCATAGACAATTATAACTTTCGAACGGAAAGGCCTGGGGTTTTGAAATTTCCAGGGTAGGTTTGGATCGCGAATTTCACGGTGACGTTCATCAATGGGTGGAATTAGACTAGGGGTTCCGTAAATATGGCCGTTCAAAATATTTTTTCCAGATAATTTCGAAACCACTCATTGGATTGGGAGGAAATTTCGCAAATAGATGGAGAATAATGTATTCAAACTACGTGTGAAATTTTGTCCACATCGCATTACCAAGACCAAACATTCTACAGAATTATCGAAAAAAAAATTGTTAATTTTTTTTTTGAGGGGAGAAAATCCTGTTTACGAACCTTCACCATAGCTGTTTTGCGGTGTGTGCAGACTTTTCCTCCGAATTCACGGGGGTCGTACTCTCTAAAAACTCCTAATACAAGAAGTGAGCACGGTTTAATTTACTGCAACCGAATTCAGCTCTTATGGGCGCAGGTTGCCCATATTGTTCATTATCATTCTGCTATCAGATATCTCACGACGTTGAGTTCTCTCTGATATTTATGTTTATGTTTGATCTATAACATATCCAATGAAAGGAACCAAGAACCGATATTCTGCTGATAGTGTTTTCTCTAAAACTCGGCCATCGCGAAGTTAGGCAACGCCATCTACAACAGTCAAGTTGAACCTCAGAATGGGATTATCGATTTTTGACATTAAGACATTTAGTCTTTGTTCCTAAAGATGGTGCAACCTTCTGTACATATCTCGATAGAGTCTTCCTGGATGACGTATAACCCCGTTCCGATCTGCACAACTCATACTTACCTGGCGTAGGGGTTACCATGATCAACAAGGCGGTTCCCCCGGAGTGAGGCCCTTTCATTGCACTGCGATCGGGCTGACCTCTGCGATTATCCCTAATGCGGATAACTCGGGCGCGTAATTTTTGGTAGTCGGGACTGCGTACGCGCTGTCCCGGATCAATAATCAAATATCAACTCCATTTAATACCACTGATTAGTGATTTGACTTCTGAGCAACTATTTCATTCTTTGGAAATGACCTGTGTAGGGGATAAACGTCATTTCTCTCTCTTAGTTTTCATAGTAATTGGATCACCTAGTTACTCTGTTTTATGTCAAATGAGGCCCAGATATCGATGGATGAGATGTATGTACCTACTATGTATATTCATATACATTAGTGAGTAAATGACTAAATGACCTTGACATTAATAACGAGAAATTGAAGGTTCAATTTTGAATTTATTGATTGTGAACAATCATATTGTATTTTTTACTGAAGGAGGATTTCCCCGAAACGTCTTCAAAGAAACTATTCGAATCAATATTTTAATTGAAAACGTTACACTTCCAAAAAGGTAAATGATATACTCTATTTTTATATAAACATATATGTATGTATATTTGCATATAAACAATTTTCTTTTCAAATGAGTTTGAATATCTTATGAATCCCAAAGAGGAATCGAGAGGATTTAGAAATACATACCTATAAAACCTTTGTGAATGATGAGTTCTCAACTATGTCTATTTAAAAGCTTTCATTTCCTAGATATTGCGTGTAGCACTGCTGGTGTAGTGGTATCATGCAAGATTCCCATTCTTGCGACCCGGGTTCGATTCCCGGGCAGTGCAGCTTTTTTATAATTTTTTTTCAATATTTGACGAATGGGGAACATTTGTTTTCGTTCAGTTTTCTTTGTATGGCTATCTCTATGAGTCTCATTATCCGAATGGAACGGTAGTGTTGTGGAAACCCTGTCACACTTCTGAATGTAATGAAATATCGAATTGAAATGTACAGGGTGGTCAAATTTCGATGTATTAGCACTACACCTTTTAAATCAGAGGTGATAGACAAAATCTGAAACCCTATTCTCGTTCTCTTTTTCTGAGAAACTAACAAGAGTAGTATTCGTTTTTGGCCACCTCCTTTTGTTTTCGAGTTATAAGCGAAAATTGGAAAAATGGCGATATTGAAAAAAATCTATATCTCCCTTAATACTGATGATAAAGCTCTGAAATTAAAACATTATAGAGGCACTTTTCACGTAGAATCCAGTGGCGTGCTCGTTTTTTTAGCATGATTTTTAATTACGAAGCTATGGCCCAAAGTTATAGTTTTATGAATGGGAACACTTGTTTTCTGTGCCATTATTTGAAAGCTTAATTTTTACTGATTTCAAAAATATACAACATCGTATGGTTTGAACAATATATATAATAGAAATTGGACAAAAGCTTGTTTACATCTAAGGGTGTCAATATTTCAGTGGTTTCCTAAGTTGCTTGAACACAGTTTCAAATATTCATCTATTCAATACAGTGCAAAGTATCGAAAAAAGATGTCGACAGTGCATTGCTGCGGATGGACAACGATTTGAGCATCTTCTATAAAAACTTGATCCTCTTTCAAAGTTATTACTGAACAATTGTTATCACTATTAGGTCTTGAATATTATTTCTTCTTTGTTCCTTTCCTAATTGAATTGTTGAGTTTAATCATATATACTTTATTTTATATGCAATTTGAATTTGATTATTATAACAAACTGAAGAATATTTTCTAGCGATGTCTACAGCTGTTGCAATATTTTGTTTGCCTGAAAGTATAATTTTACATTATCTTCCTTCTATTTAGAATGCCTCTGATTGAACGCGGTGAATTCTTGAAATTAGAGAATCCCGTTTTCGACCAGGTTGTATACTCTGTCTGATGCAAAAACAATGAACAGGACCAACAAAATAATTTCTCTTGTTTGATCGATCCACATTCACATTTGTTATTTTATTTTTTTTTTATATCCCGACTCTCCTAGGTCTCTGTGAGACCTCTCAGAAGCTCAGAGCTCAACATTAAAAATTGAAACCTCTATTTTGACGATTTTCAGTTGACTTCAAATAAATCAAATTTGACCGAGGTCTTGATAAAGTTTTTACCACGTACAACCTAGTCCCGATATTCAAATTACTGAAATTATTGTTCAAAACCCATTCAATTACATCTTTGAATTTCCTCTTATTCATCCATTATCGTATTTACCACGATTAACAAAATCAAAGTACCACCGAACGACCGAACTCACAAGAAAACTGAAAAGCCGTCGAGTCGTTAAATTGAAATCCAAACAATGAACGCATGTCCCGAATGGTTTATCGGATTCTCATATAAATATAAACGAATTTACCCGAAGAACAAGGGGATCCTCCTTCCTTCGAGGGATAAAATGCATGGTCAAGTCAATCGAAATTCTTCTCTCTCTATCCGCGTGCTTCTTTGTTCGGTGTATTATGCTTAGCTCGGTTTGAGGAACTCGTCGCAAGATTGCCTCCTCTTCCATCTCTCTCCGATGATGGTAGGCGAAAGCCGTAGCGTAGGGCGTAGATAAATCCTCAATGAATATGAAAACGCATTGAAGAACCGACAAGCGTCTTGTCTCCTATCAGCTCTGATATCATAGTGCGTAGCAAGTGCATGAAAATGATAATTTTATTTTCATGTGTTCAGGAAAATTAGTCCGAGATTCAATCTGTATTTTTAAATATTTCAATTGTTAAGAGGACTACAGTCATAAGAATTTTAGGGGAGGCTTAACCTCCTTTGCCTGCTCTGACGAGCCGCCACTGCCTATAAAAATAATCTTCTGATGCATCCATCTCATTATTACTGTATCGATTGAAACAGTCGATTATGTGGATCTTTTCGTTATTTTCGAATCCATTTTGAGATATAGGAATTTATAAAAAATATCTAGATTCGAATTTTGTAGAAATAAATAAAAGGCATAGAAATAATGAGATTGACGGAAGGAGAATGCTTCTGTTATATGAAGCTCTATTTTTCTGTGCTCATCAACAGTTGGAACCATAGAAATATTGAGACTCTCAGATGAACAGAGGTTTTTGACCATTTTCTATTATTTATTTTTCTTTTTCTCTTTATTGAATTTACAATCTACTATTATTTACAATCTATCTATTATTTATAAAAGTAAAAATTAAGCTCTCAAAAAATGGCACAGAAAACAAGTATTCCCATTTATAGAAACATAAGTTTGGGTCATAGCATAATATGTAATTCAAAATCCTGCTGAAAAGACGAGCATGCCACTGGATTCTACGTAAAAAAGTGCCTGCATAATGTTTTAATTTCAGAGCTCTATCATCGGTATCATCAGAGATATAAATTTTTTTCGATATCGCCATTTTTCCAATTTCCGCTTATTATTCGAAAACAAAAGAAGGAAGCCAAAAATGAATACTACTCTTGTGAGTTTTTCAGAAAAAGAGAACGAGAATCGGGTATCAGATTTTGTCAATCTCCTCCGATGCTAAAACTTGCTCACCCTGTACACACGATAAGTGGATCCTCCATCCGAAGACTTATAACACATAAGATAATTGAAACAAAATCATCTACTATCGTTGAAATAAACTTTGTGTGCAGATAACGTCAATTTATGAATATGTATTGCAGAAATCAGATCAATTTAATTAAAAAAAAAATTCCGGTACCGGGAATCGAACCCGAGCCTCCTGGGTGAGAGCCAGGTATCCTAGCCACTAGACCATACCGGACTAGTTATCAGGATACTAGTTTTGCCGTATTCAAAATATTTTCGGCTCTTTTTCAAACGGTTCCTTATTTTCTTATTCCGATTCAAAGATTCTTTTGTCCAACTCATTTCGATTTATTCGCTCTACATATTGAAATAGAAATCATGAATTGGTTCAAAGTGACAACTAAATTCTAGTTCACCATTTGTAATACAGATGGCGTTTGAGGAGTTACATTGACAACTTGTCGGATGGCATGAATATGAATAAACACTTGAACTTGAAAATTACATAAGTTTTGAGAAGACTCAAAGTGTATTAATGTTTAACGACGTTCAAAAACTGTACGAACTCCTTTTAAATGGCCTTTTATCTACATCTCGAATACTTGTACCTGCCTACCTAATAACCTAATTGTGAAGTGTCAACCAGCAGCCTTGAATCGTTTCTGTTTCTTATCAGAAGAAATTGGGAAAATAGTTTTTTACACGTCATGGATTGCTTATGGGTTGGTTCCGACGTTGATTTAACGACCCTTCATCAATACAGAATGTCGGAGAGGTTAGAGTATAGGTTGTCTTGCCTGCACAAGTCCAGAAATTCCAAACATTGTCAAGTGGATGTCGAAGAGTCGAAACCCAATACGAACGATGCTGACACACAGGTTAACAGACGCAGGAGATCTGGAACCTGGCCGTGAGTACCAATACCGATACGTTGTTTAGGTGTATTGCTGTCTTTATCTTTCTTCAAGGTAGGATGCAATAAAAATTGTTAATATTTATTTTCATTTCGAGTCCATGATATCTGGATAAACGTATTGTGTAGGCTTGATGGTTTTGTGTTCTCCGGTATGGTCTAGTGGCTAGGATACCTGGCTTTCACCCAGGAGGCTCGGGTTCGATTCCCGGTACCGGAAGATTTTTGCCGGAATTTTTATCGAAGAGCGAGAATATAATTTCCTGTGATAATTATTATCGTTTCTCGTGCCGCGTACATTGTTCTTTTGGTTCCCCAAACTGGTTATCTGATTGAATATTTTTGTAATTCTTTCCTTGATTCGAGCACAAATAGGTGGCTTGTTCTATCATCTCAGAGTTCCATCTACGAGAAGTTCACGGCCTTTGAATTAGAGGCGGGATTCTATTCTTAATCGTTTGTTTGTTAGTTGTGTGAATATTTGGTGTTTGTGAATTTCCTTGTGTTGGAAGTTGGATCTTGTTCTTTCGGATATGGAATCTAGTAACAATGCCCATAAGTTGGGTCGTTGTCAAAGTTTGATAGATTCTGACCATATCAGGTGAGTGGAGTGCGGTTTAGTGAAGGCCATATACATATTTACAATCAACAAATTTTGTTGATTGTAAACTCTACGATTCATTCCTAACCTATCAGCCAATATATAGTTACCGGATACTAGCAGATATAGTGAGGACAATTTTTATATTAACGTGAATATGGAACTATGTGAACTCTTTCTGTTAAGAAGTAACGGATAATTATATCGTGATATCGAAAAAAAATATGCCCTACTTACGTGGAGACGTTACTTCGCATTCACATAGTTGGGAAGTTAAGAACTCTATTGGCAGGGCAGAGTTTTCAATTCTTGGTTACCTCGTAGTTCGGGCTTACCAGTAGTCAACGAGTTTAATTCTTTTATTTTATGGAATTTGAGTAAAAATATGTGAGTTAGGCGTAGAAATAAGAAGCTGATTATAACCTATAAATTTTTGACAGCGAATCTTGGATGTTATTGTTTATACAAAAAACCCGCCATATAAATTTGGATACACTATCAAAAATTAATTGAGTAATTGAAGAAATGCTTTTTGAGCGGTCGTTCGAAAATTTGTTTTCTCGATAATTTCGAAACTACGGATTCGGTCGAGATAAAATTTTGTATTTTAATCGAGAATGATATATTAAAGCAACATTTTGTCTAGATCGCATAACCAGCACCAAAGAAACCATAGAAAATTACAACTTCCGAAGGGAAATGCCTAGGAACTTGAATTTTTCAGGTTGGGTTTGGATCGCGAATGTCGCAGTCACGTTCATCAATGAGCAAAATAAGAATAGGGGTTCCGTAAATATGGCCGTTCAAAATATTTGTTTCCTGATAATTTCGAAACTACTGATCGGATTGAAATGAAATTTTGCACCTAGCTGAGGAATAATGTATTCAAACTACGTGCGTTCAGATTGCATCACTAGGACCATAGATACCGTAGAAAATTATAGCGAATTATCGAAAAAAAATTGGTCAGCTGAAGCACTGACATGAAGTCTGGAGTTTCGCGTTCCAGAATTGTTTTGACAGCTGTCGAAAATTTCTTCAATCGATTTCTAAAACTGGAAAATGCGAATCTACCTACAAGGTGGATGTACGAGCGCTCAAAAGCTCCTGACTTCACGGCAGTGCTTTTCGTAATTTTTTTTTATTCCTATCTCATCTTTACAGCACATTATTAATACCTACAACATAACGAAAAAATGTTCATTCAGTGTGTTCAGTGTAGAAATACATATCTTCAAAAGGATTTTGAGAAATTCCTTTTATTTAAGACCTTCCAATTTTGTGCATCGTTTCAATTAAGTAGGATATTCATTAGGAATGTGATAATTGATTGTGATGAAGTTATGTATTTCATTTTATTCTCAAAAGGTGCTGAAATTCCACTTTCCTATTTTGAAATTAGGTGAAATTAAAGAAAAATGATAGGAACTATGCCTTGAATTGTCTTCATTTTCTCAATCCATCTTCCAAAATTTACATAATTCATATTTCGTGTTTTAATGATGAAGAGATTTCAAAGATTTCAAAAGACAACAAAATTATATAAACTTCAAATACCCTATAGTACAGGCTCAAACCCCCAAAATTGACAATATTTATTGAAGAAAAAATCTTCCGTTTCGAGAAATCAATGTGAAATCTATTGAACAGACATGCAAAATAGTACATTTCCCTGATTGAAATTCATTGAAATGAAAAAATGAATAAGTAGGTATGAAATAAATAATGTAATTATGAATTTAGCAAATAATTTCTGGTATGGCCTGAGATTGTGAATTAATTAATGACTCATTGAAAACGAAATATTCTTCGGTTATAAAATATTATAATCGCATTTAATATGGAGATCTCTTGAATTTTAAAAGATTCATGAACTTTGTTGGAATATCCATAAATATCCCAGAGACGTCAATAATACTGGCGATGAATATTCTGGTTACGTTAACAATGGACGGAATATTTATGAAAAAATTTCTGGCATCTCGCAAATGAGGAACTTCACGGTAGTCTTAGGGTGAATTCACAAATTGGAGCACCGGAATAACATATATCATAAGAATGACATGATATGGTACCAGACATAAAGTGACTTTTTATATTGAGTAATAACGTAGAAGAGCGAATAAGAAAACAACTGATGACATTTCAGATGCACATGATTGAAAGTTATGTGCGGTTATTGGTGAATTCAAAATCGGATTTTGAAAAATACGAACAAAGAAATCATGAAACAGTGGATCCCTGCTATTTTTGAAATCGATATACCTATAGTGCTCTTTGAATAAAATCAAAACGTCACCTCAAACGGAGCTTCAAGTTTGAGAGCAATCAACTCATCATGGTGATGTTAGTTTTCACATAAGGCATAAATATTGAATGGGGTGAAATTCAATGCTAATGTTATGTTATTCCACTGTATAAATGGCTACAGGCAAGTCAGTTTATTTTAGGTTAGTTTAGTTTATACCCCGGAATTACATAACATAGCTTCAAATTTGAGAGCAATCAACTGATACTTACCATGATATAGTATAGTATTCTGTACTTACCATGCGCATCGGTTTTCACATAAGGCATAAAAATTGAATGCTTGAGTGCTGGCGAAATTTAATGCGTATGTTATGTTATTCCACTCTACAAAGGGCTACAGGCAAGTCAGTTTATTTTACTTTTTATAGTTTAGTTTGTACCCCGAAATAACATAACATAGGAATGACATGACATGGAGCTTCAAATTTGAGAGATCAACTGATATTTACCATGATGTTCGTATTGTGTGCTTACAATGCGCATTGGTTTTCACATAAGGCATAAAAATTGAATGCTAGCGAAATTCAGTGCGTATGTTATTCCAATTCACAAATGGCTACAGGAAAGTCAGTTTAATTTACTTCCTATAGTTTAGTTTATACCCCGGAATAACATAACATTGGAATGACATGGCATAAGGAATAACCTAGGATAAGGAATAAGAGAAACTGATACATAGGTATATGTTTATTATTTTTGAGAAAAATTCACGTCAATGTTCCAAAATCGACTGAAATCAACTGACCTTTAGCATGATGTTCGTGTTCTGTGCGTACCATGCGCACTTTGGTTATGACAGAACGCATATGCATAAAGTTTAATATTGGTGCTTATGTTATGAGTTATTCCACTCTATAAATGGTTACAGGCAAATCAGTTCCTTCAATTTTCTATAGGTTAATGTTATGCACAAGAATAACATAACATAAGAATAACATGGCATAAGGTTGTCACTTGCCGTGATGTGAGTATTTTGGGCTCACTATGCGCACTTTGGTTTTGACATAAGGCGTAAGCATAAAAGTTTAATGTTGGAGAACTTCAATGCTTCAATGCAAAGTATGAATGGTTACAGACAAGTCGGTTTATTCCATTTTCTATAGGTGAATTTATAATTCATACACCGGAATAACATAATCCAAGAATGACATGATATATATAGTGAAACTTCGACATTTGGCTGATATTCACAGTTATGTATGAAGTTCTTCAGATATATTATATCTTTTACTATTTAGCCATTTGATTTCCATAATAACAAAGGTTCGCGCTGTCCGATGAAGATATCGTTCTGGAGCATGACCGCCTTTAAAATTTATCGTAGTTGTACCACACTATCTGGTCGGTTTTCACAGGGCGGAAAGCCCGTGGAATTTCCAAAAGTTGCGAGTGTGATAACATCGACCTCAGTGAATTCGAGACAAATGTTGATAATATTTTAAACGCACCTATATGTATTAGACCATGTCTGGAAAGGACCTATCTTGTAAACTTAGGTGTATTTCCCAATATCCAGGGATTAATCCATTTTGACCACCATTCATTTATGTTGCAGAAGAACCAGATCGCTGAACGCTCCATCGCCAATCCAGCAGTTTGGACCATGCGGTCGCATTATGAAGAATTCTGCAATCGTCATGTACGTATTTTTCTTTCTTTTATTTACATATTCGCATTTTACATGTACATACTTACTTATACAAGATATGATTGATTTACGGTGGCATGTTGCGATCAATTTAATCTCATTCCTTGCTAGCCCTGTAGAAGAAAACTAAAACCATTATTCATTCCAATAATGAGTTTGTTTTCTCCTTTGTTTAATTTGTGTGTATTCGATTACAAATCTGTTTTGTGTCAGTGCCACCTACAGTTGTCCCTCCTAAACACAAGACGAGAGTTTTTATCTATCCTCTAGTGACAGAAATCTGTACCGATCCAGCGTTGCTAAATTACGGAGAAGTGTGTTTTCCCATAGACTAATAATAAATTATTATTAGTCTATGGTTTTCACAGAATATCTTGCTTCACTTCATCGGCTTAATGTCAAGAATGACGTTTATGATGCCTAAAATAGTAGTGTGCTTTCGTACTGATTCAACTGATGGAACTTATGTGATTTAAGTGAAAGCGATTTTGCAATCGGAACATATTCATTCACTTAAAGCCCGAAAGAATGCGCTCTCACTTCTATGTATATAAAATTCTATAACGTCTAACTTCAAATTTTGACATTATCAATGTGAACTAAATGAAATAAGAAATTTCGCGATCAGAATAATCACTTACAATCACTTTGGAGTTGTGGAAGGGGGAACTGATTGAAAACGAAAGAACGATCGCTTAAACTGATCTATGTGATTTAACTTACATAAATCACTTCGCTCAGTACGAAAGAACATTACTATTACATTGTCGATGACCTATTATTATTTTTGAGCGCTCGTACTACTTACACGAGGGCTATATCATTTCCTCACGATGTCTGTATTTTTCGAATTTTGAGCCGAAAATGTTCTCAATCGACTATGTTCGACTCACTGATGACGAATCAGTCGAAAAATTCGAGTCTGTCCGTCCGTCCGTATACACGATAACAGTTAAGTTCGTTATTGGGCAAAATTCGACGAAGGGTTCCGTGAATATGGCCGCTCGAAATGTTGTTTTCCTGATTGCTTTGAAACTACAGATTTGATCGAGGTGAAATTTTGCACTCAGATGAAGAATTACGTGTTCAAGCTACATGCAAAATTTGGTCCAGCTCGCATGACCAGAACCATAGAAACCATAGAAAATTGTAACTTTCGAACGGAAAGGCCTAGGGACTTGAAATTTTCAGGATAGGTTCGGATCGCGAATTTCGGGGTCCCGTTCATCAATGAGCAAAATTAGACTAGGGGTTCCGTAAATATAGCCTTTCAAACAATTTTTTTCCTGATAATTTCGAAACAACTTATTGGATTGCAATGAAATTTCGCACATAGATGAAGAATAATGTATTCAAACTACGTGGGAAATTTTGTCCAAATCGCATCACCGAGACCATAGATACCCTAAAAAATTCTAGCGAATTATCGAAAAAAAATTGGTCACCTAAAGCACTGACGTGAAGTCTTGATTTTCGCCTTTGTTTGAAATTTTCTTTGACAGCTGTCAAAATATTTCCACTTGTTTTCAAAAACTGGAGAATGCGAATCTACCTAAAAGGTGGATGTACGAGCGCTCGAAAGCTCCTGACTTCACGGCAGTGCTTTTCGTAATTTTTATTATTATTTATTTATTATTTATTATGAATAATTTTTTTTCAACATCGAATGGCTAAGAAACTAAGAACTCGTGTCTTCTTCATATATTTTCTGGTAAAAACGGGTTGAAAAGCACTTAGTGTCTCAGTGTGAAAATAAATTCTGTCCGTTGAGGTATCATTTTCAACAGTCCATAAAAACCTGTATTCTTTATCGAACTATAAATACTTCAGAGATGCTCAATTAAGGCAAATATTACTTACCAATAATAACACAGACCAACAGATTTTTTTTTCCACTTGGTGCCGGAAAAATTGCTGTTCTTATAGTTTTTTAACCTGCTGATTCCGAAAATTAGAACCGTTTCTTTCTATCTGATCCTGTTCTCAAGATTCAGCACCTGTGACCTGAATTTAGAAGTGAACTGAAACCTGATATCGGGTAGGATGGGAACTTTTAAATTCAGTAAAAAATTAGTTCCATTTGGACTTCCTTTGGACAGATCAATTTAAATTATGATTAACAAGAAACTAATTGGATCCAAGAAAGATTTTGCTCATGAATCATGAAAGTTTTGCTCGATTAGCGAAATATCCAAGAAACATTTCGGTGGTAGGTACCTACCTACCTCATTTCTTGACAGGTTTACTTTTCTTTCTCAATCCCCGTTATCAACACGCTTTGATTTTTTGTTGTACCCACCTTTTAAAATACATGTTGATGAAGAAAAAGAAAAGTAGAATCATATGTTAGTTGAGATCTCGCAATTGACTTGATCATTTGTAATTCCTTGCTTTGGTTCATTTGGCTCTTTCTTCAATCTTCCTAGTAGTGGGTGGGTTATACCCATTGCTGGGCTTGTTTTAATCACTGCGTATATGGTATGGTTTTTCCATGCAAGCCTTTTATTCAGAGTTTCTCCTAGATATTTGACTTCATTTTCCCATTTTATCTCTTCTCCATCTATCTTTGATCGGAGTTTATTCCAAGTTTCCGCTTCTGTAGTAGAAAAGCTTTGCTCTTTTTGCCGTTTATTTGAAATTTCCATTCAATGAACCATTCGTCTATATCTTCTAGTGCTTCTTGCAATCTTCTGTATATGGCGTCTGCTCGTCGATGTCTGACTTCTATTTCCACCTGACTTATTGTTGCAGCAAAGAGCAGAAGTTCAACTAAAGCCAATTCGTAATAATTATAACTTGAATAGTGAACATAAGCAGTTGAATATTTCGTTTGAGGACGAGATAATTTCGATTTTGCTATGAAATATCAACTCCAGGATATTAAAGTTGTCTTTGATAATAATTCGTACATAGTTCGAAATGGCACCGAATATGTAGCACATTACTCTCTGATTATTTTTGATGTTTGATCCATTTTATACCGATTGTGACGAAGAAACCGATTTTTTGCTGATAAATTATCTTTCATTTTCATTTCACCCAACTAATCGATTACCGAACTCATTTAACGCCATCTACGAAAGTCAAATTGAACCTCTGGATGTGAATATCGATTTTGTCATCGAGACATTCGGACTACATAATAAAGATGGTGCTAACTTCTGTGCATATCCCAATAGAGTCTTCCTGGATGTGGTATAAGCCCGTTCCGATCTGCAGAATTCATACTTACCTGGCGTAGGGGTTACCATGATCAACAAGGCGGTTCCCCCGGAGTGAGGCCCTTTCATTGCACTGCGATCGGGCTGACCTCTGCGATTATCCCTAATGCGGATAACTCGGGCGCGAAATTTTTGGTAGTCGGGACTGCGTACGCGCTGTCCCGGATCAAACAAGAAATATTAACTTCCTCTTCTACAGAAATGCCAATTTCATAACCATAACAGAGGCTTAATTATTCAAGCATAAGTATAGAAGCATACGTTACAATGCACAATACGTGCCGAAATCTGACCAAAGAGAAGAGAGCATGCTCTCTTTCATTTTTCTTTCCCTACATCAGACTTCAACTGAGGCAGCCGTGTGGCAAAGCAAAGTGGTTTTGGTTTCGTTTTATTTACGTTCAACAGTTCGAATGCCAAGTTGAAGTTGCCATTATTATTATTATTGTGAAAACAAGAACGAAAATAAGTTGACATTTTTGCGTAGTGTTTTAAACAAGTTGATGAAATGGTTATTAGTTTGTTAAAAATTTGAATTTGTTTTGTGACACTGCACAAGACAAATTATTCCACATTCTCTTCATGAAATGTTCGCATATTGCTTCTGAACTTGAAAATCTCGGAAAATATTGTCATGTTTGAAGCGCTTTTTCAAACAGTCACATGTTATGTAGACTTCAATGAATGAGTACTAAGCCAAATCTTTTTCATTATACAATATTATACATATGTTGGTAAAATCATATTTACTGATTAATTTCGGGTTTCTAAACTTGCTGAATAATGAATCACAAATTGGTATTGTCTTCAAGTTATGGTATTAACCTCTAATAAGAATAAAAAGATAAAAACAATCCAAATGTATAAGGCAAATTCATTCAAATTTTTGAAAATCATGATATAATGATGAAAACTTCACAAATGAAATTATCCATGAATAAGATATTTCTTATATGAAGTACTGTTCTTCGACAGCAAATTCCTTGATGTCTAATATCTTTGAATATTAAGATCAGGCAGTTGTGGTTGAAGAAAAATCTGATTTACTTTGCAGGTATTGAAAAAAACATATTATGATAAGATTTATTTGAATTTTTGAATTGCCTGGTTCAATAAGAATTTGTGGACGAAAAAACATCTAAAATTTACAAATACAATAAATAGAAATATTTAGATTCGAATAAAATTATATTCTAAATTATCTATTGTATTTGACTTATTTGAATAACAATGAAATAATATCCAATATTCACATTTTACAAATATTTGAGTTACAATGAGCTGAAAGACTGGCCTTGGCTGTCACATATTCTTATGCTTTTTCGAGCGCTCGTACAACTTACACGAGGGCTTTATCATTTCGTCACGATGTCTGTATTTTTCGAGTTTTGAGCCGAAAATGGTCTCAAACGACTAAGTTTGACTAATCCGTAGTCCGTATACACGATAACTCTCGAACGGAATGTCCTAAAAACTCGAAATTTTCAGGGTAGGTTCGAATCTCAAATGCCGCGGTTAAGTTCGTTATTGGGCAAAATTCGCCCAGGGGTTCCGTAAATATGGCCGCTCGAAATTTTGTTTTTCTGATTACTTCGAAACTACTGATTCGATCGAGCTGCACTCAGATGGATAATTACGTACTCAAGCTACATACAGAATTTTGTCCAACTCGCATGACCAGAACCATAGAAACCATAGAAAATTATAACTTTGTAATGGAAAGGACTAGGGACTTGAAATTTTCAGGATAGGTGTGGATCGTGAATGTAGCATTCACGTGTATCAATGAGCAAAATTAGACTAGGGGTTCCGTAAATATGGCCGTTTGAAATTTAGTTTTCTTGATAATTTCAAAATTATGGATTTGTTCGTGACGAAATTTTGAATTTAAATTGAGAATGATATATTCGAGTCACATTTTTTCCAGATCGCATGATCAGGACCATAGAAACCATGGAAAATTATAACTTTCGAACGGAAAGGCCTAGGGACTCGAAATTTTCAGGATAGGTTCGGATCGCGAATTACGCAAATATCCGTAAATATAGCTGTTCAAAACTATTTTTTTTCCGATAATTTGGAAACTAATCATTGGATGGGAATGAAATTTCGCACATAGATGAAGAATAATATATTCAAACTACGTGGGAAATTTTGTCCAGATCGCATTACCAAGACCATAGATACCATAGAAAATTCTAGCGAATTATCGAAAAAAAAATTGGTCACCTGAAGCACTGACTTGAAGTCTGGATTTTCGCCTTAGTTTGAAAATTTGTTTGGCAGCTGTCAAAAATTTCCTCAATTAGTTTCCAAAACTGGAAAATGCGAATCTACCTACAAGGTGCATGTACGAGCGCTCAAAAGCTCCTGCCTTCACGGCAGTGCTTTTCGTAATTTTTTAAATCACAAATCTTATGATAACTTAAAAATTTGCTTCAACGAATAATGGAGAAAAATTCATATTCACGTTAACAACAAAGGTTATGTTTATTTTTAAAGAAAAGACACACTAGGACTATTTTAGTCGTTGACGCGAGACACACCTTCACTCTGATTGGTTGAAGTTACGGCACGTATTGTGCACTTCAACGTATGCTCTTAATACATGCTTCATCTTCATATGCATACCTGCAGATACAGGTCGGTAAAGAAGCGCAGTTCCGACTCTCGGACTAATAAGAAATGAATATTGTATAACCGCACACCCGGTCGAAAAAACGGAGCGGTCACTGCTAGTTATTCTCCACCGAGAATTGGAATTTTAATTGCTTTGAGTGTTTATACCCGATCTTGAGCACTATTCTGCGACGTTTCTTTGGAAGCAAAGATATGTACCGAATCAATTGAATTATCACACAGGTAAAAAATGATCTATAGTCCAAACCATTGAATAAACAAAGAGGGGAAGGAGTCGAAGGCTTTGTCTATGTGTGTAAACGGAAAGCATCTTGTAGTTATCCAACATAATTACATGCTTCTATTTCGCTTTAGATTTGATTGTTTCAAGTATCTGACGGTACTTATGTTGTGATATCATGATATTATTGTCGATTTAATGATAGTTACAATTTCGGTAGATTTTAAGAACATTGCGAAAAATTGTTGAAACTTGAAACAATTAGGCTCCATCTATCGAATGTCGAATATTGTTTGATTTTGCTTCAACCGTTGGACCAATATTCGACAAATAAAGTTTTCCTGGCCTTGTGAGGTGAACAACGATTCCTAATCAAAACGACCCATCAACACTTTGTAAACAAGACATAGTGTCAGGCAAAAATACCTCTCTACCTGAACACTAGAGGGCATTTACGTCCTTTACCTGCTATAAATCACCTAAAACTACAGTTCACCTCTCTTCAAGTAGAGAGGAAAACTCTAAACAGGTATCGCTTCTCGGCCCTATGGCTAAGATCAAAGTGTAGTATCTGTTCTTATCAGCTTAATATCTGATACGCCCCGCATGCGGGGCCAGTATATTAAACTGATTTTTGGAAATTGACGGCGGTTAGGGGCTTGCTCCACCGCCGTCGAGGGTTGGCCCGGTATTGCAGTACCTCCGGGATCGGCCCACTTTATTTAAAGAATTTCAATCATTTCTTCCTTCTAGAGTTAGTTGTGTTTTCACCTGTGGATTTTTTTTTAAATACTTTCAAGTGCTGGTTATTCTAGTTGCTTGTTGAGTTCTTCATAGCCACTGTGAAAAACATTATGACAATAAAATCTGCACTACTATAATTTAATTCCCTCACATAACTTTTCCTCTACATTCTTAATTCTCATTAAATATTTTGTAAATTCCTATTTGGGCATCGTTTTTCTTCGATATTTTGTAGTTTGGAATGGTATCGATGGTATGTTGTTTATCCGATTCTGTACTTATCCAACGTTATCTACAAAAATCATATTCATCTTCAAGATGTGGGAATCAATTTTTGTGATTAGGGCATTCGTTGTTATACAGTTTTCCGTAAAGGTGGAGCCACCTGCTGTACATATCCCAATACAGTCTCTCGGAACGACGTATAAACCCTTTTCGATCTGCACAACTCATACTTCGCAGATATTACCATCATCACCGAAGACCTAGCCGAGCAAGGCATTGACGACGCGGATGTCATAAGGATGACATCCAACAAAACCAAAAAGGCAATACCCTTATTATTGGTGAAAACCCAAAATAAGAAGGTATTCGAAGTAAAACAGCTCTATGGTATAAATTGTGTAGTAGAGCCGAAGAAAAAGAGCATTGGACCTGGCCAATGTAATGTCATAGATGTCATCGTTACGGACATGCGCAAAGCAAATGTACATTCCCATGGAGATGTGTTAAATGCTCTGGAGCGCACAATGGTAAAGATTGTACGCTAACCAGAGAAAACGACGAGAGAAATGCTACATGTGCGCTCTGCGGAAAAGCAGGTCACCCAGCCAGCTACAAAGAATGTAGCAAGTGGAAACTGGAGACCAAAAAGAAGACTGCGACCAAAACAAGAAAAGAAAAAGATTCCTACTGTCCAACAAGAACCGAAGGAAAAAGATGAGAAGAAGAAAACGCCACCACTCAAACAAGAGCAGAAGAAAGAAGTCCCAAAAAATGGAAAATCCAAGAAGAGCAGCCAAAAGAAGAAAGAAGAGACCAACAAGAAAGGACCCGAAACCACCGAGGATCTAGATACCTTAACCAAGAATATCATGCGTAAGCTCATGAAATTCCTGGAAATAGAGATGGAAAAAAAGTTCCGCAAACTCACTAAACCCAATTAATGGAGCTAGTGACTAACGGAAATAAAAACTACCTAAAGATAGTTTCATGGAACACAAACGGTCTACGAGCCCGTAGATCTGAAATATAAGAAATAATATCCGAGAACCAACCGGATATTATAGCCATTCAAGAGACGAGTCTATCTACAAGAAATAGAATTTCATTTCCCGACCATGAAATATACAGAAATGACAGAAATTGTACCGGAGGGGGCGTAGCCCTAATAGTCAAGAGGAACATCGACCACTATTTTGACGATGTACTGAATAATGGGCAAATAGAAGCCGTCTCGATTATAGTTAATACAAATCGAGGACAAATGAAAATTACGTCAGCCTACAAACCACCCCAAAATGACTTAATAGAGGAAGATCTGAAAAAGATGCTTGAAGGAAACTACCCGAACATCATTATTGGCGATATGAACTGCAAATGAAGAGAATGGAATAGCAGAACTGAAAACCAAAATGGGAAGAAGCTCAAGAAGTAAGCCGAAAAACTAAATGCCATAGTATTAGGACCTAAAATTCCGACCTACCTGCCCAGAAGTAATGGCCTAACGGACGTATTAGATATCGTCATAATGAAAGATATTACCAAAGATTTCACCCTTGATACTATAGAAGAGGGCACATCAGACCACAACCCAATAGAACTCAGATTGGGACGCAGACCGATAACAGAAGAACTTCAAACGAAAGACTTCACAGACTGGAAAAAAAAAGTGAAATACTCCAGGAGAAAATTACTGAAATTCCGCAGATAAGAACCCCTAAAGATCTAGAAGATCAAGTTGAAAAATTAGAAACCCGAATAAAAGGAGCCTACGAGGAAAGTACCAGAAGAATTGAAAGGCCAGCCCCGAAACATTCACATTGTGAAACCCCAAAAGCAATAAAAGAGCTTATAAAGAGGAATAGAAAACTTAGGAAGAACTACAGAACTTCACATCGAGAAGAAGACAAGAAAGAGCTGAAAAATGCACTGAGAGAACTGAGGACAGACAGATGGAACCAAAGACGTAGAGAGCTAAACACCATAGACCACTCAGCATGGAAGATGCAAAAGTGCTTACGACGCGAGAAAACCGGAATTCCCCCTCTACATGGAGCTAATGGCATGGCCTACTCGAAGCTTGAAAAAGCCGAAGCACTGCTCGACGCAATAGAACGAGAAGCCAGAATCAACTACAGAGAAGACGATGACAATGAAGACTTAGAAGAAGAAGTCGAAGGAAATGAAGAATTGATGTTGAATCCCCGGAAGGCGATACCATCCCAAACCCAACAACACCAACGGAAATTAAAGAAATCAACAAGAAATTGAAAAACAGGAAAGCTCCAGGAAAGGACAATGTAACAAACTTTATGTTACGGAATTTGCCCATAAAAGGAATAGCAGCGCTAACCAATATAGCAAACGCAGTGATGAGAACAGAATACTATCCGGAAAGATGGAAAACAGCAGAAGTAATTGTGTTCAATAAGCCAGGAAAAGATAGAAAATTCCCACAAAACTACAGGCCGATAAGTCTACTGTCAGCACTTGGAAAAATTGTCGAAAGAGTCATTGCAAAAAGACTCAATGAAGAAACAGAAGCGCTGAATTTGATACCACCGGAACAATTTGGATTCAGAAGAAATCATTCCACAGAACCTCAACTGTTAAGGATCACTGAATATGTCACTGAAGGATTTCAGACTAAACAAGCCACAGGATTAGTGCTATTAGATGTCGAGAGAGCCTTCGACCGAGTTTGGCACGAAGGACTTGCCTACAAGATGATGATGGCAGGCTACACCACCAAAACCTGCAATATAATAAGAAACTACCTGAGGAACCGGAATTTCTATGTCAAAATAGACGACACATTGTCTACCACCAGACAAGTAGAAGCAGGAGTGCCCCAAGGATCAGTCCTAGGACCTCCACGCTACAACATATATATCTACGATATTCCTAAGAATCCAAGGAATCTGCTCACCCTTTATGCAGACGACACGGGAATAGTCTTCAGACTTCGACGACCAGATGTCATACACAACTAATATATGGCTCGCCGGCATGGGGCCATGCAGCCAATAGCCATATAAAGAAGATTCAAGTAACAGAGGATAAACTGCTCAGAGCAGCAATGAATATGCCGTGGTTCGTAAGAAACCAACAAATCCACAGATACTTGGAATGGGAAACTGTCACAGATTTCCTAAAAAATAAGGCCGAGAAGATATTTGAAAAAGCAAGTCAACACCCAAATGATTAGCTAAGAAGACTAGTTGACTACAACCCCGCAGAAGATGTGGTTAGGATACCCACCTATCACTAAAGACCCAGAGATCAACTACGTAGAAACAGAAATTGAGTAATCTTAATTTGAATTATCCAGAAGAAGAGACTCCTATGAAATTCAAATTAATAGGTAACACAATTATCACACGACAAAGATCGTGATAGAGATACGAACAAGAAGAGTCAAAAGGTTAATATGTAATGAATGCCCGGAATCTGAAACAGCAGGTTAGGTTTAGTTAGAGTAGGTCGTGCTTCACACGAAGTCTCACACTGTTCTTTCTATCGGAGATAGAAGCCGTGCTTCTCTACTTGAATAAAATCAGTAATCCATACGCATACAGGCCGCTGTGGATTAGTGGATAAGGGAGCACTTGCCTTAGAAAATTCATATTTGCACTATGCTTGAAAATCTAGAGAATACACGTACCTTAGTATTCCCTTCCAAGGGCATATATCTAATTTTTGTCTTCTGTTTGCTGGATGGAACTGGTTCCCTTCTTCCGTTGAGGTTTATTCCACAAGGTATGCAATTTGGAAATGCTTCACTTTGTAGGTCCTCAGGTTGGTGATGAAGACAAGAAATACTGGTTGATTTCAACTGTCGATTTAGAACTGGGTGTTCCCTGTTATCGCCCGTTTGAAATGACAAAAGACCACATACGTAGGTTGCCTTTTATATTTCGGGATTAGATAACAGAAACGAATACTCATCATCGAAAATCACTTTATAGTTTTCCAAAATATCCCCCATGAAGATCTATACACTGCTGCATGCGTTTGAACCAATTGTCGAAGCACGTTTGCCACCCTTATTGAGGTATCTCCAAAACGTGCATTCTGAACGCATGAACCGCTTCTGCAGGTGTCGAAAAACGTTGACCTCTCAGTTTAATTTATCCGTACGGGAATGAAAAGAAGTCAGGACTATATGGCGGATGACTAATCAAATCGACGTTTTGAGTGCTCAAAAATGAACTTGTTCGCGCTGATATGTGCAAGCTCGAATTGTCGTGGTGGAAAGTGATCCGTCTTCGGCGGTTGTTTTTCCTCATTTCTTGGAAGACAACTGACGAACAAATGGTTGTATACCACTCATAATTGATTGTTCTGCGTTGTTCTAGTGATACGGTTGCGACATGTCCAGTTTTTCCCAAAAAACAGGTGACCATTTGCTTGGAAGTGCTTCGTGGGCTTTGGCTCATCTTAAAACAACCATACAGTCGACTGCTATTTACTTTCGGGCTAATACGCGTAAATCCACGATATGTCACCTGTCACGATCTCATAGACGTTTTTTGTAAAATCGTAATCGTAATTTTCTAGCATTTCTTTCGACCAATCGACTCGAGCCTTTTTTGAACGATTGGCAAATCTTGTAGGATCCAACGCGAACAAATTTTTTCGACAGTTCATGCAATATTGAATGTATGCTGGTTCCACTGATGCCTAAGGTTGTCTCAAACTCACGATAGGTCACATGACCTATCAATATCAGATCGCGCATAAAATCAATGGTCTCCGGAAGAACAACTGATTTTGAACGACCTTCACGAAATTCTTCTTGGAGCGATTGAATTCACCATACCATCGATAAACACTGGTCCTTGATGGAGCTTCATCGCCAAAAATTTAATTCAGTTCATAGATGCACTGTTGCTGAGTTAACCCACGTCGAAAGTGGTAAAAAAAATCGTACAAAAATGTTTACGATTAAATTCCATTTTTTGGCCGAGATGAATTTTTTAAGTTAATGTAATAAATACAAATAGCGCTCGTATGTCGAAACGTTCTGAGTACGTATAACAAAAAAAAGTCTTACTTTACGATGGAGTGGTCAGTTTCCAGATTGCAACACTAGGGTTCTCCAATCCCGAATATAAAAGGCAATCCTCGTAATTTAGTCTTTTGCTTTGAGGGCGTTTGACCGTTGGAGATGTCATACGTGAGTGACCTCTCTTCGTTCACACCCTCTCGAGGTCAAACGCAGAGTCATCGAGTCCGAGGTTTGAATACTACTTTTTATCTTCGGTGTCCAAGAGCTTGTCCCATATGGAATTGCATAGATATTAGTGGAATAAATGACGAGTAAAATTCATGGACCTCAATCTCGGAAAGAAGGCATGCGCATTACAACAAAAATACCTCACTATTTAATCACTAGGGGGCTTTCACGTTCCTTACCTGTTATAAATCACCCAAAACTACAGTTCCATTTCTTTCAAGTAGGCAGAAAAACCTAAAGTACTTATCTTCCTCGAGTCGAGAAATAAAGAGTTTTACACCCTCCAAAGAGAAGAGGAGAAGAGAATCTACGCGGTGGTACGTTATCTGCCACTAGACGCAGATATTAACATCATCACAGATGATTTCGCCGAGCAAGGCATTACCGACGCGGATGTCATAAGGATGACATCCAACAAAACCAAAATGGCAATACCCTTATTCTTGGTGAAAACCCAAAATAAGAAGGTATTCGAAATAAAACAGCTCTACGGTATAAATTGTGTAGTAGAGCCGAAGAAAAAGAGCATTGGACCTGGCCAATGTCATAGATGTCAACGTTACGGACATGCGCAAAGTAAATGCACATTCCCATGGAGATGTGTTAAATGCTCTGGAGCGCACAATAGTAAAGATTGTACGCTAACAAGAGAAAACGAGGAGAGAAATGCTACCTGTGCGCTCTGCGGAAAAGCAGGTCACCCAGCCAGCTACAAAGGATGTAGCGAGTGGAAACTGGTGACCAAAAAGAAGACTGCGACCAAAGCAAAAAAAGAAGAAGAGAAAAAGATGTCTACTGTCCAACAAGAACAGAAGGAAGGAGATAAGAAGAAGAAAACGCTACCACTCAAACAAGAGCAGAAGAAAGAAGCCCCAAAAAATGGAAAATCTAAGAAAAGCAGGCAAAAGAAGAAAGAAGAGACCAACAAGAAAGGACCCGAAACCACCGAGGATCTAGATACCTTCACCAAAAATATCATGAGCAAGCTCATGAAATTCCTGGAAATAGAGATGGACAAAAAGTTCCGAAAACTCACTAAACCCAACTAATGGAGCTAGTGACTAACGAAAATAAAAACAAACTTAAGATAGTCTCATGGAACGCAAACGGTCTACGAGCCCGTAGATCTGAAATAGAAGAAATAATATCCGAGAAACAACCGGATATTATAGCCATTCAAGAAACGAGACTATCTACAAGAAATAGAATTTCATTTCCCGACCATGAAATATACAGAAATGACAGAAATTGTACAGGAGGGGGCGTAGCCCTAATAGTCAAGAGGAACATCGACCACTATTTTGACGATATACTAAATAATGGGAAAATAGAAGCCGTCTCGATTATAGTGAATACGAATCGAGGACAAATGAAAATTACGTCAGCCTACAAACCACCCCAAAACGACTTAATAGAGGAAGATCTGAAGAAGATGCTTGAAGGAAACTACCCGAAAATCATTATTGGCGATATGAACTGCAAATCAAGAGAATGGAATAGCAGAACTGAAAACCAAAATGGGAAGAAGCTTAAGAAGTACGCCGAAAAACTAAATGCCATAGTATTAGGACCTGAAATTCCGACCTACCTGCCCAGAAGTAATGGCCTACCGGACGTATTAGATATCGTCATAATGAAAGATATTACCCAAGATTTCACACTTGATACTATAGAAGAGGGCACATCAGACCACAACCCAATAGAACTCAGATTGGGACGCAGACCGATAACAGAAGAACTTCAAACGAAACACTTCACAGACTGGCAAAAGTACAGTGAAATACTCCAGGAGAAAATTACAGAAATTCCACAGATAAGAACCCCTGAAGAACTAGAAGATGAAGTTGAAAAATTAGAAACCCGAATAAAAGAAGCCTACGAGGAAAGTACCAGAAGAATCGAAAGGCCAGCCCCGAAACATTCACATGGTGAAACCCCAAAAGCAATAAAAGAGCTTATAAAGAGGAATAGAAAACTCAGGAAGAACTACAGAACTTCACATCGAGAAGAAGACAAGAAAGAGCTGAATAAACACAGTCAAGTGCTGAAAAATGCACTGAGAGAACTGAGAACAGACAGATGGAACCAAAGAGTTAGAGAGCTAAACACCATAGACCACTCAGCATGGAAGATGCAAAAGTGCTTACGACGCGAGAAAACCGAAATTCCCCCTCTACACGGAGCTAATGGGATGGCCTACTCAAAGCTTGAAAAAGCCGAAGCACTGGCCGACGCGATAGAACGAGAAGCCAGAATCAACTACAGAGAAGACGATGACAATGAAGATTTAGAAGAAGAAGTCGAAGAAAATGAAGAATTGATGTTGGAACCGCCGGAAGGCGATACCATCCCAAACCCAACAACACCAACGGAAATTAAAGAAATCATCAAGAAACTGAAAAACAGAAAAGCTCCAGGAAAAGACAAAGTAACAAACTTTATGTTACGGAAATTGCCCAGAAAAGGAATAGCAGCGCTAACCAATATAGCAAACGCAGTGATGAGAACAGAATACTATCCGGAAAGATGGAAAACAGCAGAAGTCATTGTGTTCAATAAGCCAGGAAAAGATAGAAAATTCCCACAAAACTACAGGCCGATAAGTCTACTGTCAGCACTTGGAAAAATTGTCGAAAGAGTCATTGCAAAAAGACTCAATGAAGAAACAGAAGCGCTGAATCTGATACCACCGGAACAATTTGGATTCAGAAGAAATCATTCCACAGAACTTCAACTGTTAAGGATCACTGAATATGTCACTGAAGGATTTCAGACTAAACAAGCCACTGGATTAGTGCTATTAGATGTCGAGAGAGCCTTCGACCGAGTTTGGCACGAAGGACTTGCCTACAAGATGATGATGGCAGGCTACACCACCAAAACCTGCAAGATAATAAGAAACTACCTGAGGAACCGGAATTTTTATGTCAAAATAGACGACACATTATCTACCACCAGACAAGTAGAAGCAGGAGTGCCCCAAGGATCAGTTCTAGGACCTCTGCTTTACAACATATATATCTACGATATTCCTAAGAACCCAAGGAATCTGCTAGCCCTTTATGCAGACGACACGGGAATAGCCTTCAGACATCGCCGACCAGATGTCATACACAGAAGACTGCAAGAAGCACTAGAAGATTTAGAAGAATGGTTCATCAAATGGAAAATTCAAATAAATAGCAAAAAGAGCCAAGCTATTCTACTACAGAAGCGGAGACTTGAAATTAATTCCAACCTACAGATAGATGGAGAAGAGATAAAATGGGAAAATGAAGTCAAATATCTAGGAGTAAAACTAGATAAAGGGCTTACATGGAAAAACCATATAAAGTATGCAGTGGATAAAACAAACTCAGCGATGAGTAGACTTTACCCACTACTAGGAAGAAGAAGCCAAATGAACCAAAGCACGAAACTACGAATGATCAAGTCAATTGCAAGACCCCAACTAACATATGGCTCGGCGGCATGGGGCCATGCAGCCAATAGCCATATAAAGAAGATTCAAGCAACAGAAAATAAACTGCTCAGAGCAGCAATGAATATGCCGTGGTTCGTAAGAAACCAACAAATCCACAGAGACTTAGAATGGGAAACTGTCACAGATTTCCTAAAAAAGAAGGCCGAGAAGATATTTGAAAAAGCAAGTCAACACCCAAATGATGAGCTAAGAAGACTAGTTGACTACAACCCCGCAGAAGATGTGGTTAGGATACCCACCTATCACAAAAGACCCAGAGATCAACTAAGTAGAAACAGAAATTGAGTAATCTCAATTTAAATCATCCAGAAGAAGAGACTCCTATGAAATTCAAATTCATAGGTAACACAAGCATCCCACGACAAAGATCGTGATAGAGATACGAACAAGAAGAGTCAAAAGATTAGTAGGTAATAAATGCCCGGAATCTAAAACAGCAGGTTAGGTTTAGTTAGAGTAGGTCGTGCTTCACACGAAGTCTCACACTGTTCTATCTATCGGAGATAGTTCGTCCATGAGGATTCCCCCTGACTAAAAAAAAAAAAAAAAAAAAAAAAGTACTTATCGCTTCTCGGCCCTATGGCTAAGATCAAAGTGTAGTATCTGTTCTTATCAGCTTAATATCTGATACGCCCCGCATGCGGGGCCAGTATATTAAACTGATTTTTGGAAATTGACGGCGGTTAGGGGCTTGCTCCACCGCCGTCGCGGGTTGGCCCGGTATTGCAGTACCTCCGGGATCGGCCCACTTTAATAAATGAATATTAATTTCTAATGTTTCTCTTGTCAATACCTGTTTCACAGGATGTGTCATGAGTGGTGGCCATAGCATAGTGGTGAATGTAGGTCATTCAGACTTTTAGAAAAGTTGCTTGTTTTGTATCCTAAGGCTACTAGATAAGGAGAGACAGGGTGATTTATGAATTTCGGCCTGAATTTGCGACAGCCATAACTTTGGAATCTGGGGTCCGAATAAAATGAAATTCATGGGTTTGTGCACTTCAAAAAGTCCTTTCTGAAGGCTCACGAAATATCAATATTTTCAGGGCAGAACTCAGAATATCGTGGTTTATCTTTCAAGCCTCAAAATCTATATTTTTTTCACATCACTTAGAGAAATGTCTTTAGTCCCATGAAAAATATATTTTTTAATCTGAAGAATTCAATTTTCACTTTGAACGGCACACTCGTTATGAGCGAGTAGCGATCGAACGAATTAATATCAGCACCTCAGAGGTAAGGTGTGTTAAGTCACATTTTTTCAAGAGACCAGTTATCTACACTATTGGATTTATATTATTAATTCTATCTAGTGGAAAACAGATTTTACTCCCTAGTTAGTTGCATATATATTATATCCAACTAACTAGGGAGTTAAATTTTGGACAACTTTAAATTTCGTTTATGTATGCGCTTTGAATTTTAATAGCTTTTTACATTTTGGTTCAGTTTTTTTCGAGCGCTCATACTACTTACACGAGGTCTATATCATTTCGTCACGATGTCTGTATTTTTCGAATTTTGAGCCGAGAATGGTCTCAATCGACTATGTTCTACTCACTGATGACGAATCCGTCGGAAAATTCGAGTCTGTCCGTCCGTCCGTCCGTCCGTAAGCACGATAACTCGAACGGATCAACCTAGAGACTTGAAATTTTCAGTGTAGGTTCAGATCCCAAATGCCTCGGTTAAGTTCGTTAATGGGCTTGAAATTTTCAGGATAGGTGTGGATCTCGAATGTCGTGATCACGTTCATCTAAGAGCAAAATTATACTAAGGGTTCCGTAAATATGGTCGTTTGAAATTTAGTTCTCTTGATAATTTCAAAACTACAGATTCGATCGTGACGAAATTTTGTATACTAATGGAGAATGATATATTCAAGCTACATTTCTCCAGATCACATGACCAGAACCATAGAAACCATAGAAAATCATAACTTTCGAACGGAAAGGCCTAGGGACTTGAAATTTTCAGGATAGGTGTGGATCTGAAATTTCGCGTTCACGTTCATCAATGAGCAGAAAGCAGAATTATACTAGAGGTTCCGTAAATACGGTCGTTTGAAATTCTGATTTCTCGATCAACTACGGATTCGATCGAGATGTACTTTTGTATTTTAATCGAGAATGATATATTAAAGCAATATTTTGTCATGATCGCATGACCAGAACCATAGAAACCATAGAAAATTGTTACTTTTGAACGGAAAGGCCTAGGAACTTGAAATTTTCAGGGTGGGTTTGGATCGCGAATATCGTGGCCACGTTCATCAATGAGCAAAATTAGACTAGGCGTTCCGTAAATATGGCTGTTCAAAATATTTTTTTCCTGATAATTTCGAAACTACTGATTGGGATGAAATTTTGCACCTAGCTTAGGAATAATGTTTTCAAACTACGTGGGAAATTTTGTCCAGATCGCATTACCAAGACCATAGATACCGTAGAAAATTCTAGCGAATTATCGAAAAAAAATTGGTCACCTAAAGCACTGACATGAAGTCTGGAGTTTCGCCTAAGTTTCAGAATTTTTGTGACAGCTGTCGAAAATTCCTTCAATTGATTTCTTAAACTGGAAAATGCTTATCTACCTACAAGGTGCATGTACGAGCGCTCAAAAGCTCCTGCCTTCACGGCAGCGCTTTTCGTAATTTTTTTAATGAAAAACCACCCTGAAATTGTTCTGTGTAATGTAGAAGTAAAATGCACAAATCGAGAAATGAAATTTAAAAAAAAAAGTTGAAAAACGATCTAACAAAAATTTAATAAATTCGTCATGACGTAACTCGATCGATTATTTTTTTCCGCTCTACTTCTAATAAAGAGAAACTTCGATTGATTACGAATAGAAATAAAAGTTTAAGTGTTTCATAGGAAATGAAAAATACCTAGTTTCGATCAAAAATGGTGGTTGTATATTATTTTCTCCTTTTACGACAAATCATAATTCAATCAATGGAACACGTTTTTGGTCGATTCGAACATTCAATACAGTCGATTTTAACAATTGCATTTTCATGCAGTCATAAAAATGCCCATTCTGCTCAGAAAATCAATGTTATCAGCATTTTCATTGCACATTTTCATCCTGACAATATCAAACCGTGACAGTCTGCAGCAGTATATTTTTTTAATCTATTATTTGGAATATTCCAATTCAATTTCTGCCTCGCTGGTGTCAGTCATGCTTGCGTAGTAGATAGCTACTGGCTGAAGGGTTTCGTTTTTCACTTTTAGGCCAAGGAATGTCAAGGGCGATAAATTCATCTCCGCCACTGGCGTCTGTTGTTTCTGCATTCAGCCGACTAAGAGGCGCGATAAACGTTATCTCTACGCGATAGATTCGTAATAGGCATTATCGAAAAAAAATTCGAGGCTCTCCTATCAACCGCGTGCAACCACCACGCTGTCCGTAAACAGATGCTCGGCCCTCCACACCGTCCACGGCGAAGGTTGCGGTTGTACGTCGGAACGGTGCCGTCAGTTCCCCATCGACCCGCGTACGATTTCGATTGACCCGCGCGCTTTTGTTCGCGGTAGACGGAACGCGAAATGACACCTACGACGGCCTAGCTGGAGAAGCGTCGGACCCTCGGATGAGGCGACTATTATGAGCCTGCGGTGCGCGCCGTTACGAGATCTGCCGTTTTTCGAAAATAATCCGATGGTCTCGAGTCTGGTCGAAATGGTGGCCAAGGGCGAAGCGATCTGTGCGCAGCTGGAGCAGATGAGGCTGGAGAAGCGGAAGTTGTGCGAGGATGTGAACGAGAGGAACGAAAGTGATTTTCGTAACAACAATAACAACAACAACGTGGGTCTTTTAGGGGAAGGGGATGGCGAAGTGGACAGGATAAAAGTTGCGTCGCCGAACAGGCAGTACAGGTCAATATTGATTTTATTCGTTATTTACAACTTTATCGCTCATGTTAATAATTGATTGCTGGCACTTGGTATTGGAGATGCTCGTGTTTTGACTGGGTAATGTATCGATCACTTTTTGTTTTATTAAGTATACAATCATTTTTATTCGGAACCGATCGTTCGAGGAAAAATATGTGTAGGTATATGAAACAAATTAGAGAAAAAATTTGGAAAGCATTGACTTAAAGTGGGCAGCTTTTGCGCGCTTATTTCTGTATTCCAAAATGGCCTTCGGTGTTCATTGTCAGTATGATAAGAACTGTTACTTCATTTTTATAAAAAGATGGAATCATCGAAAAATGTTGAATTTATCAGAAAAATTTTTTTTGTATGTACCAAAACGACATTGAGTGTTCATTGTCAGTATGACAAATAGTGTTATTTCATTTTTATGAACTTCAAGAGATGGAACCATCTAATTATATTGAAAATATCAGAAATTTTTTTGGTTCTACCAGAACGACGTTTACTTCTTATTGTCAGTAAGACAAATACGATCATTTTATTTTTATAAAGTTGAATATGGAATCATATATTGGAATTATATTGAATATATCAGAAAAACTCAATTTCCTTTTCACATGGAACAGCGAAGGAGTTCAATTTCCACATAACCCATTTAATAGGCCTCATATGTAAAGACAAAATTTCAACAATACATGGCAAATAGTTTCTGAGATAACTAAGTTTTCAATACGAGTTTTCAAAAAATCTTCTAGTGCTATAATACTTACGAAATTTCACATGAACTTTCGAATAAATCAGAAATTTTTTTTTGTGCGTACCGAAACGACTTTTAGTTCTTATTATCAGTAAGACAAATAAGATCATTTTATTTTTATACACTTGAATACGGAATCATATATTGGAATTATATCGAATATATCAGAAAAACTCAATTTCCTGTGAAACTGAACAGTGCGGAAGTTCAATTTCCACATAACCCATTCAATCGATGCCTTATACAGGGTGTTTCATTGGTAAATGTACATACGTTAACCTGAGATAGAGCTACCCTAGACGAGTCCAAAAAACCTATATGTGATAGGTCTATTCAACTTCATAGTCGAGATACAGGGTGTTTTATGTATTCGCCAATATTTTGAATTGCTTATAACTTTTGAACCATCCTATAATTAATTGATATTTGGAACGTAAAACACAGTTCCATGGTTGAATCGATTCATCTTTGGAATGATCAAAACATCCAGGTCCGTATTAGAAAAATATGGAACTTTTCGCGAGCTGAGATTCAACACCCTGTATGACGGAATATTGGAATTTGATTAGAATATTCGGAAAGAGCAGAAAATTTTCGATAGGGACCAGTAGATTTCAGTGTCCCGAACGAAGTAGGACCCATCGATATTTTTGTCGAAAGATTTATTTCGATGGTAAAATTTCACTTACTTCACAATAATGTCGGACATTGAGATTGAATTCTAAAAATTGTCTATTGGATTGATAGAATATTTGTTTTTATTTTCATATTCTAATGAATAATTTCAGGAATTCTTCAGAAAAATATGGATTTTGAATAATTTATTGAAAATGATCAATGGTGAAAAAATAAATAAACAAATATGTAAACAAGACTGCATGTGGATTTTATTTAGCCCATCGATGCAAATTCCTCAAATTGAAGACTCCATCTCTCGGAAATATGGCTCATCGTGACAGGAACCATACACGAACAGTCGGACAACATATCAGCATATTAATTTGTGTTGAACCCCACTAGTTTTCATTCAAGTAGGCTACAAAAATGTCAAGGCAAGAAATTTTGACAACTGGTTTCGACAGTATTGTGGTCTTATCCCTTATTCTTTAAAAATCATCTGCTGTATTACTCGAAGGTATACGAACATTGCAGGAATGTATTTCCAGCATGATGGGACTCCACCTCATTTCAGAGCTTTTGTTAGGAACTTTCTAAATCAAAACTTTCCAAATATGTGGATAGGCAGAGGTAAACCCCATGCATGGCTCCCTAGATCACCAGATCTCAATCCTATCAATTATTTCGTCTGGGGATATTTCAAATCGTATGCGTCTGAAGTTAGGATATTTTCCTGCAACGAATCGAAGTTGCCTGCAATAAGATCCGTAATGATCCACAAATGATCAAAAAGGCTATAAGATATAATTTGAGAAGAGCAATAATGTGTATCGAGCAAAACGATGGCACTTTTGAGCAATTTTTATCGTTACTTTCAAATGTTTTACTTGTTTACTCATTTGTTTATTTATCTTCTGATTGTGGATCATTTTGGATAAATTATTCAAAATCCATATTTTTCTGAGAAATTCTTGAAATTATTCATTGGAATATGAAAAAAAATTCAGATATTCCATCAGTCCAAGAGATATTTTTTTCGAATTTAATCTCAATGTACGACATTATTGTGAAGTAAGTGGAATTTTACAATCGAATTAAATCTTTCGACAAAAATTTCGATGGGTGAAACGTCGTGCGGAACACTGAAATCTACTGATCTCCATCGAAAATTTTCTGCTCTTTCCGAATATTCTAATCAAATTCCAATATTCCGTCATACAGGGTGTTGAATCTCAGCTCGCGAAAAGTTCCATATTTTTCTAATACGGACCTGGATTTTTTGATTATTCCAAAAATGAATCGATTCAACCATGGAACTGTGATTTACGTTCCAAATATCAATTGATTATAGCGGATGGTTCAAAAGTTATAAGCAATTTAAAATATTGGCGAATACATAAAACACCCTGTATCTGGACTATGAAGTTGAATAGACCTATCACATATAGGTTTTTTGGACTCGTCTAGGGTAGCTCTATCTCAGGTTAACGTATGTACATTTACCAATGAAACACCCTGTATGTAGAGACAGAATTTCAACAATATATGGCGAATAGTTTCTGAGATAACTAAGTTTTCAAGACGAATTTTCAAACAATCTTCTAGTGTTATAATACTTACGAAATTCCATATGATCTTCCGAATATATCAGAAATTTTTGAGCGCTCGTACTACATACACGAGGGCTATATCATTTCGTCACGATGTCTATATTTTTCGAATTTTGAGCCGAAAATGGTCTCAATCGACTATGTTCGACTCACTGATGACGAATCCGTCGGAAAATTCGAGTCTGTCCGTCCGGCCGTCCGTAAGCACGATAACTCTCGAACGGATCAACTAAAAGACTTGAAATTTTCGGTGTGGGTTCAGTTCCCGAATGCCTCGGTTAAGTTCGTTGATTGGCCGAATTCCACCAGAGGTTCCGTGAATATGGCCGTTCAAAGTTTTGTTTCCCTGAATACTTGAAAACTACAGATTTGATCGAGATGAAATTTTGCACCCAAATGGAAAATGAGGTGTTCAAGCTACATGTGAAATTTTGTCCAAATCGCATGACCAGAACCATAGAAACCATAGAAAATTGTAACTTTTGAACGGAAACGCCTAGGGACTTGAAATTTTCAGGATAGGTGTGGATCTCGAATGTCGTGATCACGTTCATCTATGAGCAAAATTATACTAGGGGTTCCGAAAATATGGTCGTTTGAAATTTAGTTTTCTTGATAATTTCAAAACTACAGATTCGATCGTGACGAAATTTTGTATACTAATGGACAATGATATATTCAAGCTACATTTCTAAAGATCACATGACCAGAACCATAGAAACCATAGAAAATCATAACTTTCGAACGGAAAGGCCTAGGGACTCGAAATTTTCAGGATAGGTGTGGATCTGAAATGTCGCGTTCACGTTTAACAATGAGCAGGATTATACTAGGGGTTCCGTAAATACGGTCGTTTGAAATTTTGTTTTCTTGATAATTCCGAAACTACGGATTCGATCGAAATGAAATTTTGTTTTTCAATCGAGAATGATATATTAAAGCAATATTTTGTCCAGATCGCATTTCAGATCCACACCTACCCTGAAAATTTCAAGTCCCTAGGCTTTTCCGTTGGAAAGTTATGATTTTCTATGGTTTCTATGGTTCTGGTCATGTGATCTGGAGAAATGTAGCTTGAATATATCATTCTCCATTAGTACACAAAATTTCGTCACGATCGAATCTGTAGTTTTGAAATTATCAAGAAAACTAGTCCCTAGGCGTTTCCGTTCAAAAGTTATAATTTTCTATGGTTTCTATGGTTCTGGTCGTGCGGCGATCTGGACAAAATTTCACATGTAGTTTGAACACCTCATTCTCCATTTGAGTGCAATTTCATCTCGATCAAATCTGTAGTTTTCAAGTAATCAGGGAATCAAAACTTCGAACGGCCATATTCACGGAACCCCTGGTGGAATTTGGCCCATTAATGAACTCAACCGAGGCATTCGGGAACTGAACCCACACTGAAAATTTCAAGTCTCTAGGTTGTTCCGTTCGAGAGTTATCGTGCTTACGGACGGACAGACTCGAATTGTCCGACGGATTCGTCATCAGTGAGTCGAACATAGTCGATTGAGACAATTTTCGGCTCAAAATTCGAAAAATACAGACATCGTGACGAAATGATATAGCGCTCGTGTAAGTAGTACGAGCGCTCAAATATTCAGATGGCTATATCTACAGAACCCTTGGGCGGATTTCGCCATCAACGAACTTAATCGACGCACTCAGACCTCGAACTTTCCCTGAAAATTTCGATACTCTAGGCCTATTCTCTCAAGAGTTTTCGTGTTTACGTCCGGACAGACGGGCATAATTGAATTTCATCAGGAATTCTTCTTTTGTGAGTCGAACCTTATAGCAAAATGACTGTTAATAGAAACAAGCGGGCAAAAATCTTCTTAGCTAGATCCTGATAATGAAACCAATCGATAATGGTAAATCAATTGGACTTTGCCATTATGAATTCTTCATGTCAGTGCAGAGACGATTTACGTGTCGTTACCTTTGAATTATCGGAACATCTTTACGATTATAAATAAAACTTTTTGATGCATTCATCTCGTATTCCATTAGGTATTTTGGTGAACGTGATTTATGTGCAGAACGAATCGAAATTATAATCTTTATTATTCTCTTTTATTATCTCCATAGTCCTAAACTATAAATTAGGAGCAGTCTATTACGAAATATGATATACGTCAAATCGGAAGATATGAATAGGGAAAATCACAATCGCGCTCAAATGTGCTTTTAGGTGAGATACAGTGATAAAATATTACGTATGCAAAGTTTTTTTCATTAAGAAATGATATAATATTCGAAAAGCTGCTCCAAAATCCTCAAATTTAGCGAGACAATTGAAAACAGCGTAATGGTCGCTTCTTGTGACCTCATAAGTATTCTAGACTCTGATTTGCTTGAAATCAATAAAACAGCGATGAAAGTTCAGCTATAGGCTAGTACTTGTTACGTCACATCCGGACGGTAAAATATAAATACTCTTTGGGATTTACCTGGCAAATCCAACCACTTTTCTAATCATTCTGGAGGTTGTGGTATTTTGTCCGCAAATTGTTGAACTGCCCAATTGAATTTTTCGTTGACGTAATTTCAAAGAAAGTCGAGGCTCTTAATTGTATATGATATGATCTGAGTATACCCATGTACAGGATGGGCACCATTCAACAGTCGATAAGACTACTTATTTTGAAATCGAATGATGTCAAATTTCGAATCAAATTTTATTTGAAGTATCACATCAATATCATATTTATTGATAATATCAGCCGGAGTTTAGGAGTTTCACTACCATGATCAAATCCAACATTTTCTTTGAATGAGCAATTCATCCCCCAAAAAAATAATAATTGACATTTCTGAATTTTTTTTTTTGAGATTCAATAAGTATGTTTCGTTGAAACATTTCGAGAATTTCGAATCGACTCGTTCCGAAAAAATGTTTCAAACCGATCAAGAGATTCCAAGAAACTAGACACCTTTATTCAATAATCACTCTCGAATTAATGTACCTAACGTATTTTCCATCAAAACTCTATTATCTACAAATCTAAATAGGAAAGTTGTTGTGTACTTCTGGTTGATACGAGAACGTTCATTGTTTCGGCAGAATTTTTTCAGTATTTTCTTCGCATTCAACGATTTGAAGACAAATGAACATTCCAATATATAATGAATATTCCCAACTGTGATTATGTAAATTATTTTGACTGATGCCATTCTAGATAGAACAAAACATGAACTTTCGAATACTGAATAGAAGGCGACAAGATGGTTTCGAATTTCGTTTATGAATATTCCATACGTTAACAACAAACAGTTTTGATTGTTGTGATGGAAACATTGTTTTTGCCTGTGAACCAAAATCGGTAAATATCTAGTTAGTGGTCACCATCGCAAAAATTATGTTATTCGCTCAAGTATTTGCAAAAAGCTTCTGGAGATTGCGGATTCACATTATTCGCCCCAAATTTGAACTAATGGGAGGATTATATTCAGAACCGCCAGTGGCGTAGCTCTAGAATCCGTTCATTAATTTCAAGGGCTAAAAATCGAGGGACCCTTTATTTCGCCCACCATCACTCAGTTGTTTGCTATTGAACAGGTGCCTCAGGTTGCGTAAGGACACAGTAACAAAGCCTGACAGAACATAATCGGATATCTCAACTCGCTTAAGCTCTTAGCTCATGAGGTGTCTCACATAGATCTAGGAGGGTCGGGATATAAACAAACAAACAGTGCAGAAATGATAAGATTGCGACTGAATAGATGTTAACATAACTAAAAGAAACTTTCGCATTCGCACTATTGAATTCGAATGAGCAAAAAATAAAATTCATCAATTAATCAGAATTAACGAAGCAAATAACATAAACATAAATAACGCTGGGTAGGAATTGAATATAAAAATTTACACTTATCGGTCTGATACCCGTTTGACCGGATATAATACATCATCGAAATTCAGAATTTTTTATTCAATTCCTCACTGGAATTATTCGATTTGTATCGATAATTTGGTGTAAACGTCGCAGATCATGCGTTTGTATGGATGAATTTAAATCTCGTTTTCCATAATGTTGATGCGGAATATCGATTGGCGTGTTCGATATTCTCGAATTCCATGAATAATTTTCGAGAATATTAATGGTCGTGTTATTCTATCGTGGTTAATATAGGGCTTGTATGAGTTCATTATTGACCGGTATCAGATAGATTTTCGAACTGAATTGCGCCTTTTCCTGCTCGAAATGTTTCTGATATATCTGTCCAGCATTTTTCTTGAGAAATGTAGATTCTGAAATTGGCTTGTTCCATGAACAAAAGCCTTATTATTTTGCCCAAATGTTTGTAATTTTCGATATTTGAGCCGAGAATTTGTCACAAATGATTAGGTTGGACACACTGATGAAGAATTCATGGTCAAATTCAAAATTCAAATTTCTGATCTATTCAATTTAATTCGGTGATTCCATCTATTGAAATTCATAAAAATAAAAAAACAGTATTTGTCATACTGACAATAAACACTGAAGGTTTCTCTTGAAGAAACTCAGTTTCGTATAATTTCTTTCAACCTACTGAAAATTATTTCAAAAAAATTCAATATAATTTGAAAAATACACGACTCAAATTTTTTTATATTTTTTTCCTGATGATGATGACTACAATGACTCAGCCTGTTAGCCGTCCTTTGATTGACGTCGACTTCTGGGACACCCAGTATAATTCGGTGATCCCATCTTTCGAAGTTAATGAAAATACTAGTGAGGAAATACTCATAACCTCGGCGAACCCAATAAATAGTGAACGTATCACTGAAGTATCATTTTCTCGCCTCAGAATCGTAATTGTTGTACTTACTTAAACCATGTTTCAGTTAGAAAAAATTACGAAAAGCACTGCCGTGAAGGCAGGAGCTTTTGAGCGCTCGTACATGCACATTGTAGGTAGATTCGCATTTTCCAGTTTTAGAAATCAATTGAAGGAATTTTCGACAGCTGTCACAAAAATTCCGAAACTTAGGCGAAACTCCAGACTTCATGTCAGTGCTTTAGGTGACCAAATTTTTTTCGATAATTCGCTAGAATTTTCTACGGTATCTATGGTCTTGGTGGTGCGATCTGGACTGGATTTGGCACGTAGCTTGAATTGATTATTCCTAAGCTAGGTGCAAAATTTCATCCAAATCCAATCGGTAGTTTCGAAATTATCAGGAAAAAAATATTTTGAACAGCCATATTTACGGAAACCCTAGTCTAATTTTGCTCATTGATGAACGTGGCCGCGATATTCGCGATCCAAACCCACCCTGAGAATTTCCTAGTTCCTAGGCCTTTCCGTTCAAAAGTTACAATTTTCTATGGTTTCTATGGTTCTGGTCATGCGAGCTGGACAAAATATTGTTCTAATATATCATTCTCGATTAAAATACAAAATTTCATCTCGATCGAATCCGTAGTTTCGAAATTATTGAGAAACCAAAATTTCAAAAGACCGTATTTACGGAACCCCTAGTATAATTCTGCTCATTGATAAACGTGAACGCGACATTTCAGATCCACACCTATCCTGAAAATTTCAAGTCTCTAGGCCTTTCCGTTCGAAAGTTATGATTTTCTATGGTTTCGATGGTTCTGGTCATGTGATCTGGAGAAATGTAGCTTGAATATATCATCTCCACAAAATTTCGTCACGATCGAATCTGTAGTTTTGAAAATCTCAAGAAAACTAAATTTCAAACGACCATGTTTACGGAACCCCTAGTATAATTTTGCTCATAGATGAAGGGGATCACGACATTCGAGATCCATACCTATCCTGAAAATTTCAAGTCCCTAGGAGTTTCCGTTCAAAAGTTACAATTTTCTATGGTTTCTATGGTTCTGGTCATGCGATCTGGAAAAAATTTCACATGTAGCTTGAACACCTCATTCTCCATTTGAGTGCAAAATTTCATCTCAATCAAATCTGTAGTTTTCAAGTAATCAGGGGAACAAAACTTTGAACGGCCATATTTACGGAACCCCTAGTGGAATTTGGCCCATTAACGAATTTAACCGAGGCATTCGGGAACTGAACCCACACTGAAAATTTCAAGCCTCTAGGTTGTTCCGTTCGAGAGTTATCGTGCTTACGGGCGGTCGGCCGGCCGGACGGACGGACAGACTCAAATTTTCCGACGGATTCGTCATCAGTGAGTCGAACATAGTCGATTGAGACCATTTTCGGCTCAAAATTCGAAAAATACAGACATCGTGACGAAATGATATAGCCCTCGTGTAAGTAGTACGAGCGCTCAAAAACGAAAAAGACTGTTGAACTCTCAACTGAAAAAGAATTGTCCTTATTCACATTCAAATTTCCACTAAAATTCATCCGTTGCGATGGTGATCTGTCAGAAATACACGTTCTGATTGGTTAAAAATCACATGTGTGGAATTTTCACAATAATTGTAACCTCAACAAAGCATTGATGATTCAGTGCTTATCAAATTTTAAATTATAAATAATATTCTAATTAGAATTTCAATCAATCTTATATAACGTAAACAAATAACGTTTTTCTCACCGATATCAAAAATATCGTATAACTCGCATCAGTGCCCGATGGCAAATAAATAAATAATCAGAAACGTTCCAAGGTGAAATGTTACCTCGACCATTAGTTGTGTGATCAAAGTACAATTTGCGTTACCATTTCTGAAAATTATTCTCACGATGATTATCTGGATCTGGGACTGGATAAATTTGTTGAAAAAAGATTTCTCATTTGTAAGTGTTTATCATTGAACTAAACTAAGATTACCTACAAACTAGTCTCCCAAGAAAAATCTAAATGAGCATTCGTAGTGAACTCTGACAATCACCTGGAATTTTTTCTATTTCTATTTTCTTCTTCTAGAAAGTTCTTTTGTGGTGTAATGACAACTGTTGTTACTTTCTTTCAACTTTCTGGTCTAATTCATGACAAGATTTTTTATTTACTTTTATCTACTTCTATGAATTATATATTCATTATTCAACTACTTTTGAGCAATTAATAGTATCTGCAAACAAACGCCGTGAGTTATAATAACTCACTACTATAACTCCCTGTCTCTGTGGTTCTGAACAAGCCGATTCGTCGAAAGGGAACAATCCATTATTTGTATTGAGCGGAGGTCACTTGAATAATTTTGACATTTTCTCAAATTGAGTTGATACCTGATTATTATTGTGAATGTTTTGCTGAAAAAGATGAATCCAGATAATGAAGATGAATTATTATGGACACCTTCAGAAATAAGACAATCCGCGAATGTTACCATACATAATTCATTGAACGAAAAATACCAAAACAAATATAAAGGTGTATATAACAATTTTCAAGATTGGTGTAGCAGTAACAATATTATTATTAGTGCACTGAATATGATGCATCGCCACTATGGACTTTCTACTCCAGGCTAAGAAAAACAATCAACATAAGTAATGCATTGTTATAGGTAACTATTGAGATTTGTAAATAGAGTTCTTTCTCTTTACTTGTATCTTAGTATTTATTGCTATAGTCGTAGATAAAGTATAGTATTCAAATGGTCATAACTCATTTGACGAATAAACTTCATCTGCGTGAGTTATGACCTACATTACCGCTCGTTAATTAATATACTATAATCCGTATTTGATTTGATGTTGAAATGACTCGAAGACCAAGCCTTCTGGTTTGATATTGAATACCGAGCTGAAAGCGAAATTTTTCGCTGTTTCCATCCCGACAGTGAATTTTCACCGTAGATTTACTGTAGCTCTAATTTTCTTCTCTGTAGCAATATTTTTTCAAATATAATTGTTGAACTTGAGTTTGTGTCAGTTTTCCCTAGAATATCTGAAAACAACCAGTGCTATCTACGTTTATTTCTTGTAGATTACCAATCCGCTTAATGGATTAGTTTTAACGATCGCCAATCATCTGTACATCCTCCAGCGTCGATCGCCTCGAATGTTAATTACCGTAATTTGCTCGAACATCTAAAAACCGCACATAAGGATCTATCGCGGCACGATCTTCCGCGGAACCTTCGCTTCTGCCGTGTCGCAAACGAGCGTAATTGCCCACGTGTGGAAATTTCCGAGAAACCGACTGAATTTTCATGGAAAAGACGTGGAGAAATCCGCCTACGACTTTCGGGAAAAGGGGTCAAGATTGGAGTCGCTGGCGAATCATGACCGGTTGCCCAAGCGAGAAGGCCGTTTCGTTCATCGAGATTAGGGTCATAATCGGTTAGGAAAATCGCAGATAAGACTTGATGCATTCAATACGATTCATTAGCCAAAATCGCAAGAAGGGAAAGAACCCTTACAATTTATGAAACAGCCAAACCACATCAAACAGAAAAATTACGAAAAGCACTGCCGTGAATTCGTACATCCACCTTGTAGGTAGATTCGCATTTTCCAGTTTTAGAAATCAATTGAAGGAATTTTCGACTGTTTTCGAAAAAATTCTGAAACTTAGATGAAACTCCAGACTTCATGTCAGTGCTTCAGCTGACCAATTTTTTTTCGATAATTCGCTAGAATTTTCTACCTTATCTATGGTCTTGGTGATGCGATCTGGACAAAATTTCGCACGTAGTATGAATACATTATTTCTCAGCTAGGTGCAAAATTTCATTTCAATTCAATCAGTAGTTTCGAAACTATCAGAAAAAAATATTTTGAACGGCCATATTTACGGAACCCCTAGTCTAATTTTGCTCATTGATGAACGTGACCGCGATATTCGCGATCCAAACCCACCCTGAAAATTTCAAGTTCCTAGGCCTTTCCGTTCAAAACTTACAATTTTCTATGGTTTCATTGTTCTGGTCATGCGATCTGGACAAAATATTGCTCCAATATATCATTCTCGATTGAAATACAAAATTTCATCTCGATCGAATCCGTAGTTTCGAAATTATCGAGAAAACAAAATTTCAAACGACCGTATTTACGGAACCCCTTATATAATTCTGCTCATTGATAAACGTGAACTCGACATTTCAGATCCACACCTATCCTGAAAATTTCAAGTCCCTAGGCCTTTCCGTTCGAAAGTTATGATTTTCTATGATTGCTATGATTCTGGTCATGTGATCTGGAGAAATGTAGCTTGAATATATCATTCTCCATTGGTATACAAAATTTCGTCACGATCGAATCTGTAGTTTTGAAATTATCAAGAAAACTAAATTTCAAACGACCATATTTACGGAACCCCTAGTATAATTTAGCTCATAGATGAACGTGATCACGACATTCGAGATCCACACTAATCCTGAGAATTTCAAGTCCCTAGGCGTTTCCGTTCAAAAGTTACAATTTTCTATGGTTTCTATGGTTCTGGTCATGTGATCTGGACACCTCATTCTCCATTCAAGTGCAAAATTTCATCTCGATCAAATCTGTAGTTTTCAAGTAATCAGGGGAACAAAACTTTGAACGGCTATATTTACGGAACCTTTGGTGGAATTTGGCCCATTACCAACTTAACCGAGGCATTCGGGAACTGAACCCACACTGAAAATTTCAAGTCTCTAGGTGGTTCCATTCGAGAGTTATCGTGCCTACGGACGGACGGACAGACAGACTCGAATTTTCGAACATAGTCGTTTGAGACCATTTTCGGCTCAAAATCTGAAAAATACAGACATCGTGACGAAATGATATAGCCCTCGTGTAAGTAGTACGAGCACTCAAAAACTGATAGTTTTATGTTTACAGAGATGTGACGTCATTCGCTTCGCTGTATATTGTATTTATCATTCGGGCATTATCCTATAGATCCCCTTTTAAGGTACTGATACTAAGTACATTCTCTATATTATGTTTGAAACCCATTTTATTACCTGTAATATCGATCGATTCTTCATCAGTATCATCATGCTCATTCTGAGAGGCTAATTATTCAAGACAAGGTAACTTCATAGTTAAGGAAAACTACTGGTTGACAACTCTATTTCTATATTTGATGATTCAATGATGTGAAAATATTAAAAATATATATGAAGTACAATAAACTGAAATTCAGACACAAATAAACTTTAGTTGGTGAAGCATATTCAAATTCCGAAATATTTTCCTTCCAGGACTATTCAAGATCCAGCCAGTCAGAGACTCACATGGTACAAACCTCCACTTACTGTCTTGGTCATAAAAAAGGTTCGAGACGTAGCCGTCCTATCGCCTTTCTTCCAGTTGGTCCAATGGCTCATCCAGGTAAAAAGATACACCCCTATCTATAACCTCTCAACCTTCAACACCCTATCTTCTTCCAGGAGAAAAGAATGGTCGTCTTCGTCGAGGCGCAGGTGATGGAAGACAGTCTCTTGGACCAGTACAGCGCTTTCTCGACCATAAAAGACAAGCTGATGACCTTCAGAGACGGCAAGGACGATCTTACCGACAAGATCGACTTCATAATCTGCCTGGGAGGAGACGGCACCCTCCTATACGCTAGTCATTTGTTCCAAGAGTCGGTACCGCCGGTCATGGCCTTCCATTTGGGCTCCCTGGGATTCCTGACCCCCTTCCAGTTCGACAACTTCCAGGAGCAGGTGAGCAACGTCCTGGAGGGGAACGCGGCCCTGACCCTGAGGAGCCGCTTGAGGTGCATCGTGATGAAGAAGGATCAGAAGGGGAAGGGGGACGAAGGCGTGAACAAGAAGCCCACCAACCTATTGGTGCTGAACGAGGTTGTGGTGGACAGGGGTCCTTCCCCGTATCTTTCGAACGTTGATCTTTTCCTGGATGGGAAACATATAACTTCGGTCCAAGGGGATGGGGTCATTGTTAGTACACCTACGGGTAGTACTGCCTATGCCGTGGCTGCGGGTGCTTCTATGATACATCCGAGTGTACCTGCCATCATGGTGACGCCTATTTGTCCCCATTCGCTCAGCTTCAGACCCATTGTGGTGCCAGCAGGTGTTGAACTCAAGGTAAGATAGATTTATCCACTTCTTGTAGACATTCACACACACTTTTTGTATCGTGCTAATGATATTGCTCTGAATAACGCATTGTAATTTAAGTTATAATCAACCCATCTAAAAATACGAAGCAGATATTCCTCATTGTCTTTTTTCCCTTATTTGGAGGTCCATGTTTGTCATTATCGTCTTCTAATAAGTAATCTTATAGTATCAATTTCAAATAGTCAAGAAATTGATGAGAACGATAATGAGAAATGCTCCTACTGCAGTATAAAAGTTTTGTTGGAGAAACGTCCACCGCATAAACTAGTTGGAAAAAGGATACTGCTCTCAGACCAGGATCAAGAACAATACGAAGAGGACACATTAAGGTACTGGATTCAATGAGGGAAGAGTTACCCCAGCTTCAAAGGTTGAGTTAGACTTTGGTGCGACCTATGAAGTGGTTATAGAGACGACCACCTGGCAAGAACACGAAGAATAGCTCAAATACAGAACAAAAATACCCGATCTGGTCAACCGACGCGTCTGTGAGGACAGGAAGAGCTGCAATAGGCATAAATGACCCTATTGCTCTGCCTTCGAAATAGCCTCCCTTAACTTTTCAGACAGAAATCCTGACATTCGAAGGTTGTGTTCAGGTCTGCTAATCTAGACACTATTATGGGGCAAGAATTTGCATTGGCTCCTATAGCCAGGCAGCCCTGAGGCACTTGGATTCCAAGACCGTCAAAAATCATTTCGAAAGTAAAATATCGCACCTCATTGCAATCCATTGGTCATTGCACAGTGAGATACCCCCTGCAGAAAATGGGCAAAGTTCTCTGTGAGTTATGCAAATGGGCTGACAAAACCAAATACTTTTGTTGTTCCCTTCGCTAAGAAGGCATCGGTAGGCATTAGGTTATGATGGAAAAAATACAATGTGTGATATTTTTTGAAATTTCTTTGCTTCATCCTCTCTAATTGACTTTCAGATCTCAGTTTCTCCAGATAGTCGAAACACAGCCTGGGTGTCCTTTGACGGAAGAAATAGACAAGAACTGCTTCACGGCGACAGGTAATGTTCTATTTTCAGGAACAACGCAAGGATGCATTACCACCAATAACTGTTTATTTTTTTTTGCCCGCAAGTCCCAGTGGAGGATGGTGTGTTTTACTTTCCTTCAGCTGTTATTTTTCTTTTGCAGATAGCTCCAAGTCCAGGTAGTAGGAATTCTTCTTCCTACGTTTGTTTCGATGGACGCCATCATCAGGAATTGAAACCTGGGGATAGGTAGTTATTTCGTTGATCTGACAGGGAATGAAGCATAAATTAATGTTGATTATGGTGCATCTGCCAAACTTCTCGGTATCAAGATGGAAGATTCAGATGTTGTTCTATATGTCGATTCTGAAATTTATCTATAGGCCTACAGAAACCGTAAGCCGCAGATATGGTACTACAACACCTACAAATTAATGAATTTTGCAATTCTGGAATCATATACATAATCGTTTGAGATTGGAGATTGTGCTATACCCTAAACTGTAGTGAGACTGCCCTCAAGTTACGATCTGCCCAGCACCCTCATATGGTTTAGCGAAAGCAGTTGCCAAACAAACCATTCAGAAAAGGGTTGAGTCATAGACTCAATGGTGGTGACAAAAACTCACTCGAAAGTTGAACCAAAAGATTCTAACTAACCGTTTGAGTTAACGGCCGACCTGCTGAGGAAGGGTACTATAAAAAAAATATAGTGGGCCTGCTGGTAGAATATGACAAGCTCTGTAAATATATGAGTACTATGGGCTTTGCAGAACAAGAACTTAGTAGGTCCTGCCAGGCGGAAGTGGTAACCCACCTTCTTATTCTATGCTGGTGCAAAGAACATAATGAGGCAGTTGAAGGGGGCCACAATTGTCCTTTTAAGCTTATTGAGCTTGGACGCTCTGCAGCCAATCTTTGGGACATCTAGTTCTAGAGTTGCGACTTGCATCTACTGTGAATAATGTTCAGAACCGTGTAATCTGTAATTACCGAGCAAGTAATTAAATATTTGACGCAAGTGATTCACATTAATTTTTGTTTCGGTTGGAAGCTTTGTAGAGCAGATCCTGCGATTCATGCTATCAGGTTGGTGGTAGTGTATCCTATGTATGGAAAGTCGTACTGAATACTGAAGGACGTTATTATTCAGATCATTTCTGATGGATTTGGTTCTATAATATGGTGTCAGAACCTTTTCCGTTATGGAAATATTGAGTTTTGAAGATTTTTTAAAAAATCCCCTATTTTTAGGCTTTTTCATCGATTTTTTTCGGATTGAAGCTTCTAGGTGCCGTTTTTTTGATGTATCTAGTTAGAGGGAATGTCAATTAATGAAAATGATCGACAAAAACAGAACCTTCTACTAACAGCTTAATAAGACTGCTCGACAACGTTTAGAATTAAAGAATTTTTACTAAGTGTTTTTAAATTTGAAGCGGTTTTTTTGAAAAAAAACTTCATGGAACTTATTCTGCAGAAAATTTTAAAAACGTTTACGTCTCTTCAGCTTTGCGAAAAGGTATAACACTTGCTATTAAATAGGCAAAACATTAACCAAATGACAGTTAAGGTAGTAGCGGCGGTCATGTCGAAAATGAATTATAAAAATATTGCTCTGTTTCTCTTTGTTTTATTCACTTATTTTAGCTATTTTTTGTGCTCGGGAGACAAAAACAGACAGTCTCAGGTATGTCATTTCAAATCTTGGCGTATAGTCTGCTCATGCGATTCTTTCGTGGTAGATGTGTTATCCGTAATTTTCTGTGAAATCGCGACTTGGCTTGGATTTTTGGACTGTTGCATCTTCTCACTGTGTGACGTGGCTTGTGACTGGACTTTTATTTGTATTGTGAACATGGCAACATTTACTAACGAGGAATATGCTGACTTCCTAATTTGTTATGGATTTTCCGAAGGAGTGTAGTGGCGTGCACGCAATGAATACTTGCGACGGTATCCTACTCGTCGAGTACCTGATATTGGCGTTTTTGACAGAGTTTATCCAAGACTACGAGAAACTGGGTCTGTTCTAGTACGATGGACTGACATGGGAATGGTACTCTTGATGACGACGACGACGAAGCAAATGAAATACTCTAAAGCCGACCCAACCACGTCAACAAAAAATGTTGTCGCTTGACGGCTTGGTATTTCCCAGTGGAAAGTCTGATTCGTAATGCATACTCTTGGGCAATACCCTTACCATTACACGCTAGTGCTAGTTACTGAAGAAGGGGATCCATTGGGGCGACTAAACTTCTGGAGATTTTTGTTCACTGCCGATATTGAAGATCCGGTCTTTTTTTCGTGTGGGCAGATGAGTCGAACTTTGGCATCACAAATTATCATTACGCCCATTATTGGGCTCCCAAAGCGCAAGATAACCCAAAGAAAGAACAAGAGGCTCGAAAGGAGATTCAGTCCGAATGTGTGGATATTTAAATATATCATATTTTAGCTACTTTTACCTCGAACTAAAAATGCACCCTCTACTACCTTAACTGTTATTTGGTCAATGTTTTGCCTATTTAATAGCAGGTGTTATACCTCTTTGAATAGCTAAGGAGACGTAGAAGATTTCAAACTAATTTTCAGAATAAGTCCAATGAAGTTTTTCTCAAAAAACGCCAATATCAGGTACTCGACGAGTAGGAGTAGTATTTATTGCGTGCACGCCATTATACTCCTTCGGAAATCCATAACACATTAGGATGTCAGCATATTACTCGTTTGTGAAGGTTGCCATGTTCGCAATACAAGTAAAAGTCCAGTCACAAGCCACATCACACAGTAAGAAGATGCAACAGTCCGAAAATCCAAGCCAAGTCGCGATTTTACAGAAAATTACGGATAACACATCTACCACGAAAGATTTGCATGAGCAGACTGTACGCCAAGATTTAAAATGACATACCTGGGTCTGTATGTCTTTGTCTTCCGAGCACAAAAAATAGCTAAAATACGTAAATAAAAAAAAGAAAAACAGAGCAATATTTTTATAATTCATGCTCGACATGGCCGCCGCTACTACCTTAACTGTCATTTGTTCAATGTTTTGCCTATTTAATAGCTTTTTGAAAAGCTGCAGAGACTAAGAAGTTTTCAAACTTTTCTGCATAATGAGTTCCATAATTTTTTTTTCAAAAAAAGCTCTTCAAAGTCGAAAACACTTGGTGAAAATTCTTTGATTCTAACCGTTGTCGAGCAGTCTTTTTGAGCTGTTAGTAGTAGGTTCAGTTTCTGTTGATCATTTTTATTAATTGGCGTGCCCTCTAACTAGATACATCGAAGAACTCAATATCTCCATAACGGTTCTGTTTCGGACACCATATTACAAAACCAAATCCATCAGGAATGACCTGAATAATAACGTCCTTCAATATTCAGTACGACTTTCTCTGGAACCCTGTATAAACCAAATCATTCCATTATAAAATGCTTTACCATTCAGAATATTTCATTATTGAAAATCGTCATATATGAAGGGGTCGATTCTGAAAATAACTTATAATTTATTGTACACTTTTTTTGCGCTGAAACTATTATCGGTATCACAGTTCTCTGTTGAAGAAAATCCAGTAATGTGAGGTACCACTCAGTAATAAAACTATCGTTAGACGGGAATGCTCCAGAGAACAATCCCATTCCCTCGTTTGACATATATTCCAAAGAACATTCCCTTTTCCCACGCTGGAGGAGCCAATGAGAACTGCCCCCTTTGAAGAGTAAATAACAAGTGTTTCATGCAAGCCTTATCACCACCTCTCAAGCACCCGTCAATAGTTTCAGATCTATAAGAGAATCCGTAGCTCACAGTGTGAGTCAGAATTGCGTTTCCTGTAACTCTCATAGATTTGTGCCTACAGTTCTTACAGATCCTACTGGAATCGACCCCCATGTCTCTTCAACGAAGTTGAATCCTAAAAGCTATTCGCCCTTCATTTTTAAACATCCTTTATTTACCCCAAAAGGTTTCTTGTGTAACCGTTGTATATTTTTCAGTCTCAGGGTGACCACCTCCATCTACCCCGTCCCCAGCATCTGCGCACAAGACCAGATATCCGATTGGTTCGATTCGCTGGCCGAATGCCTACATTGGAACGTCAGAAAGAAGCAGAAGCACCTTGACGAATTGACAGATCTCACCCATTCCAGTTCGAACGATACCCTGGACTCCCTGGACCAAAACGAATCGATTGAAAAAGACAACTGAATGGAAGAAAAATTCTTAGTTTTTAGGTATTGAAGAGAATCTTGGACTGTAAAGTCTCAAGGCACCAAATGAGATCATACTTTTTTTTTTGTCGAATGGTTATATCAAGTGACGGTCCGTAGACAGCAAGGAAAACCTTATGTACCCAAGTATATAGGGCTTTTATCTATTTAACGCGAATACTTAAGTTATATACAGATTGAATAAAACGTAACATGGGTTGTTCAGTGTAACAGACAGAGATCATTCGCTGTGTAATTGAGAAGGGATAGCCGCATCTCTCCTACTCCTACACAACCACAGAGTGAAAACAATAACGTGTCTCTGATACACTGAACGATCTTCTTTTCGTTTTGTATCTATCTGTGTATTATCGTAAGAATTTTAAGGTTTCCAGTATTAAATCAGTTCGAGGAATATCTCGGTGCGCCTATTGCAAATTTTATTCTGTAATTTAGCTTTTATTTATTTCATGTTTTTAGGGAAATATTTACAACTACGCAATATTTTTAGCAATTTTTGGACGAACAGTTAGCACAATATACCAAAGGTTCGAAGCACTCATTATTTAGGGCAATAACTTGATAGGAAAATTCACTTTGCCAATTTTTATATGGATTATCTGGTTAGACTGGACAAACTCATTTTATTTTTGTACTCAGGTTAAGGTAGAAGGGTAATGAACCAACTTAGGTGTTGATAGTTGATATAGGACCAATATTGTGCCAGATTTTCATTTGAGAAACGTTTTCTAGTTGTTGATGTTTGTGGGATCCGAATATTGAATTTTTGATAAATTATATGTATGCATTGTTTATGTTGTTTTCTTTCTGTCCTTCCTTGTGTTTGTGTAATGCAGGTTTAGGTTTATTATTTCGGAATCATTCGATGGAAAAAAATTAAATAAGCATTGCCGTGATATCAGGAGCTTTTGAGCGCTCGTTCATCCACCTGCTAGGTAGATTCGCATTTTCCAGTATTAGAAACCAATTGAAGAAATTCTTGACAGCTATCAAAAAAATGGCAGCAACTCTTTGTCCAATATGCCGAATCGGCTGCAACAGAAATATAAGGATTTTTAATTCAATAATTCGTTGGAATTTGGAATGGTTCTGCTTATGCGATCTGGAAAAGATGTAGCTTCAATATATCATTCTCCATTAAAATACAAAATTTCGTCGAAATCGAATCCGTAGTTTTGAAATTATCAAACGAACTAAATTTCAAACGACCATATTTACAGAACCCCTGGTCGAATTTTGCCCAATAGCGAATTTAACTGCGACATTCGAGATTCGAACCTACCCTGAAAATTTCAAGTTTCTAGGGCGTTCCGTTTGAAAGTTATCGTGCTCACGGCCGGACGGACAGACGCGAATTTTTCGACGGATTCGTCATCAGTTAGTCGATTGAGACCATTTTCGGCTCAAAATTCGAAAATACAGACATCTTGACGACATGATATAGCGCTCAAAAAGTCGAAAGGAAACTCGAGATGATTTTGGAAAGAATAGACCCACCCGAGGGCTGAAACGAAAGAGAACGTATCATTATACGTTTCTTCAACACCCATGTGTAGTTATCAGGAATTTTTGATCAATTTTTATGAATTGTAAACGTTCTCCCAATAACTGTATTCATTTTCCACATTTCGTCTAGAATGCAGTTGAAATTAATGATATCGAAAATGCGAAGAAGCAAACTGGAGTAAGAGATAGAGGAGTAATTTCTTAGATTTCCTAGCCTTATAATATGTTTTGTGATACTTTTTCAGGTTTTTAGTAATCAAATTCATACCCCGATACTATAGAGATTATATGTTATTCGTTCTTATTAAATAAACACAAACAAGTCATAGATATAGATGTGACTAATAATAGAATATTAATTTTACTGAAACTAAATACACACCACTAATTCCAATTATAAATGAATACTTTCCGTCCATTCTGGCCAGTGGAACGGATTTGACGGAAAATAGATATTTACACTTGAACATGGGAGAAAGTAATGATTTCTTCAAAGATACGGTTTTTTCAAGGATTCGAAAAATTTTCCAACATATTTTATTTGACATAACAAGGTACTTCTATCAGATCAATAATCATTAAGACTCTACATTTCTCGAGTTGTTTATGTTCATTACATGAATGAGTAACTTGGGGCATCCATAAAAAAAAATTTGTTCTGATAAATTCAAAATAATTCGGTGATTCCATGTTTTGTTATTTATCAAAATAAAATGACATTACTCATCATACTGACAATGGCCACTGAAGGTCGTTTTGGTACAATGGAAAAAGCGCGCAATAGCCCGACTTCACTTCAGAGCTTTCCAGATTTTTTGTATGACCATCATGAAATCCATTTTTGAGCCCTCGTACTACTAACACCCTCGAGGGCTCTATCATTTCGTCACGATGTCTGTATTTTTAGAATTTTGAGCCGAAAATGGTCTCAATCGACTAGGTTCGACTCACTGATGACGAATCCGTCGGAAAATTCGAGTCTGTCCGTCCGGCCGTAAGCACGATAACTCTCGAACGGAACAACCTAGAGACTTGAAATTTTCAGTGTGGGTTCAGTTCCCGAATGCCTCGGTTGAGTTCGTTAATGGGCCAAATTCCACCAGGGTTCCGTGAATATGGCCGTTCAAAGTTTTGTTCCCCTGATTACTTGAAAACTACAGATTTGATCGAGATGTAATTTTGCATTCAAATGTAAAATGAGGTTTTCAAGCCACTTGTGAAATTTTGTCTAGATCGCATGACCAGAACCATAAAAAATTGTAACTTTTGAACGGAAACGCCTAGGGACTTGAAATTTTCAGGATAGGTGTGGATCTCGAATGTTGTGATCACGTTTATCTATGGGCAAAATTATACTAGGGGTTCCGTAAATATGGTCGTTTGAAATTTAGTTTTCTTGATAATTTCTACAGATTCGATCGTGACGAAATTTTGTATACTAATGGAGAATGATATACACAAGCTACATTTCTCCAGATCACATGACCAGAACCATAGAATATCATAACTCTCGAACGGAAAGGCCAAGGGACTTGAAATCTTCAGGATAGGTGTGGATCTGAAATGTCGCGTTCACGTTTATCAATGAGCAGAATTATACTAGGGGTTCCGTGAATACGGTCGTTTAAAATTTTGTTTTCTCGATCATTTCGAAACTACGGATTCGATCGAGATGAAATTTTGTATTTCAAACGAGAATGATATATTAAAGCAACATTTTATCCAGGTCGCATGACCAGAACCATAGGAACTATAGAAAATTATAACTTCCGAAGGGAAAGGCCTAGGAACTTGAAATTTTCAGGATGGGCTTTGATAGCGAATGTCCCGATCACGTTCATCAATGAGCAAATTTAGACTAGGGGTTCCGTAAATATGGCCCTTCAAAATATTTTTTTCCTTATAGTTTCGAAACTTCTGATTAGATTGGAATGAAATTTTGCACCGAGCTGAGGAATGATGTATTCAAATTTTGTCCAGATCGCATCACCAAGACCATAGATACCGTAGAAAATTCTAGCGAATTATCGAAAAAAAATTGGTCAGCTGAAGCACTAAGTTTCAGAATTTTTTGCCAGCTGTCGAAAATTCCTTCAATTGATTTCTAAAACTGGGAAAAGCGAATCTACCTAAATGGTGGATGTACGAGCGCTCAAAAGCTCTTGATTTCACGGCAGTGCTTTTCGTAATTTTTTTATTGACTCTTTAACCAATATATATGACAGAAAAACTCAAAACTTGTCACATAAGTTATTGAACTGGTAAATAGGATATATCTGAAATCTGAACAACATCAATTAAATTTTGTCCATATATCCTTCGACTTTGTTGTGTTAAGATGTGGCAAAATGGTGGATGCGCGGATATTTTATATGCAATAAAATATTCAATTTCAATTTGAGATTACATTTTTTTCATTGAGAAGACTTCGTCAAACTTTAAACTCCCCCGTTTGATATCATTGGGCGGTAATATAATTTTCCTCAAACAAATTATGATTTCAAATTGGCGGCTGCGCTAGTTCATCATTTCACTCAAAGTGATCATATATTGTTCTTCATTAACTGGAATCGATTCTCTTCCTTTGATTAAATATCAATAATATAATAAGTGAAAGAATAATGAACACCTAATAATATGTGAATTTCTATAATTTTCATTATGAATGTTAATTGAAATCCTACATGGTATGCTATTTACTCATTCAATCGTCTGGGCATACTCCTAATTTCTCTCCTTATTTTATATTTCATTGTACCTGTGATTATCACATTCCGTAGGGCATGTGGGGGAAAGAGTCAATTTGACATCTTGTAATCTACCTGCCCAATTGGGGGATGATCGTGGTGGCCAGGGCCAAAATTTTCTTCTTAAAACAGTGGATTACGAAGGTCCTGAGGTAGAGTATAACATGCGCTTCCACCACTTCTCAAATCTAACTAAGGGCGGTCGTATTGCCTCTGGTGAAGACCAAAGGTGACCTATCGCCATAAACAATATCCCCCATGTCACCATTCCCATTGAGAAGATTGGAGTTGAGAATGAACATAATCTTGTGAATACATAACTCCTTCACACTGTTATCTGAAATTATGGAGGGTTTTGAAAGAATATTCCATTTATTGTTTTATAATTTATTTCCAAGAAATTTTTATAGCTACTTTTATATATTTGATCACTTCTACACGAATATCAAGAAGGATTTCAACAATAATTTACAAAATCATTGTAAAAATGTCTATTCATTAATGTTACATGGCAAATCCATTATTTTGGTTTCATCAATCTCACTAGTATTTGATCATCTTGCGAAAAATTAATAGAATAATACTACATCAACAGGAATATCTACAATATAAGGAAACATAAATATATACAAGAAAATACAACATAAAAAATAAGTTATCTGCTGCTCGATATTTGGGGGAAATTCTTCACGTTATGTAGCTGCGATTCCGAACACACAAGTCTACTCCTCTTATTGTTTGGCGCCGTATTTTTCATCTCGTTTGTGTCTGTTTTGTTCTCGAAATATTTGCATATTTCGCGCACAGCCACGTGAGGCCCTACGTTGGATAAATCGTGCATCGATTTTGCGCGTTTCGTTTCCACCTCGCTCCTATACGAAACGTCTTCAGTACTCCTAACTTTCCTCCCAAGTCGGCAGAGCGACTCGAAAAGGACCAATTTCTCTTTCACTGGAACATAGTTTTCGACGTTCTGGCACTTCTTCAGGATCGTCTCCACCGTTTTCTCCTCTACCAACTTGCCCGACGCCCGACATGTGCTCGACGACGTGGAGATGGCGTTGGTGGGGTTCATTGGGACGGTTTTTGGGCAGGAGGTTTGATTCTTCTCACTTTGGGGGTCGTTTTTAGTCGGTTCATTTTGGAGACTACAGGTGGAGTTGTTGCAGTCTGGTTCTTTTCTTTTGGAGAGATCGGTTAGGTTTAGGATGTCTAGGTATTTCACAGCGAAGAGGGGAGTTTGTCTGATGAGTTCTATTGCTATGGCCTTCACCCATAAGTCGAAATGTTGTTCAGTCGATGTCTGAAAAATCAAAGAAAGTATGCATGAGATAAGTTGCTAAAAAAGCACTCACAATGTTTCATAATGTAATGTATTCCTTAAAATTGAATGGTGAAATAGGGTACATATCATTTGGAGCGAGTGTAAAAGGAGATTTGTTCGCATAGACTGCGCATGAACGCCAAGCAAGCGCAGAACATAGAGTGATAGGTTTGTTGGTTTGCTGCTTATTTTCTATTGGTGAATACTTGTGAGCTATGCTTTGCAATAAATGGGGTTCCTCGGAAGTTTGGAACTCTACTTTGTAATTCATTTTGAATTTTCGAGGAGGAAAATATTCAAATTGCCCAAAAAATACCTACACTGTTGTCAAGTTTTTTCGGTGCATAGGTAAGCCACCTTCATTGTTCTGCGGTACATGGTTAAGATTCAATTGAAAAGAATCTTAATCACTCAGCAAAAACTATCCATAATGCTGTGATTTTTTCAAACCCACTCTGAAGATAACCAGTCCCCAGCAAGTCACTGTAAAAGGTTTCCTAGGCCACAGCTCGATTCTTAGATTATTTCATCATGCATGTTTATGTCTCTTCATCGAGCTCGAAATTGAATGGGTAAGTCAAAGATAAAATCGAATTAAATTGCTTTCAGCGCAAAACAAAGAGGCTAAGACGCTGTCAATTTATGAGGACGTCTGATAATATTCTTATTCCTCCTCATCAATGGCCTGCTTTGTGTTAATTGAATGACCAGAACAAGGAGCATTCAACTGCCCCTAATTGATTTAATAACTTCTGAATGTGGAATCTGATACATTTTATCCACTGCACTCTCTCGATGACGCATACCGGGATATATGGTGGTACCAAATGAATTATTTGTTTTTAATTGTTTTTGGTAGTTTGAGACGCCAGTTTAATTTAAGGCTTGGAATTCAGATATTGTAATGTCAATTTTGTGCATGTAAGAGCTTATTGCCCTTCAAAAGACAACCTATAAGGCTTTGACTGCATTTGATGTTGAATTTCGCACATGTTATAATCGTTTGATGATAGATATTACAATTGATGTTGATTAGTTTTTTCTACGAATTAACAAACATGGAAGATTCCATTTGCCTGGCTATCGGTTTTATAATTTATCACATCAGTTTCCGTTTTTCATTGACGTTATGTGCAGAAGTGATCAAAGATCATATCCTGAGTCCTCCCATTGAATATCTGAATGATTAAAACTGTAGAAGTTGTTATCTTAGTCGAGGCCAATATGCGAAAAATTCTTCTATTCTACCCATATGTTCCATTCACAGAATTGTTTGGAAATTATTATGAACATTAATTATTCTGGAGTTGCTTGAGAGAGTGAGAATTGTGAAGAGAGTTATCATTTCGCCCAAATGTCTGTAATTGTAGAATTTTGGACCGACCATTGTTTCAATCGATTAAGTTGGACTCACAGATGAAGAATTCGAGGTTGAATTCAACTTCGTCTGGCCGTCAGTCCGTAAACACGACAGGTTTCGAATAAAAAGGCCTAGAGTTATGACATTTTCAGGGTACGTTCGAGATTCCGTAGATACAGCAATTTAATTTTTTTATAATTCGATAAATACCGACCCGATCGAATTGAAACGTAGTTAGTTGTGAAATGAAGGAGCAAAGATTCATGTGAAATTTCGTGAGGTTCATAACACTAGGAGAAACATTTTTCAGATGTACCTACCACGTGAAAAAAAATCGAGTTTTTCTGATATGGTTTCAAGAAAATTTGATATTCGGTGATACCATCATTCGTAGTTTATGAAAATAGAATGAAATTATTTGTCACATTGGCGGTCGGTTTGGTTCATAGAAACTGTGGTTCGTTTCATGGTCTACGTTTCGATAGTCTCGCTACAGTGTCACCTCATGTCAAATCAAAATGATTTTGACAGTTGTATTTCGACATGAAGATGTATTTCCAAGAAGATACGTCCATGGATTTGAACGGCTTAACATAGAGGGCTCAAATACAAAAAAATTCGTAGCTCGTAAATTTTGTCCAGATCGCATGACCAGAACCATAGAAACCATAAAAATTATAACTTTCGGACGGAAAGGCCTAGAGACTTGAAATTTCCAGGAAAAGTTTGGATCTCGAATGTCGCGGCCACGTTCATCAATGAGCAAAATTAGACAAAGTGTTCCGTAAGTATGGCCGTTCAAAATATTTTTTTCCTGATAATTTCGAAACTACTGATTGGATTGGAATGAAATTTTGTACATATATGAAGAATAATGTATTCAAACTCACGATGTCTGTATTTTTCGAATTTTGAGCTGAAAATGGTCTCCATCGAAAAGGTTCGACTCACTGATGACGAATCTGTCGAAAAATTCAAGTCTGTTCGTCCGACCGTATACACGATAACTTTCGAACGGAACGACCGAGAAACTTGAGATTTTCAGGGTAGGTTCGAATCTCGGATGCCGCGGTTCAGTTCGTTATTTGGCAAAATTCGACCAGTGGTTCCGTAAATATGGTCATTTGAAATTTTGTTCCCTTGATACGTCGAAACTACTGATTCGATCGAAATGAAATTTTGCACTCTGATGGAGAATTACGTAATCAAGCTACATGCGAAATTTTGTCCCGATCGCTCGACCAGAACCATAGGAAATTATAAATTTCGAACGGAAAGACCTAGAGCCTAGAATGCCGCGGGTAAGTTGATTATTGGGCAAAATTCGATCAGGGGTTCCTTTGAAATTTTGTTCTCTTGATAATTTCAAAACTACGGATTCGATCGTGACGAAATTTTGTACTTAAATGGAAAATGATTTATTTATTCAAGCTACATTTTTTCCGGATCGCATAATCAGAACCATTTTAAATTCCAACGAATTATCGAATAAAAAATCCTTATATTTCTGTGTCATCTGATTCGGCATAATTGACAAAGAGCTGCTGTCATTTTTTTGACAGCTGTCAAGAATTCCTTCAATAATTGATTTCTAAATATGGAAAATGCGAATCTACCTACAATGTGGATGAACGAGCGCTCTAAAGCTCCTGACTTCACGGCAGTGCTTTTTATATTTGTTTATAATTCGTATTTAATGACACGGAGATTCATGTAAAATTCTGTGAGAATCATAACCTAGAAGATTCTAGAATTTTTTTCTGTTCCACGTGAAAATAAATTTGAATTTTTTTGATCTGGTGTTGAGAAAAATATATATTAATCGGAGATTACACTTCTTGATCTTCATAACGATGAAATGAAATTATTTGTCATATTGATCATCATATTGGTTCAACGAATCTGTGGTTCGTTTAATGATTTTTGGTTCGATAGTCTCACTACATGGTCACCTCATGTCAAATCAAAATGATTTCGAAGATTTTGACATACAAAAAAAATTGTTGAAGATCAAGGGCATAAGGTTCAACTTACTTCGAATTGAAATTTCGAACTTTATTATTTTCTCACTGCACACAAATTCAAACACACGTATCTGACTATAGTTTACATAAAAACAAAGGTCTATTCATTATTGGTCTAGTGCATGTTCTACCTCGCTGATAACACCATTCATATTTTTTTTTCTCTCGACGGTAGACGCCTTTCCCAAAACATTCCCTTCAGAATTTGTTTTGCCTTATTCACCCATCGAATTGTTCTTTATTGGTATCTTATCTGGGAATGTTTGATTTTTAAATAGGTGAGTAGGCTCTAGCAGACAGATAATGAAGTTTGATTAGTGACAAATCTTTCTACGAAGGCAAAAATCGTGTATATTTTCAGAAATACATGCAGAAATAGGGATAGTAAATTCCACAGAATCGAATAATTCAGGAAAATGAATTTTGCAGATGACCGATGTCAATAAAATGGTACTTCTTGTAGCCCTGAAGCTACAAAATTGAGAATCAAATTTCATTCAATTCTGCCTGTCCACCCGGTCGTAATCACGATAATTCTCGAAAGGAGAATTTTGACATTTTCAGGGTACGTTCGAGTTCAGAATGCGCCACCCCCGAAAATAAAGTATCCATATTGAAACTATTGAATGAATATTCTAATTAGAATTCAATTCATTCGATAATGATAAAAAATGTGCATAAAAATTATCGACATAACACTTTGGTTGGAAAGTAGTGGGTCTCTATGTGGAAATCTCAACAACCTTACAAAAATATTGCATGTCGACCTCAAACCTCCAATCTACTCATCAAGTCGTTCAGTTTATCCAAGATATCAGCAATTACAGAACAAGATAGGTTGGGTGGGTGTAAGTGTTTACACGCAGATTACTCCGAGGTTATGGTAATATTGTCGTGCCCACTCTACCAGGTGAGCTACTACGCAAGTTTTAATGCGACATTATTATGCGAGAAAGATCATCCCACTGACATTTTTTCACATGCCTAGCTTTTTCAGAGAACGCCTTGTATCGTTAGGATGGTATTGCCATTTATGGCTATCATCGAGAACATTTAATACCGTCTAAATTGCAAAAAACAGGCTTAGCCGAGAGATTTTGACTCTATTATGTGGAATATCGGGTTATTATAGGATTATTGACCTCATTGATAGAAATCAGGTTTCCAGTACGGACTCTAGAAGGTGTTGAAGATGAAATTTTTATACGTAGGTTCTTCTTAATGGTAATTATAGTCAGTACATTCAGTCATGCAGTTAGTATAACTGCAACAATCGTTTTTTTCTTTAACCATCAATTGGAAATCCTTCAATTTTATGATCAGAAAAGATTCGATTCACAAAAGATACTCATTCCTTTCGATAAGCAAAAAAAAACCCGAATTATCAATAATCTTATTAATTTTTCCTTCTATCGTTCATTGTTTTTACTCAACCATATTTACATATGTATAATTATATTATTATATTCTTTTTCTTCGATTATTCCACAGATAATGAAATATTTCAAAACTAGAACGAAGAAATTAAAAATATAGCATATTTACCTGTATGGTGAGAACAATTATCGATCCTTTGGTAAGAGCGAGGCTGTTAACAAGAGGACCAGCTTGTAGATTCAGCTGTCTCAGTGGAAGCCTCAATGTTGGTAGAGAATCATCCGCTCTTCTGGAGGACACAACTAGGTGCCCCCCTCTAACGGTAACTTTCCTAGGCCACCATTTCTTCTCATATCCACATTTGACCAGAAGCTCCCCTGGAATAAAAGAGGAATTTTAATCAATAGAACTCAAGAAATGAGAAGAGTACATTCGAAAATGTTCAATCGTTCATCTTTATATACAAAAATTATGTGTCACGTTGTTTGTCCAGGATGAACTCTTAAAATACTGAACCGATTTCAATAAAATTTTACACACTGTGTGCAGTTTGATCCAACTTAAAAGATAGGATAGTGTATATCTCAATTTATAGACGTAATATTTTTTAATGCATTATTTGTCTATTATATATGACAAAGAGTGATAATTAACTACGCGGCAACGCAGGTCTCAAATCAACGGCAGGTCATCGCGTCCCCACTACATCCAATCACTCGTCAAGAGCGATAACGAGCGAGGAGTGTTGCCAAGTTTCTGGGTATTTCCCAAAACTGAAGGAATTTGGAACTGTTCGAGAACTGGGTTATAACTTCAAAAAAATCCACTGCTTTGAATCTTTAACTACAATATAATTAGACGTTTTCCTTAGCTGCTAGAATTTGTATAATTAATAAACTGTGCTGCGCCCCAGGATGAACTCTTAAAATACTGAACCGATTTCAATAAAATTTTACACACTGTGTGCAGTTTGATCCAACTTAAAAGATAGGATAGTTTATATCTCAATTTATAGACGTAATATTTTTTAATGTAAATTATTTGTCTATTATATATGACAAAGAGTGATAATTAACTACGCGGCAACGCAGGTCTCAAATCAACGGCAGGTCATCGCGTCCCCACTACATCCAATCACTCGTCAAGAGCGATAACGAGCGAGGAGTGTTGCCAAGTTTCTGGGTATTTCCCAAAACTGAAGGAATTTGGAACTGTTCGAGAACAGGGTTATAACTTCAAAAAAATCCACTGCTTTGAATCTTTAACTACAATATGATTAGACGTATTCCTTAGCTGCTAGAATTTGTATAATTAATAAACTGTGCTGCACCCCAGGTGTTGGAAGGACACAGTAACAAAGTATGCCAGGCACACAACCGGATCTCCTAATTCGCACAAGCTTGTCAGATCTGAAGATGAAGTTGTACAACCATACTCCTTCATGATGATCACAGCATTAAGATTATTTAATTGAATTAATTGAAAATCTTTTCGTTTGTTCAAGTTCAGCTCAACAAAAACTCAACTAAGGCTTACGTTGATCTGGCAACGTTTGCCAAATATGACAGATCTGATAGATTTGATTTATTATGTGACAGTGATTTTGAAAATATTACCCTCATAACCTCAATTTTCGATTCTTTTGATTATTTTTTCTAGGATGTGACGATGAGGGGATTCAGAAAAAGTTTCTAAACGAATCAGAAATATTCGGACTAGGTAAAAACGATGTGGTAGCGGCAAAAAAAGTAAATGAAACGAAAGGAGAAAGTGCTAATTGTGTGAATAAAAAAAATCTTCAACTCCAAAGGCAGGAGGAAAAAGACGTATCAACAAATGAATTCCATCGGAAAGTGATGAAAAGGAATTTCTACAAATCCAAAACAATAATCTTCTACCCCTTCGACAAAAGAAAGAAGATCTGCTCGAACTGTTAATTGATAAATCTCGAACAGAGAAGGAATAAAGAAAAAAAATTACGAAAAGCACTGCCGTGAAGTCAGGAGCTTTTGAGCGCTCGTACATCCACCTTGTAGGTAGATTCGCATTTTCCAGTTTTAGAAATCAATTGAAGGGATTTTCGACAGCTGTCAAAAAAATTCTCAAACTTAGGCGAAACTCCAGACTTCATGTCAGTGCTTCAGCTGATCAATTTTTTTTCGATAATTCGCTAGAATTTTCTACGGTATCTATGGTCTTGGTGATGCGATTTGGACAAAATTGCGCACGTAGTTTGAATACATTATTCTTCAGCTTGGTGTGAAATTTCATTACAATCCAACCAGTAGTTTCGAAATTATCAGGAACAAAATATTTTGAACGGCCATATTTACGGAACCCCTAGTCTAAATTTGCTCATTGATAAACGTGGCCGCGAAATTCGCGATAGAAACCTACCCTGAAAATTTCAAGTTTCTAGGCCTTTTCCTTCGGAAGTTATAATTTTCTATGGTTCTGGTCATGCGATCTGGACAAAATGTTGCTTTAATATATCATTCTCGATTAAAGTACAAAATTTTATCTCGATCGAATCCGTAGTTTCGAAATGATCGAGAAAACAAAATTTCAAACGACCGTATTCACGGAACCCCTAGTATAATTCTGCTCATTTATGAACATGCCCGCGAAATTCGCGATCCGAACCTACCCAGGAAATTTCAAGTCCCTATGTCTCTGCGTTCGAAAGTTATGATTTTCTATGGTTTCTATGGTTCTGGTCATGCGATCTGGACAAATTTAGCTTGAATATATCATTCTCCATTAGTATACAAAATTTCGTCACGATCGAGTCTGTAGTTTTGAAATGATCAAGAAAACTAAATTTCAGACGACCATATTTACGGAACCCTTAGTATAATTTTGCACATAGATAAACGTGATCACGACATTCGAGATCCACACCTATCCTGAAAATTTCAAGTCCCTAGTCGTTTCCGTTCGAAAGTTGAAATTTTCTATGGTTCTGGTCATGCGATCTGGACAAAATTTCGCATGTTGCTTTGAACACCTCATTCTCCATTCGAGTGCAAAATTTCATTTCGATAAAATCTGTAGTTTTCAAGTAATCAGGAGAACAAAACTTTGAACGGCCATATTTACGGAACCCCTAGTGGAATTTTGCCCATTAACGAACTTAACCGAGGTATTTGGGATCTGAACCTACACTGAAAATTTCAAGTCTCTAGGTTGTTCTGTTCGAGAGTTATCGTGCTTACGGCCGGACGGACGGACAACGCGACATTTTAAAAGTTACACATGAAAATGTGTATTATTTTCCTTTGCAGAAGTGAGTCAATTGACGGCGTGACTAATACAAAATCCTGCGATATATTTCACCTTGTACAGCATCGTGGAAAGCCGTCGAAGAGAGAGTAAATTGCAGATCCCACGTTAAAAGTTACTTATCAGTTTCATAAGAAAGATTACAGTTAGATCGCCACGATCGATTGTAACTGATAACGTGTATTAGAATTTCTCTATTTTTAATAAAACATAATTCAATACCAACTCGCTCTATTATGTTGGCATTGTTGCAAACAATGATTCGTATTAATTCCATCTGATTGCATAACATCACCACTCGATGAAATTTAAAATTGCAACAATAGTACTCGATGATTGGTTTCATCGCTAGCGAGCTCATAATATATGAAATGCAATTTCGTGAAAAATCACACTTATTAATATAAAATAGAAAGTGAATTGTGGAAGCGGAAAATAATCTAGAAAAACAAAGGACACAATGGGATGGTGTTCAATCAATTCAACGAACTGCAATCACTGTTGTATGAAATGAAAGAAGTACCTGCGATAATAGAATAGAGACAATTCAATTCTTGGGCTTGACAATAAGTGATTAAGAAATAATTTGACGGTATCTTCTATTGTATTCCGATGAAGCTGCCCTCGTAAAGTAACTTCGAGCAAATCCATTAGATAATTTTTTACGCCTGTTTGAACTTTCATAATTTTCGGGGACATCAAAGAATGTTGATATCTACATAACTCAAATATTGATTTTCGTGGTACATATTAACAAACACGTTCAAGAACACGAATAATATAAAGGAATAATTGAGAAATTACTCAATATTTTATTGTTCTCTGAGACAAGCCTAATTGAAATGACCGTGTGGGTGAAGATTATTGAATAATATGATCACGGCCTTATTTCTACTATCAAGAAAATTTGATCCCCTGGGTCATCGAAAAACAAGCTGGAAAGTTTTATTTTGGCTGTCTTTTTGAGCGCTCGTTCTTCTTACACGAAGGCTATATAATTTCGCAACGATGTCTGTATTTTTCGACTTTTGAGTCGAATATGGTCACAATCGACAAGGTTCGAATCACTGATGACGAATCCGTCGAAAAATTCGAGAATGGGTTCCGTAAATATGGCCGTTCGAAAATTTGTTAACCTGATTGTTTCGAAACTACTGATTCCATCGAAATGAAATTTTGCACTCGGATGGAGAATGACGTGTTCAAGCTACATGTGATTTTGTCCAGATCACTTGACCAAAATCATAGAAACTATGAGAAATTATAACTTTCGAACAGAAAGGCCCAGGTACTTGAAATTTTCAGGGTAGGTTTGGATCTCGAATTTCGAGGTCACGTTTATCAACGAGCAGAATTTGTCAAGGGGTTCCGTAAATATGGCCGTTCAACATGTTTTTATCCTGATAATTTCGATTGGAATGAAATTTCGCACATAGATGTAGAATAATGTATTCAAACTACGTGTCCTGTTCGCATCACCAAGACCATAGAAACCGAATTATCGAAAAAAAAACTCCTTATATTCCTGTAACAGCAGATTCAGCATAATTGACAAAAAGCTGCTGTTATTTTCTGAAACCTGTCAAAAAAATTTTCAATAGAAGGCGGATAAGAACGAGCGCTCAAAAGCTCCTGCCTACATGCCAGTGTTTTTTATAATTTTTGTTTTTTAATTTCATCGGTAGTTTTATAGGTATATATGTACATATTATAGATATGTTTGAAACATAGGTATATAGGTTTAGTGTTACATATTTCATTTATATTTTTAGTTTCTTAGTACCTATGAAGATTTGTTTCCAATAGATTGTTTCATTTGATGATTAACTCTCGTTTCTCAATTTGAGTAGTCTTTTATATAGGTAAATTTTGAAATATTTTTGTTGAATGATTTTTGGCAGGAGGAAAAGCTTCGATTTCGCCTCACCGACATTCTGATGTGACGTCAGAGAGAAGTTATTGAGTCGATGGCGACTCCAATTTCAAAGTTAGGATCGCATATAAATTGAAAAATTTAAAGTCACCACGTCAAAAGTTCGATTTATGTACATTTTTATTTAGAACAATGAATAACAAAGTACTAATTTTCGAATATTTCCAATATTGTTTCATCCTACTAACGTGGTGAAACATATTTCTAGTTGTTCGATAATATTTTTGTGGCGGATTGTAAAATTAAGAATTCTATAATATGTATTTTATGATATCCATAATTTCTCAGCATAATTATTGCTTCAAATTTTCAGAAAGAGAATACGTATCTTGTTATTTTTTGTAAGATGATCATTTACAAACCTATATCATACTTTTTCCCCATCAGAACTTCACGAAAAAGTACTGTAATATAATAATTGTTTCTGCATATCCATTTTCTATAATTGTTTAGATCATAGATTCTACGTGAACAAAAATTGAAGAACAGAACCATGATGAAGGAGCTGATTTCTCTGATGCTGTCACGAGTTGACAAAAATTGATGAAATTAAAAGAAAAATGAAAGTCCAAAAAAAATTAGATGTGATCAATATAGAGATAATAATAGGAAAAAGGTATAATCATAAAGCGGTAAAAGAAAAAGACATATCGATGATGAAGGATTAGATTCCTCTGATTATGCCATGAAATTGATAAAATTAAAAAAACAAGGAAAGTTAAAAATGAAATTCAGTCATCGATATAAAGATAAGAATGAGAAAAAGGTGGTAAGAGAAAAAGACAAACGATGATGGAGTGGATTTGTCTGATGATGGCACGAGTCATAATGGATTGATAAGATTAGTAAAAGAAGGTCCAAAATGAAGTTAGATGTCAGCGATATAGAGAGAAGAATTTCTAAACATCGTACAATCACAGTCGACGAGGAGGAAACAATAAAACGTCGTGAAGAATATGACAAACAAAAAAGTCAGAGATAAGGAAAGAGCAACTAATTTGACTGATCAATCCTCAAAAATAGTTGAAAGGCATGTTTCTAAAAGGCGAAATTTTCATAAATTACAAACTGCAGACCCATCAACAAAAATAGATGGGCAAATCAGACTTATGTTAAATTCCATAGTTTTATGTTTTTTCTTATTTTTAGATATGAAGATTGATCAATAATAAATTTTACCTTCAATTATGTATTCGAATTTATTCTCCTTTTCGCATTATGAGTTGAAAATTATGTCCTTGCTGAGTAGATTTTTAGTGTATTTTTCCAATTTCTGTCGGATTTTCAGTGTTACCACCTTATGCTAAAATCTTGGCTGCCCCACTGCCGGTGGGTAATAAATATTGTTATCGGAAAAAATTTTTTTACGTGCCTATTGAGATATTTGTGATGATGTAGAATTAATTAATCTTTGTGTAAAATTTGCACTGTTTTACCTTTAGTTTTCGATTTTGCGGATCAGTTACACCAAAGAATCAGGAATTTTACGGTGGGTTGGATGTTTCTCAAAGAAGTTAACAATGTGAACGCGTTCACAAATTACATTAGAATAATTTATGGCTGAGATTATCTACTGAAATCTTTATGATTTCCGCAAAACTAACTCCAAACAAAATCTCCATAAAAATCACAGGGGTCTTCAGGATTAATCATAATTTACCGGACCACCCTCGTAGAAACCTGTTTCGTACAAAAACATGCAAATTGGAAACGATCCCTAAATTATTGGGTCACACTAGTACAAGGTAGATAAACACAAATTTCTTGCTTTAGTTTTTCCTACCTTGTGGGAATATTCCCTTGAATATGAAAAAATATATATTCGAATATCACTTTGAGATCTGAACAGTTTTTTCATCAGATTTTTGTTTTCGAATCTAACGAATTATAATAATAATGAATTCGATGTTTCGATAAGGAAAATATATTCGAAAATGAGTGTTAGGAAAACAAAGTTTGCACTCTATATTTTGATTATTGTGATCGAGAAGTAGAAGTTATATGGGAAATCAAATGTGAATTTCATTTTGGGAATGATGGTGAACCTTAGGACTGTACTTCAGATAGATACTCTCGACTAGTACGTGTTGGACAACGCATAGTGGAGGATTCTGTAGTATTAGCGTGCTTTTTTTTAGTTGAAAGTGTATTCGAAGTTTTACTACCTTAAACTTTCGTAGAATTGTCCACAACATAGTTGGAAAGTACTTTTTACTACTTCAGAAGGTAGAAAGCGCACATTCCATCGACTATGCACTCACTAAGAGTCTTTATAGAAGACAATATAATTTATTTTGTGACTGACATGACGAAATAATTATTAACAAGAGTTCTGGATTGTGCTATTCGACTATGGAACCCTAAAAACACATCTGGGAACTACTTTGGTAATTAAATCATGTTTCCCATAATTGGACAATCCCCTGTTTCACACGTCACAAATGACTAGCGTTTTGTCCTAAACGCCCTTATTTATCGTCAGACCACCCCTCAAACAAATACATGCAAATTGAAAACTAGCCCCAAATCCTCGAGTTTCAAATCAGTAAACAAACATAAATTCCGTGTGTTCGGGGTCCTTTTTTCACACCAGAAGGTTGAAAGGTCCGAAGACTACACGTGCACTAATCTCGCCCTTCAGGATATGATGGAATACCACTCCAAATGTCGAAAAACGAACGTAAGCTATTTTTATTCGTTTGTTAACGAGATGCGAAAGGCTTTCGTCTCATCGTGGGTTGTGTGGAGTGATAAATTGAAAGAAAATATCGTGTTTCTGTTTGGAAGATGGGAAGGACCAATGTAGAGACAAGTGGAATTTTTGGAGCACTTGTTGAGACATGTGTTTCGAAGGACCAGATGGAGATTCTGCGAGGTTAATCCATCCCTTGTCGGTTATTAATGAGGGGTTGAGGGATATAATGAGTTACTTATGTTGCTCTTCCAATTTTTGAACCTACACACTATTTATATTGGTCAAAATTGATTCTAAGAATAAATTCGCACGGCAGCAATCGATATAATTCATATTAATAATACTTAAAGTTTATCCTGGTGAAAAGTGATTAAAACTAATAGCGGATATCAATTATATCATTGTATATTATTGATTCGCTTCGAGGAAAAACCAGTTACAATAAACAACCGCATAAAAATATAGAACGAGAATAATGGAATATTCATCAGATAATCGTCTTAGGAAAATTGCATGCAAATATGGGAAAACAGATTTATAGTTCAATTAAATATCTCCTCAAGGACCCAATCGATCCTTCCAGCGGATGTAGAGTTTTTTTTTTCACATCACACGTGGAAGTAGATGTCGAACACTAACGGACTTTACGTGCTGAGGGTTCCGTATCAGATTTCAGAGAACGTGGAATCAGTTTATTTTAAGTATTTTCCCATTTTAGTGAAGAAAGAATGTGTCAGGAATATATTTCGAGGATATAATCGTTACCTATAAGTAAATCAGAAAGCAATCTTTCAGATTTAGATTAAAGGTGGTTTTCATCCCCCACGAGGGGTCTGGTTTGATTAACATTATTTGAGGCATGTTTTCTTCGATACCCTGATAACCCTGGTCTATCTTTTAAGTTTTCGAACAAAGTAGTACAGCTGATGACAAGATTTCAACATTTCAACGTCTGCGACTATATCCCAAAAACCAAGAATATCTATCACAAATTATCCTACTTAAATGCGCATTTATTATACTCTGTGTGGTCTACATATGATAAAAAGCATTATTATATTGAAGTCCAAATCCGTCAGTAAATAAAGCAAACTGGCGACTTTCAGGTAATTGTGACCTTGTGGCCTCAAGAAGAACCAGGACCATTAACTTTATTGCACCTATCTGGTGACACGAGAGATCATTATATAGTTTGCGGTTGTTATACTTCGTGAATGGTTTCTGCGAAAAGTCTGATTTTCATATTCTTACGACCTAGCGAGTTTCTTAATGACTCGATTACACGATCATATGGTGACAATTTGAATAGAAAAGCAAAGAACAGAGTTTTGATGAATGATGAAGTTATTATTGCTAGGCTAGGTTTAAGTTTGGATATCCGGGTATCCTCGATCTGTACAGGCATCTCTTACTTCAAATACTGGCAACAAATTTTTGAGAATAAAAATTGAAAACGTCGTTTATTTTGACGGATTTGTTATGCTTTTGTCATATATCTATGTCATTGTTAATTTAGTGTCCAACTAACCAATAGAAACTTATTTTTCCGACTACCACGAAAATACTTTTTGTGAATTTATATTGAAAACGTCCTTCATTTTAACTGATTTGTTATTCTTCTGTCACATATCCATGTCATTGTCAATTACGGATCTCTAACCATGAAAATACTGGCAACGAGTTTTTATGGATACAAATTTAAAACGTCCTTTATTTTGATCGTCAAACTAAACATTAAAAACTTATTTTGTCGACCACCACGAAAACAATGTAAACGAGTTTTTGTGAACAAAAGTTGATAACTTCCTTTATTTTGACAGATTTGTTATTCTTCTGTCAAATATCTATGTTATTGTTAATTTTGTGTCCAACTCATCAATGAAAACTTATTTTTCCGAATACCAAAATACTGGCAATGCATTTTTTTGAATTTAAATTGAAAACGTCCGTAATTTTAACGGATTTGTTAATCTTCTGTCACATATCCTATGTCTTTGTCAATTACGGGTCCAACTAACCACGAAAGTACTGGCAACGAGTTTTTTGGATACAAATTCAAAACGCCCTTTGTGTTGATCATCCAACTAACCATTAAAAACTTATTTTGTCGACTACCACGAAAACACTGGCAACGATTTTTTGTGAATAGAAGTTGAAAACTTGTTTTGACAGATTTGTTATTCTTTTGTCAAATATTTATGTCATTGTTAATTTCGTGTCCAACTAACCAATAAAAACTTATTTTTCTGACTATAAGGAAAAAACGGGCAACGAATTTTTGTGAATTTATATTGATAACGTCCTTTATTCTGATGGATTTGTTATTCTTCTGTCACATATCTATGGCATTATCGATTATGGGTCCAACTTATCATTAAAAACTTATTTTGTCGACTACCACGAAAACACTGTTAACGAATTTTTGTGAATAGAATTGAAAACTTCTTTTATTTTGACAGATTTGTTATTCTTCTGTCGAATATCTATGTTATTTGTCCGAGTTTTTGCGGATAAAAATTGAAAACGTCCTTTACTTTGATCATTCAACTTACCTTTAAAAATTTATTTTGTCGACTACCACGAAACAACTGGCAACGAATTTTCGTGAATGTTTATTGAAAATGTCCTTCATTTTAACGGATTTGTTATTCTTCTGTCACATATCCATGTCATTGTCAATTACAGTTCCAACTAACAACTGTTAACGGCAACGAGTTTTTGTGGATAAACATTGAATACGTCCTTTATTTTGATAATTCAACTAACCATTAAAAATGTATTTTGTCGACTATCACGAAAATAGTGGCAACCAATTCTCGTGAATAAAAATTGAAAAGTCCTTTATTTTGACGGATTTGTTTTTCTTCTGTCTTCTGTCACATATCTATGTCATTGTCAATTATGGGTCCAACTAACGAATAAAAACTTATTTTTTCCGACTACCACGAAAGTACTGGCCACGAGTTTTTGTGAATAAAAATTGAAAACGTCCTTCATTTTGACGGATTTGTTATTCTTCTGTCACATATCTATGTCCTTGTCAATTATGCGTCCAACTAGCGATTTAAGACTTATTTTTCCGACGACCACGAAAATACTTATACCTACTCCGTTAAAAAATTATTGACATCTCGGATGGCTGTGAAAAATCGAATTTAAGTTGGTAATATACGATTCAGTAATATTTTGGGTTGCTGAATTCAGGTTGGTATAGGAATAACACTAACATTACCCATAGAAATCTTGCTTTGATGATTTTATCGAAGATATTGGTGAATATGTAATTATAAAAATTTGCTCTGAATTTGAGTATTTTTTGTCTTATGCTATTAAAATGGCTGGAATTGACCAGGATAAATCGCGCCTAACAAGAGAACGCCAGGCAGTTTGTTGGTGTTACTTCGAGTTTTTCAAAGATTTGGCATATATTTCCGCTAGTGTTTCAGGTAAACTGTTATTCACCGACTCAAAGTGTATTCTGATTGATAAATGTCTCTTAAATTTTCAGATTTCACCAAGCCCTGTCCGTAGAATATTAGCATGTTATTACAGCCTGGAATTAGCAGTGGAAGAAAACCTGTCCGATACGATTATTTCTTCAAAGAGTCATTGAATGACTTTGTTTTTGCTAGAATTAAATCAATGAATATATCAGTTTAGATATCCTTTTCGAACTGGCCAAAGAGCACCTAGATTTCAATTGATCAAAGTCAACATTATATTATATCATAAAAAAATTGGATACAAATACAAAAAGGTTGATCGAAGGAAAATTCTTACTGATAAACGGAAAAATATAATAAAAATAATTCGATATTGTGATAAATACCGAGAATACATGGAACAAAACGTAAAATTCATTTATCTAGATGAAATTTGGATATTCAAAAACGGTATTCAAATTTGTCAGTGGACACTAGAAAATAATCCAAGAGGTATGCCGAGTATATTCAAGGGTAAAGGCAGAAGGTGCACTATTTTGAATGCTGGAACAATTGATGGATTTTCACCTGGATGTGATCCGATTCTTGACAGTGGTATTAATGATAAGGATTACTATGAATGGTGAATTATTTCATAAATGGGTTATTGAAATATTGAAACCTTCCCTGCAAAAGAATACCCATCAATAGGATTATGTCAGCTTATTCAATAAACACATCCAAATCACTACATTACGTGGAAGCAAAGTTTTCAATAGTTTTATTTTTGCTCTTGTATCATTCATAGATATTTTAAGTTTATTTATTATACTTATACTGTATGGTACCCTGTTCATATTCCCTCTGCTAATACACATGCTATATTGTTCCCAATTCAAAAGTATACTGAATAATTGTAAAATTGCTCATCAATTATAATATTTTCAATAATTCATGGACAGTTTTGATGAATGAAAATAAAAATTGACTTTCTTGAAGTATTCAACACCGAGCAATAAATAATTCACAAATTGGTTCATATATTGATAGTTCGGTACAAAATTCATGTCAAAATTCTTCATGTACTACATAGATTCTTAATTTTTGTTTCTTTCTTATTTCTCAATACATTATAACGTTTTTTCCAATCCATTCTTTTGGCCCTGTGCTTGCGAAGTATCCAAAAATGTTTTTCTGTTGCACCACTAGCTACCTGCTAGAATTCCATTAATTATTCTTCTTGAATCCTGACATAAAATGGTACTCTTATAGTTATATGGTTAGAATTTTGCTAGATTTCCAATATCAATAAATATTGCATGGTCCTGAGTGAAAATAAATATTTATTTGAATGATCTTCAATTTTCCATGGTTGACTTTTATATGAACAATGAGTTCAGATAATTTCATATGAAAGCATTCCACGATATTTTTGCGCTTTCAAACCTGAATTCCCACGTTTAAACTGCTTTCGAAATATTCCGGCTTAATTATTCGATAATTCGTATACTCAACACTTTTCTAGGTTATATTTATGTTTTATTTCTATGATGAAATTTAGTAACTTTTTTGTAACTAGAAATAAAGCCTCGACTGGACGTTCATGGCCTACTTCGATGTCAATAATTCTTAAATGGACTATAGATGAGTTTTTTTGAATTAAAGTGGAAAACGTCCTTTGTTTGACAGATTCATTATTCTTCTGTCACATATCTATGTCATTGTCAATTATGCGCCCAACCAACCAATAAGAACTTATTCTTCCGACTACTACGAAAATGACAGATAGCACACAATTTAGTTACTTCATAAATGACTTCATCAGGTGACGAGTATATCCCGTCATCAGACGAAGCCATGGTATGGCGAAACACGTGTTGTGGTTTTGTAAATGTCTCAGTTAGTGAAAATCGTAAGCTGAGTTAATTAGTGAATATTAAGTTGAAATAACGTTATTATATCGGGAAATAGACCGCTTCAGAGGAAGGAACGTGAAAAAAAGGCTCCATGATATATTAAGGTCAATACAAATTCTGATTTTATTTTCAATCTGCAATAATTCTCTCATACCAATTTACTCTGATCTTTCGACATAGGCAATCTGAGCTACGACCTAATGGTTTAATCAATGGTTTAGTGAGGTATCACTTCCATAAAACGGGCAAAGAGAGTCCATTTTTTGGTTTTTTGGATCACCAGATGGACCCGAAGGACCATGTCACAGATATATCACGAAAAGAACGCAGATGCAGAGCTGAGATGTAGCAGATCATGTTCTTCTTGGGCTCTTCTTGTGACATATCTATGAAATAGTCACCTAGGAACCACCTTAAATGGTCGTGGTGCAGAAAGAGTACGTCGAGACCAAGCCACCAGCGATTAATATTGAACAACAGCTACCCATCCAGTTCTAGTGCTCTCCCGAACTTTAGAAGCTTAGATAGTCTCAAGGAAGATATATATTCATCCTTTATGATTTCAGAATACATATTACCATATGCTTTCTGAATAGACAGTGCCCCTAAGGAAAGCCCTCAGAAGATGTAGCATGTTCTTGAGGAGATTTAGATTTGGAAATTTTTGGAATGCTTCAAAGCTGGAGTATTCTAGCATGGTGCTGCTCTGCCAATTTCCTATTTCCTTAGTCACTAGGAATTTTGTATTTAGTCAGAGATAACAAAGCTTAATTCTCTGGTTCGCAGTTCATTCTTCAGATATTCCAAGAGGAGTTTCATGAGCTGAGCTTCGTTTCGCCAGGTAGAAAGACTGAGATTATTTTGTCAGACCAATTCTCGTAGACACAGCTACAGCTACATATGAATGAATGTTAAGAAGATGACTACTTCCTATCAAAATATCTCGAACTAAATGTTTCCAACAAGATATATATTCAAAAACCCTGTTAACTTAGTCATTTTCATAGTCTAGACACTTAGTAGAGATAGAAGCATTATTTACCATTCATATTTATATATTTCTGTCAAGGTCTCAAAATAGGAGGAATGAGGTGAACACGAGAAAGATGCAGATATTATTCTTACTTACATTAATGCTCCGAACAAGCTATTAATTAGAGGGCAAAAGAAACTGGCTGGAATGGAGGCCAAGCTGCTCGAAGTGAACCATATAAAATAAATGATCTCGTTATAGGCCAGTGGATTCTTTGCGTAGGCATAGATAGGTACATACTTCATAATTTCCATTCGCTTTGAGACGTTTTCAGAAGGAGTAGCAGTAGCTTCGGACCAATCCGTTTTGGAATGTTTTAGGCGCTATGAAATATTAGGTTTCATCTTGTTAGTTGAGAAAGTTGGTAATGTAGCCATCAAAAAGTTTTATGTATTGATCTTATCTTTGGATGATGTGTTGCTTCGTCGAGGTTCTTTCGATTTGGTTTTGAATTTCGGGACTACCTCTGAATGATTGAAGTAGTTATTCTCATTTCCAAGACATCGTTATCAAACAGAACACATTTTTATCATTTCATTTCAATTCGAAAACACATCCAGGCCCATTCAACTGTGACCAAAGAGTCAAAAAAACGGAGATGGTTGAACGAAAAATTATCCTTTCATCATATTCTCTACCTTTGTCCTGATGGTAGATGGAGGAAATAACCGTAGGGCCCAAGAAAAAACAGCTCATCTTTATCCACTTGATGAAGGTATCGTTATTAGAAACACGTAGAAAATCATGTAATGACACTATATATTATAATAGTTTGAAAACTTCTGTGTAAAATTCACAGGGTTTTGTCAATTTTTGGCGCGCTTGTTTTTTATTAACAAGAGAAAGGAATAATTATGTATTAATAATATTGTTCCAATTGTCTATTGACAACGTAAAATAAAGCATGTTTTTATCAATATAATTCACTCAGAGTGAAGAAAGAGTGTATCTGTTCCACGTTTTGATCTCTCAAACAGCCTCTGACACCAATTTGATATGTTGCATTTCAATTAAAAACTACATCTGTTTTTGCTACTGTTACCAATGTTGCTGTTATCTGACTCTTCAATGAATAAACAAATCCCGTGATGAAGTTTGTAATAAACCACAAATGAACACGACATCGGAGATGGTTAATGATCTCTAGTTAACGCAGAGCTATTTCCAGAGATAATAACTACCAGGGCAGTACTGAAACAATTCAGTGGTCAATTAATTAATAATATCGCAGAATAATTATTTCGTGAATTGAAGACTATAATTTCGGATGATGAGCTGATACTTTTTGGAAAAAAAACAATTCAATAATGTTGTTTTCAAGACACACCCACCAGCTATCAACATCATGTTTCGAAATTGTTGCTATAAATTCAAATTGTCATTAACGAACCTATTAATCAATAGATTATATTTTAATAAGTGGGCGACTAATAAGTTGAGATGGTAGGTGACACGTTTGTTGTTGGTATAATAAGAAGCTCCATTTTGGTGGAACCGTGGGAAGCTATTGAAAAATCATCATCGAGGAGTGGCAAAAAGGTATTGTATTTAATTATTTATATCTTCTATATGCAAAATGTTTTTGAGATTATTTTCGAAATGTTTCTACCTTCTTATTGTCGTAACATCGAATAACAACATTTAATACTACTCATTAAGTTTTTTGTTTCACGAATGAATGTGAGCGGAACCCTACTTAGAGCGTGTTCCGTCGCACACTTAGCCAACTTTATAATGACATAATAATAAAAATAATAATAAACAGGAAGAACCAGTATCCTGTGAGGAAAAAGTTCGTAATAAAGATTTCATTGTAGCTCGAACAACTCGATACGTCACTGCTCTATTGCACCAACTTTTGTCGTGCTACTATTTAAATCTACACCGTATATTTATCCATATTGTCATGATTATACGAGGTTGGAATTTCGTACATTTCCTCTTTCCTCGACTCTATTTAAAAGCGTTACAAATACTATTTTTATAATAGAAAGTCTAACGGATAGTTTAACGCACATTGAAGTTATGATGAAAGAGTCAAATTGAATAAGTTTGCACAGGTCTCCAACCCCCTACTAAGGTGTACATAACTTAAAGTTCAACTTTTCAATTTTAAGTTGGACCTAAAAAAAACTCACCAAACGGAAATGTGGATTTGGCAACGTCTACAAAATATGACAGATCTGACACATTAGATCTACTGTATGACAGTAATGTCAGCCGAATTACTTAACTAACCTCAATTTTCCATAGTAACCTGTCTTCCTAAAATAGGGATGGGTCCGAATTTCTCAATGAGTCAGAGAAATGAAGTTGGAAAAATATCAATCGATCTGGATATGGTTAATGCATCAGACTACATATAAAAGGCATATAAGATGAACGAAAAAGCTGACAGAACGTATCTGCACTTCCTCAGGTTCATTCGGAGATTATATTCAAGTCAATCGTCAATAAATGTCATCGGGTGACACTCAAATCGAGTTGAGCGTTAGATTTCCTCGGCACTTAACTCTAGAATAGTGACAGTGCAAACCAAATCGACGATACAAGATACAAATAAAATGAGGTATCTACACTTAAGTGGGTGTGTTAAAAACGGCCGTAAATGTAATGTACCTACTTACTACCATTAAACTCTTCCACAACGCTGGTGGTAAGGTCATTTTCTACATTTATCTTGACATTATATGTACCAATTCATTTCCCTAAAAAGGCTGAAAATTTGAAACAAATAAAATAGGTAATTTTTAGTTTTTGTAGAATTTGCAGATATTTGAGTCATCTATCAATCTATTTATCATTGAATTTTTCATGGGCAGTTCAGAAACTCAGAGCACTTTTTATTTTTGCAGATTTTTTTACTTTGACATTGTTAATGAGTGTTGAAAAAAAGTCAGTTAATCGATAAAAAATTGTTGTTACTCAATTTATTTTATTTAATTAATGTAATTACCAAACGAAGAATTCCTCATCTGAATTTTTGTTCGATAAAAACACTAATGGTGATGTTCCACTGAATTACCAGTGGATCGTCAAATTTCTCCCAAGAAACAGTAGGTATCGCTTTTCAGGATATAGCCACACTCATCAGGTTACTATTTTTCTATTAACCATTATCAAAAAACATTAATCTTAATGACATTGTGTGCGTGTCTTACTATCTCGTAATATATCTTCCATTGAATTTATTAATGGTCCTACGACAATACCAGGCGAAGACTTGCTTACATGATTAAGTATCTTATTCTACCTATTCGAAAACCGGAAAATAAAAAAAAACAACTAATTCTCACAAAATGAAATTGGTTTTTGAAGAGTTGAGATTACTAGAAAAAAATACACAAGAGTTCATCATTTCAAACTGATTCTCGAAAATTTGAAATGCACTGACGGGAAGTCGGGAACTGTTGAACGCTTGTTTGAATTCATCGCCAGAGCTGTAACCCTTCAAATTTCACAAAATCAGATCAGAAAAACTCAATTTTATTTTCACGCGAACCAGCTGTAAAGCTTTATTACTTATTTAGTCGATGCCTCATTATGTGAACACACAATTTCAGTAGAATATGGCGAATAGTTTCTGAGATACAAAAGTTTTAAAAATAATATCATTCTGCACACGATCCTCACGAAATTTCATATCAATCTTCGTGTCGTTATTTAACTAACTACCAAGTTTCGATTCGATCGAATTGGCCTTTTTCAAGTTATTGCAAAAAACCGTGTTCACATAATTGAATTCAACCACGAATTCTCGAACTTCTCTTCGACCATTCTCGATTCAAAATTTCAAAACATATTTCAAATTACAGACATTTGGGCAAAATGATAACGCTCCTGTTCATAGAAACGAGCGCACAAAAAATAAAACCTGAATCCCAAAGTTTCAAAATCTTATAATTTACGAACTATCAGAAGTAGATCTTTTGAGTAAGGATTTTTCGATTGAGAAACATCATACCAATTGACTTCTCGAATTTCATGATTCTATGTTGTATAATTCCAAAGTAATGATTCTTCGATTGTCGAGATAGGAAATAACTTACTCTGCCAACAGTTTTCCTACCAGCAGACGAGTAAAGAACAGCCCAATTTTGTGCATAAATGATGCCCCTCTTTCGCAATTTCTCCCACAAATTCAATCAATCTTTATTTTCAAACTGAGATTTTACGCTCCTGTTCATTGAAACGGGCGCACAAAAAATAAAACCTGAATCCCAAAGTTTCGAAATTTTATAATTCACGAACTATCAGAAGTAGATCTTTTGAGTAAGGATTTTTCGATTGAGAAACATCATACCAATTTACTTCTCGAATTTCATGATTCTATGTTGTATTCCAAAGTAATGATTATTCGATTGTCGAGATAGGAAATAACTTGCTCTGCCAACAGTTTTTCTACCGACAGGCAGCCGATGAGTAAAGATCAGCCCAATTTTTTCATACATGATGACCCTCTTTCGCAATTCCTTCCACAAATTCAATCAATCTCTATTCTCAAACTGAGATTTTATGCTCATGTTCATAGAAACGAGCGCACAAAAAATAAAACCTGAATCCCAAAGTTTCGAAATTTTATAATTCACGAACTATCAGAATTAGATCTTTTGAGTAAGGATTTTTCGATTGAGAAACATCATACCAATTCACTTCTCGAATTTCATGATTCTATGTTGTATAATTCCAAAGGAATGATTCTTCGATTGTCGAGATAGGAAATAACTTGCTCTGCCAACAGTTTTCCTACCAGCCGACGAGTAAAGAACAGCCCAATTTTGTGCATAAATGATGCCCCTCTTTCGCAATTTCTCCCACAAATTCAATCAATCTTTATTTTCAAACTGAGATTTTACGCTCCTGTTCATTGAAACAGGCGCACAAAAAATAAAACCTAAATCACTAAGTTTCAAAATTTTATAATGCACGAACCATCAGAAATATAGTGCATAAATGATGCCCCTCTTTCGCAATTCCTCCCTTAAATTCTATCAATCTCTATTCTCAAACTGAGATTTTACGCTCATGTTCATAGGAACGAGCGCACAAAAAATAAAACCTGAACCCCAAAGTTTCGAAATTTTATAATTCACGAACTATCAGAATTGAGTTAAGATTTTTCGATTGAGAAACATCATACCAATTTACTTCTTGAATTTCATGATTCTATGTTGTATAATTCCGAAGTAATGATTATTCGATTGTCGAGATAGAAAATAACTTGCTCTGCCAACAGTTTTTTACCGTCATGTAGCCGACGAGTGAAGATCAGCCCAATTTTGTTCATGAATGATGACCCTCTTTCGCAATTCCTCCCACAAATTCAATCAATCGTTATTTTTAAACTGAGATTTTCCGCTCATGTTCATAGAAACGAGCACACAAAAAATAAAAGCGAATCCCAAAATTTTATAACTCCCGAACTATTAGTAGTAGAGTTTTCCGAGTAAAGATTTTTCGATTGAGAAACATCATTCCAATTTACTTCTCGAATTCCATGATTCTATGCTGTATAATTCCAAAGTAATGATTATTCGATTGTCGAGATAGGAAATAACTTGCTCTGCCAACAGTTTTTCTACCGACAGGCAGCCGATGAGTAAAGATCAGCCCAATTTTTTCATACATGATGACCCTCTTTCGCAATTCCTTCCACAAATTCAATCAATCTCTATTCTCAAACTGAGATTTTACGCTCATGTTCATAGAAACGAGCGCACAAAAAATAAAACCTGAATCCCAAAGTTTCGAAATTTTATAATTCACGAACTATCAGAAGTAGATCTTTTGAGTAAGGATTTTTCGATTGAGAAACATCATACCAATTTACTTCTCGAATTCCATGATTCTATGCTGTATAATTCCAAAGTAATGATTATTCGATTGTCGAGATAGGAAATAACTTGCTCTGCCAACAGTTTTTCTACCGACAGGCAGCCGATGAGTAAAGATCAGCCCAATTTTTTCATACATGATGACCCTCTTTCGCAATTCCTTCCACAAATTCAATCAATCTCTATTCTCAAACTGAGATTTTACGCTCATGTTCATAGAAACGAGCGCACAAAAAATAAAACCTGAATCCCAAAGTTTCGAAATTTTATAATTCACGAACTATCAGAAGTAGATCTTTTGAGTAAGGATTTTTCGATTGAGAAACATCATACCAATTTACTTCTCGAATTTCATGATTCTATGTTGTATAATTCCAAAGTAACGATTATTCGATTGTCGAGATAGGAAATAACTTGCTCTGCCAACAGTTTTGTACCGTCAGGTAGCCGACGAGTGAAGATCAGCCCAATTTTGTTCATAAATGATGACCCTCTTTCGCAATTCCTCCCACAAATTCAATCGATCGTTATTTTCAAACTGAGATTTTACGCTCATGTTCATAGAAACGAGCACACAAAAAATAAAAGCGAATCCCAAAGTTTCAAAATTTTATAACTCCCGAACTATTAGTAGTAGAGTTTTCCGAGTAAGGATTTTTCCATTGAAAAACATCATACCAATTTACTTCCCGAATTTCATGATTCTATGTTGTATAATTCCAAAGTAATAATTCTCCGATTGCCGAGATAGGAAATAACATAGTCTGCCAACAGTGTTTCTACTTTCTACCGACAGGCAGCCGACGAGTAAAGATCTGCCCAATTTTTTTTCATAAATGATGACCCTCTTTCGCAATTCCTCCCACAAATTCAATCAATCTTCATTTTCAAACTGAGACTTCACCTATTTCGTATGAATTTCATCTCATTTTGCTCAGGAAAAAAGTTGAATGGACTAACAAGAGTTGCGTTTTATTCGGACAATTGGTTACGGAACTCTAAAAAGGTCGCATTGACATCTTCGAAGGGCGGATATTGCTCCACTTCCGTAGGCAGTAAAAAAGATAAAGTACATGACAAAACAATAATATTATGGAAAAACTTGAAGGAATGTTGTCGAGCGTCAGAAAGTCCAGATTTATTGTTCCCTTTTATTGAGTCATTATAAAATGACGGCTTCGGAGTCCAATTCCTCTTCGCTTTCGATTTTTTCTGCTTCAGATATTACAGTAAACAGGTAAATATGGATTAGACTTGGCGCCCACGTCATATGAAATAGGCGTTGAGACTTCTCAAAAACCAGACTTTTTCTTCGACGCTATCTCCAAATGGCGACTTCTTGGTGACCCAATTGTGTTGAAAACGATGCTTTATTCCCATTCGAAGTTTTCAGGATTGTCGATAACCGCGTTGACGTATTTAGACGTGATTCTCGTACTTAAGGTAGAAAGGGTGTCAGATACAGGCTTAAGATACCAATTTATGACAGATGGGGTTCTTCGAAACCCTAAGCTACGTGACCCGAGTCACTCGTTTCAGTCATTCAAACGAGGTCGATTCCCAAAAGGCATTCTCGAATTCTTTCCGGTAATCCCCAAGGTGGATTTGCATGCACAATTTCGGCCCTAAGTGGTGTATTTTGCGGAATGATACATCGGATGAAATTCTGGCCGCAACTGCGTTTATTGATGACTCTGATAACGTTCTGGAAATGCAGTGGTCATTACGTTGAGTGCACTTAATTAAAGGGTATATCTGACCAAGATTTGGGTCTTGATAACGGGATAGAGATGAGAGATCAAATGAGTTTATGGATTGCAGTTCGGTTTTTCCGTGTAGGAAATTATGGGTTGTCATAACTGTACACCTACATACATATGAAGATAATTTTTTTGAACGTCGAAGTTTTATTATTCGTTATCACATTCGCAGAATATGAATTGTGGACTTATTAGGGGGTGCCTGATACATGTTTGTAATGATGAAAATTAAGGATCTGTTTCATAACGTTCATTGATTTGAAATGAGGTGGCACTGTAGCGAAACGATCGAACAAAATATTATGAAACGAACCACAGATCGACCGTAGGTGTGACAAATTAGATCATCTTATTTTGATTAACTTCAAGAGATGGAATAACAGAATTATCAACTTCAACCAGATCAGAAAATCTCAATTTTCTCTTCACGTCGAGCAGCTTTGAAGTTGAATTTTCATATAACTCATTATATGAGCCCCAAAGGTAGCACAAATTTGCTGGATAATAGTTGCCGAGGTATAGTTTCAAAAACTATTTTTTTTCCTTTCTTTTTATATGATCCTCGAGAAATTGCACATTAATTTTTGAGCGCTCGTACTACTTACACGAGGGCTATATCATTTCGTCACGATGTCTGTATTTTTCGAATTTTGAGCCGAAAATGGTCTCAAACGACTACGTTCGACTCACTGATGACGAATCCGTCGGAAAATTCGGGTCTGTCCGTCCGGCCGGCCGTCCGTATATACGATAACTCTCGAACGGAATGTCCTAGAGACTTGAAATTTTCAGGGTAGGTTCGAATCTCGGATGCCGCGGTTAAGTTCGTTATTGGGCAAAATTCGCCAAGGGGTTCTGTAAATTTGGCCGCTCGAAATTTTGTTTTCCTGATTACTTTGAAACTACAGATTCGATCGAGATGAAATTTTGCACTCTAATGGAAAATGAGGTTTTCAAGCTACATGCAAAATTTTGTTCAGCTCGCATCACCAGAACCATAGAAAATTGTAACTTTTGAACGGAAACGCCTAGGGACTTGAAAATTTCAGGATAGGTGTGGATCTCGATGGTCGTGATCACTTTCATCTATGAGCAAAATTATACCAGGGGTTCCGTAAATATGGTCGTTTGAAATTTAGTTTTCTTGATAATTTCCAAACTACCGATTCGATCGTGACGAAATTCTGTATACTAAAGGAGAATGATATATTCAAGCTACATTTCTCTAGATCGCATAACCAGAACCATAGGAACCATAGAAAATCATAACTTTCGAACGGAGAGGCCTAGGGACTTGAAATTTTCAGGATAGGTGTAGATCTGAAATGTGGCGTTTATCAATGAGCAGAATTATACTAGGGGTTCCGTGAATACGGTCGTTTGAAATTTTATTTTCTCGATAATTTCGAAACTACGGATTCGATCGAGATAAAATTTTGTATTTTAAACGAGAATGATATATTAAAGCAACATTTTGTCCAGATCGCATGACCGTAGAAACCATAGAAAATTATAACTCTCGAACGGAAAGGCCTAGGGACTTGAAATTTTCAGGATAGGTGTGGATCTCCGAATGTCGCGTTCACGTTCATCAATGAGCAAAATTAGACCAGGGTTTCCATAAATATGGCCTTTCAAAATATTTTTTTCCTGATAATTTCGAAACTACTGATTGGATTGGTATGAAATTTGCACATAGATGAAGAAAAATGTATTCAAACTTGGTGCGAATTTTGTCCAGGTCTCATTACCAAGACAGTAGATACCGAATCATCGAAAAAAAAATTGGTCACCTAACAAACTAAAAAGCTTCAAACGAATTCAAATAACGTATTATTTAATATAAAGTTTTACTGTGAACAGAGGAAATCTACGCATATTCTTCACTTTTTCTTGAAACCAATCCGATCTTAGATTCCGTTTTCCATAGTTCGAAGCACGATTGATCTCTCGGCCTCGAGTCGGCTCAAGGAAACAAAAAATGAAAAATTCAGAAAAAAGCTAAGAACCCTACTACCAAAAGCCCATAGCCTTCTTCGCCTCGTCCTCTACTGAATTTTCGATATATTACACGCAATAACTGAAAAATACCCCTACAACGACAAGGCACTGCCTTTCAAACCACACAATTATCCATTCCAGACCAAATAATACGCACAGATTATAAGACCATGCTCGCGGTTTTGTAATACCCATTCTTGATCTATGCCCGCCGATCTGTAATTTGTTGGCATCGGCCGATTTGCAGTTGAGGCCAGCAAACAAGATTCTAATCGTGAATTGAAAGGTGCGAATGTAGTGTGGGAGGGGACGTTGATTATGCTAATTAGGAGTGTGTTGAGATATGCGTCTAGTTCTTCAAGATTGAATTGTTTCGGTTTATAATGGTGTTTAGCGTTTATCTTGTTCTCACAGTGTTAGATAACGGAATGCAAATGGGATTTTCATTGATTTGCGCCGGTTTAAATTAATGAAGGTTGGATATTAGTATTGCTTGGCTTGATATGGATGTTTTGAGATGATTTTTCGATATTCTTCAAATTTCCTACCGGTTCAACAGATCTGTAAATCTCGAGGAGGTTATGAAGTGGGAAAGTTGGTAGCACTAGGATATCCCTCCTGAACTATTATTTTAATTCTTTATATCACAATGTCTTCTTTATCTCTGAAACTCATCTTCGAGGAGAATTGGACGATTTCGATTATTTCTCACCAAAGCTATTGCGATATTTCTGATAAGTGAAGAAACTTAACTAATTTACTAATTAGTAGAAGCTGCCATGAAGAAGTTCAAATGATGATGGATCTCTGAAAAGGGTCGTGATGCTCAATTTGACTTCCGCAATTATGAGAAATTGTGTTACTCATCAATAGATTCATTAATGTCGGATCTTTCCAATCAAATGATCTTTCTATTCAAGTGATCTAATCAAATGATCTTTCTATTCAAGTTATAATTGATTTCTGGCAGCAATTCAATCTGGAAACTTATCTCAATAGAAAGTGGGTCCTTTCTCTTCTAAGAACAAAAAACTCAGGGTCGTTAGATCAATCGTAGTTTGAACCAGAGGACCCAGAATCTGAGTATGACACGGTATAACAAATTTTTTTTTAGAATAATATATGGCTCTCTGAAATTATCAAATTCAGGAATGAAATTAGAAAAATAATACTAGCAAGCCAACAAATAATTCATGTATCCCAGAGACCAACAAAGTCGGTTTCGATGCGTATCAGATCTCGTCAGTTCAGCAAAATGACAAATTCGATGTGAGAAACAGAAAACCTGTGAAACATAAGGCAACGTGGATCTGAGAAAATTTCCGGAATCACGCCACCTGTCCGTTCCAAAAGCAACTGTCTCAAATATCTGCAGATCATGAATCGCCTTATCTACTCCTCGAGATAAAGACACATGTTTGACGCGCCGTAATCATTACGAGCATATATGGTCATACATGGAAATTACGAGTTCAAGCTTCAGCCTTATTCGTCTGAATAATTGACTAGAATAATATACGGCTTTTTAACTGAAATTATCAAATTCAGGAATGGAATTAGGAAAATTATACTAGATAAACTAATAGCAAGCCAACAAAACAATTCATGTATCACAGAGACCAACAAATTTATCATTTGCACCTGTAGACCGGTTTCGATCCATATCAGATCTCGTCAGTACAGTTAGCAAAATGACAAATGCGATGTGAGAAACAGAAAACCTTTGAAACATAAGGAAACGTGGATCTGAGAAAATTTCCCAAATCACATGGAACTGTTCTACAGGTGCAAATAATAAATTTTTTGGTCTCTGGGATACATGAATTGTTTTGTTGGCTTGCTATCAGTTTATCTACTATAATTTTTCTAATTTCATTCCTGAATTTGATAGTATTTTTAGCTTTCAGTTGGCAATATCTCCTCATTTGACCTTGACATTTCTTTGGACACAGAGTATTGTTACTCTGTGATGTACTAGTTCTTTTTCGTTTGTTTTTTATTGATTTATTTTCACAATTTTTGCGCGTTCGTTTCTATGGACAAACTCCGTGAGAAATATTTTGTCTACATATGGGGGCGGCCATGGAATGCGTTTATAGACTCTCTACGTGAAAAGGAAATTGAGTTTTTCTGATTTGGTGTTGAAAACACACCAAGTTTAATGTTGTGTCGGTGAGTTTGATGAGACTAGAAGCCAAGTGGCGTTGGGAGGGTTCATTACTTGGATGGGTGACCGCTCTGGGGATGAATTTTAACAAGCGCGCAAGAGCTCCTGAGTTCATGACAGTGCTTTCCAAATTTTCTAACTTTATTTGAATGAGTACTAATGAAACCAGAAGTGTGCATTCCTCTGAAAAAACTTACAATTATTTTGATGAAAAAATATGGTGATCTGTTGTTCAGAAAAAAATCTCAAAATAGGCACAATCGAAGGCGTTGAAAAAAAATTGAACGAGAATTCGAATGTGCTCAGAGTAGAACATAATTTCAATTTTTAGATTTGGCTAAGAGTGCTAAGACAAACAAAATAAAACTAGAAATATTTAGCTTCCTAGTTGTAGCGTTTCTGATCTATATTAGCAGTAGGCCTTTCTCAAGCTGGCATACGACAAGTCGAAGTAGCTGAGCGGATGGGTGTTTCCCAAAGTTTCATAAGTCGTTTATGGAGGCATTTCAGGGAAACTGGAAGTCCGGCTGAACAACACCTAGGGCGTAGACGCTGTACAATGGCAAGTCATGGTAGATTTTTACTGCTAAGTGTTAGAAGACACCTTACAATCACAGCACCTGAATTGGTTATGGAATTGCAGCAAGCGCGTAACATAACGAGATTATGTGAGAAATCGTCTCCACGAAGCCAATCTTCATATTCGAAGACTAATTTGATGTCCATCTATCTCTAGAGGCAATCGCGCTGCCAGAGTAGACTGGTGCGAAGAATATCAAAATTGGGATGCAGATGATTGGCCAACAGTTTTGTTCACTAATGAATCCAGATTTGGATTTCATCCAGAATATCGTTGGCCACGAGTGTGGAGGCGAACCGGGAACGTTTAAGAAATGTTCAGGAAGTTCACAAATACAGAGGCGGTAGAATAATGGTATGGGGCGGAATAATTATAGGTGGCAGAACCGACCTCGTTTTTCCAAATGGTTTCCTGACAGGTCAGCAGTATGTGGATAATATTGTTCAACCCATTGTGACTTTATTTGCTGGTGATGTTGGTGCAAACTTTCGCAGAATGCATGATAATGCTCGTCCTCATACCGCTGCGATTGTGACGAACGGGTCGGAAAACGAGGGAATTGAAGTATTGCCATGGCCCGCACAATCCCTGGACCTTAATCCGATTGAGCATGTATGGGACATGCTTCAACGTAGAATTACTCCCATTTTGGGCAATATCCAGAATGCTCTTCAATTCCGAGAGCTTCTAACCACAGAATAGGCAAGTATACCTCAATCGGGCATTGACAATGTCATTTTGACTATGAACAATAGTGTAGAGCTGTTCTTAACCAACGTGGAGTTCATACTCTTCATTAGTTATTTTTGTGCATACTTGATCATTTTTGAGCGCTCGTTCTACTTACACGAGGGCTGTATCATTTCGTCACGATGTCTGTATTTTTCGACTCTCAATCGACTATGTTCGACTCACTGATGACGAATCCGTCGGAAAATTCGAGTCTGTCCGTCCGGCCGTCCGTAAGCACGATAACTCTCGACCGGAATAACCTAGAGACTTGAAATTTTCAGTGTGGGTTCAGTTCCCGAATACCGCGGTCAAGTTCGTTAATGGGCCAAATTCCACTAGGGGTTCCGTAAATATGGCCGTTCAAAGTTTTGTTCCCCTGATTACTTGAAAACTACAGATTTGATCGAGATGAAATTTTGCACTCAAATGGAGAATGAGGTTTTCAAGCTACATGTAAAATTTGGTCCAGATCGCATCGCCAGAATCATAGAAACCATAGAAAATTGTAACTTTTGAACGGAAATGCCTAGGGACTTGAAATTTTCAGGATAGGTGTGGATCTCGAATGTCGTGATCACGTTCATCTATGAGCCAAATTATACTAGAGGTTCCGTGAATATGGTCGTTTGAAATTTAGTTTTCTTGATAATTTCAAAACTACAGATTCGATCTTGACGAAATTTTGTATACTAATGGAGAATGATATATTCAAGCTACATTTCTCCAGATCACATGACCAGAGCAATAAAAACCATAGAAAATTATAACTTTCGAACGGAAAGGCCTAGGGACTTGAAATTTTCAGGATAAGTGTGGATCTCGAATGTCGCGTTCACGTTTATCAATGAGCAGAATTATACTAGGGGTTCCGTAAATACGGTCGTTTGAAATTCTGTTTTCTCGATAATTTAGAAACTACGGATTCGATCGTGATGAAATTATGTATTTTAATCGAGAATGATATATCAAATCAATATTTTGTCCAGATCGCATGACCAGAACCATAGAAACCATAGAAAATTGTAACTTTTTTACGGAAAGGCTTAGGAACTTGAAATTTTCAGGGTGGGTTTGGATCGCGACTATCGCGGTCAAGTTCATCAATGAGCAAAATTAGACTAGGGGTTCCGTAAATATGGCCGTTCAAAATATTTTTTTACTGATAGTTCCGAAATTACTGATTGGATTAGAATGAAATTTTGGACCTAGCTGAGGAATAATATATTCAAACTACGTGCGAAATTTTGTCCAGATCGCATCACCAAGACCATAGATACCGTAGAAAATTCTATCGAATTATCGAAAAAAAATTGGTCAGCTGAAGTACTGACATGAAGTCTGGAGTTTCGCCTAAGTTTCAGAATTTTTTTGACAGCTGTCTAAAATTCCTTCTATTGATTTCTTAAACTGGAAAATGCGAATCTACCTACAAGGTGGATGTACGAGCGCTCAAAAGCTCCTGACTTCACGGTAGTGCTCTTCGTAATTTTTTTTGTATAGCTCTCAAAATTATGGTTTATACTTTATATTTTATATAATTTATATATTTTTTTTCTTTGAAATATTGTGTTCGTTTCATGCAAAAAATTAATTCAGTGATATATTGAACATTTACTCATTACTCTATAATTTTAGTTTCCCCCTTAATCAACTGAAAGAATCAAAAACACCCATTTATCAAAATATCCCTAGACTTTCCCGATGTGTGTATTTCAAGTTATAAGAAACCGTCTTCGAGAAATGACATATTTTGAGAGTTGAGACAGACAGGTTTTTTGATCCGATTTCGAGATTCCATATTACCCATATTACTCAAAACTTGAACTGTGAAAATTTCAATGATTTTTGGATATTTTTTTGGGATATTCTAAAGCTTTTTTATGATTGGAAATAATGAACTTAATTATTTAAGGAATTTTTTGCTGCAATGTTTCGTACATGAAGAGCTCGATCGACCAATCGCATTCCTAGTTTTATTGTGAAACAACCGATACGCAATGAATTTCAGAACAGCTACACACAAATAGCTAATCGAATAACACGAAACTAATTGTACATCTCCGCCCAAAGAACAGATAGAAGCCCCATATAACATGTTGTAATCTCCGCCAGATGGATGGCGGTTTTCTCACAAACCAGCACCGATTGCAGGCGAAACAATGAAATCCGTATTTATCGGCCCGAAGATAGAAATTAATCGGCTAATTCAATTAGCCAGCCGTGTGATTTTTACATCGCGATCATATCGGGCCATTCGTCGGTTACGCAAACGATTGCACTTGAATAATTCGTTTCTGATGAGTGGTTCGAGGAAAAGACGCGGAATAAGGAAACGTTGCCGGAGTGTTCTGGGTCATGTTTGTGGCCCGGTGAACTCGAGGAATGACATTGAAAGTACCATGAAGAGGTGCAGGAGATAAATATATGTTTTGAGAATTTTTGATATATGACGAGAATCACGATGTTGTTGAATAGTCGAGGACTTCTTGACGTGGAGTGTCGAAATGAAATGACACATTTCTTCTTGTTTCTTACTCTTCTGAAGTCGCATCAGCTGGTCATTTCATTTCAGATACTCGGGAAATTTTGAAATACCAATATTTCAATGATCCAAAATCGAATTAGTTTTCGAGGTGTGAAATTTCAAGACTCTTGAATATATAGGATGAGGACTTTCAGAATGGATAAATGGAAATCTGAAATTAAATGTGCAAAATCTGAAAAAGTTTTTGGTTTTGATGGTGTTTATCCTAAGTTTATGAATTATTTGGAAGACCATCTTGATTATCATCCTTTTATAATGAATTCTGGTCGTTTCCCCATTGCATCCTACTTGCATAGTAACGGACTGAAGTTTATAAGTTATGGGTTGTTCCCGTAAAATGTCAAAATTAGAATAACCATTATTGTGAATCTTCCACTCAAACAAATTAATTGGATATAAATTCATAAGAGAAAACTAACTTGAAAATATCAATCTTCTCGAGCAGCTTAGCATATGCCGCAGTAATTGCAATCAACCACGAAAACCAATTAATGAATCATGATGAACAATAGGACGTTTCGAGAATAAACGCAGCTGATTCACGCCTTCGCCCAGTAAAGGAGAGCAGACTGAGACACTGTATTCAAATTTATCTCAGGTCATCGTCTGCCAGACCTAAAATTGGTCTTCCGGTGCAATGAAAGCAAGATCGTTAGATTATATCATGGATCGCAGGACCAGGTCTACATTTCCAAGCGGATTCGCGATGTGGAATTCTGACGGCGAAATCGAAAGTTGTTGATTCGTTGGTTCAGTTCCTTCGCCAGAGGCTTTTCCGATTGATCGAATCATATCAGTGTACCCTACTAAGACCGTAAGATCCGATGAATGTAGGTTGAGTAAACCTCGGTATTGAATGCTATTTCGTGTTCTTCAGTTGGCGACATTTCCTCATTTGACATTGATCATTTGTTCTTTGGGCACAGAGTAAACTTACTTTTTGATTCAATTGATTATTTTTATCGCGTAAATTTGAATGAATCTTTGAAGTTCGTTCAATGCTTTTCAAAATTGTTTTTGATGAATACTTTCATAAGAAGTACCTACTTATCGAGTAGAAAAGATGCAACACTTCTATTTATATGAAACAGAACTAAGGACCATTTTGGTCAAAAAATATTCTGATGTTGTAGAGCTAGTCAAGAATAAAGCTCAACTGAGAGGTATTGAAAAAAAAATAAAAAAGGGGTAAGATGTTCGGTTTATGAAGAAGCAGAAGATGTGCTCAGATATAAAAAAAGAGCATGATTACAAATTTTGACGGCTAGAAATTTTGCTGAAAAAAAAATGCTTCGAATCAATGAATATTCAGCTCCTTATCTGTAGATTCTCTTATTTTTCATGAAAAAATGTGTATTTCGTATTGTATGTAAATCTGTTTTTACTTAGGTAAATCGAAATTGAATGTTATAGAAACCAATCAACAATATTCACCCTCGAAAATTTATCTCAAGAAAATAAATTTGATCCACCAATATACAGGATGTCTACTTTCAAAAGGGCCAAACTTCGGGGACAGATCATACATGAGGTTTGCAACAAAAAATGTCATATAACACATAGTCGAAATGTTGACGGTTATTCTTCAATTTAACATTTCCTGATTTCACGGAATATTTCAAGTATTTCCATAATATCAATTGTACTTCAGTTATCCTTGGAGCCTCATAAAAGTTGACCACATATCCGCAAACAGCATCAAATTGGCTACAAGATGAGAATTTCTGTTTGCCAAAAAAATTCTTATTGCGGGCGTGGTAAGGAGATGAATATCACGATTCTGAAGTGAACAAAACCAGTCATATTTTTCCAATGGTTTTATCGATGAAAAATCATTAATTATGGACATGTTTTCTTTCCAGCCAAAAATACCCCATTTAGTTGGCTTCCGAATGACATATCAACTTTTGAGCTTGCTTCTTGTCTTCTGCCCTAATATCATGACTGACAAGATAACAATAAAAAAGTGGAAATATTCCAAACCTAAATTTTCTCTATTGTGAAGCTCTTTATGATTGAATATTGAAGTGATTCTCATGGAAATCACGAATTTATCTGTCAATTCAAAATAATTCGAAGGAATAAACTAAATTTCAATAATAAAGATTTTATGAAAACATGTAAAGAAGACAGACTTCTTCTACTTATAACAATTGTTCGAAATGTCCACTGCCTTATTAAATACATTTTACACATTGCATTCGCACTGAATCTACAACCCTGCGAAGTTCACAACGTTTCTGACGCATTTCTGCACAACACATTTATTCTTCTGATCAGATATTCTCGATTTTGAACGCGAATTGGATATACTTTTTCTTACAAGGTGTTCCACGTGAAAAGAGAATTCAGTTTATCTGATCTGACGTTGAGTAATTGAATAATCATTCCATGATTCCATCTCTTGACGTTTATGAAAAAAATGACCAGAATTGTGGTAAAATTTGTCAGAATCTCCAATTTCCGATGAAAATATCGTGAAATATACCGATTCAAAGGTGGAAACTGGGTGACGACGATCAAATACATCTCCTTTCAAAGCATTTTACTGTATTTTCGATAATTTCGAAGTACCTACCTGAATGGATGACTGCTCTGGCGACAATTCAAACAAACGCGTAAAAGCTCCCTTCACGTCTGTGCTCATCAATTTTCTCACTGAATTTCATGAAATAAACTCTTGATTTCTTTTAATTCAATTTCTGGGGTTACATTCATAAACTGAGGAAATTTTCAGTTAGATTTTTTCCATGTGAAATGAATGAAAGAGAAATTTATTGAATTTTTTTATTTTCTTTAATTCGAGTGCTTCTCGTTTTATTTTCGATGATGTGCACGAGTACCCGATCCATGGTCGTTCAGGTTGTGACATTTCAGCACGGAAAGGTCAAATAAATCCAAAATTTGGGTGTTTTTTAACGTGAGCCTTTTTTTTGACAGGTGCTAGAACTCATCAAAAGAGACTATTTCGCCGGAAGTTGATCATATAAAATATTCAGTTTGAAAAAAGTGCAAAAAATCTTAAGAAGACTCTGGATCGTGTTATCTTTCTCTTAGAAGATCTGCCATGAATCACGGTGTCATATGTATTCCAGCAAGTATATGAATGGATTATCGATTTCATCGAAAATTCGTATATTTACTTTATAATTTATTAATAATTCTAAAAGTTCAAACCATGGAGAGGAAAAATTACTGATTGAAATAGCCCTATAAAAAAAAAGTTTTCACAACCTCACCGATAAACTGGATCCTAATTGTTAATAGAAATTGTTCGTATTGGTAACCATTGGTTCGATGTGCACAAAATCTTGCCCGACGTAATGATGTGATAGTTGCTGCATGTAACATTTCACATGCAGCACCTATCACATCAGTTTGATCATGGAATAATGTCACAAGCATTTTCGATGCTTATTTCTCTCGTACTATTCGCTTCACCATACTTAACTGAACACTAATATTTTCAACTGATCCTTGCAAGAATACTATGCATCCTAGGCGATTTCCCGTATACTGAAATCAGACAGCTGGAAATTCTAAACATGTAAATATCAATACGAACCAGGTCTGGGCTGAGAATTTCTAAGATTATCAGGTAACCTTGATTTCGAAATATTCGGTCCTGGTGAATATTTTATATGAACGATTTTTGGTATAATGACTTATTTTGATGCGTTCTATCACCTGTCGAAAAAAAGCCTCACCTTTGAAAACACCCTGTGAAACTATTAGTATTAGATATAATAATTGTTTGTTGGAAAAAAAATTATCATATCTTATACTAATATCATTGAGCGCTCGTTCTACTTACACGAGAGCTATATCATTTCGTCACGATGCCTGTATTTTTCGAATTTTGAGCCGAAAATGGTCTCAATCGACAGAGTTCGACTCACTGATGACGAATCCGTTGAAAAATTCGAGTGTGTCCGTCCGGCCGGCCGTATACACGATAACTGTCGATCGCAATGACCTAGAGACATGAAAATTTCAGGGTAGGTTCGAATCTCAAATGCCGCTGTTAGGTTCGTTATTGGGTAAAATTCGACCAGGGGTTCCGCAAATATGGCCGTTCGAAATTTGTTTCTGCAAATAACTTCAATATTACTGATTCCATCGAGGTGAAATTTTGCACTCAGATAGAGAATGTCGTGTTCAAGCTAAATGCGAAATTCTGTCTAGATCACATGACCAGAACCATAGAAACCATAGAGAATTATAACTTTGGAATGAAAAGGTCTAGGGGCCTGAAATTTTCAGGGTAAGTTTAGATCTCAAATGTCTCGGTCACGTTCATTGATGAGCAAAATTAGACCAAGTGTTCCGTAAATATGCTCGTTTGAAATTTAGTTTTCTTGATAATTTCAGAACTACGGATTCCATCGTGACGAGATCATGTATTGCAATGGGGAAAGATATTTTCAAGCTAAATTTTGCCCAGATCGCATTACCAGAACCATAGAAATCATAGAAAATTATAACTTTCGAACGGAAAGGCCTAGGGACTTGGAATTTTCAGGATAGGTGTGGATCTCGAATGTCGCGGTCACGTATATCAATGACCAGAATTAGACTAGGGGTTCCGTAAATAGCGCCTTTCAAAATTTGTATTTGCTGATAATTTCGAAACTACTGGTTGGATTGGAATGAAAAATAAATTATTCAAACTACGTGTGAAATTTTGTCCAGATCGCTTCACCAAAACCATAGATATCGTAGAATATCCCAGCGAATTATCGAACAAAGTTGGTCACACTGACGTAAAGTCTGGAGTTTCACCTTTCACCCAAGTTTGAATTTTTTTTTGACAGTTGTCAAAAATTCCTTCAAATGGTTTCTAAAATTGGAAAATGCGAATCTTCCTGCAAGGTGCATGAACGAGCGCTCAAAAGCTCCCGACTTCACGCAATTTTTTCTCGGGTTTGAAGAAAACTTCCGTTTCAATCCAGTCCTGATTTTCCTACAAGAATTTCCGATGGACGCTTATCTAACTTAATACTTGTGTAAACAATTGGCAGGGGGGCAGCAGCCTCCCCCCTGCCCCACGTTGGGTACGCCCTTGGCCATAGGTATATCTTCAAAGGTAAATAATTCTTAGGAATGATCCAGAAATATTTTCAAAACCTCTCTTAGAGCTCATAATATAATTAAAATCGAATAATATATTCATATACATATTACTCGACTCTCGGAATATTTTTGTGATGTGGTCAATTAACAGACTGTGACTGTGTGACTACCATTTCTACAACGATTGCTTCATAGAAAGATCTGCTTACATCAAAGGAAAGAGCTGCCGATTGTACCAATAAAACCAATCTGGACGGATATGAATGTTATCGTTTCCCTTGCCATTAGTCAACACTAGTCAATGACGAGGTCTCATGGCTTATCTTAGAAACTCATTCCTAAATTTTGCGTAGACACATCATTCAGCCCGGTATGAAAGATCGGGAACTTGCATCCGAATAATATTCGAGTATTTATGAACCTAAACATTGATTATTTCCAAACGGTTTAAATCGATAAACTTTGTTCAGTGTTCAGTTCCCAAGAGCTTGGTTTGATGATTAAAGATAAGGAATAAATGAGAAGGGTTTTGGGGGTCTGGTCAAAAATAAGTCGATTGCTTCCTGAATTTCTACTCCGTTTTATCTGAAACGGTTGTGGTTCTTTTAATATGACTCAGTTGGTTAACGATCCATTTGAAAAGTTACCTATAGAAGAGATAAGACAAAACTGGTCAAACATGGAGAGAGTCACGAGTGAAATAAAAAACAAGAACGAAATAAGATCTGATTAGTCCAATATTTTTATAGGACTATTAGCTTCCTCCTTATTTAGAGAACCCAAGTCAGTCATCATAAAGTAACCTTGAACTTGTTTTCCCATCCTCCATGGTCACACGAAACAGTGGTAGTAACACTTGCACTGAAATATTTAGAATTCCTGAATGTGATCAAAATTCTCCACGCGTAATCTTCAGAGGAGCATGGATATCAAATCGTATCAAAGCATTTGTTATTTAAATTATTGCAAACGAGGATTACAGATGTGTCATTCGCTTGTTAGGTTGAATTTCAAGGTTCTCGTATTTGTTATTTTCCAAGTACACATAATGACTGTTCTTCTACGAGTTTTCATTGAGGAATTCGATGAGATTACCATCATGAGTTATGCGAAGGATTCTTAAATCGCTAGAATTTTTTTTGCTGGAAAAACTACTTTGAAGAAAATGAATTGGAACAAAATTTTTCTCATAGTTTCGAAGGTTGTGGCATTTTTTCCAAAATTTATTCACCTCCCCTTCGTCAGTTGTTGAAAGGTGAAGGTATAACAAGACGAAATAATGAATAAAAAAACTCTAAAAAAATACAAAACTAACAGTATTGATCCAGAATCTACATAGGAGTTCAATCTCCACAAAGACTACTTTAATCATAGCAAATAATGTTCTCGATCTCATAAAAAAAAATAATTCTGGGTTTTGCCTGGCACTTGATGTAGGTATATTTTTTGTTACAAATCGGACTCCACACGTGGGAATAAACATCGCCAACATCTTCCGTTAGTCAGGTTTACATCAATTTTATTATCAAACTTATCTTCACCCCATAAAGAAAGATCAAGTCAATCCCTATACCTGCATCTTAATCCTCAAGGAGCTATGTAGGATCCAGGTAACCCATACTCCCATCAAAATACAAGAAACCTGAAGTAACCCCATTTCAGTGTAATGCGACACTCTTTCGGTATTTTTTTCTTGTAGTTTCAACATTCGTAAAAATGTCAGTGTGGCTTATTTTGCCGAACTCCAGGAAGACACATGGGGATAAGTCAAAATCTGTGTAGGTTCTTAATTCCGTAGATAATGAGGGCGATAAAACGTGTTAAGATGCGACTAAAATGACTTTTATGTTCTCGAGATAATGAAAAATTGGTCTGTTATGGGCCTTATGAGGTTTATACGTTCGAGTTTGTGTTCAAGTTTTGGATAAAATATGAGTTGATCTGGGGCGGCGGAAAATATTAACGACGGCATTGTTGCACAAGGAATTATTTTTCTCTCACTGAAATTAATGTCATAAGAAAAACGACGAAGGAAGATAAATTTTACAGAATATGCATTTTGGTTTACTTCAGAATAACACGAAAAATTATTATTGAAATAATAACTCTGATAGGCAACCCAAAAAACTTTATTGGCAACATCGAAAATAGTTCAAAGTTCGTCAAAATAATTCGTAAATTTAATACTCACGTGAAAACCATCTAGAATGTTGACAAAACTAACCTGAAAATGAAAAAAAAAATATCAATCATCTTTATGATACATAATTATAACGAAACCTGCGAATGGAAATGCAGAAAAAATATTGAGGTTGTCGGTTAAAACTTACAATTATGTATAACTTGGTTCAAACAAAATAATGAGGTTAGAAAATCGATAGAAATCATAACTTAGAACCCCTATTTCTTACATCAAATCATACATCTCGATGATTTTCGGCCCAATAAATTTCGACTGCATTCTCGTCGAAATAATACCTCGAGAAACGTCAGATCAGACAAACCAAAACTGACTGATGAAAATATTGCTTGTTCCATTAAGACGGTAACAAATCTATTAAACTAGATCAACCTACGACTATAATAGATATAAACCACAAAGTACAGAATATTCCATTCTCATATAATTGTAGGATCTTGCAGTAACTGCATCAAGAACCTCTAAGCAATAAATGGTTTTTTCAACTTCCTCTAGAAGACAAACATGCCGTCAGATAGATATCAAATACCACTTGAATTTCACAACATTCAGTCTGCGCTAAAATTCTTAATGGGAGAAATTTCAGCAGGCTTTCTCACGAGCAAACACTTGCCAGATTACAACACCAAATAAAAGTTGAACGTAGGAGATGAAAGATCACAAAAAAACACAAATCATTGCAGGAACATAATTTGGAATTTATGATGGAAGTATAGGGAAGAAATTAAGTACAATAATTATAGGAAATGGGCGACCACGTTTGATTATTTGTATCTTGTTTGAATAAGAAGGTTAATTAAAAAGGCTTTCTGAGGCATGTTACAGAACTACCGCATCTTCTGAATGCAGAAGTTTCGAAGTCACAGATGGAATGTGTAGAACAAAAAAGACCTCCCAATTGTAGCTATTTGACGTGAAAACACTTCAGAAAAGTGCAAGGATAGTTGGAAAAAGTTGAGAAATTTAATTGATATTGCTTAGATTACAGATAAATAACTGTTCAAACATATATGTATTCACTTAGTATTCACTCATTAACTTAGTCTACGATTCTCACCAATTGAGAGTTCAACAAAACCACTGAACGTGAACTCCAAAAATTTCAGTTGGGGTTGATTTTTTTCTCAAATGATTCTAATGGCTAATCATTGTAAATAATTTTAATACACTGCTTCTTATACTTTTCTTCTTCATTGTCATACCACAATGAACCACAAAGAAACAACATTTTCAATGAAGTTGCCTCATCAAAAAAAATCACTCGAAAATGAACAATTCAATAACTTCAAAGAATTCAATCAATATTGAAATTATCGATGATACTGAATAAAAATGACCCTGATGAAATCAATGGATTGTAAAGGTTACTCACTAATGAGTTTTGAAATGATCGTAGAACTTTTTCGTATTGTTCTAAAAAAACAATTGCTACCTCGAAAACTACACTTTTTATCCTCAATTTATTCAAGTTCTGAACAATTTTTTCACCGATAAAAACAAATCGACTACAGTCTATTGACCTGATACACAAATAACAATTGTAAATAAAACCATCCTTCAAATATTTCCGACGATATTGAGGTGTACATAAACCGATTTTTATGAGAGCCTTTAAAAACAGAAAACAATAAGCCATAAAATTTTAATGGGATGCATCAAATAGCTGTGAATTACACAAAAAAAAAGATAAGTGAATGCAACGCCTTGAAAATTGAACGATTATTTACCAATTAAGTAATGATCTCATTATTTATGCTGGAGTTGCATCTGGGAATCTTTATCAATTATTGTTAGGAATTGGTCAAATTTTTTATTCTGGTTTTATGATAACCTTTCCCAGGAGATTTTTGATCAAAAATGATAATTTTATGTCTGAAATATAATCAGGGTGTCCCAAGTGTCAACATCATCTACAAAATCTGTAGAAATATAGGTAAGAAATAATTTCTAACGATTTTCGGGCCACATAAATTTATTTGTTTATCTTTATTTTGGGGAAGTGTACATTGAATATTCTATTTTATTTTTATGTGTAGCTTATTTGAGTTTATAGGTATTTACCTCAACTCTGATTGTTATTTAAATAATAATAATAATAATTTGTTTTGTTTGACATTTTTAGAACCGAAATTTCTACCCTGATACAATACATGTTATAAATGAATACTTTCGTTCATTCTGGCGTTCTGGTGAAACGGATTCGAAGGAAAAAAGGGGGTATTCAAACTTAAAAATGGGAGCTAGTGATGGTCATTTGGGTAAACAGAAAGAAAAGGTTTTCTGCGATTCCTTTTGAAGTTTATACAAGTGAAATGGCAGTACTTTTCATACCGACAGTGATCACTGAAGACCGTTACTGTACACACGAAAAAGCTCCTGACTTCACGTCGGTGAATTTAATATACTAAACTTTTCTCATAATGGTTAGCCTTTCAACTCGTTCACAAAAAATATTGAACAAATTACTCCCAGAAAAGTCTTTTGTAAACAACACATACGGAGAACCCCTTCTATGAAAGAATTATAACCCACATAAAGAAGAGCCAAACGAGACTTATTGAATACTTATTATACCAGTTACTAGACAAGTTGAATATCATCCAGTGCTTTTCCAATTTGAATACATTAGACGCGCTCAATAAATAATACAAAGAATTAAAATCCATTACAATATATGAACATACATTTATCCGTTCTCATTGGAAGTGGGATTTATAATTGGACATTTTTAATTTTCCGAAGTACTTCCTAGCGGGAGTTGTTATTGGACTAGTAAGTTATTGTTTTATGGCGGCTTTGTGGAACACGATGGCGTATGACGTACTGTTAGTTGGGGAATAACTGAAGAACACCATTTTGGGAAGTGACCATTTTAAAATTGGTTATTCTAATCGGATATTCAAGGATCTATCACGGGGTTATAAAATTTTTATGGACAGGTGTTCCAAATTCCCAAAAAATTCGTATATCATTTTTTCAATAACAAAGAACATTATGGCGCTATAGCAAGATATTTCGAACAATTCCTGACTTATGAGGATTTTATAGAACGTGGAATTGTGAAAAATTTAACCTACACTTAATTTAAATCTGATTAATGTGTTAGAAAAAATATAATTAGAGATAATCTTCAAAAAACCTGTGGAAAAATCTGAGAATTTTTTTATTTTCACTTTTTCTCAGCTCTTAGCGTCGTATTTCATAATATTTACGGATGGTTTCATATTCAGTCTGTTGTGAACATGAGGACAAATAAAAAACTAAGAAAATTTATTGTCATGATATCAGCGAATTGTGTGCTGCATTAGAATTAACAGTAGTAGGAACCAGAAGAAATATCCATGAACGAAGTAACCCTGTGGAGCACCACAATTTCGAAGTCAATCAATAGCTATAACCATAATTACAATAATGCGTAACCAAATAATATTCGTGATCAACAAAAATCGTGATGATGCTTTCATCAACACATCCTCCTCATTAGAATGTTCATCTTTTTCATAATTTCCTATATATTATTTATCCTTTATTGTTGTATTGTTTCGAACAGTTCAATGCCAGAATTCTTGGTAGGATCAGTCAATAATTCCTCCGATAGATAGTGAAATGAACAAAATTTATTCATCCTTTCAAGGATGAGATGGTACGTTGTTCGCGTAATCAATAATTTGCCATGATTTATTCGATGGGAATGGGTTCCGATATTTTTTTTTCAGTTGAAGCAATACCTCATTGAAATGTTCAGTTCGGGTCTGAACATTTTTTGGGAGTTTGTTCTTCCTCGTTTCTTCATTGGGTGTATCCTTGTTTTTTATTATCGATTCATCTATCATCAACTAATTGAATACCAGAGAAAAACATTCATTCTTTGTGTTGATGTTCCTCTTGAATATGGCTATTGATATAATTGTGAAGAATCACCATGAAATTACTTCTTGAGAGAATTAAGTATAGGTGTATTAAGAAATATTCATTTATTTGAGCATGGGTTGAACATACAAATAATGTTCATTCAAATGTGCGATAACTGGTTATTTAAAAAAAATGTTTTGCTCTAAATAAAAAAACTGAGGTGATAATGATTCAAACGAACTAGTAATAAAGTGATAAAAAATTGAGGTGGATAGAAGATGATGTACAAGCGCATGTATATTTCGAATTTCAGACTTCTTGAGAATATTGAATAAAAATCAATTAATCCATTCATTTCACAGTGGGTACCCAGAGTTCCCTCGAATTAGCTGGAATTTTTTTATGCACGCCAAGAAGCGTGAAAGTTAACGATGTAGTTTAGACAAATTGCAATACCCAGCTTCCCATCTTGAGAAAGTAGATATAATATTCAAAACGGTAGATGGTAACTTCTCTTAACAAATTAACATCTTTGTTATGCGCCGTCACATTATGCATCATTAATTCAACGTTTGTCACTGCGTCGATAATTTGTTGTTTTCTAGGCTCAGTACCCAGGTCATAAACCTCGTTTCGAACAATTGTTACAATTTTTACGTTTACATCAACGTTTCAGCGTCCAAACGACATTAGAATAAACGAAATCGTGTAAAATTGGCCATAAGATATGTGGAACAACAGTTTTCCAGGAAATGCAGCGCAATTGAAAGATTGTGTCAACGCTTTCTCAGAATTGAGAAAGAACGTTAGGATTCAACAAATATTCGAACAATTCGCATTGCTGAAGGAAAAGAAGTGTTGGTTTGGAAATTATTAATTGGTTAAATTGGTGGTGATATAACGTGTTCAGGAATGGAGTTACCAAATACGTAGTTGAGGTAAAAAAAATAGAACAAATAACGATTGGGTAAATAAATTCATCACACCATAACAGTTTCGGTGTTAATAAGTTACATACGTGTAACGATTGGGTCTTCCACTGAAGGAAACTTTTTTTTTCATAGAAATACGAAAGGATGGTTTGTCCATAATTAATACTAAAGGTTCAATAACTATCCACTTTGGAAGGAAATAATATTCTCACACTTCCCCTTTTTTAGTTCCTGTTTATGTTTTTTTCAAACGCTTTATTCTCTTAGATTAGCTATACCCATATCTATGAAAACATCATAGTGTAATTATCAGTTGTTGCTAATTATACTTGATGTCCCATCTCATTGGGAAATTTTGCACTAAATGTGTTGTAGCAATTGTTAATGAGCGCAGTGAACTTTCGTTTGTATTGTATTCAAAGGTTTCGTGTCTCTCATGAACTTGGAATATTTTTCTGGCGGATACTTGTAGGTATTTGATCTGTGGAGTTATTAAGAGGTCGTTTCCTTTGTTCGAGACATGTTTCCAGATAATTCGTATATAGTTCGGAAATTATGTATAACTATCGTGGAAAAAACTTGTCTTCTGCAAATTATTTGTGGCTAACTGTTCATTTCGGTTTTTGTTCATCTATGGGTGTGTTTGCCGAACGACAGAGTATTTTATGTTATGTATAACTGTTCATTATAATCTATATGGAATCATCATTTCGAGAAGAGGCCGAATATAGAATTATATACTACTACTTGAGTGAAATTTAAGTTCACAAATGGAAAAATCTTGTTTCGTGAAGATCGTAACACTAGAAGAATAAGAAAAAACTTTTTTGAAAACTATTTGCCATATTCTGCTGAAATTTTCTGTCTGAATTTATTTAAGGCATTGATAAAATATATTATGTAAAGATTCAGCTTTACTGCTATTCCACGTAAAACCAAATTTTCAGCTTTCCCTTCTGTTTCGAAACATTACATTTTTTTGTGAAATGTTATACATTCTATATAATTGTGTTATTCCATCTCTTGAAGAGTTAATGACTTCATCTGTCAATTTGTTTTTTATCTCAATAGAAAAGGCACAGTCTTCAATTATATTAAAATTGGCCATCGATGAGAATGGTTCGCTAATATTCAGCAGCAATGAGAAAATAACACAAAGGGAACGCACTGTTCAATTTCATCACGATTGAATATTACAACATTATTATTACAACTATTATAGTTATCCTTACCCAATTCAACGATTTTTCAAATTTAATCTGCGAACTTTTTTTTAACATAATCAAATTTCATACAGAAAGATGGATTCATTTATGAAGCAATCGAATTTGAACGGTGAACTTTTGAATAAATAAAAAAACGTTTGGTTCTCCCTTAAATAACCAAAGATCATTTATATTCTTTCTATTTCATATAACATATTATAATGTCGATCCCCAATATCTATCTAAGGATGGAAGGGTTCCGTAGTAATAGTGTATAGAATAATATTTTGGCTGTTTTATCTGAAAATTCAAATTACATCCAGGGAAACTAAAGAACCATTGTGCAAGATAAACCAATAAGCAAGCCAACAAATCAACATTTTAACCCCACAGACCACCAAATCCATCATTCGCAACTATTGCTTTTGGGGCGGACAGGTGGTGTGAATGGGGAAATTTTCTCAGATCATCACTGCGTACCGTTTTAAAGTCTTTTGTTGTATGCTGACTTGACATGAATAAGTCGAAACCGGTCTTCAGTTGCGAATGATGGATTTGGTGGTCTCTGGGGTTGAATAGATTGATTTTGGCTTGGTTATTAGTTAATCTTAAACAATGGTTCTTTGGTTTCACTGGATGTAATTTAATAGTGTATAACTCAAAATATCCCATACCTCAAAAACTACTGAATAGGTACATACAGGGTGTTTTTTTCGGGTTAGGCTTTTTTTTGACAGGTGCTAGAACTCATAAAAAGAGATCATTTTGCCGGAGGTTGATCATATAAAATATTCAATTTGAAAAAAGGGCAAAAACATTTCGGGCATCAAGATCTTAAGATGACTCTGGATCGTGTTATCTCTCTGTTAGGAGATCTGACATGAATCACGGTGCCATATGCATTCCAGCAAGTAAATAAAGCTGGGTTTTTCGCAAATTTATATATTATCTTTCAACTTTTATTAGGAGATTTTTCCTGAACGGTATAATCCTTGAATGCAAATCAAAGAAGGGAAAAATTACCGATTGAAAAGATCCTATAAAAAAAATTAGGAAGTTCACAAACACACCGATAAAATTGTGTCAAATTGTTTATAGAAATTGTTCGAAATGGTCACCATTCGTTTGATGTGCACAAAGTCTTGCCCGGCGTAATAACGAATTATTACATGCAGCCACTATCACATCAGTTCGCTCACGAATAATATCTAAAGCATTTTGAAAGCGTTGTTTTAGTTCTTCAAAACTATCCACCCCCTGTTACTGTAAACAAATGTTTTCAAATGACCCCAAAAGAAGAATGCACAGGGGTTGAGATCAGGGGAGCGTGCAGGCCAAGAAATCGACCCACAACGTCCTATCCGCCTATTTGGAAACACAAAAATCATTCGCTCAGAAGCTTATATCTCATCAACCATTGCCTTATCAGAAAAAGTATTCCAGAAACTTTCGTACCATTTTGTGAGACCTTCTTAACACGCTCATATGCATTGAAATTTCTTTTTTCATCCCTTAGTTAAATGTATGGCGAGTGCTTTCTTCAATATTTTCTGTAGTTTTTTTCACACCATTCAATAGGGGTTAATCTAGCATCCCAAATTCATCTATCCATATAGTGACAACATTCTTCGTGTAAGATGACTGTGACATACAGTCATGACTAAATCATAAGGGTTTCGTTTTTTCCATTTCGGCTACAAAACCCTGAAAAGGGTGAGAGGAATGTAGAGTTGAAATATATGTGAAAGTCAAAGGCTCGCCTCAATGATAATGAATTATGACCTCATTTTTTATTATTTTTTTTTTCAATTTTTTTTGATCTACCTGTCTGTATATCAAGTTCCATTCAAAATGGGTCCGATAATCTCGACAAACCGAATGAAGAATGGATGAAAAGTTTACTATTGGGTATAAAAGATCCCAGATTATTTCGAATTTAATGGCAATTTGTGTTTTTATAGGCGTTTCAACGACTGGCTGAGCAGCTGCTTTTTCACCCCAACCTTTGACGTAGAATGACATAATTTATGATTCGTTTGATCGTTTCTCTTTGTAACATAAATCGTGTGAAATTATTCTTTTGAGATGTGACTGTGATAGATTTCGAAAATTGAATGAACCAATTCTACAAACTTTACTAAAACGTTCATTATTTCCACGTCGAATCGTTCTTATTGGCATTTCATGCATTTCATCAATATATAGATGAAAATCTGAAAGATTTTGTGGAAGATTTGGAATAATTATAAAAAAATTAAGGCAATGTACATGTAACTTATGTAATGATTTCTTACTATTTTTTGGCATCTTAATATTTTTTTTTCACATTTTCAGGTTTTTGGAAACAAAATTTTTACCCAGATAATATACAGCTCATGAATGCTTTCCTTCATTTTCCTTTCAAATATGTTCAATTCAATTCTTTTGCTTCGGTTTATATGAAGCCACCAGCTTTTTTTAGAAATGACACGATGTACAAAATTAATTTTTCGTCTCACAAAATCAGTTCTCAAATTTCGATAGGTCCGTTCCAGAAACCGTTCAATTGCGTTGCAAGTGCCGCGCCATATTTGGCACATCCTCCTCCTCGTCTTCTATTCCGCATGCAAAACGGAACTGTTACACGTCTTCTATTTACATATTATATTCTATAAGACATAAACAGTTACCATGTTTTGATAATGGACACGCTGTATAATTTACCAGAGTGCGGCGGCATTATTGAAAACTGTTATTTGGTACAGTTACAACGTTTTGTGTAATTGAAAAATTGTCGAGTGCATGGAGTACTAGTAATGCAAGAGAAGCGGGAGAAAGTTCAAGATTTATTATATTTAGTATGGTTTTCGTATGGCATTTTTCGATCGCAATTACAAGGAAGTTGGTTTTTGCGATGGAGTGACTGCTTCTTGTGTTTATCTCGGTTGACAAGGTGAAATGGTTTTGAGTTATGGTTGATTTTATCTAATTGCCCTTTCCGGTAATAAATCTTCGGATAATGAACACTCGTTGTCGGATTTTCGTTGAGATTTTGAAAGAACCCACTGGTGATCGAAACTGCAAATTACACAAGTATTTTTACTCCAAGGTTCTTCATTTTCTCGTCTCAATGCTTTTGATGGCTCCATTCGTGAAATAAAATTTATCAAAACATTATCTCAATTTGGAGTATCGAAATTAAACTCCTAATATCTCAGATGATTTTTTCAATTCCACCGGAAGAAGATGTGAAAAGAGTTTGAAGCGAAGAGATGGACATTTCCAACATTTTCCCAAAAATCTCTATCGAAATTTTTACTTTATAAACAATGCGAAGAATCATGGTATTCACTTCAATCCATTCACAGAATTCTCAATTCTTTCGAATATAATTCTTTTCAAGTAAAAACTTCTATAACCGCGTTGGACGGTTTTTGGCAGGGAGAAAAGTTTTAATTACGCGTCATCGACATGCTTGTGTGACGTATTGCGCCAAAGATGAGTAATCGAGCATGTAATTTCAAAAGAATTATTATGAATTTCATAATATTTTATTATACCTAACCACAAAATCTGAAAATTATTGTTTATCGATTCAAATTATCAGAAATGAAATAATTTACTATTTTGTTATTTTTTGTAGATAATTCATAAACTTATTTCCGTTGAGATTCAAAAATATGTATATATGTAGGTATGTATACAGGGTGTTTGTTGAGGTGAGGCTTTTTTTTGACAGGTTCTAGAATGCATCAAAAGAGATCATTTCGCCGGCAGTTGATCATATAAAGTATTCAATTTGAAAAAAGTGCAAAAAATGTTGGGCATCAATATCTTAATACGACTCTGGTTAGGAGAGGATGCTATATGTATTTCCTCATAACGTGAATAAAGTGCTCGACTTCTTTTGCGATCTTTTCTGGGCACTAGAATTTATCGTGAATTTTTATATTCTGTTTCATCTTTCATTAGGAGATTTTTCCTGAACGGTATTATAATTATTGACATTTAAGCAACTATCACATCAGTTTGCAATAATGTCACAAGCATTTTCAATGCCTTGTCTTAGTTCTTCCGCACTATTCACCTCACCGTCACTATACACTAATGTTTTCAAATGACCCCAACGGAAGAAATCAAAGGGGTTGAGATCGGTAAACTCACAAAACATTATAGATGATTCGGTATTTCATAACGATTTTTGTTATATTGACTTATTTTGATGAGTTCTATTTCGTTCGAAAAAAAAAGCCTCACCTATGAAAACACCCTGTATATTCTTTCTGATGGCACGAGTCGAAATGAAATCAATAAATTGAAAGAAGAAGGAAAGTCCAAAATAAACTTGTCATGCGATAAAGAGATAAGAATAAGAAAAAAACTGATAATAATAGGTACATACATTTCTAAACATCGAAAAGAAAGTAAACCATTTATGAAGTCTAATTCGATGATAAATGTTTTTCGTACACCAATAAAAGCCTAGTAATTTTATTCAAATATTCAAACAAAATATATCAAGATTCCGCTGGTATATGATGTCATTAGTGTTTTGGTTGACCGAACATAAAACAGAAGTTTGTACGATAAAAACACAAGTCTACAAGTCCTACTTAGGGCTAAGTATATATTTCTGTGAAGAACTTGTGTTTTGCTGGTAAAAGTGGCATCACTTCATGTAATATGTATAAATATCATGAAAAAATCCTGCAAATTCCTCCCCAATTCCCTCTCAACTCCCATTTCAGTTAAGTCGTAATAATTCCATGTTTTCGGTAATTTTTTAAGCGCTTTTTAATGATCGTCACGATCCATACAGAAGATAATCAAGGTCCAAAATTAAATTTGTGGTTTCATGTTCGATTAGACATCCGTCCTTGAATCTGCACGTTCGGTGGCAAAGGAGATTCTAAATTATAAAGTTTTTGTATATTTCGATCTAGACGACCTTTGTCTCGTTTTTCAGAGGTGTTCGATTTCGAAGATTAAAGTGTTTTTTTCCGATAAGGTGCATAAAAGTTGATGAATCCTATCAGATAGAGGCCAAATAAACACTGCAGATAATGTATCATGATACAATTAATTGTTTGTTTGTTCAATTATGTCAATGATGTTCAAAATTGATGAATGCACATTTTTAAAATGAAAATTTGAAAGTCAATATTTTAGATATCATTCTAGGATAGTCAAATGGAAAACGTCATATTTCTTCACTATGAGATATCTTTAGATTCCATGTTTATTTCCAAATTGCCGAATAACGGTTGAAATTTTATACCCGTATAAACACAATCTGAAAATATCAACGTAATTGTGCGAAGTGAACCGTGCAGAATTTCGTAACGAACATTACATTCAGAATTTCGAACTTTTATCGACAAAAATAGATCAAACCGAATACATAAATATTGCTCGGATGCTCTGCACATTTATCATAATATTTGGTTTGGTAACTTGGCTATGTCATAATTTCATGAACGACGATAACCCGTATAGAAAGTTGGTCGATTTTCGGAGATTTTCTGTCTCAGGGACAACCGCTCCATCATTCAGGCGGTCGAGTATCGCTTATGGTTTATCTGGAATTTGGGATTAAATAACTGAAAATTACTCTAGGAAGAGTATGAAATGGAAGTAGGTAGGTATGTCATGATCGTTAGACCCATCATTATTTGGCTCCACACCCTTCTCCGAGCCGTGCGCAATGAATTGACAACGCCGCATTCGCTCCGATGCTCGAGCGGACTCTGCAATAATCGTATAGGAAGTTTTTTGACATTCCATAAGAAAACATAATGTAATTTTTTCTTTAATTTCGGACAAAGATCATTTGAATACTCATCTATAAAGGGATGTATTATTATTTCAAACACAACAGGAAATTCATTCAGCAAGCAGGTATTCTAAGGATAAAAACATAGTGAAGCATCGCATCAAGACTCTCCTCAAGCATCGCCCCAAGTCGGGCATCAGAGGGCACATAGTGGGGCATCTATGAAAGCAGTTGTGAGAATCATGAATCCAGAGTCGTAGTGGGGGGTTTTCTGTTTTATTCACAATGTTTTTATAGTTCACCTGATATATTTGTAATATTGCTTATTTCCGTCCATTATTTTTTGTTGCAAATAGTTACTAGAATATAAAATATTTTATCTGACAAAAATATAAAAGAGATTGCTATAAAATTTACTTTATGTTTTATTTACATTGTTTTTGTAGCTCACTTGATAATATTGCTTATTTCCCTCCATGCTTCATCTAACACATATCAGTTGTAATGTCTCCTATCTCTTTCATCCCATATTGCAGGCCGAATTAATATTCCACTCATTAATTTTTCTTTATCCATTTCAATAGAAACAAATTATCCACCTCTTTCACTATGTTTTTACCCTAACTTAACTACGAAACTGGTTGAAACACAATACGGCAAGCACCAATCATCTGTCTTGGTTCGGGCATCATGCCTGCAGATAGTCTTGAAAATCGAATCGATTTGATTCTCCGGCAACGGCGATGCTCGATGGCCAATGCTATGAGCAGTTTAGTTCAGTTACATGTATTTGTTTTTGATGCTTGAGGCGAGTCTTGATGCGATGCTTGAGCCGATGCTTCACTATGTTTTTACCCCAAAGATAAATCAGAAAAATGCGAGAGCTGATATTTAATTTACGCTCTGTTTTGAATTATAAGAACCTTTTTCTTTAGTCATTGTAGTTGAGGGCATAATTGACAAATAATTATTATTATAGAATCTTTTTTTGAAGATTCATGCTGATCAAAATTCCAAGATTTTTCGAATGAATTGAATTGTTTTCGTGGGATAAGTTCAAGGCTTCGTCCTTCTCTTCTCCATGAGTTTATCAAATGCGCCAACTACATTTCTACTATTTTATTTCAGTTTTCATTATATCTATTCGAAATGTTTTCCAGTTGTGAACATCTACACAGTTTCATATCAAAAGGAAGAATCCATTTTTGATCATTGAAATCCTAACCAAAAAAACTTGGACCACCATATCGATATTTATTGAAATTTGTGAGATGGATTTGAGAGAATTTTCAGCTTTATCATTGATAGTAAAACTCACGAAGGTGAACACAAGCTATCGGACCCCCATACCATGTTGCCAATTTTCCTGTGCACGACTCGGAGTCAGTTATAGTATAATGAAGGTTCAAATCCATTCCACCATGCTAAGCAGGAGGAAAGACTGGAAACGAAATCACTGCCTTGTATGACCAGGACGTTGTATGACTTAGGGAAACACATCTTTGAAAAAAGTTCAGGAAAAATTATGGAGAATCGGTTGACCGATCAAAGCTTTGAGCTCCAATATGGCGGGATGTTCTTGGCCCAGTATTGCAATAGCCAGGAATGCTTTTACTTTAAATTATCTAAATTTTTAAGGAAGTCCAATGTTGAGTTATCATCCATATACAAGTCAGCCATCGAAGATTGAAGATCATTAAAATCCATATTCCTCTTAATCGAAGGCAATTCAATATTCATCGCATTATTTATGGGTAATGGACATTTTTCTGCTAACAATCCTAATCAAGGAAGGATAATTAATTGAAATCAACATAAATTTTAGCTGTGGTAGCAAAACTGGTGAAAAGAACAGAAAAAACGTTTTGATACTTTTATCCAATCGCTATTGCAGATGAGTAACAGACCAGAGTTGCCAGGTTTTGGAATTTATACCTACTCTAGAGATTACAAATACTAAATCATGAACATTAAATGATGCTTCGCCCAAGACCAACACAGGAAGATGAGCCAACTCGTTAGAATTACACAAAGTTAATGGCTCGGTTTCACTTCTACCCCCTTCCATCATGGATCTAATTGCCCCATTCACAACAACGCGGATACAGTAAAAAAAATTGGGCACCGACCGATTTTTCTTCACTTCCATTAAGTTGACATCTCAATTACAATCTTAGAATCTACAACGACAATACAGCCTTGTTATGCAACGAGAAATTGCCTTCCACTGATTTAATGGCTAAAATGATCCTTGTTGGAAGAACAATCTTCAATTTGGGTTAACGAGTGAATACCAGGGTTCCTCGTAGGAACAAACTTCTTACGATCAATTGAACAAGCTGAGATTTATGCGAATGCGATAGGTTGAAGAGGCTACTTGAGATCGTTGATACACAGGAGATTGTGTAATCTGCAATAATTGGTTATTCGATTGAGAGGGAACAGGCAAAATTGTAGATCTAGTTAAGAACAATGTAAATAATGTTAGGCATTATGCTGATATTCATATGATGATGTCGAATTAATTATGTACATTTCCAATGATAACTTATGCACGGAAAAAATTAGGGAATAAACAAGAAGATATCTAAAATCCATTAAAATTAATTATGAATTGGGGGGGGATATAATCGATTTCTCACTTATTTCGGTTTTTTTTCTGATTTCTGTAAAATATAGGGAGAAGAATGGAAGGGATGTGAATAATAGATAGTTTTCGAATTATTCGGTCAGCAAAAGTGCTGAAATTTTTTATAAAGATTCATCTCTTCTACTCTACAATATCTTTGAATATTGTGAAACGAATTATTTGTGAATGAAATTATAAAAAGCACTGCCGTGAAGTCAGGAACTTTTGAGCGCTCGTTCAGTTTTAGAAACCAATTGAATAAATTTTTGATGCTGTCAGAAAAATGACAGCAGCTTTATCAATTATGCCGAATCAGCTGTTACAGAAATATGAGGATTTTTATTCAATAATTCGTTGGAATTTGAAATGGTTCTGGTAATGCGATCTGGAAAAAAAGTAGCTTGAATATATTATTCCTCAATGAAATACAAAATTTCGTGACGATCAAATCCGTAGTTTTGAAATGATCAAGAAAACATAATTTCAAACGACCATATTCACGGAACTCCTGGTCGAATTTTGCCGAAAAACGAATTTAACCACGACATTCGAGATTAGAACCTACCCTGAAAATTTCAAGTTTCTAGGATTTAGGTCGTTCCGTTCGAGAGTTATCGTGTAAACGGACGGCCGGACGGACGCACCGACTCGAATTTTTCGACGGATTCGTCATCAGTGAGTCGAACCTTGTCGATTGAGACCATTTTCGGTTCAAAATTCGAAAGATACAGACATCGTGACGAAATAATATAGCCCTCGTGTAGGAAGTAGAATGAGCGCTCAAAAAACCGATTGAGACTATTGAGAGTGAGGGAATATGGATGATATCGATAACTTTTGTATTGGACCAGAAACATTCGTTATAATGAAATAACACAGTGCCTTTCAATTATTTTGGAGCAAGTTACACAATTATTTTCATTATTGTTGAATTTTTCAGATGTCTTCATTAGGCAAAGTCCAAATACATTATAAGTACATTCTTCAGGCAATTTGGTTCAATTCACGATTTGTCATCAATGTCATCCCAGTCGACGGAATCATTTTTTTTTGGGTAGGTCAGGAATTCAGATATTCTGTAAAATATAAGGAGAAGGAAGAAAGGGATGTGAAAATAATAAATTTTTTTGTAACGTTTGCAATGTTCGCGAGTTGTTTCAACATTTTGTGATTTCCACGAAAAAAAATTCTGATAATTACCTACTTGAAATGAGTATTTTGAATTAGATGTCCCGATTCTGATCTTCTCCATAAAATTAACACTCTTATAGATATTTTTCGAACTATTCGGTCAGCAAAAGTGCTGAAAATTTTTCATGAAGATTTTGTCTCTTCTACATAATACAAAATCTTCGAATATTGTGAAACGAATTATTGCCGAAAAATCCTCTGTTGGAAAAAGAACTTTGTATACACCTTTATATTGTTGTGGGTAATTTTTCAGAAAGCAACTTTTCAAATTTCACCCCTTTAATTTTCAACCTCCAAAATAAACAGATCGGTTCACGAGGAAAGATGCATGAAAATAACTTTTATACCAAATTTTATATTGTTTCTGAAAAATCTCAAAATTGGAGGAGGTTCACTTTTCAAGAATTGTGTTGATGAAAATGTGAATTCAGAATTCAGCACGTGCTCAACCGAAAAAGGGTTAATTTCAGAAGAATCGATAGATTTTGTCCCAATAACTATTCGAGATTCCCAGATGCTATGAATTCGGAGGAACATCTGGTGAAGATTTATCTGTAGGACAGAAAAAGCATCATCAACTGTCATACGAGGCAGCAGTATTGGTGAAAGGTGGTCAATACAGGCTGCTCTTTTCTGAATGGAATTTAATAGTTTCTCTGCTGATCTATCAAGCCCTACACGCCGAAGTGATAATATTTGGAACATCTGCTCAACGATTTTCAGGATATATTCAACCGTCCTTCGATAATTGTAGAATTTCAAACATTTTATTATTTTATTGATTCACTTCATTAAGGGTTGAACGTGCTATACCCAAATAATAGATACAAAATATTATTTTCCACCAAAAATTCGATAGAGTAATGACCCTAATGTTGAAGTGTAACGACTGTGAACGATTTGATCGAAAATTGCTTATGACCCATAATGATCCATGTTTTTCTGTGCCACATATGATTGTTGTACGTTATGTGGTTATTCACCCCTGAAAAAATAAATAATCCAGGCAGTTTGGGTTTGAGTTTCTCTTTCCTACACCGGAAACTGACCTGCATTTCACCCCTAGGCAAGAATAATTGCCGGAGCAGGTGAACTGGGCTAAACGTTGATATTTTTCTATCAAGCTCTATTACTATATATTAAATCTTGACCCCTAAAATAAAGTTTCATATCACTTCTTCTTGTGGCGTCATTAGAACGCTCAGCTCTGATTGGCTAGAGATCAACAAAACAGCGAAGAACGTTCTGCGATACGTCAGTACTTGTTACGTCACATCCGTTCCTCTGTGTTCGAAAAGGAACACTTCTTTCGGATTCTGTAGTTCAGGAGGTTGTGGTATTTTTTCTAGAAATTAGTGACTTTCCTTATTATGAAACACGTTCTTCCAAGAATAGGTTTCAATACGGTATTTTCAATCGAATTTGATCCAAGAATGCAATCTGGAAAATCTCCAGATAATCAATTGATACGTATTAAATTTCAATAAGTCGTTAATGTGATAATAATAATTCATGGATATGTTTCCAGCCTGTAATGATTCCATTGTTCGATAATACATAAGTGATATCATAGTTGCTACGCGAAAATGAAGTTATTTTCGCTTGAGTCAATGACTTGCTTTGTACCTTCTCCCAGGTGATTTGACGAGTTGACCAGCTCCTGTAATGACTACAGTTCGTGTCAAAACTTCTATTGAAAGAGGGGAAAATTGCATAGGCTCTTATTGAAGAGGAATTTGTATTGTTCGTTATCGATTCATTTTATCCATTTCCTAGAATTTTCTTTGTAAGTTGATAAAATAGAACTTTAGGACGTCTGTCTTTTAGTGGCTGCCACACTTCGTGAAATTTTACTGGAGGATGGTTTGGCACGTAGGTACTTCCTTGGTGAACGGAAGTAGGTTAATGTTATTTAGGTATTTTGAGATTGAAAAAGATAAATTTCAGCACGTTTTGTGCCCAAATATCTTCACGGTATTCCCAACAGGGTTTCATGAGTTTTTCTTGGGAGAACTACTAATAATAAAAACATTCAATAGCAGAATCGCGATAATGTGATTGGGTTTTTAGCTCGAGCAAAAGCTGTCCACATTTAAATTCACATACGTACAACAATAATCATTAAATCAAATTGATAGTAAACCTTTCCTCATTGAATACAAGAAGCAAATCATGAACTAAATTACTGAGTAAATATGTGCATAATATTATATGTTAAGCTGAATTTATACACCGGAAAAACCAAATCTAAGAATAACATGACATAAAACTATCATGGCATGACATGAGGTTTCACTTTGACGTTTTTTACTGAGAGATAACTTAGAATAAAGAATAAGAGTACTACTAATGAAATTTCAGTTTTGATGCAAGAGACGAAAATGATTATCGTTGAATTTGAAACTACATAAATTGAAAAAAATATAAACGAGGAAATTATAGAATCAGATGATAGTTTCCACGCCATTTTTGATATTTATATACAGGCTGTTTCCAGAGGTCAGGCTTTTTTTGGACAGGCGCTAGAACTCATCAAAATGAGTCAAAATTCCAAAAATCTTTCATAAAAAATATTGACCTGGGCCAAGTATTTCAGAATCAAAGTTAACCGCGAATCTGAGAAATTTCCAGTCCGGATCTGACGGTACTTATTGAGATCTAAATGTGTTCATTAAATGCGTTCAGTTTACGGGAAATCATCTGACAGAACGTATGATTTGTGACTTTTCCGAATTTCGTAATGTGTTTCCAAATAGGTGGATAGGACGTGGTGGGTCGATTTCTTGGCCTGTACGCTCCTCGGATCTCAACCCTTGTGATTTCTTCTTTTGGGTTCGTTTGAAAACATAAGTGCACAGTAACGGTGAGGTGAATAGTGTTGAAGAACTAAAACAATGCATTGAAAATGCTTGTGACATTATTCGTGCGCAAACTGATGTGATAGTTGCTACATGTAATAATTCGTTATAACGCCGGACAAGACCTTGAGCACATCAAACGAATGGTGACCATTTCGAACAATTTCTATAAACAATTTGGATCAATGTCCAATGACCTTTTCAATCAGTTATTTTTTCTCTTAGTTTGAACTTTAAGAATTATACCGTTCAGGAAAAATTTCCTAGTAAAAGTTGAAAGAGAATATACAAATTTGCGACGAAATCCAGCACTTTATTTACTTGCTGGAATGCATATGGCACCGTGATTCATGGCAGGTCTCCTAACAGAGAGATAACACGATCCAGACACGTCTTAAGATCTTAGTTCCTAAGATTTTTTGCACTTTTTTCAAATTGAATATTTTATGTAATCAACTTTTGATGAGTTCTAGCACCTGTTAAAAAAAGCCTCAGCCTGTTTAATGTTTCGTCAAGTAAACTCAACCTAGAAAAAAATGTTACAAAATTGGCAGCAACTAACCAGCCACTTGAATTTTAGCAAACTTCAAGGCTCATGCTTAATCTTGTGTTATGTTATTCCACACCACACTATGAATAAATATAAATGGTTACAAGCAAGTTAATTAAAATCTTTTTATGCTCCTCTATGCTTATGCCATGTCATGTTATTCCACTGCTGTATCTCATTTAATATCTCTACCTCCACTCTTTTACAATTTTTCGTGTTCAATTTAGTATTTTTCTTTTATTCTTATGACTATTATGATTTTTTTGCAAAACTTCAAAAATCACGATATTGTTCGTAAAAATTTACATTTTTCTGTATTTCTCGATTCTTTTCTATTTCTATTGATCTGAAAATAAGACAAGTTGCTATTTTCAAAACAATTTTAATTTTTTCCAAAGTCCTTCAAATTTAGTGAAGATAGTTCCCGTCGAAGAACGCTCAGTCCTGTCAAAACAAGCAGACCTTCCACTGTTGATGGTTTGGCTACAAGTCTCATCAAACTCACCCCCTATCTCTTAAAGACTGATCAAACCGTAATTAAACTTCAACATTCAACTTGACAGTGATGTCAAATCAATTTGGATTTCTGAAATGTTGTTAATTAAAAATTGACTAATCTTTGATCATTTTGATTCGACACAGTAGCGAGACTATCGAACCGGAAGTTATGGAACGAAACACAGATTCTATGTGAAAAATAATGTTATTTCATAAAATCGACCCTTCAGCACATGGAATCATAGAAAATATTAAATTTCTCAACACCAGATCAGAAAAATTCAATTTTCTTTCCACGTAGAAGGAAAACAATTGATGAGAGTAAAGAAAAACTGGATGAAATTGAAGAAAAAACACCTATCGCAAATGTGTGCCTTTGATGAAACCTATGACTTCAGTCTCGTATGGAAATAAGATCGCACATCCCCATTGATGTGAAAATCAAAATATCCTTATCTCTTTGTCCTTCAAAACCCAGCATGGACGTCTGGCACTCAACTTGCCCTAGGGAATCCCTGTTATTTTACCTCCATTGTAAACCGCCACTTGTGCCACTCCCATTCTAGACACCCTGTGATTCATTCCGTCGCCGGGGTCCGCTAATGTGTTTTTTTCCTTACAACTTCTTCCTTCTCCTCGTACCTCTCTGTGTGAGGCCCGCTACCACCGCAACTACCCTATTTCTTAAACAACCCGCTGAATTCTTAATAGAATCGGTTATACCAGATTTGTGTTTTTTGTAGGGGTGATCATTGAAAGGAGCAAGAACGCTTGGATAGATTTAATGTGGGATGACGTTTAAAAATGACATTCGATTGTGGGAAAGATCCAAGGGGTTCACTTTGGGGCAGTAGAGTGGACAAAGGCCATTAAATCCTACCCGTAGGAAAAAAGGAATTATGCAAAGTTAACGGTAGCTGAATATTCATAATTCGATAATAAACAAAAATTGCAAACGCTACATCAATTTCATCATTTTGTTCTTCACAAAAGTTGTAGAGATTTGAGCTAAATTTTAGATGGTCCCTCGAATTTCAGCCTTTAAAATTGATGGATCGGATTCTCTCTACACCATGAATTTGAAAGAAACTAACTTACAACATAGTCAAACTGTGAGAGTAGGTACATATTTCATAATAGGTAAATGGCTGTAAACAAAGATATTCACGCCGTACGACATGATTGATGATAGTAAAATGAAGAAAATCCGTCGTCTTCACTTCCGTAGATAGACGACAAATGAAAGCGATGAAGATTTTATGAATGAACATAAAGTTTAATGTTTATTGTTGTTGGGTTGTGATGACTCATCATAAGGAGAGGCCAAAAGGAACTTTACAGCATCATCTTTTTTTTGAATGGATATTTAGATTTTGTAGTAAGTACTTAAGTTTCTTCAGTCACTTTTACCCAGTAGGTACTTTTAGACCAAAGATAGCAGAAAAATAACTGATTAGGTTAAGAGCCCACTCGAACGGTTCATTTTGGATTCCATGAAGTTTGTATTTGGAGATAATAGGATTATCAAGTTTAGTAACGAATCAGTTATTCTTATGAATATTATTACCGCAGAATCTCAGGAGTTCATTCACGTGGTGAAGAACAAGAAGTTTGCGAATTTCCTTGGATTTCACTACTTTCGCCATTTTCGAGCAACCTGGCGAAGCCTATTGAAATTGATCGAAATCGGTCCAACGGTTTCCGAGTTTTTCAAGATTTTGATATTTTTTTGTACATTCGTTATGGGAGATTTTCGAGCGAAAATCCCTCCATTCCTTTAACGGTTAAGAAGACTTTTTCTGAAAAATAACGACGTTGCTACGTATATGGAAAATACAGAAATTTCTGGAAATACCGATATTCGTAGAAATTTTTGAGGAGAGATTCATTGTTATTTTGAAGGACTTTGATTCGAATTTGAAACCAACGAAAGTGCCAAATTTTATTTCTGTCCTTTTCATGTGAAATATAGTGGTTTTGATATCAACTAAAGTATAATTTTCACTTTTGATGAGATAGTTTATTGAAATTGAAATACAATTTTTATGACAAATGATATGATAAGTGACTTCGATAAACTTGGAGTATATCAAAGAGACCTCAAGCTCACCTTATATTTATTAAAAAATAATAAATTGACAAAAGGGCATTATGGAAGACATTGGTAACGATTGTTTTAGACTGGAACATTTAGACTTATGAGAATACATAGTCATTCTAATTTGAGTACAATTTTGCTAACTAAGTAATCATTATTTTGGAACAAGTACACAATTATTCTCATTTTTATGTCTTCATTAAGCAAACAACAAATATGTACATAATGAATTTTTTCACAATCTTACAAACTTGTTCAATTCACGATTTATCCGAAAAATCAATCAACTTCACCCCATTTGACGATAAAAGGTTTTCCGAGTCTTCCTCTGCAAACATTGCGATGTTGCCACATGTATAAAAAAGACGAGAATTTCAGTGTTTTAAAAATTCGTTATACGTTGGCGCTCTCAATCCCTGGAAACGCAACGTTTAAGGTCATTGGTCAACTGCAAACTTTCTTTCGAAGTCACGAATTTGATGAAAAAATCGCAACTCAGTTTCCGCATTTTTTTTATTCGCGTAGTTGAAAGTCGATCCGCTTCCGAATGGACCAAACACGAGAGGCCGCTCATTCATTAGAATTCGCGATTCATCAAACACAAGATAATATTCAATTTCCTCGAGAACGGTCGCTAAGTTGAGTCTCCTAGAAAGCGGCACCTGTCAAAACCTTATGATTTATAATGTCTGCATGCGATTAAACTATTCATAACCCATCCGTCTATATGGAACATATAATATTATACCCAGTTATTATGCAAAAATCGGATCAGAGCAAATCTGATAAATCACCGGTTCTATCTGGCAGCGTGGCATATTTTTACCGGTTAAATATCGACTTGGCTACCACGCTTTTTTTTGGAATTTCACCATAGGGATTCTTGAGTGGAATCAATTCGCAAGGACCAGTAATCGATGACATAATCTATGCTGTTGTTGTGGGGTCTGGTTAATAAAGTGTATCAGATCGTTTCATGTGATTGGGCAGAAGATTTATCGAGGTTGCTTCATGTTTAATAGTGATACTGGAGTTTTATTGGAATAACAAGTGGAATCCAGTCGAGTTGAAGCCAAGAATAAGAATATTTTTCCATGCAAATTGTTATAATTTTATTATGTCGGTATTTTTCCCAGGCGAAAGTACAGGGTTGGACTGATTCAAATAGTTATTTTTGCCATGATACAAGTCAAAATTTTAAATATATGAGTAACCATGGTTCATACTTCATGCCTAATCACAGTTACTATCTTATATAGAAATATATAAAAATTACGTGTCACGTTGTTTGTCCTGGATGAACTCCTATACTGAACCGACTTCAATCAAATCTTGCACACTGTGTGCAGTTTGATCCAACTTAAAAGATAGGATAGTTTATATCCCAATCGCAATATTTTTTATTGCAAATTATTTGTTTATTAAATATGGCAAAGAGTGATAATTATCTACGCGGCAACGTAGGTCTCAAATCGACAGCAGGTCATCGGGTCCCCACTATACCGGATCACTCGAAAGAGCGATAACGTGCGAGGAGTGATGCCAAGTCTCAGGGTCTTTCCCAAAACTGAAGAAATTTGGAACTGTTCGAGAACTGGGGAATAACTCTCAAAAAATCAAGGATAGGATTAGGGTTAGGGTAGGGTTAGGTTAGGGTTGATAATAATAATAATTCCACTGATTTGAAGAGTTTAGTACAATATAATTGGACGTATACCTTGGCCGCAGCAACGCGTGGCCGAGTCTGCTATTATCTTAAATTTAGTTGTTGTTTTTTCTTGAATGCAGTTCTTTATGAAACATCGATTGGTACTAGTCTCAGATTCAAGAAACTTCTGGTTCAATAGAAGGTTACATCAACACTGTCATCTCAGATTAGGTAAGGTTGGTTTAGGTTAGGTACGGTTGCTCCTGCATGAAAGTGTTAACCAAGAAATATGGAGAATATGCATACATGGACAAGATACAGAAACAAATATCCACTATAATGTTAGCAAAGCCATTTGCACAACAATCAATGAAACCTATTCCAATAAATGTCGAAAATTTGTGGTGAAAAAAAAATTGATGTGCTACTTGTTTTTGAGCGCTCGTACTACTCACACGAGGGCTATATCATTTCGTCACGATGTCTGTATTTTTAGAATTTTGAACCGAAAATGGTTTCAATCGACTATGTTCGACTCACTGATGACGAATCCGTCAAAAAATTCGAGTCTGTCAGTCCGGCCGTCCGTAAGCACGATAACTCTTGAACGGAACAACCTAGAGACTTGAAATTTTCAGTGTGGGTTCAGTTCCCGAATTTTGTCCAGATCGCGTGACAAGAACCATAGAAACCATAAAAAATTGTAACTTTCGAACGGAAACACCTAGGGGCTTGAAATTTTAGGATAGGTGTGGATCTCGAATGTCGTGATCACCTTTATCTATGAGCAAAAATATACTAAGGGTTCCGTAAATATGGTCGTTCGAAATTTAGTTTTCTTGATCATTTCAAAACTACAGATTTGATCGTGACGAAATTTTGTTTACTAATGGAGAATGATATATTCAAGCTACATTTCTCCAGATCACATGACCAGAATCATAGAAACCATAGAAAATCATAACTTTCGAACGGAAAGGCCTAGGGACTTGAAATTTTCAGGGTAGATTTGGATCGCGCATGTCGCGGTCACGTTCATCAATGAGCAAAATTAGACCAGAGGTTCCGTAAATACGGTCGTTTGGAATTTTGTTTTCTCGATGACTTCGAAACTACGGATTCGATCGAGATTAAATTTTGTATTTTAATCGAGAATGATATATTAAAGCAACATTTTGTCCAGATCGCATGACCAGAACCATTGAAACCATAAAAAATTATAACTTCCGGAGGGAAAGGCCTAGAAATTTGAAATCTTCAGGGTAGGTTTGAATCGCGAATGTCGCAGTCACGTTCATCAATGAGCAAAACTAGACTAGGGGTTCCGTAAATATGGCCGTTCAAAATATTTTGTTGCTGATAATTTCGAAACTACTGATTGGATTGGAATGAAATTTTACATCTACCTCAGCTGAAGCACTGACATGAAGTCTGGAGTTTAGCCTAAGTTTGAGAATTTTTTTGACAGCTGTCGGAAATTCCTTCAGTTGATTTCTTAAACTGGAAAATGCGAATCTACCTACAAGGTGCATGCACGAGCGCTCAAAAGCTCCCGGCGGTGCTTTTCGTAATTTTTTATATAGGTGGTGGCTCTGCTCACTTAATATTGAGTTGGCTGTGCCTCGGAATGGCTATGAATAATTAGTCGAAGTCCATTTGACGTGAGAAAACACCTAACAATCCCTTTCCTCATAGCCTATTTATACATTTTAGTAGAATTTCCTGTTTTCTGCAGATATTTCGCATTTTCGGAAACAGTGCATTTGTGAAATAATCCTTTATTTTTGTTTCCATATCATCAGGTCCGTGTTTTACTGTATTGATTGGTCAATAATGATACGAAAATGAACCGAAAGGAAGAAAAGATGAAGAGTTTGTGGTCCATTTCAATTCCGCCAATCCGTCCGTAAACACGATTACTTTCGAAAGAAAATGCCTAAAGTTTTTAAATCTTGAGTTACGTTTGAGCTCTGGATGCGCCGGTCCCGTTCGTAAATGGACGAAAACCGCCGAAGTGTTTTGTAGATATATTTGGAATTTGAAGTTAGTTGTAAGATAACGACACGAAAATTCAAGTGAAATTTCTTGTGGATCGCAACACAAGGAGAATAACAATTTGTTTTTTTCAAAAAAATGACTTCTTTGTTGTGAATTCTATAAAATCACAATTTTTGTCAAACTGATTTTGATAATACTCGAAGCCACACAGTGTTGTACGAGTTCAGAACCTGAATGTGTGACCGCTCTGACGATGGATTCAAACAAGCTGCTTTTCTCGAAATTTTTTATTGGAAATATGGTAAATTGGTAATATTGTTCGAAATATTCATTCTTATTGAGGCTACAGCCAAGCATCTATCATTGGTGTTGTTCTCTTTCTAATTCAAAAACCGTTGAAGTCGAGAAGAAAAAAATAAAAAAATCACTTTTCTGAATTTTCTTCCCAATTTGCTTGAAATTTAAATAACAGTGATGTGTAGATGATAATTCTTCATTCTTCATAAGCAAATAAGTGTAATTCTCAAAATAAATAAAAAATCGGGATATTTTTGTTATATGATAGAAAGTATTCACGTTAAACCCTTATTATTTTTTTCTGAAAATTATTTTGATTATCTATTACTCGAAATTATTTTCTGCAATGTATTTCAGCTTGTTGTTCACAAATGTCTGTATCTATTGTATTTTACAACCGAGTCTGCCATTGTCTTGCTTTATCCAGAGGCTATTCACAAGAATTCTTATCTTGTGAATATGTGAATATTCAATATACCTATACAGGGTTTTCTCATAGATGCTAGAACGCGTCAAAAAAAGTCAAAATTCCAAAAATCCTTCATATAAAATGTTCACCAGGGTAGAGTATTTCGAAATCAAAGTTACCCCTGAATCTAAGGAATTCCCATCCCGAATCTGATTAAGGTACGTATTGAGGTTCGAATGTGTTTATTAAATGCTTTCAGTTTACAGGAAATCATCTCATCATAACATATGATTTTTGTGACTTTAGGTGGATAGGACGTAGTGGGTGGGTTTCTTGGCCTGCGCGCTCCCCGGATTTCAACCCCTTTGATTTTTTCTTTTGGGGTCATTTGAAAACATTAGTGTACAGTAACGATGAGGTGAATGGTGCTGTAGAACTAAAACAATGCTTTGAAAATGCTCGTGACATTATTCGTGAGCAAACTGATGTAATAGTTGCTGCATGTAATGATTCGTTATTACGCAGGGCAAGACGAATGGTGACCCTTTAGAACAATTTCTGTAGCCAATTTGGATCAATTTTATCGATGAGTTTGTAAACCTTTTCTTTGAATAGGACCTTTTGAATCAGTAATTTTTCCTCTCCTTGGTTGGAACTCTAAGTATTATACCGTTCAGGAAAAATCTCCTGATAAAAGTTGAAAGAGAATATACAAATTTGCGATGAAATCCAGCACTTTATTTACTTGCTGGAATGCATCTGACACCGTGGCAGATCTCCTAACAGAGAGATAACACGATCCAGAGTTGTTTTAAGGTATTGATGCCCAAGATTTTCTACACATCCTTCAAATAGAATATTTTATATGATCAATTTCCTGCGAAATGATCTCTTTTTATGAGTTCTAGCACCTGTCAAAAAAAGGCTCACCCTGTATAAGTTTTGCATATAAACTAAAACCATTGATATCGTTTTCACATTAGATTTGAAAAAGTCAAACCCTGACTCCTGATTTCCTACGGAACTCTAATATGACGAGCACAACACATATTCCTTTCCGTAGACGAACCCTTTCACAATTTCCCATGACTGCAATATGTTGAATCGCGATTTGACCTTATTTCAGGTAAACCCAATTAAGTTCTACCAGCGAAGAGTTTTACTTTTCTTTGGTCTACTTCAGTTCTTTGTTGAAAACGATTATATTCATGCTTATTATTAGCATTCATAATTGAATTTCGTTAAATGCCAGTTATCCATGGAAAACCGTGCGGTGTGACAAATTTCGTCCAGAGATAACATTAACTATATTCGCCTTCACTTCATTAAGTGAAAACTAGCAATTTTTTCCAGTTCAAATGAAACGATCAAGATCCCATCCATTAGGGACAATTAATCGTTTGAATTCTCTCGTAAATTGTTTTGTATTGCGGAGAGAAATCTACAGTAAGATCCAGATATCTCTATGTATGGTTGTATTGCAGTAACGATTTGTTCCGTCAGTACCTAGTGAATAAATCATATAGTAGAGAAGAATATCTGTTATTTCTGTGTTTAAATTCCACTGGAATCTGAAATGCCCCACCAAAAAAATAATGGACAAAGAACGAGCCATAATATTTATCCCCCATGGGTTCATCATAATAAGCCAGATTCCTCATTTTTTCACATGTGCGCCTGGAACATCATTTCTGTGAGGTACAACAAAAAACATGTACAATTACCATAATATATCATATGACATTCGATCAACCCCGGGTTTAATTGTCCGTGAAGACTGTACCCTTGGGTTGGACTAGTCTTCTGGTATAGGTAGTCGCTCTTATGTTACTCGGAGAAAACCATTCACACGTTGTTGAAAGAGGATTGAATAACCGAAGGTGGAAGAGATATGAACTAGCCAATTTATTTTACTTGTTGGAAAAAATTACACCCAACTACCTTGACGATGATTGTTGTATTCCTATTAATTTTTCTCAAGCTGTGAGGGTTCTGTCGATAATTAAAAAAACCACTTATCTACATATCGTTTAATGGGAGTCAGTGTAAGGCCTATGATATTATTTATTTATGTCTTTCGAGACAACCGAGATAAGAAATATCCACCCTATCGGTTTCGACTGATATGGATCGTCCAAAAACTTTTCAGAGGGTTAGCATAATAAACAAAATAACAAAAAATCATTTATTTACTGGATGTTCGCAAATTCGTCAAATTTCAGGAGGGGACGCACCAAATAGAATCAGTTTTTTCCTCATTCACTGTTGAAGAGATTATGTGATATTTTACCCTTTACAGGATTACGTGTTCTTATTTTTTTTTCAGGTTGGAACAAAATATAAGTACATTATTAATTTGGGGCAGTAATATTCAATAGGGACTGAGTAGGCATTTCCATAGATTCATTCGTCAGTTGATTTTTTTTTCTTTTCCTCACAATTACCTTATATTTTCATATTTTCTTAATGAATAAAAGAATAAAAACACAAAAAGTGTGGAACAAAATGAGAGGCAAAAAAAATTGGTTGGAAGTGTTCAACAAAATTAGTAATACCAAAATTATTTTTTCATGCGAATTTTCCCACCCTTCGGGGGAGTTATCTTAACAGAGCATGACAATTCGGGAGAAGTTTATATGGCGAACATTTTGAGAAATGTGCTCTTGAATTCTTTTTTTATTTGTGAATATCCCCATATAATTAATGGAAAAAAGCAGATACATATATCATTTTTTTGTACTGAACCAGAATATTCGAGACAAAACTAGACGGTCTCTTCTAGTTTAGAAGTTATGTACCACTAAATGTCCAAAGCTTCAAATCGTTCTGACCATAAAAACAATCACAAAAATATTCTATTTCGACATTGTCGTGTTATTTCTGCCAGGAATGTTTCATAATTAATCAGATTATACCCAATATCCCATTTATATTCATCAAAATTCTAAATTTTATAAAATTTCTTTCTTTTTTCCTTCATCATTATGACTATGTATTTGAAATCAGTTTACTGTGCACTTTTTTAGGAAATCATCAATATAACTCAAGCTATAAAAATGATAATGATGCAGGATCTTCCTCATGCTAATACTACGATAAAATCAACATTTTATATTTGAAATTTTTTTGTTCATTCTATGGAAAAGCTGCAGAATTTCCTATATCAAAATTTGCATTGACTGTTACCTTACCAAGTCGCAAAAATTAGAGGCATTATATTGAATTATTCATGGAAATACATAACGAACTGTTGCTCGATAACGTTTGTTGTCTTTTCTTCAGATTTATTACATGGTAATAGGCTTTCACATTTTGACATATGTATATTAAATATTATTATAGATTGAAGAACTTTTCAACGTATGAATATATCTGAATAAATATTATGAAGATCGCTAAATAAGAGATATCAACGAAAGGGAGTTCAAAAATTTCTATCGAACACATTTTAATTTGTCACCATTTTCACAGTAGTCTCCATGCTCCAAATTTTTCGAACGTTTTAATATAAGTATCCAAAGTTTCAATCAACTTTTGTTGAGATAATTCAGGTCATTCTTATCTATTCTTGGGAAATACAATGTGTTATTTTTATAATTCCTCGAAAGTCTTAAAATATCATCAGTTAAATTCTGACTCGACCAAAAAACAATAATTCTATTGTGAAGGAAATGCCGTTAATATTTTACCTGATAATCTGGGCCTAATATTAGGTGTAGGTGATATTATGTCCTTCTTCCTTATTCCTGCAATTATTTTGGGTCCCTCGAAGCGGGGGTAAGGTGCAGCAACCAACATATTTCTTTCACAATTCAAACACTCTCAATTAAACACAATTTAAAACAGTACATACTAAAAACACTATAATGTACTTTATGTTCACGAATGCCGGCTTAATTCATTTATTTCTCTCAAACACAGGTGAAACGCTTTTCCAACACGGTATTAGAAATCATCGATCTTATTTCAGCGAAAAGTGAAAATCCGTGTTTGTTTACATCTGAAGTTCAAATTTGGTGCGAATTGAAAGACGCGTCTGCGCGTTTGAAACGTTCGAAACAGCTGCCTGTCGCGCTATGATCGTTCCAAGGCAATCTGGGATTGTTTGAATGACTGAACACTGAAAGCTCTACAGCGACCGATCTGAGTTGCCGGCGGGTTGTAATTATATTCCCTGGAAGGGATTGTCATTTGTTACAGTGAGACGGGTCCTTAAGCAAAGCAGCTCTGCGCAGTGGAGGTGCATTTCAATAGTAGGGGTGTCTTACCCCCCCGTTTTGCACATGTGGGCTCAGCTGTGGGACCTAAACCATTGTTCTGTTAAGCTTCGAAGTCAAAAATAGTTTTTTGCGATGGGTTTTAATGACATGGTAGTTTTTGTGATAACTACTTAGGATCAGTATCTACAGAAGTAGTGTTGGGCGATACTTCGTAAAGTATCGATACTCTGGATCGTATTATATCGAATCAAGTAGTATCGATACTGAAATCGTATCGCTTCGAAAGTATCGATACATCAAATATCGATACATTAAATATCGGATTCTTTCGTGCTGTAAAAAAACAAATTTTGGGACTTCCATGAATTATGTTTTGTTATATTTTATCAAAACTGTCCTGAAGTTGTGTAGCGGAGAATTTCCGAGGAAGTTTATGACTGTCGTAAAATTATTGTCGTTTGTCGGTCTCGTCCCCTAATATAATAAAATACAAACAAAATACTCATCTTTCTGTTATAGAATTGGAGTTGTTTCTCATTAATAACAATCTCCCTTTTCATTTCGATAATTCCCCAAAAAAATGGAAACACGAACAATTTGTTGAAACGATCTGAAATATCTAATCAAAGTCATATTAGATTGCTCATTTATTTTGAGTCTTTCTGAAGTTATGAATACAACATTATTGTTATGATGAAAAATGAATGAATGAATATGAAATCAACCCGCATTGTTTTATTCAAACCCAGATACTGAAGATCATAGTAGATTAATGAAATGCATATTTTTGATTGAAATTACCTTCACTAATATTGAATTTTTTTGTTAGACGAATTTATGTCAGAATTGAATATTTTTGTGTATATTTTGCGTTTCGTTCTTGAATGTGTTTTTTAAGGGCTTTTCGAGTTTTTCAAACGACTCGTACTTTTGAGAGATTTCTACAAGAAATCTTTAATAATTCGATTCATCATCTTAGGCAATAGATATCGAGCAGTTCAGTTGTTAGAATTTGCTATCAAATAGTCCAAGTAGGTATTAATTACATACTTATTCAAATAATACTGCCTATTGCCTGTGAAATGGAATTCCAGATGTGGCGAAGCCATAAAAATGTTATAACTTGTAACCGCTTATGGTCCTTTTTCATATTCATTGTTTAGAACAAAATAACGGAACGATTTGAGTTTTCTGAATTCACGTGTCTGGTGCTTAGAGCTTGGTTGGAAATTTATATATATTTATCTTTACATTTCATTCTTGTTTGAACAAACTTGAAAGACGGGATAATGGTCATTTCGACTATCCAAAGTATTCAATACTTCTGGTTATTCTAGAGTTTGTTGTCGATCGATGTTTTCGTTGTTTTTCTGAAATAGATAGTAGGTTTCGATATACATAATACGATCCAGAGTATCGATACTTTACGAAGTATCGCCCAATACTATGTAACTAATGTTAGGTGAAAGCACAGTCGACAACCTGACGAAGCTTGTCAATTTTTTCCACCCTAATATACAGATAAAGAGTTTTTATTTTTGTCTGCGGAGTTAATTTTATGGTTCGATAATCAGGAGGATTTTTTCAGATATTTTTACGGATGCGTCAGATTTTTTCGAATTTTTTGTTGCTTTTTACGAAAAATTCGGATTTTTTGGTGAAACACCATTGGCAATACTGCCACATAAAGAAATGTATTGTGATGCGAAATCCAAGCATAAGCTTCGGAAAAGAAGCAAGCAAATTTTATTTTATTATTTCGATACTCTACCACCGATACACGCCATTAAGTATCGATACATCTTGGTATCGGTAAGTAAAGTATCGATACAAAATATCGAATATCGTAACGAAAAGTATCGATACAGTAAAATATCGATACGTATCGACCAACACTATACAGAAGGTTTACATGGGGTGAAAGGTCAAAATTCTTGTGGAACAGTTTGATTTTCTATTTTTGTCCCTCAAGCTTATAAGATTTTGTTCAGTTCGGAATAAGAAGATCCCCACTACATGTGTGTTGATTGGGGCTATTTCAGCCCCCATAGTTTTTATGTGATTTTGATGATAAAATTTATGGGGGTTGATATTTCGACCCTATGAGATTCTTATATTTGATTACTCAATAAAGACGCAGAGGAACATCACGAACTCTATACCTTTAAAAAGGAATAAAGCTGAAATGAAGAATCTAATAAGTGGCTGAGTAAGGTCAGACCACCAAAAGAGGGTTCCGTAGTAATAATAGCTTGTAATCGAAAATATCTCCTAACTCAAAAACTGCGAGACATATCTCATGCAAAAAAAATTTTCCTATAAAATGATTTTTAAGTTCTACTAGTCCGAATTTTTTCATAGTTTTCAACGCAATATTTGAAAAGTAAGAAAAGGAAGGGGGGGGAGGTGACACTCGTCCTCGAAAAAATTGAAATGATCGATAACTATAACAGCTGACTGAATAAAAATTGATACAAATCCATTACCGTACCAGGCTGTGGTAATTACAGTTGAATATTTTTCGGAAACGCCACTGTTATAATTCAAACAAACCGAGTGAATCTTGTGGAAGTTTTCAAGATAAGATAAACGGAAATGGAACTCTTGCAATAAAAATAATTATCGAAAGACGGTCTCAATACGTTTATTGACTTGAACATCTTATCAATTACGGGCTCCTAAATGGGAACAAATCCTTCATATGGGTTGGAAGTTTGAGAAGGTATTAATAAACAGTATCCTGAGCACTCATATTGTCCAATTTTTCCAATCAATTTTTTTCAATCAATCATTTGAAAGAGATAGTATTCGAACAGCCCGAACAGTGTTTTTCGGGTCTCCTTTTTAGAGATATAGGCCACTAATGTTACAGTTAAGCGTTATCAAAAGTTGCCTGTACACGTGGAATCGTTCTGATATTACAAGATAATCAGAAATAAAACTGTTGGATGGAATGTAAATAATTTTTTATGGGACGTTTGTAATTCATTTATCGATTCAAACGTCTTCTCAATTGAAGGCTTCTAAATAAAAATTATAAAAGCACTGTCGTGAAGTCAGGAGCTTTTGAGCGCTCGTACATCCACCTTGTAGGTAGATTCGCATTATACAGTTTTATAAATCAATTGAAGGAATTTTCGACAGCTGTCAAAAAAATTCTCAAACTTAGGCGAAACTCCAGACTTCATGTCAGTGCATCAGCTGACCAATTTTTTTTGTTCGATAATTGGCTAGAATTTTCTACGGTATCTATGGTCTTGGTGATGCGATCTGGACAAAATCGCAAGTAGTTTGAATACATTATTCTTCAGCTTCAGCAAAATTTCATTCGAACCCAATCAGTTGTTTCGAAATTATCAGGGAAAAAAAAATTTCGAACGGCCATATTTAAGGAACCCCTAGTATAATTTTGCTCATTGATGAACGTGACCGCGAAATTCGCGATCCAAACCTACCCTGAAAATTTCAAGTTCCTAGGCCTTTTCTATCATTTCTTTGGTTCTGGTCATGAATTCTGGACAAAATGTAACTTCAATATATCATTCTCGATTAAAATACAAAATCTTATCTCGATCGAATCCGTAGTTTCGAAATTGTCCAGAAAAAAAAATTTCAAACGACCGTATTTACGGAACCCCTTGTATAATTCTGCTCATTGATAAACGTGAACGCGACATTTCGGATCCACACCTATCATAAAAATCTCAAGTCCCTAGGCGTTTCCGTTCAAAAGTTACAATTTTCTATGGTTTCTAAGGTTCTGGTCATGCGATTTGAAGAAATGTAGCTTGAACACTTTGAACGTCCATATTTACGGAACCCCTGGTGGAATTTGGCCCATTAACGAACCATTAACTGAACCGAGGAATTCGGGAACTGAACCCACACTGAAAATTTCAAGTCTCTAGGTTGTTCCGTTCAAGAGTTATCGTGCTTACGGACGGACAGACTCGAATTTTCCGAACTCTATCGATTGAGACAATTTTCGGCTCAAAATTCGAAATATACAGACATCGTGACGAAATGTAATACCTAGCCCTCGTGTAAGTAGTACGAGGGCTCATAAACATTTCACAACTTTCCCAAAAAAGGGTTCTATTTTGTTGTTCAATTTCGACTTATATTCAATTGATAAATACAGGGTGTTCCTTATATATAGACATGCTCTAATGTTTAAGGAGGTGATTCTTGAACTCAATTCAAGAAAAAAACTTCATATGAACATATGTCTTGAAAGTCTTAACTTTTGAGATACAGGGTGATAAAACTTTGGTACTGCGATATGCAGCAATTTTATTTCAATAATTTCAATCAACGACAGAACATCTGACAAGAAAAAAATTTTTTTTGGATTCTCATTCATTTTGGAACAAATCTGATCTCTCAATTTCGATGAACAAACATTCCCACTGCCACACCACATCATATTTTTGATGAATTGATCCTGAAGTAAAACAATTTCTATTTTCTGAGCGAAAACCATGCGTCGGACAATCGGACAAAGAAACCCCATGAAACGAGATTTGCTCAAAAATAAATGAGTTTCTCGAGAGTAATTTTTTGCAAAAGTCGTACGGACGCCACTGGTAGAAAATTTTTGTACATCACGAAATGCACCTCGATGCATGAAAGACTTGGATCAAATTTTATAAAAATGTCTACAATTCTATCCTCAGTTATTATTAAAAAACTGATTTTTCTTTCAAAATTTTATCACCCTGTATCTCAAAAAATAAGACTTCTAGGACAACAGTTCTAGGAAGTTTTTTCTTGGAAAGAGTCAAAGAATCATGTCCTGAAATATTAGCATGTATTCAAGGAACAATCTGTATAAAGTACATAGACTCCTCAAATAGCATGAAAAGTGTATTTTCGGTTGCCTTATATAAAGGTACAGGAAACCAATGTAACAGTTCAGCTGTATTAAAAGTTGCCTATACAAGTAGAGTATCGGATATAACTTTAGTATAAGATCTGATATTATATCGATGCAGACTAGGACTGTTCATACAGAATGAATATTTATTAGATAGTAAATAATCGTGATGAGTCATTTGGAACGAAAATACAAAACATGTTGATAATACTACTTTCAACTTTTATATTTGCTTTGAGTTACTCTAAGTTCAGTCCCTCTCCACAGCTGCGGTGTCCGAGTGGTTAAGGAGATGGACTTGAAATCCATTGGGTTCTACCCGCACAGGTTCGAATCCTGTCCGCAGCGTTTCTTTTTATTGATTTCTCAATATTTCAAATAATGAATGGGAGCAGCGTAGCGTACGGACAGATTTTTTTTATTTGTTGTTTGGTTTTTTTAATACTCGAAATGTAAACCATAAAGAATTCTAGGAGGTTAAATTTCGCGCGCTCGTTACTATGAACAATCATTTACCACAAATTCTGTAATTCCTGATCAAATTAATTTCTGTCCTTCCAGCCGTCCCTTCTCAATCTGTCCGTTCCTTCGTCCTTCCGACAATAAGCACGATAACTTTCAAAATGAAAGGCCTGGAGACGAAGTGATTCGTAAATATTTGAATTTTTTATCTCAATAAATCTGAAATTTCGTGAGAATCGTATCATTAGAAGGATAAAAAAATTCGAAAAGCACTGCCGTGAAGTCAGGAGCTTTTGAGCGCTCGTTCATCCACCTTGTTGGTAGATTCGCATTTTCCAGTTTTAGAAACCAATTGAAGACATTTTTGAAAGCTGTCATACAACATTCAAACTAAGGCGGAACTCCAGACTTCACGTCAGTGCTTTAGGTGACCAATATTTTTTTCGATAATTCGCTAGATCCCGCGCTATCTATCGTCTTGGTGATGCGGTCTGGACAAAATTTCGCACATAGTTTGAATACATTATTGAATATACTAAAGAAATATTTTGAACGGTCATATTTACGGAACTCCTAGTCTAATTTTGCTCTTTGATAAACGTGACCGCGATATTCGAGATCCAAACCTGTCCTGACAATTTCGAGTCCCTAGGCCTTTTCGTTCTAAAGTTATAATTTTCTATGATTCTGGTCATGTGATCTCGACAAAATCTCGCATGTAGCTTAAACACGTCATTCTTCATCTGAATGCAATTTCATCTCGATCGAATTAGTAGTTTCAAAGTAATCAGGAGAACAAAATTTCGAACGGCCATATTTACGGAACCCCTAGTCAAATTTTGCCCAATAACAAACTCAACCGCGGCATTCGAGATTCGAACCTACCCTGAAAGTTTCCAGGTCGTTCCGTTCGCGAGTTATCGTGTATACGTCCGGACGGACGGACAGACTCGAATTTTTCGACAGATTCTTCATCAGTGAGTCGAACCTTGTCGATTGAGACCATTTTTGGCTCCAAATTCGAAAAATACAGACATCGTGACGAAATGATATAGCCCTCGTGTAAGTAGAACGAGCGCTCAAAAAAACCCCCGGAGGGTTCCCAGCTGAAGCAATCTGCTTTTTTTCTCTCAATAATCCTATTGAATTAAAACTTCGTAGTTGGTTGCAGGATGACGACACGAAGCTTCATGTAAAATTTTGCGGGGATCGTATCAGTGGAAGAATCCAAAAATAAAGTTGAAATGGGTTATATAAAATGCAGCTTGGCAGCTGTTTACGTGAAAAGAAAATTGAGTTTTTCTGATCTGGTGTTGAAAACTTTGATAATTCTATGATTCCATTTCTTGAAGTTTAAAGAATAAAATGACATCATTTGTTACTCTGACCAAAGAAATGATTGTATAATATTTGACACTGACTGCGAATCTGTGTGCGCGAAGCGCAAAAGTTCCTGGTTCATAATATGTGAAATGAATTAAAAGTTCCGTAGAATCCTATGGGAGGCTATTATTGAAACGCCATAAATAATCAATTTCGATATGAAATGACTTCATAAAATCATCCGGTATTTTTATCCATATTCATCTCTCACATTCGCATGTTGAGTTCGACCTCCAGAGAAATTCAACTCCCATATCGAGTGAAAGCATCTCTTATCACCCTTATTAAACCCTCTGGAGGCCCACGTACCGCCGTAATTCGATATAACCCCCCAACCCTTTCAGTGACCATCCCAAACATAGGAAGCGGACACCCAGAACGAACGAAAAAAACATTTAGTTACTTTTGTGAGAATCGGCGCGATTCCCGTTGCGCGTGCGCCCTAACCGTCACCTACGGGCGTCTATCGAACTGCTGGAGCCTAGGGACGCAGTGTTACGCGAAAAGACGTCTCGTCGCGAGCGTCGGAAGCGTCGGTGACCGTATCCTGGTGGGCGTACCTGCGTAGTTCTGTGCACAATGTGGTTGCAACCAACCATTCTCTATGGTCTTTGTCTGACAACGAGGTTGTAGACGGAGCCGATTTTTCGTGCCAAATTTTTAATTCATTTCTCGTTTCGTCAGGGGTTTTTGTACGATTCGGATAGATTTCGAGAATTGAAGTTTTTCTTGCAGATTAAATTGCAGGTAGGTTACATGGGCTGACCTTCAAGTGTTGAATCATACATTTTTTGTTGAAGATTGTTGATTTTTTCAGTTGAAAATGGGACGCAATGTGCCGAGAAATGTATACAGGGTGGGCCAACGAAAATTTGACAAGGAGGTTCGAGAGATAATAGCGGATATTCTTTTATCCTATTAACATAATCACCAATTCAATCCACGAAAACAATTTTGTTTAGGAACAATATTTGGACTATGCTTCACACACTTTATAAACTCACTATATAATTTCACCTAGCATTATCATGAAGTTACTTATCTAGTTTCATATCAGCCGATGATAAAAACTCAGCACAAGTTCAGTGTCCTATTCTGAATTGATCGATAAACTTAATTGAAATGATTGTGACGTAATATGCCCCATTCCTCAGTGCAAATGTGTGCAAACTTTGGTCAGGGATATACGAAAAACTTTCAAACAAATTTATTTTTTGCCGAATTAAAACTTCAGAGAAATCATAGGCTTTTCCAATGCGAACACACATTTCCTATTCAATTTATAAAGGTTGAAAAGGCGATGATACAAATAGGATGGAAATATACTCCTCCACTAAAATAAACGACCTGTTCGTGATTTAAAACCAGAACCAGATTATATTTTTTCGTATATGTCTAATAAACTTTTTGAAATTATGAATGTAAATACATAAAAGGGTTCGGAAATTGAGGAAAGTGTGGCAAAAATTGAGCATATTTTTTACAAAAGTTTATTATAATTTCCACATCACCCTGATTCCGCTCTAGATTTCACGAAATATCTTGAAACATAAAAATAATTGGTTCTCGCTCCTGCAATTCCGAAATGAAATTCATAATGTCCTAGCTCCTTTAAACCATCAGGTTAACAGTTCTGAAAAGTTGGGCACTCTGGTTTTTTTTCCAATTTCATCTCTCGATTTTTTGCCTTCAAAATTAATGGATCGTATTCTCGAGCTAGGCGGATCTGTGCCGGATGGAGGCATCAAACCCGCTCTTGCAATTCCGGAATGATATTCAAAATGTCATAACTCATGAACCATTAGGTTTACAGTTCTGCAGTATGATTTTATGTTGGATATTATTTTGATGTTTTTTGTTTTCAAATTTTATCCCTCGATCGTTTTGTCGAGCTAGGAGGATCAGCGCCGGATGGTAATTGAATTTACTTTTTCCTTTGTATAATGAATTACTAACATAACAGGAACTGTTTTATTCATCGACGTCTTTTGAGAAGAAGGACATTCTCGACAAGTAAGAACTGTGGCGATAGGGTAGGCTGTTCTTAATATAATTGAAGAATCTCCCGCAACAAGTACGAGAAAAATTGCCCAAGTGTTAAATACGATCTATTCGAAGGTATCAAGGATTTTCAAAGAAAAACTGTTGTATCCCCACCAAAACAAACGAGTTCATGTGCTTTCACCACGGAATTCTCTATCATGTTCCCACCTTTAGACGAAGTTTATCCAAATCGTTGAATAGGACGAGGAGGTCCCTAGAGGTGGCCTGCCCGATCTCCAGAATTGAATTCTTTGGATTCTTGCATTTGGGGTTTATTCAACTCCCTTAGAAAATATCGCGGATCGTGGGATCGTATAATGGGATATTATAAGAAATACCTGGATTATTCGAAATTATACGGAATTCAATGAGACGAAGATTAGAATGGTGCGTTTCTTTCCGCAGGGCGCCATTCATTATGATTTTAGTTATTGATATTGGTTGAGGTTATTATTCTTGTTAATTGTTATTTATAGTAAAATTTTGTTCAATTTGTTTTTGTGATGTTTTCTTATTGACAATGTTTTTCAACTTAATGATTTTATTTCATTATTATATTATCCCAAAGTCTTAAACATAACTCTATGAGTTGATATAACTAAATAATGTTCAATTTATTTTGCAGTTCTTTTTATTGTTGTTATTTTTCTTTACTAATTTTCAAATTCTATTTGCTACGTTCTTACGAATCTAACACCTTTCTAATCGAGAATACGGCAAAAAAAAATGAAAACTGAACGTTTTTCTACTATTAATTTGATGAAGAATAATATAATATAAGTCAATTTTTCAGACAAATAAGGTTTAAGCTTGAATCCGTTAAATTTCTTGTGTGACTATCTATGCTTGTAATGTTTACGGCGTCGTCATACATGGGTATTTTGTTATTGGAGGGCCGATAAAGCAGATTATGATCTACAGCTTTTAGAGACAGTTGCTCTTGGAACGGACAGGTGGCGTAATTTGGGAAATTTTCTCAGGACCACGTTGCCTTATGTTTTAAGGTCTTGTGTTTTTCACATCGAATTTATAATTTTGCCAATCGCACTGATGAGATCTGATATGGATCGAAACCGGTCTACGACAGCAAATGATGGATTCGTTGGTATCTGGGATACATGAATTGTTTTGTTGGCTTGCTTATTAGTTCATCTTGTTTAATTTTTCAATTTTCATTCTTGAATTCGATCAATTTAATGTGCGATAGTTTCGGGAAACCATGTCTCTTCTTCATGCTGAGAAGATACCACAACTTGAGCAGGTTACATCACAATCTGATCAAACAACAGACTCGTCACTATAAGTTTTATGCAATATGATCTTCAAAAATAAAACGTATGTATTGAGAACTACAAATTCTTTCGTCAACCATCTAATAAACTTCTATAAAAGAGAAAAAAACCACGACTGAAACCTTTTAATTTTTTTCTTCTGATAATTTCGTTTCATTATTATATTATTTTCTTGTTGGTTTTCTTTTCATCGATAACATTTTGCAGTGATCTGGGGGGCAATAACCCTCTTCACCCCTCCCCCCGTAGGAGCGCCCTTAGTTCTGATAAAAATATGATAGGTTGATTTTTTGCCCCCTGTGAAAAAACAACTGATTTTACTGATTACAAAAACCGTCAATACTGCCTCGTTATTGGCAGCAGTTATCTGCCAAATTTCATTCTTCTAAAGTTTTCTACAGTGGAGCTATTCCTGAATAAAATTCATTTGTTGATTAACGTTATCATTAGTTTATTAATTGTTATTTACAGTAAACAAATTTTCAAATGTTTGGGTGTGATATTTCCTTCTTAAAAATGTTTTTCAACTAAATAAAAAATGCCATTGTTTCAATGAAGTTCTAATGAAAAATATTGTAGGGGTTGATTTCAACCCCCTTGTTGAAAATTGTTGGCATCTGTCATCTGCCAAACTTAATTCTTTCAAAGTTTTCTATACAGTTGAATATTGAATGAAAACTGTTTTTTCCCTTCACTTCGAAGAGGACTGTTACTTGGAAGGGATAGGGTTTCAAACTTAAGATCATTTTGTTAGTTTTTACTGGAAATTCATCACTTGAAATATTCTGCATCAATTTAGAAACACTCTTTATGCTTAGGTAGTTGTTTTTCTTTGACTAAATTTTTTTGCGATCTTGTATATATAACAAGAGCGTTACCATATTCGAATTTTTTTTTTATTTGCCAACCCCTCAACTCATAGTCCCAAATCCTCTTCTGGACACCAAGCCTAAAAAATACGCCGTTCAAGAATTATTCACATCGAATCAGGCCTTGAAAGTCCAGTCGAGGCTTCATTTTGGGTTACAAAAAGTACTGTTCAATTTCATCATAGAAATGAAAGTTTTCGAGCTTGCAAAAAATGTTTTTTAATCTCACATACGATTACGGTGGTATAAGCCTGTATATCAACAGTATTTTAATTTGATCATTGTTGTATTGACGAATCATCGAACTCTCGATCAATTGTAGAGGCGTACTGCCGGAATATTCAAGTGCAGTTCAAACATGGGAATTCGGGTTTGAAAACGCAAAAAACATAATTCCACATGAAATTATGTGACCTTACACGGAAGGCCAATGTTGAGATATCATTCATTTGAAGACCATTCAAATACATATTCCTCTCAATTTAGGTCAGGATTCAATTAATTGAATTTAACATAAATTTCAGCTGTGGTAGCAAAAAACTCGTGAGACAAACAGAAACAATTTTTTGATACTTTGAAGCGAGTGGCCAAGTGAATGGATTGGGAAAAACGTAATATATAATAAGACAGAAACAGAAATTAAAGGATCTATCTAGTACATGAAGAATTTTGATATGACAATTGTATGAACCAATTTGTGAAAGGATATAAAAATTAATACTATTAAAAGCCACTTTTTATTTGTATCTGCCAAGTCATGAATTATTATAAACTTGTATGAAAGTATTATAATTAATGAGAAATATTACAAGCATTCAGAATATACCTTTGAACAGTGAATAGTATAGCACGTAGCACGTTTCCAACCTCGAGATTAGTAGAAGCAATGTGAACGGGGTACCATACATCTTCGTATGATCCAGATAGAATCCTTAACAAAAACTCTCTGCATAAGTGTAGTGATTTGGATTTATTTAATGAATAGAATAACATCCTAATCCCTTTGAAGGGCATGTTTTCCATTGTAACAATAGTTATTCTTCCGTTTTATTTTCATTGATGAAGATCAAAATTTCCGAAATAATAGTATTCTATATTGATCTGGAAGGTCATTCACTCTAGGACTGGTCATACAAGCGATCATTCTTCGAAACCTCAGGTGTTCGAGGAACGCTACATGGCCCTAATGTTGGGGGATCATGACTCATTGATTCAAATTATTTTTAATAAAAAATCAAAGAAAAGTGAAGAGAAATTGGGAACTTCTTAACAGATCATAAGAATCATTAATTATTCGGAATCAACTTTTTTGTTCAAGATATTACATCATGCAGTTAGCTTTGATTGAATTCCAGGTGCCCTTTGGCCAGTTCAAAAAGGAAATCTGAACTGAAATATTCATTGTTTTTAATTGTAGCAAAAATTAAGCCATTCAGTGACTTTGATGACTTGCCTTCTTTTTGAGCGCTCGTACTACTTACACGAGGGCTATATCATTTCGTCACGATGTCTGTATTTTTCGAATTTTGAGCCAAAAATGGTCTCGATCGACTATGTTCGACTCACTTATGACGAATCCGTCGGAAAATTCGAGTCTGTCCGTCTGTCCGGCCGTAAGCACGATAACTCTCGAACGGATCAACCTAGAGACTTGAAATTTTCAGTGTAGGTTCAGATCCCAAATGCCTCGGTTGAGTTCGTTAATAGGCAGAATTCCACAAGGGGTTCCGTAAATATGGCCGTTCAATGTTCTCCTGATTACTTCGAAACTACAGATTCGATCGAGTTGAAACTTTGCACTCAAATGAAGAATGAGGTGTTCAAGCTACATGTGAAATTTTGTCCAGATCAGATTACCAGAACCATAGAAACAATAGAAAATTGTAACTTTTGAACGGAAATGCCTAGGGACTTGAAATTTTCAGGTTAGGTGAGGTTCTGGAATGTCGTGATGACGTTCATCTATGAGCAAAATTATTCTAGGGATTCCGTAAATATGGTCGTTTGAAATTTAGTTTTTTTGATAATTTCAAAACTACAGATTCGATCGTCACGAAATTTTGTATTTAAATGGAAAATGATATATTCAAGCTAAATTTCTCCAGATCACATGACCAGAACCATAGAAACCATAGAAAATTGTAACTTCTGAACGGAAAGGCCTAGGAACTTGAAATTTTCAGGGTGGGTTTGGATCGCGAATATCGCAGTCACGCTCATCAATGAGCAAAATTAGACTAGGGGTTCCGTAAATATGGCCGTTCAAAATATTTTGTTCCTGATAGTTTCGAAACTAATGATCGGATTGGAATGAAGTTTTGCACCTAGCTGAGGAATAATGTTTTCAAACTACGTGCAAAATTTTGTCCAGATCGCATCACCAAGACCATAGATACCGTAGAAAATTCTAGCGAAGTATCGGAAAAAAATTGATCAGCTGAAGCACTGACATGAAGTCTGGAGTTTCGCCTAAGTTTCAGAATTTTTTTGAACAGCTGTCGAAAATTCCTTCAATTGATTTCTAAAACTGAAAAATGCGAATCTACCTACAAGATGCATGTACGAGCGCTCAAAAGCTCCGCCTTCACGGCTTTTCGTAATTTTTTCACTAATATTTTTCGAAAAATACTGAAAGAATTCTGAAATATATCCCATTCATCTATCAGAATACACTTCGAGTAGGTTTACCTGAAAAATTTGAGGAAATATCTGCTGAATCTATGAAGACCCTGCCTCAGGTCCCCTCGTTGTTAGGCGCACAATATCCTGATCAATTTCCGCTATTTTAATAGCACAAGACTGAAGAAATACTCAGAATTCAGAACTAATCGATAAGCATTCAAAATAAATGAAATTATTTCCAAATTTTTTAGATAAAATCACCAAAACCAAGTTAGTGTTTCTCCTATACTTACCTGAATTCAGCAACCCAAAATATTAATGAACAGTCTATTACCCACTTGATTTCGATTTTCCACAGCCTCCCGATATGTCAATAATACTGTATACCTGACGTATATCTACGCTCCTGAACTGGGAAAGGGAATTGTGTGTCACATCAGTCACGAAGCCGAAATTCCTCAAAATCGATTGAAATCACGAATTCGACAGGCAATACCATGCAAGACAGGTAAGGCCGAATTTGCATTGGCCATTTCAACCTTCCATAACTCCGCTGACGTCTCAACTTCCTCGATTCTGTCACAACAACTTATGACAATGGCATAATATCCTATAAATAAAATCCAGAATTCGCAAATATGCATGTTTCGAGGTAAGGGTGGTAGTTGGGGGTAAACGTGACTCGTTGGTATTTACGCTTTCGCATCAGGCTCATACCAGGGGGGGAAATATTATGGAATCATGTAAAATGAAATGACGTAGTGCCTATATGCCGTCAGAAGTCCGATGGAGAACGCTCAGGGAATATTGGGGGGAGAACTTATGCGTGCTGGCTGCTGCCTTCTTCAAAATGGTTTACGGTGGAATTGGCACGCATATGGTATTATAATGTCGTGAAAATGAATTTACAACGCGCCACCTACCCTTTCATGCACAATTTTCGTTGTAGTGTACAGTTGGCCTAATGGGGTTCGATTTACCTGGAGGATTCTGAATGAGAGTTATGGGATAAGTTAAATTTATTTCTGAAAGCGCAATAGGAAAATTGATGAGAGACGGGTACCATTTTATTATATTAGTTCAGCAGTGTACTGAATAAGCTTGATGATGATGATGATCATTTATTCCACCATTTCTTCATAAATTTTACAGTTTCAGGAGAAAATTAATTGAAAGTATTCAAAAATTGAAAAAATAAAGTTCAGCAGAGTGTGCCTATGGCCTCTTCGAACATCAACCCCAGCCTGGCAATGGATTTGTATATGTACTTCCGATCAGATTGTTAAAGTAGCCTTGATCAGTTTCTCTCCAGAGTTTTTGAAGTGTATGCGGAGGTAGTTGATGAGAATCCAAAGCTCTTTATAGCCGACCCCAAGCGTGTTCAATGGGCTTGAGGTCTGGCGACCGAGATGACAGGACCAAATGCGGAATACCATGGATTTCCAGAGCTTCATCGACAAAACTCGCACGATGAGGTCGGGGATTAACTTCAACAATGGGAAATTTGGCCCAATAGCAGCATGAAACAAAGGAATAATATTGTCGATGACTTGCTTTATGTAAATCTGCGCCTTCATGGTAGCTTCAAACACCAACAATTTGGTACGCTCATTGAAACAAATGCCTCCTCAAACAGTAACACCTCTGAACGGATAAACTTCCTGAATCTGCAATTTCTGGGCACCAGAGGATGGGTCCATACCCGAACACGCCGACTATCCGAAAACCATCTATATCTCGACTCATTTGTGAACAATACTGTCCCCCATTGATCTTTCCATGTTGAGTTGGTTGAATCCTTCTCAAAAGTCGTCGAGAATGTAGATTAACTTCTCGAAGTCTTCGACAAACTGTTTCAATCGAAATCAAAAACACCAGAAGCGTTCAATAGCCGCTGAAGACACAGTCAGAAACCGATCTCGTGCAGGATTGGTGGATCTTGGGCATCCACTCCTCGGTCTTTCGGTCACGTTTCCTGTTTCTCTATATCGATGGAAGAGCCGGGAAACTACGCTTTCACCAACTTGAAGGAAATTCGCAACATCTCTCTGCTTACGTCCCACCTCGATCATACCAAATGAAAACTGGAGTTTCGCCTAAGTTTCAATTTTTTTTTACAGCTGTCAAAAATTTCTTCAATTTAGAAATAATAAATCAACTTTTTCTCAAACGTACAGAAACAACGTCATATTTCGACTGACAGGATCATCGAAAAGTTCCACTTCTCCTCCACCGTAGGAAAAGTGGTTGCTATGTCAACGATGAATTACATTTCCTTACACCGTAGTAATTGACTATCAAAATCAATTTTGCGAGACAACCGTAACTAGGCAAACTTTCTATTGATCACTCAATTATAATATTGTCTGAATATAAATCTAATGTCCAGATTTTAATGAATTTCAAAGCATTTGAAAAAAAAAATAACATATTCCATTCGAGGAGAAGTGACTTTTCATGACTCGCTTTCATTTACTCGCCTCACTCCGTTCGACGGGTAAACAGCAGCTCGCCATGAAAAGTGACACTTTTCCGCCTTATGAAATAATATACTATTTTTGTATTGCCTCATTTCACCTATTTCAAGAACGCCTCAGCGTGTTCAAATCGAACTTTCAAACACGCGCGTTTTTTAAAGTCACCATGGCAACATGAGCAACATGGAGTCTGAATCACAATTTTTCGATTTTAGATCTGACAGGATTACATTGACCACGATTCTGCTTTACTTTTCAGAAAATCTATATTATAATTCATTTCCAAGCACTGCGGTGACAACAATTCATGACAAATCGCAAATTCACCCATTTTACATTCTTATTTCCATTACATGTAGTACCAATACCAGTATTCATGATTTCAAAGCGCTCCAATAAAAAATTACGAAAAGCACTGCCGTGAAGGCAGGAGCTTTTGAGCGCTCGTACATGCACCTTGTAGGTAGATTCGCATTTTCCAGTTTTAGAAATCAATTGAAGGAATTTTTGACAGCTGTCAAAAATATTCTGAAACTTAGGCGAAAATCCATAATTCATGTCAGTGCTTCAGCTGATCAATTTTTTTTCGATAATTCGCTAGAATTTTCTACGGTATCTATGGTCTTGGTGATGCGATCTGGACAAAATTTTGCACGTAGTTTGAATACATTATTCCCCAGCTAGGTGCATAATTTCATTCCAATCCGATCAGTAGTTTCAAAACTATCAGGAAAAAAATATTTTGAACGGCCATATTTACGGAACCCCTAGTCTCATTTTGCTCATTGTTGAACGTGACCGCGATATTCGCGATCCAAACCCACCCTGAAAATTTCAAGTTCCTAGGCCTTTCCGTTCAAAAGTTACAATTTTCTATGGTTTCTATGGTTCTGGTCATGCGATCTGGACAAAATATTGCTTCAATATATCATTCTCGATTAAAATACAAAATTTCATCTCGATCGAATCCGTAGTTTCGAATTCATCGAGAAAATAAAATTTCAAACGACCGTATTTACGGAACCCCTTGTATAATGTTGCTCATAGATGAACGTGATTACGACATTCGAGATCCACACCTATCCTGAAAATTTCAAGTCCCTAGGCGTTTCCGTTCAAAAGTTACAATTTTCTATGGTTTCTATGGTTCTGCTCATGCGATCTGGACAAAATTTCACATGTAGCTTGAACACCGCATTTTCCATTTGATTGCAAAATTTCATCTTGATCAAATTTGTAGTTTTCAAGTAATCAGGGAAACAAAACTTCGAACGGCCATATTTACGGAACCCCTGGTGGAATTTGGCCCATTAACGAACTTAACCGAGGCATTCGGGAACTGAACCCACACTGAAAATTTCAAGTCTCTAGGTTGTTCCGTTCGAGAGTTATCGTGCTTTCGGCCGGACGGCCGGCCGGACGGACGGACAGACTCGAATTTTCCGACGGATTCGTCATCAGTGAGTCGAACATAGTCGATTGAGACCATTTTCGGCTCAAAATTCGAAAAATACAGACATCGTGACGTAATGATATAGCCCTCGTGTAAGTAGTACGAGCGCTCAAAAAAATAGCGTAAAGTATTCGTGGATAACTGGTCTTTAAAACACTCGCTCTATCCTTTTTATCCACTTACACTTTTATATACCATTATGCGTCTTCATTGATCTTTCTAAGGCCTTCGATACCGTATCTCATGAAAGGCTCCTTACTAAATCAAACATCTATGGTTTACAAGGAAAAATCTACGGTTTACTCAAAAGTTACCTAACAGATCGAGAACAAATAATAGATGTCGATGGGGAGTTGAGTGAACCCCTATATATGACCAACGGTGTGCCACAGGGTACTGTGCTCTGACTACTTCTGTTCACACTATGCATCAATAGCTTATTAGATGTCAGGATAAAAGGCAGAATCCTTAGTTTTGCGGACGATGCTGCACTCTTTTGTGAATCCGATTCGTGGGAGTCTTTCAAATCGTAAGCTGAGGACGACTTCAGAATTCTAGAGGAATGGTTCAGATGGCCTTGGATCTAAAAAAAACGAAATATTTGCCATTTACTCCTTACTGTCGTGCATAACCTTACATGGGTCCTCTGGAGATCGCACCGAATTCATTTATCCCAGACACAGACTCGGTCAAGTATTTGGGAGTAATGATTGACATTCTAGATGGGACCTAAAAATTAAAAATTCAGTGAATAAACTGAGAGGTATTTTGTATAAATTAAAATTTCTCAGTTTACCTCGACATAAGACACCTCAGAATGCTGTACTTCGCGTTGGTAAAATCGCAGTTGACGTACGGAATTGTGGGTTGGGGTGGTGTGAGTGACGCTCATCTGGAAAACTTGGGTGTGATTGAAAGATGGATCCTTCGGATCCTCCGGATCTTTGCGATTGTACAATAGACCACTTACTTTTCCCAACAAAAGACTGTACGAGGAGGCCGAACTGCTGGGTGTGAGGCAGCTGTTTTGCTTGAATATACTGATAAATATAAAAAAAAATACGAAAAGCACTGCCGTGAAGTCAGGAGCTTTTGAGCGCTTGTACATCCACCTTGTAGGCAGATTCACATTTTCCAGTTTTAGAAAGCAATTGAAGGAATTTTCGACAGCTGTCAAAAAAATTCTCAAACTTAGGCGAAACTCCAGACTCCATGTCAGTGCTTCAGCTGACCAATTTTTTTTCGATAATTCGCTAGAATTTTCTACGGTATCTATGGTCTTGGTGATGCGATCTGGACAAAATTTATGTGCTACAATTTGCTCTGCTTAGTGAATGTTCATTTTGTTGTGGGTTACTGAATAAATAAATATTAATTGGTTTCTGAAACTGGAAAATGCGAATCTACCTGCAAGGTGCATGAACAAGCGCTCAAAAGCTCCTGACTTCACGGCAGTGCTTTTTATAATTTTTCAATTATATTCGTCCATCCAAGCGAATATGTTCGAAAACCATAATGAAAGGCAATCATCTCCCTTAGATTAATCAAGGAGCTTCAGTCTTGGGAAACAATAGAAGAATTGTCAACTTGACACTTTATTGAAGTTTGTCGTTGAACAAAGTGAAACTCACCTTAACCTCAACAGAAGGATTCAAATGAAAAAATTGTTCGAATGACCTTTAAAGCTTCTTTGAAAATTGCTCACTCGAACGATGTTTTGAAAAATATTTTCTATTGCGAATGTCATTCATTGAAGAGATAATATTGTAGGGAGAACTGTATATGGCGAACTGAAGAATAAATTTTTTTTTTTATAAAAAGCACTACCCTGAAGTCTGGAGCTTTTGAGTGCTCGTTCATGCACCTTCTAGGTAGATTCGCATTTTCCAGTTTTAAAAACCAATTGAAGAAATTTTCGACAGCTGTTAAAAATAATATCTAACTGAGGCGAAACTCTAGACTTTACGTCAGTGCTAATTCGCTAGGATTTTCTACGGCCTCTATGGTCTTGGTGATGCGATCTGAACAAAATTTCGCAAGTAGTTTGAATACATCATTTTTCACCTATGTGCAATTTCCAGTCCAATCAGTAGTTTCAAAATTATCGGAAAAAAAATATATCGAACGGACATATTTACGGAACACCTATTCTGAAAATTTCAAGTCCCTAGGCCTTTCCGTTCGAAAGTTATGATTTTCTATGATTTCTATGGTTCTGGTGATGTGATCTGGAGAAATGTACTTTGAATATATATTTCTCCATTAGTATACAAAATTTCGTCACGATCGAATCTGTAGTTTTGAAATTATCAAGAAAACTAAATTTCAAACGACCATATCTACGGAACCCCTAGAATTATGTTGCTCATAGATTAACGTGATCACGACATTCCAGATCCACACCTATCCTGAGAATTTCAAGTCCCGAGGCGTTTCCGTTCAAAAGTTACAATTTTCTATGGTTTCTATGGTTCTGGTCATGCGATCTGGACAAAATTTCAAACGACCGCAACATTCGAGATCTAAACCTAACCTGAAAAGTCCCTAGGCCTTTCCGTTCGGAAGATATAATTTTCTATGGTGCTGGTCATGCGATCAAGACAAAATGTAGCTTCAATATATCATTCTCCATTGAAATACAAAATTTTGCATGTAGCTTGAACAGGTCTTTCATATCTAAGTGCAAAATTTCACCTAGATCGAATCAATAGTTTCGAAGTAATCGGGAAGAACAGAATTTCGTAGGGCGCTATTTACGAAACCCCTGGTCAAATTTTGCCCAATAACGAACTTAACCACGGCATTCGAGATTTGAACCTACCCTGAAAATTTCAAGTTTGTAGTTCGTTCCGTTCGAGAGTTATCGTGTATACGGACGGACGTATGGCCCGACGGACGGACAGACTCGAATTTTTCGAAGGATTCGTCATCAGTGAGTCGGACCTTGCCGATTGAGACCATTTTCGGCTCAAAAGTCGAAAAATACAGACATCGTGACGTAATAATCTAGCCCTCGTGAAAGTAGAACGAGCGCTCAAAAATGTTTGAGAAATTTTCATTTATGTAGGTATCAATTATAATTGGGCATCATGTTCAAAATAAGAACCAGCATAATAGATTTTTTGGATAAGGTAGCCCTGATCTCAAATTTCTCAATTGTTGACCAGTTCCTTCATTCTTCCCCAGACATGATAGTCAACAGGAGTCAGATCCGTTGCTCTGGCGGGCTATAATATCGATACCTTTTTGCCAAATTATCGTAAGCTTCAACGTACTACGTTGAGGCTTACGATAATTTGGCAAAAAGGTATCGATATCTACTCTTATTTTGGTCCTTGGTAATAAGCGAAACAACCATCATGTTGATAATGAATATACTACACAAGTGTGACAGGGGTAATTAAATAGCCAAGGGGTTCGATTTGAAAATTATAACCTGCACATACTCAATTGCCACTGATATTGCAATCATCAACTTTTTTGTGACATTTGCAGAGATTTAATTCAAGTATTCGATTCCAAACTACTCGAATCAAGAACTTTAAAAATTTCCAATAATAAACCAAAACGACTCATTTGGAAGACTAATTGCTGGCATCTTGTATCAAATCTAATATCTAACTCCCATCCGTCATCATCATAATTCAAATAAGTATGACGTCAGCACAACGTCGTATCCTCCGGCTGGCATATTTTCCAGGTATGGTCCAGACCCACCCTGCCTGCCAGGTAATGACAATATCCGGGGGGGAAAAAAGGAAACGAATCTGCGGAAATGCCGAAGGAAAAACAACCCCAGATGGAACGAATGTGTTTGTTATTCAAGCGAGATATTATGTCTTATGAGATATGATCCTTTGTTTGCACTTCGTGATGAATGTTGAGATGTAGGTTGGGTTATCTGGTTTGTGTGGCTTGAATGCCGATAATTGTGGGAAGATTTCAGTTCGAATTGAACTGTATCGGTACATCCTATCGGAAACGATTTATAGTTCAATAACACAGGTCGGTCAGAGTTTATTTTGGTCTGGGGTATGACTTATTTATTTGCAAATACAATCTCAGTATGTTCTCGAAGAGTTTCAAGGTACCATTGGCGACGGCAATCCGGGGAAAACATTTCTGGCATTTTGATACTTTTTTGAAATCCTATAAAAACTAGGTATGTTCTTTCGATGTTTTTGTTTGTAATTTTCAATAGAGTTTTTCCACTTTTACTAGAAATTCTTGGCGGAACGTTGTGATGTAATTATGTTTATTGTGATCTCTTGACCAGAACTGTAGTGGAAACAAGGCGTTTTCTTTCAGTTCATGAATAGTTCATGAATTTGGGGAAAAGTTGTAGCAAAAACCACTTCTCGAAAAGCTCTGCTTTCATATTCTCATAATGATCTACGCTAGAATCTTTTTTTCAGATAATAAAGTACCTAATGTTTCTGGAACAGAACCTCGTACTCCCCCAACATGCAAAATAATAACTCTTTCACCTTTGCGCTGGCATTTCTTCGAGTCATGCACTCAGCCGTATTTCATTACATCGTGAGTTTTGAACCAGGTTTCATTCAGATATATTATATTTCTTCTTGCTCTTTAATTATGCAAATATTGTAGCCGAAGCGCAACAACGATGGGATTCCATAACCATTATGCTGTTAATTATTTTATATTCAAAACCTCTTTCCATTAAAACACTTCGTAGCGTCTCCGAAGATTTATAGTTATATTCAGGTGAATAGTCTTTCAGCTTATCGCGACTAATTTCAAGGGTGGACGCTACATTTCCTTTATAAAGGGTCTTTCAAATTGAGTTTTCAAAAGTAAGCGCCTGTGTAACACACTACAAACCCACATTATATGTCATTTTGACAACTGAAGGATTGTCATTTATAAAGATGGAGTCGTTTACAATTACAACAACAATTGTTCCCAGAAGTGGGCTCTTTCCACGAACAATAACAGAAAACTTAACATCAGTTATCCCAAGCATATAGGCGACACATAACAGAGAACCATCCAAATTATGCAGGTATAAGATTTTTCAACAAACTTCCAGATAATGTGAAAACATGTACACCTATGAGCTTATTCAAGAAGAGGGTCAAGAATTTACTGGTCGAGATGGAACTCTACCTTCTGAACAACTCTTTTGATGAATAGTCCCAATTCAAATTGACGATGTTTCATTTTATGCTCATTGGTTGATCTGTTTATGAGACATACCTTGAAATTAATTTCATTATTACATATTCTTATTTTTTATTTTTGTTTTTTTTTTTGGTTATATTAAGGAAACCGTTAACGGTACCAGACATTGTGACATGATCACAACTTTTTTAAGACCGAAACTGGAAAATATTGATACTGAGAACATGTGGTTTCAACAAGATGGGGCTAGGTGTCATACAGCCAGAGAAACTTAGCAATTACTGCATATAAAGTTTACAGACCGTGATATTTCCAGATCCGTGTCGCGAATCGGCCTTCCAGTTCCTGTGATTTGACACCGTAAGTCTTTTTTCTCTGAGGCAATGTGAAAGCACAGGTCTACAAGAATAATCCTCGAAAAGTTGAGTTATTTGTGAGATAGAGCCGCAACTATGCCAGAATGTGAATGAAAATTCTGATGAAAGAATCAGTTACTATAGAGCGCTCGTTCTAATTGCACTCTAGGCTGTATAATTTCGTCACGATGTCTGTATTTTTCGAATTTTGAGCCGAAAATGGTCTTAATCGACAAGGTTCGACTCACTGATGACGAATCCGTCGAAAAATTTGAGTCTGTCCGTCGGGCCGTATACACTATAACTCTCGAACAGAAAGACCTAGAAACTGAAATTTTTAGGGTAGGTTTGAATCTCGAATGCCGCGGTTGAGTTCGTTATTGGGCAAAATTCGACCAGGGGTTCCGTAGATATGGTCACCTTCATCAAAATTAGACTAGGGGTTCCGTAGATATGGCTGTTCAAAATATTTTTTTCCTGATAATTTCGAAACTACTGATTGGATTGGAATGATATTTTGCACAAAGATGAAGAATTATGTATTCGAACTAATTCAAGTCTGTCCGCCCAGCCGTCCGTCCGTCTACACGATAACTCTCGAACGGAACGACCTAGAAACTTGAAATTTTCAGGCTAGGTTCGAATCTCGAATGCCATGTTTGAGTTCGTTATTGGACAAAATTTGAATAGGGGTTCCGTAAATATGGTCGTTTCCTTGATAATTTCAAAACTACGGATTCGATCTTGACGGAATTTTGTATTTCAATGGGGATTGAAATTTTCAAGCTACATTTTTCCAGATCGCATAGCCAGAACCATTTCGAATTCCAGCAAATTATTGAATAAAAAATCCTTATATTTCTCTAACAGCTGATTCGGCATAATTGCTGCTGTCATTTTTTTGACAGCTGTCAAAAATTTCTTCAATTGGTTTCTTAAACTGGAAAATGCGAATCTACCTACAAGGTGCATGAACGAGCGCTCAAAAGCTCCTGACTTCACGGCAGTGTTTCTTATAATTTTTTAGAGTATAAATGGCAAACATTTCATTTCATAATATTATAATTTTCAGTTTCAATTCAAATTCTTTGTCTTTCAATGACTTACTTCTGAAAACTCAATTTGAAAGATCCTATATTAATCATACACTACCCATACCCATTTTACAATATCTTCAGCAAAATCATCTACTTTATTTATGTTCAGCAGAATGATCAACCAAGTATCCACGATTTACAATACGTGAGATTGTTGAATAACTTAATTGATTTACAAATCCTGTTCATGATATATTTATGTATGAATGCCATAAATTTTGTCCACTATACTTTGAGTGCTCATTCACAATGAACGTAAGACGTAACTCAAACGCAATTTCAACGTGAAACGTAAAGTTGGAATATAGGCTTTAGCATGTAAGTGTCCACAATACGAAACGTGCATACGTAAAACGGAAAGTTGAACTCATCTCAACTTTACATTGTTTTACGTTGCTTTTACGGTAAAATCTAGGGATATTTTCAGGGTATTTGAAGTTGAACAGTTCTGATGTTAAAAATTACCAAAGTCATCTTAGAAATGGAATCTAACGAGCGGTCGTTTAATTTCGTGGTCAAGAGTGCTGTGAGATTCTACTGAGTTGAAGTTTTGTGTACAAAAATTGTGCGTGATAATTGACGCTAGAATTCGTCGAAACTCAATTGTTTTAATGGAATATGCACACTTTGAACTTATCTAGCTTAGAAAACATACAAGATAACTACTAACCACCAACAAATTTTGACAAGTCGTTGGATTACCGATGAACCTGGAAAAATAAAATATTTGAAAGTAAACTCAGATAAGTTATAGATATACATAATTTTGCATGTGTTAAGTAGAAAATGCGTTTCAAGTTACGTTCATTGTGAACACCGTAAGAATTACATAAATATTACGTTTACGTTAGAGTTACGCTTACGTTCATTGTTAATGGCACTGACAATGCATATGTTGTTATTCCATTGTGTCCGAAGTCAGATTGCCCTAAATGCTGCATAGTTGCTTGACTAATTCAATTCAATACAAGAACTCCTGTTCTTAGATACTTCACTGTCTATAAACGAACTGAATTCAATACTGACACATGGATAGCAGGCCAAACTTCAATCAATGAGAGCGATCAAATTAGTGTAAACTCATGGAAAGTCGTGCCGTTTAATAACAGGGAGAATTGAATATGATTGAAAACTTCCAGTAATAACTTGAATTTCTACAAACATTGTAATAATACCATTAACGAACTCAACCGCATTTAGACCTCGCATCTTGAAAAAATCAAAGCTCTAGAACTCCTCTTTCGAGAATTATCTCGATCAAGGCCAGATGGACGGATTGAATTTAACTACGAATTCTTCAATGATTGGACTCATAGATGAAGAATTCGTAGTTAAAATCAATCAATTCTCTGCTCAAATTTGGGCATTTGGGCCAAACTACTTAATGTTCATTGAAAGAAGCGCATAAAAATCATTTCGGGAAAATTATCAAATCTAGATTCATGAAATGTGTTGATCTGTTTTGATCAATCAACCACTTCAACTTTCTTCTTCCATGCAACTAAATTCCTACTGAAAAATTCAATGATAAAATACCTGAAGCAGCACTTTGGATTCATTAAATGCACGAAATATAGGTCAGAATACGTTTGAGATAATTTTCTGTCTGAAATTTTTATAATATTAGAGTACCGAATCACGCTATCAACAGTCGTGACGCTAAAAATAATGATAATGATTATTGATACAGCCTAGACCCTAGAGTCTAAACATTCTGAGAGGACTAAGAGGAGTTCATGAAAATTTTATCTCAAGAAATTCCACATAACTGCCTTCTTCGTGATATCTGCTGAATCGCAGAATTGGTTAGGTACCTATCCGAAAGGGTAAAACCCTCCCTGAAATTATGAAAAAAAAATCATTATTTTCCTGAATACGGCCTTGGCTGCAAAGAAATAAATGTAATGATATAATATGCTTTTGTAGGATACTTTAACTTTGACTTCCTCGAAATAAAAAAAATTCCCACATTTCCGATATTTTTCGTGATACATAATCATGTTGTTAAATTGCTTCCTGGATCCTGGATCCTTGTGCCAAATTATTGAATAATAATATTTTGGCTATTCGCAATATCATCTTTGAGTGGAATATTTCATTACGAGCAAGCAGTGGTAGCCATAATATTCAATGTTTTCAGATAAACCAAGATTAAATAAAATGCCGCAAGGACCATCAACGAATCCTTTGATGAAGCCCTTTGTGGTTCTGGCCCTACCTGGAATGTATCTTTTCTACAAGTATAATCAATACAAAAGGAAAAAGAAGGAGAATGCAAGGAGAAGACTGACAGAGAAGGAATTGCAACATCTTAACAATAAAATCGTGAGTAGAAATTTCCTTCTCTGATATGAATTCTTCATGGAAATATGGAAGAGGGAAATCAAAAAATTTCCTGACAAAAATATTTCCCGACTATTTGTATATTTTATTTATCTTCCAAGATTCCCAAAGAATATTGAAAAAATAATATTTTTCGAGAGCACATTTAGGTTTGGAGTTATTTTTCGTGGGGCTTCAATAGTTTTTGAGTGGAAATGCCTCAAACATCACATTATTTCAATATTTAATCACCATAAAATCGATTCATTTTATGTAAATCCATTCAGCCATTATGCTGCCGTGAAAATCTCGTAATAACTCAGTAAAACATCGGATTTTTTAATGAGAAAAAATTACCCCAAACAAAAAATGAGTCCGAGTAACGTAATCAATGATTGATTCACAATGTCGTCCTTCAGAAATTGGATAGGTAGTTTGGAAACATAAAAGAGGTTGGCTCGGAATCGAAATATCTAGACTCTAGAACAATAGCCATTTATCGATTTCCACAGTTGTTATTCGAGTACAGGCAAATGCTGACCTTTAATTCGAATGATTTGTTGACTTTGTTCGCACTTCTGATGATTTTCACGTAAAAGCAATTAGAATGGTAGATGGATTTTAGTATTTGTTGAAGAGGAATTCCATAATTATATTGGAAACTGTTTAGGTGTGAGGAGATTTGAGAATCCTTGAAACCTTGGTCTTTTTACTGAAATATTGGTTTCTTCAAATGTACGTGAATATTACGTCAATATTTACTACCAAACCGGCCGTCATGTGAGAAATAATGTCATTTCTTTTTCATGCAATTCAAGGGATGGAATCACATAATATATCAAATTTTCCCACGACAGATCAGAAAAACTCAATTTTATTTTCATGTAAACACAAAATTTCAGCAGCATTTGGCGAAGTTTTGAAGAAGATTATGTTCAAATTCTTCTGCTGATATGATCCTCACGAAATTCTACATGAACCTTGGTGTCGTTATTTTGCACCTAACTAAAAAAATCAGATGGCTATATCTATGGAACTCTTTGGCGCATTTTACCCATTTACGAACTAAACCGGCGTCATTCATTGCGAAAGTTATCGTGTTTACGATCGGACGGAAAGAATTGAATATGACCACGACTTCTTTATGTGGTACTCCAACCTGAGGGTTCAAGACCATTCTCGCCTCGAAATTCTAAAATTACACACACCTGTTCAAAATAATAACGTTGACAAGTTGAATTTTAAAGATAACAATTATCTTTTACTCGATAAAAGTTTCAAAATATAATGAATTATAGAAACCAACATATTTCCCCTATGAAAAACGTATAAATGTCAATCTATGATAAGGGGTGGATCCACCTAACTTTTTTTATTATTTCATCAGTCCTCAAAAAAAATTGAGCGTTATACCGAATATATATCCGAATAAGCCAAGCGTAGGTTCATACCTCCAATATCTTCTTTTTTTGTTTTATTAAATTTTAATAACATAATTCTTCATGTCATAGCCGTAAGAGTTTTTTTTTGTTTATATCCTGAGATCAGAGTCCATTGACATTGACATTGTTATTGGATTCGCTTCGACTTAGTGGGCAGTAGAATATTTTAATCTTGAACTGGTTAATTGAAATTTACGTTTGGTCAACTAAAACAATTTATTCACAAATATACACAAAAACGATACCAGAACAGAAACGCATCGTGATGCTACAAAGGTTTTACGACAACTTTCAAGTGTAAATTCCATATTTTCCTTTAAATCCGTTCCACTGGCCAGAATGAACTGAAGTTTTCATTCATAACTATGATATCTACCTAATATCTAGGTAGAATTTAGCTTGTATGAACCTGAAAAGAAAATAGTAATTTACGTAACAAGTCCGGAAAATACTGTTTTTTTGGACGAGTAGACAAAATTCTAGGACGAGCGTTAGCGAGTCCTGGAAGTCTGCGAGTCCAAAAAAACCGTTTTTGGACGTGTTGCGTACACTATTTTTTCGGCAACCGTGTAGAATAACAAATCAATGAGACACATTTCTTTTTTCCGATAAATGCGACCAAAAACACTCCAAACTTTCAAAAATCAAAATGGAAACTTATTTCATGTTGGTATTTCGTTGCTTTGGTAATGATCAATTGTATTTATCGAAATCAGAACCACCACCCACCTAGCCAATGACAACAACGTAATAGGTGTCAGTCGTAATTTCGTTGCTACGGGAAACGTGCTTTCCGGCCTAGTCCGGAAAGTACGTACTTTCCGGAATAGGCCGGCAAATGTTACTTTCTCAAAGGAAAAGCGTCTGGGAAGTGAGCACTTCCCGGACGGTTGCCGAAAAAATATATTATGAGGCTATCAAATCGTATGAATTCATTACTGACATATTTTTCTTACACTGATTACATTCTTCCTATGATTTTTCTTTCAATTAATTCCGATTTTCCTTTCATTCCTGTTCGTTTCATCAGACTGAATGAGAATGAATGCAATAATATAATGAGATGATAATTGATCGGAAATTGATTGAAAACTCTACAGGGGTGTTTGTTTCAGCCCTCGGATCGTTCTATTTTTGCCAAAATCCGCTCGAGTTTCCTTACGAATTTGATTCCTGTCGAAGTCGAAATAATTTCTCTCGGGGAAACGTGAGACGATGTCGTTAATCAATGGAATTGTTTCCGTTTGTCGAAGAAAGATTAATTTTCAACTCGAGCTGTCGGGAAAACGCAAGAAAGGATGATTTCGATTTGCACATGCTCGTATTTTAAAGCTCTTTTCATTTCTACATACTATTTTTCTCATATTTAAATTTATCTGTGATTCTTCTTGTCACCCTCAACAGACAGAAAACCCTTTTTCACCAATTAACACCCAGTCTAGTAATGGATAACAAGAAAACCAGAACGGGAGTCCCTCCTTTGTTCTACAAGAGAATAACAAACTGGTTCTATTTATTATGGCAAGAGAGAAAACATAAAAGAAATTTGTTGCGGACTGCATTAAAGTGCTTTGCGCCATAGCGTAGGAAAGCAAGCCTATAACTTCTCTTCTTCAACTCGTAATGTATATTTCGGGGTACACATACTTTTCCACCGTCTGAAAATTTCCCGCCTGAATTTAACACAAGCTATTTCCTTATTTTCCGGGGAAATTCGAATAAGTTCATGGTAATGTAACACGGAGAGTTTCGCGAAATGGTGGGTTCCGAACATGAATATTGAATTTAAAAAAGGTGGAATAAATGAAGATTTTGTTATTCCGATAAAAAAAATTGGAGAATAAATCCCTCTTTTTCTAGCCAAGATCTTCTTCGCGGTACCTCATAAGTCAAAGAAGAAGAAAAAAATGTTGAAATAAGAATTTGCATGTCAAATGTGGATTCAACCTCCAATCTTGTTCCCCTCGGAATTCATAAGGCTTTAACGAACATACGGAGACGTTTGGTACGAAACCCTAAAATAGGAATAAGTATAGAATAATAATAGAGATCAAAATGAATCAAACATTCTCAATCGTAAAAACTGAAGAAATCTCCTCAACTTGTATCGTTCTGATTAATTTCCTTTCGATTTCTAGCGCTCCTTCTTCTTGTTTTGCAGTGGGGCAGCAATGAAACTCTGCATGATAATGTTATGCCCCTGGGCTTCCACCAGCGTGCAAGCCCCTTAACAAGAAAAAGCAATTTATTCCCAGAAACTTTCATCGTTTACGTAGACATCCGTCGAAGCAAGTGTAATAAAAACTCTCGCGTTAACAAACATTTTTAATGAGCAATCTTATTTGTTTGTTTCTCGAACAAAAAATAAATTTTCTGTAAAATGAGCGCAAGTAATGAAGTTTTAGGCCAGAAAATCAATGAAGAAGATTTTCGTTAGACCAGATCGCCGAAAAACAAAAACTTAGAACGGTTTTTCACGCCTCGTAATGTGTGAGATGTTACCTCCAGAAAATTAATTTTTCCTTTAATTGAGCCGTTATTTTACATACGCTGGTCTAAATTTTGCCTGTCATTTTTTCGACGATTCTATCATTTCATTAAGGCCAGATAACGCCAGCCATGTCTGTTTCGGCAATCAGGCCGATTGGATTTGATTTTGCGGAAATACCGCAATACGCTGCCCCAATGACGCAAAGCGATGAATTAACTACGGAGGATTTATCCGCCTCTCGAATGGGACCATCCATAAAGCACATTTATGACCGAATTTAACGTGTCCCGCTGTGATTTTGCGACACCCGCTTCGAGGATATGATGAGTGGAAAGCTGATGAATATGTATAATGTTTTTTTAATCCAATATTTCATGGCATTCATGCTCTAATCGTGAGGAAGGTCTACGATATTCCTAATGGCGTTGAAAGCTACTAGAGACCTCGCAGATGAAAAGCTTCCAGAATATGAGTTTGAAGAACATAAGATTAAATCCATCTGACCTTTTGTGTGTAACCATTCCACTAATGATTCCCCAGGAAATCCACTCCTTTAGCGAGGTCGAGGATTCCTATAGGGGACTTGTGGCAGATTTCTGAGGGGGTTTTATTCCTCGCCTCCAAACAGCGCAAGTCTCTTCTGTCCCAATATTTCAATGTATGGCATTTGCAGAGTTGGAATATGGTGGTTCCATTTGCATAACCTACAAAGAATTGAGCTGTCCTTCTGATTGTATGTAGGTGGTATCCCACTGCGCAATGACCAGGTGGTAAACCAGTGGGTAGTCTTAATTCGCCTCCTGAGGTCAATATAACCAGTTGCGATTTTTCTTATTTAACGCAACAAGCTCTTGGGATGATTTGAAGGTAAGCATTTTTCTGCTTCGTTTTCCACTTATCGAGGTATTTCCTCACTTGAGAGGACGTCATCCCAGTCTGATAATCTTTCCTTCGATTCCTTGGTAAGCCGGTGTGTTCTTTGTTCAGAAAGGATATACAAGTTTGCAACGAAATACGATGGATGAACCGACATTTCAAGCACGATGGTAACTTTACTGTATTCAAAATGCTGAACGTTCAGTGAAATACCTTATTCAAGAGACCTCACATCCACCAGTGCAATGAAAATTTGATATGGAAATCTCTATAAGCTTCTTCATATGCTATCTCGAAGAAACAGGGCGTGGGAATATTCCTGTCAGAAATACGCAGAGGTAACCCAGATAAAATATAATGTTGATATACCCTTGGGCCTTCATGTTATTTACAGAAGGTATCATTAATTGGCTCTGTGGTTTCAGATCCCAGTAAAGAATTGTCTCTAGTTTCCAGACCCCAAAAAAAAATACAAGACACATCATCCAAATAAGCAAGACATTCCTTGGAAGCCTAAACGTTGGTGTTGTACAGAACTTATCTTTTCAAAACACTCAAGGGTACATCAACGTGCAGCGTTCCAAGTTACAGTAGTTGATACATCAGATGAATGAACTGAAATCTAATGAATCGTACAATAATTCGTCATTTCAATCTGCTTGAAATGACTAAAGAAAGTAATACTCAAAACCTTCAACGTGTTCGAGAAACTCTTTCTGGCTAAAATACTCCACAGCGTTGATGTAACTGCTTTTTCGAATAAAAAATCGAGAAAAGCACTGGCGTGAAGTCAGGAGCTTTTGAGCGCTCGTACACCCACCTTGTTGGTAGATTCGCATTTTCCAGTTTTAGAAATCAATTGAAGCTGTCAAGTTAATTCTGAAACATAGGCGAAACTCCAGACTTCATGTCAGTGCTTCAGCTGACCAATTTTTTTTCGATAATTCGCTCGAATTCTCTACGGTATCTATGATCTTGGTGATGCGATCTGGACAAAATTTCGCACGTAGTTTAAATTCATTATTCCTAAGCTAGGTGCAAAATTTCATTCCAATCCAATCAGTAGTTTCGAAACTATCAGGAAAAAAATATTTTGAACGACCATATTTACGGAACCCCTAGTCTGATTTTGCTCATTAATGAAAGTGACCGCGACATTCGCGATCCAAATCTACCCAAAAAATTTCAAGTTCCTAGGCCTTTCCGTTCGAATGTTACAATTTTCTATGGTTTCTATGGTTCTGGTCATGCGATCTGGACAAAATATTGCTTTAATATATCATTCTCGGTTAAAATACAAAATTTCATCTCGATCGAATCCGTAGTTTCGAAATGATCGAAAGAACAAAATTTCAAACGACCGTATTTACGGAACCCCTAGTATATTTCTGCTCATTGATGAACATGAACGCGACATTTCAGATCCACACCTATCTTGAAAATTTCAAGTCCCTAGGCATTTCCGTTCGAAAGTTACAATTTTCTATGTTTCTGGTAATGCGATCTGGACAAAATTGCACATGTAGCTTGTACACCTCATTCTCCATCTGAGTGCAAAATTTCAGCCTTTCCGTTCGAAAGTTATGTTTTTCTATGGTTCTGGTTATGTGATCTGGAGAAATGTAGCTTGAATATATCATTCTCCATCAGTATACATAATTTCGTCACGATCGAATCTGTAGTTTTGGAATTATCAAGAAAACTAAATTTCGAACGACCATATTTACGGAACCCCTAGTATAATTCTGCTCATAGATAAACGTGATCACGACATTCGAGATCCACACCTATCCTGAAAATTTCAAGTCCCTAGGCGTTTTCGTTCAAAAGTTACAATTTTCTATGGTTTCTATGGTTCTGGTGATGCGATCTGGACAAAATTTCATATGTAGCTTGAACACCTCATTCTCCATTTGAGTGCAAAATTTCATCTCGATCAAATCTGTAATTTTATGTAATCAGGGGAACAAAACTTTGAACGGCCATATTTACGGAACCCCTGGTGGAATTCTGCTCATTAACGAACTCAACCGAGGCATTTGGGATCTGAACCTACACTGAAAATTTCAGGTCTCTAGGTTGATCCGTTCGAGAGTTATCGTGCTTACGGCCGGACGGACAGACTCGAATTTTTCGACGGATTCGTCATCAGTGAGTCGAACATAGTCGTTTGAGACCATTTTCGGCTCAAAATTCGAAAAATACAGACATCGTGACGAAATGATATAGCCCTCGTGTAAGTAGTACGAGCGCTCAAAAATCGAGATAAGCACTGGCGTGAAGTCAGGAGCTTTTGAGCGCTCGTTCATCCACTTTGTGGGTAGATTCGCATTCGCCAGTTTTGGAAATCAATTGAAGAAATTTTTGACAGCTGTCAAAAAAAATGTCAAGCTCAGACGAAACTCCAGACTTCACGTCAGTGCTTTAGGTGACCAATTTTTTTTTCGGTTTTCTACGGTATCTATGGTCTTGGTAATGTGATCTGGACAAAATTTTGCACTTAGTTTGAATACATGATTCTTCAAAATTTCATTCCAATTCAATCAGTAGTCTCGAAATTATAAGGAAAAAAATATTTTGAACGGCCATATTAACGTAACCCCTAGTCTAAGCTCATTGTTAATCGTGACCGCGACATTCGAGATCCACACCTATCCTGAAAATTTCAAGACCCTAGGCCTTTCCGTTCGAAAGTTTTACTTTCCTATGGTTTAATAATCTCTCTAATCAAAAAAACCAGAATATTCGAGCTGATGATCTCGATTTTGTCTATTTAAAAATTTGTTCGCGACCGCAAATTAATATCGCAGAACTTCATAAATTCAGTGGCGCCATGACCTGAAAGATTTCATACTGGTTGGATAATTGAACCATCACTCTCCATTGTGTATAGTGCGATACGTACTACAACACTTTTTTTCATCATTTGCATCATAGAAAGAGACACTATCTATTTTGAAGTTCAACACTCAGTGAATATAAGGAACGAAAAAAGGCGGGCCAAGCACCTTACCTTGGGGGAATACCGACTTCAGTTTTCAGAGGCATCTTTAGAGAATAATTGGCTTCAGAATCAATCCCAACGGCAAATTGCAGATACCGTCAGTTTGAACGAATTGGCCAGTGATATCCAAGACCAAGATTCTCCTAAAGAAGATCTATAGATGAAACGGATAACAAAAGAAGCCTGTTTATTCCTCACCAGACTTCTTAGTGGTACAACTATGAAGAAATGCAGTTTCAAAAGGTGTTTCATTACAAAGTTAAGCGAAAAGGGATTTCAACACCTATGCTTTTAAGGAGAATATCATGAAATGGCATACAGACGGCTCGAAAACCATCAAAACAACAGAAGTATGTGGACCTGGAACGGAATTATTAGAAGCGATGGATACCTACGTTAGAATCTTCTAGGCGAAAATTCACTCAATTGAAAGATAACATTTGATTTGGAAAAAAAGCTCAATTTTGGTTCATTCGACAATTATGGTAGACCAGGAAGACAATACACTGGCCAGAAAATAAGTCATCACCCCCTTTGTGGAACCAGAAACTTTTTGTGGAAAAGGGAAACACACACACTTATGAGGAAGAGTTCAGAAACAAACTGGAGACTGACAGGAAAGCACTCTGGCAATATCTTCGGAACCTTAGCACTGAGAAATCCAAAACTCATCTTGACCTCATCAAGAATATGGTACTCCTTTCCACGCCTCAGAAATATCTAGTTAGATTTTGTTTGGCAGAAAATGATAAATGTAGGTTTCGTGGAGAGGGGGACAAAACTGCTCTAGCTACGAAATCATTGAGGACTGAGACATACCCTTCCTGCAGCTTTCTGAGCTACTGGAACTCATCAGAATTTTGGAATTGGATGGCGAGCTGTAGCTTAGAATAAACCTCGGTCAGCTCAAGAATAGGTGTACAAGAGGTCTTAAGGTGGAAGCGCACTGGTAACTCTCCCAATAATAGAATATCTGCTGAAGATGCCTACCGCAGTCAAGAAAAACCTCCCCTAAAATGACAGGAATTACCTAATATTTTCATGATATCCGGCTGTGAAAGCCAAGAACAGTTTATCAATCAGATCCATAATTTTAGTTATCGGCTTTTGGTTAAGGATAAGATAACTGTATCAGTTTACTGTCAGCTTACGGATATAAATAAAAAATTTCCGTCGTCTTCTTCTGCATCTACATTCAAACCCAAACCATCAAACTAATCCACACCATCAAGATGTACTCTTACAAGACACCACAATTCATTTTGATATATCTCGTGTCGAAACCCCTAATAAAAACATAATACCGAAAATATTTCCACTCTTGATTCTCTGCCAAAAGCACACTCAGCTTTCCGCTCCGCTGATTGCCGATTTTGTTCATGAGATTTTCTAGGACCTCAATTTTCATTCAGACACGATATCTGTCCCGTAAGTCTCGTTACCATGGCGACTTTCAATCCTGCCAGGAAAATTAAAGCATCGTGTAGCTCCTGGAGGAATTACATCATTCCAGCTAATTGAACTGGGAGAATAGACGTTTGTGGGTTTTGTTCCCATGTTTTAATCGATGTCGAAGCCAGAAAACTTAATGGTGCTTTTATTGAATTCGTCGGTTCTTAATTTCCAATTATAGATACACGAGGTAAATTAAATCAGATAGAATTTTATTCAGACACGACACTTTGTATTCGGACAATCAATTTCTCATCATGCTCTTCCTTTGCTCGTGGTACATCTCAACCTCTTTCTGCTTGAAATTGGGTAGAATATCTCGTCTCTTCGACAGATAATATTCCAAATACTCCTTAGCCATATCTTCTCTGTAACTTACTGCCGCAACCCCTCTTTCTAGTAGGTCTTGTTCGATCTTGCTAAGTTTTGGTATACCATAGTTGTGGACAATTCCAGTTCTACCGAATCTCACTAGGGATACCATAAATCTAGGATAATACCGAAATAATAACGAATTATTTTTTTCGATACAAATAACTCACCTGCAAGTCTTGATCCAATTGGTTCTCACATGGGCGTAACTAACAGCTACCTCGTCCCCATGGATTCCATAAGCTATAGCCGAAATTAATCTGTTCAACGCTACAGCCTCAGGATATATTGCAGTGACGAAGACGTTCTTAGTCCGTGATTTCCTGGGAAAATCACTTGGTTCTATTCCTCTTAAGCGTGCTGTCAACTCTATTGCGCTTCCGTGATCAACGGGACAAGGTACAGCCTTCGAGAATACTGGCACTATCGATTCTAGATCTGGCCCTCCTATGATGGGTATGTCAACGATACTTGGGTCGAAACATTGATGACGAGCTACTTCTGTATTGATAACAACCTACACAATTATGTTAAAAGATATTTCAATGAAAATAGCACTGATATCTTACCGATACCGGTCCAGGGAAGCCGAGAATCCTGGATGGATGATACCAGTCCGTTCTCTTGAACATATCGGCCACTAGAGGCGTCATGACACTCACTGGCGTAGCGCAGACGACAATGATAGCTCTTCGAGCGTATTTAGTGCATTTTTCTGCTAATTTACATATCCTGTTTCCTTCTGCCATCACACGATCTCCTATTGGTGTTCTTGATGAGAATCCTCCCATACCCAAGAGGACAACTACATCAGCAGTCTAAAATATGTCCATGATTAAAACTAGTTTTATGTTATTTGAAACTCTGGAAATGTGAACAGGTTGATATATCCTCGAGAATAAGCGAATCTTCTCCAAGATTCGATTAACTCACTTTCATAGCATTTCGGTAATTGTCCACTCCAGCATGAGCAACCACTCTGCATCTGGTGTCGATATGAGCCAAATCCTCACATAACCCAACTACACCAGCACCCCCTTGAAGATGGAGGGCTGTTATCAATGGATTCGTCTTCATCAGGAAAGCCGTTAGCTCGCCGAGCTTGGAATCTGCTCCGAGCAGTGCCACGTTGCAAAATCTGCTCTCCTCTGATTCTTCGCATATTTTTTTCTTCAATTCTTTACCTGATATTTGAAAGACGCTTACGTTGGGTCATGTCTTTTAATTTCCATACTTACTCTTGGCTATGGCAGAGGAATATCTTCTCAATATAGATCTTGGTAGCATTTTAACGGAGACAGTGAATATTACAAGAAATTTTGAAGTATTTTGGAGGCAGCATAATGACAGCAAAGTAACAAAATTGCTTTGACAGTATTTTTTACATTTTGAATAGGATTATGATACGTCTCGAATGGCTGCGTTCCATTGCAAACCGTCGAATTACTGGAGACCAACCAAATACTGTTATTAATGGTTGGTAGCCTAGAATTTATTTCCTGAAGGTCGATCAGCGAATTTTCAGAACTTTATTGCTGATTTGAAAGATAAATAGTTCAGGCGAAGTACAAAGACATAAAATATGTCTATCATCTTTGCATGTTGAAGCTCTTCTTGACCAAGTATATTCCCTTCGCTATCAGTTCTCTTCAAGTTATTACTCGGCCAAAGGCATGAGAGAGAAAATGTCTTCTTCAGAGTGAAACTCCCCAGAAAATAGGGTATGGCGTGTTGAACGCGACACCGATTATCCATGCGATATAAGCAAGGTATTGTGAAGAGATAAAAAAGATCCCATTAGAAATCAAATGAGTCACCGATCGATGTTACATATAGCTTTATGAGATTGCCAAATGGATGACTCTGCATTAGCTGAATATCGAAAAATTCATTTAGTTGAGATGTTGCAACTTTTTCACTACACCTGAATCGATCGAACTAGGCAAATCGGAGATATTGGAAGTTGAAGGAAACGTTACTTCATTCCTCGCGAAACGAACGATTTCATGCATTAGATGAATATTGAAAAATTCATTTAGTTGAGATGTTGCAACTTTTTCACTACACCTGAATAGATCGAATTAGGCAAATCGGAGATATTGGAAGTTGAAGGAAAAGTTACTTCATTTCTCGTGAAACAGACGATATCATGCATCAGCTGAATATCGAAAAATTCATTTAGTTGAGATGTTGCAACTTTTTCACTACACCTGAATAAATCCAATCAGGCAAATCGGAGATATTAGGAGTTGAAGGAAAAGTTACTTCATTTTTCGTGAAACGGGCAATTTCATGCATTAGCTGAATATTGAAAAATTAATTTTCTTCAGATGTTCAAACTTCTTCATTACACTTGAATCGATCGTATCCGCCAAATCGGAGATATTGGAAGTTGAAGGAAAAGTTACTCCTCTTCTCGTGAAACGGACGATTTCATGCATTAGCTGAATATTGAAAAATTCATTTAGTTCAAATAATCAATGAAAGAGTCCCTATAACGAAACACCAGAAAACAGCAAGACAGAGCCCCTCCCACATCTTCCACCTAAAAAAAGACAGCCTCTTTTGGAATATTTTATTTCATTCATAAAATGGCGATGAAAAATAAATAATGTCATGTTTTTCGGTAATACAAATCCTAGACAAATTCAAATGACTTATGTAGGACAACACAAAGAACTCGGCGATTCATTCTTCTTCTTCAGGCAAGTTCTGGCATCCAACCAAAAATGGAGTTTGTTTGGAACTTTCACTGTTATGGATTCATCAGTCTTCTTTTCATGGAGTTAGTCCTGTGCTTTATCTCATCCGGAGATCTGTTCCTCCACGGTTTTGGAATATGGTTCGCTCGCTTTCGTCAGGAGATAAAAAACTCCATGAGTGTGACTGAAAAATTGATAGCATTAATAAGGCAAGAGCGGGATTTATCTGAATAAAACTTGTTTCGAGTAACGTTTCACGAGAGAATTTCGAATTTGAGACTTTGGATATCATATTGAGTCATTAGGGTCTATCTTTTATTTATTGATTTCACATTTTTCATGTTTTTGTGTCGATGAAATATGTATTGCATATTTTGGTGAGCGTATAATTCCAAATTTTGATAGAAAAAGTTCATCATACTTGAGTTAAATGAGGTAGTTTTGTGGAAAATTACGTCGGCAAAATTTTACATGGGCATCAATCATATTTGATCTTTCGTTCGTAACTTTTCCACTATTGATGCCTCAGGAAATCCACTTCTTCAGTGAAGTCGAATATACCCTAGAAAACATCCGTGGTGAACAAGTATCGAAACTAAAGTAAGTGTGAGCTCGTTTAGGATGGTTTTCAACTCATAGTCATGGTCCTAGAAGACAATGCAAATTTTTTGCTCTTTCAAGCAGCCTGGACACTTCGACCTAAACACCTCTTCACTGCCACAGTTTGAAGAGTAAAAATGGAATGTTTTAAAGAGAGTGGTTTTCTATCTTCGCGCCATATTTGATAATCCCAGCATCTTTTCCTTATAGACCTGGTGAGGGTATCCCTGGCGAGCAAGTATCCAAACTGATTTAATTTTGTTGCTCTCTTCCAGTTGTGTGAGTGATATTTTAGAGGTCCAGATGGTTTGAAATGACCATGAAATGGTTGTTGATTTGCAGTTATGGCTCTCAGGGCTTCTTAGGGCTATCTGGGACATTGCAAATTTTTGTTCTATCAAGCAGACCTAGATACCTTTTCACTGTCAGGATAACAGTTTGAAGGGTAAAAATGGAATATTTTGAAGAGAATGATTTTGAGAGTTCCAGCTGGTTTATGACTCATAGTCATGTGCCTCAAAATGTCTCAGAGCCACCTGTACCTGGGGCTATCTGAGGCAATGCAAATTGGTGCTCCATTAAGAAGCTCAGATGAGCTGACCTAAAGACACATTTTCAATACCAGAATAACCGTTTGAAGGGTTTGAGGGGGAAGTTTTGAAAGCATTGTTTCCCTTCATTCAGGCCATATATGATTACTCAGCTCATTTCTCTTATGGCCCAAGCGAGGGCATCCCTGGTGAGCAAGTATCCAAACTGAAGTGAGTTTGTGGCTTTCTCCCAGCTGTTTGGGTGATTTTTCCAGATGATTCTTGACTCACCATCATGGACCTCGAAGTGCAACTGGCCTATCTGGTGGTATGCAAATTTTTGCTTCATTACTGCTGGGACACACCTTTCAACTGCTAGGATAATAGTTAGAAGGGTTGAAAGTGGATGTTTTAAAGTCACTGCTTCTCGTTATTTGGGCCATATCTGATTATTCCAGCTGCTTTCCCCCATACAACAAGCGTGGGCACCTTTGGTCAGCAAGTATCCGAAATGAAGTAAGTTGGTTTCTCTCTCCCAGCTGCGTCAGTGGATCTATTGCAGTTCCAGATGGTTTCTGACACAGAGACATGAGCCTCGAAATGCCTCTGAGCCTCCTTGGGCTATCTGAGACAAAGAAAAATAGGGCAGCATGACTAAGCAGACCTGGAAACACCTTTACACTACCAGGACGACAGTTTGAAATGGAATGTTTTAAAGGAAGTTGTTTTCTTCATTTGGGCCATCTCAGTTCCTTTCCTTCTGGACCCGACGAAGGCACTGCTGGTGAACAAGTTCCCAACTAAAATAAAGTTTGTGGCTCTTTCCCAGCTGTGTGAGTGATTTTTATGCAGCTCCAGATGGTTTTTGACTTTGGCAAATGGGACAATGCAAATGTCTGCTACATTACTTCTTGGACACACCTCTCCACTGCCATGATAATAATTCGAAGGGTTGAAAGGGGATGTTTGAAAGGCAGTGTTTCTCGGTATTTAGGCCATATGTTATTATCCCAGCTGCTTTTCCTTACATACTAAGCGAGGGCATATTTGGTGAGCAAGAAACCAAAACGAAGTAATTTTGCTCCTTTCTCCCAGGTGGGGCTATCTGAGAGAATTAAAAATTGAGCCTTTTCATTACCGATATAACAGTATGAAAGGTTGAAATAGAATGTTTCGAAGGAAGTTCTTCTCTGTAGTCGGGCCATATGTGATTATCTCAATTCCTTCTCTTCTGGATCCTACAAAAGTACTCCTGGTCAGCAAGTTTTCGAACTAAAATGAGTTTTCAGATCTCCCTCAGCTGTGTGAATGATTTTTCCCAGTTCCTGATGTTTTTTTACTTACAATCGTGGACCTGCGATTAACTATCTTCAGAAATATAAATTCCTGCTTTCCTATACTGCATATATAGACAGACCAGGGCAAACCTTATAAGCCATTTTGAGCCTTCCAACTATAGCGCTATGATGGCATTGTTTACAATTCCCTCAGTATTCACCTCTACCCGTTTTAGACTACCATAAAATCATCTCAAAATTTGGTACTGAACAAGAGGAAATAAAAAAAAGAGGTTTTTCGTTTATGTCCTTCTCATTTTAAACCTTACTGGTTATGATACCACCAGCAATTTAACTTTAAAGGGTATTTGACCACGAAGCAAAAAGGCAGATTTTAAAGGGAATCCGTATTTTGTGCGAAGGAAATGCGTCTTCTACTTTGTCCCAATATTGAATATTCCGTTGCAACTTCCAGCTGAATATTCAAGTGTTATGAAATTATCACCATTTTGTTCAAGCACGATGCTCTCAAGAATCAAAGAACATTACGCCGACTCAATTCATTTTAATGGGGGTGCAGAGCACCGAATGAAGCTCCGTTCCTATTTCGCGAATAACGTCGATAAATCCGAAACTCCGCTAGCATCCGGAAAGAGTGCTTATTGCATATCGTTACATCGAATCGAATATGCCGAACTTGGTTCACATACTCACTTATTCGCAAGGCCCATGTTCGCATCCTTGGTGAAATTACACTGCCTGTTGGCCCCCTTCCAATTCCTGCATCTCGTGGCTGGAAATGCCCCCATATACCTCACTGATTCAGCATACAGCTTCCAGGCCCTCACGTGACTGCATCCGACTGCGGAGGAAGGAAACAAGAAGTTAATTTATTCGTCTTGCTACATGCAAATTGTGCAGGAAATTGGTTCCCATCGAATTGGCTGGAGTAGAGTCTTGTGATTTCGTGTCTTTTACTTGGTTACATCGCTGTTCGAGTTGCTTTTTGAACCGGAAGAAGATGAGCTATACTGAATTTAAGAGCCGTTTCAGGTATCCGAGTTTGATGCGATTGTTTGGAGGCTTTGAATTTTACATTTTCGAATACGGAATGCCGAACAAGTTTGAGTTGGTTTCGGCTTTGATACAAAGGAATTTCATGTTCACGGTAAAATTAAGTCCTAGAAATCAGATAAGGGGGTAGAGGTACATGAAAACATACTTTTTCAACACAAAAAAATCAACCAAGTATTGAAATACGATTTCCACTACTCAAGGGTTAACTAAACAATAACACGTGTTTTGCTATACAATATAACCATCAGGGGGATGATATGAAAAATGACCAATCAGCCACTTCATGATCCTATTGTTCTATTGACTACAGCAAGTCTTAAATATTGTCCAGTCTATGTCCTAAATATCCAATATAAATCTCAGACGATTTGTCTTTCTAGCTAGATATACTAATATAATGTGTCGTTCGCTAGTAGAATATAAAATACTTGTAATGCTCTGTATTCACATGCATGGTCTCTTCAAGGCCACTGCCATATATTTTGTCACAATTGCAATTTCCAACCCTCCAATTCTTCTCGATTCCGTAAGTGGGGTAGAAGAAATAATCAGAAGTTGTTTTCAGCAGTCACGATCCAATTTTCCAAGTTTCGCCATAATGCAATGAGAAAACTTTTCTGTTACTTTCGACGGGTCTATCCCAGAGTAATCTGATTTATATGAGGGGAATGCAAGGACTAAGAATTAACGTAGGGTTTTCGATATCATAAAAACGCCAAAGATATAGTGGATTTGGAGATGATCTGAAAAAAAATTAGAATCAACGCTTTTATTTCAAAGTAGGAGTTGTAAAATTGATTGAATTCGAGCGTAGCTTCTGGACATTTTTAGTTTTATGATTATTTGACAGGGTGTTTTCAAAGGTGAGGTTATTTTGACAGGTGCTAGAACTCATCAAAATAAGCCAAGATACCAAAAATCCTTTTGATATATAATATATTCACCAGGGCCGAGTATTTCAAAATCAAAGTTACTTGCGAACCTGAGAAATTTCCAGTCCGTATTGAGATGTTTACTATTGCGTTCAGTTCACGGAAAATCATCTGACAGAGCGTTTTATTTTTCTGACTTTTTCGAATTCCGAAATGTGTTTACAAATAGGTGGATAGGACGTGGTGGGTCGATTTCTTGGCCTGCACACTCTATGGATCTCAACACCTTTGATTTCTTATTTTGGGGTCATTTGAATACATTAGCGTTCAGTAAAGATGGGGTGAGAAGAACTGAAACAACGCATAGAAAATGCTTGTGACATTATTCGTGTGCAAACTGATGTGATAGTTGCTGCATATAATAATTCGTTATTACGCCGGGCAAGACTGAATCAATTTAGTTTGTGAACTTCCTAATTTTTTTTATAGGACCCTTTCAATCAGTTATTTTTCCTCTCTTATTTCGAACTTTAGAAATTATACCGTTCAGGAAAAATATTTCAATAGAAGTTGAAACAGAAGCCGTCTTAAGATCTTGATGCCCAAGATTTTTTGCACTTTTTTCAAATGATATCTTTTGATGAGTTCTGCTACCTCCATTGATATTTTCAAAGATTATGGGGTGAAATTCAGAAAAATCAAACACATGAAATAAATACACCATTCTGGGCTAATAAGAATTTTTGACGAATTCGTTGAAAGTTTTGAATGGACGATTTTTGGTGAAATGGTTTATGAGTTGTCTCTATAGATTCCTTGCATTCCTCAAAATGGAACGAATCCCATGATATTCTCAAAGACTAATATCTACGATTTGCCTGATTCGATCGATTCAAGTGTAGTGAAAAAGTTGCAACATCTCAATTAAATGAGGTTTTCAATATTTACCTAATGCATGAAATCGTCCGTTTCACGTGAAATGGAGTAACTTCTTTTTCAACTTCCAATATCTCCGATTTGCCTGATTCGATGGATTCAAGTGTAGTGAAAAAGTTGATACATCTCAACTGAATGAATTTTTCAATATTCAGCTAATGCATGAAATGGTCCGTTTCACGTGAAATGAAGTAACTTTTTTTTCAACTTCCAATATCTCCGATTTGCCTTATTCGATCGATTCAAGTGTTATGAAAAAGTTGATACATCCAAACTAAATGAAGTTTTCAATATTCAACTAATGCATGAAATCGTCCGTTTTACATGAAATGGGGTAACTTTTTCTTCAACTTCCAATATCTCCGATTTGCCTGATTCGATCGATGCAAGTGCAACATCTGAACTAAATGTAGTTTTCAATATTTACCTTATGCATGAAATCGTCCGTTCCACGAAAAATGGAGTAACTTTTCCTTCAACTTCCAATATCTCCGATATTCCCGATTCGATCGATTCAAGTGTAATGAAAAAGTTGCAACATCCCAAGAAAATGAATTTTTCAATATTCAGCTAATGCATGAAATCGTCCGTTTTACGAGAAATGGAGTAACTTCTTCTTCAACCTCCAATATCTCCGATTTGCCTAATTCGATCGATTCAAGTGTAGTGAAAAAGTTGCAACATCTCAACTAAATGGAGTTTTCAATATTTACCTAATGCATGAAATCGTCCGTTTCACGAGAAATTTAGAACAATGATACGAGTACATGTGAAATAAATACATTAGCCTTCAAAAAATTTATTTTTGGGGCAAAAACTTCTGGTCGATTCGCGAAAGAGTCATTGGATTGATTCATTATTACTAGAGATGAAACGGATATCCGGTAACTATCCGGTATCCGGCCTATCCGGCCTTGTTTTGAATATCCGGCCGGGTACCGGATAATCAATGATTATCCGGTATCCGGCCGGATATCGGAGAGTAAAATTCAAAAAAAATTTTCATTATTTACACAAGGAAAATCATACCACAATAAGTTATGAATACTTTTTGAGCGCTCGTACTACTTACACGAGGGCTATATCATTTCGTCACGATGTCTGTTTTTTTCGAATTTTGAGCCGAAAATGGTCTCAAACGACTATGTTCGACTCACTGATGACGAATCCGTCGGAAAATTCGAGTCTGTCCGTCCGTCCGTATACACGATAACTCTCGAACGGAATGTCCTAGAAACTTGAAATTTTCAGGGCAGGTTCGAATCTCAAATGCCGGGGTTAAGTTCGTTATTGGGCAAAATCCGCCTAAGGGTTCCGTAAATATGGCCACTCGAAATTTTGTTTTCCTAATTACTTTGAAACTGCAGATTCGATCGAGATGATATTTTGCACTCTAATGGAAAATGAAGTGTTCAAGCTACATGCAAAATTTTGTTCAGCTCGCATTACCAGAACATAGAAAATTGTAACTTTTGAACGAAAACGCCTAGGGACTTGAAATTTTCAGGATAGGTGTGGATCTCGATTGTCGTGATCACTTTCATTTATGAGCAAAATTATACTAGGGGTTCCGTAAATATGGTCGTTTGAAATTTAGTTTTCTTGATAATTTCCAAACTACAGATACCATCGTGACGAAATTCTGTATACTTATGGAGAATGATATATTCAAGCTACGTTTTTCTAGATCGCATGACCAGAACCATAGAAACCATAGAGAATCATAACTTTCGAACGGAAAGGCCTAGGAACTTGGAATTTTCAGGATAGGTGTAGATCTGAAATGTGGCATTCACGTTTATCAATGAGCAGAATTATACGAGGGGTTCCGTAAATACGGTCATTGTGAATTTTGTTTTCTCGATAATTTCGAAACTACGGAATCGATCAAGATAAAATTTTGTATTTCAAACGAGAATTACATATTAAAGCAACATTTTGTCCAGATCGCATGACCAAAACCTAAAGCACTGACTTGAAGTCTGGATTATCGCCTCAGTTTGAAAATTTGTTTGAAAGCTGTCAAAAATTTCCTCAATTGGTTTCCAAAACTGGAAAATGCGAATCTACCTAAAAGGTGCATGTACGAGCGCTCAAAAGCTCCTGTCTTCACGGCAGTGCTTTTCGAAATTTTTATTTTTATAATCGCATGTCAAAAATGTGTATTTTTTAATTATAATCCGTTCAGTACTCAAAATTTAGAGGTGGAGGAAAAAAGTTTTTTCCTTCACCACCTCCAGAAATTTGAACCTGACACAATAAACATACGGCGTACTTGTTATCGTCACTGTTCAAATCAAAATATTGCCGAATTGGCGATCGTTTCCTTAATGATGATATTTCTTATTGAAAATAAAACCACGAGGACAAGTAAGAACACGATGGAATACGGAATAAACAAACGATCTGAGAAGCAAACTTACTCATGCGCAGGCGCGGTAACACTCAATCATGCGCATGCGCGATAACACTAAATCATGCGCATGCCCGATAACACTCAATCGCTATCGAGAAGTCCCGAATGCACCGATTTAAGTGCCGAATATCCGGCAGCCGGATATCCGGCGCTCCGGCCTCGGAGCTTGCCGAATATCCGCTATCCGGTATCCGGCCAATTCACTATCCGTTTCATCTCTAATTATTACTTTCAATTCAGGATATCATTAGAAGAACCATATAATAGAACCAGAACAGTAGTACGTGCTTGCGGTAACGATTCAACTCATCAAACTTGTAATTCTCACCGCAGAAGCTCGCAGAAATACGACGTTAATTCGAAACGAAAACTTCTCGAGACAATATCCTGACGTTTCGGATTAAAACTTCCCAACAATTCTCGAACTCACCGACCAAGTTGACGAAATTGCCCTCGTTGAGGAGGTAACTGGGCTGACATCCAGGCTGTAGCGCCTTCCCCTCGTTCGGGTAAAAATCGGCGTGCCCCAGAGGTACGGGGATGCCGAAGATTCCAGCGTCGGTATGGATGACATCGATGTAATCGGCGTCTGTGGCGGTCAGGCGTCGGGACGTATCTGGAAAATGCAATTTACATGGGGATTAGATATGGAATTGAGAGGGGGATGATTGGACGTCCTCCGAGGGATGACATATGGATTTGGGGTGTCTAGGGAGAGACGGATTCGATATAAATTATTAGTTTTGATGTTATGGTCGAGTTCTTTTCGGTTCGATATAGATTTATCTGAGTATGGAGGTTTGAAAGACAGCAATTTCTTTATTGCTTCATGTATGTTTCTAAATTATCATCTCTAATTTAACATCTGTTTATCAATTCCAAACAATGACATATGTAACAAGACAATTTCTTTCTTGCTTGTTGCGATACTGGTTGACATTGGACGACGTCAAATTGCTGGATCATCATATGTCTTGGTTTTTTGAAACGGAATGGAATTTACTTCCTTCCGCCCTTAATACCGTTTCTCCTTTTTTCTTCTATTGATTACTTAGAGAGGTCCTCCTCTCTTTTGCACGGTTCTTTGCTATTGGTCTATTGGCTTATTTGCAAGAGGTATTTCCTCTTGTCTGTGGATTGACTGGTTTATTTACCATCCTTCTTATCTTTTTATTTTCGGGTTCTTTCATCGTTTCAATTGTCTCCTTGGTTTTTTTGTCAATTATTTTCTCGATAGTTGGTATTTTCAATTCTTCTCTTATGATGACGTACCATGGGGCAGCTAAAGCTACCCCTATTGTTTTATTCAACGTTCTTCAATATTTGTAGATCTTTCTTTCTGTTACTCTCAACATTGTATCGGGTGACACCCGCTTACGTTATGCTTGGTATTAGCACTGTCTTGATTATCTTCATCTTGTTTTCCAATGACTGTTTGCTGTTTGGATTAAGCAGGGGGTATAAATGCCCGTGCAGTTGCCTGGTCTTCATTTTGTTTTCTTCCACCTGTTTATTGAATTTTAGTTTTTCGTCTTGAGTTACGCCCAGATATTTCTCTTCTTCGTTCCAGTAAATCTTTTGGTTTTCTATCATGACGTTTCCTGCTTTTTCCTTCTTCATATTTGTGCCGCTGAAGTATATGGCAACTGCTGGAGTAGGAGATAGCAGTGTCATCTGCGAACTGGGCAATCTCACATCTTGTCATCTTCGGAATGTCCGACATATATACATATGTTGAACAGCAACGGTCCTAGGACCGATCCTTGTGGTACGCCGGCCTCAATTTCTCTTCAGAGTGCTGGTGGTGGGCGTGTTGATTTGTGGATTCAGGATGACCAATGCGTCCTGTTCGATGCGAGTGAATAAAAAGGTTTTTTGAAACTGTAATTGGTAGTGATTGAACAATTAATCAGAGACCATCGCAGTTTATTTTATTGGCATTTGCTAGGAAGAGGCGTTTATTTGTGATCATCTAAGTTTACCTAAGGATGCTCTACCACTTAACTCTTTAATCAATAATAATTTCATTCAGCTTCATGAGGCTAAGTGATATCTCATTATTGAGTCTCATTGTCTATTCCATATATAAGATGGTTGCATCGTTTATTGGTCGAGAATACCGCCATTATTCTACTGCGAAGAAAAGGGTTGTAACGGTCGCTCCTGTGAACCATCTAGCCCAGAAGAATCGATCTCTCTAGACCATGCGGAATCCTCAGGTAGGTGATGTTCTAGTTCTAACCATTTCAACGTCTATGCAATATTTTCGGTTTTGTTTTCAAATACAGTGATTCCATTGGATTATAAGTTTCATTAAATAGAAGCAATAGGCTGCTTCAATACGAATCATGGAGTTTGTGTCTTACTGCCAGCTAATTTGACATCTCATGTAATTCATGGACGAACTGAGGAGAGGCTGATTCCTATTTTCATTCTGGTCTAGCCTAGGCATTGGCAGTCTCTGAATTTTACAATGTTGAAAGATTAGGTAAGAATATCCTTAGAATTTTTCTGAAAAAAATTACGACTGTTTCAAATAATGAAGCTTTCATCATTTGAATATTACATTTCATGTAAAGAAAATTTTATAGGAGTTTCATCTTGACCGATTTCAAAAGTTTATTTATTCCAAAACCAAACGTTTCTATCAAAGCAAGCATAATCAAACTTCACATAGAATAGTTTCAGTTTCAGGAATCAACTATCAATATAAATAGATTTAAAATTAGTTCTGTGAATATCTTCGGCTCAGAAACAATAATGTTTCAATACAACCCCTCCAGCATTCTGAAACTTCCTTGGAAACGCGAGGAAAGATAATCAAAAACTCATTCTGAATTTAATGGTATTACAAACCGAGCAAGAAATATTGATGAGTACCCAGGATTTAATTCTGTTTACACTTCGAATATCCAATTATCATCGATTTATCGTTTGCTGTATAATTTCCGGCTATGTGGCGGATTTTATTCCAGCGATTTGGAGGATTTAATTCGCAATAACAAAAACCTTTCCGGCACAAGAATTATTGTAAGATGAAAACTGGGAAACCGAGTTTTTTGATATTTACTCCATGAAAAGCTACCACCACCCTCATAGAATTTGGGGAGGGAAGTAAGAACGCCTTCGTCAGTAGGCGTTTGGTTTTGATGATCACCTTCACTAGAAACTGCAGTCTTCTACGAAGAGGACACTGATGAATTCGTTCAGGATTCTTCTTTGTCCTAACCGCAACTTTTGTTTGGGGTTTGGTGAAAAACATAATGTATTCAAAGTTGTTACATCTCTGTAGAGTTGGGAAAATTATAGTTGAGGGCCTTGCTCATAGTAGTAGAACATTTCTTTTGTTTTAACAAGATAATACATGACCAGAGTTACAATGGACAAGTTTCTAGCGAAATCAAATCCATTCCTTGGCCACCAACATCTCCTGATTTTCCTCCACTAAGCACGTCTCAGACCTTATATGGGTAGAAGACTTTGAATTTCAACCCATGTCCTAGCAATTGATAATTTCCCATTGAATCCGCAATTATTGAAATGAACTAATTTTTTCCTATGTTACAAATTAATGCATTTAAGATAATAAAAGAGGAAACCAAAATACAGATAAACAAATAAAGTCTTTATTTATGTCCAGCAACCTACCCAATTCTGCGAGCCTAAAATGATACCATCAGTATGCCGCACCTACATTTTCATTTCTTGGGACTGAATAAAATTCAGTTTTATCTTTTCTCCTCAGTTATCCCATAGGTGTTGTGAATATACAAGTACTTGCATAATATGTAGCCTGAAAAAACTTTTTACAGTTCCCAACATCGATCGGCTGAAAGTTTCACGTTATCTCTTCTCCGAACAAAGTTGTGCTAACTGATTAGACAAGTTTGAGCTACTGTTACTGAATCTAACAGCAGTAGGTGAACAATTGGACAATAAACTATGTACCGAATTATTTTCTTCGATGTATAGATCAATTTTGAGGTGAATTTGATCAACCTTTCGAAAACTGGTTTCTCCATTGAAGAGGTTTCAATTGTAGGCAAAGTAGCCAAGTGCGAATAAGGCTGAATGTTTATGAATGTTGATATTTATAATATTCATTATCGAAGAACTGTGAAGGGGAGGCCCTTAAAAAACTTGTATGAAAATGTGAGAAATGGGTTTTTCGTTATTTTGTTGAAGTTTGTTCAATAATTCTACAAAAATAGCTTTGCCTCTTCTCCCTTTCCTCTCCCTCTGATGTTAGTCTTTAGAAATATATAGCTCAAAACTTTTCGAATCACCTACCTTGTATGGAAAACTCTGGGAAAGCCGGATCTAGGGCAGTTATCCTCCTCAACTTCAGGCCTCCCCTCAAATATTTACCAGCGAAGGAAGCTACATGGGCACCAAGAGAAAACCCAATAAGATGTACATGAGCCAAGGGTAGTTCTCCACTGTTGTGAAACGTTTCCAGGAAGTTACTGAGGAATTTAGCGACGAATTTCACGTTGGCCTTGGCTTGAGTGTACCAGGGAAAACAGCTGAGTGTGGACCAATCAAGAATGAGGAAGTTGGTCTTCTCGGGTCTGGAAAAATAGGCTGAAAATCCGAAAATATTGTATTGAAGAAAAATTATTTCTATGAAGAAGAATAAAATACGGAGGGTGAGGTCTGGACTGCTAGCAGACCATATAATGTGCCATTGTCATTATACTAGTTTACATTTGCAAATAATGGTTTTTTGTTGTATTGTTCAAATCAATGCCTTCGGGCTTCGTTGGATTCAGAAAACGGAGTTCTGTTTCAAAATCGTTTCATTGTTCCGAAGTTCTTGAATTTCTGTCTGGGGATTTAATGAACAATTATTCATTATATTCTGATTTTTGACTTATCCAACATGAATTCTCAATTACCCGTTAAACGAATTCTGCATAATTCTTGAGATCTCATGAATATATTCTTGTAATTTATAGATCCTAATCACCACCTTACTGATCGTTACAAGTTACACTCACTTTTAGTTAGTTCAATAGTAATTAAATCTTGATGGAATACAAAGGATAGCTTAACATTCATTGGACAAGGATATATATCGCAACATTTATCATATACAAGCTGCATAAACCATCTGCTGAAAGCATATTTCACTAACAATTAGACGGAAAATTCATTATAGCCAATTATGTAATAACTAATAACAATAACATATTTTATTGTCATTGAGGAAGGACTCATATAGGCGGTTCAGTTATGTCAAGAGTTTCATTTCACTTCTTAACTATATTATTCTCTACAAATTCCCGATTCAATAGGCATTTGAAGTTTCAATTCAATCTGAATAAGCTGTTGTGTAGCAGAAGACATATCTAGTTGGCAAGTTAGAATTGTTATTTGAAATCATCATTTGCCAGCAAGTACCGTAAAATGGGGTGAATAGAAACACATTCTGATGTTCGAATGCTCATATCTCTTGAAAGGAAATTAATATCGAATGGACAGGAAATACGAATCAAATATTCTTCAATATCATATGAAATAATGGGTTAACCTAAAAACTACCCATCTGGAACATGTGTTTCTTGAATTATCTCCATGTCAAATGTCAGAGAGAAATCTTGTGGGCTTAGAAACTAATCTCTGGTCAATGTTTCGATTTATGTTAACCATACAAACATCTGGAACGTTAGGATAAATCTTTTTTTTAGATGGTTTCGATTTGAGGAAGCTCGCCTCAATGTCTTCCTTTCCACAAGAAATCACTCTTCCAATATAATATTTGAACTTTTCGGTCTTTAACCAACAAGAAGCCACATTTTAGGTTTTCGCGTTCCAAAATCAACTTGATATTCACTCATCAAGTTAGCCTACGATATTCACTACCTGAGAGTTTTACAAAACCACTACACGTGTTTCGCCATTGCTATGGCTTCATCAGATGATGACATATTCGAAAGAAACAAGTGTTTCTATTGACACCACTCTAACCCCAAATTCGTCACAGTTCGCTAACAACTAATTTTCTTCTTTACTGGTATTAATATCACGAAAAATAATTATACTCACATGAACACGATGCTTTTACTACAACTTACAGAAAAATTTGAACAGGAACCTATGTCTTCAACGCCTACCAAGCAAAGTTAATTCCGTACCAAAAACTCGAATGAACAACTGAATCTAGTTCTCAGTTGGGCAGTGTTACCTAGTGTTTGAAACTTTGGTTTTCGTATAATTCGTTGGATACGCTCTTGGAAATCGCTTTGCGTTCTATGTTTCCTCAGAAATAATATGGTATTTTAGTACAGAATTGAAACAAAACTTTCAACTTCTTGTTTCTATTTTACCGGTACACCATTTTATTTTGAATAATTTGCAAAGGTACATTTTATTATCCGGCGTAATAATTTTTTCCCAAACTATTGCTATGGACTCCTCGATTTTTTTCCATTCATTCAAGATTCTACATCGCCCAAAACTGACATTCTTCTTTCCAGGATTACGATCACCATCAAAAATATAAAACCAAAAATCTCTCCTCTCCCCTCCTCCAACATCACATAAATCACGAAGGCGTAAGGTCACGTTAGCTAAAGTAAATTCCGTAAAATTTTTACACCCCCGGCAAGCTCGCACGTTCAATTCCCTTCCGAATAGGCACGGAACAAAATAAACAGACGCACTCGGGAAAGTCTCGATAAATTATACAAGACGATGCTCGTTCTCACCGTTTTTTATGGCTTCTCCGCTCTGACCTGGAGACAGCTCGGAGAAGCCGTGGATGTAGATTGTTGTGCGTACATCGGGATTCACTCCAGCGGCCCTGAGAGCCCCAGGTCTCGATGTGGGATTTATGACTGTTGCGCTTCCAGGACTATCCTTGGCGTAAAACAGGAATCGAATGTCTTGCTTCAGGTTCACCGGGCAGCAGTTCCAGCAGTTTCCCCTGGGAATGGCCGTTATTTGCATGTAGTTTCCACCTGAAAGGACAGAATATAGTCAACGACATAGAAAGGAGAAAGAAAGCCCAGTAATAGTTTTGAGTATACAGTTTATTTGAATGTTGAATGTGTCTTACTGCCAGGTCTCAAGCTCTTCCTCTATATCGTAGCCCTGTGTTATGGTATTCATTCAGTTCAATTGTTACATTAATTATTTGATTATTGATTATGTTCAATTCAAAGAATGCCGGTGAAGTACAATTACTTGGATTTTCCGAGCAAAAGCTATTGAACTATATTCTCTTCGATCGCCGAGATGTAGAACATTCACCCACTCGTAAAAATGGTACAAATCGAACATAAAAACAGAAATGACCGATTTCGAACCCTGGCAACTCGGTCATGCGATGTTACAAATTCGAAGCACCGGTTATATATCATGGAAGAAGCTGGGAATTATATGTCGTGCAAACTATCTGATGAATATATAATTATTATATGATGAATACAAATTTCACTTGTTGAATACCTAGGAGGAAATAAATATTCCAGATATTTTCGGTTTATGATAATGTAATGGACAGGCATAAAAAGATTTGTATTTGAAATAAATGACGGAAGATGTTTCCTATTTGAATGGGATTTTGAGTATAAGAATTGCGGTTTAAGTAAGTCCACATATTATTTTCGATATGAATTTTGTATTCTTCACTTGATAGATGTCGTAGGGTAATCATTTGAGAAAAAGCGGAATCTAATGCTCAGTTCATACAGATATAAACCACGTGACATACCATGTGCAAACTGTTATTTAGAGAAAAATAAGAATAACTTATATGAACACCTATAGACGAATATAATGCAGTGAGTTTCTTGTTGTTTTTTCGTTACGCCAGAAGTCAGGCAAAATTCCTTCCAATGTGAAAAACCTTCACTTTGACTAACTATCTGTCCATAAACAATAGAATCAGTTAAGATTGAATTATTTTCAGTAGAGGCCTGATTTTAATTGATTCTTCGAAATTCTTGATGCTCCAGTTCCTAGTTGGCCTCGAACAGGATCCCATAGATTACAGGTCATATATCTCTCTTTTAAGTCTTCTATATCCCCAGTCATGAACATCTTGTGGGTCAAAAACTAAGCAAATTCTACACAAAGGCTTATTATTTTCAAATCATTTTGAAATCTTTCTGAATTCGAAGAAATATGTCAAACCATTAAAAAAAATTTAGAAAAGCACTGCCGTGAAGGCAGGAGCTTTTGAGCGCTCGTACATGCACCTTGTAGGTAGATTCGCATTTTCCATCTCGATCGAATCCGAAGTTTCGAATTTATCGAGAAAACAAAATTTCAAACGACCGTATTTACGGAACTCCTTGTATAATGTTGCTCATAGATGAACGTGATCACGACATTCGAGATCCACACCTATCCTGAAAATTTCAAGTCCCTAGGCATTTCCGTTCAAAAGTTACAATTTTCTATGGTTTCTATGGTTCTGGTCATGCGATCTGGACATAATTTCGCATGTAGCTAAAACACCTCATTTTCCATCTGAGTGCAAAATTTCATCTCGATCGAATCTGTAGTTTTCAAGTAATCAGGGAAACAAAACTTTGAACGGCCATATTTACGGAACCCCTGGTGGAATTTGGCCCATTAACGAACTTAACCGAGGCATTCGGGATCTGAACCTACACTGAAAATTTCAAGTCTCTAGGTTGATCCGTTCAAGAGTTATCGTGCTGACGGCCGGCCGGCCGGACGGACGGACAGACTCGAATTTTCCGACGGATTCGTCATCAGTGAGTCGAACATAGTCGATTGAGACCATTTTCGGCTCAAAATTCGAAAAATACAGACATCGTGACGAAATGATATAGCCCTCGTGTAAGTAGTACGAGCGCTCAAAATTGTTATCTATTTTCAAAAAAAAATTATGGAAAGCACTGCCGTGAGGTCAGGAGCTTTTGAACGCTCGTTCATGCACCTTTTAGGTAGATTCGCATGTTTCAGTTATAGAAACCAATTGAAAAAATTTTAGATTTTGTTTTCGATGATTCGATATAATTTTCTACGTTATCTATGGTCTTGGAGTCTTGGTGATGCGATTAAGACAAAATTTCGAACATAGTTTGAATATATTGTTCTTCGTCTATGTGCAAAATTTCATTCCAACCCAAAATCAGTAGTATGGAAATTATCAGGAAAAAAATATTTTGAATGACTCTATTTACAGAACCCCTATCTAATTTTCCTCATTGATATACGTGACCGCAACATTTGAGATCCACATCTATTTTGAAAATTTCAACTCCTTAGGCCTTTCCGTTCGAAAGTTTCGATTTTCTATGGTTCTGGTCATGCGATCTGACAAAATGTAGCTTGAATAAAATCATCCTCAATCAAAATACAAAATTTTGTTATATTAATATATTCTCGATTAAAATACAAAATTTCATCTCGATCGAATCCGTAGTTTCGAAATTATCGAGAAACCAAAATTTCAAACGACCGTATGTACGGAACCCCTAGTATAATTCTGCTCATTGATAAACGTGAACGCGACATTTCAGATCCACACCTATCCTGAAAATTTCAAGTCCCTAGGCCTTTCCGTTCGAAAGTTATGATATTCTATGGTTCTGGTCATGTGATCTGGAGAAATGTAGCTTGAATATATCATTCTTCATTAGTATACAAAATTTCGTCACGATCGAATCTGTAGTTTTGAAATTATCAAGAAAACTGAATTACAAACGACCATATTTACGGAACCCCTAGTCTGATTTTGCTCATTGATGAACGTGACCGCGACATTCGAGATCCACACCTATCCTGAAAATTTCAAGTCCCTAAGCCTTTCCGTTCGAATGTTATAATTTTCTATGGTTTCTATGGTTCTGCTCATGCGATCTAGACATTTTTTTTTCGAAGTAATCTGGTGAACAACATTTCGAACGATCATATTTACGAAACCCCTGTTCGAATTTTGCCCAATAACGAACTCAACTGTGGCATTCGAGATTCGAACCTACCCTGAAAATTTTAAGTTTCTAGGTCATTCCGTTCGAGAGTTATCGTGTATACAGACGGCCGCACGGACAGACTCGAATTTTTCGACGGATTCGTCATCAGTGAGTCGAACCTTGTCAACTGAGACCATTTTCGACTCAAAATTCGAAAATTACAGACATCGTGACGAAATGATATAGCCCTCGTGTAAGAAGAACGAGCGCTCAAAAAAGTTTATCAAAATTGTATAACTCTTGAACTACTTAACCTAGAGATATGAGGTTAGAAATGTTCTATTAGGAAACATTATACCAATATAAATTTCAAATTTCATCATTCTATGTTGTATCGTTTTTCAGGAATATTTTCAAAATTTGATACTCCGATTTTCAACCCTTGAAATCAATGGATTGGAAAGATCAAATCATAGTAGTACAGAAATAAGTTTGGATTCATTTTGGTGTCAGAGATGAATAGACGCATACTTATTTATCAGAGGATCTTTCCTCATTATACAATACGTTATGTTATAATATGTCATACTTTCTCTCGTTACGGTTGTCTGCCTTGTTAATGGAGCCAATCTAAGGTAATTATCTGTGTCAAAATAGAATCTTATCCTCATAATTCATAAACCGAAGTTAACACGGTTTTGAAGGAGAATACAATTATTATTCTTCACTGCCAGATGGCAATTTTTTGACCCATAATTAGTCTTGAAAATAACATTTTTGTTAGGGTGAATCGTCAAATGATTAACAAAAATTACGAAAAGCACTGCCGTGAAGGCAGGAGCTTTTGAGCGCTCGTACATCCACCTTGTAGGTAGATTCGCATTTTCCAGTTTTAGAAATCAATTGAAGGAATTTTTGACAGCTGTCAAAAAAATTCTGAAACTCAGGCGAAACTCCAGACTTCATGTCAGTGCTTCAGCTGATCAATTTTTTTTCGATGATTCGCTAGAATTTTCTACGGTATCTATGGTTTTGGTGATGCGATCTGGACAAAATTTTGCACGTAGTTTGAATACATTATTCCTCAGCTAGTTGCATAATTTCATTCCAATCCGATCAGTAGTTTCGAAACTATCAGGAAAAAAAAAATATATTTTTTTGAACGGCCATATTTACGGAACCCCTAGTCTTATTTTGCTCATTGATGAACGTGACCGCGATATTCGCGATCCAAACCCACCCTGAAAATTTCAAGTCCCTAGGCGTTTCCGTTCAAAAGTTACAATTTTCTATGGTTTCTATAGTTCTGGTCATGCGATCTGGACAAAATTTCACATGTAGCTTAAACACCTAATTTTCCATTTGAGCGCAAAATTTCATCTCGATCAAATCTGTAGTTTTCAAGAAATCAGGGAAACAAAACTTTCGGTCATATTTACGGAAAACCTAGTGGAATTTGGCCCATTAACGAACTTAACCGAGGCATTCGGGAACTGAACCCACACTGAAAATTTCAAGTCTCTAGATTGTTCCGTTCGAGAGTTATCGTGCTTACGGCCGGCCGGACGGACGGACGGACAGACTCGAATTTTCCGACGGATTCGTCATCAGTGAGTCGAACATAGTCGATTGAGACCATTTTCGGCTCAAAATTCGAAAAATACAGACATCGTGACGAAATGATATAGCCCTCGTGTAAGTTGTACGAGCGCTCAAAAATTACTCCCTTTCAAGTAAATAGGATTTCAGAACCACAAAATGATTGATAGCAGCATAGATTCACCCCTCAAAACATAGCTTCATCGCAACATTCTAAAGTAAAACTTTTTTTAATTCAAGTAGATTGAACTGTAGCAAAATGGTCGATTAACCTATTCTTTAATTCACCTTGAATTCGACGTACAATTTCATCAGATGCACATTTCCATACCAGAAACACTAATTGTTCTTCAATTGCTGGTTAATAGGCGTTTATTGGTTACACGATATAATAGCTGTAGAAAATAAAATGCAATGTTTCTTTTGATGAAGGAGTAATTACTATTTCCATTAGTGAATCTTCCCCTTACAAGGTCAGGTAGGAAGGATGTTGTTAACCGTTTCAATGTTTCACGTAATGCTTTATTGTAGCAATATAGTTACAAATATACATATAGGGTGTCCGGATTTAACATCATTATATTTCAGAACCTTTTTTTAGAGGTCGAAATATGGAGAAATCAACCTACGTCCTTAAATGGTAGTTGTATTTGTTCGACTATTTTGTCAACATTTGGCAGATACAAATAACAAAAAATTATCAATTTCTACCAATTGCGAATTGGGGCGACTTCCATAAAATGGCTCCTTATTCCTGGTGAACTGATTGAAATCACAAAACGATCCATATTTAGGTTAGGTTTGGTTAGGGTAGTGTTGAAAACAAATCTCAAAATGGATCCATATTTAGGTTAGGTCTGGTTAGGTTAGTGTTGAAAATCAATGTCGAAATGAATCCATATTTAGGTTAGCTCAGGTTTGATTAGCTTAGTGTTGGAAATCAATTTCAAAATGTATCCATATTTAGGTTGGGTAAGGTTTGGTTAGGGTAGTGTTGAAAATCAATCGCAAAATGGATGGATCCATATTCGTTCTTATTGCTGCACTCCACATTAGCTGTTTGATTCTTGAACTTTGAGCTCGAGTTATAGATGCAAACGTGAAAATTATTGTCGTACGAAGGTCTTCTAAATTCTCATTTCTGCTGAATATTAGCGAACTGAAAACTTTGAATTTATTTTAGAGTAGAACAGCTCTAGAGCTCAACCTATGAGTTTCAGTGAAAAAATAACAAGTCTACGATCATTTTGATTTGACATGAGGTGGCACGAAAGCGATACTATCGGACCGAAGATTATGAAGCGAACTATACAGATTATGTGAACTAAACCGGCCGTCAGTAGGGCTGATAATATCATTTCATAAAATCGACAGTTCAAGAGACGGAATCACAGAATTATCAAATTTCTTTACACCAAATCAGAAAAACTCAATTTTTTTCCACGTGGGGCAGCACTAAAACTAAGTTTTGATCCATGATATATGTAGACACCAAATTTCAGCAGGATACGGCAAATATTTTCTGAGACACCGATGTTTTTCGAGAGACTTTTCCAATTCTTCTAGTGGTAGGTACATACATAAAATGGTCTAAGTGTTTTACTGTTTAATGACAACAGTTTAATTTACCTACAATTCATACCTGCTCCAATTTAAGGAAAATCCAATTTCATCACGTGAAGTAATATAATAATAACTAATTTCAACACCTTGACCGTTTAGATAGCGAAGATTGAAATCCCCCAAATGTGTACACACGAATATTGATCGAGTTAAAAATAAGATTGCATTAGGTTTTTTGTCGATACTCAAGGTTTTACCTTGGAAACTTTTGGATGAACGAATATGAGCGCTGTGAGGTGTGTCCATTAAATTGGACACAAAAATAATGCGAATCGAATGGATTTTGTTGAGGAAACTAGCCGTTCAACACTCTTTTCGAAACATCTGATTTTTGCTCAACTAATTTGAGTGACCAAAATTGAATATCGTTCCAGTACATCAATTGTCAATGAATGGATATCGGTCGAGGAACAAAAAATGAAAAACTTTTCTTCCAGCGACGTTTCGACCCCTTTATTGGCCATTATTCATGCTGAAAATCCAAAAAAATGAACAGACAAATGCAAAATATACAACAGAAGGAGGTTGGCAGGAACAATTAAGAAAACGAAATAATTTTAAATTATGAATATCACAAAAATATCTATTGAAATATCGCTACTATACATTATACAATGAAAATAAATTACTATGAATGATATTTAGAAAAATAACCAGGGATAACAACTGACTCAAAAAATTTATACCCCAAAAAAATACACTCAACAAACCAGAAAAAAACAAAAAAATTCAAGAATAATAAAATTCGACTGTTCTCATAAACAGAAAATAGTCATCAAGAAAAAAATAAGATCCCAAAAAGGAAAGAAATAGATGGTTTTAATCGTTCCTGTCCAACAGATTTCGTTGTATATTTTGCGCTTGTATTTTGTTTATATTTCAGCCTGAAGGAGGCCCAATAAAGAGGTTGAAAAATCGCTATAATGATAGTGGTTTATATTGTGTTCATCGGTCGACATGTATTTGTTGACAATAAATTCGAGGGAAATCGTTCGAAAAAACATTCCTCTCTCTGATGTTTTACGTACTAAAGAATGTTTAATGAAAAAATTTCGCAGCTAATAGCATGAAATGTTGTGCAAAGCTCGAAATCCAGAGAACATATATGTTGAAAATTTATTGACAAAAAACTATGTCGTAAGCTACGCTCCCAAAAGTTCGTGAGTTATAAAATTTGGAGTATTGATAGGAAAACAATGTAGATGTTCAGGATTCAGATTATCTTCAATTAATTTTTTGAGAATATAGATGAGAATTTTACGAAGGAGAATTTTACAAAGGAGAACCGCCCCTGAAATTTTACATTTCGGGTAGTGACCAATCAAACAAAAATCCGTCCGTTCGTCGACCGCATTCCAGAACTTTTTTCTCAAACTATTAATGCTGATTTCATTCAATGAATTACAAAAATGAGTTGCTGTCCGGCATAACTTTATGGAAATTTCATGTAATGTATGTTATATTTATCCCATTGTGTGTTATATACAACTTTAAATGTACTTATTTATATATTCAGACAAACCATGTAATTTTTTGATGGTGAGGTTTTTCTTTTACACATGTATGATAGTTGTTTCCCTTTTGTATGTATGTGGTGAAAGAAATGAGGTTGAAGAGGTTAAGGTGGTTAATATATCCTCTGAGCTCGATAATTCGATCCCAGAAAAATTAAAAATCGTGGGTCCATAATGGAAAAAATGACTTGAATTGGAACAAATTCTGCAACTTCTTTCTGCGAAAAGAAGAAAAAGAAGATTTATCCTGATTTCGGTAATGATTATAAAAGCTCGACATCTTACTTTATTCTTCGCTGAATCTGAATTCTTCGAACAGTCAGATTTCAATCTTAACCCACCAATTTTCCCTGCATTGATTTACTATCTTGGCCACAAGCTTTATTTTTAACCCCCTCAATTCACCACTCAGAATACTTAATGATCGTTAATCCGTCACGAAATGAACAAAAAACAATCAATATTCCCATTTGTTAATTAAATCTACCGCCCCTTACCTTTTCCGTGAACTCGACGTTCTTAACTTCCTAAAAACCAATGAATCGGTCTGAAAACGAACTTCTCTTTCAATTCTAGGTGTGATCCTTCTCCACTCCGCCAACAAAACGACAATATACATCACTCCCCATTAACACTTCATCCCTTATACATGAGCCAGAGACTTGGGGTAGAGTTGTTGGAGAACGATCGGGAACAGGATGTACCTACCCACTGTTCATGTTCTGATTCTATTGGGAATTTTTTTTTATCGCCTCATAATTTATTGTTAAGTGGTCTTTTAGAAATATGTCGTCTCAAATTTTCATTTAGTGTTTCAATCTTTTTGTTGAATTTATATTGAAATCAATAATTATTCGTGATCGATTATAAAACTTGTGAATATTCTCTCCATTGCACTTACAGGCTTCTAGAATCTAGAACCACTTTTCATCTCCATTTCTTCCAAAATTCGATTCGAGTTCCTAAGAACAGTTCCGAACAAGTTCCAAAGAACCTGTTTCTGATAGATGTTCCATCAACCGCAACTCTAGTGCCAAGTTGGTATCTCTCGAACCCGAATCTGCTCCGATCTATTCTCTTCAAGAATTCAGAGGAAAAACTGACAGAGAGCAATGGGATTTGGAGAGAATGGGGAGGATTTCGGTTGCCAGATCGTATTTCATCGACGGCACATCCCTTTCGGATTATTATGGCTTCGAGAAATTATTTCTGCTTTAGAGTCGCCCGATTTTTTGTCGGTGTGGCAAAAATGGCGTCGGGAATTCGACAGAGATTAATTCTGAACGCCAGAAATGCATTCCGCATCGAAGAATTGTGATGACTCCAAGAATTTTTAAGAAAAATGAGAAAAAAAATCTAGCTGTTAACATCACTCCCAACGTTGGTACCAAGATAAAATTTAAATTCTATGGGGGGAAAAGACCTTACTCTATATCTATCTAAATCACTGTAACGGTTCAATTGTCAAATCCGTGTATGGGCTCCTTTACGCATCGCTGCGTGAAATATATATGAAGTTCTGCAATATTAATTTGGCAATTCCAACCACTCGTATTAAATTCGATGGTTTGACAATTTCATCTTTTGCGCTTAAATGGAATCAGATATGGAATTGAGAATGAGCTTTGTTCCTCATTTTTCTGCTGCGATCTTTGACCATAGTGGTCACCATATTTTTAGTTGATACTGTCATGAATAAATTGTGGAATCATCGGCTTTATTATTGTGGTTTTCTTGATTATAACGTTTTTTCTTCGAACAGGTTGAACACGTCAAAGGTTATCTCCAGCCATCCCAACCAGGTTTCAATGACGAATTATTGTACGATCAATTAGGTTTCAGTTTATTAATTTGTTTTTTTTTTTACTGTTACTTGGAGGGCTGTACGTTGAGGTACCTTTTGGTGCTTTAAAGAATTCGTCTGTATAATATCCTTTTCCTTTGATATCTAAAACTAGAGAGATAACATATCGCTTTTTCTGGGACTTTACACCAGAGACAGTGCAATTTGCTGTGCGCCTTGAGGCAATATTGCAAGATTTGATTGAGCTATACTTCATAAGTACCTAGATAATTGTAAGACTTTCAGTTGAGCTAGAGTCTTTACCTTCGAAGAAGTTTTTTCCAATCACTACTTCAAGATATTTTCAAGATACTTCAGTGAATGTCATGTAGGCCCAATAGTACTTCAACATTATATTTTACTTAGAGTTATTAAATGTGTTTCACTGCCAGAAATAGTATCATAACGCTCTATTGTTGTTTAGAGCTAGGTTATGAAAATAATAAAAAGCACTGCCGTGAAGTCAGGAGCTTTTGTGCGCTCGTTCATCCACCTTCGCATTTTCCAGTTTTAGAAACCAATTTTTTCACAGCTGTCAAAAAATATTTCGAACTAAGGCGAAACTCCAGACTTCACGCCAATGCTTTAAGTAACCAATTTTTTCTTCGATTATTCGCTAGAATTTTCTACGGTATCTATGGTCTTGGTAATGTGACCTGGACAAAAACAACACAAATGTTGTACGTTCTAGTTTTTTATGGTACTTTATTGGGCAAATTCAACTGAACTTCGTAGTTTCCTGATGTAATCAGTTCCGATAAATACTTATCCATTCCAGAATTATTTCCATATTATTCGAAAAGTTGTGATTGATATCTAAAATAGCGTCATTATGCAAATCGTAGGTATTTTATTTCCTGAATGGAAGCAACTGGTTTGGCCAGAAAACTGGAACAAGTCTATTTTTTATTATTATTAAATGTTTCCTATATACATAAAAGAAATGGCTCATGTTGTATCATAATTATATAGTTTCAGCGAGTTTTGAATGTTTCCTTGAAATGGAAGAACGATTCGTTTCGTCGAAAAGGTATAAAATTAATGATAAAGTACAAAATTTTCGGTAATATGAATAAGTGAGTTGTCTAGCAATTGGTTTTCTGTTATTATTCAATTATCTTATTCGTTGATATCAAAATGCTAAGACTCTCTTGACTCGACCGTGAAAAAACAATTTAGCAATTTCAATTCGATGAAACGAACGAGGAACTTATTTAACATACGGAAATTTATTTCGCATATTCCAATGTTATTGTATTCGCTTTTATAACAACTATTAATGAATCCACTCTAAAAACAAGCTACCGGCTTCATATGATAATACAGGATACAGGAAAACCATTCAGATTTTAACCTTCTAGGTGTGTCATTGAGGAATCAAATATCAACTTGAATATGATATCTTGCATGAAAATAGGAAAATAACTTCGAATAATTCTGAAAAAATTTGAACAAATGTGAACTTTTTCGTGACCTCACTTAGATTGGTTATGTTTGATTATGATCTTGGTATTGATAGAAGAACAGTTAAACATCTATTGAAACCAATGATGAGTTGCTACAGCAACATTTTGCTAGTCAATTATATTTTTGCATAAAATTTGCTTTGGGCCCAAATGGGGTGTTTGGGATATCATGCTGGATACATTTTTTTGAATTTTTATGAAATTCTCTATACTTCCGGATCGATCAAAAGTGAATTTTAAATTCACATAATTCAAAAGTCTTTTATTATGAAAATTCACCTGTTAATCTTCACAAATAAATACTGCCCTGCAGAATATCCAATAGTTCATTAAGAAAACATGTATTATAATCTAAACATTCACAACAAGGGTCAATTTCATAATATACCCTGTAACGATAACGTCAATAATCTACAATGTCGCCTTAAGGTTGTACACTTCTTCAATTTGCCCTATGCATCACAATAACTGTTCCAATGATTTTACATTCAGGCGTGTATGGACAAGAGTTTCCTTGGACGTTTTCAAATAAAAATTTAATATTTTCCGTGTAATCTAATCCATCCAAGGCTTATAATTCAAATTTCATCACCAATAACTGGCGATTGAAAAAAAAAGAAATTCTTTTCATTATCAAAAAGTTGTTCTATTTAGCCATTGATTTGTTAATTTTATTTTAATCCATCACCTTTCAAATCAGATATATATTCATGTATAAATATTACCATTTTCAAATTGGATTACTCGGAAAAATATTGAATTTTTCTTCGAAAACGTTCAACAGAACTCTTGTGCATACACGCCTGAATGTACATTCGAAAAATGAAATGAATTCAAAATGACTTTTATAAGAAATTGTTGAAGTAAGTTTAAATTATCCGCTTGGGATGGATTGGATTGCTCGGAAAATATTGAATTTTCATTCGAAAACGTCCAAGAAAATTTTTGTGCATACACGCCTGAATGTACCGGGTGATTCTTTATACTTTATTCAATAGCTATCTCAGTTAATATTGGTCTCACAAAAACGTTTGAATGGGCAAATATGCAGGTTTTCACATGAGAATTCAGAATTCAGTACTAGGAAATGCAAAAAAGCATCGTAAACCTAAAAATTTTACGTAAACAGGTCTTTTTTGAATGGAATACCCCGTATTATTTTCCTAATCGGTAGAGCTCTTTCTTCAGATTTCAAATATATACTTTATTGATGTTATCTTTGTCAGTTTCCGAAAAGTTTAGATTTTTACGTCTAAATATAAAGCAAATGTAGAACGCCACACAACAATGCTGCGATTTCTTTATAACAAAATAGCCGTGGATAATAAAACACTCCTATTTGTTTTATTAATTCATTAACAACAATTCAAATTGAGTGTTCAAAATGGCCCACATATACTTCTACACACAATCGATATCTTTTTATTAGGTTTTCGAGGGTTCACCTGGATATTTCTGGTTGGCTTTTGAGATTATCAATTCCTTCCAATTTGGTGAATAGTTTTCGAGTTACTCGCGAAAAATCAATTTTTTTCCAACACCCTGTATCTTGCGAATCCATGTTTGAATCAACTTTTTTTCAAATATTCAAAGAATTCTCCGAGAATTTTTTATACATACCTGAATAAATCGAACGAAAATGCATCATCTATAAATTTTGGGTAAAAACTAAAAAAAACTGCGATTGGTGGATGATACAAATTAAGAACGAATAAATGAAATAACTTTATACTTAGTGTCTCTTAATTGAAAGAAACTTTCTCCCTCTTCCAGAACTCTTTTTTATAATCGACATTTTTGAGCGCTTGTTCTACTTACACGAGAGCTATATAATTTCGGAACTACTGATGGGATTGGAATAAAATTTTGCACATAGATGAAGAATATTGTATTTGAACTACGTGCGAAATTTTGTCCGAATCGTACTATCATGATAGATACCGTAGAAAATTCTAGCGAATTATCGAAATAAAATTGGCCACCTAAAAAAACACTGACGTGAAGTCTGGAATTTCACCTTATTTTGAATATTTTTTTTACAGCTGTCAAACATTTTTTCAATTGGTTTCTCAAACTGGAATCTACCTACAAGTTGGATGAACGGGCGCTCAAAAGCTCCTTACTTCACGGCAGTGCTTTTCATAATTTTTTTACGTTGACTTGAGAATAATTGTAGGACCTCTTCGAACATTTAATTCTTGCATTGAACACATAATCATCGAATAAGATTCTCCGTGATTGTTGCTAATATTATTCTCTGTCACTCGGTCAAGTTCTCTGTAAACCTTACTTAAGCAACCACCTGTAATATAGGTAAATAGACAATCTTCTTCAATATTGTCTGTCTGTATACAATGATGATTCTCCATTCCAATTAATTTGTATCAACATATGACTGATTAAACTCCGATTACCCACAATAATTGATAGATGTTCATATCGAAACATATACATTTTATTTCGAAGATTTTGGTATTTTATCACAGTATCCGGTGGTTTCTGTTTTGGTTGCATGGTTTGGGTCTTAGAATATTTGAAGCTCCATACAAGTTGGTTGTCGTATTGATTCGTCAAGAGAATTTGTTCACGTATTGAACGGAATATTTGCTACGTCTTCTCATTGAGTGAGGGAAATTACTTTTCTTATGAATTAAAAAAAAATTATAAAAATGTATGAATATAAAATTATTCGAATGTTCCATTGAATTGAATTTCAGAAGGTACTCACCAACTTCAAATCTGTAAGCACTACAAGTCACTTTATTCCTTATCAAATTCAAAGGTATAGTCGCAACCGGCTTTATAATATTCTCTTGCACGGGCTCAATAATGTTCTTCTGCACATCTTGAAGAGACTTAGTCAAATTAGCGGTGAATGGGGCCATGACAAAATTAATCAATAGCCCCAAAGTGTTCGAAAGCACTTTCATCTCGGCCCCCTTTTTAAATCACAAAAAGAAAACAAACACCGCACTCGAAAACTGTCAAACCGTTCGGGTCATTTTTTTTTCAAGTATCCATCGTCCGTCTAAATTCTAAATCATATCAGAGTCGGTTCCGTCTCTTTCCTGCAATCGGCCGGCAGAAGTGGATTGATGTTATTGTCGTCGAAATTGCCTAGAAAGCTATTTTTCCGCGAGTACGATCCCCGCCATTTCTCGGACTGTCCTTAGCGCTGCTGCTGGCCTTTGGCAGCAGGAAGGAAGCACAATAGTGGGTGCTTTGATGCGGCGTTCAGGTCCGGTTGCAAATGATGAGCTGTCTGTTTACTTATGTAAATTTGGCGTTTTGTTTGATCGTGAAAATGTTTTATTTGTTTGCTTGAAATATACCTTGTCGTATTCTTTGGCAGCTTCCGCGGTGATTTTGTAGTGGATCCGTTTTCGAATATCTGATGGAAACCTTCACAGTTTTAAGTGGTTTTTAATCAATTAGTTTTTTTTTGCAAACTATACCCACTGAGCCTTCCAAGGTTTTATTTTATATATCTAGAAAATAAGTTCAAATTTTGCATAAACATTCAGTGGAATGAAGTCAAGGTACTGAACACGCAATTTTCCGTAAAAATTTCAAAAACCGAAAACGAAATTTTTTTTAGATTACTTTGTTAGTTGTATATTGTCGAATAGATTCATTTAATTTGAATCAGAATTTTCGCTTAGTTCATTCATGATTTGAAGTTTAATCAAGTTCTATAGGTTGTAACAAAATATTCGATCCATGGCTTATACCACTGGGATATTTCTGGACTTCTTTTTCAGTTCACGAAATATCTATCTCTAGAACGAACGATCAATAACATCAAATCGACCATAACTTCATAGCTCAATGATATTTTTTCAATAAATTTTTATGTAAAGAACAATTTTCCTTCATCTGACTATCGAAAAATTTTTATTCAATTTCTGTTCCATATTCATTTCTTAATTTCACTGAAATTTCAATTTGATGAATTCACCATTTTGATAGCCTGCAGTTTCCAAATTTGCAATTTTTTCCTCAATGAATGATGTTAATTTTGTGACGGCGAAACTTGGGGCACCTTATACTCATTTCCTGTTAGAATTTAGTATACCTAACGGCTACAAACCGCAGTCACTTCTGCATTGACATTTTCATGAATGGCTTTCGGTAAATTGCAGACATCAAGTAAATTGCTCTCATATTAGCGCAAGTTTTTCCAATAAAATAGGAAGGTCAAAAGGGGATATTATTTAAGTTGCGAAATATTTAAGGTCCTTATTCTTTTATTCAATTTTTCTCCATATCTATTTCTGAATTTTAATGGAATTCAATTCTATAAATTCATCATTTTATATTCTACAGTTCCCAAAATCTGCAATTTTTTCCTCAATGAATGATGTAGATTTTGTGACTTGGGACATCCTGTACTCATTTCCTGTTATAATTCAGGCTTAAGTATAACAGTTACAAGCCACAGTCACTTCCGCATGGACATTTTCATGAATGGCTTTCTGTGAATTTCAGAGATCAAAGAAAGGAAACAATGAAAAGATTCAATCTTGTGAATTGCTCTCGTATTAGCGCAAGTTTTTTCAATAAAATAGAAAGTTCAATAGGGAATATTATTTTAGTTGCGAAATATTTAAGGTCCTTATTCTTTGGTTTAATTTTTATCCATATCCATTCCTGATTTTCAATGAATTTCAATTCTATAAATTCATCTTTCTATAGTATACAGTTCCCATATTCTGCAATTTTTTCCTCAATGAATGATGTTAATTTTGTGAAGAAAAAGTCAACAGGAAAAAGCAAAACAAAATTCAATCAATGCCATTACCAGAGTTTTCATTCATCTCTTATATCTGTTCAAACCTGCGCATGAAGTGGTTCAACCCCCGAAGTAGGGATTGAACATAGAATCGTCTATCCATCTTCTATGAAACTGTCAAAATTTGTAATTTCTCAATTTGACAACGGTTTCTTCGAATCTTCGATATTTTGGTGGATTTTATTTGTTACTGTTATAATTAAATTCGATTCTTATTGATAAAATTGAAAAAAAATTTGACAGCTGTCAAAAAAATTCTCAAACTAAGCCGAAACTCCAAACTTCACGTCAGTGCTTCAGATGACCACTTTTTTTTCGATAATTTGCTAGAATTCTGTACAGTATCTATGGTCTTGGTGATGTGATCTTGACAAAATTCGCACGTAGTTTGAATACATTATTCTTCAGCTATGTGCAGAATTTCATTCCAATCAAACCAGTAGTTTCGAAATTATCAGGGAAAAAAAATTTTGAACGGCTATATTTACGGAACCCCTAGTCTAATTTTGCTCATTGATTAACGTGACCGCGACATTGGCGATCCAAACCTGCCCTGAAAATTTCAAGCTCCTAGGCCTTTCCCTTCGAAAGTTATAATTTTCTATGGTTTATATGGTTCTGGTTATGCGATTTCGAGAAAATGTAGCTGGAATATATCATTCTCCATTAATATACGAAATTTTGTCTCGATCGAATCCGTAGTTTCGAAATTATCGAGAAAACTAAATTTCAAACGACCGTATTTACGGAACCCCTAGTATAATTCTGCACATTGATAAACGTGAACACGACATTTCAGATCCACATCTATCCTGAAAATTTAAAGTGCCTAGACCTTTCCGTTCGAAAGTTATGATTTTCAATGGTTCTGGTCATGCGATCTGGAGAAATGTAGTTTGAATATATCATTCTCCATAAGTATACAAAATTTAGTCACGATCGAATATGTAGTTTTGCAATTTTCAAGAAAACTAATTTTCAAACAACCATATTTACGGAACCCCTAGTATAATTCTGCTCATAGATGAACGTGATCACGACATTCGAGATCCACACCTATCCTGAAAATTTCAAGTCCCTAGGCGTTTCCGTTCAAAAGTTACAATTTTCTATGGTTTCTATGATCGTGGTCATGCGATCTGGACAATATTTCACATATAGCTTGAACACCTCATTCTTCATTTGAGTGCAAAATTTCATCTCGATCGAATCTGATATTTCAAAGTATTCAGGAGAAAAAAAATTTGAACGGCCATATTTACGGAACCCCTGGTGGAATTCTGCCCATTAACGAACTCAACCGCGGCATTTGGAAACTGAACCCACACTGAAAATTTCAAATCTCTAGGTTGTTCCGTTCGAGAGTTATCGTGCTTACGGCCGGACGGACGGACAGACTCGAATTTTTCGATGGATTCGTCATCAGTGAGTCGAACATAATCGATTGAGACCATTTTCTGCTCAAAATTCGAAAAATACAGACATCGTGACGAAATGATATAGCCCTCGTGTAAGTAGTACGAGCGCTAAAAAATCGACACATGAAAACATGTATTTATTCATTATATGTTTTTTTTTTCTTGAAAGATTCAATCTCATTATCCCAAGATTTAATCTCATTATCCCAGTATCTACCATAAATAAGTGTATTTCACGATATTTTCATTCAAATTGTCAGATTAAATACCCGGAATCTAAAACAGCAGGTAAGGTTTAGTTTGAGCAGGTCGTGCTTCACACGTCTCTATCTGTCTCACACTGTTCTATCTATCGGAGACAGTTTGTCCATGAGGATTCCCCCTGACTAAAACAAAAGAAAAAGAATAGTTGTCAGATTTTGACAATTTAAAAAATCTTGGAAACAGATCCTCTGAACCAAACCAGTCAGGGTGACAAATAAAGTCATTTTATTTTCATAAACTTAAAGGGATTAAATCACAGAATAGTTAACCTTAACCTTCGTGTCGTTGTTATACCACCAACTGAAGAACTTTAATTCGATCAAATGGGCATTTCTCGAATTATTGTGAAAAAAAATGGTTGGCTATATCTACGAAACCTTTTGGCGGATTTTTCCCTTTCTGGCGCATTCATTCCTCAAACCCTGAACATTTAAATACCATCGAAAGTTATCGTGTTTACAGACGGACGGACCGAATTGAATTTGACTCCGTCTCATCTGCAACTCCAATTTCGACTTGGAATTCGAAAATGACACACATTTGGCAAAATGATAAATCTATTGTTCGTAGAAATAGGCGCCAAAAATAAAGAAACATTCAATTCCGATGTAAGCAAAAACAGTCAAAACCGATAAAGTGTTAATAAATACGTGAATATAAAATCACAACATGAAATACAAATTTAATAAGAGATGAAAGACACTACAATTAGGAAATTTTTTATTTTCAGCAAAAGCTCTAGCCCCAAAATTTTACATCATGGTCTAATTTCATTTTGAATATTATCAACGAATTTTCGGGAATGCGTGGAATGTGAAGGATACGATCGAATAATATGGCAAAATTGGGTTCAATTTGCAGGGTTTTCCGTAATTCGTGGTTATTATATTATTTTTCATTTAAATGAATGTAAATCCACTCATTATACTGCGCATTGGGTTTGATAGTGTGAAATGTTAATTCCTATATTTTGTTCAGAAGAGTTCGAATAACATCACAAATACCTTATATATAAATGTAATTTCATCATTAATTGTTCAGTTTGCACACTGATGGGTCAGTAACACCAACTAATTTCCATTTCAATGTCGATTTTTTTTATTGTTCCAATGTATGACACTGACATGATCATCGCTGGCACAATAATTGGGTGTATTCATTCGATGTTGCAATAATTAATTCGCTGAGCTCACCCTGACATTTTTTATAAACACAGTAGGTATGATGTATAATTATTATGGTTGGGATGCTTATCTGAATGAGTGGTTAATTTTTTATTGTACTGCGACAATGACCGATTATCATGTTCAGCAAGATAATATCTTCGGTTTTATCCTGCTAATTCATCAGGAACAATTATATTGGATTATTATTTACCCACAATACTACACTTTTGTTTTATATGAAAAATTCTGTATTGAATTTTTTCGTAGATTTTTTCCTGCATTTTCTGGATACATGTAAAAAAAATGTAGGTAAGAATATTCGGAAGTTGTGTGAACGGTTCTCGTCTCTAGCTAAAATAACGTGTAAAATTCACACAGATTTACAATTCAATCTCGATTTTGCAATTCAAGTAAGTTATTAGCCGCCACCTCGAAGGTTATCCGATAATATTTCCAGGTAATCAAGCCATTACAATCAAATCTCCATCAGTTCTGCACTCCCCATTAAACTTCAATCCCCTGTAATCGTTTTCGGTGAAAGTGAAGAAAAAATGAAACATTAGAATACACAGTGATGATCATTATTCACATACCTATCGGCCTACTTGCCAAGCAAGCGTTACTGCCGTAAGAAATTCTATCGATTTATAACGTGTGTTCGAATGAAAAATAAGTTTGAGCTTTGAAATTCCAAATGTATGACTTAGCTTTCCTCATGCGAATATGTCGTTCTTTTTTGGTGAATTTTGAACTGAAACTGTCAAATAAATTAACCTTACTCTTTTCGAATTCTATGAATATTTTGGTTCCGCTTCTTCTGAATACGATGACTTCATAAAGGAAGTCATCTGGAATTCCCCAAGTATATGTCCTCGGTTACCTATAATATATGAGCATTATTGATTTTGTTCCTACTCACAAGACCTAACCTTGATCTTTCGCTGCATCTTGATTGCATCCTGATTACTACCATTCGATTATAATAAAATGAAATAATTTATTGCATATTCACATTTGCCAACGGTATGATTAACTATCGAGGAAGATTATCATCTAAATCAGAAAGTTGCAAGTTTGTAAGCAATATGATTATTGGACCATCTTCGCGATAATTCGAAACAATCCTTCCTTCGAGTTGTCAGAACATGAAAGATGTGCCAACGTGTGTGTGTTAATCATAAAGTAATAATTAAATTGTTATCAAGATCTGATTACTTTTTGAAATGAAACATATAAACCAAAGTAAGAATATTCAGTTCAAGTATGCATAGTGAAGAATTCTCATTTTTCTTTTCTGTGACTTATTCACATTTTTATTTTCGGTGAAGTTTGGTTAGGAGAAGAAAAATTCATATATTCTATGCAAATGGACGATTTGCAAAAATTGACGATATCCTATAAATCTGCTATTCGAATGTCGATTTTCATAGTTATGATGAAAATTTTCCAAAAATCTAATTAAACTGAACTATTGAGTTCAGACCACTAATTTCCAATTCGTTTCGATAAACTGTTTTGTGTATAATCTGAAGGATTCAACGAAATTAGTTTTTACTGCCAATAGGATGGATGTTGCTTTTTCAATGACTGAGACCATAGATAATCTAAGTGTGGAATGCTTGACCATAGAACTTCGGTTATGCGTTCCAGAAGTTCCGATGTCGGCGTTAACATCGTCAAATAGGCAAATCAACGATGAATCTTGTGTTCAATTCGTAAATGATCCTCTCGGTTCCAGATAGAAACGACTTGGTTTCCACAATGTCACGTGGAGAAAATAGAACATACCCGTAGCATTCGGAAACGTAGTGTATTATCTGAAATTTACAAAATTTAAAATGAATTTTGTCTTGGAAAGAAAAATCTATGTATTATATGAAAATGGACGATTCTGTCAAAAAGTGACAATTTCCAATTTATCTGCTATTCAAATGTCAGATTTTCATAGTAATGATAAAATTTTCGAGAAATTATAGAGTTTCCTAAGATTGAGACTACGACTCTTCAATTACTTATGAAAACCTGCCTCGTTGATAACACGAAGGCTTCGACGAAATGGGCTTTGTCTGTCAATACGATGTTGCTTTTTCAATGACTGCAACCTTAGATGATCCAAATGTGGATTGGTTGACCATAGAACTCCGCGACTGCGTTCCAGAAGTTCCGATGTCGGCGTTTACATCGTCAAAACCAAACAAAGCCCATTTTCAATGATAAAGCTCGATTTCAATTCAAAAATGACAATTTCCTCTCGGGTTCATATAAAAATGACTTGATTTTCACGATGACATGTGGAGAAAATAAAATACACCCGTAACATTCGGAAAACGCAGTGTTGGATTATATTATCAAAAATTTACAAATTTTTAAATGAACTTTGTCTTGAGAAGAAAAATCTCTATATTCAATGAAAATGGATGGATGTAAAATATCCGTATATCCAAATGTCCGATTTTCCTAATTATGATAAAATTTTTGGAAAATTATATCTCCTGAACTATTTAGTTTCCTGAGATTGGGACCACTACTCTCGAATTCCTTATGAAAAACTGCCTTGTTGATAACACGAAGGCTGCCTTGTTGATACTACGAAGGCTTCGACGAAAAGGGCTGTTACTGACAATTGTATGTTGCTTTTTTAATGATTGCGACCATGGAGAGAGTGACCATGGATAATTTTATTGTGGGTTGGTTGTCCATAGAACTATCAGGGCTGCGTTCCAGAAGTTTATTGATATATCTTCGGTTCGATTTTCACATGAGCCATACCGTTTAACATTTTTTTCCATGTCTTGACATATAACTCGAGAGTTAATGAATCTACACATTTCCCTCGCTATTTATACATCGTATATATGCATATCCTGAAGAATATACTAGTAGTAAAACATTTCGATGTCCATTACCAACGGAAGCCAAGCCCTGGTAGACTTTTAAAGGCTTCTAAAATACTCAGAGATTTTTATTGAGTGATAAAATTTCCAGTTTCTCCTGTTTGATCAGTAATATTGCATGCGTTGTGTTGTCGTGGAAGAAATGATTGAAGGTCATTTAATTCACCCCCCAGCAAAGTTTTATTATCGATGGTTGTAGTTCAAGTTGTGAGCCATGGAGCGATTTATTTACAACCGTCATAGATATTGGAATAGTATTTTGGCAAGAGCTCTATTTCTATCAAATAAATTTAATTTTGATAATCAAACTGATTGAGCCATATTGATAAAATTACGAAACGCATTTTCCAGTTTTAGAAATCAATTGAGGGAATTTTCGACAGCTGTCAAAAATATTCTGAAACTTAGGCGAAACACCAGACTTATGTCAGTGCTTCAGCTGATCATTTTTTTTCGATAATTCGCTAGAATTTTCTACGGTATCTATGGTCTTGGTGATGCGATCTGGACAAAATTTTGCACGTAGTTTGAATACATTATTCCTCAGCTAGGTGCAAAATTTCATTCCAATCCAATCAGTAGTTTCGAAACTATCAGGAAAAAAATATTTTGAACGGCCATATTTACGGAACCCCTAGTCTAATTTTGCTCATTGATGAACGTGACGGCGATATTCGCGATTCAAACCCACCCTGAAAATTTCAAGTTCCTAGGCCTTTCCGTTCAGAAGTTAAAATTTTCTATGGTTTCTATGGTTCTGGTCATGTGATCTGGGGAAATGTAGCTTGAATATATAATTCTCCATTTAAATACAAAATTTCGTGACGATCGAATCTGTAGTTTTGAAATTATCAAGAAAACTAAATTTCAAACGACCATATTTACGGAACCCCTAGAATAATTCTGCTCATAGATAAACGTCATCACGACATTCCAGAACCTCACCTATCCTGGAAATTTCAAGTCTCTAGGCGTTTCCGTTCAAAAGTTACAATTTTCTATTGTTTCTATGGTTCTGGTCATGCGATCTGGGCAAAATTTCACATGTAGCTTGAACACCTCATTCTCCATTTGAGTGCAAAGTTTCATCTCGATCGAATCTGTAGTTTCGAAGTAATCAGGAGAACAAAACTTTGAACGGCCATATTTACGGAACCCCTGGTGGAATTCTGCCCCTTAACGAACGCAACCGAGGCATTTGGGATTTAAACCTTCACTGAAAATTTCAAGTCTCTAGGTTGATCCGTTCGAGAGTTATCGTGCTGATTTTTGATGATGATTTTTTTTCGATAATTCGCTACAATTTTTTACGGTGTCTATGGTCTTGGTGATGCGATTTGGACAAAAGTTTCCACGTAGTTTGAATACATTATTCTTCATATATGCGCAAACTTTCATTTTAATCCAATGAGTAGTTTCGAAATTATCTGGAAAAAAATATTTTGAAAGGCCATATTTACGGAACCCCTGCTCTAATTTTGACCATTGATGAAAGTGATCGCGAAATTCGCGATCCAAACCTACCCATAAAATTTCAAGTCCCTAGGCCTTTCCGTTCGAAAGTTATAATTTTCTTTGATTTCTATGGTTCGGATTATGCGATCTGGAAAAAATGTAGCTCGAATATATCATTCTCCAATAAAATAAAAAAATTCGTCACGATCAAATCCGTAGTTTTGAAATGATCAAGAAAACAAAATTTCAAACGACTTTTTTATCAACGGAACCCCTAGTCTAATTTTGCTCATTGATGAATGTGACCGCGACATTCGAGATCCACACCTATCCTGAAAATTTCAAGTCCCTAGGCCTTTCCATTACAAAGTTATAATTTTCTATAGTTTTTATGGTTCTGGTCATGCGATCTGGACATCTGGATTTTGCATGTAGCTCGAACGCGTCATTTTCCATCTGAGTGCAAAATTTCACCTCGATCCAATTAGTAGTAATCAGGAGAACAAAATTTCGAACGGTTATATTTACGGAACCCCTGGTCGAATCTTGCCCAATAACGAGCTCAACCGCGGCATTTGAGATTCGAATCTACCCTGAAAATTTCTAGTTTCTAGCTAGTTCTGTTCGAGAGTTATCGTGTATACGGCCGGACGGACGGACAGACTCGAGTTTTTCGACGGATTCGTCAACAGTGAGTCGAACCTTGTCGATTGAGACCATTTTCGGCTCAAAATTCGAAAAATACAACGAACTTTCAAACACTCTAAAGCGTTTGGAAATAAAAATTAATTAAGGTAGATAGGGGTCATACCTGAAAAAAAAATACTTTGATTTTGACTCAAATTCCATCTTTTCCATCTATAAATACGAATGAATTCCGAGACTGAGCACAAGCACAAGATGAAAATTCCTTGTACTATTTGACCTTGAACTCCGTTGCATTATCAGGGTTATCAATGAAAAACAACGAAATAGGGTTAGTGAACCTCAAGTCTGGCTCTGGTACATTTTTAATGGGACATTTCACATTCGGCATCAGTCAATTTGTGGCCACAATACCGTTTCAACGAAATTTTCTTCTAGGGCAATGGCGTTGAGCCCAATTAGGCCTGAAAAGCAATTCGGTATTCTTGTCGAAAATGTGACAAAGCGTGTGGTGCTCGATATGTCCGCGACAAGCAATTATATGTTCTCAAGTTCGTCGCATCTTGTTGATGAGTAATACATCCGATACCTTTCTAGAATTTAGACCAGAAACCTAAAACTGGAATCTTGAAGTACGTCACTGGGAAATTCGAAAAAATTTCAGTTAGATCCTGTACTGAAGATTAGTTTGTTGAATACATTTTCTCGATTCATAATTCATCAAGAGTTGAAGCCATTAAAAGGGTTGAGAAATTTTTTAGTTTTTAATAAATATCTACCATTTTAATTCGGAGTTGGTAATTCTCTGATTTGTTCCAGGAGAAGTTATTGAATAAACTAGAAGAGAGTGAACCAGAACTAGCAGGATGCCAAGAAGAGGAGGTATTTACTCATATTATATATTCTCTTAGTTTCCTCAAGGTGAAGGTATAAAAAAAAATATTTGAATAATCAGTTTTTGATCTTGGAACTATCCCTTTTCCTGAGATATTTTCAATATTTCTTCATTTGTATTTTTTTTTTCAGTGCGTGATATGCATAAACGCGAAAGCTACTATGGAGACTGTACCGTGTGGTCATAAGGTGGTGTGTAGGAAGTGTTTTGTAAAGACCATACAAATTGCTGTTTCTCAAAGACTTTTACCTCTCAGATGTGTCATTTGCAGAGCGAAAGTGTTGAGGCTGAAGGTGAGTTCAATCAAGATCCTATAAGGTTGTCTCTCAGTTTTTATGAAGAAACTGGTTAATGAGAGCTGACTTCGGATTTTTTCCAAAAAACTAGGCGTCAATTTTGGGACGTGGCCACCCTGTTGGCCGGATTTTATTACCATCGAATATGTGTGAGGTCTGATGGGGATTGGACTGTTCACTTTGCACCATCCTCCACAGACTCTAACACAGTTGATCCACGAAGTTCAAGTTGCTTGGAACAAGGTGCGTGGACAGGAGTGTACTCAGCATCGGGGTCGCCAACCGTTTCATTCTTTATGTGGGACTATCACATTGGAAAAAATCAAGAAAATACCCCTTTTCTCTGTAACTTCTAATGTCACTGATATATATTCAGACTAAATGAGAATATTTTTTTCAGACAGGCCCGGCTTTGCCCTCATCCGTGAGCGGATACTCCGTGAACTCTAGAGCATCCTCTGTTCCTCAATCCGACAGTTTATACAGCGTAAGCAGTGGCGGCTCGTCTATTTCTTCCAATTCCAGTGCTTCCGAATGCGGTCCTGGAAACCACATAGCAAGAGGTGGGGTAGTGGGGGGTTGTTGCGGCGGCAGGTGTTCGGGGGCTTATCCGAGACAACCAGCCACAGGGGCGATAAGGAGAAGTCAGCAACACTCGATGAAATTGCGAAAGCAGGACTACTGCAGGCCAGACAACCGATTGCCTCCTATAAGGGAATTGCCTGGACAGAGTCCTAGTCACAACACGCCTCCTGCTTCCACTAGACTAAGGTGACTGATATTGATTTGTTTCCTGTATTAAATTTGAAATATTGAATAACAGCTATTCAAAAACCCTTGAATCTTACTCTTGACCAAGATTATGATTGTCAAACAAAAATATTAATCGTTCATTGGTGGGGTGCTAAGGCTACTTGAAGAAAAATACTCTTATCAATTTTTTCACTACACCTGAATCGATCGAATCGAAGATATTGGAAGTTGAAGAAAAATTTACTCCATTTCTCACGAAACGGAGGATTTCATGCATTAGCTGAATATTGAAAAATTAATTGAGTTGAGATGGAGCAAACTTTTTCTCAACACTTGAATCGAACGAATGAGGCAAATCGGAGATATTGGAAGTTGAAATAAAAGTTACTCCATTTCTCGTTAAACAAACGATTTCATGCATTAGCTGAATATTGAAAAATTCATTCAGATGAGATGTATCAACTTTTTGTCAACACTTGGATCGATCGAATGAGGCAAATCGGAAATATTGGAAGTTGAAAAAAAAGTTACTCCATTTCACGTGAAACAAACGATTTCATGCATTAGCTGAATATTGGAAAATTCATTTAGTTGAGAAGTATCAACTTTTTGTCAAAACTTGGACCGATTGAATGAGGCAAATCGGAGATATTGGAAGTTGAAGAAAAAGTTACTCCATTTTTCGTGAAACAAACGATTTCATGCATTAGCTGAATATTGAGAAATTCATTTAGTTGAGATGTTGCAACTTTTTCATTACAATTGAATCGATCGAATGAGGCAAATCGGAGATATTGGAAGTTGAAAAAAAAGTTACTCCATTTCACGTGAAAAAAACGATTTCATTTCAGCTGAATATTGAAAACTTCATTTAGTTTGGATGTATCAACTTTTTCATTACAATTGAATCTATCGAATGAGGCAAATCGGAGATATTGAAAGTTGAAAAAAAAGTTACTTCATTTCACGTGAAACAAACGATTTCATACATTAGCTGAATATTGGAAAATTCATTTAGTTGAGAAGTATCAACTTTTTGTCAAAACTTGGATAGATTGAATGAGGCAAATCGGAGATATTGGAAGTTGAAAAAAAAGTTACCCCATTTTTCGTGAAACGTCCGATTTCATGCATTAGCTGAATATTGAAAAATTCAATTTCTTCAGATGTTGCAACTTTTTCATTACAATTGAATCGATCGAATCAGGAAAAGCGGAGATATTGGATGTTGAAGAAGAAGTTACTCCATTTCACGTGAAACAAACGATTTCATGCATTAGCTGAATATTTAAAAATTCATTCAGTTGAGATGTAGCAAACTTTTTCTCAGCACTTGAATTGATCGAATGAGGCCAATCGGAGATATTGGAAGCTGAAAAAAAAGTTACTCCATTTCTCGTGAAACAAACGATTTCATGCATTAGCTGAATATTGAAAAATTCATTTAGTTGAGATGTATGATGTATCAACTTTTTGTCAACACTTGGATCGATCGAATGAGGCAAATCGGAGATATTGGCAGTTGAAGAAAAATTAACTCCATTTTTCGTGAAACAGCCGATTTCATGCATTAGCTGAATATTGACAAATTCATTTTCTTCAGATGTTGCAATTTAGTCATTACAATTGAATCGATCGAATCAGGCAAATCGAAGATATTGGAAGTTGAAGAAAAAGTTACTCCATTTCTCGTAAACGGACGATTTCATGCATTAGTTGAATATTGAAAAATTCATTTAGTTGAGATGTAGCAAACTTTTTCTCAACACTTGAATCGATCAAATGAGGCAAATCGGAGGTATTGGAAGTTGAAGAAAAAGTTACTCCACTTTTCGTGAAACGGACGATTGCATGCATTAGCTGACCATTGAAAAATTCATTTAGTTGAGATGTAACAACTTTTTGTCAACACTTGAATCGATCGAATGAGGCAAATCGGAGATATTGAAAGTTGAGAAAAAAGTTAATCCATTTTTCGTGAAACAAACGATTTCATGCATTAGCTGAATATTGAGAAATTCATTTAGTTGAGATGTTGCAATTTTTTCATTACAATTGAATCGATCGAATGAGGCAAAACGGAGATATTGGAAGTTGAAAAAAAAGTTACTCCATTTCACGTGAAACAAACGATTTCATGCATTAGCTGAATATTGGAAAATTCATTTAGATGAGATGTATCAACTTTTTGTAAACACTTGGATCGATTGAATGAGGCAAATCAGAGATATTGGAAGTTGAAGAAAAAGTTACTCCATTTTTCATGAAACGTCCGATTTCATGCATTAGCTGAATATTGAAAAATTCATTTAGTTGTGATGTATGATGCATCATCTTTTTGTCAACACTTGGATCGATCGATAAGGCAAATCGGAGATATTGGAAGTTGAAGAAGAAGTTACTCCATTTCACGTGAAACAAACGATTTCATGCATTAGCTGAATATTTAAAAATTCATTCAGTTGAGATGTAGCAAACTTTTTCTCAGCACTTGAATTGATCGAATGAGGCCAATCGGAGATATTGTGTGTTGAAAAAAAGTTACTCCATTTCTTGTAAACGGACGATTTCATGCAGCAGCTGAATATTGAAAAATTCATTCAGTTGAGATGTAGCAAACTTTTTCTCAGCACTTGAATTGATCGAATGAGGCCAATCGGAGATATTGGAAGTTGAAAAAAAAGTTACTCCATTTCTCGTGAAACGACCGATTTCATGCTTCAGCTAAATATTAAAAAATTCATTTTCTGGAGATGTTTCAATTTTTTCATTACAATTGAATCAACCGAATCAGGCAAATCGGAGATATTAGAAGTTGAAGGAAAAGTTATTCCATTTCGCATGAAACGAGCGATTTCATGCATTAGGTGAATATTGAAATATTCATTTAGTTGAAGAAAAATTTACCCCATTTTTCGTAAAACAGCCGATTTCATGCATTAGCTGAATATTGACAAATTCATTTTCTTCGGATGTTGCAATTTAGTCATTACAATTGAATCGATTAAATCAGGCAAATCGAAGATATTGGAAGTTGAAGAAAAAGTTACTCCATTTCTCGTAAACGGACGATTTCATGCATTAGCTGAATATTGAAAAATTCATTTAGTTGAGATGTAGCAATTTTTTTCTCAACACTTGAATCGATCGAATGAGGCAAATCGGAGGTATTGGAGGTTGAAAAAAAAGTTACTCCATTTCTCGTGAAACAAACGATTTCATGCATTAGCTGAATATTGGAAAATTCATTCAGTTGAGATGTATCAACTTTTTGTCAACACTTGGATCGATCGAATGTGGCAAATCGTAGATATTGGAAGTTGAAGAAAAAGTTACCCCATTTATCGTGAAACGGACGATTGCATGCATTAGCTGATCATTGAAAAATTCATTTAGTTGAGATGTATCAACTTTTTGTCATCATTTGGATCGATCGAATGAGGCAAATCGTAGATATTGGAAGTCGAAGAAAAAGTTACTCCATTTCTCGTGAAACGGACGATTGCATGCATTAGCTGATCATTGAAAAATTCATTTAGTTGAGATGTATCAACTTTTTGTCAACACTTGGATCGGTCGAATGAGGCAAATCGTAGATATTGGAAGTTGAAGAAAAAGTTACTCCATTTCTCGTGAAACGGACGATTGCATTTATTAGCTGATCATTGAAAAATTCATTTAGTTGAGATGTATCAACTTTTTGTCATTACTTGGATCGATCGAATGACGCAAATCGGAGATATTGGAAGTTGAAGAAAAAGTTACTCCATTTCTCGTGAAACAAACGATTTCATGCATTAGCTGAATATTGGAAAATTCATTTAGTTGAGAATGTTGAGATGTATCAACTTTTTGTCAACACTTGGATCGATCGAATGAGGCAAATCGCAAATAGTGCAAGTTGAAGAAAAAGTTACTCCATTTCTCGTGAAACGGACGATTGCACGAATTAGCTGATAATTGAAAAATTCATTTTCTTGAGATGTTGCAACTTTTTCATTACAATTGAATTGATCGAATCGGAGATATTGGAAGTTGATCAAGAGCGGAGATCAGAAAACGGCTCTAACCTCTTTTCTCGAAAACACAGTAACCATTTGGTTCCAAACACATAGGCATGACTTCAGGTACACCAGAAGTTCAAGTTAGACAAGCAAACCACGAGTCGAAATCCCATCGGTTAAGAGCAGCGCTGCACAGGTTCGCCGCTGCCGGGTCGCTACTGTCGAGATCCGAATACCACCTTCACAACCGCATTTCGAAACTGCGTCATTCCGATTATTTCGAAGACTGAAGCGATGGGATTTCGACTCGTGGTCTGCTTGTCTAACTTGGGTACCTGAAGTCATGCCTATGTGGCGCTACTACGAGCTTATGTATAGCAACGACCGGGCAGCGACTGCCACGTACACCCAATATCGGTGAAAATGACTACGCAAAATCGGTAGATTTGGGGAGGAAGTCGGTAGAAGGAAGATTTTTCCAAGAATCTCAATTTGTAGAATGAAACATAAACAAAGGAGCATTTTATCATAAAATAATGCAATTTTCTTCGAACGAAAAATAATATATTAATAAAATACAATTCTTGGATTATACCGACACTCTAATGGAATAATTTATTAACTTTATTCTTCAACAAAAAAAACATAATTTTAAGGGCATGCAACCCTAAATACATCTTGGAGAATTGTAAAACGTGTTCAATTCTCCAGCGCGACCATACTGCTCCCGGTGAGGATGAGTAGCGCTTTACGGTCCCTAGTACTGGTACTCCGCTTCCAGGGTCGTCACGGTCGACCTTGTGGACAATCCAGACTAGAAGACAAGATATTCCACGCATTCCAGGCCTCATCCCTCTCGACTTCGAATGATGATATTCTAACCATTCAAACATCCATGCTTGATTTTCGGTTCTGCTTTAAGAAACAGTCATTCCTTTTCATTTGCGACCTTGTTGGTTCACTAATTTCATTGAATAGAAAACAAAAGGAAATAGGCTTCTTCAATTATCCTTATCTAGCACAAATACAGCTACTACACGTTTGATATTCAAATATGGTTGATTGCACACTAATAGCTCCTTCCTTGATAGTGGATCTCATCATCTGTAGATTTTAATTACTTTCGAAGTGTTCAACTATTTGCATAAAAGCAGAATCCAGGAGGAACTAATTGGTGTTTACAACCGTGGAATGTACGATAGTGCGATTTCAGTTGACGTTAAGAAATTCATATTTCACAAAACAATTAAAAAAAAACCTTTATTACTCTATTTGAATTCGAAAGATTTCCTCACTTTGGAATCATCCGACCAACCGCTCCTAAACGTCTCGATTTCAAACCCACATCATCCCATCCTAAATCCTATTCCGAGAACCAATCTTTGCGTTTTCTTCCAACAGAATTTATCCGAACCACAGGAAAATTTACAACGACAAGCTCAATGTAGCAGAGTTTTCCGCTCGGTTGGTCTTATTTTACCGAAAATGCACACTTGCCGCTACGGAAGAGGACTTAATGATCCAATTTATTTGAGGTTTCACGTCCTAGAAGGTGGTCTTTATGTCGAGAATATTCAAGATCGATAGGAGGAAACAGAAGCTTCATTCCGGCCTTTGAAGTTTCGATATTGTTGGGACCTGAGAATAACAATACAATTTTTTCAATATCTCTTTGCATGTTCTAGTTGTAGTAGAGCAGAGTAGGCATTGAAACATGAATATTTACAATTTGTCTACATCTCAAAATTGAACCCTGGGGAGAAATCACTGTAGAGAAATCACTGTAGAGAAATCACTCAGGGCTGCCCTAAAGGCGGTCCTAGTAATCAGACCTTAACGTTGCATCAAATGTTATTCTGCGGAATATTTAAATGATAACTGAATAATTATGTAATGGTTTTGTTTCAGATGTGCACAAAAAATCGTTACACAGTTAGAATCGGTATCAATGATAGGTAAGAAGAAATATCAAAAGTTACCGCAAGATGAGGAAGGGGAGGAAGAAGAAGGGAGCGAAAAATCCACTCTTGTGGATCGCGATAAAAAATGGTGGAAGGATTCAAAGTGGTCGATTGGCGAGGATAAGAGTGAAGAGAGATCTGACAATAAGAAGAACGAGATCGTAGAGAAACAGATGGAAATGAAAGGAAAGGGAAAATCTATTTTGAAGGGCGATAAAGGAAAGGGAAAACTCATTCTGGCTGTTGGAGAAGAGGAAGAACAATTTTAAGACGGATCTTCGAAGTTTTAGAATGATAACGGTTGGAAAGTATTTGGCAATATCAAATTATTTTGGATCAAGCCCGAATTTTTATCATGTTTTGTACATAACTAACAGGTCTCTTTAAAAGTTGAGGTTTTTCCTAATGGACGTTTCCAGTCTTTCAACAAATGATACAGGGTGTCCCGAACTCCATGGAGGTTTTGTTTCTTGGATAATTGATGGATCTGAAATATATTTTCAGTACAGCGGCTTTCCCATTTATATTGGAAATTAGCAACAACTTTGACATTTCAAATGAGACATCCTGTATATCATTCCGTTTTTCGCTTCACTTCTCTTTTCCGAAAATGCTTGCAAAATACTCAAATTTTGTGATATTACCTATATATAGAGTGTTTTTTGAGGTGAGGCTTTTTTATAAGTGCTAGAACTCATCAAAAGAGATCATTTCGCCGGAAGTTGATCATATAAATTATTCAATTTGAAATAAGTGCAAAAAATCTTGGGCATCGATATCTTAATACAACTCTGGATCGTGTTATCTCATTATGCCATGTGCATCTCCTCGTAATGTAAATAAAGTGCTCGAGTTCCTTCGCAAGCTTTTCTAGGCGCTACAATTTATCCCAAATTTGTATATGCTCTCTCTACTTTTATTTTTCCTGAACGGTATAATTCTTGAAGTTCAATCTGAGGAGAGGAAAAAAATTCCCTTAAAAAAAATTAGGGAGTTCACAAACTCACCGATAAAATAGATCCAAATTGTTTACTAAAATTGTTCGAAACGGTCACCATTCATTTGATGTGCACAAAGTCTTACCAGCGTAATAACAAATGTTACATGCAGCAACATCCACATCAGTTTGCTCACGGAATAATGTCACAAGCATTTTCAATGCTTAGTGCTTTCGCGCAATTCGACTCACCGTACTTAAACACTAATGACCCCTAAGGAAGAAATCACAGGGGTTGAGATCATATACATCATAGATTATTTCCCGTATACTGACCTCAGACAGCTGGTAATAATAACTACACTTTTAGATATCAATACGAACCTAAGTCAGATTCGGGCTGGAAATTTCTCAGATTCGCGGGTTACTTTGATTTCGAAATACTCGTCCCTGGTGAATATTTTATTCGAACGATTGTCTAATGCCTTATTTTGATGAGTTCTATTGCTAGTCGAAAAAAACGTACCTTCGAAAACACCCTGTATATGAAAATGGTGGAAAGTGAAATTTTTCAAATGGAATACCCTGCATAGTATAAATATATCCAAAAAAAAAATTGGATTATTTTGCCATTTTCTGAGTTAGTCAAAGAATATTGACAAATTATTCTTTGTACTCCACTATACATATTTTCAATAATGAATTATTCATTGATTTTTTCATTTTTCGTGCAAAAAATAGCTTCAATTAAATGTTAATTACTGTTTGTATTGGAAAAGAAGAGAGTTCTAGTAGATGAAGTATGACAATGTCTCTCAGAAAATTTGTTCAGTTAATCAGGGTCGTTTGAAATCCGTAGATACAAACATTTGAAAATGCAGTTTTTCAAATAGATCACCTGTATATTATCGATTATACTGAAAGAAAATTGTTACCTTCAAGAAGGTATCATATTTAAATACATAAATAGTCAGGTTCACGAAATAAGGATATTAGTAAAAAAATAAGAGAAAAAAATGAAAATGAGAGCCGAAATAAAAAATGCTACAATTTTTTTCGATAATGGACTATAATTGTGACATGTTCCATGATATTTCATAGTAACATAATACAAGTTAGGGCAGAATAATCCTATTTATATTAGTAAAAAAATAAGAGGAAAAAATGAAAATGAGAGCCGAAATAAAAAATGCTACAATTTTTTTCGATAATGAACTATAATTGTGACATGTTCCTTGATATTTCATAGTAACATCATACAAGTTAGGGCGGAATAATCCTATTTTTGGATATGATTATTTTAAATTCAATGATATCCTTCGTTTCCTCCATTTGAAAACATTTACTGTTCACCATTTTTATATCTATCGGTAAAATCACGAATTGTGGTCGACTCTGTATAATAGAGAGCAAAATCTCCCCTCTATAACTGATGTAGAGAGGGCATTGTCAAACTACATCCAAAGTTTCAGCTCTCTACGATTCCAATTACTTTTCAAATTTTGAATGACCTTGTGTAATTGAACAAAATTACTAAAACATAACAAATATACAAGACATTGTCAAACTATATCCAAAATTTCATCTTTTTACGATTCCTATTACCACAGTTATTAACATTTGATGGAAGTTATGTTTCACACAAAATAATAAGAAGAAAAGAATAAATTTCCCGCAAACCATTGGAGATAGCAATAGCAATAGCGAAACAAAAATGTAATAATATAAGAGATGTCGAAATATCAAAGTTGTTGCTACTTTTCATATAAGCGGCCACGAATTTTTAAAAGTTCCTTTAATTCGAATAACAAACCAAATGGGAAAACGAAGATAATAGAACAAAATATAAAAAAACTAATAACCTCCATATTGGGCAAATGCAAAGGAGAAACTTCGAGGCGATATTGAATTTCCAAAGTCAGATTCTACTTCTGAACATGCGGTATAAATTGAGAAAAATAGATCTCAATGCTCCATCGTTATCTCAGTTTTGGACTTAACAACCCTGTCTTCTGGTTCAGGCCATATTCAGTTCTAATCAACGAAGATTTATTTTCATTGGTGTAATTTTCGATATAGAAAATTGAATCAATTTTTTGAACTGATATATTGAATAAATGATTGAGACTGTTATCACGTCATTTTGAATAATTTCCAATTTCACGATACTAGAAATGTCCAATGTGCAAAATTCCAGTTCCATTATTCCCAATTGTCCGAGTTTAGTTATTTTCAATCCTGTTTTACAGTTCAACATAAGGTAATATTCATTTGATATGAATTTATGTATTTGGGCTCGATTCATCATGTCAATTTCTGTCAATTATTTCTGTAGCAAATAATTTTCACTAAGATTTTAATCAACTTTATAGTGTTCCCACAACAAGTATTCTTCGTGGGATATCTCTGATTTATTTTCATTTTCATTCATCCATCCATCTCCATGCTTGAAATGATTATTATCATTAATTCTTCACACATTATATACAAAAAAAACCCTATTCATTTGATACGAGTAAGTTGTCAAAATATTGCAATAAAAAAAAGAATAAGTTTTTATTTTCGTTCAAAATTTTCTTGAATACCTAAGCGAACAGATTATCCATATTTCGAACTGAATTATTGTTGGTGAACACTATAAAACAAGTTGGGCATCTTTGAATCAGATGAATAGGTACATGTTCAATAAGCAAATCACCGTATCTCATATTTGGAATTTATGCTTACAATTTCATATTAAGCTATCCTGACTCATAATAATCTGTGATAAATTTTAACCTATTCAAAGGGCATACCTAAATATAAGAGCAAGAACTGAGATGACTTTCGAAATCAAAATGTACACAATGAACGGTTGTGATATTTCATCTTTACAAATTTCGTTTCTATCTACAACTACAACAAAAATATTGTCATCACAGTTCTTTGTATTTAGGTACGTTATTAACATTCATTGTTCATGGTTACATAAAATATCGTTCTCATTTCATAAGATTCAAAGAGAATTTTACTTTATAAGTAATGTAATCATTCACATACTACGTTTTTATGAAATGAATAAGTACAATTTGATGAACATCCTGTATACATCGTTGATACCCGATCCATTAAGTCAGAATATACCCTGTACGAAAACGAATGATTTATATGTAGTCTTAGAGAAAAACATATCGTTTTACAATAAATAAAAATCAAAAAATCAATTAGAGACGACGGAGCTGTTATAATCGATTTGTTCTCGTATAGGATGAACTGTTTTAAAATGTTGGCAATAATATTTCAAAGGTTATTGATTGAAGAAACATTTTAGACGTCGCCAGTTGCGATGTTACCGAAATAGAGTTTTAGTTTTGTATTAATTAATAGATGTTGTGAAAACCAAAGTGTTCCTGAAAAATATTGAAGGCTCATGACACATCGACACAGTTGAATAAGACATTTCGATTGAAGTGTATTAATTTTAAATGTTTGTTTATCGGTTCACAAAGAATGTTTCTATCGACGTTTTGAATCATGTTTATTTTACCAGGTTGACCAAATATTCACGTTGAAAAAATGTATCTCATTACATATTTTTCGAGTAGATTCCATTAAATTCTCACATACGAGAGAAATAGGGGTCAATTTTTATTCGAAATAAAATAAAAAGATCTGCTATGGAGAGATGAAAAATATATTCCACACTTCAAAACAAAGAATATATTTACAGGAATTTCGCTATGAAAATATGACAGTATCGTGATAAGTGTGTAATAAAGTCGATACATTTTTACAAATGTAAAGTAACTCACCTTATTATGCAGTGTAAGCATTTTTTTTTCAATCGTGGATTTGTCATTAACTTTATACAGGCGATGCTATATTGGTTGGTGGGTGCAGAATGGCGAATGCGCCTTTACTAAAATTGACTGATCCCACAAAAATGTTATTTTGGCGAAATGTATACTTTTATATGGACTATTTTATTCTGAATTTGGTAGAGAATTATATCATTTCATCATATTTAAATATATTAAAACATCTTGGACATTTATTCAAGTCATGAGACTCAATATTTTTCAAAAAATAATCACTGCGGCAAATTGTGGTTACAATAAATAGATACTGAGGAGATTTTTCTTATCATTATGAAATTCCTTCCAGAAAGAAGCGAATAATGAATGAAAAAAAGCTTAAGAGATCAAGTTCCATGAACTAGATTTTCATTATCGGAGTTGGGGATGTAAATGCCTAGCAAAAAGCCATCTTCACATGGCAATATTGATACATTGGAAAGAAATGCATACAGAAAGCCTTAACTCGAACAGAAAGCAACAACGCTTCATTCTTACCCTTTTCCTAATACAGACAAACTTTGATTAGAAAGTTGAGGGGGGCGAACACCGAAGGCACGTGGCAGCACTCATGTTCTCGACATTTGATTATTTATAGTTTTGCTGAGCAGTTGAAAAGTCACCATAATCGCTCTAATCCTGAAAAATTACATCAATTTCTCAAATAATACTAACTGCTCTTCTTGCCATACATAATGGAATATTTCCCAAAGACACGTTGGAAATAGTGATATGAAATAGCTCAATACTCGAAAGCTGAAGAAATGTCATCCTTCCCTTCTGGTTCTCGATATGAAACCTCTTGAATCGAAAGCTGAAAGCTAGCTATGATTCCATTCAATATTCAATTCTTTCATATTCTAAAAAAAATTGGGGTAAATTTTTCAACATTTGCAGTAATTTCGCTATAAAAGTATCACAGTTTCGTGATAAGTAATAAGTCTGTAATAAAAGTCGAGAACCTAACAAACAAAAAATTACAAGTGGAAAGGAATTACCTTTATGCAGTGTGGCATCTCCTTTTTGCAATCATAGATATGTGGCATCCGTAAAAAATATTTACTCCATTCAGGCGATGCATAAATAACATAAACATAATAATTGTGTTTTCTTTGCTGATGGGTACTGAATGGCGAATGCGCCGCACTAAAATTCACCGTGGAATTTTAAAAAATAGGAAATGTTCTGAATTGATAGAACAAAGCTATGGAGAGATGGAAAATATATTCCACACAAAGAACATATTCACAGGAATTACACCCTGTATATGAAAATGGTGGAAAGTGAATTTCTTCAAATGGAATACCCTGCATAGTATAAATATATCCTAAAAAACGTTTTCTCTACCTCAATACTCAGGATTCCGAAAAAAACGAAGTTTCTACAGAAATTGGATTATTTTGCCATATTCTGAGTTAGGCAAAGAGTATTGACAAATAATTCAATTTTTGTACTCCACTATACATATTTTCAATGGTTTTCGAATTATTCATTGATTTTTTCATTTTTCGTGCAAAAAATAGCTTCAATTAAATTATTAATTAATAACTGTTTGTATTGGAAAACTAGAGAGTTCTAATAGATGAAGTATGACAATGTCTTGTATATCAGCGTATATCAGTTATGTTTCAGAAAATTTGTTCAGTTAATCAGGGTCGTTTGAAATTAGTAGATACAAACATTTGAAAATGCAGTTTTTCAAATAGAACACCTGTATATTATCGAATATACTGAAAGAAAATTGTAACCTTCAAGAAGGTATCATATTTAAATACATAAATAGTCAGGTTCACGAATTAAGGATATTAGTAAAAAAATAAGAGAAAAAAATAAAAATGAGAGCCGAAATAAAAAATGCTACAATTTTTTTCGATAATGAACTATAATTGTGACATGTTCCATGATATTTCATAGTAACATCATACAAGTAAGGGCAGAATAATCCTATTTTTGGAATTGGAATTGATAGAACAAAGCTATGGAGAGATGGAAAATATATTCCACACAAAGAACATATTCACAGGAATTACATTTGTACAAATGTGAAGTAACTTACCTGATAGTGCAGTGACAAGCATTCCTTCTTTTCAATCATGGATTCGTCGCACCTGTGAAAAACATTCAAAGGCGAGATGGATGCTAAATTTGTTGGTGGGTGCAAAATGGCGAATGCACTTGTACTAAAATTTATTGTGAAAATTGAAATTCATAATCAAGAATATTCATTATCTATTCACCAATAATATTTCAGAAACCTCAAATACTTCTGATCCTGAACAAATATGTTATTTCGGCGAAATGTATACTTTTATATGGTTTGAATGAAAGGGAAGAATGTTCCACATAATCCAAGATTTGTTGCTTTCTTTGCGGAATATCTGATATTTTATTCTGAATTTGGTAGAGAATTATATTTCATGATATATTCAGTAATCTTAGAGATTGACATAAGTCATGAGACATATTTTTCAAAAAATTATCACTGTGACAAATTGCGGTTACAATAAATAGATATTGAAGAGATTTTTCATTCATTTGATTATTTATAGTTTTGCCTGAGCACTTGAAATTGTTTCATATAATACTAATTGCTAAATAAAATAATGAACTGCTCTTCCTGTCATACATAATGAAATATTTTCCGACGATACGTCAGGGTTGGGGGTAGTGATCTGAAATAGCACAATACTGGAAAGCTGAAGAAATGTCATTCTTCTCAACTGGTTCTCGATCTGAAACCTTCTAAATCGAACGGTGAAAGCCAGCTATGATTCCATTCAATTCTTTTATAGTCTAAGAAAAATTGGGATTAATTTTTGAAAATCTTTTTTTGTTCGAAATACAATAGATGGACTATAACCATTCATTGAAGGATGAAAAATATATTCAACACCTCACCATAAGAAATACATTCGCAGTAATTTCACTATGAAAGTATCACACTATCGTGATAAGTATTGAGTCAGTAATGAAAGTCAAAACACTAAGAAAAACTTTACAACTGAAAAGTAATTACCTAATTATGCAGTGTGGCATCCCCTTTTTTCAATCATAAATTTGTCGCATCCGTATAAAAAAACATTGGCTTTATTCAGGCGATGCATAAATAACATAAACATAATAATTATGTTGTCTTTGCTGGTGAGTGCAAAATGGCGAATGCGCCTGTACTAAAATTTACTGTGGGATTTGAAATATGTAATTAGATATGTTCGAAACCGATAAAACCAACCTCAAATACTCCTGGTCGAAAAGAATATGTCATTTTGGTGAAATGTATATTTTCATATAAATTGAATCAAAGAAAAGAATATCGGAATTTCTGATAGTCTTCTGAATTCGGTACAATTCTACTGCTTTCTAAACACAATCTTAGAAATTATCGTCATAATCATGACATAATCGTCGACATAATTATGAGCTCCAACGAAGTTTGGGAAAGAGAGCCTTAATAGGCACATAAAATAAAGGCTAATAGGCTTAAATGGGCAGGTCATGTAATAAGGGGCGACGATCAGCGCCTTATAAACACAGCTTTTTGGGACAGACCGGTTGGGAAAAGACCCCAGTAGGACGCCCCAGAAACCGCTGGAAAGACGCAGTAACGGCAGACCTTAGGAAGATGAGCATCAGACAGTGGGAAAAACACAAGAACGCCAAGGATGGAGAGCAATAGGGAATGCGGCCAAGCCTCACGACGAGTTGTAGAGCTAATCAAGAAGAAGAATCTCAGAGATTGATACAAATCGTGAGACTCAATATTTCCCAACAAATTATGACTGCAACAAATTGTGGTTATAATAAAAGAATATTGAAGAGATTTTTCTCATTATTCTTTCAGAATTCCTTCCAGGAGGAAGCCAATCATGAATAATAATAAAGCTTCACAGATCTAGTTCCATGAACAAGATTTTCAACATCGACTTGAAGATGTACATGTCTGACAAGGATAAATCTCAACACACATAATGAATTGAAAAGAAATGCATTCAGAAATCCGTAACTCAAACAGACAATAACAAGCTTCATTCTGTTCACTTTCCGAACGAAGCTAATCTCCAATTAAGAAGAAAGAATGTTCTCGTCATTTGGTTCTGCTTGTGGAAAATATTCATGTAAGAATATCAAACAATACTATCAGAATCCCATATAAATATATTATTATCTATTATAAGAACTTCTCGAATTAGCGATTTTCTTCTCATTGTGGATTGCAAGCATGATATCTTTGGAGCCAAGCTCTTCCTGGTTCGCTTTTGTTCAAGGCCCCTTTACACTGATAGCCACCGTTGAAATTGATCATAGAATAATCATAGCAGTCCGTCACACCATCATCGTTGCAATCCTGAAAAATAACATCAATTTTTCATATAATACCAACTGCGAAATAAACTACTAACCCTGCCATACTTAATGAAATATTTCATGACAATACGTTGGGCACAATTGAAAGAAATAGCACAATCCTCATAAGCTGAAAAAATGTTTACAAATAAAGAGAATGTTATTTCGTATATATAATATAGGAATTCCCTAGTCCTACTCAAATATAATCAATCAATTACTCCATCCAGTAGTTCTGCAAGATGTACTTTCAACTCACCGCCAGCTCTTTCTTTATCGTCTTCCGGTAAAGTTACTTTTCCAGCGTCTATCCAGTAAATTCTGCTGATTTTATACGGACCGCAGTATCCTTGCACACAACCATAAGTCAAATTACAGGTCGTTGCAGCATGACACAAACACCGAAAACAATGTTGGTCTAAGTTGACCAGTTTTGTGTATTCTGCAGGAAGATGATAATAAAATAATGTTAATGAAAATTGGTTGGATGTTTCTGCATATTAAAAACAACATTTCACTGCTGAAACTTTGTGTCTACATATGGGAACATCGATTGAATAAGTTATGTAGAAGTTGAGCACTCTAGCTGTTTCCCGTCAAAAGAAAATTGAGTTTTTCTGATATATTCGGTGATTCCATATTTCGAAGTTTATATAAATGAAATGGCAGTATTCGTCATACTTACAATGAACACTTAAAGCCATTTTGGTGAAGAGAAACAAGCGCGCAGAAGCTCCTGACTTCAGGTCGCTTTTCAAATTCCGTCAGTATCAACTTTGTATCCACAATGGTTTCAAGACTGAGACTATTGATTCACTCAGAAAAAAGAATTAAGAACACTTCATTCTATAATATCTATAACGATATTCCTAGTTCAGAATTTTAAAAGATTGAAATGTTGAAATTACTGATGAATTCAAAGTCTTCAGCTTCAACAACTTATTTTATGAGATTTATATAATTCAACCTACCTTGACCGTCGAGTTGACCGTACAAACAATTCATTGTAACTATTACACATGTAAACATCAAAAACAAGTATTTCTTCATTTTTAACGTTCACTTAAATCAGCTGCACGAAGCAACTTGCTTTGAAGAAGAGAACTTCGTGGATGGAGATGAGATTAAGTATTTTCTTTCATTTAGAACTAGTTTCTCTGGATAAAAAAAAGTTGAATCTTCAACGGATGGACGCAGGCAACATTGTGAATATTTAGGCTGGCACTGAAGGGCAATAATTATAAGAAATCTTATAATTATTAGAACTTGTGTGACCTTGGAGTTATTCTGAGATGGGAAACTACAGGATAGATGGAAATAGGTGTCAAAACAATAGTTATCAATGATATATCATTTAGCTTTTTATTGACACTATACTGAAGGAATTGTTGACAAAGTTACACAAAGTTTTAGTCGCAGAATTTTCGAGTGCTTCAATTCCACATCTGCATGGAAAAAAAATTTGAAAAGCACTGACGTGAAGTCAGAAATTTTTCTTCCCTTTCTTCTGTGTACCAAAACGGCCTTCAGTGTTCATTAACATGACATTTCTTTCTTATAAACTTCAAAATATAGAATATTGAATATATCAGAAAACCCAATTTTTTTCTGTATATCAAAACGGGCTTCACTGTTCATCGTCAGTATGAAAAATATTGTCGATTTATTTTTATAAACTTCCATAGATATAACAACCTAATACAGTGAATATTTCAGAAATACCTCATTCACCCAACAACTCGAGAAAAGTTAAATCTGAATGATAATTTTTGAGCGCTCGTACTACTTACACGAGGGCTATATCATTTCTTCTGATGTCTGTATTTTTAGAATTTTGAGCCGAAAATGGTCTCAAACGACTATGTTCGACTCACTGATGACGAATCCGTCGAAAAATTCGAGTCTGTACGTCCGTCCGGCCGTCCGTAAGCACGATTACTCCCGAACGGAACAACCTAGAGACTTGAAATTTTCAGTGTGGGTTCAGTTCCCGAATGCCTCAGTTGAGTTCGTTAATGGGCCGAATTCCACCAGGGGTTCCGTAAATATGGCCGTTCAACGTTTTGTTCCCCTGACAACTCGAAAACAACAGATTTGATCGAGATGAAATTTTGCACTCAAATGGAGAATAAGGTGTCAAGCTACATGTGAAATTTTGTCAAGATCGCATGACGAGAACCATAGAAACCATAGAAAATTGTAACTTTTGAACGGAAACACCTAGGGACTTGAAATTTTCAGGATAGGTGTGGATCTCGAATGTCGTGATCACGTTCATCTGTGAGCAAAATTATACTAGGGGTTCCGTAAATACGGTCGTTTGAAATTTAGTTTTCTTGATAATTTCAAAACTACAGATTCGATCGTGGCGAAATTTTGTATACTAATGGAGAATGATATATTGAAGCTACATTTCTCCAGATCATATGACCAGAACCATAGAAACCATAAAAAATCATAACTTTCGAACGGAAAGGCCTAGGGACTTGAAATTTCCAGGCTAGGTGTGGATCTGAAATGTCGCGTTCACGTTTATCATCAATGAGCAGAATTATACTAGGGGTTCCGTAAATACGGTCGTTTGAAATTTTGTTTTCTCGATAATTTCGAAACTACGGATTCGATCGAGATAAAATTTTGTATTTTGAACGAGAATGACTTATTAAAGCAACATTTTGTCCAGATCGCATGACCAGAACCATAGAAACCATAGAAAATTGTAACTTTTGAACGGAAAGGCCTAGGAACTTGAAATTTTCAGGGTGCGATTGAATGGCAAATATTACGGTCACGTGTATCAATGAGCAAAATTAGACTAGGGGTTCCGTAAATATGGCCGTTCAAAATATTTTTTTCCTGATAGTTTCGAAACAACTGATTGGTTTGGAATGAAATTTTGCACCTAGCTGAGGAATATTATATTTAAACTACGTGCGAAATTTTATCAAGATCACTTCACCAAGATTATAGATGCCGTAGAAATTTCTAGCGAATTATCGAAAAAAAATTGGTCAGCTGAAGCACTGACATGAAGTCTGGAGTTTCGCCTAAGTTTCAGAATTTTTTTGACAGCTGTCGAAAAATTCCTTCAATTGATTTCTTAAACTGGAAAATGCGAATCTACCTACAAGGTGGATGTACGAGCGCTCAAAAGCTTCTGACTTCACGGCAGTGCTTTTCGTAATTTTTTTATTATTGATCTGATAGGAATATCTTTTTATGTCACATAAAATAATGATGAATTTTTCGAATTCTAAAAAGAAACGTATGGTGAGGCTGGAAAATTTTCGAACGTTAACTTCACAATTTTTTCTTCGAATCCGTTTCACTGACTATTCATTCATAACCTGTATGGTATCAGGGTAGAAATTTTGGTTCTGAACACCTGAAAATGTAAAACAAAACAAAAATACATAAAAATTGAATGATATTTTATTATCTGGATCATTCGATTGTTGTTTTATTCTGTTCATGATAATTGTACAGATGTTTGAAATACTAGAATTTTTCACCGCATCTGATGATTTTCCACAAATGCTAATACAATTTTTTTCGAAATTCATTACTAAAAATCATCATTCCATTCTAATTCCTGCATGGTTCCAATGCTTTCTTCGATTGGTTTTATGCTTGTAGATTTTTCCTGCAGAAAAATCAGGTATGCGAAAAAAAAATAATAAAATATCAAAATAAAATGAGTAGTTTTAAATGAAAAAAAAACAAATGTCAAAAAACAAGAATGGAAATAACATGCAAAGGTGAAAATTTTACCTCTTTCACTGAATAAGTTGAGTTCTTATTATCTTCACCTTCACCGTTAGTTGTCGATTTAACGGTAGTTGTTGTTTTTGTGGTTGTTCTAACTGAAATTCCTGGTCGTATAATTTCTTTCCTGCTCATACAAGTTTTATATCTTTCTAAACGGTCCTCACTTAGAGAAGAATTATGACAATTTTTTGGTCCATAGGTCTGGATGAGGACATAGTCGTCACAGCTGACCAGTTTGTCATTATCACAGTCCTGAAAAGGAAGAGTGTTTGGAATAATTAGTAGTAGTCTGACACAGGGAAAACTATATGTCCTGAAGCGATTAAAAAAAACTACTGATTTAAACGATATCTACTGATTCAACATCGTTCAAAACGGATTCGGAACTGTTGCAAATATGCGCATGCCCGTTGTAGTTTCGAACAGGTTCTGAACGCTTTGTTCAGAAATACAGTTTGCAGAATGAACCTCCGAAAATATTTGCGTACAAACTAGAAACTGACTTCTGCAAATTTCTCCATGTAATACTGCACAGCCCAAATGGAACAAGGAAAAGTCTCCACGCATTTCTTGAATTTCTCCGCCTCCGTTACACCCTTATCATCCAGGGTCGGCTTATTGGCAGACATCCAAAATGAGGGTGTTAAACCAAACGGTCCACACGAACATTCGTGGTTGTTCGGCTCGATTTTCGCACATTTGACGGAATCACAAGGAATTGATACACACTTGGTAGCAGTTTCGCAAAGGCACTTGAGGCACTGGAAATCCATGGAACAATCAGCTGTAAGAAAGATCATTTGAAATTTATGGAATGGGAAGGTTATAGTAAAATCCATAGTATAACATAACGCCCAATATGAAAATCATTGAGCAGAAATTAGGTAAATGAATTTGGACAAGCTCTGCTCCATTAGTGGAATAAAAATTCGTCTTTCATTCCTCGAATGGAAAAATATAAAATAATATCTATAAAATTTAATTGTCAAACTATCAACATTTTATAATTACTCACAAACTTCCAGAATGTTCTCCGAATATTTTCTTTCTGGCCAGGGAGACCATTATTCCCGAAATACTTACTCTTAATTAATTTTCCTAACAAAAACCCTCGATAACTCACCTAAGACGAACAATAACACCACAAAAACGGACGGAAAACACCAATATCCCATAATTCTTCCAATATTGATTATTTGGAACACTTCACTGGATATTCATTCAGTTTTATGTTGTTATCATCGAAAAAAACACAAATGAAATGATGCATTTTGAGGAGTCTCAATGCAAATACCTTCTTCCTGTTAACGACTCAGCGTTTTTGTAAGCCTTATCAGTTAATTACGTTTTTCCTAGTGCAACATCCTGGATAAGCTTCTCAATCAACCTCTTTTCTTCTACCAGAAATGATAATGTAGGTGAAATGTTATTGAATAGAACACAGTACTTCCAGATCACAAGTTATGCATCATTCAACGTTATAGGCTCATTTGAATTTTGGGTCCTAGTACCGTAACCGTTAGACTTTTGCTGAACTGGCCTAAACTAAAGGTCCAACTCCCTTCCCTGTAAGTGATTTCGATTTCAGCTTTTCTTAAATTCAATGGAATGTCTTAAACCACTACACGTGTTTTGTGATTACCATGGCTTCATCAGGTGATGAGATAAACTAAACTTATTGTTGCACTTGTTCGGAATGAATACACACTTCCTGAAGGGGTAGAGGGAATAAATAAGGGGTGTTATATATCCCTAATCTCCGTATCATTAGTTTTTAGTTAACCTATCGTTACGGTCCAACTAATTCAACAAAGGAGAATTATTCAACTGTATCTTGTCATTAACTACATTAGGTGAACCTTTTTGTTCATTGATTTCCTTGCTTTCCAGATTCAGCTTCAAGCCTTTACCTCCAATACGCAGAATTTCGTTATCATGTATCGATTAAGAAATATAGAGATATGGGGATATATATAACACCCCTTATTTATTACCTTTACCCCTTTGGGAAGTATGGTTTTATTACGAACAAGTGCAACAATAAGTTCAGTATATCTCATCACCTGATGAAGCCATGGTGATGGTGAAACACGTGAAGTGGTTTTGTAAAACTCTCAATAGGTGAGAATAATTTCTGAGTCCTCCACTCATTACCAAAAATAGAATTACTTCCAGTATACTTCCTTGGGGAACGCCAAATTCACTTAGCATCCACTCTGACAACGATGTTTGGTTTTCCTTTGTTATTTCAACACGTTGCCATCTATCAGTTGATTGAGATGTAGAGCCACCCCAATGAATTCCATACTTCTCTAATTTTTCAAGTAGATACTTTCTATTCAGACTGTCAAAGGCTTTTGAAAGATCTATGAAGATTCCTGCAGCGATTTTGTTTTCTTCCAAAAATTTTGGGATGTTGGTGGTAAATTGAAATATTGCAGTTTGAGTTGATCTTCCTCTCAAGTAGGCATATTGTGAAGAACTGAAAAGATTGGAGCTTTCAAAGTATGCTAGAATTCGGTTGGCCATAGCATGTTCAAAAATGTTTGAGAAGCTTTCAGTAAGCTGATGGGTCTACAGTTTTCCATCTTCTCTGGATCTCCTGCCTTACAATATAACAGATGATATGACTTATAAGACCCATACACAGCTTGACAATACTAACAGAAATTCATCGATACCATTACTGAATTTATTCTTCAACATCTGAGATATTTCCAAGATTTTTGCTGAAGTGAATGGCCTAAGGTACATTGAACAATTAGTCTTTATATTACAATTAAAATTCGAGTTGCCTGCTAGCAATATTATTGGAACTTGGTTAATCAGAAAATCATTATATGTGTCTGCGAATACTAAGTTGATATGGATTTTCATCAAGTATCGGCCAAATCAATCCAATAAATGAAGGTCTCAGCTCATACAATGAGAGCAAGTTACAGATAAGGTAATATAGGACATGTATAATGAAAGCTAAGCCCTACTCTGGAAAGTCCATAGCAATTTTCACCTCATTCTCAATTGAATATACCTATTTGTATATATAAAGAAGGAGTTTAAGGGTGTAATGAAAATGAAAAAGATGTACATCAAAATGTGTCAATTCAATGATTAATATTCATAAATACTTTTCGTCTTTTACAAGGTAAATTTTTCCTCATTCAAATTTTAAGAAAATATATTTATTCAATATAAAAATAAACAAAATTACATCAGGACTGGGAATAATTCAAAAAAATAATATATTACATGAGGTAATTTTCCAGAAGCAACACATATCATTCAACATGAAAAAAATTTGGACAAATATGAAAACTACTACAACGCTATTCCACAAATAAAAATAAATGAGTACATCAAATTACAAAAAAGAGACCAATCCCAAAAACGGAAAAATAATATATAATAAAACCTCATAAAAAACAAACAAATCATATAACATAAAATTATTAACAAAATGAAATATATTTCTGAAAAAACAAACAAAAATTTTACTTCTGGGAAATGTTTATAAATACTAATTAATATGGTTTCTTATTTTTCAATATTCATATAGAGAGTTCTTACTACTGTAAAACATGAAAATTGGATGAGAGATTTTTGAATCTCTACATCACAGATCGAATCTCCATAAACATTCGGAAACTAAAAATGATTATTAACAATTTTGACCACTCATATGGGCAAAGAACATTAGGCAGAGAAAGCATATAAGAATGGTTTATCTACGAATAAAAATTATACCTGATGGAAGAATGGTCATATCTAAACCTTCAATTTGTCAAATTTGTTAGGTTGCTGGAGAAAAGGAAAATATTAACGAATAATTAAATTGATCATTAAAATAAGTACATAGATTATTTATATGACGAACGAAACACTTAACACTTACAATTTAGAGTACATAATGCATGTGATATATTTTGCACGATATTGAAGGTGAAATTGATGATCTCAGTAGTTGAATGATAAGTTGTATGAATTCAAAAAAAAATTACGAAAAGCACTGCCGTGAAGGCAGGAGCTTTTGAGCGCTCGTACATCCACCTTGTAGGTAGATTCGCATTTTCCAGTTTTGGAAATCAATTGAAGGAATTTTTGACAGCTCTCAAATAAAATTTTAAACTTAGGCGAAACTCCCGACTTCATATTCGCGATCCAAACCCACCCTGAAAATTTCAAGTTCCTAGGCCTCTCCGTGCAAAAGTTACAATATTCTATGGTTTCTATGGTTCTGGTTATGCGATCTGGACAAAATATTGCTTCAATACATTATTCTCGATTAAAATACAAAATTTCATCTCGATCGAATCCGTAGTTCCGAATTTATCGAGAAAACGAAATTTCAAACGACCGTATTTACGGAACTCCTTGTATAATGTTGCTCATAGATGAACGTGATCACGACATTCGAGATCCACACCTATCCTGAAAATTTCAAGTCCCTAGGCGTTTCCATTCAAAAGTTACAATTTTCTATGGTTTCTATGGTTCTGGTCATGCGATCTGGACGAAATTTCACACGTAGCTTGAACACCTCATTTTCCATTTGAGTGCAAATTTTCATCTCGATCAAATCTGTAGTTTTCAAGTAATCAGGACAACAAAATTTCAAACGGCCATATTTACGGAACCCCTGGTGGAATTCTGCCCATTAACGAACTTAACTGAGGCATTTGGGATCTGAACCTACACTGAAAATTTCAAGTCTCTAGGTTGATCCGTTCGAGAGTTATCGTGCTGACGGACGGACGGCCGGACGGCCGGACGGACGGACGGACGGACGGACGGACGGACGGACAGACTCGAATTTTCCGACGGATTCGTCATCAGTGAGTCGAACATAGTCGATTGAGACCATTTTCGGCTCAAAATTCGAAAAATACAGACATCGTGACGAAATGATATAGCCCTCGTGTAAGTAGTACGAGCGCTCAATAATTCACAATTTACACTCACATTGGCTGATGTGGATAGGGCAGTATCAAGATTGCTTTATCGAAATTCTTGTATGGCTGACGGATTATTCTGGATAAAATTCTGCAATGTTCTTCTAGTTTTTGCCATTCTTAGGTTATATGGTAATCTTGGTCAATCCAGAAACTAGGAAAACCTAACACGTACACTTTTAGCACCTGATACTCAGTCTTTACAGTGAAAACATATACTACTATTATCGCACTCGATAGTTAAGGGGATTAAGAGGACCGACATTTTACGTCATCTCAGGGTACTAACGGAAAAGGTCAAGAGTATAGAGTATGGCATTTTTGAAAACTCAATCGAATTATCTTTGAAACAAGGTGTCACTCAACCCACCTTCCCATTTAAGATTTCAGGGGTTGTAGTCATCATGCTCACTGGGTTCTCCCCCTAAGAACCAAAGTTCACATCTTTCTTAATTTTTTCTGATTCTGCATTGACACACTGTTTATGTTACATAGTAAATATATAGCTGACACATCGCCAATACGAAGTATGGACGTAGTTTTGATACATCCCAGATTCGTCGCAAATTTTGGATCAGATACTTATTTGGAGCAAAGAAATGATACATCACAATGTTCTTTCTTTGATCTCTCCAGGTGACCATGAAGATGAAGCTGATGATAACTTCACCACAGAAATATTATATCCTGAAAATGTTATATGATGTGGTATGAAAGGATAAAATTTCGAATAAATAAAGGTATTTTATTAATAACTTATTTCACATTACAATCTCCTCCAAGACTAATTTTTCTTATGACTCATTCACATATTGGATGTTACGTGGAATTTCCTATTGTTAAATCATTTCAGTTCTGTTGTCCTTGTCCACCCACTAAGAGTTTGCATTGCTGGTAACGTTGGCCGAAGACATCAGGAAGTGTTTGACCTTTACAACCGTAACCTCCGTGTTTGTGGATCAGGGCGAAATCGTCACAGTCGATTCTGTTGTCGCCATTGCAATCCTTCAAAAAATGGAAAATATTTTTATTATTAAAGGTGATAGAATTTGCTTTAGTTCCATTATTGATATCTTTTGACCTTTTGGTATTATCTTGTCTTTGATGTGATCCTAAAGTTATTAGGTTATAAGGTCAATATTCTGCATGATAACAGATGATTTCTACGAAATTCCTCAAATGATTAACAATAATAAAAATATTTATATTCCTATTTCAAGCTTGACATGGAGGCAGGTTTCCTTTCCCCACAAATAACCATATTACAACCATTCACAGAATTTTCTTTGGACATACCTGTTGGAATTTCTGCATGTATCCTTGGACAGCTAAGGCCGAACAATAAGTATCAGAAGCACAGTGTGCGTAAGCCTGTGGTGCATCGGATGCCTCATTGTTCACAGTCGGCTTTCCAGCATCAGCCCAGTACGCCCAAGTTATCCTGAAGGGACCACAAACATTGCCAGAACACTGACCGCTGATATCACAGTTAGAACTCGCTTCACAAAGACATCCCAAGCACTGTTGGGTTACTGGAAGGTCTTCAGAGAAAACTCCTAAGAAAAAAAAAAGATTTATTTAGATCCTCTTCGTACTATATTTTCAGCTCGACACCATGTGACCTAATTTCTCAAATGTCAAGAATGCGATGCAAACAGTTGTGGCAATTGATAGTCTTAAGGTCTTAAAATGGTAATGAATTTTTAGCACCATATATCATCCGAAATGATTCATTTATTACTTGGAGAAACTGATGTTTACAATTTCAACAAAGATACCTAGGTCAATGCTACGGAGAGTCACCTTGTGTCTACCCACTTGGTATTCCATTGTCAACACATCGTCCTGGTTAAAATTCACACATAAGAAGGTATGGCGTCATCGAAGAAATTCTAGCGGATATTTGTGCCGAAGAAGTCATTATTTCCGAAAGGTAATTGTTTTGTTTCTATATTTTTTGAAGAGTTTGGGATCCTCTTGGGAAGTTCAAGAAAGAAGGTACTACAGGATTTTCACACCGTCTATCTATAGGGCTCAATTCTAGACGGATCTGTAACACCTATAAGGAAAAACCTATAAGTGTTTCAGACGATGCAGCTCCGACACACACTACAAGCTACGGATTCTCCTATAGACAGGGCCGTATCTAGGTACTATTGCGCCTGTGGCAATATATTAGACAGCGCCCCCCCATTTGCGTGAATTTTTTTCATCCATCATATCTTCTTATACCTAGTATTTTTTTTTCATAATGCCTGAGTTTCAAAATAATACACATTTTTATGGAAATTTTTTTTTATTAAGAACATTGAAATACACATTTTAAATGAAATCCATAAAAATAAAACAAATTCTGAGAAAATAAAATGAAATATTCATATTTATGTAATAAATACGAACATTTATCTTAAAAAATATAAATTCTTCAACTTAAAATTTAAAAATACATACTGCTAACGTAAAATAAAATTTTTTTTGTAAGTTGACTAGAAAACAATAATAGATAATCACAATCTCTTAAAAAAAAACCGCAAACTTAGCATACAAATACTATTTTATAATCATTCGAAACACGTACACTAATAGTTTCGTACAGGGCCCGATGTTACAATATTCAAGAAGTCCATTCGTGAAGTATAAAAAAATCACTAGAATAATCTTTGCCAGATGTGATTGAAGATTCAATGTAAAGTAACACTAAAATTTGAGTTTTATCAGATTTCAAAATAAGACGCTCTGAGAAGTGAGAACTCAAGTTTGAAAATCCATATTTTCCGCAATGAACCGAACATATTTCTTCTTGAATTGAAAGGAAAAGTATTATTATGTTAAAATACGAATAATTGAATATATCCGATGCCAGAATAATGTCATAAAAAAAACAAATACTTAGTACAACTCACCTTCAATAGCACAATTTATAATGCTTGAATCCAAAAGCACAATGGAACAAAGAAGTCAGAATATAAAAAAAAACTCAAAACTTATAACACTTCAAATCTGGATACACACTAAACGAACATTGAAATTTAAATTTTTTGCTCTTCCCTTCACAATTGAAAGAAATCAATATTTATGTAGAATAGAATAAGATTCCCCAATTTTTCTCCCACTTCTTGAGCTCAATTTTTGGCAATACAAATCGTTTTTAAAATAACACAGATGTGGCCTAAAAATCTCAACAAATCGATCATTATGAACCATCATCATCAAAGAAGCCGCCCTTCAAAACAAGCTGGATGCGATAAGGAATGTTGTGTAAGCAACTCATAGAAGGGCTGTGCTTGGAATCGCATGACGATATTGCCGATTGTAATATTTATGATCAGAGTGCGGCATCTTTGAAAATTTTTTATAACAACTGGACCATATTTCTCGTATTTCTGACCTAATTGCATTCTCATTCTGTTTTTTGAATGTCAATGTTTTGAAATGTTGTGACCGAATTACTTCTTACGTAACCGTGTTGTCATCTTTCGAATTAATATTTTTTTCTTGGCGCTTCTATTTTTTTATTTTCGATATTTTTTGGCGCCCCTTCGGACCTTGCGCCCGTGGCAAGTGCCACCCTTGCCACGCCCTAGATACGGCCCTGCCTATAGATTCGTAAATATACACGAGTGCTTGGGAGGTGGTAATGAGGCTTACAGGTAACATTAATTCCTGTTTTATGTCGTTTTACGAGTTTTCAGTGAAGATATTTCGAGCCAACATTGTTGGCAGGTGTGCCATCGGAAGAGTATTTTATTTTTAAAATTTGTTTTTCAGAAAATATATGAAAGTAATGAATAATATTTTGGCTGTTTATTCAATTCAAACGAAATGAAAAAAAAAAATTTTTCTTCAGAGAAATTGTTCCTAGATAATCTGATAAGCAGCAGCAATTATTTTTCAGGAAAATAGTTCCTCTTTTATTTCGTTTAAAGATAAACAGCCAAAATATTATTCATTCTCAATTATTCGGGCTCGAATAGAGGTTGAATAGCTGAAACCCGTACTTTCACATGTGACAATTGCAAGGATCGCCTATGTGACATGTTTGGTTAGGGTTGGGGGGTCAAGGAATCTTTTCATGAACCTGCAGAGAAGTAGGGACGGTGGCTTTTGGAGTGGAAAAATTTCGTTTATATGAAAATAAAAGAGATGATATAAATCAATCAGACTAATAGACTTTGGAGCAATCTGTACTTAATTTTTTCAATTCAAGTATGATAGGTGATAATTCAATACATGTAAATTTAGGATAAATTTGTCTTCAAATTATCAATAAGATGATAACCGCTTTAATTTAATAGGTGAGAACTAACATAAAACCAGTGGAAGTAAAATAGTAAATTCAGGAATTAAATTAGAAAAATTAAAAGAGATAAACTAATAGCAAGCCAACAAAACAATTCATGCATGTATCCCAGAGACCTAATTTATCATTTGCACCTGTAGATCGGTTTCGATCTATATCAGATCTCGTCAGTACAGTTAGCAAAATGACAAATTTGGAGGTCACTGGGATACATGAATTGTTTTGTTGGCTTGCTATTAGTTCGTCAAGTATAATTTTTCTAATTTCATTCCCGAATTTGATAATTTCAGATAAACAGCCGTATATTATTCTAGTAAAATAGTAATGCTAGTTCTTCCTTCTTCTATACCTATAGGGGATAGAGAACTATGGCTCTTTACTGCTTTTCACAATATCTCGAGAGAAAGCCTTCGATATACTTTAAACATCTACCATGAATGTCATAGAAAGAATCTCAAAAGGAATATTAAGATGTCCTTCTAGTTATCGTACCTCTAATTCCCACTCCATAAGAACAGCAAATATAATTTATAGTTTTTTTTCTTGATATAAGAGCTAATTCATAAATCCCAGAAATTGGAATAGAATGAAAACAAAATATATCAAGATGTACCTTTGAAGATAAAATTTGAGAAGAATATACAAAAAAAATATTCGAAAAAAATGAGTAATGATGTTCCTCAAAATGTTCCTTCTATTTCTCTAGGACGAAGAACTTGTGAAGAATATATGAAAAAATATTCGAAATAATGAATGAATAAACGTTTTAATAATTCATCAGTGATTAATACAAAATGAAATTGTATAATCATAACTTGTCATTTTGTCAATGTCAAATGATATTTCACCTGAACCATTTCAGATTTTTGCCTAAAAAAATACAGGCTGAGGATTTTTGATTGAAAGAATTAGGAAGAATGTAGACTGTTAGATCCCTTGAGATTATGTCGACATGTAGAAAATCATAATGTTGAAACCAACCAATTCCTTTTTGAGCGCTCGTTCTACTTACACGAGGGATATATTATTTCGTCTCGATGTCTGCATGTTTCGAATTTTGAGCCAAAAATGGTCTCAATTGACTGACTGATGACGAATCCGTCGATAAATTCAAGTCTGTCTGTCCGTCCGGCCATAAGCAAGATAACTCTCGAACTGAACAACCAAGAGACTTGAAATTTTCAGTGTGGGTTCAGTTCCCGAATGCCGCGGTTGAGTTCGTTATGGGCAGAATTCCATCAGGGGTTCCGTAAAAATGGCAGTTCGAAGTTTTGTTCTCCTGATAACTTCGAAACTACAGATTCGGTCGAGCTGAAATCTCGCATTCAAATGGAGAATGACGTGTTCAAGCTACATGCAAAATTTTGTCTATATCGCATGACCAGAACCAAAGAAACCATAGAAAATTATAACTTTCGAACGGAAAGGCCTAGGGAGTTGAAATTTTCAGGATAGGTGTGGATCTCGAATATCGCAGTCACGTCTATCAATGAGCAAAATTAGACTAGGTGTTCCATAAATATGGTCGTTCAAAATATTTAGTGTTAGTTAGTGTTCTTGATGATTTCAAAACTACTGATTCGTGACGAAATTTTGTATTTTAATGGCGAATAATATATTAAAGCTACTTTTTGTCCAGATCGCATGACCAGAACCATATAAACCATAGAAAATTATAACTTTCGAACGGAGAGGCCTAGGGACTTGAAATTCTCGGGGTAGGTTTGGATCTTGAATGTCGCGGTCACGTTAATTAATGATCAAAATAAGACTGACAGTTCCGTAAATATGGCCGTTCAAAAAATGTTTTCTCCTGATCATTCCGAAACCATTGGTTGGATTGGAATGAAAGTTTGCACATGGATGAAGAATAATGTATTCAAAAATTCACGTGCGAAATTCTGTCCAGATCGCATCACCAAGACCATAGATACCGTAGAAGATTCTAGCGAAAATTATCGGGAGAAAAATGGGTCACCTATCAAACATTTTTTCAATTGGTTTCTAAAACTGAAAAATGCGAATCAGGTGGATGAACGAGCGCTCATAAGGCAGTGCTTTCCACAATTTTTTTTTCAACTTTTTGTTTATCTCATCAATGAATTCAAATTTTTTTATTTTTTTGAATTACCTTCGAAATCATTATACAAGGTGAATAATCATATCTCTTTATCCCAAATATTTATTAAATAAATAAAGATGTTCAACAATGCCACTCATTCGGCATTGGTTGTAAGTCTTTTGATTAATTTGCATTGAATCATTGCTTCTATTGTAACTTCTTCGAAATTAATTCTTCTCTAGTACCTCTTGTTCTCAAGCGCTTATCATTCATCATTACTATACTACCTTGATGTTAATAATACCTTTCCAATTAGAATAGCATCTTAAGAAGCCACAACCGACCATATTATTAGTATTTATACTTTATTGTGTGTATACATTCCTCACTTGCCAGAAATTGTATATTATATGAGCGAATTTTACTTGAGGTTTTTATCCCACTTTTGCGAGCTTGTTTGAATTCTTCGTCAGAGCGGTCACCCAACAAGGTACTTCAAAAGTAGCGAAAATACAGGCGAATGTTATAGGTTTAATTTGAAAAATTTATTGTCGAACCATTATCCGATATAATAAGCGAAGGTTTACTCCTATTAGTTCTTGATTCTAAAATTTTGAGAATTCGGGGACATGTTTAATTAGGATTTAGCTCATCTATGATTTGTTTTTCCGAGAATGAGTTGGGATATTTTGTGAAATATTTTCGAGACAGAAAAGAAAAGAAGTAATTTTAATTGATAGTTATAAAGACAGAGAGCATAGTACAAGCATCAATGAAATAATAAATTACTAGTGTTCCCAGTAACTAATTCTGGAAAAAATCATGCCACTAAAATTTAATAGGTTATTCTTCTTCAATCAGTTTATTTTCAGAATCAATAATTATATGAGATGACTTATAATTTGGCAAACCTCTTATTATGCAAATTCGAATCTTTCGAGCAAAATACAATCCGCAATTTGGGCCAAAAAAAAGAGACAGCATTGGCTGGAGCTGGAGCTAAATAATTCTATTTACAAGAAGTTGTCAAAAGACAAATGTTTAGGTGTGTACGATTAAATTTCAAGGACAACAAGAACAATAGAAATATTCAACAAATATCCCGGATGTCAATTTGGAATTATTTATAGACTAATATGTTTAACTATACGAATGTCACGATAATGGTGATTTCCTCTCATCTTTATATGAACAAGCTGATTTCAAAGATGCTATTATGAAGGTGCATATAAGAAAAGGTCCAGTATAAAATAAATGAAAAATTGTTTTCATCAGGTCAAGAAACATCAGATAATTGAATGGAAACTGAAATATAAAAAAATTAAAATACCAGTTATTTATGATGAATATGCTGCTTGTTTTTCTATAAGAATTGTAAAACAATTTTAGTTGATGAAGAGCCCCTTTATGCATGATATTTCATTAAATTGTCATTGCCATGGTAAGTTAAACTTACAAATACAAAAACAAATAATGAGAGTTACCGCTTTCATGATTACTATAAAACAAGAGACAAGAGAGTGAAAGTCTTCCGGGAAATCGATAGATTGAAGTCCCATATATAATATTATACATATTCCACAGAGAAATGAATTTCCTTTATATATTCCCCTGTGAACCACCGGATACAGAAAATGCCAAAACGGTATTTTTATGGGTTTGTTGCCTTCACCTTCTTCATCCAGCTGGTGCAGAAACAAGTTATTCAAGAGATGTAAAATGAATCTGTTGCCAGACATAAAATAAAACTTGTTTGCGATTCCTGCGGGATTTGAATAGGTTACAAAAATATCGGGGATGAGTAAACAGAAAAGTGAAGTTATATCGCAGTTGTTGGCTGTAATAAGATAATTTGTATCGAAAATCATATTTCATATATGCCAGACTTTTGGAGAGGCCGCAGCGCAAGAGATTCTGATGCATCAAATAAAAAATTGAGATAAATGGGCGAGCGACCCAAGCTAAACCTTGATAGTTGACAGAATAGAATAGCATATAATAGAAAACTATTATTTTCTTTGTCTCAATCTGAAATACAAAAATTCGAAAAAAGCACTGACGTGAAGTCTCTGGAGCTTTTGCGCGCTTATTCCTGTGTACCAAAACAGTGATTTGATCAGGACTGAGCCCTGAATCAATATTCATCGTCGGTATGACAAAAACTGTCATTTTATTTTTATAAACTGCAATATATGGAATCACCGAATTAGATTGAAAATATCAGAAGAACTCAATTTTTTTTACATACAAACTGCCAAAAAGCTTGATTGCCAAATATCGATACCCCATATGTATAATCAGATAATTTCAGCAGGATATTTTCTGATATGATCCCTCAAATGAATATCAATTATATTAGGAAATTGGATAGAATATAAAATAAAGTCATATATATAAGTCTAAAACCTATATGAGAATGAAAGACTCCACCTATCACTTCGGGTTCATCCCTCCGAATAATTTGTAATTCAAAGAAGAGCAATACATAACACCATGTAATGTTTAATTGGTTGATATTGGTGTCAATATGATGTTGAAGAAATCAATTGAATAATACCACAATTAGGCCCCAAGTTATTCCCAACAATTTGTATGCATATTAGTCTGTTTGTTATTAGCAAATGCAGTAAAACAGGAATCAAAGTGTCATTAACATTGTGTTGATGAAGGAATATCATAAGAATACATAACTAATAAAAGGTTCCCTCCAAGTGAACAATATTGAAAAACTTTACAGATTTGTCGTGATCATCAATTATTTACCTGCAACGCAAAGTACCAAAACACCGAAAATATATAACTTATCCATATTTGAAAAAAAAAACTCTTGTCCACCACACACTGACAAAGAACTAACTGAACGTCTATCGTCAATAAAGAGTTAATTTATACTGAAGGTGCTGTATCTATATAAGATTAACAAGACAACCCACTACTATCCAATATTCTTTTCGTGCTAAACCAGTTCTCCATAAACTTACTCGAGAAAGAAAGAAACAGCAACAATTTCTGAGATTTCAAGTTTTCCAATCAGGAGACAAATCCTTGTTCAGTGTCAAGTTCTTCGATATAAATCAAATTAGCTTGGAAGATTCGGAGGTAGTTTCCGAAAAGATTGTTTATCAATTTGAAGTTAGCTGTAGATAACCGGCGTACGAGTTCCTTGTTGAGTCTTTTTGTTCAGAGAAAACTTCTCAGATTTTGCTTTTGATAATTTACATATATGTCCGTGTTTTACGAAATTGGAAGAATCTGGAAGATTGCTTGGTACCGGATCTACTGAGGGTTTTCCTAGTAATATGACTCAGGGTCCTTGCATTGTATGGAAATATATAGAGTAACTGGTTCTTGAAATTATTAGGAAACTATTTTGTTTGTCAAGGCTAAGAAATCGAAGATACGACCACCTTAGAATTTTTGGGATACTTGACACAATTTGAATGAGTCACTAAAGGGGTGATCGGGAAATCTAAGGAACGAATAAAAGTATTGAACCCTTGCGCAAGAAATATCCCAATTCCTTCCCAAAAAACTTGGCCCAAAGGCGATGAATATGCTTTTTGAGCGCTCGTACTACTTACACGAGGGCTATACCATTTCGTCACGATGTCTGTATTTTTCGAATTTTGAGCCGAAAATGGTCTTAATCGACAAGGCTCGACTCACTGATGACGAATCCGTCAAAAAATTCGAGTCTGTCCGTCCGGCCGGCCGTATACACGATAACTCTCGAACGGAATGTCCTAGAATCTTGAAATTTTCAGGGTAGGTTCGAATCTCGAATGCCGCGGTTAAGTTCGTTATGGGGCAAAATTCGCCCAGGGGTTCCGTGAATATGGCCGCTCGAAATTTTGTTCTCCTGATTACTTCGAAACTACAGATTTGATCAAAGTGAAAATTTGCACTCAGTTGGAAAATGGCGTGTTGAAGCTACTTGCAAAATTTTGTCCAGATCGCATAACCAGAACCATAGAAACCATAGAAAACTATAACTTTTGAACGGATAGGCCTAGGGACTTGAAATTTTCAGAATAGGTGTGGATATCGAATGTCGTGTTCAAGTTCAACTTTGAGCAAAATTAGACTAGGGGTTCTGTAAATATGGTCGTTTGAAATTTAGTTTTATTGATCATTCCAAAACTACGGATTCGATCGTGACGAAATTTTGTATTTTAATGGAAAATGATATATTCAAGCTACATTTTTTCCATGCCGTATGACTAGAACCATAGAAAGAATTATATCTTTCGAACGGAAAGGCCTAGGGACTTGAAATTTTTAGGGTAGGTTCGGATGGCGAATTTTGCAATCACGTTCATCAATGAGCAAAATTAGACCAGGGGTTCCGTAAATATGGCCGTTCAAAATATTTTTTTCTTGATAATTCCGAAACTACTCATTGGATTTGAATTAAATTTCGCACATAGATGAAGAATAATGTATTCAAACATACGTGGGAAATTTTGTCCAGATCGCATTACCAAGACCATAGATACCGTAGAAAATTCTAGCGAACTATCGCTTGGTCACCTAAAGCACTGACGTGAAGTCTGGATTTTCGCCTTATTTTGAAATTTTTTTTGACAGCTGTCAAAATCTTTCCAATTTGTTACTGAAACTGGAGAATGCGAATCTACCTATAAGGTGGATGAACGAGCGCTAAAAAGCTCCTGACTTCACGGCAGTGCTTTTCGTCATTTTTTTCTATAGCTATAATGTTAAAATGTTGTTATAGCAACTCTTTTGAGTAGACAAAATATCACTTCAACCGTAAGGGTAGATAAAGTAGCACTTTAATAGCAATGAGGGTAGATAAAATGTTTCAACTTTTTTTGTTCAATTAAATTTAAAAATTCAAACACTTCGAAAGATTTACAAAAAGTGTAATTTTACGATTAAAATTATTAGAAACATCTATATTTGGAACACAACAATTTTATCTACATGTACTTCTTTGTATCTATACATATTTTGATTATACCTTCCTAGCTGAAGATATTTTTCAAAGAAACCAGACGCTATACAGCATATGAGCGTGGAAGAAATCACTGAGATATGAGAAATTAATTCTCATTGGCCAATTTTCACTTTTGGATTGAATTATTGAATTGAACAGTAGCGATCTTTAGAACCAGGGATCCCTGGAATTGAGTCCAATATTGTTTTATTGTTATCCGAAAATAAAAAGGCTATTAATTATTATAATAATTGGGTGATGACTATTGCAGCCCCCTCTACAATGTGTTTTTCTTCACTGAACATCTGACCTAATTGGTAGGTATGGAATACAATTTTGTGTTGCAGTAGTTCATTTTCCTCTTCAAATTCATTGAATTCAAATTCCGAAATGTAACTGCAATTTCGTTATTTCCATCAGTTCAGTAAGTTCAGTTAGTACCTCGGTTAGTACAGTGTTCACTATTTGAATGAATATTTATATATTTCAACAGTTGATATGCGTTTGCCAAATATGTTACAGTGTATTCAGTGTATTTAAGTGAGTACCTATAATAACTTCAATTCAATATTTCCTTGCAAAAAATTGTATTTCGTGAAATGATCCCATTATATCTAACTATGTTGGATATTATCAATATATACTGACGGACTGATTGATAATAGGTACCTAAACACAACAAAAACTGAATCTATATAGGTTTGTATATACCTACCATGAAAAATGTAAGGTATCATAAACCTGTAAAATCAAATTATTATTTTTTTATTGAACCAATGTTAAATATGGTTTGCTATAAATGTTTATATGAATAACTCGTACATGCAAAGAACATCAAGATGTTTGGCCACCAAATGTTCTTATGACATAATAAAATAACAGGGCATATACTGCAATAGATATTGGAGAATCATAACTGTTTCAGTGACAAACATTGCTATCTGATGTTCTGTCCTTTGGTCTGAAAATATTCAAGAAATCGCACGATTCCGAACCATTTTTGATCAAATTAATTCAATTGAGGAAATGTTCGGGTGGCCAAAACTACTTCTGTAAAATCTCAATATAATGTGGTTGACTGCGGCTTTCTATTTATTCAAAAAATTGAGAATATTAGAAGTTATAATAGTGAAACAGTTTTTAAGATTCAATTCATTTATTTATTGTTTATGCTTATACAATTATACAATTATGGTAAATATAAATAACGAAAAAATTAAAATATCACAAAGGTCAAGTTAAAATAATATACCTAGGAATAATTTTCTACCTATTACATTCTTCATATTTTTACATTAATTAGCATCCAAAGCGTATAGGTAGCGTAAGAGAGACATTAAGGTATAGTAAGTTCAGTAACTAGAAAAATAAAATTGACTTTTTTGGTAACAAGCAACTACAACAGATTATAGTCATCTATTAAATTGTGATTGAATAATAATAAACAAATCACGAAAATGAAATCACAACAATATATCGATTTTAAAGCTCAAATTTCACCATATTCGAAAGTTCATATAAAAGAACTGAATAATAAATTCATCTCTAATTTTCTTTGGAATGATCATAAAAGTAAATAGTCATTTAGCACATAGTGAATAGAATAAATATACAGAAGGAACAAAATTCACCATTAGATTTTAAAAACTGAGTATAATTATGTGAAGATATTGAATAAGATTATGTTTGTTAGGGATTCAACGAATATGTTTATTCGGATTACATTTATACATTTCTATACATCAAGATGTCGATTATATTAAATGTTTTCATCTATTTTCCTTAGTTCTCCACAATGAAAAAAATATTCTTCCTTCCACCAGGGGGGACTAAAACTGGTATTTTTCTAAGACACGTCTTTCAAAAAGTTTGGTCAGATAAACTATCATTCAAAACAGAATAAACTCCAACCTAGCTGCCTGAGCAGCAACAATAGTGTTCTGCTATTGACATCCTGTACATTACACATCAGCAGTTATCTCTTCTTGAGTGAAAAAGCTAGCTTTATAGTGGGTTTAACCTTTAACTTTCGAACAACTTTCGCATTGCTTTTTTCATTATTATAATCGAACTGACACAGAGGATAAACTAGGCCTCGAAATTAGGTTGCCAGGAAATCGAGTAAAAATACTTCGATGGATGAAGTCTTCTCTTTTTCTTAGTGTTGCGTGGTTTGTAGACTTCGTCATTTTTTATACACAATTTTATGTTGTTTTTTTTTACTTTCCTTCAGGAATCAAGTCATTATGAATGTTTTGTCGTTTAAGTTCATGAAAATCATTCAAATAGATACAAAAAGCCTTCATCGGAAATTGAACAATAATATGAATACCAAAGATTTCCCACAAATCAATCAACATCTTAAAAAGGAATTAATCCAATTAGGTGTATATAACTCTTGATCTATTTGCTATTTTTCCCAATAAACTTTGAATTATTGATTTGTTGTCAAGCAAATGATTGAATCATTATTATCATGAATTTATTTATTATCTTGTAACCCTTAGTTTGGCATGTAAATTACTCGATTTCATGGATCGCCTGGTATAGTTACACATTCGAAAAATCTTGAACTGGCTTATGCAATAAGTAGTTACCATTATTTTAAATTACCGTCTAGAAGCGTTATATACTTGTGTTACAAATTTTTAAACACCAATGACTTCAGTTAATAATCATTTCGTAACCTTATAAAATAAATAAATATATCGTACAATATCAACTTGATCGCTAAAAATCGAATTGTTCAATTACACCTCTGTGATCCTTCTGAGAATTACCAACGAAAATATAAATTCGAATAAAGGAAAAAATTCTGTAATACATTGTATAATGACTAGAACGTTCACACTTATCTAATTTGAAGATAGTAAGTAAATATGAAATCCTTACTGATTCTTGAAAACTCTGTACAGTAACACCACATAGTCTCTCATTTTCGAATCTTCATCAATGGGAATGAATGGGATTTTGAATAGTTGACCTGTGGTTCATTCCACTACACCTTGGTGTCAATATTCCTAATGTCTAAATATACATTTAAATATCTCCACTTGAAAACCGAAAAAACTGTAGTGGTGAAATTATACTAAGATGTGGGTTATACGTTTAGCAGCATTTCACGTCGGCATATTAACGTGTTGTCTAAAAAGATATCTTCAATAAACCAGTATGGATTCCATATTTAGTAAATCTCATTTACTCACAGTATTCTCGTTTGTTTCTTGGATATTTCGTGGTTGCCTTCTGGCTGATTTCGACCTTATCTGACCGGCTAGAAGGGGGTTTATAGCGTACAGCCAGTCATGCACATCTTTTTCATGCAGCGTTTGCAGGAGGTAACCCCGATGTTTGCTAATCACACTGAAAGTATTGGGGAGTTGCACATTCCTGGATTGCTCTTCGGAATACTCCACTTGAGCTGTTGCCAAGTTTATGAGTGCCCTTTCAACTGGGTCCTTCTCATCCCTGAAGATGAATACATAAGGTCGTCGTACAGACTGGAAATGAAAAACCTTTTGAATTCCGTTGAACTGTTGTAAAGTAGCAATCTATTCAATTATGGCCCAGTTCTCAAATTGAAAAAAAAATTAGATCATAAAAAGCACTGACGTGTAGTCAGGAGCTTTTGAGCGACCGTTCATCCACCTTCTATTGAAAATTGTCAAAAAAATGACAGCAGCTCTTTGCCAATTAGGCAGCTGTTACAGGAATATAAGGATTTTTTTTCGATAATTCGCTAGAATCTTCTACGGTTTCTATGGTTTTGGTAAGGCGATCTAGACAAACCCTAGTCTAATTTTGCTCATTGACAAATGTGACCTCGACATTCGAGATCCAAACCTACCCTGAAAATTTCAAGTCCCTAGGCCTTTGCATTCGAAAGTTTTAATTTTCTATGGTTTCTATGAATCTGGTCAAGCACGTCATTCTCCATCTGAGTGCAAAATTTCATTTCGATCGAATCAGTAGTTTCGAAGTAATCAGGAATCCAAAATTTCGAAGGGCCATATTTACGAAACCCGTGTCGAATTTTGCCCAATAACGAACTTGAACGCGGCATTCGAGATTTGAACCTACCCTGAAATTTTCAGGTTTCTCGGTCGTTCCGTTCGAGAGTTATCGTGTATACGGACGGACAGACTTGAATTTTTCGACGGATTCGTCACCAGTGATTCAAACCTTGTCGATTGAGACCATTTTCGGCTCAAACTTCGAAAAATACAGACATCATGACGAAATGATATAGCCCTCGTGTAAGTAGAACGAGCGCTCAATTATAGAAACACTGACGTGAAGTCGGAAGATGACAAATACTGTCATTTTATTTTTATAAACTTCAAAGAATGGAATCACCGAATTATAATTGGATCAGAGAAACTCATATTTTTAACATGGAAGAGCTAGAGAGCTGAATTTCTGCATGATTAATTTTTATCTATGCTTCATATGAACACACCAAATTATGCATATTCTGAAATATTGAGAAACAAAATTGAGATGGTTATATCTTCGGAATCGGAATTAATTCAAATAGTCGGGAATAGAGATTATTTCTTTTGGCCTAGCCGAAACAAGAAAAAAATCGAAGTCGTGGGACACCTAGAAATGTGTAGAATTAAGGAATTGATTCGAGTATTTGTTTAGTCTACTCGTTAAGCGTTGAAATGTTGATAACCCAAACTAAAGAGTTCTGAAGGGCCCATAAATAAAGTGCCTAACGCGCGTTTAATGGCCAAAAAAATGAAGTGTTGTGATATTTATAATTTCCCTTCGTCGATTTTAAGAATTAGGCACTTAATTAAGTGTTTAGATGGAAAATTTCACATCCTACCACCACTGTCGGAAATGTGAGAGGTGATTGGTTTCAGACCAATAATTGCCGATTTTTGGTTCACGAACCCCCGTAACGTAATAGAAGGGATGATTGGTTTAACGGAAAAAAACATCATTTGGAACCACCTAGGGTTGGGAATTTTTTGGAGACGATAAAAGATCAGAGATAGGCAGTGGTTTGGGAAACGCGGTCGAAAGAGGTTTTAAGGGCTCTATCAACAGTGGTTTTTGGGACTCTATCAGGAGTGGTTATTCGTGACTAGGTGGTTTGCGGGAGTCGGACGGAAAAAGTTCTTTCGAGGGGAAAGAACACGTAATTCGGGAACTTGTTCGAGTTAATAATAAAATTCCGGAGAAAAATCAGAAAGAACATAGCTTTTCGAGAACTAGGCACGAATAGCTCTCAAAGAAAAATAACACGGAATCTATCGGGAATTTAGTTGAGTTAAGAAGCGAAAAAAATTATATCGAAACGCCGAAAGAAAGTACGCCAAGGTTCTGTGTCGCAGTGAACTCTCGGCTTTATTAAGTGGGAACAACACAATTTCGACAAGGGCAGGAAATCACCCCCCCCAGTGGCGGAGTATAAGACGCATGGCATTATTTGAGTTTTACTAGTCCCGAGTCTTGAAACCTCTCATTCAAGATTGAATTACTCTTGAAATTCAAAGTTATTTGGATCATTGTTATTCTGAGATAACTAATCAAACATTGATTTGACATCTGAAAATTTTTTCGAGATTTATTCGTTCTGGTGAAGGTAGAATGCGTGTCTTTGATATATTAGTGTACAGTTTGTAATGAATCATTATATATTTTTTTTCAATGAATACTTTTTGAAATTTTATGTCTCATTTTTATTCACCAGTTGGAGTTTTCAGGGAAAATACAGTAAACTCGTTGTTTTTGAGCGCCCGTACTACTTACACAAGGGGTATATCATTTCGTCCCGATGTCTGTATTTTTTCGAACTTTGAGCCGAAAATGGTCTCAATCGACTAGGTTTGACTCACTGATGACAAATCCGTCGAAAAATTCGAGTCTGTCCGTCCATCCGTCCGGCGGCCGTATACACGATAATTCTTGAACGGAACGACTTAGAAACTTGAAATTTTCAGGGTAGGTTCGAATCTCAAATGCCGCGGTTGAGTTCGTTATTGGGCAAAATTCGACCATGGGTTCCGTAAATATGGCCGTTCGAAATTTTGTTCTCCTGATTACTTCCAAACTACTGATTCGATCGAGGTGAAATTTTGCACTCAGATGGAAAATGACGTATTCAAGCTACAAGCACAACTTAGTGTTCTTGATAATTTCAAAACTACTGATTCGTGACGAAATTTTGTATTTTGATGGCGAATAATATACTAAAGCTACTTTTTGTCCAGATCGCATAACCAGAACCATAGAAAATTATAACTTTGTAATGGAAAGGCCTAGGGACTTGAAATTTTCAGGGTGTGTTCGGATCGCAAACTTCGCGGTCACGTTCATCAATGATCAAAATTAGACCGAGGGTTCCGTAAATATGGCCGTTCAAAATATTTTTTTCCTGATAATTTCGAAATTACTCATTGGATTGTAATGAAATTTTGCACATAGATGAAAAATAATGTATTCAAACTACGTGGAGAATTTTGTCCAGATCGCATTACCAAGACCATAGATACCGTAAAAAATTCTAGCGAATTATCGAAAAAAAATCGCCTGAAGCACCAACGGTCTGGAGTTTCGCCTTAGTTTGAAAATTTTTCAATTTGTTTCTAAAACTGGAAATTGCGAATCTACCTACAAGGTAGATGAACGTGCGCTCAAAAGCTCCTGACTTCACGGCAGTGCTTTTTATAATTTTTTTAGTTTGAAGTATCTACATACGCATCTACGCATCTAGAGTATTACAATAAAACTGGGCACACTCAGATCTTGAACGTATCCTGAAATTTCAAAAGCTCTAGGACTTTCCTTTCGAGAGTTATGGTGTTTAGGGCCGGACATCTGAGATTCCAACCTAATCTGGTCTCAAAATAAAAAAATTACAAACATTACCCGTTGTTGTGATGTATACGACTACGACTCCATTTTTATAACTGGCAAACCTTCAGCTTTTAAAATGACATATAATGTGGGTGCGTTCGATATTTGAAGTGTGTTACACAGGCGCATACTTTTGAAAACTCAATTTGAAAGACCCTTTATAATACAAGCACGTTTGAACTAAATTAACGCGATTGTGTTTCCTTGGTTAGGTGAGGTTAGGTGAATCAACTCTGAAACTGGGTAGATGGCTGTAGCCCGAGATATATCTCGACCATCTCGAGACAGAAGGGGGAATTAGGTCATCAAGTCGTGATGCACGAACCACCCTCAAATTTCAATACTTATAATTCTAAACACTATACTTACCACCCAACGTTTCTTCCAACCGTGGGTCTTATGCTCCAGTACATTCAGATATCCTTTCCTAGCAACAACGGGAGAAATTCTTATCTCTTCCATATCTGGCACATACAGAACAAGGTCTGGATCGTGGGGGGCTGGAGGGATGGGTGATATTTGGGGGAATGGTGCGCATTCTCCTGGCAAAGCGGCTCTTTCTGGCGAACAAAGTTCTATTGAACTGTTCGACACCATACTAGATAACATGCTCGTACTCATTTCGGTGGCTTCCTCTGAGGGACTGCTGACTTCGTCCTTGATGTTACTGAAATGAGAGAAACAATTTGAATATTCAGATCTTCAGTTTATGAATTGAAAGATGGGGTTGGTGAATGTGACTTTTGAAGATTGTAAACTAGAGGTAACAAATAAGAATCTACATTGAATAGAATCCATGTTTCTTACTTCAAAGCATCTCTAGCTCCTTTTCCCTGAATGAGTCTTATGCATTTCATCAACAATTCCTTCTCGCGATCAGAGTATTCGTAGAAGTCCAAATTTTGAGCAGCATTCGCGTTGATGTTATTGTTCTTAGCTACCATATTGCATACGTCTTTTTCGTTTTTGGTATACTCTAGATGATACTTATTGTACGATTTGTCGACTCCAAGTTTTTCTCTCAGTAGTAAAGTGTGTCGGACACGTTCAACTTCTTCCAGCCTGGTCAATTTTTCCAGTTCCCATTGGTGATCAAATATTAAGGAATCTCCTCTTGGTCTCCATCCGTGGAGGTTTTCCTCACCTCTCACATAGGTGGAACTAGTGTCGAGAACTCTTCTCTGTCTCCTTTGAACGCCTAAGAATGGATAAATGATTGAGTTATTTGCAGAAAAGGAGAGTAGTTCAATTCGACCAAAAGAATATCAAACTTGAGAATACTTTATTAGCATCCAACTTCCTCAAGGATATTTTGTCCACATTTGTTTGATGAATACGGTCACTGCTAACAAACCATTCTCAAAAACTAGGGGGAATCAGGACTTTCGTGCAAAACAAACAAGCCAACGATCAAAATAAAGCGTAAATTTGGGGTAAGGGAGGGACACTAAACTAGGGATCTACCTGGACTACCTGCTTCACTAGCTCGACGAAGGAGTAGTTCATAAACTCCTGATAGACGGTTTGCTTCGGCATTCTTGTAGTTTCCAGAAAATAAGTGTTTGAGAGATCTCGGTCCAGTTCTTGCATCTCTGCCATACATGACCATACTCAAATCCTTCGTGATTATTGCTGGGCGACCACAATTCTCCAGCTGTAAAAATCAAATGGATATGAAATATATTTCCTTCACATCTTTCCGAATATTCTCTGTCTTGTAGGTAGTAAATTACAGGATGCTGACGAAAATTGTGGGCTCAATTATAGATCCTTGTGTGACACCCCCACGCTTGTAACTATAGAAACATACCTCCAAATAAGCAGAAATTGTCATGAATATCTGCTCTCCCTGCGAAGTGACCCTATTAAGCAACGGTGAATTATGCAGAGAACTGTCCCAAGCTGCTTCGAATCTGAACATAACCCTGTCATCTCCTGGGATTTCCAAATATTCTCCAGGGAATAGACCGAGCGAAAGCACAGAGTTATCATTGTCTTCGTCGTCCTCGGATTCAGGCGCGTTCCTTATTCTGCCGACAACCAGTTCCCTTATGTCTCTCCATTTAATTTCTGATATCTTCTCGTGGACAATCGTTATGCGTATTCTTCTTTGAATACCCTGAAAAATTTAAGATTCGTCAATTGTAGAAAAATATGCGTAGTTCAATTCATGGTCAAATTCAATTCTGCGAAATTCTTTCGAAAGAAAAGGCCTAGTGTTTTGAAATTTTTAGGGTAAGTTCGAGGTCTGAATGAGCCAAATCCACCGAGGTCTTCGTATATAGCAATTTTTCTCACCTGATGTAGCAAGAACAATCCTCTGCACGGTAACTCGTCGCTGTGTTCGACGACCACAGGGACGTATTCTCCGCTCGGGGCAAGCTCGCATATCTCGAACCAGACCAAGACATCGACCTTGGCATGAATATGCGCAGTACAAGGTGACGGCAAAGCCCCGAATTTGCTGGATCTCACCGGTAGAGAAATAGGGATGGAGGGTGGTAACATTCTTCGCGGAGGTTGGCGCATGCTTCCCTCTAGCTTGGCGTCTTTGTGGAGAGGATGCTGTTGATAGTGCCCGAACACTTCGAAAACGATGGGCTGACTCTTGATGTAGTCGATGAATGATTTTGATGTCGAAACTGTGATCTGGAAAGGTTTGATGTTATAGATATCTGGACAGTTGGAATTTTTTTTTTTGCTTACGTTTTGAACATGGTAAAATCCAAGAGGCGTTCCTTTGCCGGCATTCTTCACCGGTTCCGTTGAGAAAGCTTCGTCGTATCTATGCAAAAAACTGAAGACACGTGTAAAACATAAGATATCTCAAAATTTATTCGAATCTGAACAACTCACTTGAATTGACAGAATATATCCGCATATTCGGCAGATATTCCAACTGCTTGCAACACAGTGACCCTGAATGTGAACTCCTTACCAACCGACAGATGCTCCGGAATTTCATCTTCCTTAACGTCAGAAGAAACCGAACTATCTCCTCGGCCAGAGTCGGCATCACACTCGATCAGCTCGTCCAGTTTGATGGGATCTATGTGGTTTTGACCTTCGATTATTCGATCCTCCATGTTGTGGATATTTCTATCCACAATTGCTGAAGAGGAAATAAAAATACAAGATGGGGGAACGTTTCAGAAAGGTTTGAGAAAAAGTCCAAAAGAATAGATGAATGATTCAGAAGAAAGGATGAGAAGAGCACCAAGACGAAGGCAAGTGAGTGTGGCGTTGAGGATTCTATGAATTTTCGGAAAAACATGAAAGTATTGTCTTCACACATGCATTCAAAGAATAAGTAGATTTTAGGTCCCAGAAATTGTTGGTAGTTTTAGTCAAAAATAAAGAAAGATAGATGGAATGAACATCTTGCTTACAGTATCCCGTACATTTGCCCTTGGGGTTCTCGAAGGCAATTCTTGCGCTCTGCCTAACTCCCACTTGCTCAGAATTGTCCTCATCTACCACAGCTTGCACTGCCACTTTCAAATATCCCCTCACGTCTCCCTTCTCGCTCACAATGGCAACTTTATGGATCAGTGTGACTGGGTACAACAAATTGCTCAGATAGACGAAGCCTCTACCCACTAGTCTGAACCATGGAAATCTGTCGTAGAATGGATCTCCACCGGTTAGAGCTTCGACATTATAGTCAGGTGAAGTCGGTGACATCTCTGCTTCGTTATGGTACATTTCTCGCATGAGTTCCAAGCGTTGGCTGAAAAGTATTTCGTGTACTTTTGAAAAATAGTAATAAGGCCGTTTTTCAGATAAAAGACATTTGCAGACAGGTATCTGATAAAAGATGTCAATTCATCTGAAACTAGCCTTATCTGCTTGAAATAAATGTTTCTTGGTGAAAACTAGTTAAACACCTCAGCAATTCAACATTTGTAATAAAAGGTGTTACGATTAAACAGATGGATGTTATTACAGTCCAGTCAATGAACGCCCAAAAGGGGGGTATTGAGAACATTTTGCAAGGGATATTTTCTTCTTCGGAAATGTATTCAGATTAGTTTATATTTAAAAAGTTTTCATTCTGTATATATGTTGAATTTTACCGTTCGAAGCATCGTTTGGGAGCATCTTTGCTTTTTTACACTCCACTGTTCTTTTCATTTAATATTCTATTGAGTAAAGAAACATGTATATTTCCAATTGCTCGAGAAAAAATTACGAAAAGCACTGCCGTGAAGTCAGCAGCTTTTGAGCGCTCGTACATCCACCTTGTAGGTAGATTCGCATTTTCCAGTTTTAGAAATCCATTGAAGGAATTTTCGACAGCTGTCAAAAAAATTCTCAAACTTAGACGAAACTCCAGACATTGTCAGTGCTTCAGCTGACCAATTTTTTTTCGATAATTCGCTAGAATTTTCTACGGTATCTATGGTCTTGGTGATGCGATCTGGACAAAATTTCGCACGTAGTTTGAATACCGTATTCCTCATCTAGGTGCGAAATTTCATTCCAATCAAATCGGAAGTTTCGAAATTATCAGGAACAGAATATTTTGAACGGCCATAATTACGGAACCCCTTGTCTAATTTTGCTCATTGATGAACGTGACCGTGAAATTCGCGAAAATGAAAATTTCAAGTTCCTAGGCCTTTCCCTTCGGAAGTTATAATTTTCTATGGTTTCTATGGTTCTGGTCATGCGATCTGGACAAAATTTTGCATGTAGCTTGAACACCTCATTTTCCATTAGAGTACAAAATTTCACCTCGATCGAATCTGTAGTTTCAAAGTAATCAGGAAAACAAAATTTCGAGCGGCCATATTTACGGAACCCCTCGGCGAATTTTGCCCAATAACGAACTCAACCGCGGCATTCGAGATTCGAACCTACCCTGAAAATTTCAAGTTTCTAGGACATTCCGTTCGAGAGTTATCGTTTATACGGATGGCCGGCCGGACGACCGGACAGACTCGAATTTTTCCACAGATTCGTCATCAGTGAGTCGAACATAGTTGTTTGAGACCATTTTCGGCTCAAAATTCGAAAAATACAAACATCGTGACGAAATGATATAGCCTTCGTGTAAGTATTACGAGCGCTCAAAAAGGCTGAATATGAATATAATTTATTAAATCCCACGGAAATCAGGCAATCGATCTTTCAAATTTCGTTGGCTGTTTTCTAGTCGTTTAGTGTAGGTCTCGGATCAATAAAAGTGATTGTTTCTCATTGATCGGAGCACACATGATGCTTGAGATTTATTCACTGTAAGCATGCATCCAGACCATTGTAACACCCTTTATATAATTCTTGTGAATATCAGATTCTTCCTTTCTAACTCTTGTATTTTTGTATGTCCTTATAATGAGGAAAAAATTGATTTTAAGTGATCCTTTTCATGCTCATCGCCAGTTACATGCTTCAAAAGCTCACTTCTTTACTTTCTTCAAAAGGAGGAATGATCAACTAATCAGCAAATTAAGTATATTATAAGCTCTAAGCCGATATTGAGCAGGTTGGTGCCTCCATAATAAGCATAATAAATATGTTCTGCTGAATGTAAAATTGCTAGGCAGTAGATGTTGCATAATTTCATAGCACTTTAGAGCAATTATAATGAATGGAGGCATACATAAAGATATTGACCAGATAATTTTCATTTTGTGAACTATCTCAATGAAATAATTATAAGGTTCATTTGAAAATGTTAATTTTGTTCGAATTATATAACCCAAAATATAACCTGAAAGTAAGAAAAACTGGAGATGGTATGTCTTGAGATGGTGGATTAGGTTAGGCAATTTAATCTGCTAAAAAGAATCTGGATATTATTCAAAATCTTAAGCTCTTGATCGAAGTTGTATTTGCATTTTTGCGAGCTTGTTTCAAGGGCGTTATAATTTTGCCAAAGTGCCTGTAATTCTTCAACTTTGAATGGTCTCAAACGCTTTGGTTGGACTCGGAGATGAAGAATTCGTGGTCAAATTTAATTCTTTCCGTTCGGCCGCAAACACGATAATATCCATATTTTATTTGACATTACAAGGTACTCATGCCAGATCAATAATCAAAAAGTATAAAAAGCACTGCCGTGAAGTCAGCAGCTTTTGAGCGTTTGTTCATCCACCTTGTAGGTAGCTGGTAGATTAGCATTTTCCAGTTTAAGAAACCAATTGGAGATTTTTTTGACAGCCGTCAAAAAAATTACATTTACAGCTGTCAGAAAAATGACAGCAGCTCTTTGTCAATTATGCCGAATCAGCTGTTATAGAAATATGAGGATTTCTCGTTCAATATCTCTTGGAATTCACAATGGTTCTGGTTATGCGATCTAGAAAAAATGTAGCTTGAATATATGTATCATTCTCCATTGAAATACAAGATTTCGTCACGATCGAATCCGTAGTTTTGAAATTATCAAGAAAACTAAATTTCAAACGATCATATTTACGGAACCCCTAGTCTAATTTTGCTCATTGATGAACTTGACCGCGACATTCGAGATCCACACCTATCCTGGAAATTTCAATTCCCTAGGCCTTTCCGTTCGAAAGTTATAATTTTCTATGATTTCTATGGTTCTGGTGATGCGATTTGGACAAAATTGTGCATGTAGCTTGAACTCGTCATTCTCCATCTGAGACAAAATTTCGAAAGGCCATATTTACGAAACATCTGGTAGAATTCTGCCCATTAACGAACTTAACTGCGGAAGTCGGAAACTGAACCCACACTGGAAATTTCAAGTCTCCAGGTCGTTCAGTTCGAAAGTTATCGCGCAAAAGGCCGGCCGGAAGGATAGAATTTTTCGACGGATTCATCATCAGTGAGCCGAACTTTGTCGATTGAGACCATTTTCGGTTCAAAATTCGAAAATTACAGACATTGTGACGAAATGATATAGCCCTCCTATAAGTAGAACGAGCGCTCAAAACTTATCATGTAGACTATACGTTTCTCGAGTTGTTGAAGTTGCCATAGCAAAAAATAACTTGAATAAGCGAATAATTCGGTAATTTCATCTATTGAAGTTCATAAAAATAAATTTACAGTACCTATTTGTCATATTGAAAATGAAGACTGAAGGCCTCTTTTGTATACACAAAGAAATTGAGTTTTTTTTATATATTCAATATAATTCGGTGATTTCATCTATTGAAGTTTATAAAAATAAAATGACATTATTTGTCATTTACCAATGAACCCGGAAGGCCGTTTCGGTACACAGAAACAAGCGCGCAAAAGCTGGTCAGTCAATATACAAATTTAACAGAACAACGAAAGCCCAAAAAAATCATCTATTGGGGGCACGATAAAGCAGCATTCCTTTCAGATTCCTTTCTATTATCATGTGTATAACATGCAATAATTAATGCTTGGATAGCTCAAATCATTGAGAAATTTTTTATCGCTCTCTGATATTACACATTAAGGATGGAAAGTAGATACAAAATTCAATTTTTTTCGAAATGCCAGCAATATCTGTACTAGATTAATATCCACTTCCACAAAAATTCGGGATCGACAAACGCAAGAAAGCTCAAGCTCACAATTCACTTCTTCGAAAATTCGCATTATTTACATTCAGCTGAATGAGAGAGAATAGACAAATGGGGATAGAAGAATCGACATTTTATGATACAGTATTTAGTGTTCGGTGAGGTACATTGTGTATTGTGCAGTCGTGGCACCAACCTCGATGGTAAGAGACTGGTTAAAGTGAAGCGTTGTGACGGAGCTGGACACTGAGTAAGGCACCGAAGGAAATTCGAGGAATCACAGCCTACATCGGGACTCTCTAACTCTGCCTCCTCGTTATAAATCAGTCGCATTAGTTCCAATTTTTGACTATGGGTGCAAAACAAGTGGATGAATATAAGTGAGTGCACATTCAATAAATCTGAGAACTTCAACTAGAAATTATTATCAAAAAAATTATATAATTGAAGGCTAGATAAAAATGCAGCTGCGAAAAGGGTTCTGTTTGGAACCTTTCAAAAATAGCTGGAAATTTTTCATCTATTAATCAAGCAACACTGATAAAGATTATTCTCACCGAAGTTTATCTAATGACCAGTAATGAGTAGCACCATTTTTGATATCTTGAACTTCTACAGCTACTATTGTGCGTGAAATTGGAGTTTCATCCTCTTGGTCATATTCGATACTCGGTTTTAAATCTATTGGTAGAGGAGAGTATAGAGTATCTGTCAAAAGGGTGAACTGAAACTGGACCTAAAAAAAAATAACTAAGAAAATCGCCCAACTCAAACAGAGAACCATCCTGGGATGTAACTGAAACTAACCTTCTTCTTGAGTTCCACTGAAATTGCGTTGGATTCTTTCAGAAATATGGCGTTGCCCCAAAGGTCGTCTCTGAGGGACGTGAACTGATGATGTTTCCATTTTCGCCATGAATAAGCTGCGATTTCGTAGTCTTTCTCCGTCCAGTTGCACTCTGTGTCAAACAGAGGGTTCACTGAAAAATTGTAGCTCTCTCAATTCTCTAACGAAGGAAGCTACATGCGCTATGGGATTCTACAGAAAGCAAGCAGCAAGAATTGAATGCCTTACCAAAAATGTCGTCTTCGGTGTTGAAATCTTCTGGAGTATAAGAGCTGTACATGGACATCGTCATGCTCTGTTCCTCGACTTGCTTCTGGAGTGCATCAATACGAGCTTCATAGGTCTGAAAGAACGTTCAATTATGTTTCTATTCGGATTATTATTTGAATTCGAAATCACCAGACCAATTTGAACTTTTTTTGAAATTATTTTTGATTCGAATGAAAGTGAACAAGAACTCTCAGCAACTACCAAAAAATTAACAATCATGTTAATATACGGGTTTGGCAAAGATCTTGGTACAGTAAATATCAATGTGAGGAACAGGGAAGAAAGTAAAAATTACGAAAAGCACTGCCGTGAAGGCAGGAGCTTTTGAGCGCTCGTACATGCACCTTGTAGGCAGATTCGCATTTTCCAGTTTCAGAAATCAATTGAAGGAATTTTTGACTGCTGTCAAAAAAATTCTGAAACTTAGGCGAAACTCCAGACTTCATGTCAGTGCTTCAGCTGATCAATTTTTTTCCGATAATTCGCTAGAATTTTCCACGGTATCTATGGTCTTGGTGATGCGATCTGGACAAAATTTTGCACGTAGTTTGAATACATTATACCTGAGCTAGGTGCATAATTTCATTCCAATCCGATCGGTAGTTTCGAAACTATCAGGGAAAAAATATTTTGAACGGCCATATTTACGGAACCCCTAGTCTAATTTTGCTCATTGATGAACGTGACCGTGAAATTTGCGATCCAAACCGACCCTGAAAATTTCAAGTTCCTGGGCCTTTCCGTTCAAAAGTTAGAATTTTCTATGGTTTCTATGGTTCTGGTCATGCGATCTGGACAAAATATTGCTTCAATATATCATTCTCGATTAAAATACAAAATTTCATCTCGATCGAATCCGCAGTTTCGAATTTATCGAGAAAACAAAATTTCAAACGACCGTATTTACGGAACCCCTTGTATAATGTTGCTCATAGATGAAGGTGATCACGACATTCGAGATCCACACCTATCCTGAAAATTTCAAGTCCCTAGGCGTTTCCGTTCAAAAGTTACAATTTTCTATGGTTTCTATGGTTCTGGTCATGCGATCTGGACAAAATTTCACATGTAGCTTGAACACCTCATTTTCCATTTGAGTGCAAAATTTCATCTCGATCAAATCTGTAGTTTTCAAGTAATCAGGGAAACAAAACTTTGAACGGCCATATTTACGGAACCCCTGGTGGAGTTTGGCCCATTAACGAACTTAACCGAGGCATTTGGGATCTGAACCTACACTGAAAATTTCAGGTCTCTAGGTTGATCCGTTCGAGAGTTATCGTGCTTACGGACGGCCGGACGGACGGACGGCCGGACGGCCGGACGGACGGACAGACTCGAATTTTCCGACGGATTCGTCATCAGTGAGTCGAACATAGTCGATTGAGACCATTTTCGGCTCAAAATTCGAAAAATACAGACATCGTGACGAAATGATATAGCCCTCGTGTAAGTTGTACGAGCGCTCAAAAAGCAGCAGAAGAGTAAATAGTCAAGGGAACAAACTTAAACAAATCACTGACAAACATAATCTACTAGTTGTCGGCCCAGATGACGCCACACACATCCATGTCGCAACGGACGGATGTCCTGGATATAGCAATAATGAAGAACATAAAAAACAATTACTAAATCTAAACCAATATAGATCTATCATCATTAATCGGATCATTGCCCTGTGATCCTGACTTTGGAAATAGAAACTGACAGATCACCTACCAATAAGAAAACAATAAACTGAAAGAAATTCAAAGAAGTCTTCAAATCCAGAAGTGTGAAGATTAACAACGAAAAAGAAATAGATAAAGCAATCGAAGATATCTAGAGAGAACAATCATCAAAGCCCAAACTAAACAAATACCGAAGAAAAGTCCTTTACCTGTAGATGTGCAAATTTTACTAGAGGAAAAAAGGAAGGCCAAGAAACAGTATAGACGAACACTTCACCCAAACAACAAAACTATACCAAATAAACTAATCAACCTGGTGAAAGCCAGAGTCTGTGAATTACGGAAGAATGGGACAAAAAACTAGAGAATCTAGATATAGAAGACCGATCCTTATGGTAAATGGCATCAGCATTAACTGTGGAGAAAACGAAAACAAAGATTCCAAAACTGACAAAAGGAAGTCAGACAGCAATTACGAACGAAGAAAAAGCTGAAATGTTCGCCGACTCGCCAGAGCAACAATTCAAGCCGAATCCGAAAGAATCCGAAAGTTCAACAAGTCAGTAGAAGAAATTGGGAATATACCAGCCACCGACCTCTATGGAACAAAAAAAGAAATTAATGAACTAACCAGAGACGAAATAAAATAAATTATTGGACAATTGAAAAACAGAAAGACCCCAGATAAAACTGCTGTAAACTACTCCAGCGGAATGAGGAAATCCATAACATCCATCCTATCTTGTATTCTTTGTATCATGCACACCTATCCTGAAAATTTCAAGTCCCTAGGCGTTTCCGTTCAAAAGTTACAATTTTCTATGGTTTCTATGGTTTTGGTCATGAGATCTGGACAAAATTTCACATGTAGCTTGAACTCCACATTCTTCATTTGAGTGCAGAATTTCATCTCGATCGAATCTGTAGTTTCAAAGTCATCAGGAGAACAAAATTTTGAACGGCCATATTTACGGAACCCCTGGTGGAATTCTGCCCATCAACGAACTTAACCGCGGCATTTGGAAACTGAACCCACACTGAAAATTTCAAGTCTCTAGGTTGTTCCGTTCGAGAGTTATCGTGCTTACGGACGGACGGACAGACTCGAATTTTCCGACGGATTCGTCATCAGTGAGTTGTACATAGTCGATTGAGACCATTTTCGGCTCGAAATTCGAAAAATTCAGACATCGTGACGAAATGATATAGCCCTCGTGTAAGTAGTACGAGCGCTCAAAAAAAAAATTTCATGTGTTGATTAAACATTGCTTTTTGATAGGAAAAAATACCGTTGATGCGAAGGCATGGCTTGATTAGCATTATTCGGACTCTACCCCTAAGAAAATCAACCATCCTTGACTGGTATGCAGTGTAAACATGGTCGTACAACCACCGAAGATGCACCACGCTCTGAAAGGCCAAAACATTCAGTTACACCGGAAAACATCAAAAAGTCCACAAAATCGTACTGGAAAATCGTAAAGTGTTGTTGCAGGAGATAGCTGACACCCTTAAGATATTAGAGGAACCTGTGCGATTCATTTTGCATGAACATTTGTCCATGAGAAAGGTGTGGAATAAAATGAAATATGGATCCACAACAACACTCCTGAGTCAAAGAAGAAAGGAGTGGTATTTCACCAAGACAACGACACAAATCGTTGGCTACCATGGCCAAATTGCACAAAATGTGCTTCCGCATCCACCCTATTCTCCAGATTCACTACCTGTCCGCGGACCTGAAAAAATGCTCGCCGGAAAAAGATTGGGCTTGAATGAAGAGGTCATAGCCGAAACTGAAGCCTATTTTGTGGGAAAGATAAATCGTTCTGCAAAAAAGGTATCGAAATGTTAGAGCGACGTTGGCTTGATAGTATCTCTCTAAAAGGGAACTATGTGGATGAATAAAATAAAATAAACAAAAAAATTGTGTCCTCTTTGCTAGACCGGGAACTTTTCAGCCGATGTGTTACAACAACAATTTAAACATAATTGCCCAAGTCTAAAAACAAAGTAAAAACTGGTATTCTAAAAAATCATCCACATTCTTAAAACATGAAACTTTCTATAATCTTCGGTTATTTTTTTCCTTTACCTTTCTTTGTTCTTCGAATAATTGATCAGCTGTTTCTTTCTCCTTTTTATACTGCTCTTCTAATGTCACCAACCGCTTTTCCATCTCCACTTTGAGATCGACACCTTGTTTTTCCAAAAGTTCTATTTGAGCAAAATTCCAATCCACCTTCTCAGCCGGAGTATTCTTCTCTCTTATCTCTCTTACTTCTTCCGGATGAGTGTATCTGAATACGTGGTTCTTACCCAAAATTACTCTTGAACCAGTCTTGAGAGTGATTGGTTCAGTTATCTAAGGGAGAAAAATCCATATATTTTATAAAAGTCAAAAGTTGGGTGTATTTTTCTTACCTCCCTACCGTTAACGTAAATCAGTGCGTTATTGAGAGGGAAAAGCATCACCCTGCCATCTTTGTTTTCAAATACACAATGTTCTGGTTTTATATGAGATCCGTTAAGCTGTATGTCTTGAGGACTTTGCGCTTCACTCGTTCCTATTTTAGTAATACCTTCCTGTAATATTATAATGTTACACCTACAGTTTCATTAGTTCACCTAATTCATTACTTTGATATAGTAAATTAGACATTCTGACATGAATGGGTCTTCGTTCAAGTTCACCAAGTGGGGTGTACGCTTGGGGGAGAACACTCCAACTGTAATACCATCTTCTTTCACAGCCACGCCCATTTCAGCGAACACTGCTTCTCTCTGAATACGTATTTCCTCAGTTTTCTTCAATTTTTCCTCCCATGTTTCATTGAGTTCTGAAATATTGGGAATTATAGTTTTTGTTTCATATCGTACTATAGAAATTTACCTGCTATCAATTTTTCACTGGCTTGTAATTGATCCACAGCTTCTTCTGCTGTCGTTGATTGTGTTCTAGCCCTCTCATTTTCCTTAGCAGGCTTGGAAGCCATGTCAGCCCCTACAAAAGAATACTTTCAGAAATGATGCAATTAGGTGTAGGTTTGTATGACAATAGAATCGATAGTTTAACATTCCCCAAATGGCTAAGCGGTGAAGCACTGAAAAATGTTGAATAAAACTAATATTTTGTTTCCAAATAGAAGCGAACTAAATATATGTATATACAAAAAAGTGGATTACATTCATAATCAATAAATTGAATATTTCACATTTTCCTCTTGTATGATATATATTTTCTTTTATTTCCATTTTTGCTCTGATTGTCAATTTGATGGGACAATATATAATTGAAATGAAAAATTAAAAAATACACATGTTGAACAGTGATACAAGATAAAGTGCCACAAGCTCTTTCAAGTCCATTAAGCCATTATACTTACGTGGTGTTTCTTTTTTCTCGTAAACAACTTTACCATCAGGACCTAGTCGCAGAATTGAAACCAATAAAGAAAGTCAACTATCTTACAACTTCATACAGTTGAAAAATTTACACTTCATATTTACAAAACCTATGAAATAATACCTATCTTGCCAATTGGGGATGGAAAATATTCACTTTTTTACATTCGCCAATCAAATATCTCATATCACATATCTTTTCTTCTCTACGTACATCTTTATATTTTTCTGCTCTTACCTATTTTTTTTATTTCCTTTTCAATTTTGTACTAATTGGTTTTAATGGTGGTACACTTAAGAATTTTATACTGGAAATTGACATACCTTCTTGGACTTCAATTCCTTCAGCCTTGAGTAACTCTCTGAGTTTTTGAATCTCCTCTTTAAGTTCTCTAATAAGTTTGGCATTTGCATCTTCGTTGACAATCGCTTTACATACAATTTGCTTGGCTCTGTCTGCATATCTATAAAATAAGTGTTATGAAAATTGAGAATGGTTATATTTCTCGAAAATTTCAAGAATTTAAAACTTTAATAAATTCAAATAATATCACCAAAAATTCAAGAACCTTCAAACATCTTAGTCAATTCAGTAAATTCGATCAATTTATAAATTATTGTAATATGATATTTTAAAAGAGGGTTCATTCTATTTGAAAGGAAAAATATGAATTGGTTAAAGTTATTAATTTTAAATAGTTAAGTTATGTTTATGAAGAATGAAAATGTATCAAGAATGTTGGCATACCTTGGGAATGGGATATTGAATAATTTGGAAGGGATAAAGCAGGCCAGTTGACAATTGGGAAAAACGTCAAGGGGAAAGATCGATATTTTCAAAAAGTTTGCAGAAAGATTGGTTTTGCGAGAAGAAAAGTATAATAAATAGTATTTGGAAGTTTGTCAAGAGTAGATTCGTAGATTGAATTGTTAGAACTGATTTGTCGAGTGAAGGAGATATCGAAACGGCGTGCTGGTTAGAAGAAGGAAAATTGAAATTGGAGATAGTAGAATATATAGTGAGTGCACTCACCCATTGAACGATTTTTCAGAGTTTAGATATATTAGTTTTAGTTTCTTTTGATAGTTGAATTTGGTTTTTTGTAGAATTGGATGCTGATAATATAATTTTGTAAAAAAATTTCTTTTGAGTTTCCACCTTTAGAACCCTCATTGAAATAGAGTCTCGGGAAAATTCAAAATATATAATTAAACCAAAATTATTTGAATATTGTTAGTGGTTTTCATAAATTTCAAAATTACATTATGTATTATAACATTACTTAAGTTATGTTCATATTGCTGCAAATAATAAAAAAAACTTACCTCAAAGTGGATAGCGTTTCATCATAATTAATATCAGCAGGGGAAATAGCAGCTATCATAGCTGTCTTGCTGTTTCCTCCTAGATTTTCCCTCAACAGCCAGGTTAAAACTGAATCTCTGTAAGGTATGAAATCGGCTTTTTTGGATTTTTTTCCTTTCGATGCCTAAAAAGAAAGATTAAGAATAATTAATACAAAAATACATCGAGACTATAAATTTGAGAAGCAAAGATTTCGTTCATTTTATTTGTAGCAGTCAAATTATCAATAACTGGTAATAATACTCACTGACTAAAATTTTCCATTTGAAAAATTGAAAAATAAGATAGTGAGTGTTAAAAATAGGCGAAATCTTACTAAAACAGGTGACAATTGTTACTCACTATTTCAGCTAATGCAGATATAACTTTTCCTAACGTGGTTAAACTCTTATTAATATTAGCACCCTCCTTCAACCTAGTCCCTTTCGCACCAGTTGAATCAGCTCGCTCGGAACCTGCTAGATCGACTAGTGATATCTTCGACACTTTTTCTGTACATAAGTCTGTAGTTTCATCATATCTGAGAAAATATGAGTATTGTGCATAAAACAAACTGAGTATTGCTTCGACAAAGATTTACCTTTGTTGTGTGAAGAAAATTGTGAATACTGCATGAGATCGAGAACTTGTTTCGTTCATGTTCGTAGCAGCCACAGTACGAGCCTTATTACCCTCATCGATCAAATCGTGAATGTCTTGGTAACTAGTAACTGCCAGTTTACTCAGATCCTCGACGTAAGGGCCAAGCAGAGGATGTTCCCGGACTCTCAAATTTCCTTTGTTCTTAGGATTCAGGAGATCTCTCACCCTCTCGCAGTAGATCTCCATATAACTCACTTCCACTGAGTATTTTATGTCTGGATTTGTGTTACTTCTAATTCTATGGAAAAGGTCTTTACATATTTGAGGGATTATGCCCTCTTGGCCTTCCTCCTCTTGTTTGCCCATCATAGTATACGATTTGCCAGCACCCGTTTGACCATATGCGAATATACAGACATTGTAACCGTCGAAAGAATGTTGCAACATCTCTTCTCCGATGTCCTTGTAAACGAGGATTTGTGATGAGAAGTCTGGGTCACTTTCCTGGATAAATCACATGGTTTATTTTATAATAGCTGGTTATAACAATCAACTTACATTGTGTGACCAATAGGAGTAGTCGAAGTTGAAACTTTTCGGTCCTTCCTTCTCACGAGCATCAAGTTTTGGGTTTGAGATTGCTGAAAAGGATTATAAAAGGTAACAATCAATTTAAAGTTATATAAAGACCAATGAAAAGAACTTACTGGTGGTGTTTCCACCCATTTTGATTATGCATTTGCAGTCCCGGGATATCTCCCTGTTGTTGAAGGGTCGAACCCTCACTGCTACTTTCACCGAAGACATTTTACGTGGTGTTCAGTTACAGTTCTGTAAAAAAAGTTTTAATCATTTATTAGGTTTATTATTTATTATGTTCTTGAACTTTTTATTATTTTAGTCAAGGAGAATTTAGTGAGTTTTTTTCATATGCAATGCTTAAACTTCAATTTATAATGTTTTCAACATTCAATAATATTTGATAGTAGTAGGTATATTATATTCAGTTATTATATCTGTTGTTAATTTAATTGAAAAATGAGTTTCCTTCTGATTATTGTTGAAAGATCTAAAATGACTATTCAAGAAATAAAGGAGCAATTTGTTATTTTTCAATCACCTAGGTATATATTTCCCATATCACATGAAAAATTTTTTCAATGAACATACAATCATTTGAATTTTTTCTTAAAGTTGTACTAAGGATTATATCTCAAATTCTTTTATTGATATGTGTATTGAATACATCCAACAATCCAATCCAACCGCTAACATAACCTAAAAATAATTTCGGTTTGAAACTGAAAGTTGAAAAGGATGGAAGACATTAAAACTACATTTGAAAAAAACTACCTTCATTTCCAATTGTAGAGCCTTATTCAGTTCCATATTGAACCTTTGAAAAAGTTGTAGGAAAAGAAATGTTCAACCCTTTCTGAAATTTCCAGTGCCTCCTTCGAATCCAAAAATCCGAAAAAATTCGAAACTTAATGGATAAATGAAATTTGACAACTCGTGGTGGGCAAGACTGAAAGAAAATATGACAGAATATCGAAAAAAATTGAAAAGCACTGCCGTGAAGTTAGGAGCTTTTGAGCGCTCGTTCATCCACCTTGTGGGTAGATTCGCATTTTCCAGTTTTAGAAAATCAATTGAAGAAATTTTTGACAGCTGTGAAAAAAATGACAGCATCTCTTAGTCAATTGTGCCGATCGGCTGTTACCTAAATATAAGGATTTTTTATTCAATAATTCGTTGGAATTCAGAATGGTTCTGGTTATGCGATTGGTACCTTGAATATATCTTTCTTAAAGAAATGTGACCGCGACATTCGAGAATTAATCGAGATCCACACCTATCCTGAAAATTTCAAGTCCCTAGGCTTTTCCATTCGAAATTTATAATTTTCTATGGTTCTGGTCATGCGATCTGGACAAAATTTCACATGTAGCTTGAACACCTCATTCTCCATTTGAGTGCAAAGTTTCATCTCGATCGAATCTGTAGTTTCGAAGTAATCACGAGAACAAAATTTCGAACGGCCATATTTACGGAACCCCTAGTGCAATTCCGCCCATTATCGAACTCAACTCAACATTTAGGGAACTGAACCCACACTGAAAAGTTTCTAGGTCGTTCCATTCGAAAGTTATCGTGCTTACGGACGGACATACTTAAATTTCTCGACGGATTCGTCATCAGTGATTCGCACCTTGTCGATTATGAACATTTTTGGCTCAAAATTCGAAAAATTCAGACATCGTGACAAAGAAGCATTAAAATAACTCTATGTACTTATCAAGGATTTGAAGAATAAGAATATGCATTTCACGTGAAATTTGTTTTTGTCAACTAATAATGAGAGAACAAAGATGTGGAAATAAGAATGAAATCAAAGTTATGAATAATAATAATATATGTTATTCGGAATAAAAATGAAACATAAAACAAAAAATCAATTGATACGAAACAAAACAATTTGCAATTGACCAATCTCCATGTCGAAAAATATTAGCGAATGAACAAAAAACAAAAATCGAAAAATATATAGAAAAATCAACAAATTTTTCATTGAAAATACATATCTTCATATTAAAAAACGAGAAATCACCTCAGAAAAAATTTAATGGTTCTCGTGATAATGGGCATTTTCAAAATTCTGAAAAACCGCTATTTCACCACGATCTTTTCGGTGCCATGTCTACAAATTAAGCGGTGTTTTCAGATTTACAGAACAGTTTCCCAGAAATTGATGCAATTTCACAACTCTATGTACCTATGAAGGACTTGAAGAATATATGCTTTACTTGAAATTCGTTTTCGAATAATTAGAGAACAAAGATGTGAAAAGAAGAATGAAATCAAAGTTATGAATGATAATATAATATATGTTATTCAGAATAAAAGTGGAACATAAAACAAAGAATCAATGGATACGAAACAAAACAATTTGCAATTGACCAATCCTCATGTCGAAAAATTAAAAAAAATATTTTGAATGAACAAAAACCAAAAATCAAAAAATATATTGAAAAATCAATGAATATTTTATTGACAATATTTCATATTGAAAAATTACGAAAAGCACTGCCGTCAAGGCAGGAGCTTTTGAGCGCTCGTACATGCACCTTGTAAGTAGATTCGCATTATTCAGTTTTAGAAACCAATTGGAAAGATTTCGACAGCTGTCAAAAAAAAATTCAAACTGTGTGCGAAATTCCATTCCAATCCAATAAGTAGTTTCGAAATTATCAGGAAAAAAATAGTTTGAACGGCTATATTTACGGAACCCCTAGTCTAATTTTGCTCATTGCTGAACGTGACCGCACAATTCGCGATTCGAACCTATATATCCTGAAAATTTCAAGTCCCTAGGCCTTTCCGTTCGGAAGTTATGATTTTCTATGGTTTCTATGGTTCTGATCATGCGATCTGGACAAAATTTAGCTCGAATATATCATTCTCAATTCAAATACAAATTTTCGTCACGATCAAATACAGAGTTTTGAAATTATCAAGAAAACTGAATTTTGAACGACCATATTTACGGAACCCATAGTCTAATTTTGCTCATGAATTTTGCAATGAACGTGACCGCAACATCCGAGATCTTCACCTATCCTGAAAAGTTCAAGTCTCTAGGCCTTTCCGTTCTGGTTCAGGTCATGCGAGCTGGACAAAATTTTGCATGTAGGTTGAATACGTTATTCTTCATCTGAGTACAAAATTTCACCTCGATCGAATCCATACTTTCGAAATAATCAGGAAAACAAAAATTCGAGCGGCTATATTTACGGAACCCCTAGGTGAATATTGCTCGATAACGAACTTAACCGCGGCATTCGAGATTTGAACCTACTCTAAAAATTTCAAGTTTCTATGTGTTCATAATTGAAAAAATAGTACATTACATAATACTCATGAAAAATGAAAGATTGAGCATTCTTTTCTCCTTAATTGGGTGCTAATGTGAGAATATACTTCTCATTGTATACGTAAAAAAAGTCTCTGGCGTCTTCGAAGAAAAACTCAGTCGATCCCAATGTTTGCGCCGATGTTACGAGTTACGAAGGCTTTCTCTGAGAGAAGTTATAATTTGTTGGTAATTTGCAGTCACGCTATTCCATGGAAGGCGCCAGTCCTAAAGATAAAAATCGCCTATGGCGCCAGAGAAATTCTATATTCTGTTTTCAGTCCCGTCTGGTTTTCCACTGAAATATTCAGCTTTTCCACATATGGGGTTTCGCATGACATAATGTTCAGTGCTACCCTAAAGCAGAAAATATTTTGTTCCATTTTTATCATAGCGAACTTTTCAAATATGTACTCCCTAATTGAGGAGCGGAGGCTACTTGTTTGGAGCCTATTGTTGCAGATATATCCTAAGAGGTAGGGTTTGCTAGAAATTAATGCGCGAATAACCTATACAAATTTAGGTAATTAATTACTCACTCACCTCAGAGCTACTTCAAATTTTCAACTAGGAGTAAAATAACCGCACTCGACACAAAAAGATTGAAACATTCACGAGAAGAATCAGTATCTATCCACCAAATTAATTCTCGAAGATAAACTTTAACCCTGTTTCAACTCGGCCCTTTTTAATCAAATTAACATTTGTATACTGTAGTTAGATAAGAAATTTTTAACAGACAAAGCGGTTAACTTTCAAAGGAAATTTTTCACTAATTGAAATGAGCATCTCGATTTTTGATTCCGGAATTTCAAGATCCCAATATCGAAAATAGTGTTGAAATCTTCAGACAGCGTAGGGGCAATTGAAAGAAAGTGTAGAAGAATTGTTATTGTTTATTGATATCAAAAAATGTGTTTGCCTTTTGCGAAGGAATGAAATTGATTACTTCGAGAGGTCCTGAACCATTTCTCTCCCTTTGAGAGAATTGAATTGAATTTTCCCAATTGAAATGAAAAATTAAAAAGTCTAAAATAACGGATCCATCAACCCACCTTCCTCCCTAAAAGGGTCGTGGCCACGTGAGCACCCAAAGTTATTTGAACAGGAATAAAATAAAGTAAAAGGGCTTATGAATAAGGTATGGAACGTTCCATCTTGTCGTTCCAAGGTGGAACAAAAACTGCTAACTTCCTTTTGAAACGTCCTTTGAGGATACTTCTAGGAAATTGGAGGAAATTTATGTTGGATATAATCATTTCGTGGTGGTTTTTCCACCGGTTATAACTCGTTCCTTTTGGCTTATTGCTACCGCGATATAATTCGGGTAAATGCGGGAATGAGAGCGAATGTTTTTATTAATCAACCAGAGGAATGATGTGCTATATCTTGAAATAACTTATAAAGGTGAATCAAAGTATAATCAATCAAATTGATCTTAATTTATAACTTACTTTAGGTCATTTGTAAAAAAAAATTTCGATATAAAAATTTAAAACTCACTAACAGTTGGAAGATCAATAAATCCTATTGTTATCATTAGAAAGTATACGTTCACAAACATCTTTATTTGAATACGGTTACTGAAGAAATGTTCCCTGATTAAGAATTAAAAGTTCTTCCATTCATATAAAGAAAGGTTTTCTTTGACCTTAAAACCTACACAGTTGAAATATGTCAAGGACTTGCTTTGCTCATTGCCTCTGATAAACGAATAACAACGGCTCCTTTATTCATTAATAATAAAAATATCGAGGACGAGGCCCAAAACGACCTTTCATTGATACAGCCGACAAAGTTGCAGTGTTGCATTTGTTGTTCTGTGAAAATTATTGCAACGTTGCATTACTTTTATGATTTCCTTAATTACGCTGAGAGCTTCAATTAAAGATTACTCAAGCAACATTATCCTTTATATGAAAATGAAGAGCCTTCTGCAGTTGAGAAAGGACAATCTGAAACAATGTGATCTTTTATAGCCGCTTCGGTCTTTGTGGCCCTTTCGTGTTGAGGTTCACCCATACGAATCGATCAATACAGTGACATGCGCAAAATGTGTGAAACAGAAAATTTATTTTTTAATGAAGCTCTTCAAAACGTTAGAATAGCAAATTAACTGAGATGATGACCACTTATCCAATTGTATACTTCTTCATTGATTTGGTTTGGTTTGGAGAAGTGCATCAATGTACTATTGAATTGGTGTTTTCCATAACTTAAACCTCAAAAAACATACCAAGGCACTCGAGGCAGTATGTTTTACAAGTTCTATAAAATATCATGTGTCAAGAAAGAAAAAATACTGCGAATTCAACACAAATGTGCATTATTTTCCCTTCGTTGTTCACACTATATTGAAAATATAGTATAGGAATAGAATCTACTTCCTTGGCGAAGCAGATGATTTCCCTGGGACTCTTACATCTAATTTTTGAGGATAGGATGTCAACTTCAGGGCTCCCAGCAGTGCAAGTCTCTTCTTTGAATTTGGGAAGTGAGTGTTGAAGATGGTTTCAACTTTGATAGTCATCCAAATGCTTCAAGGAGAGCTAATACATAATTAACATAAAGTCACTCTCAAGTGATAACTGATATGAGTCTTTTGGGATCATGGAGAACTCTTCTTTCAGTGCATTCAGTACCTTCCAGAGTCCTCTACTTAGGATTATTGTCTCATCTGTTCTGAGCACACCCATAATTATCTTCCTTTCCAGTATATTATACAGGAATTCAAAATTAACGTTGGGAATTTTGATGTTGGTTTCAACGAAGTGAATTCAACTTGAATCCATCACGATGATGAGGAAGACGAAAAAGATGAAACTATTGACGAAATCTCAGTAGGGAAATTATTAGCAATTTGAAAACAAGAAAGCTCTCGGTATAGATGGAATACTCAACCTGGCACTGAAGAATCTCATGAAATATTGGAGGAAATTGCAGGAATAGCTAAAGCGATCATAACGACAGGATACTACCCGAGAAGATGGAAAAAAAGATGGAAAAAGGAAGATTCAATCCCAATTAGCCTTCCCTCAGGACTCGGCGACTCATTTACAAGAGACAATTGTGGACAGCAAGATAATACCGGACCATCAATTCGGATTCCGTATTCGACAGTCCAACAGCTGTTGAGAATAACAGAGAAGAGAAAGGAGATATTCAATCTTTCGAGGAAAACTGGAGCCCTGTTCCTCGACATCGAAAAATCATTCGATAAAATGTGGCATCGGGGGCTATTGTACAATATGAAGAAGATGGAATTCCCAGGAAAAATGATGAGGATCGTGAAATCATACTTGTGGGACAGGGAATTTCAGGTCAAGAAAGGAGACACTATACATCAACAACAAGAGGGATAAGAGCAGAAGTACCGCAAGGATCAGTCCTAGGACCAATTCTGTTCAACATGGCAGATATTTCTGAAATGAAGAAATGCATGTTGGCACAATTTTCTGATGACACTGCATTATACTGCTCAGAAAGGAACTGGAGGAACATGCCGAAAAGCCTTCAGCGGGAAATGAACATGATGTTGAAATACTTAGAGAAGTGGAAAATCAAGTTAACACGAGTAAAACAATAACCAGTCTCTTAGGAGCACCAAGATACCAAAAAGCAAAAGAAAAGGTGACTATTGAAGACCAACAGATAAAATGGAAGAAAGAAGTACCTTGGAGTTAAATCTTAACTTCAGTGAGCAGAGAGAACAAAACAGAAAAAAGAAGAAGCAGTTGTATGAAAGCCTCTACCCACTATTGAATGCGAAGAGCAAAGTGTCATTAGAAAACAAGACAAGCATACTTAAAAGCATAATAATCCTCAGCATCACTTTTGCAGGTGTTATGTGGTACAACGACGAAGCAAATCGAAGAATAAAGAAATATAACATACTCTGAACAGAGTCGTAAGAAACACGATAGATGCCCTTTGGTATATATAACTAATGAGCAAATCAGGAGAGAACTCAAAATCGAAACAATAGAAGAAATAGTAAACAAAAAGAAGCCAAATTTGAAAGAAGTGATACGGGAAAACAAGAATGAAGAACTGAGAAACATTCTGAAGATTCATGTAAGAAAAACAGACAATAGAAGATCCCTGAAGAAATGAAGGAAGAGAAGGAGAATGAAAAACGAAGAAAGATAAGGGAGAAAAACTGAGAATTGGAGACGAAAATATCGAAGAAACAAGGGTAGAAAATCTTCTCACCAGCCAAATGCAGAAGAAACCGGAAAATCAAGATGAGAGGCGTATGGAAAAAATTCCGGTCCTCGTACAAGACCGAAGATCTCAGCAAGTCCAATAAAACTTCCACTGCTGAAGGAATCTCGCAAGGTTTCACTCCAAGTGTGAAATCTTAGGTTTACTTTCTGGATATTTATATTTTTTCGATTGATTAAAACTTTGTAGCCTTAATATATCAGAGACGCCAATTCATATAAGAGGAATGGTTAAATCGTCATTATATATTCATCCTCAACAAAAATCAATGGAAATGGGGGAAGTTATTGGGAATACAATATCATATTCCAGGTGTGTTTGTAATTTGATATACCGTCTGAGTTGAATTGTCTGCAAATTTGAAGGAGACTATCTTGAGGGTTGTAAAACCTTTATTAGCTTTACATGGGGAATGAAGACTTCCAGTGGCGTAGCTTGGGTTTCAACCGCAACAATGAAAAGCACCGTGCTCATTTTCATCGGTCCGAGATAGAGGTGCGTCGAAAATATGACTGAATAATTCACCTAATTAATCTTACTTCGATTAATTGCAGAAAGAAATTATTTCACGAAGACTTTATTGTTGTTTATGATTATTTGATCTAGTGAATGTGCTACTGTTATTCTGGTACGAAAAAATGTCTGTCGTGGTGAAAATATTTCAAAATTCTATGAACCTTTATTTTTTTTTCAACATATTTGCCTGATAATTTTCAGAAGTTATTCGAGAATTTTCCACTTTTCTGTTTTTTGGAATACTTCGTTTTTTCATTTTCGGTTTGCGATGGTGGATGAGTTCTGTAAAGAAATATTTGAAAGTATTGCCCAATTCTTTTTACATGGCTCCCAAGTTTCACCGTCACCCCCCAAAAATTGACATTATTTATTGAAAGAATAATCCCAGATTTTGGGAAATGCATCTGCTGACTCGACCAGACACTGAAAATTAGTAAATTTAACTAATTCAAATGAATTAGTACTTATAAATGAAAATTATAAAATAATTTATTACCATATAATTTTTCAGATAAATGATAATTATTTTCTCCATAATAATTGATTGATAAAATTTATAGTTTCTGTTCACCAAATTAACGTTGAATTGAGGTTATTAATCTTCCACATTTCAGATGATTAATGAACTAAATAGAAATTTTATCAATAAATATCCCAGCAACGTCAACAGTGGACCGAATATTTTATTACACCCACAATTGAATATTCGTTCGGTTAAACAAATCGAGTTGAAAATAATGAATCGTGTTGAAGCGGATTCAATAACATTCTAAGCTGCATTTTTGGATTTGAATAGAATATTTTTTAAGTAAGATGAATATCGGGGCCGACGCTGAAAATTAGGACACCCAGAACATTTCTTGAATCTTTACATATTCCCTAAAAAAAAATACATTTTCCATTCGAAATTTTCGATGTCGAACTCCATCCCATCGACTTAATTTCGACAGCGCCAAAAAAACTCGTTTAAAATTTTCTGGAGTCCCTTTTCTCAGAAAAACGAATAATATTTCTCACAGCAAGGTACCGTTTCACAGGTAAAATATACCCTTAGCAAAGTTATTAATTTTTAATGGCTTCGTTAGGAGCTACTCCTGTGAAGTAATTTCTGACTAAAAGAAGCTTTCCACCAATTTGTTTTTCTCGTTTAACACCTACGCGCCTTCGTCACGAGCAGGATTGTGGGAACTCCAAGGGGTGTCGATTGTTCAGAAATTGGATTTTCCATGATGAATTGTGCGATCATCTGATTGTATGTTTCTCGATACTAATAGTTTGTAGTTTGTGTTTTTCATTGATTTATTTATTGTGCAATTTTTTTTTCAATTATGATATTGTATACCCATTGTTTCACGAGTTTTTTTCAGACTTCAAGAGAGAAAAGTGTTTGTTGTTTCGTCATATGTTTTTCCCTAAATTTATCAGTTTCTTGAGAAAAGAACTTTACTCTCCTATTTAAATTTTTCTCATCCATCGACGTATTTTCCTTTGATTGTATCGATCGAAAAAACCTTTGTCACTATATAGATACAAATTTTCAGTAATAAGGGAGGTCAGTACATCAATAAGGTATAATTATATAATCACTTCGAAGAAATTGAGTTCCGACTGTGAACATCTCTACCAACATGCAAAACCCCCATCAAATACCGATAAACCACCCCGTCGAACGTGAATCATCAAATGTCAAATACACCCCGTTGGATTATCCGGAAAATTACGTTTCTGAAGAAAACATACCTCTGTTATCTGGATTCAACTTGTGAACTGGACACTGGTTAATTTCTCGGCGCGATTTTGGAAAATGGCGAGGTCAGTTTCCACCAACATTTTTCCGAATCATATTGTGAAAATTCGGAGGCGAGCGCGCTGGAAAACCTTGGCGCTCTGACGTACTAGGGAATTTTCCGAGCGGAGTTTGCGCAACGACACGTGACTCAAAATCAATACAACTATTCGCCAATGTAAGAAGTTGATTTTTAGACCAATCAATAAGAAGAATTCTCATGGTCTTGGAAAATAAGGAAATTGTAATAAATTCAAAAATGATTATTTGTATTTATGACAAACTATAAGTTGAAATTAATTTTCACAATAATTTTATTTATATTTCAAATTTTATAACGATGGAAGTACCATTTGATTAAAAAAAAATAGAGTTTTTTGAGTGATTAAAACTGTGTTGAAACTCAAAATTGTATTAACATTTATCCCAGAATTTTCAACACTTCGATGATAAAAAAATTCAAACAATTCATTCAATTACAGAAAATCGGAAAAATTGGTAAGAAATGCAAAAAAAAATAAGAGAAACAATATCACTAGAAAATCAATACAAATCCATGACCTACACCCTCTAATTACACAATTTTAGATTTTCTACTCCAGGTGAAAAACAAAATATAAATTTCATATTAAAAGGGGACGAACTGAAGAAAATATTAATAACAAGGGTTTATTTACATCATTTCATTGTTTTTATTACCGTCGACAATTAATACGCCTCTGTTTTTCCGTTACAATCAACGTTAGGAAGAACTGCTGAATAAAATTTGAAGCTAAACATAACGATTATCATTCAAACTTCATCAATAATGACAAATGAATGTATATCTTACCTTGGTTCAATCAAAATATAAATTTGAAATTGGAACCTTCGATGAAATAACAACACTTGCTGACATTGTTCAGGGAATTGTTTACGCAGGCGTTATAATTGATGACTCATACGCAGGACCGTATTCTTTTTTTTTCTCGCAGGACTGGTAGAAATCCAAAGGTCATTTATGAAATTAGAAAGTAAATTTCATCCTGTTCACACTCCATGAAAACATCATGGTATACATAATTTGAAATAAACACTAGGGGAATTATTTTCGACGAAGGAAAAGCAGGAAGTAAAGTATGAAATCGTTTTTTTTTTTTTGAATGGCTGAAAGTGATATTAAATGTAGTACTTTCGATTGAGCGACACTTATTCTTGAAAAAAAAATTCTCTAGGATTTTTAGTTGGTTTCCATAATTATGTGCGAATTTAATTCAATATTAATACTATATTGATAAATAAAAGTGAGAGTTTGGAATTGTACTAACCATGCGAACTTCGTGAAGATCTCAAGTACAGATCTGAAAAATTGGACTGAATGGAATTTTAATCTTTATTCTTGAATACTTTATGTCCCAAAACCATTTTTTATGAGCTTTTAAGAAACTCCATTCCCTTGGAAAGTGCTGAAATTACTAGATTCGGGAATAGTAGAAGTAATTAGTGTATTCACAGTAGGTACTTTTCGAACGATATCACTGATTCTAACAATCTGATAAAAAAGAAAAAAAAGATATTCAATTAATTTTTTTTGCTTAAATTTGAATTTTGACAAACCGAGAAAGGATAAGTCCATTGAAACACCATAATTATCTACTGTAACTTTATTTAATCTCCATTTCTTTTTAACATCAACATCATTAAATATTCATTAAGAAACTAATTTCTACTCTTAACTTCAATAAGCATAGTATCTATAAGAGTAATTCGAAGGTAGAGGAATCATTCAATTCGAATATCTGTAAAGAATACCATAGCAGGTTTCTTAAATATATCGTATCACATTTTTCATGAAATTCGTAATTGATATAAATTCATTATCATTTCATACAAACTATATCAATCACAACTAACATTCAACAATTCTCAACAATTAAATATTTTTTTATTGGGTAGGGGGGTTACCTATAAGATGGAATATATCTGTAAAAACTGAAGTTTGATGCGATCTACTGCTATTTATTTGCGATAAGAAGGATATAGATTGATATGTCGAAGTAACTGACATCTGAAAGAATTCGAAATTTGTGATTGACAGTTTGGAGGTCTTCAGATACCGTGGTTGTTAAAGAGGGATATTAAAATTCACACCATACCAAGCTTGGAAAGAGTTAGAAGTTGTTTTATCCTAAAAAGTTGTCTCAGAGTATACTAGATGGCCAAATTTGTATTCTGATAGTTTGAATATTTCAATCATTTTTTTTTACGGTGGTGACACTGATTTGGTACACTTAATAGGGTTGTATATCTGCCAACTTCTTGTTGGCTAGTTATTTTAATTTCAATTATGCATCAAGTCCAGGACATTTGGTATAACGTTGGAATGAAACTTGCATGTGTGACTGTGACTACTGGTTGGCTTTCCAAAGGATAAACTGTTTCTCCGAGGAATTCTTCAGTTTAAAAATGTTTTCAGTTAGACTCATAGGTCCACCTTACCCTTGACAAATATTATCGTTATTCGAATCATTATATCGAAAGAACCTCTATTGAAACCAGAAATGATTTAAGGTTAATTGTGCTCAACACATCTAAAGATCTGATCTCTGAAACTCTAGAACAAGGTACATAGAACACCATGGGAAATGAGTAAACCTAACTTTGACTTCAAGGTTCAATATACAATTCAGTGGACCATGGCAACCTTGCTTCGTTTTAAATACAAAAAAAAACCGAAACTTCTCGTACGCTTCTCTCTGAAGAAAATGATAACATGAATTCTGCACTGCATCGTAACCTTCTAAACAGTGAGACATAGTGATTATAGGATTTCTTGAACATCCACTGCATACACCAGGAAAATTCCAGTATTAAAAAAAAATTAAAATCCATAATAATGAGTAGAAAAATATTAAACAAGAAACAAATAAAAAAAAAATTACGAAAAGCACTGCCGTGAAGGCAGGAGCTTTTGAGCGCTCGTACATCCACCTTGTAGGTAGATTCGCATTTTCCAGTTTTGGAAATCAATTGAAGGAATTTTTGACAGCTCTCAAATAAAATTTTAAACTTAGGCGAAACTCCCGACTTCATATTCGCGATCCAAACCCACCCTGAAAATTTCAAGTTCCTAGGCCTCTCCGTGCAAAAGTTACAATATTCTATGGTTTCTATGGTTCTGGTTATGCGATCTGGACAAAATATTGCTTCAATACATTATTCTCGATTAAAATACAAAATTTCATCTCGATCGAATCCGTAGTTCCGAATTTATCGAGAAAACGAAATTTCAAACGACCGTATTTACGGAACTCCTTGTATAATGTTGCTCATAGATGAACGTGATCACGACATTCGAGATCCACACCTATCCTGAAAATTTCAAGTCCCTAGGCGTTTCCATTCAAAAGTTACAATTTTCTATGGTTTCTATGGTTCTGGTCATGCGATCTGGACGAAATTTCACACGTAGCTTGAACACCTCATTTTCCATTTGAGTGCAAATTTTCATCTCGATCAAATCTGTAGTTTTCAAGTAATCAGGACAACAAAATTTCAAACGGCCATATTTACGGAACCCCTGGTGGAATTCTGCCCATTAACGAACTTAACCGAGGCATTTGGGATCTGAACCTACACTGAAAATTTCAAGTCTCTAGGTTGATCCGTTCGAGAGTTATCGTGCTGACGGACGGACGGACGGACAGACTCGAATTTTCCGACGGATTCGTCATCAGTGAGTCGAACATAGTCGATTGAGACCATTTTCGGCTCAAAATTCGAAAAATACAGACATCGTGACGAAATGATATAGCCCTCGTGTAAGTAGTACGAGCGCTCAATAAAAGATAATTCCCCAAATGATTTTATTATTTGATTGCCCTGACAATAGATGGGTTCAATTTCTGAATTGATTGATTATGGAATTCTTTTTGCTTATACTGAACATTCAAAATACCCAAAATAACGAAAAATATCTACTTCTGGTATATACATCGAATTTTCAAAATAAAATGGCTTCTTCAACCCTCATAGGTAAAAGTTGCACAATAATATCACTATGTTCTACTGCATCCGAAGGTCTAGAGCAATTCTCACGAAATTTTATTCCTCCACCATAAAAAAAGGAGTAGCGAAGATTCAAATTCTGTGTGGATATAAACGATATAGCATAATACAACAAGCATCGAGAATATCATAAATAAAAAGTTTTGTTCGTATGTAATATTGTTTATACATTTCTGAGATGTACGTTCGAATCTTTTTTTCAAAAAATACTTGTACTGAATGTCCAATATGGCTTCAGCCATGTTGATCACATTGGACAATTTTTCGTTTAACTTAACCAGGAATTTTGAAAACTCCTTGCTTATCACAAATTTTGAATTATGTAGCTCAGTTTTGTATTTCAACAACGAATCCAACATATTCTTCATGATTTCTTCTGATAAAATTGTCAAATGATAAAAATCATACTTTAGGGATTTGTGGCAGTCTAAACCCCTGAAAATATCTGGGAGAACCTTCTTGGGGAAACATTGCGACTGGTAAAAAGAATACGGTTGCGCATTTTGATAATTCTGTAGTAAAAATACTGACTGCGATTTTTTCAGGCATGGTATACATTTTATAGGGGACGGGGGAAGAGAAGCAGATGGGATGTTGGACATTGGAGAGGAGGAAAAGGAGGTAGGGGGTACAGGGGTAGCTACGGTGTCACGCAGCCTTTCCTGAAACCCTCAGCTGGGAAAGCGGCAGAAGAATGCGTACACAAGATCGTAATTCTTGAAGTGGCAAGTTTGAAGATCTTGCCTCTCGTATTCCCCGAGCTGGGTGAGTTGCCTCATTTCTCGAGTTGTCTCTTTTGGGCTTGAGGTCTGAAACAGAAAACATAAATGACAATACTGCTGTTATTTTGCCATTTTTAGGCGCCTTTCGAAAAAGGTGTCGTTACTGTCTAACTGTATTAAATTAACTCACCTCGCTGGTGAAGCAAGTGATCATGAATTTTCCTGGCTGGAAGGTGTTCAAAACTCTTCCGATTATTTCTTTGTAAGAATCCGCTGGTACATTCGTTTCAAAGCTGACATAGGAGCATTCTGGTTCAGGAGTGACATGAATGGTCATGTAACAACCCTATTGAAGTAGGAGATCATTAAAAAGCAGTTCTGAGAAGGTAAGGTATATAGAAACCATCGAATATTGAGAAAAAACATGAATGAAAGCACTAAAAATATATGCATAATGTATAAAATAAAGCAAAATTATATTTGGAATGAAATGAATTGAACCTAGAAGACTGTAGCTCTCTTCCAAACTTGAGTCAATGCAAAACTGATTCACTTCACTTGTAACTCCTCGAAACGAAAAAGGAAATACATACTTTGATAGTTGCCCATATTTGTAATTGATTGAAAAAAAATATTTTGACTTTGATTGAAGAAGGCTATTCAAGACGATGTGTAGCTCAAATCCCAAATTATTCTGTTTCTCCAGAGTTTGATGTTATGTTATGACTATGTATAAGGTGGGAAAGGTGGCCATCCAAAAGTCCAGATCTGGATCTAATCGAGCATCTTTGGAATTAATTGTACAATGCAATTGGAGCAACACCTGAATTCTTTTGGCTGAATGGGAACAGATACAAAGAAAATAATACGAAGTTTAGTAGAAAACAGCGCAGCCCGGGTTTGGGCTTGGGGGGCTGATTTGAAAGTCCGTGTGAACAAGGCACGAATCTGCATTTTAGAACAATCCTCAATGACTCCCAGACGAAAAAATTTAAATTCTTTGATTAAAGTGGGCCGATCCCGGAGGTACTGCAATACCGGGCCAACCCGCGACGGCGGTGGAGCAAGCCCCTAACCGCCGTCAATTTCCAAAAATCAGTTTAATATACTGGCCCCGCATGCGGGGCGTATCAGATATTAAGCTGATAAGAACAGATACTACACTTTGATCTTAGCCATAGGGCCGAGAAGCGATGACTACTTGAAGTTTTCGTCCCTACTTGAAAGAAATGGAACTGTAGTTCTGAGGGATTTATAGCAGGTAAGGGACGTAAATGCCCTCTAGTGATTAGATAGGGAGGTACTGTTGTTGTAGGTACTCTAAGCGCATGACTTGTTCCCAAAGTGTACATACATACATATAATGAATTTCACTTGTCATTTATTTCACTTATATGCAATTCCGTTAGGACACGCACTTGGATACCGAAGATGAAAAGTTGATGTTATTCAAGCCTCGACAGTTGAAATCCAACGGGATTTCTTGTCTTTAGTCTTTATCACCAACCTAAGGAACAGCAAAATGAAACATTTCCAAATGCATATCCTGTGCAATATACCCTAACGGAAGAATAAAGCCAGTTCCATCCAGCAAGCAGGAGTCAAAATCAAATATACACTTTGCGCGGAAATGCGAAGGTAGGTACGTGTATTCTCCGGATTTTTAAGATTAGCTCAGTGATAATTTATAGAATCCAATCTAAAGCTGCCTGTTTGGATTGCTTTTATTCAGATAGAGAAGCACGGCTTTCAATCAGATATTACATTTATTAATTAATCCGGGACAGCGCGTACGCAGTCCCGACTACCAAAAATTTCGCGCCCGAGTTATCCGCATTAGGGATAATCGCAGAGGTCAGCCCGATCGCAGTGCAATGAAAGGGCCTCACTCCGGGGGAACCGCCTTGTTGATCATGGTAACCCCTACGCCAGGTAAGTATGAGTTGGGCAGCTCGAAACGGGCCTATACGTCGTTCCGAAGGACTCTATTGGGATATGTACAGAAGGTGGCACCACCTTTACGGACAACTGTATAACAATGAAGGACCTAATAACAAAAATCGATACTCACATCCTGCATCCTGAGGATGAATATGATTTCCATAGATGGCGTTGGATAAGTACAGAATCGATTAAACCTACCGAGTATATTCGGTACCACTCCAAACACAAAACATAAAAGAATAACGATAACCCAATTGGGTATTAACATAATATTTGATGTGAAGAAAAAATTATGTAAAAGAATGAAATAAGAGTAGCGACAGATTTTATTTGTCATTCTGTGATACACAGTGGCTATAAAGATCTTGACAAGCCAGTAGAGGCAAGGGAGGCTAAGCCTCCCCTAAAATTTTCATGTCTGTGGTTCTCATAACGATCAAAATATTTAAAAATAAGGATAGAATTTCTGAAAAAATTTTCATGAACAAATGAAAATAAAATTCTCATTTGCATGCACTTGCTACGCCTCTGCATTCAGAGCTGATAGGAGACAAGAGACAACACTCTTGTCGGTTCTTCAATATGAGAGAGATAGAAGAGGAGGCTATCATTCAGCGAGCTTCCAAAGCGCGCTAAACATAATACACCGAACAGAGAAGCACACGGGCAGAGAGAGAAGAATTTCGATTGACTTGACCATGCATTAAAGCCCCCAACGGAACGTGAACTCCATTGTTCTTCTGGTAAATTCGTGTATATTTGAGAATTCGATGAACCATTCAGGATTCGGGACACGTGTTCATTGTTTTGATTTCAATTTAACGACCCAACAGCTTTTCAGTTTTCTTGTTCGGAGGTGCTTTGATTTTGTTGATCGTGGTTAGTACGGAAATCGGAAAATGGATAAATTAGAGGAAATTCGAAGATGTGTTGTACGTGGTAAAAACTTTATCGAGACCTCGGTCAAATTTGATTCACTTGAAGTCAACCGAAAAAAGTCAAAGTAGGGAGTTCAATGTTGATTGGTATGAAAAATGTGAATTTTTATGCGGATCGATTAAACGGGTGAAATTATTTTGTTGGCCCTATTCATCGTTTTCGCATCATACAGAATATACAATCTGGTCGAAAACAGGATTCTCTGATTTGAAGAATATATCGCGTTCAATCGAAAGACATTCTAAATCGAAGGAACATATAGCTTCATCTTTAAAAATTAAACTCTTAGGCAAACAAAATATTGCAATCACTTACGACAGCGATAGAAAAGATTTTGTAATATGTTATAATAATCAAGTTACGGTAAATCGTGCGGATTTGAAAAAACTTATTGGCGTCATAATTTTTTTTTTCATATCACCCTTTTTGAGCGCTCGTACTACTTACACGAGGGTTATATCATTTCGTCACGATGTCTGTATTTTTCGAATTTTCGCCGAAAATGGTCTCAATCGACTATGTTCGACTCACTGGTGACGAATCCGTCGGAAAATTCGAGTCTGTCCGTCCGTCCGTCCGGCCCTAAGCACGATAACTCTCGAACGGAACAACCTAGAGACTTGAAATTTTCAGTGTGGGTTCAGTTCCCGAATGCCTCGGTTGAGTTCGTTAATGGGCCAAATTCCACCAGGGGTTCCGTAAATATGGTTCAAAGTTTTGTTTCCCTGATTACTTGAAAACTACACATTTGATCGAGATGAAATTTTTCACTCAAATGGAAAATGAGCTACATGTGGAATTTTGTCCAGATCGCATCACCAGAACCATAGAAAATTGTAACTTTTGAACGGAAACGCCTAGGGACTTGAAATTTTCAGGATAGGTGTGGATCTCGAATATCGTGATCACGTCATCTATGAGCAACATTATTCTAGGGGTTCCGTAAATATGGTCGTTTGAAATTTAGTTTTCTTGATAATTTCAAAACTACAGATTCGATCGTGACGAAATTTTGTATACTAATGGAGAAATTTATATTCAAGCTACATTCCTCCAGATCACATGACTAGAACCATAGAAACCATAGAAAACCATAACTTTCGAACGGAAAGGCCTAGGGACTTGAAATTTTCAGGATAGGTGTGGATCTGAAATGACGCGTTCACGTTCATCAATGAGCAGAATTATACTAGGGGTTCCGTAAATACGGTCGTTTGAAATTTTGTTTTCTCGATCATTTCGAAACTACGGATTCGATTTATTGTATATTAATGATTTATTAAAGCAGATCGCATGACCAGAACCATAGAAACCATAAAAAATTGTAACTTCCGAAGGGGAAGGCCTAGGAACTTGAAATTTTCAGGGTGGGTTTGGATCGCGAATTTCACGGTCACGTTCATCAATGAGCAAAATTAGACTAGGGGTTCCGTAAATATGGCCGCTCAAAATATTTTTTTCCTGATAGTTTCGGAAATTCTGATCGGATTGGAATGAGATTATGCACCTAGCTAAGGAATAATGTATTCAAACTACGTGCAAAATTTTGTCCAGATCGCATCACCAAGACCATAGATACCGTAGAAAATTCTAGCGAATCATCGAAACAAAATTGATCAGCTGAAGCACTGACATGAAGTCTGGAGTTTCGCCTAAGTTTCACAGTTGAAAGCAACCGGGATTTCTTGTCTTTATCACCAACCTAAGGAACAACAAAGTGAAATTTTTTCAAATGTATAACTGGAAGGAGAAAGCCAGTTCCATCCAGCGAGCAGTAATCAAAATCAAATAATGGGTGATTTTTTAAGAGCTTGAGAACTTTTTTTTAAAAAAAAACGCATAAAATTTGCAAAATCTCATCGGTTCTTTATTTGAAACGTTAGATTGGTCCATGACATTTACTTTTTGAAGATAATTTCATTTAAATGTTGACCGCGGCTGCGTCTTAGGTGGTCCATTCGGAAAGTCCAATTTTGGGCAACTTTTTCGAGCATTTCGGCCGGAATAGCCCGAATTTCTGCGGAAATGTTGTCTTCCAAAGCTGGAATAGTTACTGGCTTATTTCTGCAGACTTTAGACTTGACGTAGCCCCACAAAAAATAGTCTAAAGGCGTCAAATCGCATGATCTTGGTGGCCAACTTACCGGTCCATTTCTTGAGATGAATTGTTCTCCGAAGTTTTCCCTCAAAATGGCCATAGAATCGCGAGCTGTGTGGCATGTAGCGCCATCTTGTTGAAACCACATGTCAACCAAGTTCAGTTCTTCCATTTTTGGCAACAAAAAGTTTGTTAGCATCGAACGATAGCGATCGCCATTCACCGTAACGTTGCGTCCAACATCATCTTTGAAAAAATACGGTCCAATGATTCCACCAGCGTACAAACCACACCAAACAGTGCATTTTTCGGGATGCATGGGCAGTTCTTGAACGGCTTCTGGTTGCTCTTCACTCCAAATGCGGCAATTTTGCTTATTTACGTAGCCATTCAACCAGAAATGAGCCTCATCGCTGAACAAAATTTGTCGATAAAAAAGCGGATTTTCTGCCAACTTTTCTAGGGCCCATTCACTGAAAATTCGACGTTGTGGCAGATCGTTCGGCTTCAGTTCTTGCAGGAGCTGTATTTTATACGGTTTTACACCAAGATCTTTACGTAAAATCTTCCATGTGGTCGAATAACACAAACCCAATTGCTGCGAACGGCGACGAATCGACATTTCACGGTCTTCAGCAACACTCTCAGAAACAGACGCAATATTCTCTTCTGTACGCACTGTACGCATTCGTGTGGTTGGTTTAATGTCCAATAAAGTAAACTGAGTGCGAAACTTGGTCACAATCGCATTAATTGTTTGCTCACTTGGTCGATTATGTAGACCATAAATCGGGCGTAAAGCGCGAAACACATTTCGAACCGAACACTGATTTTGGTAATAAAATTCAATGATTTGCAAGCGTTGCTCGTTAGTAAGTCTATTCATGATGAAATGTCAAAGCATACTGAGCAAATACTAATGCATGAAAATCCTAACCTCAAAAAAATCTGAGCAAATACTAATGCATGAAAATCCTAACCTCAAAAAAATCACCCGTTATATACCCTTAGCGCGGAAATGCGAAGGTACGTACGTGTATTCTCCATATTCCTTTGTTTTTGAGACAGGGTCTCTGCCAATCCAAAGCTGTCTGTTTGGATCACTTATTTTTTTCAGATAGAGAAGCCAACTATCTTTCAAATACATATACATATTTCATTCATTAATTAATCCGGGACAGCGCGTACGCAGTCCCGACTACCAAAAATAACGCGCCCGAGTTATCCGCATTAGGGATAATCGCAGAGGTCAGCCCGATCGCAGTGCAATGAAAGGGCCTCACTCCGGGGGAACCGCCTTGTTGATCATGGTAACCCCTACGCCAGGTAAGTATGAGTTGTGCAGATCGGGACGGGCTTATACGTCGTTCCGAAAGACTGTATTGGGATATGTGCAGAAGGTGGCACCACCTTTGCGGACAACTCTGAACAACGAATGCCCTAATGACAAAAATCGATACTGACGAGCCTGAGGACAATCGAAGCAATGAAAGAATACGCAAACACAGAGATAGGAAGGACGGTAATGATACCAGTCAGTACCACAAATAAGAGGAGATACTTCTTGAGAAGAGGCCAATGAATGAAAAACGAATAGCGAAGAAACATGCAAAAGAGAGGAGGACCTCTTCAAGTAAACAACAGAGGTAAAACGGAATATTACATTAAAGGCGAAGGGAAGTAAATTCCAGTCCTTTACAAAAACTCAGATCTATGATGATAAAATTCGATACTTACATCTTGAGGATGAATATGCTCTTTGTAGATGGCGTTGGATGAGTACAGAATCGATTGAACCTACGGAGTATATTCGAAACCATTCCAAACTACCAAATATCGAAGACGAAACGATAATCCAAATAGGAATGAACAGAATATTTAATGAGAATGTAGGGAAAAAGTTATGCGAGGTAATAAAATCAGAGAAGTGACAAACTTTATTGTCATGGTTGCTATGAGATACACAACAAGCCACTAGAAAAACCTGCACTTGACAGGATAATCAAACACACACAGCTTAAAAGAGTATAAACTCTTGAAGCTTGAAGGAAGAAATGATTGAAATTCTTTGAATCAAGTGGGCCGATCCCGGAGGTACTGCAATACCGGGCCAACCCGCGACGGCGGTGGAGCAAGCCCCTAACCGCCATCAATTTCCAAAAATCAGTTTAATATACTGGCCCCGCATGCGGGGCGTATCAGATATTAAGCTGATAAGAACAGATACTACACTTTGATCTTAGCCATAGGGCCGAGAAGCGATGCCTAATTTAAGTTTTCCTGCCTACTTGAAGAGAGGCGGACTGTAATGTTGAGTATTCATATCAGGTAAAGAACGTGAGAGCCCTCTAGTGATTATATGGGGAGATGTTGTTGTATTATAAGTGCATGCCTTCTTTCCGAAGTATTGATGACTCGTTTGAAATTAAGTTGAATTTAAGAGCATTTAAATTGCATTAGTGTATACATCACTCAAATATGGGACTAACAGTTGGCTTAAGCATTATTTAAGCATTATTTCAGATAATCCCAAACACCCAAACTTTCAGGATGTACCGTTCAACACTTTCCACCAGTGACGGAGTCAAACTTTCGACTTGGGGAGGAGAGTACTGAACTGAACTGCCGACTAAAGAATTCGACGATCAGCATTTTCAAACATTACACGATAACACCAAAATCAAAATTGGTCAAACTTTTGAAGGTAGTAATGATTGAATTTCTTTGCATAAAGTGGGCCATAGGGATTATGAATTATACTTTTCATTTATTCCACTTATATGCAATTCCACAAGGAAACGCACTTAGACACCAGTTAAGTTATGTCAGAGAATGAAATTATAGGAGTGACAGATTTTATTGTCGTTCTGTTATACACCGTGGCTATGAGGAACTCAACAAGCAAGAAGAAAAAAAAACGCTGATTTTTAAGGTTTTTCCGGCTTTCCTCCTGTAATGATTAAATTGCACAAGAACTCATTTTCTTCGTCTTTTCATTTTCTACAATTCGCCTTTGAAAGTATTAGCACCGCTCCATTGGTTCAGATTTTACAAGCGAAAATCTAAGAAAACACCGTTTTTGAGCGCTCGTACTACTTACACGAGGGCTATATCATTTCGTCACGATGTCTGCATTTTTCGAATTTTGAGCCGAAAATAGTCGCAAACGACTATGTTAGACTCACTGATGATGAATCCGTCGAAAAATTCGAGTCTGTCCGTCCGGCCGGCCGTCCGTCCGTCCGTCTAAACGATAACTCTCGAACCGAATGTCCTAGAGACTTGAAATTTTCAGAGTAGGTTCGAATCTCGAATGCCGCGGTGAAGTTCGTTATTGGGCAAAATTCGACCAAGGGTTCCGTAAATATGGCCGCTCGAAATTTTGTTTTTCGGATTTCTTCGAAACTACAGATTCGATCGAGGTGAAATTTTGCACTCAGATGGAGAATTACGTGTTCAAGCTACATGCAGGATCCAGATGTCCAGATCGCATGACCAGAACCATAGAAAATTATAACTTTGTAATGGAAAGGCCTAGGGATTTGAAATTTTCAGGATAGGTGTGGATCTCGAATGTCGTGGTCACGTTCATCAATGAGCAAAATTAGACTTAGGGTTCCGTAAATATGGTCGTTTGAAATTCAGTTTTCTTGATATTTTCGAAACTATGGATTCGATCGTGACGAAATTTTGTATTCAAATTGACAATGATATATTCAAGCTTTATTTTTTTCAGATCGCATGATCAGAACCATAGAAACCATAGAAAATCATAACTTTTGAACGCAAAGGCCTAGGGACTCGAAATTTTCAGGATAGGTTCGGAACGCGAATTTCGCGGTCATGTTCATCAATGCGCAAAATTCGACTATGGGTTCCGTGAATATAGCCGTTCAAACTATTTTTTTCCTGATAATTTCGAAACGACTCATTGGATTTGAATAAAATTTCGCACATAGAAGAAGAATAATGTATTCAAACTACGTGGGAAATTTTTTTCAGATCGCATTACCAAGACCATAGATACCGTAGAAAATTCTAGCGAATTATCGAAAAAAAAATTGGTCTTCTAAAGCACTGACGTGAAGTCTTGATTCACGCCTTAGTTTGAAATTTTCTTTGACAGCTGTCATAATCTTTCCAATTGGTTTCTTAAACTGGAAAATGCGAATCTACTTACAAGGTGCATGTACGAGCGCTCAAAAGCTCCTGCCTTCATGGCAGTGCTTTTCTCAATTCTTTTAGATGTTTTTTCGCAATTACAAGAAAAGTTATTATATTTGCGAGTCGAAAACATATCACTAATCATCCTCGGACCACCCCACGTACCCCCCCACTCGCGGTTTTCTTCTACGATTTTTGTCACAGAAAGACCCTTTATCTGTTCTATTGCCTGGTCTAGGAATAAAAGACCATCCACAGCTGAAAAGAGAAGGAACTCTTGAAGGAAGAAATTATTGGAATAAGGAATAAGAACATTATTGAAGATATATTATTGTTTATTGAAACAGAGTCTCTCCCAATCTAAAGCTGCCTGTTTGGATTACTGAATTTATCCAGATAGAGAAGCACGGCTTCCTATCAAATATAACATTTATTAATCAATCCGGGACAGCGCGTACGCAGTCCCGACTACCAAAAATTACGCGCCCGAGTTATCCGCATAGAGCAAAGACTGTTTTGGGGTATGTACAGAAGGTGGCACCACCTTTACGGACAACTGTATAACAACGAATGCCCTAATGACAGAAATCGATTCTCACATCCTGAGGATGAATATAATTTTTCTAGATGGCGTTGGATGAGTACAGTTCCGATTAAACCTGCCCACTATTTCAAACTACTAAAAAAAAAAAATACCAAAATTATTGGACAATTGAAAAACAGAAAGGCCTCCGGAATCGACGGAATCCAAAATCAGGCTCTTAAAAACCTACCAGATGAAGCGCAAGAAGAAATGGCAGAAATAGCCAGCTACGAACAGGACATAACCCTAACAAATGGAAGACATCTGACACAATACTGTTATGGAAAGAGGGAAAAAGGACCAACTATAGATCTATAAGCCAACTTCCTGCACTGAGCAAAGTGATAGAGAAGGTGACATACAGAAGAATAGCAGATTTCGTGAAAATCAAGAAAATAATTCCAGACCACCAGTTCGGTTTCCGCACAGAACATTCGACAGTACACCAACTGGTCAGATTAACAGAAGATATAAAAGAAAGAACGAACCTATCTACAGACACCGGTGCCATTTCCTGGATATTGAAAAGGCATTCGATAAGATGTGGCACCAAGGTCTGATATACAAGATGAAGATGTGGAAGTTTCCAGCCGAACTGACTAGATTGATACAAGCATTCTTGAAGGAAAAAAAAATCAAAATCAACATAGAGGGTACGAGGTCAACCACCAGGAAAATTGAAGCCGGCGTACCACAAGGATCGGTCCTAGGACCGTTGCTGTTCAACATATATATGTCGGACATACCAAAAATGGGAAGATGTAAGATTGCCGAGTTTGCAGATGACACTGCTGTATACTATTCCAGCAGAATGAAGAAATCGATAACGAAGCAACTCCAGATAGACGTAGACAAACTGATGAGCTATTTCAAGAAATGGAGGTTCAAGATAAATGCGAAGAAAACAGTTGCCATATACTTCGGCGGCACAAAAGTGAAGAAGGAAAAAGCAGGGAACGTCATGATAGAAAACCAGAAGATAGACTGGGAAGATGAAGCGAAATATCTGGGCGTGACCCTAGACGAAAAGCTGAAATAACAAACAAATGGAAGAAATCAAAAAGAAGACCAGGCAACTACATGGGTATTTATATCCGCTCCTAAATGCAAACGGCAAACTTCCGCTGGAAAACAAGATGAATATAATCAATACAGTGCTAATACGTACGCAGGATTAGTTTGGTTCAATGTCAAATGTTGCAAAAAGGAAGATCTACAAAGTACGTTGAATAAAATAATAAGGATACCTGTAGGTGCCCCATGGTACGCCAGCAATAAACAAATAAGAGAAAAATTGAAAATACTAACAATCGAGGAAATAATTGACAAACAAACCAAGAAGACAATCGAAACGATGAAAGAACACGAAAACAAAGAAATAAGAAGGATGGTAATGATACCAGCCAGAACCACAGACAAGAGGAAATATCTCTTGCCAAGAAGCCAATGACGGATAGCCAAGAACTACGCAGAAGAAAGGAGGATCTCTCCAAGTAATTAATAGAAGGAAGAAGGAAAAATTATATTAAAGGCGAAGGGAAGTAAATTCCAGTCCTTTTCAAAAAGCAGGAACTATGATGATAAAAAAAAACCAAAGAAAAACGATAACCCGAATAGGAATCCACAGTATATTTAATTAGAATGTATAGAAAAAGTTATGTGAGAGAATGAAATTATAGTAGCGACAGATTTTATTACCATTCTGTGATACACGGTGGCTATGAGGAACTCAACAAGCAAATGGATTAACCAGCACTTGAGAGAATGAACCAAACACCCATAGCGGAAAAGCGGAGGAACTCTTGAAGGAAGAAATGATTGAAATTCTTTGAATAAAGTAGGCCGGTCCCGGAGGTACAGCAATACCGGGCCAACCCGCGACAGCGGTGGAGCAAAACCCTAACCAACATCAAATTTCAAAAATCAGTTTAATATCGATACCTTTTTGCCAAATTATCGTAAGCCTCAACGTACTACGTTGAGGCTTACGACAGTTTGGCAAAAAGGTATCGATATACTTGCCCCCCACTCACATCCTGAGAATGAATGTGATTTTCGTGAATGGTGCTGGATAAGTACAGAATCGATTGAACCTACCGAGTATATTCGATACCACTCCAAACACAAAATATCAAAGAAAAACGATAACCCAAATAGGAATTAACAAAATATTCAATAAGAATGTAGAGAAAAGGTTATGTGAGAATAAAATTATGGTAGTAACAGAATTTATTGTCATTCTGTTATACCTAGTGGCTATGAGGAACTCAATAAGCAAGTAGAATAACTAGCACTCGAAACTTGAAAGAATAAACAGAAACCCACCATCGAAAAGAGGAAGATCTCGTGAAGGAAGAAATGATTGAAATTCTTTGAATGAAGTGGGCCGATCCCGGAGGTACTGCAATACCGGGCCAACCCTCGACGGCGGTGGAGCAAGCCCCTAACCGCCATCAATTTCCAAAAATCAGTTTAATATACTGGCCCCGCATGCGGGGCGTATCAGATATTAAGCTGATAAGAACAGATACTACACTTTGATCTTAGCCATAGGGCCGAGAAGCGATGCCTATATTAAGTTTTCCTCCCTACTTGAAAGAAATGGAACTGTAGTTTTGTGTGATTTGTAGCAGGTAAGGGACTTAAATGCCCTCTAGTGATTAGATAGGGAGGTACTGTTGTAGTGTCTCTAAGCGCATGACTTGTTCCCAAATTGTTCATCCGCATACATATCATGAATTTTAATTTCCATTTACTCCACTTGTATGCAACTACGTAAGGAAACTCACTTGGACACCGAAAATAAAAAGTTGATGTTATTCAAGCCTCGGACTCAGCATTTGACCTCGAGAGGGGTAGAAAAGAAAGAGTAAAATTCACTGAAGAACCGGAGTCCAAAAAATCGACGAAGTAACCACTTACAGTCCACGGTCACTTCAAGAGAACACCTCCAATGGTCAAACACAATCAGAGCAAAAGACTGAATTCGGTAGTTTTCTTGTTATTTCGAACAGGAGATAACGGAGAACAACCATTTCTGAGTCGACAGTTGAAATCCACCGGGATTTCTTGTCTTTGTAACCAACCTGAGGAACAACAAAGTGAAACTTTTCCAAATGCATACCTGGGAGAAGAAAACCATTTCCATCCCACAAGCAGTAGTCAAAATTAAATATATACACTTAGCGCGGAAATGCGAAGGTATGTGTATTCTCCAGATTTTGAAGATTAGCTCAGTTATAATTTTTTGAGACCGATCCAAAGCTGCCTGTTTGGATGGCTAATTTTATTCACATAGAGAAGCACGACTTTCAATCAAATATTACATTTATTAATTAATCCGGGACAGCGCGTACGCAGTCCCGACTACCAAAAATTTCGCGCCCGAGTTATCCGCATTAGGGATAATCGCAGAGGCCAGCCCGATCGCAGTGCAATGAAAGGGCCTCACTCCGGGGGAACCGCCTTGTTGATCATGGTAACCCCTACGCCAGGTAAGTATGAGTTGTGCAGATCGAAACGGGCCTATACGTCGTTCCGAAAGACTCTATTGGGATATGTACAGCAGGTGGCACCACCTTTACGGACAACTGTTTACCAACGAATGCCCTAATGACAAAAATCGATACTGACATCCTGAGGATGAATATTATATTTTTTGTAGATGGCGTTGGATAAGTAAGGATAAGATCAAATCTACCAAGTATATTCGACACCATTCCAATCTACTACAAAATATCAAAGAAAAACGATAAGCCAAATAGGTAGGAATCCACAAAATATTTAATTAGAATGTAGAGAAAAAGTTACGTGAGGGAATGGAAAGTGGCAGATTTTTTGTCATTCTGTGATACACGGTGGCTATGAGAAACTCGACAAGCAAATGGAATAACCAGCACTTGAAAGATACAAACACTCACAGCTGAAGAGCGGAGGAACTCTTGAAGGAAGATATGATTGAAATTCTTTAAATTAAGTGGGCCGATCCCGGAGGTACTGCAATACCGGGCCAACCCGCGACGGCGGTGGAGCAAGCCCCTAACCGCCATCAATTTCCAAAAATCAGTTTAATATACTGGCCCCGCATGCGGGGCGTATCAGATATTAAGCTGATAAGAACAGATACTACACTTTGATCTTAGCCATAGGGCCGAGAAGCGATGCCTTTTTTAAGTTTTCCTCCCTACTTGAAGGAAATGGAACTATAGTTTCGAGTGATTTATAGCAGGTAAGGGTCGTAAAGGCCCTCTAGTGATTAGATAGGGAGGTATTGTGGTTCTTCTCTATGCGCATGCCTTGTTGTCGAAATGTTGAAGACAATACAGACTATTATTATTATTAAATGAATGACAAGAGCTGAGGTTATGCCTTTGAAGCTCAGAAACAAATTAATTGATATAGTACGTAGGTATTTAGTTGAATAAGGAAAATATTCACAAATCCAAGCACTCATGGGGCTCCAAGTGGGCTGAATCCATGTGAATCGAATCTATTCTTGAAGGCGTTCACACTGAGAGCACAAACCATATCCGCAAGCAATCCATTCCAGGCTGAAAAATTTTATTGGACAGGAAGTTTTGTCGTGGGGTAGTCCGGAAGTTTTCTTTTTTCAACTTGTACATGTGTTCTCGTAAGTTATTAGTGTTGCGGATGAAAAGGGATGATAAGTTGACAACAATCATATTATTGATGGCCCGAAAGCTAAATATGAGATCACCTCTCAGTCGGCAATCTTGAAATGAGGTTAAACCGAAAGTACTGAGTCTCTCCTCATACGAAGGACGGTTGGGACCATAAGGAATGCGAGTAACCCAACGCTGAACCGCCTCCATTTGCTCCAAGTCGGCCTTCCGGACAAGGAACCCGGCAGGACCAGCAAATTCGAGGATTGGTTTCATATAGGTCTTATATAAGCTACAACAGACAGTGGGAGAACAATCTCGGAAACGCTTGGAGACCATAAAGACGAGGCTGCTTGCCCTGGACGTTACCTTCTTTACATGAAGAGACCAGTTCAAATCCGGAGTGATGGTTAACCCTAGGTCCTCATATGACTCTGCTGTAGCTAGCTGATTTCCATCGAAAAAATGATGATGTTTAGGGTTCTGCTTGTCGATGTGAAGAGTTGATTGTGATTGTGCAGATCGGAACGGGCTTATACGTCGTTCCGAAAGACTGTATTGGGATATGTGCAGAAGGTGGCACCCCCTTTACGGACAACTGTTTAACAACGAATGCTCTAATGACAAAAATCGATACTGACATCCTGAGGACAATCGAAGCAATGAAAGAACACGGAAACAAAGAGATAAGAAGGATGGTAATGATACCAGTCAGAACCACAATTGAGAGGAGATACTTCTCGAGAAGGAGCCAACGACGAATAGCGAAGAAACATGCAAAAGAGAGGAGGACCTCTTCAAGTAAACAATAGAAGTAAAACGGAATATTTCATTAAAGGGAAGGGAAGTAAATTCCAGTCCTTTACAAAAACCAAGACCTATGATAAAATTCGATACTTACATCTCGAGGATGAATATGCTCTTCGTAGATGGCGTTGGATGAGTACAGAATCGATTGAACCTACCGAGTATATTCAAAACCATTCCAAACTACCAAATATAGAAGAAAAACGATAATCCAAATAGGAATGAACAGAATATTTAATGAGAATGTAGAGAAAAAGTTATGTGAGGGAATAAAATCAGAGAAGTGGACTAACTTTATTGTCATTCTGTAGTACATGGTTGCTATGAGATACACAACAAGCCACTAGAAAAACCTGCACTTGACAGGATAATCAAACACACAGCTGAAAAGAGTAGGAACTCTTGAAGCTTGAAGGAAGAAAAGATTGAAATTCTTTGAATAAAGTGGGCCGATCCCGGAGGTACTGCAATACCGGGCCAACCCGCGACGGCGGTGGAGCAAGCCCCTAACCGCCGTCAATTTCCAAAAATCAGTTTAATATACTGGCCCCGCATGCGGGGCGTATCAGATATTAAGCTGATAAGAACAGATACTACACTTTGATCTTAGCCATAGGGCCGAGAAGCGATGCCTACTTAAAATTTTCCTGCCTACTTGAAGGGAGATGAACTGTAGTATTGAGTTAATGTATGGCAGGTAAGAGATGTGAATGCCCTCTGGTGATTAGATAGGGATGTATTGTTGCTTGACTTGACACTATGCGCATGTCTTTTTACAATGTTTCGTTGACTCGTTTGTAATAAAGATAATTCCAAGTGCTCCAATATGCGATTTCGAGTTGGCATGGCATTATTTTAGATAATTCCTAACTTTTCGGATGTACGTTCTATCAATGGCGTAGTCAGAATTTTTGACGAGGAGGGGTGGTGTCAGGACCGGAAATCCGACATAAACAGAAGAGATATATTAAAAGTACACTCATCGAGGATTTTTCACGAGAAATTCAAATTTTCGCAATCGATGTGAAAGAAAAATGAAATCAAATTTATGAATGCAGATTAAACTTTTATATCCAAAAATTTGGAGGGGCACTATACAGATTTGTTGAAGGTTTCAAACCAGAGGTGGATTGACTTTTATTTAAAATAAGGACATAAACACACATCAGGTTAATTGAAATAAAATACATATAACTAGCAGAATCAGAGACATCAACAATTTTTGGAGTTTATAGATTTCTCTATATTCGTTTTGAGAAGTTACATAATTCCAAACTGAACATGAATGACATCATGTCGTTGTGAAGGATGGATGAACACAAGAAATTGAGGTTATTAAATGCATGCATATTAATACTCACTTCAGAAACCTCTGTTATGACCTAGCATGCAAAAAAAACTATAGAGTTACAATGGCTGGAAATAAAACGGTTCGAAGATATCTAAACCTACTAAGATTCGTTTCCGGATATGTTATAAGATATCCAGTTGGGAAACTTACGTTTTTGTTGATTCCGTTCATAGAGTAGCCACAAGGATCAAAGAGGAAGTCGTCTATAACCATATTTGGTATAATCTTATCAATTCCGGATTTCTGTAAAATCGATAAAGAGATTAGCAACAAAGGGGAGTTACGCAGAATATACCTCCACCTTTGTAGCTTCTGTTGCATTCAAACACTCCTCCTTTGTGAATATCGACATAACCTCAGAGTCCAAATCGGTCATCAGTATCTCTAAGGTTTGGTCTTGCTCTTCAACAGTAGGTCCTCTTATTGGCATCTTTACAGGAGCATTCAGGGTGTACAAGTACCAACAGTCTCTGTTGATCGATCCCAGACAATAAGCAGCCCCATCTGAGAACAAGGAGTCCAGCAACCTCACCTAAGAACATCGATTTTAAATTAAAGACTTGTTAGATATAGTCAAGTTGGAGATGGAGATTCGCAATTTTTCTCGTTGTAGAATAAGCCTGATATTGGGTGTGCCATCTGTTGGTTTTAAAATTGCCATCTGTTTCATTTTTAATATAATTCCAAACACTGTGCCATAACATTGGCCATAAATAATAAACTTTTATATGAGAGGAAAAATATGAAGGCATTATTTCTTGGATCGTAAAAAAGATAAGCACCCAACTAGTAACCTGAGCACACCTTGACATATTTCATCGTCAGATTTCGCAATGGAATATAATAAAAAGAAATAAAGTGTTCATAATAGTTAAAGTTATGAACACTCGTACAATTGAAAATTTGGTTTAGTAATTACTAAAAATTCCACACCACATAACTTCACTATAACCCATACATTATGGTTATTGTATAACGAATAAACAACTGTACCTGTACCACATAATTTTCACCAGCGACTGACTAGGATTGGAGGTACTTTTCAACCTGAACAGAAATCACAGAGGAGATTATACATGCAAAAGGCTTAGTATAAAATGCTCATCAGATTTATGAGACACCAATCTTAATTCTAAAAGTTCTACTGAGCACAATCGGAATGTTCTCACCTCCTGATCGAAATGTTTGTGTGGTGTCATCTGTAGGTCGGGTCTTTTGTAATTTTTCCTTGAGTAAAATACGTCTTCTACCTCGGTGAATCCTGCGTATTGTTCGGCCAGCAGAAGGAGATGCTCTAGGCACAAGAGGGGAGTTGTAGTTCCGCAAGTCTTCAGGATGAAGCGACGTTTGGAAATAAACATGGAACTTTCACTGAAAAAAATTAAAATAACTTTTTAGATGGTGAGAATGAATTGAGATGATTTGTGGGATAAAAATTATGGAAAGCACTGCCGTGAAGGCAGGAGCTTTTGAGCGCTCGTACATGCACCTTGTAGGTAGATTCGCATTTTCCAATTTTGGAAACCAATTGAGAAAATTTTTGACAGCTGTCAAACAAATTTTCAAACTAAGGCGATAATCCAGACTTCAAGTCAGTGCTTTAGGTGACCTATTTTTTTTTTTTTTTTTTTTTTTTTTTTTCGATAATTCGCTAAAATTTTATACGGTATCTACGGAACCCCTAATCTAATTCTGCTCATTGATGAACGTGACCGTGAAATTAGCGATCCAAACCCATCCTGAAAATTTCAAGTTCCTAGGCCTTTTCCTTCGGAAGTTATAATTTTCTATGGTTTCTATGGTTCTGGTCATGCGATCTGGAAAAAATGTTGCTTTAATATGTCATTCTCGTTTAAAATACAAAATTTCATCTCGATCGAATCCGTAGTTTCGAAATTATCGAGAAAACAAAATTTCGAACGACCGTATTTACGGAACCCCTAGTATAATTCTGCTCATTGATAAACGTGAACGCCACATTTCAGATCTACACCTATCCTGAAAATTTCAAGTCCCTAGGCCTTTCCGTTCGAAAGTTATGATTTTCTATGGTTCTATGGTTCTGGTCATGCGATCTAGAGAAATGTAGCTTGAATATATCATTCTCCATAAGTATACAAAATTTCGTCACGATCGAATTTGTAGTTTGGAAATTATCAAGAAAACTAAATTTCAAACGACCATATTTACGGAACCCCTAGTATAATTTTGCTCATAGATGAAAGTGATCACGATAATCGAGATCCACACCTATCCTGAAAATTTCCCTAGGCCATTTTCAGCTCAAAATTCGAAAAATACAGACATCGTGACGAAATGATATAGCCCTCGTGTAAGTAGTACGAGCGCTCAAAAAGAACCAGTGTGTAATCATTTTATATTCGGAATCATAATGCGAGCTTTTTTCGCATGTTACGTAATTGTCTTTCGTTTTAATTCATTGAATTAAACAATTCTGATAACACTAATAGATATCTTTTTTATTCTCGAAAATCCCGATTCGTAGTAAATCTATGCCACAAATAATCCATTTGGAATATTCTAGGTCATTTCGATATCAATTTCTTGGAAGAGATATTGAATTGCATAAATCGCAACATCAGCAGGTGTATGGTTTTTTCCTGTTATTGTTCTCTACGGAGAATGATTGCATATAGTGATGTTGTAAATCGTCGTATTTGTTGTGTATAGTTTGCCGAATTATTATTTTTATGTCAATTCGATCTATTTATTGGGATGCTCTTATCTGCTCTATTGTTTCGAGGGTTCAAGGCATTTGATATAGTTCTCAGGTTCAACGACGCACTTTGTTTCTGATTTCAGTTTCATTCAGAGGGGCATGTTGCCCGAAGAAGATATGTATTATTTTAAGTCACATCCCATAATTTGGGATATTTTGTTATTCGCTTCCTATTTAGGTACATGGTATTTACATACGCAAATTATTCCACATTTGACGACTTCAGAAACCCATATCTTACAAATTTTTCACTCGACAGTTGAAAAATTGATGAAAAGCACTGCCGTGAAATCAGGAGCTTTAAGGAGCGCATCCCCCTTATAGGTGCATTTTCCAGTTTTAGAAACCAATTTTCAAAAATTTTGACAGCTGTCAAAAAAATTTTCAAACTAAGGCGAAACTCCAGTCTTCACGTTTGTGCTTTGGGTGACCGATTTTTTTTCGATAATTCGCTAGAATTACGGTATCTATGGTATTGCTAATGCGATCTGGAGAAAAATTTCGCACGTAGTTTGAATACAACTTTTTTCCAACCAGTTTTAACATTTTCCAACCGAACTTTTTCAGGTTAGGTATTTTGTTGTTATTTTTGAGCGCTCGTACTACTTACACGAGGGCTATATCATTTCGTCACGATGTCTGTATTTTTCGAATTTTGAGCCGAAAATGGTCTCAATCGATAGAGTTCGACTCACTGATGACGAATCCGTCGGAAAATTCGAGTCTGTCCGTCCGGCCGTAAGCACGATAACTCTCGAACGGAACAACATAGGGACTTGAAATTTTCAGTGTGGGTTCAGTTCCCGAATGCCTCGGTTAAGTTCGTTAATGGGCCAAATTCCACCAGGGGTTCCGTAAATATGGCCGTTCAAAGTTTTGTTCTCCTGGTTTCTTGGAAACTACAGATTTGATAGAGATGAAATTTTGCACTCAAATGGATAATGAGATGTTCAAGCTACATGTGAAATTTTGTCCAGATCGCATGACCAGAACTATAGAAACCATAGAAAATTGTAACTTTTGAACGAAAACACCTAGGGACTTGAAATTTTCAGGATAGGTGTGGATCTCGAATGTCGTGATCACGTTTATTTATGAGAAAAATTATACTAGGGGTTCCGTGAATACGGTCGTTTGAAATTTTGTTTTCTCGATAATTTCGAAACTACGGATTCGATTGAGATAAAATTCTGTATTTTAATCGAGAATGATATATTAAAGCAAGCAAATATTCGCATTTTCGCGTCGAACTGGTGACGTCTTGGACCAAATAGTTTGAAATAATTTAGTCCGGTTTGGAAACAAGTTTTGGGACAGATCGAACTTTCGACCTGAGAAATTGAACCGACAACATTGACATTTCTGTGATAACGTGACCGTTTTGAAATTATGGCATTACACGAACTGTCCACTACGAAATGTTTTCGAAATAGTTTTGGACCAGGATCCACGCCTTAAAAATGTGGCTATAGGCATTTTTTACACCATTCAATACGATTCTTGTTTTTTATCTTATGATATTTCTATTTATTTGTTAATTTCAAAGAATTTTAATTCTATAAATTCATCCTGTTCAGTATCTGGTCAATACATACCCAAAACCTGGGCTGGGAGATTACCTTCAATAGTTGATGACAAAAGGGTGATGGAAAAATCTGGACATCAGTTATTTTGTTCATTGGACAGCTTGTGCGATATCTTTCGAGGATTACCACGTGTTATGTTATTACCCATCATTAGTTTCATTTTCATTCCTTTCGCCGGCAAAATACAAAGGAACAATTCTGTTGTTTATTTAACTGCCGAGTTGGGTATTCACTTTCAATAGAACGCTCCGAAGGAACTACATTAAGAAAAGATTTACGATTAATTCTTTTTGAGCGCTCGTACTACTTACACGAGGGCTATATCATTTCGTCACGATGTCTGTATTTTTCGAATTTTGAGCCGAAAATGGTCTCAATCGACTATGTTCGACTCACTGATGAAGAATCCGTCGGAAAATTCGAGTCTGTCTGTCCGTCCGGCCGTAAGCACGATAACTCTCGAACGGAACAACCTACAGACTTGAAATTTTCAGTGTAGGTTCAGATAACAAATGCCTCGGTTAAGTTCGTTAATGGGCAGATTTCCACCAGGGGTTCCGTAAATATGGCCGTTCAAAATTTTGTTCTCCTGATTACTACGGAACAACAGATTCGATCGAAATGAAATTTTGCACTTAAATGGAGAATGAGGTGTTCAAGCTACATGTGAAATTTTGTTCAGATCGCATTACCAGAACCATAGAAACCATAGAAAATTGTAACTTTTGAACTTTTTGGATAGATGTGGATCTAGAATGTCGTGATCACGTCAATCTATGAGCAAAATTATACTGGGGGTTCCGTAAATATGGTTGTAAGCTTGTACTACTTCCACAAGGGCTATATCATTTCGTCAGGATGACTGTATTTTTCGAATTTTGAGCAGAAAATGGTCTCAATCGACAGAGTTCGACTCACTGATGACGAATCCTTCGAAAAATTCGAATCTGTCCGTCCACGGCCGTCGTTGAGTTCGTTATTGGGCAAAATTCGACCAGGGGTTCCGTAAATATGACCGTTCGAAATATTGTTCTCCTGATTACTTCGAAACTACTGATTCAATCGAAGTGAAATTCTGCACTCAGATGGATAATGATAGAAACCAGAGGAAATTATAACTTTCGAACGGAGAGGCCTAGGGACTTGATATTTTCAGGTTAGGTTCGGATCGCGAATTTGGCGGTCACGTTCATCAATGAGCGGAATAAGACTAGGGGTTCCGTGAATATGGCCGTTCAAAATATTTTTTTCCTGATAATTTCGGAACTACGCATTGAATTGGAATGAAATTTCGCACATAGATGAAGAATGATGTATTCAAACTACGTGAGAAATTTTGTCTAGATCGCATTACCAAGACCTTAGATATGGATATTTTTCAATTAGTTTCTGAAACTGAAGAATGCGAATCTACCTACAAGGTGGATGAACGAGAGCTCAAAGCTCCTGACTTCACGGCAGTGCTTTTCATCATTTTTAGTGTTTGAAAACGATAAATATCGGCACATCAGCAAACTATAAGTGATGAAAAGACATTGATCAACCTGTGAAATTCAGAAATTTTGTTTGTGAAGAAAAGCAGAGGTAGGTATCAAGCTATATAAGGTAATTATTTTCATAGTTATCAGAAAAGTATGCTATTATTGTTCTTCTTCACAGGTTACAAATACAATATACGACCTTCTTATTTAATATGAGATATCAGGACCAAACCCGTAGCGTGATGGAGATATCGGGAGGAAATGGCAATTTAGCACAGCAAAAAGAATGAGAAATGCTGAAAAGCTATAACAACTCAGAAGAACAAATGATGAAGTTTCTCAAATAGACTGCATCTGTTAGTTGAGAAACTTCTTAATCGATTGCTTCGACTTTCTGATTTAAAGAGACCAAGCCACCGGCGGAAACAGGTATAGGATCAAACTGTAGTCGATCAGAATTGAAAACAAAAACTAGCAAAATAATAATTGATCTATAATCTAAGCAAGTTGAAAAAAATTCCAAAGCTGGATATTTTGAAAAACTGTCAAGTTTTACATGAAGCCCTGGGAGTAGGTGAGAGCAGTGACTTCCAAACTGAAGAATTATGAAGAAAATCACAAACAATGATTCCAAATTCTCCCGACTTCATTAAAGGTGTGAGACAGCAGCTCCAGTACATAACAGAGAACAGCATAAAAGAAATTTACCCAAATATATACATTAGAATTTTGTCAACATAAACAGCGAGTACAGCCTCTACCGAAAGGAGCTTCTCAAAATTAAAACTTATTAAGAAAAACAAGAAATCAGGAAAGGCCAAAAGTCCTGAACACCTGGTAACAGAATGCCTAGTCATTGGAAGCCAACGCAAAGAATGCTGGGGTCACGACATCTTTAATGGTGAATTCATAAACTGGATGGCGAAGCGTAGCTCAAGAAAAGAGGACACAAAATATCTTCACGTCTCAACGTATTAGTAACTCCTAATTTCCAATTGAAACTCCAAATGATTATTACAATTAAGAAAAACTAGAAAGGGAATAAATATTTGCGGTTTTGAGCAAAGTAGATATAGAAACGAAAAGAGGCCTTGTGTAAAATTTACAGCTATTTTCAAGAAGTCGGTTAAAAAAGTAGTTTTTCTTCCTTCTACAAGGCCGAATAATTTCCCCCGAATCCCCATATATCACCATTTATTACCACCAGGGGACGCGCAACTTTCCCAGAGCCACCATATAGCAGAAACAACAGTGTACAAATCTTTCTGGCACCTGAGAACGTGACACAAGCGCGGAAATCTGACATGAATCGATTTCGCGGTTATCAATAAGCCAAGGGCAAGGTCGTCCGACCTCGCCGTCGCAACTCGAAGAACCAGAGAGGAGCCAGTGGGCTCTCGTTTCGCAACATCTCAACCGTGAAATGTGCCCAAGAAGTGTGATCATCATTGTTACATCGGCCCAGATTGTAGCAACTGGTTTTATTGGATGGACGTTATTTTTAGAACACATCTGTGGGGAGTGTTCCCTGAGTTAATATGTAACGTAGAAGTCGAATTAATGATTTACGACTCCGCTTCATGTTATTGTTTACAGTAATGACCAATATGAGTCTAATACGAAACAAGATAGATGTTAAAATACCAAATAGTAAAAACTTCAGTTCATGGGGTGATTTTTTTGTAGTTGCGATGATCTATAATCACCCCATAGTTCGCAATAAACTCATTCTCAACCTGCATTCAAAATTTCGTAACTCGCGAACTAATAGGAGTAGAACATTTTGAATTTCATTGTTCTATGTTGAATCGTTCACAGAGACATGCTAATTGATTAAGAGTGTTATCATCAATTTCCAGGACGATAAGAAATTGATTTAACGATTTTTCCTTTGGACATCGATAGCGTTACCTTCAGTCTACTCAAGAAATTTCATGTAATCATGGTAGTTCAGTATCATTGTCAAGACAAAAAAAAACTACGTTTTTGATGTATGTGACGGTGTTGTATTCAGGCAGCAGATTGATGAGATTTATTGGTCCTTGATGAGAAACTGATATTAATCGAAATACGATATCCAGACGTATGAGTTTGTTCCAGTTATCACTGGGAATTTGATTGCCAATTTGCTTAATTAGAACTCGGTTATGGAATTGAAGAACAAATGCTACAATATCGATTGAAAGATTTTATTTAAATTCGAACCTCCGCAAATTTTGTGATATCAAGAGATTATTATCATTTTCGTTATACGTAATTAATTATTGACTATAGATAATGAAATTATAATAGTAAACAAATTCGTCATAAAACATGTCTGGTTATAAGGAAGGACAATTCTCTTGTGCCTTCTGCCGAATATAGATAAAAACTTGTTTCTGTAAAAGTCAACCCAAAAAATATTATATAATAATCTTGCTTAACAACTTCTTCCACTTGACTGAAGTTCAATGAACCAACCTTGAAAGACAGAATCGTAAAATCAATATCGAAGTGCAATAAAAAAATGCTAGAATGTTATAGAAGAGAGAACAATTTGCTGTTTCGTACTTGTGAAGATCAAAGTAAATATATTATAGAACAATAAAATGTTCCAATGAAACAATATGTTTGTTTTCTCGATAAAATGCTTAAATATGCTCCTCTTCAATGCCATGCAAAATCAGAAAGGTTTTATTGACCCAATTTTTGAGCGCTACTTACACGAGAGCTTTATCATTTCCTCACGATGTCTGTATTTTTCTAATTTTGAGTCGAAAATGGCCTCAATCGACAAGGTTCGACTGATGACGAATCCGTCGAAAAATTCGAGTCTATCCGTCCGGCCGTATACACGATAACACTCGAAAGGAACGACCTAGAAACTTGAAATTTTCACGGTAGGTTCGAATTTCGAATGCCGCGGTCGAGTTTGTTCTAAGGTGAAATTCAACCAGGGGTTCCGTAAATATGACCGTTCGAAATTTTGTTCTCCTGATACCTTCGATACTACTGATGCTATTGAGATGAAATTTTGCACTCAGATCGGTTAGGTTTGGACTTCGAATTTCGCGGTTACGTTTATCAATGAACAAAATTAGGGTTCCGTAAATATGACCGTTCAAAATATTTTTTTCCTGTTAATTTCGAAACTACTTATTGGATTGGAATGAAATATTACACAAAGATGAATAATGTCAAACTATGTGCGGAATTTTGTCCAGATCGCATTACCAAGACCATAAATACCATAGAGTGTTCTAGCGAATTATCGAAACAAAAATAGGTCACCTGAAGCACTGACGTGAAGTTTGGAGTTTCGCCTTAGTTTGAAATTTTTGTTGACAATTGTCGAAAATTTCTTCAATTGGTTCCTAAAACTGGAAAATGCGAATCTACCTACAAGTTAGATGAACGAGCGCTCACAAGCTCCTGACTTCACGGCAGTGCTTTTTATAATTTTTAATATGCATCTCGGTTACGTCACTGTGGGACGACGATTACTAGTTTTGATATATTTACGTAGCTATATAGCATATTTAGTGAAAATAATATACTCAATATTCTGCAACAACCGATTGTCAATAAATCTTTAGTTCTAATTCAATTTCTCTCAGAATGAAGGAAGATATGCCATGATTACGAATACATCAGGGTAGTTCTGAAAATCTTATAAGTGAAATTGGGGTTTTATACCTTCCAGGAAAATCTCCGGTTAATTTTGTTAGGTATGAGAAATATACCACTGATAAGGAATACAGGTAGCAGTTGTTCAAAAAAGGACTAAATCTACAAATTTTCATACAGAGGAGTAACAAACATCAGAAATACAATAGACGATGAATATTGATTGATATTCTTTCATAAAAAATAGGTTTATGGTGGTGGTTACTTTCAAATGAGCAATTAATAATGAATAATGATCCAATTTATTTTCACAAACATAATTCATAACCATAATAATTTTTATATTCTATGTAGAAATTGAAACGGTAATTATAATTATGGAATTACTTATCGGTTAGAAGTCCTATAATTATACGGAAAATAAAACTTTCGAAGATATAGGTAAACCTACTTATTTATGATGTTAACATGTAAAATACTGAAAATAGTTTCTTTTTTGAACACTCAGTGATGTAACGAGAAAATAGAACCCTAATCACACTAGGAAGAACTTTGTTTATCAACAGTAAAAGTATTAACCGAAAACTATAAGAAATTTGTTTTTTGATCAGATAGGTCACTTTTCAGTATCGATCTTCTCAGTCTTTTTTTCGAATTTTGAGCAGAGGAACGATTGGGTTGGACAGATAATTTCAAAACTACAGATTCTATCGTGACGAAATTTTGTATCTTTAATGGAGAACTATATATTTATGTAAAGATAAGATCTACCTACAAGGTGGATGAACGAGCGCTCGAAAGCTCCTGACTTCACGGCAGTGCTTTTCTCGATTTTCCACCAAACAATATTTGAGGAACAGATATTTTTTTTTGCCATCGCTGTCAAGTCGAATGTTGAAGTTGAACTGAGGTTTGATCAGTCCTTCAGTAACCTGTGGTAAATTTGAAAATAATTGAAGCCAAGCAGCGTTGGGCGGGTTCAGTATCTAGATTCACGTTAGTTCTCTTCTCGAATTTTTATCGCTTTCGAATCGACAAACCAGTCGAAATATGTAATAGTAGATTTATCATCTCATTTTCAACCAATTTTTGAATTTGAATTTTATGATTATTCCAGATTATTGATCAATGGCAATAGGAAGTATTATGGTCAACTCAGATCATAGCTCAACCATTGTTATCCGAATGAGTATCCAATTTACGGATATAGATTGATAAAAAAAAATTACGAAAAGCACTGCCGTGAAGGCAGGAGCTTTTGAGCGCTCGTACACGCACCTTGTAGGTAGATTCGCATTTTCCAGTTTTGGAAACCAATTGAGGAAATTTTTGACAGCTGTCAAACAAATTTTCAAACTAAGGCGATAATCCAGACTTCAAGGCAGTACTTTAGGTGACCAATTTTTTTTTTCGATAATTCCCTAAAATTTTCTACGGTATCTATGGTCTTGGTGATGCGATCTGGACAAAATTTCGCACGTAGTTTGAATACATTATTCCTCAGCTAGGTGCAAAATTTCATTTCAATCAAATCTATAGTTTCGAAATTAGCAGGAAAAGAATATTTTGAACGGCCATATTTACGTAACCCCTAGTCTAGTTTTGCTCATTGATGAACGTGACCGTGAAATTCGCGATCCAAACCCACCCTGAAAATTTCAAGTTCCTAGGCCTCTTCCTTCGGAAGTTATAATTTTCTATGGTTTCTATGGTTCTGGTCATGCGGTCTAGAAAAATGTAGCTTGAATATATCATTCTCCATTAGTATACAAAATTTCGTCACGAGCGAATCTGTAGTTTGGAATTTATCAAGAAAAGTAAATTTCAAACGACCATATTTACGGAACCCCTAGTATAATTTTGCTCATAGATGAAAGTGATCACGACAATCGAGATCCACACCTATCCTGAAAATTTCAAGTCCCTAGGCGTTTCCGTTCAAAGTTTACAATTTTCTATGGTTTCTATGGTTCTGGTGATGCGAGCTGGAGAAAATTTTGCATGTAGCTTGAACACCTCATTTTCCATTAAAGTGCAAAATTTCATCTCGATCGAGTCTGTAGTTTATTTTGCCCAATATCGAACTTAACCGCGGTATTCGAGATTCGAACCTACCCTGAAAATTTCAAGTTTCTAGGACATTCCGTTCGAGAGTTATCGTGTATACGGCCGGCCGGCCGGACGGACAGACTCGAATTTTTCGACGGATTCGTCATCAGTGAGTCGAACATAGTCGTTTGAGACCATTTTCGGCTCAAAATTCGAAAAATACAGACATCGTGACGAAATGATATAGCCCTCGTGTAAGTAGTACGAGCGCTCAAAAAGCATTATTCAACGAAAATATTCTCGGAAGAAATTAAAGGAGCCATTTCGTAAAATTGGAAAAAATTGTTCTCGAAAAAGTGTCGTACTCAAAATTTGAGCCATTTCTACAAAGTTTTCAATTCCATTTTCTCACAAATCTCAAGAAAATCAGGGGTAAATTCAAAAAACCTACCCTGTATAGCTTGCTTTCACTTGTTGACATTACATCAATGTATTCGAACATTGAATGAATGCGTTGGGTGGGTTGAATAATGTTGTCATGGTCGTTATCATAATGTCCAGTTGATCGAATCAATGTCCTGAACTCACTAATACAATGCCTGCATTTGATTAGTCAATGTCCTAGACTCATTTTCATATTGCTTGCAGGTGATTGTTCCATATACTTATGAGATTATATTGATGACGTTATACAATGTATACAGCTTTCATATTCTGGTGATGAAATGAATGCCCTGGTGCATTGATATAATCGAACATTGGTCAATAAAAAACAGTACATTGTATCTCGAGCATCGGTTGAAATTAATATCCAAATACATGATAATGATGTTGTTTTTCATTATATTCACGTGGTTACATTTTTCGTTCTATGCAGATATAGCTTCATAACTTTGTAGTTATAATAAGTACTTGCACTTGTACTATGATACATTACATTATCTCAATATTTGAAGATATATCAGTCCTTGTCTCAAGTATCGTGTGAATTATCATAATATATTTCCTACAGTTCATATCAATTATAACCATAGGTCCATTAGTGTTATGTAGCCAAATGGCAAAAACTAAAACCCTTATATTTTCTTTATGCCTGTTCTTATGCCATCTCTCAGCCAGCTTACTCGGCAACTAGTAGCTCTATAAAGATATAGGCTAGTGTCAGCCGATGAACTTGCGAAAATAGCATCAAGGTCAACACCTGCTGGACCTGAGTCTTTCTGTGGGCTTTTGAAAGACCAAAATAAGGCAGCGGTCCAACAATGGGAGTTGGATAACATGACAGAATAACCCTCTGGAGCAACATTCCTGGAGTTGATCAGGTAAAGTAATTAAATCAAAGTTCCAAAAAGGACGAAGCACTGATCAACACAATAGAAAGAGAAGCCAGAATCAACTACAGAGAAGACGATGAAAATGAAGACTTAGAAGAAGAATCGAAGAAAATGAAGAATTGATGTTGGAAGCTCCGGAGGGCGATACCATCCCAAACCCAGCAACACCAACGGAGATCAAAGGAATCATGATGAAATTGAAAAACAGGAAAACCCCAGGGAAAGACAAAGTAACAAACTTTATGTTACGAAAATTGAAAAGGAATAGCAGCGCGAAACAATATAGCAAACGCAGTGATGAGAACAGAATACTACCCGAAAAGATGGAAAACAGCAGAAGTAATTGTGTTCAATAAGTCAGGAAAAGAAAGAAATTCTCACAAAACTACAGGTCGATAAATCTGCTGTCAGCACTTGGGGAAATTGTTGAAAGAGTCATTGCAAAAAGACTCAATGAAGAAACAGAAGCGCTGAATCTGATACCACCGGAACAATTTGGATTCAGAAGAAATCATTCCAAAGAACTTCAACTGTTAAGGATCACTGAATATGTCAGTGAAGTATTTCAGACTAAAATAGCCACAGGATTAGTGTTATTAGATGTCGAGAGAGCCTTCGACCGAGTTTGGCACGAAGGACTTGCCTACAAGATGATGATGGCAGGCTACACTGCCAAAACCTTCAAGATAATGAGAAACTACCTGAGGAACAGGAATTTTTATGTCGAAATAGACGACACATTATCTTCCGGCAGACAAGTACAAGCAGGGGTCAGTTCTAGGACCTCTACTCGACAACATCTATATCTGCCATATTCCTAAGAACCCAAGAAATCTGCTAGCCTTTTATGCAGACGACACGGGATAGCCTTCCGACATCGACGACCAGATGTCATACACAGAAGACTGCAAGAAGCACTAGAAGATTTAGAGAAATGGTTCATTAAATGGAAAATTCAAATGAATAGCAAGAAGAGCCAAGCTATTCTACTACAGAAGCAGAGACTTGAAATTAATTCCAACCTAAGAATAGATGGAGAAGAGATAAAATGGGTAAATGAAGTCAAGTATCTAGGAGCAAAGCTAGATGAAGGGCTTACATGGAAAAACCATATACAATATGCAGTGAATAAAACAAACACAGCAATCAGTAGACTTTACCCACTGCTAGGAAGAAGGAGCCAAATGAACCAAAGCACGAAGCTACGAATGATCCTAGTAAATTGCTAGACCCCAACTAACATATGGCTCAGCGGCATGGGGCAATTGCTTAGAGCAGCAATGAATATGCCGTGGTTCGCAAGAAACCAACAAATCCACAGAGACTTAGAATGGGAATCGGTCAGATTTCCTAATGAAGAAGGCCGAGAAGATATTTGAAAAAGGAAGTCAACACCCAAATGATGAGATTTGCAGGCTCTGTGGATCAGAAGCAGAAACAGTTGAACACATGGTATGCGAATGCCCAGAGTTGGCTGGCTTAAGAACCATTTATATGGGAAAGCCAGTCCTAGATACTCGCGTCGCGAGGTAACAGCCAAGGCTTATAAGGACGTCGTCGGTTTTATCAACTCCATTGACGGCTTCCTTGATTTTTTATGCATTTGTAGTGTAGGGAACAAAAGACCATGTGATCGTAGTTCCCGGAAGGCTAACCGAGCCAAAACGATCCCAGCTCAAATAATAATAATAAGGCTAGTGTCCTCCAAAACCGCTATTAAATGATGTGAATTTAAGAAGACAAAATTGAGGGCGGTACTCGCTTTATCTGAGATGAAAAAATTACGAAAAGCACTGCCGTGAAGGCAGGAACTTTTGAGCGCTCGTACATGCACCTTGTAGGTAGATTCGCATTTTCCAGTTTTGGAAACCAATTGAGGAAATTTTTGACAGCTGTCAAACAAATTTTCAAACTAAGGCGATAATCCAGACTTCAAGTCAGTGCTTTAGGTGACCAATTTTTTTTCGATAATTCGCTAAAATTTTCTACGGTATCTATGGTCTTGGTGATGCGATCTGGACAAAATTTCGCACGTAGTTTGAATACATTATTCCTCAGCTAGGTGCTCAAATCGGTAGTTCCGAAATTATCAGGAACAGAATATTTTGAACGGCCATATTTACGGAACCCCTAGTCTAATTTGGCTCATTGATGAACGTGACCGTGAAATTCGCGATCCAAACCCACCCTGAAAATTTCAAGTTCCTAGGCCTTCTCCTTCGCAAGTTATAATTTTCTATGGTTTCTATGGTTCTGGTCATGCGATCTAGAGAAATGTTGCTTTAATATGTCATTTTCGTTTAAAATACAAAATTTTATCTCGATCGAATCCGTAGTTTCGAAATTATCGAGAAAACAAAATTTCAAACGACCGTATTTACGGAACCCCTAGTATAATTTCGCTCAAAGATTAAAGTGATCACGACAATCGAGATCCACACCTATCCTGTAAATTTCAAGTCCCTAGGCGTTTCCGTTCAAAAGTTACAATTTTCTGTGGTTTCTATGGTTCTGGTGATGCGAGCTGAACAAAATTTTGCATGTAGCTTGAACACCTCATTTTCCATTAGAGTGCAAAATTTCATCTCGATCGAATCTGTAGTTTCAAAGTAATCAGGAAAACAAAATTTCGAGCGGCCATATTTACGGAACCCTTAGGCGGATTTTGCCCAATAACGAACTTAGCCTCGGCATTCGAGATTCAAACCTACCCTGAAAATTTCAAGTTTCTAGGACATTCCGTTCGAGAGTTATCGTGTATACGGACGGCCAGACTCGAATTTTCCGACGGATTCGTCATCAGTGAGTCGAACATAGTCGTTTGAGACCATTTTCGGCTCAAAATTCGAAATATACAGATATCGTGACGAAATGATATAGCCCTCGTGTAAGTAGTACGAGCGCTCAAAAAAAATCCAGTGAATGTAACCATGTGGGGTTATAGAATATTTGAAGTACTTTCTTTTTGGTAGATCCGGAGTTGTTGAGAGATATTCCCTCTTATTACGGAACCATTAATTGTGGATGGTACGACACGCACTTGGCGCACTGAGCCCAGGATTTGAACTATATGTTTTCTTTTCAGAAAATTTTGAAAACTTCGACAAAAACAAAACCACATGGACATGGATAATGGCCGGAATTGGTGATTGTTGGGTATGGCATTGTGTTACCAGTTATTCACAATAACTGGTCTAACAAGATCTTGAGGAATGAAGCTGTACCTAAATTTTTTTCTTCACAACATTGGTTGGTGATGAGTGAATTATGCGTCAATATTCCTGAAAAACATGACAACACAAGTAAGACCCATCGCAGGTATAGATGTGTCCCAGTACAAAACACTAGCGGGACACATATGTCCCATCAATGTTTTGTCTTAGTGTTATGTAACATTTTCGGTGGAAGTGTTGGTCACTAAATTATTTCAAACATTCACTTTCAATATCAGTTTTTGGGATAATTGAATGTTTCAATATTTCGTTTCATCGAAATTTCCGACACGAATAACACACATTTTGTGGTAGGTCAATTTATCCGTTCTCTAAAAATAATTTTAGTTCGCACGTTTCATCGTAATTGCTTTATTGGTAGCATAAAAACCAATTCGCATAGTTTCAAGGACGTATTCAAACTGCTTTCGGAGCGTCAAAATCGTAATAATATGAAATCCTCATTGACATTTATCAAGATCCAATAAATTCAGAACATTATAGAATGACCTCATATTTGGTATACACCACTCACCACCTGCTGCTCTTCTTGTATTTGGTTATGTTGTTTATGTTTATTCGAATTGCACTATTTATTGTTTCATTTGTTGATATTGACGTTTTCAGTTACTTACCTCAGTACATAAGCATCGATCTGTTCGTTTCTTGTAAAACTTATGATTTCACATCTAACAATCTTCAGTAGTCTTTCCAGCTCTTTTCTGCAACGAACAAAGTCCTTATTAATTGAGGGGAAAATTATTTTCGGGGTGTACGACGTTCGAAGCGGATGTAAATAAAGGGACTCGAACAAAATCGATGAATGTCAAAACCGGCGAGTGACATGTTACGCGAAAAACTCACCTGGGGATTTTCCTCAAATCCGGCGAAAGGTTTCCGTTGTCACTGGAGGCGAACCATATCTCAAGGAGCTTCTCCACCCCCTCGAAAAATTGTACGGGATCACTCATGTTGTAACTTCTTCTGCGCGGTGCGTGAGCTATTCTCTCGGGTTGCTGCGATCTAGGATTGACAAACATCCGCGCGCTCTGAACCTCTGAATCTGTGCGACTGCTTTTGTGCGTGCGTCAAATTGTTACTAACCCGGCCGGCTGTGTCGTGTGTGTGTTGTGTTGCTGCCAGACGGCTCAGACGCTCTGCGTTCTTGGGTCACAAGTTCATGCGCGCGCAATGAAAACAATAATAAATAACGCGGTGCAGTAGCGACGGCTTGTTGCATTGGTTGGTTTATACTTGACAGGATTCCCCCTCCACATTGATAAGATCCATCATTTCAACCCTTTCGATCTAAGGATTCGGGGGTTGTTACAGGTTGATCCCGAAAATCAGGTTCAATACTTTGAACAAAATTCTGGGGGGACTCTCCGGACTCTAAATACTATTTCTTAATTACTTTTTCTTTTTGCTGAGCCGGATTCCCATTTTCGAATTATGGTTCAATGTGCTGGTATTTAACGTTTTCGAACACTAAAAACCACACTGCAATTCACTTGTTCTTACTCCAAAATCTGGCAGAAATAAAAAATTTGGCAGTTGATAATCGTGAAAATATAACGTCAGCATTCGTGAGTACCCCTATTTATAAAGATGAAGCTATTCGGCCCAAAAATCCTTCATCACCAGTAGCAGAAAAAACTTGATCTCTGTAATTACTTGCAATAAAAAGTCTCGAACATTCACCGTAAGTTGTCGGTAAACTGAAGAGAAAAAATTACGAAAAGCACTGCCGTGAAGGCAGGAGCTTTTGAGCGCTCGTACATCCACCTTGTAGGTAGATTCGCATTTTCCAGTTTTAGAAATCAATTGAAGGAATTTTTGACAGCTGTCAAAAAAATTCTGAAACTTAGGCGAAACTCCAGACTTTATGTCTTCAGCTGATCAATTTTTTTTCGATAATTCGCTAGAATTTTCTACGGTATCTATGGTCTTGGTGATGCGATCTGGACAAAATTATACACGTAGTTTGAATACATTATTCCTCAGCTAGGTGCAAAATTTCATTCCAATCCGATCAGTAGTTTCGAAACTATCAGGAAAAAAATATTTTGAACGGCCATATTTACGGAACCCCTAGTCTAATTTTGCTCATTGAACATGAACGAGACCGCGATATTCGCGATCCAAACCCACCCTGAAAATTTCAAGTTCCTAGGCCTTTCCGTTCAAAAGTCACAATTTTCTATGGTTCTGGTCATGAGATCTGAAAAAAATATTGCTTTAATATATCATTCTCGATTGAAATACAGAATTTCACCCCGATCGAATCCGTAGTTTCGAAATTATCGAGAAAACAAACTTTCAAACCACCGTATTTACGGAACCCCTAGTATAATTCTGCTCATTGATGAACGTGAACGCGACATATCAGATCCTCACCTATCCTGAAAATTTCAAATCCCTAGGCCTTTCCGTTCGAAAGTTATGATTTTCTATGGTTTCTATTGTTCTGGTCATGTGATCTGAAGAAATGTAGCTTGAATATATCATTCTCCATTAGTATACAAAATTTCGTCCCGATCGAATCTGTAGTTTTGAAATTATCAAGAAAACTAAATTTCAAACGACCATATTTACGGAACCCCTAGTATAATTTTGCTCATAGATGAACGTCATCACGACATTCCAGAACCTCACCTATCCTGAAAATTTCAAATCCCTAGGCGTTTCCGTTCGAAAGTTACAATTTTCTATGTTTTCTATGGTTCTGGTCATGCGATCTGGACAAAATTTCACATGTAGCTTGAACACCTCATTTTCCATTTGAGTCCAAAGTTTCATCTCGATCAAATCTGTAGTTTCGAAGTAATCAGGTGAACAAATTTTGAACGGCCATATTTACGGAACCCCTGGAATTTGGCCCATTAACGAACTTAACCGAGGCATTTGGGATCTGAACCTACACTGAAAATTTCAAGTCTCTAGGTTGATCCGTTCGAGAATTATCGTGCTCACAGACGGACAGACTCGAATTTTCCGACGGATTCGTCATCAGTGAGTCGAACCTTGTCGATTGAGACCATTTTCGGCTCAAAATTCGAAAAATACAGACATCGTGACGGAATGATATAGCCCTCGTGTAAGTAGTACGAGCGCTCAAAAAGTATAAAAAGCATTGTCGAGTAGTCAGGAGCTTTTGAGCGCTCCTTCATCCACCTTCAATTGAAAAATTTTTTGACAGCTGTCAAAAAAATGAAAGCAGCACTTTGTCAATCATGCCGAATCAGCTGTTACAGGAATATAAGGATTATTTTTTTCGATAATTCGCTAGAATTTTCTACGGTTTTCTATGGTCTTGGTAATGCGATCTGGACACAATTTAGTAGTTTGAAAACTTTATTCTTCATGTATGTGCGGAATGTCATTCCAATCCAATCAGCAGTTTCGAAATTATCAGGAAAAAAATATTTTGAACGGAACCCCTAGTCTAATTTTGCTAATTGATCAATATGAGCGCGATATTCGAGATCCACACCTATCCTGAAAATTTCAAGTCTCTAGGTCGTTCGAAACTTATCGTGCTCACGACAAAATTCGAAAAATACAGACATCGTGACGAAATGATATAGCCCTCGTGTAAGTAGAACGAGCGGTCGAAAAGGGTGAGTAACACATGGTTTCGTTCAGTCTGGCCAGTGAAACGGATTTGAAGGAAAAATGGGGATATTTTCACCCTCACCGCGATACATTTTTTCCAGTTTTCGAAAAATGTGTCAATATTTTATTTGACATAAAAAGGTGCTAATTATCATGTAGACATTTCTCGAATGGATGATGTTGCCCAAGCAAGACTTGAATAAGTGAATTGGGGCACCAATGAAATAAAATTAAGTTTTTCTTATATAACTCGGCGATTCCATCTATTGATGTTTATAAAAAAAATGACATTACTTGTCATACTGACAAGTGCACAGAAACAAGCGGTCAAAAGCCTCTAACTTCACGTCAGTGCTTATCAAATTTTTTATCATTGAATTGGCCCTAAAAATGCTTCTTTTTCCTAAATTCAAAAATGAGTCCCTAGGCCTTTCCGTTCGAAAATTATAATTTTCTATGGTTTTGGTTATGCGATCTGGAAAAAATTTTGCATGTAGCTTGAACACGACATTCTCCATCTGAGTATAAAATTTCTTCTCGATCTAATCTGTAGTTTCGAAGTAAACAGGAGAACAAAATTTTGAACGGCTATCTTTACGGAACCCCTGGTATAATCCTGTCGAATTGCCCCTTTGCATTTTGCAGGACGAAGGGAATGAAAATGAAACTAAATATGTAAAATCGGTGAAAATGCAGAAGGTACCCTCTCGGGTCACGAGGCCCCTCGAACTGCGAGGCCGTGGGCGGTCGCCCACATCTTCCTCGATCTCTGGAAATACTTTCGGATCCTTAAGGATTATGGAATCAATTTATTTATGAATCGTGTCCAGTACTTGATTTTGGCCCCACAGATATATGGTATATTTCTCATTTCGTGAAGTTTAATATTAATCGGTTGCTCACAACATACAAATCAAATTCTTCTCGGGTTTTCATTCAACAATTACAGAAAAAAACTATTGAGCATTCATGAATATAAATACATACTATTTTCTGAGATAAAACCACCAGGAATATTTCAAATGGTTTTTCTTTCACAAATATTAATTTTTTTAGCGTGAATTTTTCGGGGTTTGAGTTGAGATGAATTTTGATTCATCATTTGAAGTGAAAAAAATTTACCACCTTTAAAATTTTGCAGCATTGATTGGATTGTCAATCAACAGCTTCCCTGCTGATGGCCCATTCATGAATTAAAGGGGAATTTTGACCTTAACTACCATAATCCTTCATCTCAGTGGGGAAAAACAATATTTTATTATATTCTTCTCTTGGTAATCTTGGTGATATCAGATAGAATTTTTTAAAACCACGTCAGGCCCTCCTTACACAAATATCGATACGTTCAGCGTAGATTCCAGTTCAACAGCTTTGTTCTCACAATGTTTCGAATTTGTTCAGTACTCTACGCTCTTTCAGTTCAGTTCCGGTTCTGAATGCAATTTCAACAATTTTTATCATTCAAATCTCAATGGTCAAACAAAAAACAGGATTATAAATTTCGAAAAGTTTAATAAATTTTTTCAATAAAATAAATACAATCTATCACAAAATTTCAAGTACCCATACCACAGCCAACGCGAAGAAAACCCTGAAGCACTTCTACATCTTTCAATCCACTGAAGGTTGAAAATAACTATTCAATATCTCATATGAATGCAACCACCGTAAAACTACTTTAAAATACAGGGTATTTCAATTGTATTATTCATATCTTCAAGCTTGGATTCCTTGGGTCAAAAAATGAAGAATATAGATGGAGGTGGTTGAAAAAATTTGTTTCAATGGATTTTTACTGACATCTTATTGAAGTATCATTTTCACCTTTTGTTGACTTAAGTATGTTGTCCCAAGTTAAAAAAAAATTATAAAATTGCAACAAAACTACTGGGCGTTAAATTTTTTGGTGAAAAACTAGCCCCATCAATAAAAAAGATATCTCATTCAAATAACACTTAATCTTTAGAAGCGCTTCCTTAGGATATATTTAGAGAAACCTTTTTTTTTAAATTTGACTTTAGGAATCCGACCTCAAAGTTATGAGCCCCAGTCAATGAAACACCCTGTATAAGTTCTCAGATATAAATATTTCGAGATGCACTTAAACAAAAATTCAATATGTTTCCATCTCGAATGGCGGCACATATCCCCCAAACTGCTTCTCCAAACGTTTGGCAACCGCAATCGTTAGTCTATCGTTGTAGGGGGCTGCGACAATTTGGATACCTAGGGGCAGTCCTTCAGAACTCAATCCAAGCGGAACTTGTGTAACTGGTAGTTTCATTGCATTCCAAATTGCAAAAAGGTTGAAATTCCAAGGACGGAGGAAGGCTGTGTAGTGATAACTAGCCGGCCAGGGGGCAGATGGATATAGTAACACGCCGTCATCTCCAAGTTTATCCTGTGCAAAAATGATTGTTTCAATGGGTTGAAATAAAGATACAGGAAATGAAGTGATATGGAAATAATTAAAACAGTTATCTTCTAAGAAATCGCTCAAGAATAAGTATTTGGAAATGAATTTTAGTCACAACATCAGAACAATTCGATTTAATTATTGCCAACCTCACCATTGTATAAGCTACGAAAGAATGTTGATAAGATTGAACAATGGTAATTTATCACTTGTGAAGTATTCTGAGCATACTCATAAATCTAGAGTTATTGAAACAGGTTGCTAAAACATACCAATATTTGTCTTCTTAATTTTTTAGTTTCTGCATGAGCCCACTCTTCTTTCTCTGCTGGTAAAAGTTTATTCACCATGTTGAAAATTGAGGACAAAGAGAAGTTTCTATCGAAGCAGGCATACTTGGCGATTTCAACCACAGGATTGAGCTGAAATAATGTAAGTGTCATGAAAAATCCCACAATCTGCTTGAATCGAAGAAATTTACTGCATGGCTTGAAGTTGCTTGAATCGTCAATCTAGTTACCATAGTCACTATTTTTAGGTTCAGCGTCACATAAAAGGACAAATTTGTGGCCGGTCTCTACCGCTTAACTCGATTCGAGTGTCACCCGATGACATTTCTTAATGGCTGACGTAATATAACCTCCAAATTTTCAAAACCTCAAAATATTTGTTATTTGTTTTGATAGTTCCAAGAGCAAAGTGCGGATTGAATTTTCAACCAAAATGAATAGATTTCAAATGAAATAATGAATGATAATGGTGGTCTTAACTGTGAGAGACTCGAAAGAAATTAAACAATATAGTTGGTAAAGAGTTGGACGATGATTAATTAACTAAACAGAAGTGTTTTGTGATTTTCGTAAGTAAAAAAAAAAGACATTTTTGATCTTAGACCAGGCAAAAGAGATTTTTTCGTGACAAAAATCGTAGAAGAAAACCGCGAGTGTGGGGGTTCGTGGGATGTTCCGCGGATGTTAAGTGATATGTTTTCGACTCGCAAATAAAATTACTTTTTTTTATTTCGAAAAAACACCAAAAATATTACGAAAAGCCGTGAAGGCAGGAGCTTTTGAGCGCTCGTATATGCACCTTGTAAGTGGATTCGCATCTTCGAGTTTTAGAAACCAATCGGAAAGATTTTGACAGCTGTCAAAGAAAATTTCGAACTAAGGCGAAAATCCAGACTTCAAGTCTGTGCTTTAGGTGACCAATTTTTTTTTTTCGATAATTCGCTAGAATTTTCTACGGTATCTATGGTCTTGGTAATGCGAGCTGGACAAAATTTCCCAAGTAGTTTGAATACATTATTCTTCATCTATGTGCGAAATTTCATTCCAAGCCAATGAGTAGTTTCGGAATTATCAGGAAAAAAAATAGTTTGAACGGCTATATTTACGGAACCCCTAGTCTAATTTTGCTTATTGATGAACGTTACCGCGAAATTCGCGATCAGAACCTATCCTGAAAATTTCAAGTCCCTAGGCCTTTCCGTTCGAAAGTTATGATTTTCTATGTTTTCTATGGTTCTGATCATGCGATCCTAAAAAAATGTAGTTCGAATGTATCATTCTCAATTTAAATACAAAATTTCGTCACGATCAAATCCATACTTTCGGAATTATCAAGAAAACTGAATTTCAAAGGGCCATATTTACGGAACCTCAAGTCTAATTCAGCTCATTGATGAACGTAACCGCGGAATTCGCGATCAGGACCTATCCTGAAAATTTCAAATCCCTAGGCCTTTCCGTTAAAAAGTTATGATTTTCTATGGTTTCTATGGTTCTGATCATGCGATCTGGAAAAAATGTAGCTCGAATATATCATTCTCAATTTAAATACAAAATTTCGTCACGATCAAATCCAGAGTTTTGAAATTATCAAGAAAACTGAATTTCAAACGGCCATATTTACGGAACCCCTAGTCTTATTTTGCTCATTGATGAACCTGACCGCAACATTCGAGTGTGGATCTCGAATGTTGCGGTCAATGAGCAATCAATGAGCAAAATTAGACTAGGGGTTCCGTAAATATGGCCGTTTGAAATTCAGTTTTCTTGATAATTTCAAAACTCTGGATTTGATCGTGACGAAATTTTGTATTTAAATTGAAAATGATATATTCTGAAAATTTCGAGTCCCTAGGCCTTTCCATTACAAAGTTATAATTTTCTATGGTTTCTATGGTTCTGGTGACGCAAGCTGGACAAAATTTTGCATGTAGCATGAGTGCAAAATTTCACTGCGATTGAATCAGTAGTTTCGAAGTGATCAGGAGAACAAAATTTCGAGCGGCCATATTTACGGAACCGCTTGGCGGATTTTGCCCAATAACGAACTTAACCGCGGCATTCGAGATGCGAATCTACCCTGAAAATTTCAAGTTCCTAGGTCGTTCCGTTCGAGAGTTATCGTGTATACGGAGGGACGGCCGGGCGGACAGACTCGAATTTTTCGACGGATTCGTCATCAGTGAGTCGAACATAGTCGATTGAGACCATTTTCGGCCCAAAATTCGAAAAATACAGACATCGTGACGAAATGATATAGCCCTCGTGTAAGTTGTACGAGCGCTCAAAAACGGTGTTTTTTCAGTTTTTGTCTTGTAAAATCGGAACCAATGGATGCCGACACTTTCAGCAGAGGAATTGTAGAGAATGAAAAGACGAAGAAAATGAGTTCTAGGGCAACTCAATCGGGTCATTATTGTCGCTGGAAAGCCGGAAAAATCAGCGTTTTCTTCAAAAATTCATAACTCCGCCATTTTCAAGTTGTAGCGCTGGCTTTCCGGATGGAAGTAGTGGTTGTTGGTACTTTGAGTTTGCATAACCCGGAGGTTATCGGATGAATAGTTTTTGCGTAATTGCGATTTGAATTATTTCAGGCACTATTTTGCAGAATGGCTGGATGCGTCGGATGTCGCCGATTTTAATTTACGGAACATGACCAACACCGGCCGAGCGCTCGAACGCGATCGAGTAGTGGGGGTATAAATGTAAAGATTCGCACCATGCCGCAGCGAGCTTGTATTATAATACGCAGTTCCCCGCATCGGCTGGCTACCCCTACTGTGCGCGATCGATCGCTCGGCCGGTTTTAGCCATGTTCGCACGTTTTTACACCCATTTTGCACTTTTAAACGAAAAATCAAGATTGACGTTTTGTATAACAATACTTCTACTTTAACAATTAGTTTTGAAAATTAAAATCGGACAACATCCGACGCATCCAGCCCTTCCGCGAAATAGTGCCTAAAATAATTCAATTTATTTTATGGTTTTTTCGGCTTTCCTCCCGTAAAAAAGAGCCGATTGAGTTGCACTAGCACTCATTTTCTTCGTTTTTTCTTTCTTTACACTTCGTCTGTTAAAAGTGTCAGCATCGTTCCATTGGTTCAGATTTTACAAGCAAAAAACTAAAAAAACACCGTTTTTCTGGTTACTTCGAAATTAAGAAAAAAGGAATCTTTGCGAGTCGAAAACATATCCCGCTTAACATCCACGTACCACCCCACGCACCTCCACACTCGCGGTTTTCTTCTACAACTTTTGTCACAGAATGACCCTTTATCTGCTCTATTGCCTGGTCTATCTATACAACCTTTGGACTCTTTTGAAAAATAAATTCTGATGCCCTTGAAATTTGCACAGTTCACGTTTTGGGAAGGAGAGAATATAAAAATCAAATACAAAAATCCGTTTTTATGCCATCCTAAGAAACTATGAAAACCAGTAGTTGTCGAGTTATTATCTATTTGCCTGCAAAACTGAGTTATGGAGGGTATCACACAATTGGAAATGTTCATCAAACTGTATTGAAATTATTGAATCTTCCACTTGGGCATTATTAACAAACCTCAAACTAGTCGAAGGAATTCAACTTTGAAAATTAAATGACCCCTACTATTCGAATATGATTTATTACCTTGAATATTGGAGATTCTGAATTAACTTGAATAGCAATTTGATTTAACGGAATTTTTTTAAATACTCACTTCTGTCTGCCTATCTGTAAGGTCTCTCACAAAATTGGCATCAGGTTCTTGTCCCATACAGTACCTCCAAAGTTTCCCTCCATATCTTGTTCCATTGAATTCCACTTTTTGAGGTTTTTGAGATAGAGTGTCCCCAAAGAAGTTAACTACCCTGCAAAAAATAAAGCAATCTATATAGTACAATAACTTTCAGTTTGTTAGTTGGACGTTTCTTTTCAAACTATGACAATAAATTATTCAAAGGAATGAAAATATTAACTTAAATTGTCCTTCAAAAATGAAGGAAAGATATTTACAAATATTAATGAAGATATCACTGATGAGACACCTGTATATTGAGGTTAAGAAATACTAATATCTCATTCTTACTTTTTCAAGCATTCTTTCATTTCTTCTCTCATCATACTAATGGAAGGATCATGAGGATCATCTATATAATATATATTGATGCTATCGATATCCACTGGTTTGTCCAAGTTCAATTTGGAAACATTTTCATCCGATAACACTTTCAGGAGTGGAATAATATCTTCTGCATATCTGGTCATAGGTCCAGCAACTACCATGGTGTCTTTTTCTTTGCCAGTTCTGAACGTCAGGCCTAAAAAAGTTTGGCACAATGTAGAATTCAGATCGTAGATAAATATTTCGAATATTACCTCTGGTACTTATTATGTCAGAAGTCGGCTTGTGGCCGTAGATTCCACACATGAAGGCAGGTATTCTCAAAGATCCACCAATATCAGTGCCTGAAATAAGGAAAAGGATTGAAAAAAATTCTTTTTCTTTGCTTGTCTTGTTTGTGGTTACAGCATTTAATTTTCTGAGAGGTTGCATCTTTTCTGGGGTGAATATAATGAATGTGATAATTCAATAATCTTTTTGTTTGTACCATATATCTGGCAATGTCGTCCAAATATGACAGAAGTGATTAGATTTAGTAGCAGTGTTTATATCTGACACTTATTGCACGATATTTATGCCAGATACTTATGTAGATGAATTTTATGTATCATGATACACATATCTAAGACATAAATTTCATAATTCTAATAGAATCAGCGGATACGAAATTTTTAAGGACACGTTGAAGGAAGTATATCCAACGCAACTTGAAAAAGACCGACATTATAAATTTGTGGTGTATATAATTTAACTTGCGGAGATTGCTCATTTTTTTTACATAGGACAAACAGGTAGGAATTTCAAAACAAGTGTATTAGAACATAGGAACTGTTTTATTAAAGGAAGAGGACATTCGGCATAGGCGAATCATTCGAAAATTAATAATCTTGCTTTTAAAGATTTCGAAATTTTGCATACGGAAAATAAAAGTAGAAAATTGAAGCTTTTGGAGAGCCTTGAGATAAATAAACAAAAATCCTCTGTTTACTTGTTGAACAATCCAGTAGACTTGAATAATTCACCATTATTGAATATTTTTTGAATTAAAAAAAAAAAAAAAATAACTCAACAGATCTTTTCACTCAATGGCGGCAACATAAGCATAATTGCATGTCATTAAGATATCATTAAATATTTAACCCGCATAAGGGGTTTGCGCATAGGATTAACCATTACCCCCACCTAGTTATATGATTATAGTTTGTATTAGTAGGTAGCTTAACAGTTTAGATAAGTGATTTAGTTATAACTTAACCACCTGAAGATGGAGCTTCGCATCGAAACACATGTCGTGGAATTTAACCCAATGTAGTGAAAATCATACTAGTTATTCTATTGAATACATGAATAAGTGTCTGGCATGAGTGTCGGACGTGAACGCACCATAATAAACTCAATTTGTCACTACAAATGTTATTTTTTCAGGGTATAGTTGACTTCTTTGGGGCAACTTTTCTCAAAAATCTCAAAAAGTGGAATTCAAAGGAACAAGATACGGAGGGAAACTTTGTAGGTACTGTATGGGGCTAGAACCTGATGCCAATTTTGTGAGATACCTTACAGATAGGCAAACAGAAGTGAGTATTAAGAAAATTCAGGTAAATTGAATTTCTATTTAAGTTAATTTGGATTATCCAGTATTCAAGGAAATGAATAATATTCAAATACTAGGGATAATTTAATTTGCAAAGTTAAATTTCTCACCATAACTCTGTTTCGTAGGCAAATCGATAATGACACGAAAACTACTGTTTATCATAGTTTCTTTGGACGGCATAGAAACGGATTTTTCGATTCGATTTTTAGATTCTACCCTACCCAAAACGTGATCGGTGCAAATTTCAAAACTTAATTCGCCTATGCGTTTAGTGTTTTTCGATACATTAATAAAATTCATTATGGAGCGCAATAAATATGCGTTACAAATGTCTTTGAATGGACTTGTGAACCTTCGTAAACTCTCGGTTTCAAGAACAGATTTTCAAAAATAGTTCAATGAAACTTCTAGGTTATGTTAGACTAAAAATACCAAGAACACCTGCAATCAATATTTTCACGTAAGCGGGTCACTGGATCTTTTGACTTATCCTTCGAGCAAAATTGAAAAGGGACCCATCAATATGATGGTATTTTTCAAGGGCTACCCAAACATGTTATAGGAAAAACTATCGAACCAAGGCATGAATATTTATTGAGGAAAAACCATTTTTCCAAGAAAATTTTTTTGCAAATTTGACTGGTTTTCAAAATAAGAAGGTCTAGAAACAATTTCTTACCAATTTTTGAGCGCTCGTTCTATACTTACACGAGGGCTATATAATTTCGTCCCGATGTCTGTATTTTTCGAATTTCGAGCCGAAAATGGTCTCAATTGATAGAGTTCGACTCACTGATGACGAATTCGACGGAAAATTCAAACAACCTAGAGACTTGAAATTTTCAGTGTGGGTTCAGTTCCCGGATGCCTCGGTTAAGTTCGTTAATGGGCAGAATTCCACCAGGAGTTCCGTAAATATCGCCGTTCGAAATTTTGTTTTTTTGATTTCTCCGAAACAACTGATTCGATCGAGATGAAATTTTGCACTCAAATGGAGAATGGCGTGTTGAAGCAACAATTTTTTCCAGATTTTCAGGATAGACGTGGATCTCGAATATCGCGGTCACTTTCATCAAAGGCCAAAATTAGACTAGGGGTTCCTCGATTGAAATTCAGTTTCCATGATAATTTCAAAACTACGGATTCGATCTTATTTTGTATTTTAATGGAGAATGATATATTTAAGCTACACTTTGTCCAGATCGCATGACCAGATCCATAGGAACCATAGAAAATTATAACTCATAACTTTCGAACTGAAAGGCCGAGGGACTTGAAATTTTCAGGGTAGGTTTGGATCGCGATCGCGGTCACGTTCATCAATGAGCGAAATTAGACTAGGGGTTCCGTGAATATGGCCGTTCAAAATATTTTTTTACTGATACTGATTGGGTTGGCATGAAATTTTGCACATAGATGAAGAATAATGTACTCAAACTACGTGCGAAATTTTGTCCAGATCGCATTACCAAGACCATAGATACCGTAGAAAATTCTAGCGAATAATCGAAAAAAAAAACTGGTCACCTAAAGCACTGACGTGAAGTCTGGAGTTTCGCTACAGTTTGTAAATTTTTTCAATTGGTTTCTAAAACTTGAAAAATCCGAATCTACCTAAAAGGTGGATGAACGAGCGCTCAGAAGCTCCTTACTAAACGGCAGTGCTTTTGTAATTTTTTTTCATCATTTGAATTTCCGGTTTTCTAGAGAACGAAGATTTTCTTGTTGCAAAATATACTTGGTAATAGTTTCCCATAATTTCTGAATGCTCAATCGATTCTGAACCTGAGTATGCGAAAATAATGGTAGTCTTCATTCCATTCAAAATCAAACTGAGGAAATTCAGATTCCATATTTGGAAAATATATCCATGCTGTCTGTGGTTCAAATTTTGAATTTTTCATTCTCGATTATGATAGAAGTGAGAGGAAGCCACTTTCAACAGTTTCTGTGAATAGTATTTTTGTTACTTTTATTAAATAATTTCAAAACATCACAACTTTCTTCAAGAGTAACCATATTGAGAGCTTTGAATGAAAATTCAGGCTCTATATTTTAGCTTCTATTATAATCGAGAATGAAAACTTCAACTTCAGTGTAACCTTGATATAACGACCCTTAATATAACGAATTTCTTGATTTAACGAATATTTTGAAATCCTCTTGAAATACCCGTAAGAGTTGATGTAAAATATACCTCCAGTGGCTCTAGTAGCCACAATTTTAAAATTTTAAGATAAATTTTCCGAAGGATGTGGGCTGCCGTTAAACAGCAGAAGATTGTAGTTGTAGTTGAAAATTGAAATCATGCTAGTAAATACATACAGTGTTTTAATCTGTTTTTATTTTTTTGTAGGAATGGTTCGCCATTGAGATTATTGAAAAAATTTTCTCACCTAGTTTAAACGAATCTGAGACCAATCTAACCTCTATATAACGAACCTCATTCCAACGAAAAACTTGATATAACGAATATTTTACAATTCTCTTCAGTTTCGTTATATCGGGGTTGCACTGTATTTGGATATATTTTCCGAATATGGAACCTAAATTTCGATTGAACATTCAGAAAATATAGGAAAATATCAGGAAGTATATTTTGCGTTTTCTAGAGAACCGGAAGTTTCAATAAAGAAACAATTGGTGAGAAATTGTCTATAGACCTTCTTATTTTGGCAACCAGTCAAATAAGCAAAGTATTTTTCTTTGATAAAACTGTGTTTCCCCAATAACTTTTCATGTCTTGATTCGATAGTTTTTCCGATAACATATCCGTACCTCAGAGCAAAAGGATATTAAGTCACAAAATGTGTGTTTCCTAGGAAAGCGTAAAATATTTGCATTTTTCGTTTGATTCGCGTTGTGATTGAGGACTTGATACTATGTTATTTTCGTTATTTTAAGTCCAATCGTCTTAAATAGAGCGCAAAATTTAAATGTAGGTGAGCCAAAAAACCTGAAAATTACAGATAATGTTTTTTTGTTATAGGACCAAAGGAAAAGTGCAAATTAGTCATTACCAAGTCCTATTGGTGATCCTCCAGCCGCAATGATGCTTCCCTCCCCACCGGAGGAACCTCCAACATTTCTAGTAGTGTTGTACGGATTCCTCGTCAGACCATATATTGGATTCATAGTCTCTTGCCACATGTTCAACTGAGGAATATTTGTGACGCCTGAAACATATTTTACAGTGACTATAATGGTTGCAGAAGTTTTTCTACTAACCTAGAAGTATTCCTCCAGCTTTTTTCACGAGTCTAACAATTTCAGCATCTTCTTTGGCCTTCTTTCCTTTGCGAGCAAATATTCCAAATGTAAACGACATACCTTCCGCAGCTGTGCTTTCTTTAGAAGTGAAAGGTACTCCTAAAATTCACGTATAATGTAGTCTTCATTATAACTATGAAGATGTTATTTACCTAAAAAGGGTTTATCGCGAAAATCAAGATCTGTTATTTCACCAATCTCTATCTGTTTATCGATTTTTTTGGCTTCTTCTATTGCTTCTTTGAATCTGTTATCTACCACTGCATTCAAAATAGGATTTACTTCTCTTATTCTACTAACAAAAGCTCTAACAACGTCTTCAACTTTGACCTCCTTTTTTCTTATTTTCCTAGCTATTGTGGTCGCACTATCTAAGATGATAGGATTGTCACCTGAACATACTTGTTGTTTTTTGGAGTCTTGGAAGAATCCGAACAACTTATCGATGAACATATCGAAGTAATATCTCAACCAAAAAAAAATACTTAACAGGAGTCCTTTGATGATATCACACACTTTATTATCATCACCTCTTTTCTTTGATTTGTTGTGCCTCATATTTGGCTCTGCCTATAAAAATTATTGCTCGAGTAAATATTTAGGTACTCACAGTAAAGTCGATGCATAGCGATAACTTATCATTTTTAATTAATGAAATCAATAATTGAACACCTACTTTCAAATTCAACTCCGTCATGGTGATAAGTTCAATATTCCAATTCCAATGTCATAAATTAGCATTTATTATTTGTTACTCATTTCTTCATCACTTCCTAATGTTCAAGTTTATTTCAATTTGAAAAATGATCCTGTTTGAGGGATACTGATACAGAAATGAAATTTATGCTGGTTAATTGTGCTGCAAACACAATGAGAACACTCTTCTGAAAGTTTATAAAAACGAAATTACATATCTGATCATCAGTGAAGTCGTTGACATAAGATGTAAGATGTAGGTGTAGCAAATAAAGTTAGTTTCAATTTTTGAAACTTTATCTTCACGATTTTGAAGGTAGTTACCTGTTTGAATGAAATAAATATATACTCTGTTTAGGATGATAGATGGAGCCACCTAGCACTATTTATGTTCTAGTTTTTAAATATAACTTAACTGAACCCGCACAACGCTGCTTGGCGTCTTATCAAACTCACCCCCAGTTCAGTAAAGACTGACCAAACCATAGTTCAACTGACTCAACATTGAACTTGACAGATATGTCAAATCGATTTGGGTTTCGGAAATGATGTTCAGTGAAAAAGTAACTGAAGTCATGAGATGGCACTGTAGCGATACTATCCAACCAATGGTTGTGTAAGATTCTGTGAATGTCAGTGTGATATATAATGTAATTTTGTAAAATCGATACTTCAAGAGGTGGAATCACAGAGTTATATGATATTATCAAAGTTCTCAAAACACAATATCATCTTATCATTTTATCGATGCCACAAAATCATACAAAATTCCAGTAGAATATGGCGAATAGTACCTAAGGTACCGACGAAGTTTTTAAAAATAATTTTTTATTATTCTTCTAGTGATACGATCTTCCAGATTTTCCACATTAATTTTCGTGTCTTTTACTACAATGTTATATTTACGAAACCCTTCAGCGTATTTCACCCATTTTCGAATTTAACCGGCGCATCCCGATCTAGACGTATCCTGAAATTTTCAAAATTCTTGGCCTTTTCGGAAGTTATCGTGTTTACGGACAGATAAACAGAATTGAGTTTGACCACGTATTCTTCATCTATGAGTACAACCAAATTATTTGAGACTCAATTAATTCTCGGCTCAAAATTCAAAAATTACAGGCGTTTGGCAAAATGATAACGCTCTTGTTAGTCTTGTTTATAAAAAAAAATTGTAAAAAGCACCGCCGTGAAATCAGGAGCTTCTGAGCGCTTGTTCATGCACCTTGTAGGTAGATTCCCATTTTCCACTTTTAGAAATTTTTGACTGCTGTCAAAAAAAATTTCAAACTGTAAGGCGAAACTCCAGACCCCACGTCAGCACTAAGTGACAAATTTTGTTTTCGATAATTTGCTAGAATTTTCTACATTATCTATAATCTATGGTCTTGGTGATGCGATCTAGACAAAATGTCGCACGTAGTTTGAATACATTATTTTTCATCTGCCATGCGATCTGGACAAAATGTTGCTTTAATATGTCATTCTCGTTTAAAATACAAAATTTTATCTCGATCGAATCCGTAGTTTCGAAATCATCGAGAAAACAAAATTTCAAACGACCGTATTTACGAAACCCCTAGTATAATTCTGCTCATTGATGAACGTGAACGCCACATTTCAGATCTACACCTATCCTGAGAATTTCAAGTCCCTAGGCCTTTCCGTTCGTAAGTTATGATTTTCTACTATGGTTCTGGTCATGCGATCTAGAGAAATGAAGCTTGAATATATCATTCTCCATTAGTATACATTAGTATACAAAATTTCGTCACGATCGAATCTGTAGTTATGAAATGATCAAGAAAACTGAATTTCAAACGACCATATTTACGGAACCCCTAGGCGGATTTTGCCCAATAACGAACTTAACCTCGGCATTCGAGATTCGAACCTACCCTGAAAATTTCAAGTTTCTAGGACATTCCGTTCGAGAGTTATCGTGTATACGGCCGGCCGGACGGACAGACTCGAATTTTCCGACGGATTCTTCATCAGTGAGTTGAACATAGTCGTTTGAGACCATTTACGGCTCAAAATTCGAAAAATACAGACATCGTGACGAAATGATATAGCCCTCGTGTAAGTAGTACGAGCGCTCAAAAAATATTTTGGTCGGCCATATTCACGGAACCCCTAGTCTAGTTTTGATCATTGATAAACAAGACCGCGATATTCGAGATCCACACCTATCCTGAAAATTTCAAGTCCCTAGGCTAGTTATAATTTTCTATGGTTCTGGTCATGCGATCTAGACAAAATTGCATGTAGCTTGAACACGTCACTCTTTATCTGAGTGCAAAATTTCATCTCATTTCATAAAATTTTCTATCCTATAATCGTTGATATTGAAAAAAAGTTTCTTTGTTTTATTATGATTACTTGTGTAACTCTATAAAAAACACCCTCTATATATATACCAACATAGTTTGTTTTGCTATACAGGTTATTTCCAAAGGTGACGCGTTTTTTTGACAGGTGCTAGAACTCCAAAATCCTTTATATAAAATATCCACCAGGGCCGAGTATTTCGAAATCAAAGTTACCCGCGAATCTGAGAAATTCAGAGCACGGATTTGATTTGGGTACGTATTGAGGTTCAAATGTATTCTAAATGTCTTCAGTTCACGGGAAATCATCTGACAGAGCGTATTATTTTTGTGACTTTGGTTGGATAGGACGTGGTGGGTCGATTTCTTGACCGGCACGCCCCCCGGATTTCGACCCCTGTAATTTTTTTTTAGGGTCATTAGAAAACATAGTGTACAGTAACGGTTAGGTGAATAGTGTTGAAGAACAACGCATTGAAAATGTTTGTGTGAGCAAACTGATGTGATAGTTGCTGCATATAATAATTCGTTATTACGCCCGGCAAGACTTTGTGCAACGAATGGTGACCATTCCGAACAATTTCTTTAAACAATTTACATCAATTTTATCGGTGAATTTGTGAACTTCCTAATTTTTGTTTAAAGGACCTTTTCCATCAGTGATTTTTCCTCTACTTAGTTTGAACTTTAAGAATTATACCGTTTAGGAAAAATCTCCTAATATAGGTTGAAAGAGAATATACGAATTTGCGATGAAATCCAGCAATTTATTTACTTGCCGCAATGCATATGGCACCGTGATTCATGGCAGATTTCCTAACCGAGTTATATGAATATGATGCCCAAGGATTTTTGCTGTTTCTTCAAATTGAATAATTTATATGATCAACTTCCGGCGAAATGGTCTATTTTGACGAGTTCTAGCCCCTGTCAAATCAAGCCTTACCTTAAAAAACACCTGTATAGTATTAAGACTAAAATGCACTTTTTGTGCTTGTGAAGTCAATATTTGAATATTCATAGCGATCCCAACACTATACTCTAACAGCATAAGGAGCGACAGAGCATCTTTATAGAACAATGTCATTAAGATCAATGAAACACAATCTAAATTTGTAGGATTTATTAAATCGTACTCATATCGAGAGATACTCGAAAATAAAAGTAATCCATGTCATCAAGATGAATTTATCAGTTATTACATTTGACTAAGGACAATACAAAATAGAAACGTAAATGTATATTTAGTTGAATATTAATATTAATGACAACACTAACGCTACTGGCAGTATGAATGCAATGAGACAATATGATTTTTAATATGAAGTAACACGTGTTTTACAAATAGGACTCAACTTAAAAGCGAGTGGCTACATATGAATTGAGGAGGTTTCTGAATGGTTTCTGTCTCTAAAATATGTGTATTGAAGAATGTTTGGGTACGCTGGTACATAAAAAAATCATTCTCCTTGTTTGAAATCTTCACATATTTTTTTTTTTCATTTTGAATGAGGTCGAAAGTATTACAGATCGGAATACCAGGTTATATAAGTAAAATCATAGCCTTTTTGAAGTGATGAATTTATAATCTTGTACAAAATTATATACCTCGTTGGAACCAGTGTCTGCTTCATTTAAAAAATTGATTAATTTTTAGGCGTCGCACAAAATAAAAAGTTAATATTTATGCTATATTTGAAGACGTTAATCGATAAGAATTTCTAACCATACAAACATTCTTTTAAGTTTTGCACCCTCATTCAAATTATAAGAAATATTCTGGTTTGATTTGGATTTTGATAGTGTCGATAATATTGATCCAATTTACTTGAGTTCGAAGAATTGAGGCGTGAGATAAAAATTTCAAATTCATGAATAAAATTTTTCCAGGTATCCAACTACCCAAAGTCCTGCGTGAGTTAAAAGCTCCGTAAATGTTGCCACTCAAGAAAAAATTATATCACATAACTATCACAAACATTATTTAAAAACACACTTTAGTAAACTTCACCGCATCATAGTCTTCGCTTAATTATAATCGCTCCTATAAATTTTTGACTCAGATTAATATAATCTGTAATTCAAAATAAGCTACTCGAAAATAATAATGCCATGAAGTTCACGGTACTCCACTGTTCCCTATATTCATTCTTAACTGAATACATTTTGCAAATATGTAGATTTAGATAATCATTATTGTTAGAAGCACCATCTAAGACCAACAACACCAATCACTGAATTTTTGTTTTCAGTTCTTTCTCCCACCAATTCACTCAAATATTTATGTGATCCCACTATATGAAGTAGCTTGAACATTGATCAACATCGAAAATGTTTAACACTACTTTTTATCCTTATAAAATCATTTCGATCAGTAAATTGAAAATTTGAGATCGGTTCCCTACTCTTTATCCCAGCTAAAAATATGAACTATTCAAAGTTAATATAAATCAACACTTAGTTTAATTTTGGTATTTGAATTTTTGTTTTTGTTGCAATTCCTGTTATTTATAGGTATTCAATTTATTCAGGTAAAAAAATTAATTATTGTTTCTAATATACCGAATACTTAATACTACACAAACTGTAGTTGCAGTTGTAATTAATTATGTTTTACACCAACTATTTATGTATAAAATATTTCATGATTTCAAGTATGAGAAGATTGAATATACTCTGATGTTAAAGAATTTGTTATCGAACTCAACACTGGCTTTGTGAATAATATAATGTAGTATTTTCAATGATCAGTGTTATCTTTCAATATGTATCCAGGAGATTGGAAAGTTTTATTGGTATTTTTCCGTTTTGGAATTTTTTGAAAACTTGGAACACTCAATATGAATCAATCTTTTTTTGTCTCTTCCATGAACTATATTATACGAAGGATAAAAATCTAATTATGCATAGTTCCACCTATTCTGAGTGATCCTTCCAAGAGAAAGAGGTTATAAAAATGCAGATCACCAACGATTATGAAAATTCTACATGTATAATAATAATTATTATAAATATGAACAATATAGCAGTGCACAGTGCATTCTTCTTGCACGGCGTTCGATCATTTACCACAGATTCTTTACCACAGACACAGTTTATCTACCACAGTATGCTTTTGCAAGGGTCAAGATTATCCAAATGTACGTTGAATAGGTATTTGTCAAATTTTATCCAATATCGACATCGAATTTGAAGTATCATTACTAGAAAACGGATATTGAATGTTAAGTTAAATTATTACAATTTCATTTAATTTTTTCGGAATTTTTTTTTTTCCTATATGTGTGCTCGCAATAGGATTGAATAAGATTGATTGTCTGAAGTACCCGCATAAATTGTTGTTTCCAAAAAATATTTGGAGAAATTTTCGTGATTATAACAAATATGATGTCCGAAATAGTCCGAAAATATCGTTAATTTTAGAATTTCATATTTCCATGAAAATAAAAACTTTCGAAAATTTCACAGACGATTCAACATTGGAGCAAATTGACAATAAGTTTGTATTGGGAAATGAAGCGTCTAATCGGAAGAAAGCACTAAACATCAAGACGTCTGTACCCCTCAGAATTGACGACATTGATATTTCACACAAGAAATTTTTGGGATAATCATTTTGGTCCTATAATAGCGAATCCAGCTGACTCTCAAAACGAATCTTCTGAAGCTTTGTATCGGTGTTATTCTCGTTTTGCTTTATATCAAAATAATCGAGTGGAGAAAAATTCGATCAAACTTTTATAATGAATGCTGTACTGATACTCATCAATTCATGAAAAACATAATTTTTCCACGAGAAAAGTATAAAATACTGTTTCATTGTATGAGATTCTTCGAAATGATTGCACATTTCAAAATAAACACAAGACTTTTCTGGTTATTTGATTAATTCGGAAATGTGCAAATTCTGAAAGTACTACACAGCAAGTCGAAAAATCCAAAAAGAATTTTATCATATACTTGTAAAAAAAAAATTTTTCAAGAATATAAAATATAGGCACAATTCGTCATTTCGAGAAACATAATAGAAATATTCCTAACATGTTTTTTATGTCATCCAGTCAGAAAATGAGATGAGCAAAGACAAGTCGCCTTCTAAAAAAATTAAAAAAAAACTCGTTCAACCTAATGATCTATTGAACATTTTGAAGTACTACACCATCTCAATGATGAAATGTGATATGGATGCATATATAATAAAATTGAGCACTTTTTTTTTGAAGTTGCAACATCTAAACGTCATTTTTTTCGTTAATGAAAATAGTCCCGCTTCTTTCATTGTTTTAACATATTCGCAAAAGTTGGTTCATTTTTACTGTGGTTGAGATTCATTTTCAGTCAGTAAGGCGCGCTAGAAACTTTACCCAATCAATCGACACATTTACAAGACTTATTCTCTACTTATAACAATGGTACATTGTCCAAACTCTCGAACTACCTTAAAAAAAAATCCGGAACGAAAATTTCCAAATAAACTCAAGAAAGATGCAATCAGGGTCGATACCACTTCATCACTAGTGTTCACTCTCACACTCCTGCGCACTGCGATCTTGCTTAGGTCCAATCGAGAAAACAAAAGTTTGTGTTGTACACTAGACCCTTATACGCATGTGAGGAATAGCTTATCATTAACGTCTTCTTCGGTAACATGATGCAAGATGGCGCTGCTCCTGCTTGCGCGGAAACGTACGTAAAACGGTCAGTCCCATCCATTTTCCTTGATCATATGAGCTAGTTCGATGATGAATTTACCCTCCTTGTATTTTTGGCTGGACTCGAAGGCGTGTTCCTGCAAAAATTCGGAAAATTTAGCTGCTTGTAAGAGGATCTGTTCAAAAATCCACCTAGCGAAAAAACGACGTTATAAATTGTTTTAATGATTTATCCCTGCTCTCCTAGATCTCTAGCTGTAGGAACCCTCAAAGTTTCCAATATCTGGGTCTCCCCCATAAAGAGCCATAAGAAATGCCCAATATTTGAGAAAGCTCTAGAAGAGATTGCAGAGGATATTAGCTAGAAAGATGGAAAACTTCAGGTATGTACCTAACTCTTATGGGAGCATGGGAAATAAGAAAAAGATCCAACTAGCTATAGACCTATAAGCTTACTGTCAGTCTCAAGCAAGATCTTAGGGAAAGTAATAACTAGCGTTGAAACAATAATTTAGAAAAGTTAAGAAAAAAATAAATCTTGAAATTATAAATAAGTCACAGGATAGGTCTTTAACTGATGCAGTCTGTTCATGAATTTCAAGGTAGATTTTTTTTTTCATTTTACATTCAAGTCCATGCAGACATAAAATATGTATATTGGTACTCAATCGAATTAAACAAAATTTTTATAGTTTCTATTTAACGAGATTACGAATATCACTTTCAAGAAAAAATTAACATATTTTTATTGAACTCAACAAAGTCGTAACACGGTAACTTTATTCTTTCCCATTTCTCCGGTATTTCCTCCAAGTTCCTCTAGACGCACTAGAATGTTCTGTTGCCAACTTTCGAATCAACTTCGCCATTTAATTAAAATCGTCCGTTTGAGCTAGCTACTTCCCGCACTCTCAATAACAGCGAAGAAAGGAATATTACACCCACAACGCGAGAATCTTATTTCATTCGGACCCAGTGAATGGAGAAACGTTCGCGTTTTTGTGACAGAAATTCGCTTTTACGACAAAACTTGAATCTTCGATCAATTCACTCCATGATAGAGAGAGCGAGCTGCGATAACAGAAACGCTTCGAATTTTATACGGAGGTTTATAGTTTCCAATTTACTTGGTTTCAGAATCAGACGTGGGGACAATAATTTTGAAGGATTTATCGTTTGTGTAGCAAGCTAGTCAAACAGAGACGATTCAGGTATCCTCAGGGACCATCAAAATCGTCGCTCGCAAGAGTAACAACGTTATTCTGAATTTAAAAGCTTCTTCGTAGATCAAAGTAACACGCTTCACCAGCGCCACCTGTCTGTGCCAAAAGAAGTAGCTCACGATAGAAACCCGTGCAAGTTCTCTAGTTTTTTTCCAATTTTTTCAGAAACTTTTTGAACCAGCTTCTTATAAGTTATGAAAGAAAAGCTTATTTATCAGCATCAGTGAGGATCATAATTTTAACTCACGTATTTCCAGCCTAGTATCGTTTTGCAGCATTCGCAGTAGATATCAGCCACGGCATGTAGACCTGTTAACAGCACTCTTTCTTCTGCCGGACCACATCCAACGTTTACCCTGAAAAAAATTGTATTGATAATACCAAAAATCGTTCATATGAAATATTAACCAGTAACCAGTATTTCGAAGTGATGTTTTCACCCTGAATAAGTTGAATGAGGAATAATGAGTCCGGCCCTGGAGTATCGAAAGAATTAAATGATATCTCGTTCCGTTGCTCCCAACATGTGTCAACAACTTCCTGAGTTTCAATAAATTCCGTCGATTAATTTAATGTGAGTCATAGAATTTCCATAATTTCGAAAAATCACCCTGTAGATTTCTGAGAAAAGCCAGAAATTAATATTTTACTATCAATCCGTACTCACTAAGTCCTACTCTACATCTAGTAAGAGTATGTACAGTTACTCCCGGGGCGCAGGGCCGTATCTAGGTACTATTGCGCCTGTGGCAATATATTAGACAGCGCCCCCCCATTTGCGTTGATTTTTTTATCAAAATAGTTTCAAAATAATACACATTTTTATGGAAAAATTTTTTCATTGAAAACATTGAAATACACATTTTGAATGAAATGCATAAAAATAAAACAAATTCTAAAAAAAAAAAATGAAATATTCATATTTATGTTATGGATACGAACATTTATCTTAAGATCTGCAGCACTTTTCTTCAAATGGTCAATATTCATAGTTTGAATGACACTATCAGTCAAAAAACTGAAGTCGTTTGCCACTTCGTTCAAAGCAACAAATCTTTCTTCAATTTGTATAATTATAGTCCAATTCCTCAGTTTTGCGTTTGCATCAAAAAGATGAGCTTCATCACTGGCTAGTTCCCCTGGCATTTTGGGTTTTGTTCGTTTTCTCGATTGATGTAACTTTGCTTCGATTCCAATTTTATCAGCTTCATTTTTCGAAAGTTCCATCAATGGCATAAAAAAGTTTTCTCTGTTAGCTTTCAGTTCGTTCAATAGTCCAAGTATCATTCGTGAGCCTTTAGATATATCTAGTTGTTTTTCTTGCAAATATTGATTAATTCGGTTTATTTTACTTGACAGAATTTCCCAGAAGTTAAGATATATGATAAATTCATAATTTGTTATGGAATTTACCAGGGACGATTTTTTGAGCTAGCGAAGAACTTTGATAATTTCACCTAATTGCGACTTCAACGAATGTACAGCGTTTGCTTTTGAGGCACAAAAAAGTCAGAATATAAGAAAAAACTCCAAGCTTATAACACTTCAAATCTACACATTAATCTACACACTAAACGAACATTAAAATTTGAATTTTTTGCTCTTCTCTTCACAATCGAAAGAAATCAATATTTATGTAGAATAGAATAAGATTCCCCAATTTTTCTCCCACTTCTTGAGCTCAAAACTCCGATAAATGAATTTTTGCAATACAAATTGTTTTTAAAATACCACAGATGGGGCTTAAAAATCTGAACAAATCGATTATTATGAACCATCATCATCAAAGAAGCGCCCTTCAAAACAAGCTGGAGGAGATAAGGGATGTAGTGTAAACAACTCATAAAAAGGCTGTGCTTGGAATGACGATATTGCCGGTTGTAATATTTATGATCAGAGTGCGGCATCTTTGAAAATTTGTTGTAACAATTGGACCATATTTCTCGTATTTCTGACCTTATTGCATTTTCATTCTGTACTTTGAATATCAATGTTTCGAAATGTTGTATTCGAATTACTTACTTACGTAACCGTGTTGAATTATTTTTTTTTCTTGGTGCTTCTTGATATTTTTGATATTTTTTGGCGCCCCTTCGAACCTTGCGCCCGTGGCAAGTGCCACCCTTGCCACGCCCTAGATACGGCCCTGTCGGGGCGCCCTGTATATGAAACATTGACTAATATTTTGTTTTGTTTATCAATTTAGAAGATTTTTCCTTCAATAATAATATTGTTGACTATGAGGAAATATCAAAATGTAATCTCATACATCATTTTGAAACAGAAACTCCAGCTGGATCAATAATCCTAACCAATTCGAAGCTCTAAATTTGCCCCTTCTCAACGGTTGGGATGGATATTGTGTTAGGTTATCAATGGTAAGCGGTGACATGAAACGAACGGTGACATGTCATGTATTATTCACCGGACAAGGATGGCTGAAACTAGGACGAAAGCAACTTCCTACAGCATTGAGAAATGTCGATTCGGGCCCATGAATAGATTTCCTCATCTCCCAAGTAGCGGGATATTGATAGTTCTTCGAGGGCAAGTGACAGATGAAAAATGTTCTCGCATGGAGGGGGGCTGTTTAGTACATACAAAAAATTTAAATCTTCAATATTCACGTTTTTTTCCTTCTGGTATATTATTTCCAAGAGCCTTCAATGAAGAATGAGGAAGGCTGGGGACTCACTTTTATCAAACCTATTTCTCTATATGTTCCCTGATCCAGAACGACCAGAACATAAATAGATGTCAATTTCAATTGGAGATGTCCACTTTATAGCTACGAACCCTTGCACATCTCTTTCTGACAGAATTGAATATTGAAAGTATTATTTAATAAGATAAGTTTTTTGCAGTTATTAGCCAAGACTACTCAACAAAAGGATGATACATTATAACAAATGAAACATACAAACCGATTGGAAGGGAATACATAAATATGAACGAACGAAATAGAGGATATAAGGATTATACATATACATAGGAACACAACTAAGATTGGTGATGAAAAGATGAAAGAGAAATGATAACAAAATTGTAATAAATTGGAAGACTTAATAACATTTCGGACATGCAGAATTAATTCAAATAGTCGGGAATAGAGATTATTTCTTTTGGCCTAGTCAATACAAGAAAAAATCGAAGTCGTGAGGACGCCTAGAAATGTAAAGAACTGATATATTGATTCAAGTATTTGTTTAGTCTACTCGCCCAGCGTTGAAATGTTGATAACCCAAACTCAAGAGTTTCAAAGGACCCATAAATATAGTGCCTAACTCGCGTTCAATGACCAAAAAAATGAAGCGTTATGAGATCTATAATTTCCCTTCGTCGATTCCACAAATAAAGCACTTAATTATGTGTTTAGATGAAAAATTTCACGTCCTACCACCACTGTTGGAGATGTGAGAGGTGATTGGTTTCAGACCAATAATTGCCGATGTTTGGTTCACGAACCGCCTTAAAAAGATAATAGAAGGGGGTGATTGGTTCAACGAAAACATCATTTGGAACCACTTCGAGTGGTAGGGTTGAGAATTATTTTTAGACAAAAGAAGAATCGGAGAAAGGCAGTGGTTTTTGGGGACTCGGTCGAAAAAGGTTTTTGGGATTCTATCAGAAGTGGGTTGTTGGGACTCGGTCAAAAATGTGGTTTTTGGTACTCTAACAGGAGTGCTTTGTGGAAGTCGAACGGAAAAAGTTCCTTCAAGGGGGAAGAACACGCAATTCGGGAACTTGTTTGAGTTGATAATGAATCTACGGGAATCGGACAGGAAGTTATTTTCGAGAAGTAGGCACGAATAGCTCTTTCAGAAAAATAACATGGAATATATCGGGAATTTAGTTGAGTAAAGAAGTGAACAAAATTATACTCCGTTTAAGAATTATTGACATCTCGGTTGGCTGTGAAAAATCGAATTTAAGTTGGTAATAGACTATTCAGTAATATTTTGGGTTGCTGAATTCAGGTTGGTATAGGAATAACACTAACATTACCCATAGAAATCTTGCTTTGATGATTTTATCGAAGATATTGGTGAATATGTAATTATAAAAATTTGCTCTGAATTTGAGTATTTTTTGTCTTATGCTATGAAAATGGCTGGAATTGACCAGGATACATCGCGCCTAACAAGAGAACGCCAGGCAGTTTGTCGGTGTTACTTCGAGTTTTTCAAAGATTTGGCATATATTTCCGCTAGTGTTTCAGGTAAACTGTTATTCACCGACTCAAAGTGTATTCTGATTGATCAATGTCTCTTAAATTTTCAGATTTCACCAAGCCCGGTCCGTAGAATGAAATTTGGATATTCAAATTTGTCAGTGGACACTAGAAAATAATCCAAAAGGTATGCCGAGTATATTCAAGGGTAAAGGCAGAAGGTGCACTATTTTGAATGCTGGAACAATTGATGGATTTTTACCTGGATGTGATCCGATTCTTGACAGTGGTATTAATGATAAGGATTACTATAAATGGTGAATTATTTCATAAATGGGTTATTGAAAAATTGAAACCTTCCCTGCAAAAGGATGCCCATCAATAGGATTATGTCAGCTTATTCAATAAACACATCCAAATCAATACACTACGTGGAAACAAAGTTTTCAATGATATTTTTATCTTTGCTTTTGTATCATTCATAGATATTTTGAGTTTATTTATTATACTTATACTGTATGGTACCCTGTTCACATTCCCTCTGCTAATACACATGCTATATTGTTCCCAATTCAAAAGTATACTGAATAATTGCTCATCAATTATAATATTTTCAATAATTCATGGACAGTTTTAATGAATGAAAATAAAAATTGACTTTCTTGAAGTATTCAACACCGAGCAATAAATAATTCACAAATTGGTTCATATATTGATAGTTCGGTACCTACAAATTTCATGTCAAAATTCTTTATGTACCTACTACATAGATTCTTAATTTTTGTTTCTCTCTTATTTCTTAATACATTATAACGTTTTTTCCATTTCATTCTTTTGGCCCTGTGCTTGCGAAGTATCCAAAAATGTTTTTCTGTTGCACCACTAGCTACCTGCTAGAATTCCATTAATTATCCTTCTTGAATCCTGACACAAAATGGTACTCTTATAGTTATACGGTTAGAATTTTGCAAGATTTCCAATACCAATAAATATTGCATGGTCCTGAGTGGAAATAAATATTTATTTGAATGATCTTCAATTTTCCATGGTTGACTTTTATATGAACGATAAGTTCAGATAATTTCATATGAAAGCATTCCACGATATTTTTGCTCTTTCAAACCTGAATTCCCATATTTCAACTACAATCGAAATATTCCGGCTTAATTATTCGATAATTCGTATACTCAACACTTTTCTAGGTTATATTTATATTTCATTTCTATGAGGAAATTAAGTTACTTTTTGTAACCAGGAATAAAGCCTCGACTGGACGTTCATGGCCTGCTTCGATGTCAATAATTCTTAAATGGACTATATATCGAAACGCCGAAAGGAAGTACGGGTGTGTAGCAGTGAACTCTCGGCTTTATTAAGTGTGAACAACATGATTTCGACAACGGCAGGAACCCCCCCCCAGTAGCGGAGCATAAAAAAAGGTAATTCTAAAATTACGCATGGAATTACTTGAGTTTTACTAGTCCCGAGTCTTGAAATCTCTCACTCAAGATCGAATTATTCTTAAAAGTCAAAGTTATTTGGATAATTGTTATTCCGAGATACTAATCAAACCTTGATTTGATATTTGATGAATTTGTCGAGATCTATTCGTTCTGGTGAAGGTAGAATGCGTGTCTCTGATGCATTAGTGTGTAGTTTGTAAAAAATCATTTAATTTTTTTTAATATATACTTTTTGAAAGTTTATCTCTTTTTTATTTTTATTCGCTAGTTGGAGTTTCCAGGGAAAATACAGTAAACTCGAAGTCCTTACTTTGCTCAAGGCTCGAGTCTAAGGACTTACCGAATTAACCGTTCGATGGGATTGGGGTTAGTATCCCACAAAAGGTTCATCAAAGATTTTTCGATTGAAGCATCTAGATACGCGTCCGTGTATTCAAAAAAGTATCGATATCATTTTTGAAATGAGGCCACAAAAATTACAAGATATGAGATCACAAATTCATGCTCAGTATTTAAACATAGATCCTAAGAAACATTTTTCGGGGTAGCTAGGGAATCACAGATGTGTATGTGTTTTCTTCCATCTTATTGCTGAAAACATAGCCAAGGTGAAACAATTTCTTATTTATAACACATTCTTATACTTCGATGTAATTCAATGAAAGCACTGACGTGAAGTCAGAAGCTCCAAAACTAGAGGCCGTTCGTACGAACGGATATAATTGAATTTGAATTGTTCAGGACCGTTCTCTGCTCAAAATTGGAAATTTACAGACATTTAGGCAAAATTATAGCTCTTGTTCATAGGAACAAGCGCGCAAGAAATATTTATTGGATGAGTAAAAAACCACTACCAAAAAGCTATTCTACGAGGTAAATCCACCCCTTGAACTTTCTGATAGCAGGTCAAACGATATGGAAATGAAATTATATCTTGTTTTGAAGTCTAGTGGCATGCAACAACGAAGGGTTCAGCGAGTTGGGATAAACATTAACGAAATGCGAAGAAGGCAGAAGGTCCATTCATACAATAGGACTCAATACTGAAAGTTTTTTGTTCCTTTTATTTCTATCAGTAGTTTTATGATAAAATTCTGGTCATCATTGTCAATTCTTCTGACAATTCTTATCAAAGGAAGCATAAAATGAAATATCCCCCTGGTAAAAATTAAGCCTTAGACAAACATTTCAGACAAATATGTTTTGTTTTTGGTATTCGAAAAAACAATTGTTACAGGTCGATTTTTGTAGGAATTTCTCGATCCGAATCAATCACTTCGGACAAGGATTTTTTGTTAGTTCTTCATGACACCCAATAACGCTGGCCTCCATCCAGATGATGGAATGTTCTGGAATTAGTGGCCGCAGGTCTGGAACACTTAATCACGATTCTCGGGGGAAATGGGGCGTGAACGACAACAGGAACGATTGTAGAAATACTTCAGGGTGAAGGACGATCACAAGAGCTGTTCAAATTGAAATACGAGGGCATATCCGAAAAATTGGTAGGTTGAAAGTTAGGTGTGTATTGGGCTGATTGAGATTATCTTTAGGTAGAGATCCACAACTGAGATGGCCTCAGCGATGATACATCTCCAGTGGCGTGGATTTTCCTCTGCTAGGCAGAGTTCCCATAGATCCTGAGTATTTCGTACCAGATTTGAGGATCCTGCTCTTGTTCCTTATCATAGATTCTTCTTGTTCAGACTATTAGAACTATATTATCTCCCTAGCCTATATACTCAAAGCAAGGTTTTGTAAGATCATCTTCTTCCTTTTTGGATTTGGCATATATTTCCGCTAGCATTAATCGTGTTCCTCTAGTGATTCAGGTAAACTGTTATTCACCTACTCAAAGTGTATTCTGATTGACCAATGTCTCTTAAATTTTCAGATTTCACCAAGCACTGTCCGTAGAATATTAGCATGTTATTACAGCCTGGAATTAGCAGTGGAAGAAAACCTGTGCGATAAGACTATTCCTTCAAAGAGACATTGAATGACTTTGTTTTTGCTAGAATTAAAAACAATCCTTTTCGAACTGGCCAAAGAGCACCTAGATTTCAATCGATCAAAGTCAACATTATATTATATCATAAAAAAATTGGATACAAATACAAAAAAGTTAATAGAAGGAAAATCAATACCGAGAATACATGAAACAAAAGGTAAAATTCATTTATCTAGATGAAACTTGGATATTCGAAAACGGTATTCAAATTCTTCAGTGGACACTAGAAAATAATCCAAAAGGTATGCCGAGTATATTCAAGGGTAAAGGCAGAAGGTGCACCATTTTGAATGCTGGAACAATGGATGGATTTTTACCTGGATTTGATCTGATTCTTGACAGTGGTATTAATGATAAGGATTACTATGAATGGTGAATTATTTCATAAATGGGTTATTGAAAAATTGAAACCTTCCCTGCAAAAGGATGCGTATCAATAGGGTTATGTCAGCTTATTCAGTAAACACATCCAAATCACTACACTTATACGTGGAAACAAAGTTTTCAATGAGATTTTCATCTTTGCTCTTGTATCATTCACAGATATTTTAAGTTTATTTATTATACTGTATAGTACCCTGTTCACATTCCCTCTGCTAATACTGCCATTGAACACATGCTATATTGTTCACAATTCAAAAGTATACTGAATAATTGTAAAATTGCTCATCAATCATAATATTTTCAATAATTCATGGACAGTTTTAATAAATGAAAATAAAAATTGACTTTCTTAAAGTATTCAACACGGAGCACTTAATAATTCACAAACTGGTTCATATATTGATAGTTACAGTACGAATTTCATGTACTACATAGATTCTTAATTTTTGTTCCTCTCTTTTATTGATAATAATATATGTTTAATTCCTACAATTATTGTATTACAAAAATGGGGAATAAGTCGAATAATTTCAATGGTTACTGGTTACAAAGTAGATGTAAGGTTTAGCTTTACTAGATTCCAAATATTCTAGCAAGTTGTATGGTTCAATATTCAGCAAAAAAAGTCTTTTTTCAATATATCAACATTTCTTATCGAATGAAACGCATTGTAGATCTTCATGCACAAGTATTTTGCATTATTAAATGATAGTGTCAATTGTTACCTCGGGTGTATATAAGGATCGATTTTCCTAGTTGGGTTGTTGTTCATAAACGGTTCAAATAGTTTACTGTGGCTTTGTAGGAATATAACATACTTTAGCACATATATTGCTGTTGACGTCAGGATTTTATTCCTTTTGAGAACACCTCTACAAGTATCTCTGTATTTTATTCTATACATAGCTCGTATTGTTTTATATATTTTGTTTCCAGGAATCTTCCAGGAATGGATCACTCCAAAAAGTTCCTGAACTTTGGAATTTCAAGATCAAAAAATTATTTGGACTTCAGTAAAAATAAGTTACGCCTCCTCACTGGCTTCCTCACAGGACAATGTCGCCTAAGAAAGCATATGATGAGAATAGGCTTAACAGAAACTGACGAGTGCAGATTCTGTGGGGAAGAGGAGGAAACTCCTGTTCACCTGGTTACAGAATGCCTCGGCCTGGCAAACCAGCGCAAATAATGTCTTGGACAAGAGAATTACAAGAGGAACGAGGATTCAACCTCCTTGAAGCCCTCTCAGATACTGGAGTTCATTGGAGCTCTGGAGCTGGAGGGCGAGCTGTAGGTAGCGCATTCGCGAATACGGCTCTGATGGGGGGCACAATAAACCTTGAAGTCGCATTGAAATGTAACGCCCTTACCTAACTATAACAATAAGATCATCTTAAATGGGCAGAGAAATGTTGAAGACGCTTAAGAATTTTGCATTGATCTTGAAAGAAACTTACATATGTTGAAAAAAGAAAATATGTTCTTGGCTAAAAACTGTCCTCATCTTCGTTGTCATTGATAGACCAAGTGAAAGTTCATCCAGAGCTTCAATTAAAGGCGAATAACAAACCCTCCAAAGTTCCCCTCAACTCTGTGGAAATAAGACGAGTGCTGTTCGTGAGTAACGTCAAATTCAGTACAAATATCGAACTAATGGTGTGTTACTACGATTGTACTGGTTCACGAACTTCCTCGCTTGTTTGATCGCAAATTAGCATATATGTATATGGTCTTGTTTGTTGACAAACATCGGCCCGAGATGGAACTGATCAACAGTGCATACAAGATGAAAGCGCAGATGTCTGTCTCCCTCGAGTCGAGGTATGGAACTCCATCGGGTTACTGGAGCCAGAATAAATATTGCATATATAGCATAGCTCTGTGCCTTTGAGCTGGTTGCAGTTGATGAATTTGAATACCTATCGTTCCGATTTGTGTACCGGAAATTCGACAAATTTGTTGATAACGAATCAGTGATGGTTCAAACATGCATCGCGAAGAGTGATTTGGATGTCAAAAAACCACTTTTTCTCAGGTGCTAGAACCCATCAAAATGAGTCAAAATTCCAAAAATCCTTTGAATAAAATATTCACCAAGGCCGAGTATTTCGAAATCAAAGTTACCCGCGAAGCTGATAAATTTCCAGTCCGGATCTGACGGTACGTATTGAGATCTGAATGTGTTTAATAAATGCGTGCAGTTTAGGGGAAATTATCTGACAGAGCGTATGATTTTTGTAACTTGTCCGAATTTCGAAATAGGTGGATAAGACGTGTTGGGTCGATTTATTGGCCTGCACGCTCCCAGGATCTCAACCCCAGTGATTTCTTCTTTCGGAGTCATTTGAAATCATTAGGGTACAGTAACGGTGAGGTGAATAGTGTTGAAGAACTGAAACAACGCATTAAAAATGATTGTGACATTATTCGTGGGCAAACTGATGAGATAGTTGCTGCATGTAATAATTCGTTATTAGGCCAGACAAGACTTTGTGGACATCAAACAAATGGTGACCGTTTCGAAAAATTTCTGCAAACAATTTGGATCAATTTTATCGGTGAGTTTGTGAACTTCAAAATTTCTTTTATAGGACCTTTTCAATCAGTAATTTCTCTCCTTAGTTTGAACTTCAAGAATTACACCGTTCAAGAAAAATCTCCCAATACAAGTTGAAAGAGAATATCAAATTTGCGATGAAATCCAGCACTTTATTTACCTACTGGAATGCAGGTTGTTCCGTTCGAGAGTTATCGTGCTTACGGACGGACGGCCGGACGGACGGACGGACAGACTCGAATTTTCCGGCGGATTCGTCATCAGTGAGTCGAACATAGTCGATTGAGACCATTTTCGGCTCAAAATTCGAAAAATACAGACATCGTGACGAAATGATATAGCCCTCGTGTAAGTAGTACAATTTTGAAATTGCGAAAAAAGAAAGAAACCGGGGGCGCTTTCGAGAGGGAGAAATGGGCTTTCCTAAGGTACTCGAAAAGTTGCCTATTTCGAATTCCAAACGTACGAAAATAAAGTTCGAAAATGGTCGAAAATCGAAGAAAACGCGAAAAGTTAGCTCCAAGATATTGTATAGGCTTTTGATCCGCGACGTCTCGGGGATTCATGGCGGATCTCCTAACAGAGATAAGACGATGCAGAGTCGTCTTAAGATCTTGATGCCCAAGATTTTCTGCACTTTTTTCAAATTGAATATTTTATATGACCAACTTCCAGGAAATGATCTCTTTTGATGAGTTTTAGCACCTGTAAAAAAAGCCTCACCTTTAAAACACACTGTATGGTGACTATATCCATCGAAGTTCATAAAAATGAATTGACAGTTTTTCCATACAGACAATGAACAATGAAGGCCACTTCGGTACAACAAAAAATGAAAATTTCTGATATGATCAATATGATTCGGTGATTCCATCTTTTGGAGTTTATAAAAATAAAAAAAGCGCGCAAAAGTTCCTAACTTCATGTCGGAGCTTTTCGAATTTTATAGGCTTCAATCTGCTATAATTGACTGAACCACATTCTTCTCAAAACACAAGCCATGAAAAAGAAATTTGACAACAGTGTGGCTAGATCCCATCTTTCCTATCGTTACGTCGCGAACCAAAAAGCTCAAGAAGTTATAGGTTGAGAATTTTCAGATAAAAATATTTTATATTCTATACTGGGTGCAACAAAATACCAGAAAACATATCTCACTACGACTCTGGATTCATAATTCTCATAACTGCTTTCATAGATGCCCCACTATGTGTCCTCTGACGCCCGACTTGATGCGATGCTTGAGCCAATGCTTCACTAAGTTTTTAACCTAAGTGTGTCTTGGTTTATTCATTTGGTTAAGTTTCTTGCTCTCCCAATCTTTCCAAAAAAACATCCGAAATGCCTCGTCGATGTTGTCTAAAAAGATGTAAGTCGAATTACACGACACACAGTTTAGTAGTGGGTCACGGCTTGAGAATATTTTTAATTTGCTATTGAGGCAGTTTTTCTTCTTCACATTCTGATCTTCTCCCCTCTGTTATTGGAGGAGAACATGTTTTCCGCATTATTTATTCATCTTCAATTGGGAAAGAAAAATAATAAAAAGCACTGCCGTGACGACAGGAGCTTTTCAGCGCTCGTTCATCCACCCTGTAGGTAGGAAGAAATTTCAATAGCTGTCAAAAAATTGACAGCAGCTCTTTGTCTATTATGCCAAATAAGCAGTTACAAAAATATAAGGATTTTTCATTCAATAATTCTTTGGAATTTAAAATGGTTCTGATTATGCGATCTAGAAAAAATGTAGCTTGAATATATCATTCTCCATTAAAATACAAAATTTCGTCATGATTTCAAGTCTCTAGGTCTTTCCGTTCGAAAGTTTTCTATGGTTTTGGACAAATTTCGCATGTAGTTTGAACATGAATACGTCATTCTCCATCTAAGTGCAAATTTTCATCTCGATCGAATCATTAGTTCCACAATAATCAGGAGAAAAAAATTTCTAACGGCCATAGTTACGGAACCCCTGGTCGAATTTAATTGTGGCATTCGAGATTCGAACTTACCCGGAAAATTTCAAGTTGCTAGGTCGTTCCGTATTCGTATACGGACTGACTCGAATTTTTCGACATCAGTGAGTCGATTGAGACCATTCTAGACATCGTGACGAAATGATATAGCCCTCGTGTAAGTAGAACGAGCGCTCAAAAACAGTATCAAACTCAAACGAAAAAGTCGAAATTTAGGTTATGCTGAGCGTGATATTTTCGACATTCCTGTCACGCAGTAGGTCTGATGTCATATTTGGCGACGTTGCCAGATATAAGTTACCCTCAGTTAAGACTTACATAGTTGAATCAAGAAAAAAATCAAGTTTAAACTCAAGTAAGGTACCTGTACCTCAGTTGGGGTCGAGTTTGGTGCAAAACCTGTAAAAACGGCCGTTAGTTAATCAACCTGGCCAAACAATGGTTATGATATAGGTCGTTCACTTCATTATTTGCCAATTCTCTCCATCATAACAAAACTTCAAAATTTGCTACGTTTCAAATTACAGGGCTTCTAATGAAAGGGGGGTGAAATACAGAAACTCATTAATCGAACACCGACAAAACTCCATACTCCTCAAGTCGATGTTTCAACACAAATACAACTACGTCTCGAATACCGAGAATGCAAACTGACTATGGCAAAATCGTCCAATAATATTTGCCTTTCATTTGAATCGGTTTCCGAGTGAGGAGACTGGAGAAATCGCACAGCGTTGATCAGTGGCGATATCTAATTTACTTGTATCCTTTGTTTTAATCGCAATCACTACTTCCCTCAAATTGTAACTGTTCGTTCCACCATTGCATTCGTTGCGCTAATTCCAATTCCAATTTTGATCACATATACGCTCATGCGGCTCATGTGACACAATGTGTTAAGTTGCATGGCTCAGAACGAAGAATTGAGTAAGTCCTGAATAAGATATAACGAAGGAGTAGAAGTTTATTTCAATCAGTCTGGAAAATACACACAGTTCCCAAAATGTCATTTTCCTTCAATGAGTAATCTCAATTTTGGTGGTGGCAGTAAAACCTGGTACACCTTGTACGTAGTTATAGAAAATAGTTATTTAATCAACTAGTTTAATAATGACAGCGATTAATGGTCGAAATGTTTGAGACCATTAATCACTGAATTAATAAACGAGTTGATTACAAGATTTTTCCGTCGACCTCATCAGGAATTGAATATAAATTCTGGATCGAAACTAATTTTTATTTTGCATGATATACAAATTTGACGTAATACAAATTTCTATGTTCATTTCGATATATTAATATTTATGCTTCGTATTGAACAATTCAAAAAATTCATAGAGGGAATATTGGACATGTTGTGACATTCTGAATAGTTAACATTTATTTCATTTCCTATAATGTCCGATAAGGAACGAGTGGATGAAGTGGAGGTTGAAGCATTATTTACTTTGGAACTATTATGACATACAATTTTTTCTGCAGATTCTATTTTGTTCTGAATGGAGTTTTCAATATACCCTTCTGCAACAGAAGTTGATTTCCAACCACCAAGTCTTTTGATGGCTGAAAAATCTGCACCACTGTCAGAAAGAATAGACGCAGAAGAACGCAGAAAACAGTGACTTGTATACAAATGTGGTTGCTCTAATTTAAGAAAGTTTGCAATCATTGACGGTAATTTAGAAAATGTATTATATCCAACTGGTTGTGTTGAGCATTTATAGTTCTTATAAAAAACGAAACATCTTTCGTGTGGAGTGTAAGCTGGCCTCAAGGATATATATCTCTTTATTATGTTTAAAAGTGTATGCTCATCATTATCCACCACAGTGAATATCCTGTTCGAATATAGTGTTTTCGATGAATTCACAGTCACCAAAAATTTCGATCCCATATATTGTACATCCTCTCTCTGCATCCTTATCAATTCATCTTTTCTCAATGCACCCGCTACTCCGAATATCAAAGCGACCTACATATCAAACAATGATAGTTATTTCACTATAACGAGATAATGAGAATAAGTTGGAATAACGATTCAATTGAGTTTTATTTTTACCTTCGACATCAAGAAAACACTATCAGGAGCATTCGCTATGAACTCTCTCACATGTTCTTTTTCGAGAACTTCTTGATTTTTTCGGGATATATCCCTCTTTTTTCCGTTTAATAAACATCACCAGTTTGTGGTATCTGCTTATATCAGTATTGTCTATCACATTTTGTGTTGATTTCAGCATCGAATATTTTGGCCATAAACTTGCTAGATGCCCCTTTTCTGCAATACCCGTAAAGTATGCCAACAAAACCGTTTCCGTAAAGTTCCGAACCTTCTTGTCCTTGCAACAAGATCTGAATTCAGCATAGGTTTTCTCATATAAATGGCGGCTCTTTTCAGGAAACAGACTCAAAGTTGCTGCTTCAGCAGTTTTTGTCACATCTGGCGGTGTCAAAGGGATATTTTCTTCGTTATTCATTATGTTGTAGCGTAACGGATAAAATCAGATTCTGATCGAAAGCGAATAAATAAATTTGACAACTCGATCGTGCTCCGACATAGATGCATCTATGCTCCGACTGAATATTTTATAATCGGTTGCCATGATAATCATGCATTAATACAAGAAATCATGCATTAATAGGGGTCCTTAATGGACGATTTCGAGTGCGGTAAAATGAGCTTTTATTCTATGGTCGACGGAAAAAAGTATTTTTGTTAGTTTATATGAAATTTTGTGACACCAACCAAAGGAAATCCGAGCAAGATATTCCTAACTTCAAAGATGATACAAAGTGTATATTTATCATTAGTACGCGAATCAATGCAGTCGCTTTCTTTAAATCCCACCCAACTTCGGAAACTTAACTTCCTATAAACTCCAGTCTAGACGGAAAACGTTAACAGACAACACAAGGGGGTTCGCCATGTCCCGAATTAGCCCCCCCGCTATTCAATGCTGCATGTTGAACTACGCCTGGCTTGGACTGTATTTCGAAACTTTGTACGTCTTGTTCGCTAGGAGCGGTAATGCCGAGGTGTTGAGTTTATAGAAGCAATGTGCAGTTCGAAGTTATCCGTGTTATTTGTGTGTCTCCCTCAGATATAAGGGTTAGAATGGTTAGGTGCAGAGTTTGCTGACCCTCTTAGGGAGATCTGTTTCAGGATTATACTTTATGACTTTGGCAACGTGATAATCTTGATTACTCAATTGATCAACTCAACTAATATTCCTTCATTTCAGATTTGTATAAATTCAAAATCTACCCTTCGAGACGTGTCATTGAGAAGATTTAGCCTCACAATTATACCATAAGAATACACGTGGTGGAACAATGGACTGCATGATGTCAGGGACGTACTCTCTTGCTATCAGGTTGGCTCTTATAGATAAAAAAGAAGAAGTACTTCCTAAACTTATCGAACCCTATATCAGGGATGCCTTTGGGATGAATGCCTTCCTAATGCAAGCCTGAGATTAAAAAAGCCTATCCTCCTATTCCTGACCTTCGTGACTGCCTAAACAGAATTTAGTTTTATCGCTGAAGCAGATATATTTCCAGTCTGAATCCCATTCCAGTGACTTGGTACATCATTATGTGTGCCCAGAGTCGTTAATTTGAAGATAACGTTTAAATCTCCGAGGGTTAAAAAAACAGTGACAACAAAAGTAAGCCTTTCAGTGTTACATAGCAGCGAAAAGTATTCATTATTTCTGGTTTGTCAAGAATTGGTCGCTTTTGTTGTGCAGGTAAAATTTCACGATGGCGACCATGGTGGTTTATCATGATTATGATATTATATAAAATGTACCCTACTGCCAAATGAAAACAAATATCAATGAATTCTAATAGTTATTTATGAACCAACTGTGTTGAATATATCGAAACGTCCGAAAGTTAACATTCGGCCAGAGGGCCTTCGGTCCGAGGGATGAATAACTTATAATAGCTCCTAGCATTTTCTCTGTTATTTTCTCTTATTTTGGAATAAATTTAGATATTTTGATATTGGAAACGTTTGCTATGATTATATCCTAGGGCGTTTTGAGTGTATTTTGAATTAACAAATAATATACAAGTGAAATATAAAATATGTACCTATACTCGATTATTTTTTATACAGGGTGTCCCACAATGAATGGATAATCCTGTAACACTGTATAGAAGAGCTATTGGACTATGAAAAAATACAAAAAAATCTATCCCCACTAGAAATATTTTTTTTTCAAAATAATGATTTCTTGCACATCACGTTGCGTTTTTGTGTAACACGCTCACAAATGAATCAAATCAATCAGTTTCTTCATGGTGAAATAAGTTATGAAGATGTATAGTACCATTTTGAAATTTACATTAAAGGCGCATTTGAGCGCTCGTACTACTTACACGAGGGCTATATCATTTCGTCACGATGTCTGTATTTTTCGAATTTTGAGCCGAGAATGGTCTCAATCGACTATGTTCGACTCACTGATGACGAATCCATCGGAAAATTTGAGTCTGTCCGTCCGGCCGGCCGTGAGCACGATAACTCTCGAACGGAACAACCTAGAGACTTGATATTTTCAGTGTAGGTTCAGATCCCAAATGCCTCGCTTGAGTTCGTTAATGGGCCAAATTCCACCAGGGGTTCCGTAAATATGGCCGTTCAAAGTTTTGTTCCCCTGATTACTTGAAAACTACAGATTTGATTGAGATGAAATTTTGCACTGTATGGAGAATGAGGTGTTCAAGCTACATGTGAAATTTTGTCCAGATCGCATGACCAGAACCATAGAAACCATAAAAAGTTGTAACTTTTGAACGGAAACGCCTAGGGGCTTGAAATTTTCAGAATAGGTGTGGATCTCGAATGTCGTGATCACGTTCATCTATGAGCAAAATTATACCAGGGGTTCCGTAAATATGGTCGTTTGAAAATTAGTTTTCTTGATAATTTCAAAACTACAGATTCGATCGTGACGAAATTTTGTATACTAATGGAGAATGATATATTCAAGCTACATTTCTCCAGATTACATGACCAGAACCATAGAAACCATAGAAAATCATAACTTTCGAACGGAAAGGCCTAGGGACTTGAAATTTTCAGGATAGGTGTGGATCTGAAATGTCGCGTTCACTTCTATCAATGAGCAGAATTATACTAGGGGTTCCGTAAATGCGGTCGTTTGAAATTTTGGTTTCTCGATAATTTCGAAACTACGGATTCGATCGAGATAAAATTGTGTATTTTAATCGAGAATGATATATTAAAACAATATTTTGTCCAGATCGCATGACCAGAACTATAGAAACCATAAAAACTTTTGAACGGAAAGGCCTAGGAACTTGAAATTTTCAGGGTGGGTTTGGATCGCTAATATCGCGGCCACATTCATCAATGAGCAAAACTAGACTAGGGGTTCCGCAAATATAGCTGTTCAAAATATTTTTTTCCTGATAATTTCGAAACTACTGATTGGATTGGGATGAAATTCGGTAATGCTTTTCGTAATATTTTTTTTTGAGTTGGCCACACAGGCTTTCCCAAATTTTATTTCCACCATGAACGATTAAACTTTCAAATTATGAAATATTCATCACATCTTATGATGAAATTTGAAGTAGGACATTTTTTTCCTAAAAAGTTACAACAGAATATTTCACCATGAAGAAACTAATGGATTTGATCCACTTCTGAGCGTGATACACAGAAACGCATCTTGATATGCAAGAAATCATTATTTTGAAAAAAAAAATATTTCTATTGGGGATAGATTTTTTTTTGTATTTTTCTTCAGAGAGTCCAATAGCTCTTCTATACAGTGTTACAAGATTACCCATTCATTCTGGACACCCTGTATATGGAGGGCGACTAAGGAATCTTTATATACTCCTATTGAATTATATATTCATTATTCATTATTACTTTTGAGCAACCAATATTATTTGAAAACAAAAAACGTGAGTTATAATAACTCACTACTATAACTCCCTGGCTCTGTGCTTCTGAACAAGCCGATTGGCCGAAAGGGAACTGTCCATTATTGGTATTGAGGGGAGTAATGTCACTTGAATAATTTTGACGTTTTCTCAAATTAAGTTGATACCTAATTATTATTGTGAATGTTTGCTGAAAAAGATAAATTCAGATAGTGGAGATGAATTATTATGTACACTTTCAGAAATAAGCCAATCAGCCAATGTTGCCATACGGAATGTATTGCCCGAAAAATCCCAAAACAAATATAAAGGCGTATAGAACAATTTTCAAGATTTGTATAGCAGTAAGAATGTTGAGTCGTCGTTTACAGAGAATGTTCTTTTGGCATATTTTAGTGAACCTAGCACTGAATATGAAGCATCGCCCCTATAGACTTTCTACTCCATGCTAAGAAGCACAATCAACATAAATAATGCATTGTTATAGGTAACTATTAAGGTTTGTAAATAAAGTTCTTTCTCAATACTTGTATCTTAGTATTTATTGTTATAGTCGTAGATAAGGTTAAGTATTCCACTTGCGGTAATGGTCATAACTCACTTGATGAATTACATCACTCGCCTTCGGCTCGCGCTGCGAACTTCACCTGCCTGACTTATGACCTACATTATCGCTCGTTAAATAATATACTATTATTTGTCACTTGGAATCATGTTTAAAATATTGGATGTTACCTAAATTAGGGTGACTTGATGATTAAGAATTTGTTTTGTGGAAAAAATTCAAAATTTCAGCTTCTTAAACTTCTCCTCATGAATTTTGAAGATGATCTTGCATTGACTGAAATGCCGAAAATGGGGCAGTCTCAACATTCAATGATTACTCGCTGGTACATTAATATAATGACCAAATCAGAACTGAAATTTACCTAGTGAACCATGAGTTGTTGGAACAACGAGACGCCTTAGAATCAATATACGAAATTTGCATTTCCAGCGTGCTGAGGAGGAAAAAATTCTCACTTCATTAAATACATTCAAAGTCGAACATTACTTACACCGAGTTGAACAAATACGCCCGTCCTTGGCTGCCTTGGAATGACTGCAAAAAGAAAAGACAGAGTTAGCTTTCTTCCATGAAGGTTCAACACTCCAAGCAGTTAATGCAATGTCACTGCAAGAGTGCAAGAGTTCGATTCAGTTGAGAGAAAGGAAACTTTGGTCCACACCAAAGAAACCTGAGATCTTTTCAATGGTGTTGTGGATGAATATTAATACTCAATAAATATTTCCAGTGAAAAAGACAAGATGCATAATCTTATCCTATCAATAATGGAGATAATAGATATAAGACAATCACCCATCGAAGTCTGGAAAATAAAATGATCGAAAACAATATAAATAAGGAAAAAATTTGGGGAGCACAAGAAATTCCAATAATCGTGTTTTATTTTAATTTTTTGATTGAATCATGTTATGTATATAGTTTATGGAAATTATATGATGTTCATATTATACATGTAATATTTACAACAGTAACAACTAAACTGTGTCTTCACTCAGACCTCCAAACCAAAATAACTTTCATAACTAGTCCTCTCTAGCAAGACCTCCGCGTTGGAAACTTTTATAGTTAAGACTTTGCCGCTGAATCGATTTGAGAGACATTGAGTAACATCGGCAGAAAATCAACCTCAGGAATCAGATCCCTAGAATAAAGGGGAATACAACAACGTGTAGTTACGTTACGTATTATTAACTGTGTCAAGATAGCTGCTTTTAAGTGATCAAGCGAAGATCTAATGGGGGTAACCCGTTGCTACAAGAAAATTGAAATGATGAACAATTCAGATTCATATATTTTATGTGAAATGCAGAACAGTATGAATTTTAATGAAGCAATCATGAATACTATCACGTTCCCCATTTTCACAGCTAATTTTATTTCATATCAGCAAATTAGAGCATTAAGAACATTGGGCATCTTGGTGGATAGAAGAATGAATTTTCCATGGAGCACTCACGATATTATCGAAAACGATAAAATTGAATTTTTCATGAAAATGAAAGTTGGCACAAAGTTGGACTGAAAATCGAACCAGAGCGTGTACCTACATCCAATAATATCCTAGGAACAACGGATAAAAAGCCTAATAGTTATTTAATCAACTAGTTTATTAATACCCGTAAAGTATGCCAACAAAACCGTTTCCGTAATGTTCCGAACCTTCTCTACCTTGCACCAAGATCTGAATTCAGCATAGGTTTTCTCATATAAATGGCGGCTCTTTTCAGGAAGCAGACTCAACGTTGCTGCTTCAGCAGTTTTTGTCACATCTGGCGGTATCGAAGGGATATTTTCTTCGTTATTCATTATGTTGTAGCGTAACGGATAAAATCAGATTCTGATCGAAAGCGAATAAATAAATTTGACAGCTCGATCGTGCTCCGACATAGATGCATCTATGCTCCGACTGAATATTTTATAATCGGTTGCCATGATAATCATGCATTAATACAAGAAATCATGCATTAATAGGGGTCATTAATGGATGATTTCGAGCTTTTATTCTATGGTCGACGGAAAATGTATTAAATTATAAACCCAAACAGTCGAGACCCACCCCATGGAATCCGAAAAGTAATTAGGTTTCTAACTCTTGGGAAATTGCAATGTGGTTCGGTCGTTCCATTTCTAAGCCTCTCAATCCATAAACCTCCAACCTCTCCACCGAATCACAGACGGATCTTAAATCCAAAATATCGTAATCGTAATGAACATTACCTCCAGTTATTGTACCACCGAGATAGAAGACATTGAATCTAAACGGAACAAATAGCCTCGATTGCTCAGCATCTGCCAGATATATCGGTCCAAGAGCATCTAGAACTCCATTTCCGAATCGCCAACAAAAACACGTCGTCTAGTTCCCGGTAATTTAATAGCTCCATTTAATTGGAGTGAACAGACCGAGTGGGTGCATAGGGAAATGCAAGCTCCCCATTTAGTGTAATTGACCCCTGTCTGGTGACATCCTCTAATAAAAATTGCAGTTTTAACGAGGTTATTCGGGTTCATCCGCGACGGACACGCGAAGGCGATTTGGCATCTATTGAGGGTTGGGCGATCGGAATGGGCTATAACTTTTTAGTGCAAATAATTCCACTTAGTCGTCAAAAAGTGCCATCAAGTTTATTACGTCGCCTCCGAAGTTCTCACTATGTTGCCGAAAGATTGCTGCACTTGGAGATCATTCCGAAAATGAATGGAAGATTAAGTTGCACATTTTTAGCGATATTGTTGGAAGAGAAAGGGACTGGAATGACTGGATATTTTTATGATATCGAAATTATGAAGTCTCAGTACGTTCTTCTCCCTCTTTACGCTGGTGGAGACATCCTTAGATTGTCTTCAACGAAACAAACAAACACAATGAAATTTTGTATCCAAGAACTTTTATGCTCGAGGTTGGTCTATAGGACTAATTTTTGTTCTTTCCTCGTAAAGTTATTTCCTATTTATGATGAGGCTCTCAAAGTGTATCATTCTGACATATCCACTGCTTAGTGGACTAATTTTATTTCTTTTCAAGAGTGTTTTGCCACCATAAACCTCTATTGGGGGATCCCATGGAACTTCAGGCAAACCGCAAGATTATAAGCATTAACTAACCTTCGAAATGAGCTCGTCGTGATTGGCTAGATGGGCCCGGCAGTGGATGCAGGAGTAGGTGCGATGGCATTGTGGTAAGTAGGCCTGAAACGTCTTCACCATGGTGACCTGACTGCTCGAGCTGCTGTTGTCGGCTGCGACGGCATGCCATGCGGAGTTGTCACAGCTGCAACAATGGAAAAAACACAATGAGATCTCTTCGTGCGGGAGGTGAACGTTTCGGATGGTGTTCGTGAGAATGAGGAAATGTGCACGTGTGACGCCTGTCGGGTAATAACTGGTTTGCTGAATGACGAAGAAGTTATTTCATGTATGCATCTTTCACGCCATGCTGGTTATGAGGTAATGCTAATTTTCCTGCGATAGCGGATAATGACGTATGATTCGGCATGCTTTGATTTACCGATTCTGTTTTTCGAAAAACAGCGATTCACATTCTATATTAAGCTTTCACAACAGATAGCTCTTTCTGAATCAAACCCTCAAGTGGATTTATGTTAGCTGATATGAGATTAAACCTGATAAACAACACAGAGACTCTATAGATCATGATGTATCTGAAATTGAACTTCTTTATTCAAATAACGCAGAGAAAGTTGAGAAAAAAACTATATCTAATAGTATTTGAATGAATTATCTAAAACGAACAGACAATTGAATCAACGCCGAGCGCAACAAAGTGTTGGTAATTACAGACAAAATGCACACAATGTCGACTCATCCTTCAGAACCTCCGAGGCGTGAAATACTCAGAGTGATTACAAGCAAAGAGAATGCGGAATGAGTACGAGGATGAAAATGCAAGGGATGAGCTCAAATTAATCTAGAATGCGGAAGGCACATGAATGTTGACATCAAGAATCGCCCACGACGTCTCACTTATAATGCGCTTCTGTAACGTTCGCTTTCGAAGCGACAACGAATCATAGGTTATGGTTTAGCCTCACGCCTTGTTTTATCGTTGAAGTGTACCTCTATACAGGCGAGAACTCTTAGGAGGATATATCATAACTAGTCTCGACTTCTCTGAACATTGTTAAGGTGAGAATCTCATGTGTCGTAGCTCTGAACTGATTCCGACCTACCTGCCCAGAAGTAATAGTCTACCAGACGTATTAGATATCGTTATAATGAAAGATATAATTACCCACAATTTTACACTTGATCCAATAGAAGATGGCACATCAGACCACAACCCAATAGAACTCAGACTGGGACGCGGACCGATAAAAGAAGAACTTTTAACGAAAGACTCCACAGACTGGCAAAAGTAAAGTGAAATACTCCAGGAGAAAATTACTGAAATTCCACAGAAAAGAACTCCAGAAGATCTAGAAGATGAAGTTGAAGAATTAGAAATACGAATAAAAGAAGCCTACGAGGAAAGTACCAGAAGAATCGAAAGGCCAGCCCCGAAGCATCTACATGGTGAAACCCCAAAAGCAATAAAAGAGCTTATAAAGAGAAATAAAAAACTTAGGAAGCACTACAAAACTTCACATAGAGAAGAAGACAAGAAAGAGCTGAATAAACACAGTCAAGTGCTGGAAAATGCAGCTGAGAACTGAGAACGGACAAATGGAACCAAAGGGTTAGAGAGCTGAACACCATAGACTACGCAGCATGGAAGATGCAAAAGTGCTTAGACGAGAAAACCGTAATTCCTCCTTTACACGGAGCAAATGGGATGGCCTACTCAAAGCTTGAAAAAGCCGAAGCACTGGTCGACGCGATAGGAAGAGAAGCCAGAATCAACTACAGAGAAGACGATGACAATGAAGACTTAGAAGAAGAAGTCGAACGAAATGAAGAATTGATGTTGGAACCTCCGTAGGGCGATACCATTCCAAACCCAACAACATCAACGGAGATTGAAGAAATCATCAAGAAATTGAAAAACAGGAAAGCTCCAGGAAGAGACAAAGTAACAAACTTTATGTTACGAAAAATGCCCCAAAAAAAAGCGCTAACCAAGATACCAACGCAGTGATGAGAACAGAATACTATCCCAAAAGATGGAAAGCAGCAGAAGTAATTGTGTTCAATAAGCCAGGAAAAGATAGAAAACGCCCACAAAACAACAGGCCGATAAGTCTACTGTCAGCACTTGGAAAAATAGTTGGGAGAGTCATTGTAAAAAGACCCAATGAAGAAACAGAAGCGCTGAATCTGATACCACCACAATTTGGATTCAAAAGAAATCATTCCACAGAACTTCAACTGTTAAGGATCACTGAATATGTAAGTTTAAATGAACTAGCTGCCCTATACAACAAAATATTGAAAACCAAGAAGATACCCGAGGAATGGAAGAAAAGTATAACCATACCGGTGTTCAAGAAGGGCAACAAGAAATCCCCTGAAAATAACCGAGGCATAACACTGTTGAATTCAAATATGAAATTGTTCACGAAGATCCTGGAACCAATGCTAATCGAACGCGTGACTATGTCAGAAGAACAACAGGGATTCAGAAAAGCAGATCGACCATCGACGCCTTCTTCATGGTCAGACAGATCGTCGAAAAAGCTATAGAGTATGATAAGCATTCATGTGTTTCGTCGATCCCACCAAAGCTTTCGACAGAGTAAAACTAAAAGACGTAGTTGATATTGTGAAAAAAAACGAGTACCTGGAACATCGTGGACATCATAAAACAGCTCAATCTCAATACAAGTACCCTGTATCTACTGTTGAACCAGGAGCTGACAAAGGAAACTCCGACACCTTCGGGAATTTGACAAGGAGACTCTCTAAGTCCTCAAACATTCAACGTCAAGCAGACGGGCAGAGGCTACATGCTCACTACTGGCGAAATAAAGATCATATGCTATGTAGACGATGCAGTGATCATAGCTGAAAACGAGGACGACCTGCAGAGACTCTTGCACGCGTTCTATCAGAAGACTGCAAAATACAACATGCAAATATCAATCCCTAAAACTAAAACACTCGTCTTCGCTAAAGAGCCCATAAGATGCAAACTTGGAAAGAGGGAAAGATTCTTGGACATCGATCTCACAAGAGAGCTGAATTGGAACAGACAGGCCTGCGGCCTAAAATAAGAAGAAGAAGAATATGTCACTGAAGGATTTCAGAATAAACAAGCCACAGGATTAGTGCCATTAGATGCCGAGAGAGCCTTCGACCGAGTTTGACACGGAGGACTTGCCTACAAGATGATGGCAGGCTACACTACCAAAACCTGCAAGATAATATGAAACTGACTGAGGAACAGGAATTTCTATGTCAAAATAGATGACACATTATCTTTCACCAGACAAGTAGAAGCTGGAGTACCCCAAGTTTCAGTTCTAGGACCTCTACTTCACAAAATATTTATCTACGATATTCCTAAAAACCCAAGAAATCTGCTAACCCTATATGCAGACGACACGGGAATAGCCGTCAGACATCGACGACCAGACGTCATATACAGAAGATTGCAAGAAGCACTAGAAGATTCACAAGAATGGTTCATTGAATGAAAAATTCAAATAAATAGCAAAAAGAGCCAAGCTATTCTACTACAGAAGCGGATAATTGAGATGAATTCCAACCTAAGGATAGATAGAGAAGAGATAAAATGGAAAAAAATGAAGTCAAATATCTAGGAGTTACTAGATCAAGGGCGTAAGTGGAAAAACCATATAAAATATGCAGTGGATAAAACAAGTCAATTAAGTCCATTGCAAGACCTCAACACATAACATAACAACAAAACTGCCACAGTTTTCCTTAAAAAGAAGGCCGAGAAGATATTTGAAAAAGCAAAAGTCAACACCTAAATGATGAGCTGAAAAGACTAGTTGACTACAACCCTGCAGCAGATGTGATTAGGATTTCCACCCATCACAAAGTAAACTCAATTTCAAATATCAAGAAGAAAAGACTCTCCTATGAAATTCAATTCTCGAGTTATCACACGACAAAGATCGTGAAAGAGATACAAACGAGAACAGTCAAAAGGTAAATAGGTGATAAATGGCCGGAATCTTGAACGGCAGGTTTGGTTTAGTTAGATAAGCTCCTGCTTCACACGAAGTCTCAAACTGTTCTATCTATCGGAGATAGTACGTCCCTGAGGATTCGTCCTGACTAAAAAAAAAAAGGCGACTTGTCTGAACTTTGCTAAGGCGAGAGTCACATGTGTCGTCGGTACTGAGTCTGTACTGCGTAATACTTCTTCAGGCCAGGTGCACACTGGGACAATACGACAAGTGAAAGAAGGAACAACACTACTTTAATTCGTGTATTCCTCATCGAAGCAACTACCTTGTGCACAACATCGAGATATCGAGACGATACCTCGAATTGGGATAAGATGGCTAATCGCGATCGTTTCGTTTCGCTTCTGAGATTACCTAATCGCACCACTCTTCTTCGCGAACGCATCGCCGAAGAGAACGTGAAAAAATAATATTGCGACGATTCTCGGACCAGATGCTGAAAGATCATGGGCTCGGCCAGTTTCGAAACTCGTTTATCTGGACACCGAGATGATTTCCGCGTTGAAATGAGTAGAAACGGGGGAATCGTCGGTGGAAAAAGAGCACCACGTCTACGGGAAACAATAAAACGAAACATAGAAGTTGGTGAAACTCACGGAGGGCAATTTTCTCGGAGTAGTTCGAAGCTATAAAGGTGTATATTTAATTCGAGTGGTCTGCGGCTAAATGACTCATCTGGGAGTATTCCATTCCTATAGACATCTCTTGAGGTGCAGGTAGAAGTTTCGATTTGTCTGGGTTCTTAAATGAACTTCCTGGTTTCTATACGACGAGCAAGGAGGGAAATAGACCTTCGAGAGTGCTCTATCTAAAAATGAACAATTTGAGTAAACTGACAAACAACCTATTTCCAACCAGACTAGTGTAATGTGTAAAAGAAGCTGTATTAAAAAAGAAGACTGAGCTGGAATAATTGAGGAACAAATAGAGGGTTGATGACCGAAACAACAAATTCTTCAACGGAACCAAGAAACCAGAATGACCCAAGAACGTCCTGGACCAAGTCCAAAAATTCGACAAGTGCTTACCGAGCATGCGGTTTCTTCTCCAGGTCTTTTCACGGATATTTCGTAGACGGAGAGCAGCACCACCAACCGCACCAACGCACTCGGTGTACTGGCAGCGATTTTGGTGTTAATCAGTGCATTTATCTCCCGCAATTGTTTATGTTATCGACGAGGTGCGTTGCTTCGCCGTGGATCTGACTCGGCTATCGCGAGAGAATTCTTTTGTGGGGAGTTCAAGCAGCCCAGATAGTCCGCGTAAATGTTATGGTTATCTGTATGGATGACGGGAGTTTATATCGACCTACTGGCCAGATAAGAGAACAGGATGGGTTCAACAAGTCGAGTGCTGCTCGTGTTTGAAAGGAATGTTCGATATTTGCCAATGGAGTTGTGAGGGTGTATTCCACAAAGAAAAAATGTTGTTGTTAGTGTTCATTGAATAATTGTCCGCAAACCCTATATGTTAAAACACAAAATGTCTACGTCCATTATATTGAGAGGGAGTGGCAGAAAATTCACGAATGACAAAGAATGCAACGTTTGGACCTTTAAGTAAAGACTTGGCACTTCACTGTAACAAGATATTCAACTTCAATAACCACGGAAACCAAAAAGCGTAAGTGTTCAGTTTGTCAATAATTTCAATCTGCAACAGCCAAATGGTAAGAGTTTGAGTCACCTAAGAAAACAAACTGGAGGTGACGCAGGGGTGATGAATTGACTCTTAGGATTCTTGCGAATTGTGGTCGAGTCATTATCCTATAATACCATGGAATATGCAGGCCGATCTCTTTGAATTAGAATCTCCCATCCATCATCAATAATTCAATTAACATTAAAAACTTATGGGACAAACACTCTGAGTTCCATTTCTACTAGATGATCCGATGACAATACTTTATACATATACTCATCGAATTCACATGGCGTGCCACGCAACCATTAGCATGTGTGAGGTGCAGTAAAGCCTGAACGAAAACAATAGAGGTGGTGGTGAATTCTTGATAGAAGTCATAAATTATAATGGAAAAATTCAATGAGGCGAGTTTGAAGGTGATTGCAATGTCTACCTACCCTTTGAACACATTACCACACGATGCAAGTCCCAACACAACCTGGAATACGTTAAGGTTAATACATAAAATCTAAGACAAAACACACCGACACAAGCTGGAAGGCAAGCATGGAAGTTCAGGCAATATACATACATATACATCTACTGGTCTATTCGAAGATGAGAGGTTGACTTGATAATTTGCTGGAAAATTAACTATCATAGTGAAAAGTTTTCGAGAATCTCAAAAAAAAATTTTAAAATTATTGGCAAGTTGATCAAACCATTGGGAAAGACGCGTTTGTTTACATTTTGAATTGACGCCGACATTGCCTGGTCGACTGGAATCTATACTGGTCCCCTAGCGATGGAACATTCTCTTTATATTTTCGAGATAGGGCAGGCTGAAGTTTATCATTAGACAAAGAAAACGCAACAATCAACAAGAGGTAAGCGAGCTTTCAGAAATATCGAATATCGCCAGTAAACGAGGGGCTGAGATCGAACGGTAAACAAATTTCCACACTATATCTACATGTCGAAAACAATGATTTCATGTTCATTCGAAATATATATCGTCACGAATCCCACGAAAATCTGACACATTGCGTGTTTATTCCAGTCCTGAGAAGCTCCGTTATCGTTGGATCAATCCTTGGTTACAAGGACGTGGAGAATTAAAAAAACACACATTTATATTTTTTTCTCGGTTTGATTTTAGAATATGTTGCTTACGATCTCCGCCAGTTGAGATCGACCTCGAACTCAATGTGTAATATCTGGAAATACGAATATTCAATCTTAATTCCGGTTACCTATGAAGGGTGTCTCGGAAAAGAGTCTGTATAATCGAAGTCGAAATATAAATTGTATCACGACATCAACGGATGTCGTTAATTTTGGAGCTGTGTGATTGAGAATTGATACCTAAGCCATAGATAAGGAAAGCTCTGGATTCAAAGGAATCTTTGTTCTGACGAACGTAAGGGATGTGCCAGGTTCGTTCGGAAATTCGAAGAAAATCAGCGATAGGAAATTGAAACGGTAAAATATCATGGAAACATTTTAGGAATGGAAAAATTTAACGGCGTGGGTGGTTTTAAACCGTGGGGAGGCACGACGAGAAGTATCATCTCAGGAATAAGATTTTCGGAAGGGGAAAGACTCTACATTTGGGAGAGCCCAGAAGAGTATACAGGATGTCTACTTTTAAGGACCAAACTTCAGTGGCAGATCATACATGAGGTTTGCAACAAAAAAAGTTTTATAACACATGGTCGAAATGTTGACGACAAATTTCAATGAAACACATTTTATGTGAAGAAAACAGACTACTACTACTTCTAACAATTGTTCAAAATGTCCACCGCCTTGTTCAATACCATTCACATATCGTTTTCGCACTGAATCTACAACCCTGCGAAGTTCATAACGTTTCTGATGCATTTCTACACAACACGAATTTATTCTTTCGATCAAATCCTCTCTGACTGAAATCGAATTTGGAACTTTTTCTTCCAAGGTGTTCCAGGCATAAAAATCCATAAGCGTAAGGTCGTGGCTTCCTGTTGGCCACCTTACCGGTCCGTACCTCCCAATTCATTGCAGCCCTAAATATTCATTCATCAAGTCCCACAAATTCCGGCGTTGGGAGTCATGAGAGGTGAACTTTTTGGACCTGTAATACTTCCAGATTGCCTCAACGCTGAAGAATTCATTAGATCAATCCAAAGCAGCTTAACGGACATATTACATAAAATGCTCATGCCTAACAGACAAAATATCTGATTTCAAATGTATGGCTGCCTAGCTTATAGTAGCCGGAATGTACGGGACTTAGACAATGAATGAATATTTTGGGGAGCAATAGATAGGAAGGTACGGTACGGTTAGATGGCCACCGAGAAGCACCGACCATACGCCTTTGGATTTTTATGTCTGGAACATCGTGAAAGAAAAAGTATATCGAATTCGTGTTCAGACTCGAGAGTATCTGATCGAAAGGATAAATTTGTGTTGTGCAGAAATGCGTTAGAAACGTTGTGAACATCGCAGGGTTGCAGATTCAGTGCGAAAATGAAATGTAAAATGTATTGAATAAGGCAGTGGACATTTCGAACAATTATTATAAGTAGTAGTAGTAGTAGTCTGTCTTCTTTACATGTTTTCTTGAAAACTGTTTTATTAAAATTTTCCCAAATTCTTTTGAATCGACAGATAAATTCACGATTTCCATGAGAATTACTTCAATATTCAATCATAAAGAACTTCAAAATAGAGCAAATTTTGGAATATTTCACCTTTTTTGTAGTTATCTTATTAGTCATGATATTAGGCAGAAGACAAGCAGCAAGCACAAAAGTTGATATGTCATAAAAAGAAAACATGTCCATTATTAATGATTTATGATCGATAAAACCGTTTGAAAAATATGATTAGTTTTGTTCACGTCAGAATCGTTATATTCATCTCCTTACCACGCCCGCAATGAGAATTTTGGCACACAGAAATTCTTATCTTGTAGCAAATTCAATGCTGTTTCCAGATATGTGGTCAACTTCGATGAGGCTACAAGAATAACTGAATTATAATTGATTTCATGGAAAAACTTGAAATATTCCTAGAAATCAAGAAATGTTAAATTAAAGAATAACATTTCGACCATGTGTTATATGACATTTTTTCGTTGCAAATCTCATGTATGATCTCCCCCTGAAGTTTGGCCCTTTTGAAAGTAGACACCCTGTATAGTAGCTCGTGGTAGGAAAGTGCCGTAAAAATTGCGATTTGAGTAGGGTTCAAAATCGTACGGTGATTAGGCGCGGAATCGTTACGAGAGTGCGAAAAAGGTTAAGGTCACTTTCGGAGTGAGTGAATTTTGTTTTAAGTAGGTACATAACGGAATTAGGCTGCCTGGAGAATCAGGTAGGAGAAGTTTGGATCACAGTGTTAACCCCTATACATGTCAATAGTGTTATTGTTACCCCCTATATTACTGATAATTCGAACCGTAGTTGATTTGATGTGTCTAAATTCAAGGAATGTGAATAATAATTGTATCTATTTTGTATTGAGTCAATTGACCCCGTCGTATACTTAGATTATAAGGTTTGAATGAAGTAAGGAAATTAGGAGTTGAATTATTTGATTTGATTAGGATTATGTTGTTGTGAAAAACCTGAATTTTCTTCATGCATTTTACCAGTAATTTCCGAATATATAAAACTTCATTAAATTTTGGGTTTCCTTGCCTTCAATTCATGAAACAAGAGGAAAAATTTTCCTAGCTATACTAATAAAGCAAGCCAAGAAATCAATACACGTAACCCATAGAACATCAAATTTATCCTTTGCATCTGTAGATCGGTTTCTACATACATGTCTCATCTTTACACGGACCTTCATAGATTGCGATCAGTTGCTTTTGCGGCGGACATGTGGCGTGAGTAGATAAATTTTCTCTGATCGCCATCGCGGTCGGTTGTTTGGGTAGCCTGTTTGCCACATCGAGTTTATCCTGCGCCAGATGTACTGATGGGACATGTATGTCGAAACCGGTCTACAGATGCGAAGTATACATTTGATGTTCTATTGGTTATGTGTATTGATTTGTTGGCTTGCTTTATTAGTCTATCTGGAAAAATTTTTCTCCTTGTTTCATGAATTTAAAACTTCAGATAGACAACCAATATAACGGGAGTCCCAGAATGAATGGATAATCCTGTAACACTGTATAGAAGAGCTATTGGACTCTCTGAAAAAAATACAAAAAAAAATCTATCCCCACTAGAAATATTTTTTTTTTCAAAATAATGATTTCTTGCACATCACGTTGCGTTTCTGTTGTTGCGTTTCAAATCCATCAGTTTCTTCATGGTGAAATATTTTTCATCGAATTACCAATAGATATGCTGAAAACCGTATAGATATCTGTTGTAACTTTTTTGGAAAAAAATATCCAACTTCAAATTTCATCATAAGATGTGATGAATATTCCACAATGTGAAAGTTTGATCGTTCATGGTGGAAATAAAATTTGAGAAAGCCTGTGCGGCCAACTCAAAAATAATATGCGCCTGTTATGTAAACTTCAAAATGGTACAATACATCTTCATAACTTATTTCACCATGAAAAAATTACGAAAAGCATTGCCGTGAAGTCAGGAGCTTTTGAGCGCTCGTACATCCACCTTGTATGTAGATTCGCATTTTCCAGTTTTAGAAATCAATTGAAGGAATTTTCGACAGCTGTCAAAAAAATTCTGAAACTTAGGCGAAACTCCAGACTTCATGTCAGTGCTTCAGCTGACCAATTCGCTAGAATTTTCTACGGTATCTATGGTCTTGGTAATGCGATCTAAAGGAATTTCTCACGTAGTTTGAATACATTATTCTTCATCTATTTGCAAAATTTCATTCCAATCCAATCAGTAGTTTCGAAATTATCAGGAAAAAAATATTATGAACGGCCATATTTACGAAACCCCTAGTCTAATTTTGCTCATTGATGAACGTGACCGCGACATTCGCGATCCAAACCTACCCTGAAAATTTCAAGTACCTAGGCCTCTCCCTTCGGAAGTTATAATTTTCTATGGTTTCTATGGTTCTGGTCATGCGATCTGGATAAAATTTTACTTTAATATATCATCCTCGATTAAAATACAAAATTTTATCTTGATCGAATCCGTAGTTTCGAAATCATCGAGAAAACAAAATTTCAAACGACCGTATTTGCGGAACCCCTATTCTAATTCTGCTCATTGATAAACGTGAACGCGACATTTCAGATCCACACCTATCCTGAAAATTTCGAGTCCCTAGGCCTCTCCGTTCGAAAGTTATGATGTTCTATGGTTTCTATGGTTCTGGTCATGCGATCTGGAGAAATGTAGCTTGAATATATAATTCTCCATCAGTATACAAAATTTCGTCACGATCGAATCTGTAGTTTTGAAATTATCAAGAAAACTAAATTTCAAACGACCATATTTAGGTCTAGGTATAATTTTGCTCACGACCTTCGAGATCCACTCCTATCCTGAAAATTTCAAGTCCCTAGGCGTTTCCGTTCGAAAGTTACAATTTTCTATGGTTTCTATGATTCTGGTCATGCGATCTGGATAACATTTCACATGTAGCTTGAAAACCTCATTTTCCATTTGAGTGCAGAAGTTCATCTTGATCGAATCTGTATTTTCCAAGTAATCAGGATAACAAAACTTTGAACGGTCATATTTACGGAACCCCTGGTGGAATTTGGCCCATTAACGAACTTAACCGAGGCGTTCGGGAACTGAACCCACACTGAAAATTTCAAGTCTCTAGGACTTTCCGTTGGAGAGTTATCGTGCTTACGGACGGACGGACAGACTCGAATTTTTCGACGGATTCGTCATCAGTGAGTCAAACATAGTCGATTGAGACCATTTTCGGCTCAAAATTCGAAAAATACAGACATCGTGACGAAATGATATAGCCCCCGTGTAAATAGTACGAGCGCTCAAAAACTGATTGATTTGATTCATTTGTGAGCGTGTTACACAGAAACGCAAAGTGATGTGCAAGAAATCATTACTTTGAAAAGAAAAATATTTCTAGTGGGGATAGATTTTTTTTTGTATTTTTTTCGGAGAGTCCAATAGCTCTTCTATACAGAGTTACAGGATTATCCATTCATTCTGGGACACCCTGTATATTCCTTGCCTTTTTTCCTAAATACCTATTTCTCAGAAAAAGGATAAAACACAAGACTCCCTCTTCGTGCAGGGAGCATGAACATGAACATGAAAGAGGAATTTTCTTCTGAAAAAAATGGAACTAACCAGTAGATCTACATATTTAATCAATGAGCCAAAATATGTGAATACATTGACAAAGTGTCAGTCGCGATGATTTATTTTTCATTTTTTCAAGACTGAGATTTAGAATTGATCTATGGAAAATGATTGCCTTCAAGTTCCAAAAATCATCGATTGGATGGCTGAATCTGGTTGAAAAACTCCTGGTCGAAGAGCAACAAGTTTTTTAGTTTGAATTCAAATAAAGAAGGAATACAAAGGACAAAAGTTTATGTATTATGTTTCAAAATTAGCGAACGAGCATGATGTAGAGGTGGTTTTTCTTTTGAGAGACCCATTCAGCAACAGAAGAAAATCTTCGCTGAAAGGTGTTTAGAAAGGTTTTGTTCTAATTCTGATTCATTTTTGGAATGAGTGGTCAATTTTGAATCGATTCAACATAGTATAAATGAATATGAATACAATGCAAGAGCAGAAGTAGAAAATTCATAAATTGAAAACAAACATGTCCATGAAAAATTCAGCAACGGTTAAGCTCCGCTCCGCTCTGTTAGGGGCTAACGTTCTTCATTTTCCTACTCAGATTTGAAAACCTGCATACGCCACGTAGATGGGAAATAGGAAACGATAAGGTCTCTCCGTCTCCCTCGAACCCGACTGCGAAAATTGCGATGGAAACGTCAAATGAGGCAACGACCCTCAAGAATGTGCAGCCGTAGGGGAACCTGGCAATTCCGCCAGTGGCTACTCATTTGCCAGTCCGCCAAGTGGTGATTAATTGCACGTCTAGCCTGCCTTTTTCACGAGTTCCAAGGGAATTGCGAAACACGTGAAAAAGGATCGTACGACGAATTCGCGGACACGGGACGACGAGAGAGATGGACGAACAATGGAATTTCGACTGGCTTGTTGTTTCCGAGTAGAGCTATCGGATTCAATTGTGTGGATTCGTGGAAATGGACGCAGTTCTGACGAAGTAGTTACGGTCTCTTCGAGACTCCAATTTTATGCAGACGCTATAAGCCATTATTCCCACCTAACGAACTCTGACATAATTTTGTTGAGAAACTCCCGTTTTGGTTACAACAAAAATGTAATTACCATTTTCTGACAAAAAAATCACAAATAAATTCCTTCTCAAGTTAAATCTTACAGCAGGTGATATAAATGAGAGACTCGAAGAAGAGAAATAGAGCATGGTCATCTTCCCCGTGACACGTGAATTTAACCTCGCGAAGAGTTCGACCATATATCCAAGCAAATATTTTGAGGGAAGAAGAACCAACACCCATGATTCGAAAAAAACAACAAACGGACGAAAGCAGGAGTTTTTGTTCCGGCAGCGAAATACTCGAAATCTATGAGAATACATCCTATTTACTTCTATCAGAGATGCGACATAAAAATCCGCTCTGCCAGCCAAACGATAATGCAGTAATCAGCTCGAATCAGAACAAAGAATAACAAGGGTTTAATGGTCTGGATTCTCTGACACTCGGGAATCAGAGGGAACCAGCAGCCAAGTTTAATAACCAGTAAAGAGATTCTTCACTCCTTTGGAGGGACAGAATCTTCTTGTGGCTCAGGTAAACAAACCTATAAGGAAAAGTTTAGGATGAAGGTGAAAGAGCAATGCGGCGGATTTCCCCATATTCGAATTGGGAACACTGAAAAAAGTTTAACACTGGAAGACCCCAGTACAAACAATTTATTCGCCTTTATCCTTGTGTGCTTAGGTATGGACAGAAGTAATGATGATGAAAGGACGAGAAAATTTCTGTGCAGAATGCAAGAATGAATTGAAAAAATTACGAAAAGCACTGCCGTTACGGCAGGAGCTTTTGAGCGCTCGTACATGCACCTTGTAGGTGGATTCGCATTTTCCAGTTTTAGAAATCAATTGAAGGAATTTTCGACAGCTGTCAAAAAAATTCTGAAACTTAGGCGAAACTCCAGACTTCATGTCAGTGCTTCAGCTGACCAATTTTTTTTTCGATAATTCGCTAGAATTTTCTACGGTACTATGGTCTTGGTGATGCGATCTGGACAAAATTTTGCATGTAGTTTGAAAACATCATTCCTCAGCTAGGTGCAAAATTTCATTCCAATCCGATCAGTAGTTTCGAAACTATCTGGAAAAAAATAGTTTGAACGGCCATATTTACGGAACCCCTAGTCTAATTTTGCTCATTGATGAAAGTGACCGCGATATTCGCGATCCAAACCCACCCTGAAAATTTCAAAATCCTAGGCCTTTCCGTTGAAAAGTTACAATGTTCTATGGTTTCTATGGTTCTGGTCATGCGATTTGGACAAAATTTTGCCTTAATATATCATTCTCGATTAACATACAAAATTTCATCTCGATCGAATCCGTAGTTTCGAAATTATCGAGAAAACAAAATTTCAAACGACCGTATTTACGGAACCCCTAGTATAATTCTGCTCATTGTTAAACGTGAACGCGACATTTCAGATCCACACCTATCCTGAGAATTTCAAGTTCCTAGGCCTTTCCGTCCAAAAGTTATGATTTTCCTTCAATTGATTCTCGTGTAATAAATTGGAAGACTCAATAACATTTCGCTACATGCAGAATTTATTCAAATAGTAGGGAATAGAGATCATTTCTTTTGGCCTAGTCGATACAAGAAAAAATCGAAGTCGTGAAAACGCCTAGAAATGTGAAGAATTACTACATTAATTTAAGTATTTGTTTAGTCAACTGTTTTAAAAGGACCCATAAATATAGTGCCAAACGCGCGTTTAATGACCATTGTGATTTATAATTTCCCTTCGTCGATTTCACGAATTGAGCACTAAATTAAGTGTTTAGATTGAAAATTTCACATCCTACCACCACTGTCGGAAATTTGAGAGGTGATTGGTTTCAGACCAATAGTTGCCGATGTTTGGTTCACGTACATTCAAAAGATAATAGAAGGCGGTGATTGGTTCAACGAAAACGAAAACATCATTTGGTACCACCTAGAATGATAGGGTTGAAAATTTTCTTGAGCGAAACAAAAATCGGAGAAAGGCAGTGGTTTGGGAGACTCGGTCGAGAAAGGTTTCTGCGAGTTGATAATAGATTTTGGAAATCAGGCAGGAAGTAGTTTAGTAGGCACGAATAACTCTTTCTGAAAAATAGCAAGGAATCTATCGGGAATTTAGTTGAGTTAAGAAGTGAACAAAATTATACCGAAAGGAAGTACGGGTGTGTTCTGTGTCGCAGTGAACTCTCGGCTTTATTTCTACAAGGGCAGGATGGATCCCCAGTAGTCAAATGTCAAATCGAAGTTTGCTTAGTTATCCCAAAATAACGAGAGTTAGGCACTATATTTATGGGCCCTTCAAAACTCTTGAGTTTTGGTCATCAACATTTCAACGCTGGCCGAGAGTTAGACTAAAAAATTACTTAAATTAATATATTGATTTTTTCTCGTATCGACTAGGCCAAAAAAAATAACCTCTATTCCCGACTATTTGAATTAATTCTGCATGTACCGAAATGTTATTAAGTCTTTCAATTCATTACACTCGGATCAAACGAGGTGAATAGATGAAAAGTTATATATTCTTCCAAGGCAATTTTGGTGGTCTCCCTCGGTTCTCTTCATAAAGTGCACTGAATACAACTTTCCTTGTAAAGATGCGTAGGGCAACAGGAATCCGTCCTACTGATGAGTTCACCAGCCACTTTGTGGTGAAACACACATCCGTTTTTCCTTCAGGGAGCGCGTTTATTTATTGCGAAAACACCTTGCTAATGTGGCGACCCCGACGTGATGGTGCAGGTTGTTTTTTTCTCTTCAACTATCAAATGATTAGCTTTTGCAGGCCCGACAAAGGCTCTTGCACATAACTATCATCGTCGAGATATTCCAGATCGTTCACTATAAACCTTACTTTCAATGCTATGCATCTGCATAGAATATGGACAGAGTCTTTCTCGTCTGCTGACAATCTGACTACACAAAGCATGCTCTGTCAGGCTCAGGTACTTCTTATGTCCTGTTAGAAGGCATACTTATCATTCAGAATGGATGTAGATATATCCATGCCAACTTATCACGTTCATCAGAGCTCTGGAACTAGATAGAGAACTGTAGTTCCAGATATAAATATCTTAACCAGTTCGAGGGTAAATAAAAATGATCAAGTAGAAAGCAAGACCTAACGAAGAAAGATCACTGTGCCTACGAAGAATAAAAAGGGAACGATCTTGTATGTTTGTAACATGGAAAGAATTCTGAGCTTCATACCACAAATTATAGAATAATCCTGACCAAGAAAATTGCTTTAACATACCGTGATCCCACGCTACAGTTCCTTATCCAAACGACGTCTATTTCCGTAACAACACCTTGACTTGTCTTCCTGGAATTTCTTCGAGCTCTGAAATTAGGATGCGGAACCTTCGAGGTGCTCAGTTCCATCTCTGTTACTTTTTTGTTCGAATTGGAGGTTTGCCTTGCGTCGGTAAGTTCGCCCCGAAAGTTGGTCATTAGCGCAGCTTTGTGGTGTTCTTGGGCGATTTGCCTCAACCGGAATTGCGTGCCGGTATTGCGGACGTCCGTCCTTGTTGTTTTCCGTGATAAAATGATAAATGGGCAGGCAGGCTCATTTCAACAGCAGTCGCCCTTAATCGTGCGAATATCGGTTATAACTTTTTGCCCAAGCTACGCGGGGTATGAAGGTAAAATATTAAAACAAGCCGTGTGGAAGTTGTAACCTGAGTAAAATGTGTACACAAGGTTATGATGAAGTTTTGAAGATGAAAACCAACATGAGTATAACAAAAGAAATAATTCCGTCCAAAGAATCTGAGGCGAATGAGTGGAATATTAAAATATGGATAAAGGAAATGAAGCTCCGTATGGAATTTCCAGCGGTTTTCATTTCCGCCCTAGGTATTCAAATTGCGGAAATTTCAAAGAGGAATAATGATGAAGCATAAGATACATGTGTTAGTCTCATTGCTGAAAAGGTTGAATAAAAACCACTCCCATAGAAAATGAACCATTTGCGCGATGCAAATCCGAAAAAGCTCTCAAATCCGCTAATGATGAAAACGCGAAACATGAAGCTGGACGAGTGGTCCTGTTGAAAGCGGAGGAAAATAATTGGCGGACAGTGTGAAACGGTAATGAGCAGCGCCAGCGCCGAAGGCGCGAATAGATCCGCATCGTCGACGTTTTCGACAGGATCCACGATATCCGCAACATTTCTAATATCATCGCCTGAAAGTGGATGGTGAAATCGCTGGAATGCACCAAAACGCTAAAATTGTTCAAAATGAGAAATACTGTTTATTTGGATCGATAGTGCGAAGGTAGCCTTTGCATGAGGTGGGCTATGCAAGCGCAGAAATCGGCGTAGTTACCTTGGAAGTTACCACCCATCAGCCTCAAAGGTCAATATCAAAACTGCTATGGAATATGAACAATTTACGAACACAGGCCACGTGGTATACTAAGAAAATAGCTTGGGGACAATGATTGCGTTGAACGCTATAAAAAGTGATGAGGGAGGGTCTTCTTCTAGGATTCCAGGATTACTCCCCACCTAGATTTCGACCTTAGATAATTCCCACAAAATTACAGTCCGATAAGTCTACTGTCAGCACTTGGAAAAATTGTCGAAAGAGTCATTGCAAAAAGACTCGATGAAGAAACAGAAGCGCTGAATCTGATACCACCGGAACAATTTGGATTCAGAAGAAATCATTCCACAGAACTTCAACTGTTAAGGATCACTGAATATGTCACTGAAGGATTTCAGAATAAACAAGCCACTGGATTAGTGCTATCAGATGTCGAGAGAGCCTTCGACCGAGTTTGGCACGAAGGACTTGCCTACAAGATGATGATCTTGCAGGTTTTGGTGGTGTAGCCACACCACCAAAACCTGCAAGATAATAAGAAACTACCTGAGGAACCGGAATTTTTATGTCAAAATATAAGACACATTATCTACCACCAGACAAGTAGAAGCAGGAGTACCCCAAGGATCAGTTCTAGGACCTCTGCTCTACAACATATATATCTAAGATATTCCTAAGAACCCGAGGAATCTGCTAGCCCTTCATGCAGACGACACGGGAATAGCCTTCAGACATCGACGACCAGATGTCATACACAGAAGACTGCAAGAAGCACTAGAAGATTTAAAAGATTTAGAAGAATGGTTCATTAAATGGAAAAGTCAAATAAATAGCAAAAAGAGCCAAGCTATTCTGCTACAGAAGCGGAGACTTGAAATTAATTCCAACCTACAGATAGATGGAGAAGAGATAAAATGGGAAAATGAAGTCAAATATCTAGGAGTAAAACTAGATAAAGGGCTTACATCGAAAAACCATATAAAATATGCAGTGGATGAAACAAACTCAGCAATGGGTAGACTTTACCATTGCTAGGAAGAAGAAGCCAAATGAACCAAAGCACGAAGCTACGAATGATCAAGTCAATTGCAAGACCCCAACTAACATATGGCTCGGCGGCATGGGGCCATGCAGCCAATAGCCATATGAAGAAGATTCAAGCAACAGAGAATAAACTGCTCAGAGCAGCAATGAATATGCCGTGGTTCGTAAGAAACCAACAAATCCACAGAGACTTAGAATGGGAAACTGTCACAGATTTCCTGAAAAATAAGGCCGAGAAGATATTTGAAAAGCAAGTCAACACCCAAATGATGAGCTTAGAAGACTAGTTGACTACAACCCCGCAGAAGATGTGTTTAGGATACCCACCTATCACAAAAGACCCAGAGATCAACTACCTAGAAACAGAAATTGAGTAATCTCAATTTGAATTATCGAGAAGAAGAGACTTGGAACAGAGATTGAAGAAATCATCAAGAAATTTGAAAAGAGGAAAGCTCCAGGGTAAGACAAAGCAACAAACTTTATTATACGGAGAATTTCAAGAGAAGAAATAGCAGAGCTAACCAATATGACAAACGCAGTGATGAAAACAGAATACTACAAAAAGATGGAAAACAGCGGAAGCAATAGTGTTCGATAAGCAAGGAAAAGATAAAAGATTTCCCCAAAACTACAGGCCGATAAATCTGCTGTCAGCACTTGTAAAAATAGTTGAGTTAATCATTGCAAAAATACTGAATGAAGAAACAGAAGCGCTGAATCTGATACCACCGAAACAATTTGGATTCAGAAGAAATCATTCCACATAACTTCAACTGTTAAGGATCACTGAATAGGTCACTGAAGGGTTTCAGAATAAACAAGACACGAATTAGTGATATTAGATGCCGTGAGAACCTTCGACCGAGTTTGGCACGAAGGACTTGCCTACAAGATGATAATGGCAGGCTACACTATCAGAACCTGCAGGATAATGAGAAACTAGAATAATATACGGCTGTTCATCTGAAATTATCGAATTCAGGAATGAAATTAGAAAAATTATAAAAGAGAAACTAATAGCAAGCCAAAAAAACATTTCATGTATCCCAGAGACCAACAAATCTATCATTTGCAGTCGTAGACGGGTTTCGATCCATATCAGAACTCGTCAGTACGATTAGCAAAATGATAAATTCGATGTAAGAAACAGGAAACCTTAAAACATAAGGCAACGTGGATCTGAGAACATTTCCCAAATCACGCCACCTGTCCGTTCCAAAAGCAACTCTGTCTCAAATATCTGTAGATCATGAATCGCCTCATCAACTCCCCAAGAAAAAGACACATGTTTGATGAATAAGGTTGAACCTTGAACGCGTTATTCCCATGTCTGACCATATATGCTCGTTATGTTTAGGGCGCGTCAAACATGTGTCTTTGTCTTGGGGAGTTGATGAGGCGATTTATAATGTACAGATATTTGAAACAGTTGCTTTTGGAACGGACAGGTGGCGTGATTTGGGAAATTTTCTCAGATCCACGTTGCCTTGTGTTTGGAAGGTTTTCTGTTTCTCACATCGAATTTGTCAGTTTGTTAACTGTACAGACGAGATCTGATTTGGATCGAAACCGGTCTACAGGTGCAAATGATAAATTTGTTGATCTCTGGGATACATGGATTGTTTTGTTGGCTTGCTATTAGTTCTCCAGTAAAATTTTTTCCAATTTCATTCCTGAATTTGATAATAAGAAACTACCTGAGGAACAGGAATTTCATGTTAGAATAGGTGACACATTATCTTCCACCAGACAAGTAGAAGCAGGAGTACCTCAAGGTTCAGTTCTAGGACCGCTTCTCTACAACATATATATCTACGATACTCCTAAAAACCCAAGAAATCTGCTAGCCCTTTATGCAGATGAAACAGGAATAGCCGTCAGACATCGACGACCAGACGTCATATACAGAAGATTGCAAGAAGCACTAGAAGATCTAGTTAGATGAATTCTTCAAATGGAAAATTCAAATAAATAGCAGAAAGAGCCAAGCTATTCTACTACAGAAGCGGAGAGTGGAAATGAATTCCAACCTAAGGATAGATGGAGAAGAGATAAAATGAGAAAATGAAGTCAAATACCTAGAAGATAGAGGACTTAAATAAAAAAACCATATGAAATATATAGTGGATAAAACAAACTCAGCAATTAGTAGACCTTACCCTTTGCTAGGAAGAAGGTACAAAATGAACCAGAGCAAAAACTACGAATGATCAAGTCAATTGAAAGTCCTCAACTAACATATGGTTCGACGGCATGGGGTCATGCAGCCAACAGCCATATAAAGAGGATTCAAGAAACAGAAAATAAACTGCTAAGAGTAGACATGAATATGCCGTGGTTCGTAAGAAAACAACAAATCCACAGAGACTTAAAAGGGAAAGCTGTCACAGATATCCTAAGAAAGAAGGCCAAGAAGAAATTTGAAAAAACAAGTGAACCCCCACTGAGCTAAACAGACTGGTTGACTACAACCTTGCAGCAGAAGTGATACCCACCTATCATAAAAGACCCAGAGATCACAGAAATTGAGTAGACTCAATTTCAAATATCGAGATAAAGAATGAAAGGCATAGGTAACACAATTATCATACGACAACGATCGTGAGAGAGATGCAAGCAAAAGGAGTCAAATGGTGAATAGGCAATAGATGCCCGGAAACTAAAACATCAGGTTGGTTCGGTTCGAACAGGTGATGCTTCACACGTTGTCACACACTGATCTATCTATCGGAGATAGTTCGGCCATGAAGATTCCCCCTGACTAAACAAAAGAAATCGACCAACTAACTCAGTTCGTCTAAAAAGGGGGAGTTGTTTCCACAGAACAGCGACGTAAGCTGATGGAAGAATATTGCCTTTTTCGTCAATCAATCCTGGATAACAAACTTCATTACTTGGCAAACAACATATTAGACTCAGATTATCCAATTACAGGCATATTCAATCTCGATTCATTCCAGTCCATTCACTCCTGCTGCATCCCATTACAGATCCCGTATCCATCAGTAACGACCAACATTAGTACCCCATCAAGCGCAGAGGAAACGAAGACGAAGGGCGATATCGTAAGACCTTGAAATCCGCTTGGGATGAAAATGCGAACTGGGATAACTCCGTAGAAACCAGTATCCGACTAGGGAAACTCCAGGGAATCGCCGGTCGGAGAAATAATTGACAGGTTACGTGATTGAAATCGACGTGATCGTTCAGGACTGAAATATGCCGAATAATTTCGCAAGAATCGACTCGACTTCGTGGGTTCATTTTTTTATGGTACGATCCCGCAATTTTTTCACCTTCTTGGTGTGTCTCTCGGAAGGGAGGAGCGCAAGTGAAAACTCTCGCGTTGATGTACTCGTTATTTTTTTGTAGACTTGCGCGAATATATCTTTATCTACTCCTATTGAATTATATATTCATTATTCAACTACTTTTGAGCAATTAATAGTACATGTAAACAAACACCGTAAGTTGTAATAACTCACTATTATAACTCCCTGTCTCTGTGCTTCTGAACAAGCCGATTGGCCGAAAGAAAACAGTCCATTATTAATATTGAGGGCAGGTTCCTTGAATAATTTTAACGTTTTCTCAAATTAAGTTGATACCTAAATATTATTGTGAATGTTTTGCTTAAAAAGATGAATTCAGATAGTGGAGATGAATTATTATGTACACCTTCAGAAATAAAACAAGTAGTCAATGTTACCATACAGAATTGATTGCCCGAAAAATTCCAAAACAAATATAAAGGTGTATACAACCATTTTCAAGATTGGTGTAGCAGTAAGAATATTAAGTCATCGTTTACAAAGAATGTTCTTCTGGCATATTTTAGTGAACTTAGCACTAAATATAAAGCATCGCCCCTATGGACTTTCTACTCCATGCTAAGAAGCACAATCAACATAAATAATGCATCGTTATAGGTAACTATTAATATTTGTAAATAAAGTTCTTTCTCTGTACTTGTATGTTAGTATTGATTGTTATAGTTGTAGACAAAGTATAGTATTAAACTTGCGGTAATGGTCATAACTCACTCGAAGAATTACTGCCAACTCCATCTGCGTGAGTTATGACCTTCATTACCGCTCGTTAAATAATATACTTTTACATCTGGTTCCCAAATATTGGTTTGGGATCAATTGGTGGATGAAGAAGTATGAAAGAAACGAGGTTGCCTCCTCTAAACACGTTACCATGAAGATTGAATTATAATCACATCCGAAAGAAAAAATCGTAATGAAGGATTCATTTCAATACAAATATATCACCGATATTGTTTGATTTATCCATACTACCGACTACGCAAGTTAATTTTCAGAGGGAACTGAAAAAATTATGAAAAGCACTGCCGTGAAGGCAGGAGCTTTTGAGCGCTGGTACATGCACCTTGTAGGTGGATTCGCATTTTCCAGTTTTAGAAATCAATTGAAGGAATTTTCGACACCTGTCAAAAATATTCTGAAACTTAGGCGAAACACCAGACTTCATGTCAGTGCTTCAGCTGATCAATTTTTTCTTGGTTAATCCGCTAGAATTTTCTACGGTATCTATGGTCTTGGTTAAGCGATCTGGACAAAATTTTGCACGTAGTTTGAATACATCATTCCTCAGCTAGGTGCAATTTCATTCCAATCCAATCAGTAGTTCCGAAACTATCAGAAAAAAAATATTTTGAATGGCCATATTTATGGAACCCCTAGTCTAATTCTGCTCATTGATGAACGTGACTGCGATATTCGCGATTCAAACCCACCCTGAAAATTTCAAGTTCCTAGGCCTTTCCGTTCAGAAGTTACAATTTTCTATGGTTTCTATGGTTCTGGTCATATGATCTGGAGAAATGTAGCTCGAATATATCATTCTCCATTTAAATACAAAATTTCGTGACGATCGAATCTGTAGTTTTGAAATTATCAAGAAAACTAAATTTCAAACGACCATATTTACGGAACCCCTAGAATAATTTTGCTCATAGATGAACGTCATCACGACATTCCAGATCCTCACCTATCCTGAAAATTTCAAGTCCCTAGGCGTTTCCGTTCAAAAGTTACAATTTTCTATGGTTCCTATGGTTCTGGTCATGCGATCTGGACAAAATTTCACATGTAGCTTGAACACCTCATTCTCCATTTGAGTGCAAAGTTTCATCTCGATTGAATCTGTAGTTTCGAAGTAATCAGGAGACCAAAATTTTGAACGGCCATATTGACGGAACCCCTGGTGGAATTCTGCCCATTAACGAACTCAACCGAGGCATTTGGGAACTGAACCCACACTGAAAATTTCAAGTCTCTAGGTTGATCCGTTCGAGAGTTATCGTGCTTACGGCCGGACGGACATACTCGAATTTTCCGACGGATTCATCATCAGTGAGTCGAACATAGCCGATTGAGACCATTTTCGGCTCAAAATTCGAAAAATACAGACATCGTGACGAAATGATATAGCCCTCGTGTAAGTAGTACGAGCGCTCAAAAAGTATGGAAATAGCTGATTGGCAAGTTTGGGAAACTCTGGATTAGTATCTCAGAAGATTGCTTAGAATGAAAGTGTACTATTTCTAAAATTTTTTTCTCGATCAGTGCACAAAAAAAATCCAAAAATATAAAGGTATTATATTAAATTAAGTTATCTCTTTTGTGATTTTTAGCTTCATATTAATTTTTGCCGTCGATAAAAGCTGTCTGTGTAGGAGTTCGGATTAATCGTGAGTCGGGTCGTTGTTGGCATCCGGGGAAGTGCAGTGAATGGGTGCTTTTTGGAGCATCCGAATCCGAATCCGAATCCGAAACTCATAAATCACCACTTAAAACTCTACCTGCAATAAACAGAACGCAGGGGCATTGTACTGGTTTATTGGAAATTTCTACATCGCCGTTCCCGGAAAATGAGCCGAGATGTGTGTGTGTGTGTTTTCCGAGAACGGACAAATGGAATCGAAAATAACAACCAATCAGGAAAACGTTCATGTTCATCGGCTAACGGAAGGCATTTTTCTGGAAATTCAGCGATTATCATGTCGAAGGGGTAATCGAAAAGGAAAGTGACGTCCAGGTGTCAGCACCGTATTGATTGGCGTTCCAGTTCTCATATTTTCCGAAAAAATATTCTGTAATTGAAATTTCTAATACAATTAGCCGATACTTGATGGAAATCCATAGTCAAACTAAGAATAGAACTACATTGGGTTAAATACCACGACACGTTTTTCGATGCGAAGCATCATCTTCAGGTGGTTAAGGTACTTCTCTAAACTGTAAAGCTACCTACTAATACAACTAATCTTATCACTAAGTGGGGGTTATGGTCAATCCTATGCGCAACTCCTTATGCGGGATGAATATTTAATGATATCTTAATGACGCTTCCCAGGATGAAATTATGTTTATCTTACCGCGGTTAAGTGAGAAGATCTGTTGACGTTAGTTATTTTTTTTAATAATTTAGAAGAGAGACAAAATTTTGACTTCAGAAAAGATTCAATAATGGTGAATTGTTCAAGTCTACTTGATCGTTTAATTAGAAAACAGACGATTTTTGTTTATTTATCTCAAGGCTCTCCAAAAGGTTCAGTTTTCTACTTTTATTTTCCGTATGCAAAATTTCGAAGATTTCTTTGAAAGCATGATTATTAATTTTCGAATGATCCGCCTATGCCGAATGTCCTCTACCTTTAATAAAACCATTTCCATGTTCTAATACTCTTGTTTTGAAATTCCTACCTGTTTGTCCTATGTAAAAACATGAGCAATCTCCGTGAGTTAACAGTATGTCTATCAATACACTATCGTATCCGTTATTCAAAGCCATTTGTTTGATAAAATTCAATTTTACATTGAAATTCTTCTTACTCAAAGGGGCGCTAACTAATCTAGATTAGACTTACTTCAACTGATCTTCTCACTTAATGGCGGTAAGATAAGCATAATTTCATTCTTGGAAGCGTCATTAAGATATCATCAAATATTCATCCCGCATAAGGAGTTGCGCATAGGATTGACCATTACCCCCATTAGTGATAAGATTAGTTGTATTAGTAGGTAGCTTTACAGTTTAGAAAGTTATTTAGTTATACCTTAACCACCTGAAGATGATGCTTCGCATCGAAACACGTGTCGTAGAATTCAACCCAATGTAGTGGAAATCATATTAGTTATTCTATTGTAAGTTTGAATATTCTATAACCTTGAAAAATGAGTTGAAAAAAGGAAAATGAAGCGCGTCTTCATACCTAGCAGAAAGAAACACATAAACCATACGAATAGAGCGTGAGCATCCACGAAGCAAACTCGAAGGATAAACCCGTGCCAGGAAGTTGCAGAATTTTCCTCCTCCCCAGTCGCCATTATTTTCACACCCCAAAGGACGAAGGATGCATCTGCTCGAATGAGACACCCCCCGTTGTTAGTGTGACGCAAAAGCTGAAAGACGCCGTATTCCCGACCTTGGAAACCGTCCTGATGAATGAATCTCCAGGGTTTCCGTTTCGTGTGAATGATGTGACGCATGTTGAGGTCCTGGAAGGATTTTGTTCGGGTTTCGTCTGCCATCCAGAGCATTACTGAAATTCTGATGAGTGGAGTATTGTTCACCATTTTTTCTTCCACAAGCGAAGACACTGAGACGCCAGTTGAAACTTTTTTTCAACGCTACTTCCGCGTTCGCGGAAGCCTCAGACTCGCGTGCGCTTTCATCCTGCTGGAGTAAAAAACGCGACGATATTCCGAGACCCAGACGACGGCGGAGCTACGCTACGGAACCCCGCTCTTTTTCGTTTTCCGTCCGTGGCGCGGAACAGTCTAGACAGCAGCCACTTCGATCTCCTCGTTGCGACAACTAATTAGGAAATCGAAGAGTTAAATAGATTTTCCGGCTTTCCAGTCGGATGAGGAGAACCTTGCCGCGAATGAGAAACGATCAAGGCGGGATAATAGGCGACCGTCGAATGGAAAATGCATCGGGTTTTGCTGAAATGAATGGTTCCATCGAAACTTCAGTTTAAAAATGGTAGATGAGTTGTAGGCCACCTGCTCCGTAGACTCGACAAAAAAATGGTGCCATTCTGGCCTGCTAATCCCTGGGAGACTGATGTCGTATAGAAGTGATATAACGTCCACCCACCCTCACGAAAATGTATCCTGCAAAAGACTTCAAGAGAATCGCTGAGGGAATTCTGAAGACGTGAAATTCGTTGGATTTATCGGATACCTGTAGAAGTTTCAATGATATCACCTAAGCTGACATATTTCATATTAAAGGGCTTTTTTTCATCAAAAGCAAAGTTTATCTACTCCTATTGAATTATATATTCATTATTCAACTACTTTCGAGCAATCGATAGTATCTGCCAAAAAACACCGTGAGTTATAATAACTCACTCTTATAACTACCTGTCTCTGTGCTTCTGAACGAGCCGATTGACCGAAAGGGAACAATCCTGATTGTGATGAAGTTTGATTTCTCCTCAAATTTCATCTAAAAGACTGTTCAGAACGCCTGTAGACCCGCAACCGAAAATACACATTCCGTCTCCAAACCTCGAAAGCCCCCCGTCTACCTGTATCGTATTTTCTGGCCTTTCCGTTATTGTATATTACTATATATTATATATTCCCATAATTTTCCTGACATTCTCGACTGTATTTAATCCCCACAATTAGTGTGTAAATTTCGTATAAGTTATAGAAACCGATTTCCTTTTATTTGAATCGATATATCTTTAGTTAATTTTCTAGTTTCAATTTTCTTTCTGTTTAATGTATGTCCTCCTGTATGTGATGATCGTAAGGGATGCATAGAATCAATTCATTAGTGAAACTCGAATTTGAAATATTCCTTTTTATCGCTACCACCTCAGATAAACCGAACTCTGCCTCCAACTTTGCAGCTGCCCTGGTGGTTCTGCTATAATTTTCCATTTTTGAGCGCTCGTACAACTTACACGAGGGCTATATCATTTCGTCACGATGTCTGTATTTTTCGAATTTTGAGCCGAAAATGGTCTCAATCGACTATGTTCGACTCACTGATGACAAATCCGTCGGAAAATTCGAGTCTGTCCGTCCGACCGTAAGCACGATTACTCTCGAACGGAACAAAATAGAGAATTTTCAGTGTGGGTTCAGTTCCCGAATGACTCGGTTAAGTTCGTTAATGGGCCAAATTCCACCAGGGGTTCCGTAAATATGGCCGTTCAAAGTTTTGTTCCCCTGATTACTTGAAAACTACAGATTCGATCAAGATGAAATTGGAGAATGAGGTGTTCAAGCTACATGTGAAATTTTGTCCAGATCACATGACCAGAACCATAGAAACCATAGAAAATTGTAACTTTTGAACGGAAAGGCCTAGGAACTTGAAATTTTCAGGAAAGGTGTGGATCTCGAATGTTGTGATCACGTTCATCTATGAGCAGAATTATACTAGGGGTTCCGTAAATATGGTCGTTTGAAATTTAGTTTTCTTGATAATTTCAAAACTACAGATTCAATCGTGACGAAATTTTGTATACTAATGGACAATGATATATTCCAGCTACATTTCTACAGATCACATGACCAGAACCATAGAAACCATAGAAAATCATAACTTTCGAACGGAAAGGCCTAGGGCCTTGAAATTTTCAGGATAGCTGTGGATCTGAAATGTCGCGTTCACGTTTATCAATGAGCAGAATTATACTAGGGGTTCCGTAAATACGGTCGTTTGAAATTTTGTTTTCTCGATAATTTCGAAACTTCGGATTCGATCGAGATGAAATTTTGTATTTTAATCGAGAATGATATATTGAAGCAATATTTTGTCCAGATCGCATGACCAGAACCATAGAAACCATAGAAAATTGTAACTTTTGAACGGAAAGGCCTAGGAACTTGAAATTTTCAGGGTGGGTTTGGATCGCAAATATCGCGGTCACGTTCATCAATGAGCAGAATTAGACTAGGGGTTCCGTAAATATGGCCGTTCAAAATATTTTTTTCCTGATAGTTTCGAAACTACCGATTGGATTGGAATGAAATTTTGCACCTAGCTAAGGAATAATGTATTCAAAATACATGCGAAATTTTGTCAGAATCGCATCACCAAGACCATAGATACCATAGAAAATTCTAGCGAATTATCGAAAAAAAATTGGTCAGCTGAAGTACTGACATGAAGTCTGGAGTTTCGCCTAAGTTTCAGAATATTTTTGACAGCTGTCAAAAATCTCTTTAATTGATTTCTAAAACTGGAAAATGCGAATCTATCTACAAGGTGGATGTACGAGCGCTCAAAAGCTCCTGCCTTCACGGCAGTGCTTTTCGTAATTTTTTAAAAATATAGCTGGCGCCTGAGATAATAAAGGTGAATTTTTTTAGTTCTTCCCAAATTTGCAGAGATATCTTCAGAAATAAGACAATCAGCCAATGTTACCATACAGAATATATTGGCCGAAAAATCCCAAAACAAATATGAAGACGTATACAACAATTTTCAAGATTGATGTAGCATTAAGAATATCAAGTTATCGTATACAGTGAATGTTCTTTTGGCATGTTTTGGTGAACTTAGCTCTGAATATAAAGCATCGAACTTTCTACTCCTTGTTAAGAAGCACAAATAATGCATTGTTATATGCAGGTAACTATTAAGATTTGTAAATAAAGTTCTTTCCCTGTACCTACTTGTATCTTAGTATTTATTGTTATAATCGTAGATGAAGTATAGTATTCAATTTGCGGTAATGGTCATAACTCACTTGATGAATAACAGCACTCGCCTTCGGCTCGTGCTGCAAACTTCATCTGCGTGAGTTATGACCTACATTACCGCTCGTTACATAATATACTATTATTCATCCTCTTCAATTTCATAGAAAAAGTAGGTACATGACACCTCTTCCGCGAAGATTTTCCGGTTTCCGTATGGTTCTTTTGGAGGAGAATCACCTCTATATCATGCTCATTTGCTAATTTTGAAACATAATTGCTTTTCCTTCATAATATGAATTTTAAGGCCAATACTTGTGGCTCTTTGACCTGGAGGTTTTTTTCAACCAGATTCGGCTATCCAAGCGATGATTTTCGGAATTTCAGATGTTCGAAGACCACTACAGTACATTTATGAAAGGCAATCATTTCCCATGGATAGAACAAAGAGCTCTGTCTTGAATAAATTAGAAAAAAATTGTTCGAAAAAAATTATTGTGAAAGAACAGATAACATCCCAAAGGTAAGGCTATTTTTGACAAGTGCTAGAATATATTAAATATTCCCGAATATATAGCCGAAAATGGTCTCAATCGACAAGGTTCGACTCACTGATGACGAATCCGTCGAAAAATTCGAGTCTATCTGTCCGTCCGTATAGGTACACAATAACTCCCGAACGGAACGACCTAGCAACTCGAAATTTTCAGAGTAGGTTCGAATCTCGAATGCCGCGGTTAATTTCGTTATTGGGCAAAATTCGATCCGGGGTTCCGTGAATATGGCCGTTTGAAATGTTGTTCTCCTGATTACTTCAAAACTACTGATTCGATCGAGATGGAATTTTGAACTTAGATGGAGAATGACGTGTTCAAGCTACATGCGCAATTTTGTCCAGATCGTTCGACAGAAACCAGAAACCATAGAAAATTATAACGGAAAGTCCTAGGAAAGTTCATCACGTTTCACAGCAAAATTAGAATACGGGTTCCGTAAATATGGCCGTTCAAACTATTTTTTTCCCGATAATTTCGAAATTACCGATTGGATTGAAAAGAAATTTTGCACATAGATGAAAAATAATGTATTCAAACTACGTGCGAATTGTCCAGATCGCATTACCATGAACAAAGATTCCAAAGATCTGGAGTTTTACCTTAGTTTGAATCTTTTTCTGACAGCTGTCAAAAATTTCTTCAATTGGTTTCTAAAACTGGAAAATGCGAATCTACCTACAAGGTGGATGAACGAGCGCTCAAAAGCTCCTGACTTCACAGCAATGCTTTTTATAATTTTGTTATAGTAGCTTTTCAATTATTTATATTTGCTCTCCTTAGTTTGAACTTTAAGAATTATACCGTTCACGAAAAACCTCCTGATAAAGTTGAAAGGGAATATGCAAATTTGCGATAAAATCCAGCACTTAATATACTTGCTGGAATGCCTCAACTTAAAAAACACCCTGCATATCGCGCAGAATGTGAAAATGAGAATCGGCAGAAATCGCGGAGTGTTCAAATTATCACTTCGATCAACTTTTTCTGGCGCGATGATTACACAGACAGGAAACTGCAACGAGGTGTGCAGACAATTCAATGAGTAGTGCGCCATATCCTGCTTCGGCGAACCAGACAGAAAGGTAGACATGTTTTTCGATTATGTATTTCAATTGGAATTGAAATATTATCAATGCCATTTCTCAGATTTTTTAAGCTGTCTGAAACATCAACAGACAATTATATTCGTCTAATTGGCAAAAACGACAGTTACGACCCACCCTGCACCTCATCTTCTTAAATTCCACAGCCCGAAAGACACGACTGAACTTGAAATTGAAAGAGAGGTGAAATTCCGGAAGACTTACGACCCCCAAAAATATCCCTGTGCATTTGAAATGAGGTGAATATTCGTGCTTCCAGCCTCCACCTTACGCAAACCATCTACCTCGCACGCTGAACCGATGAAGGAATAAAGGGAATATATGATCTCATATTTCACTCAAAAGGTATTACCCCTAAATTCAAAGCAGGTCTGAAATTAAACGGGTAAAAGTGCTGCGTACCCTTATCTGTTATTATTATTCCGACAGAAGTGGGAAGGAAGTCAGCGAAAGTTCCGCAAATATTTCGGAAAGGGTTCGAGAATACGAGTTCTGTGAATGAATGGTGTTCTGTCACTCGGCAACACCGCATAACCCCTTCATGGTTAGCACTAGAGCTTTTTGGGTTCCTTTTTTTCATCGAGTCCGGTCAAGTGTTTTCTTCGCTGGCTCCTGTTAGGTCGCCTAGACAGGCAAGCCTTTTGAGCTTTCGTATTTTATGTTGGTTTGTCTTACTAAACAAACCAGCGAGGACCAGTATATCATATTTGATCAAGGGATCCAAGTGGTTCTTCATCTTGAATCATTATCAGTTCTCGTGGAAAAATCCAATCTCGACTCTTTTCAATACCAGAGCAGCTAGTTTGACCTTCCTAGCTCGAAGGTGGGCACCTCAGGAACGTGCAGAAGGAATTTCCTCGTCGTATCGCTACACAGTAATCACAGTGTGCTGATGAAATAATATCCTGATTTCCTTGACCAACACATATTATGTCATAAAATCGAGATTAGTTATTTGCTCCTTTCTTTGTTCTACATTAGTGTCATAGCTTTGAAGAATTTGAGGAGAATTCTATTTTTGATGAACGCTATTATCGAAATGGATCAAACCCATTACTATAATCAAGGTCAGAATTTAAACCTCAACCCAGACAACACGACATCCAATAAAAGTGCATTTGTACTTTCTCGTATGTAGATAACCTGTATGGTTGGCGGTATACAAAACGCTCATGATAAATGATAATTATCAAAACCAAAAACCATATATTAGCTCGTTAGTGGACTTGTGGGTAGATAATTGCGCAAGTTAATGATATGATTAGACTATAACGTTTCGCGCTATCTGAACGAGGAGACAAAGAATTTTCGATCTCACTATCAGAAGTTTTCAACCGTTTATTTTTCAAACCAGGATCGATGGTCGAATCGAAAAATTCCACTTCTGTCGTTGTTCAGTATAAATTTGACCCATAAGATACCTAAGCCATAAATAAGGAATTAGTATATGCGAGGCGGACATCGATTACTTTATATCCATCGATGTTTAGGACGGATATTATGGCTAGACCGTGTCGAATGTGCTAAGCGGGCAAAGATAAGGCCAATGAGGGGTAAACAAGCAACGTCGGTTGACCATGAGAAAATTTGGCAGAAAGAATTCAAGAGCGTGGATGTCCCCAAGCCATTAAAGTGAGAGGCACTACGAAAAAGTTTACCTTTGGGGGACTCAGAAAGAGTTAGTTGTCTGCCAGCCGGGAGTGGCAGCGGGAGTTTAAATGGCGGTATGTATCAAGAAAGGTATAGAACTTGTAGGTTCGGTTTTTAGTCCGGTGTAAGATAGTACCTTTAGTATTTCCGGTCGAGAAGTTTCAGAGTCTGGATTAGAGACAATTTTGTGGTAGCTCGGGGTAGAAAAAGGTGTAGAAGAATTTGTTGGGTATGGTTCAAAATACGTACGGAGATTACGTGAAGATTCGTTACGGGAGTGCGAAAAAGGTTACGGTCACTTTCGGAGTGTGTGAAATTGGTTTCAAGTCGGTACATAAAGGGATTAGGTGGCTTGCAGGAAAGTACAACACACGGCGCTTCACCTTTACCAATATCACCTCACCGATTCCAATCATTTCCCCTTCTTTGAAAACGTCAACAAGAAAAGCTAAAGATGTTAATTTGACCCTAATAATATTGAATCAAGACAAGACTAGGAGAAATGTTTCAATTATATTATTCAAAAATGTCGTCGACCTCATTTGACGAATTCGTCAACGGTATTGACTATAAAATAACAAAACCGAATACTCGTACGGGAAAATGTATTCCACCTTATGAAAGACTAGATATTCGTAATTTCTTCACAACTTATTTCCCTTTCATTCCATGACTTTATTCAGTTTTTGTCATATTCCACAATGCAACCTTCATATTCAAGGAAGTGCGGCGAAACACAGCCGAAAACACTACCGATACGGAGTTTTTTATCAGGAATACTCACGGACGAAATTTCTCCGATAGATAGAACAGTGTGAGACTTCGAAGCACGACCGGCTCGTACTAAACTTAACCTGCTGTTTTATTCCAGGCGTATATTGGTTATTAACTCTTTTTGTTTGCATCTCTTTCACGATCTTTTTCGTGAGATTATTGTGTTACCTATGACTTTCATAGGAATCTCTTCTACTTGATATTTGAATTTGAGTTTACTCTTTGCAATTGACTTTCATAGGAATCTCTTCTACTTGATATTTGAAATTGAGTTTACTATTTGCAATTGACTTCATTCGTAGTTTCGTGCTCTGATTCATTTGAATTTTTCTTCCTAGCAGTGGGTGAAGTCTACTCATTGCTGAGTTGGTTTCATTCACTGCATATTTTATATGGTTTTTCCATGTAAGCCTTTTATCTAGTTCCAGTCCTAGATATTTGACTTCATTTTTCCATTTTATCTCTTCTCCATCTATGCTAAGGTTGGAATTAATTTCTAGTCTCCGCTTCTGTAGTAGAATAGCTTGGCTTTTTTTGATATTGAATTGAATTTTCCATTTAATGAACCATTCATCTGAATCTTCTAGTTCTTCTTGCAATCTTCTGTGTATGACGTCTGGTCGTCGATGTCTGACGGCTATTTTCGTGTCGTCTGCAAATAGGGTTAGCAGATTTCTTCGGTACTAAGGAATATCGTCGATATATATGTTGTAGAGTAGAGGTCCTAGAACTGATCCTTGGGGCACCCCTGCTAATAGTTGTCTGGTAGAAGATAAAGTGTCATTCATTTTGACATGAAAATTCCTGTCCCTCAGATAGTTTCTTATTATCTTGCAGGTTTTGGTAGTGTAGCCTGCCATCGTCATCTTGTAGGCAAGTCCTTCGTGGCAAAATCGGTTGAAGGCTCTCTCCACATCTAATAGTACCTATCCTTTGGCTCCTTTATTCTGAAACCCTTCAGTGACATATTCACTGATCCTTTACAGTTGAAACTCTGTGTAATGATTTTTTCTGAATCCAAATTGTTCCGATGGTATCAGATTCAGCGCTTCTACTTTGCAATGAGTCTATTTGCAATTACTCTCTCAACTATTTTTCCAAGTACCTTAGACAGTCTGTAGTTTTGTGGGAATTCTCTATCTTTTTCTGGCTTATTGAACACAATTATCTCTGCTGTTTTCCATCTTTTTGAATAGTATTCATGAATGCGTTTGCTCTATTGGTTAGCGCTGCTATTCCTTTTCTGGTCATTTTCCGTAACATAAAGTTTGTTACTTTGTCTTTTCCTGGAGCTTTCCCCTTCTCCAATTTATTGATGATTTCTTTGATCTCCGTTGGTGTTGTTGGTTTTGGGATGATATCGCCCTCCGGATGTTCCATAATACGAGAGTTGATTTCATGTACAGTTTCGAACCGGTTCTGAACGCCATTAGTTCCTTCCGCCGGATATTTTACATGCATCCCAGGACCCAACCGATGGATACCGGATATCGATTCTGTTCGACTCGAAATTTTCACGAGAGGAGCATCGCCTGATTATAAACGAGCCATTGTTTCTTCGGGAGCAATCTACCCAAACCAATTAATGGGGTTAATCGGGCTGCTTTGTCTCGGTTTCGGACTCTAGCAGCGGGAATCAGGGGGTTTATAGTTTTGCGCCAACCGGGTCGTGACGATCCGGATTAAATTATCAAAGAATACGATTCTAGAATTCGAAATCGTACCAAATATCTCCAGGAAATATGTCCACATGACCTAAGAACTTGATGAATTTGTGGGAGAGGTCATTGAAAAAAGTTACAGTGTGGAGCAACCTATGCAACAAAAATTACGAAAAGCACTGCCGTGAAGGCAGGATCTTTTGAGCGCTCGTACATGCACCTTGTAGGTAGATTCGCATTTTCCAGTTTTAGAAATCAATGTAAGGAATTTTCGACAGCTGTCAAAAAAATTCTGAAACTTAGGCGAAACTCCAGACTTCATGTCAGTGCTTCAGCTGAACAATTTTTTTTCGATAATTCGCTAGAATTTTCTACGGTATCTATGGTCTTGGTGATGCGATCTGGACAAAATTTTGCAAGTAGTTTGAATACATTATTCCTCAGCAAGGTGCATAATTCCGATCAGTAGTTTCGAAACTATCAGGAAAATAATATTTTGAACGGCCATATTTACTAAAACCCCTTGTCTAATTTTGCTCATTGATGAACGTGACCGCGATATTCGCGATCCAAACCCACCCTGAAAATTTCAAGTTCCTAGGCCTTTCCGTTCAAAAATTACGATTTTCTATACTTTCTATGGTTCTGGTCATGCGATCTAGACAAAATATTGCTTTAATATTCTCGATTTATTCTCGATTAAAATACAAAATTTCATCTCGATCGAATCCGTAGTTTCGAAATTATCGAGAAAACAAAATTTCAAACGACCGTATTTACGGAACCCCTAGTATAATTCTGCTCATTGATAAACGTGAACGCCACATTCCAGATCCACACCTATCCTGAAAATTTCAAGTCCCAAGGCCTTTCCGTTCGAAAGTTATGATTTTCTATGGTTTCTATGGTTCTTGTCATGTGATCTGGAGGAATGTAGCTTCAATATAAATTTCTCCATTAGTATACAAAATTTCGTCACGATCGAATCTGTAGTTTTGAAATTATGTATCAAGAAAACTAAATTTCAAACGATCATATTTACGGAACCCCTAGAATAATGTTGCTCATAGATGAACGTGATCACGACATTCGAGATCCACACCTATCCTGAAAATTTTAAGTCCCTAGGCGTTTCCGTTCAAAAGTTACAATTTTCTATGGTTCTGGTGATGCGACAAACGTTCACATGTAGCTTGAACACATTATTCTCCATTTGAGTGCACAATTTCATCTCGATCAAATCTGTAGTTTTGAAGTAATCAGGGGAACAAAACTTTGAACGGCCATATTTACGGAACCCCTGGTGGAATTTGGCCCATTAACGAACTTAACCGAGGCATTCGGGAACTGAACCCACACTGAAAATTTCAAGTCTCTAGGTTGTTCCGTTCGCGAGTTATCGTGCTTACGGACGGACGGACGGACAGACTCGAATTTTTAGACGGATTCGTCATCAGTGAGTCGAACATAGTCGATTGAGACCATTTTCGGCGCAAAATTCGAAAAATACACACTTCGTGACGAAATGATATAGCCCTCGTGTAAGTAGTACGAGCGCTCAAAAATTAAGATGGCTACATCTATAAAACACTCGGGCGGATGTTGCCCTTTTACGGACACCAAATTTTAAAACACTAATGCAAACAATAATAAATATAATTTCCTTGCAATCGAATTGAATCATGTACTTCACTGATTCGTTAGTAGATAGGCTTTGGATTCGCGAAGAAACTTTGTCGTTATATCGTTATATGAATGTAGATAATGTAAGATTCTGCACATGAATCCACATTCTTTGACCTGAGCTGAGCTCAAATACAGGTTTCGATGGTGGAGCTGTATTTTGACATGTGCTAGAACTTATCAAAATACGTAGAAATTCCAAAAATTCTTTATATAAAATATTTACCAGGTCCGAATATTACGAAATCAAAGTTACCCGCGAATCAGAGAAATTCCTAGCACGGACCTGACTTAGGTACGTTTAAATGTGTTTATTAAATGCGTTCAGTTCACGGGAAATCATCATAATGTGTTTCCAAATAGGTGGATAGGACGCGGTGGGTTGATTTCTTGGCTTGCACGCTCCCCGGGTCTCAGCCCCTGTGTGTTCTTCTTTTGGGACCATTTGAAAATATAAGTGTACAGTACCAGTGAGGTGAATAGTGTTGAAGAACTAAAACAATGCATTGAAAATACTTGTGACATTATTCGTGAGCAAACAGATGTGATAGTTGCTGCATGTAATAATTCGTTTATATGCCGGGTAAGACTTTGTGAACATCAACGAATGATGACCATTTCGAACAATTTCTGTAAACAATTTGGATCAATTTTATCGGAGTTTGTGAACCTCCTAGATTTTTTTTATAGGACCTTTCAATCTATAATTTTTCCTCTCCTTAGTTTGAACTTTAAGAATTATACCGTTCAGGAAAAATGTCCTAATGAAAGTTGAAAGAGAATATTCGAATTTGCGATAAAACCCAGCACTTTATATACTTGCTGGAATGCGCATGGCACCGTGATCCATGGCAGATCTCCTAACAGAGAGATAACACGATCCAGAGATGTATCAAGATCTTGATGCCCAAGACTTTTCGAACTCTTTCCAATTTGAATATTTTTTATTATCAACCGGCGAAATTATCTCTTTTTATGAGTTCTAGCACCTGTGAAAGAAAAACCTCACCTTAGAAAACACCGAGTATATACTATGGTTTGCCCTTCTGGAAACGAATTGTTGTTCTATTGATCGATAAATTCTGTATGAATTCTCGTCTTGATTATAGGTCAAAAAATATTATTTCCGCTATAAATTCATGTCATGATTTGGCGAAAACAGTCCTTTCCAATATAATTTCTTCGGGTTTCGGAAATTTAAGAAATATTTTATAATTATTACCGGATCAGGATATAAAAGGCTTAGAAATGTTTGATATAACTAGGCAAATAATTTTCTATATTCAAAATTGTGGGTTCGAATTTCTGTCTGAAATAACGGAATAGTTTTTGAAAATTTTATGTTCGAGAATATATGGTTTATTCAAAGGAGTTCTCTGATCTTGTTCTTATAAGTTTATTGAGTTTATTTTTTAAAATATGAACTGAACTTGTTCGAACGAGCTTGAGGATTTGTTTCTTCAATATTCACATAGATACATGTCTCGTTCAAGCATTTCATGATCTTCATTCATTCAAGTAAACATGTAGAAAATAATAATTCCTTCTTCATCGGAAATTTAGACGAATTCGGCAACGTTCCAATTGCTTTTGATATGCTTAAATAACTATAAATCGGGAGTTGCGGTCGTATTTACACTCAATTACCGTAATAAATAGTTGTCCTCTCAAAGGATTCGTCTCTATATTATGATTATATTTGTTGTGAAGTAAACCCTGTGATTATTTAGACAAAGTGGAATATAACCAAAGTAATCAGTTTGACAGAGATGAATGAATCTGACAATTCCACGCTGACAACGCTGTAATAAATTCTTTGTTCACGTTTACATCGACGGGAATTCTCATTTTTGAGCGCTCGTTCTACTTACACGAGGGCTATATGATTATTTCGTCACGATATCTGTATTTTTAGAATTTTGCCGTAAGCACGATAACTAGGAGAGACCTAGAAACTTGAAATTTTCAGTGTGGGTTCAGTTCCCGAATGCCGCAGTTGATTTCGTTAATGGGCAGAATTCCACCAGGGGTTCCGTAACTATGGCCGTTCGACTTCTAAACTACTGATTCGAATGAAATTTTGCACTCAGATGGAGAATGACGTTCTTGAGCGACATGCAAAATTAAGTCCAGATCGCATGACCAGAACCATAGAAACCATAGAAAATCATAACTTTCGAACGGAAAGGCCAAGGGACTTGAAATTTCAGGATAGGTGTGGATCTCAAATATCACGGTCACTTTTATCCATGAGCAAAATTAGACACAGGGTTCCGTAAATATGGATTGTAATGAAATTTTGCACATAGATGAAGAAGACGTGCGAAATTTTGTCTAGATCGCATTACCAAGACCAGAGATAAAAATAGATATCTGTATTTTTCTAATTTTGTGCCGAAAATGGTCTCAATCGACCAGGTTCGACTCACTGATGACGAATCCGTCGAAAAATTCGAGTCTGTCCGGCTGTATACACGATAACTCTCGAACGGAACGACCTAGAAACTTGAAATTTTCAGGGTATGTTCAAATCTCGAATACCGCGTTTGAGTTCGTTATTGGGCAAAATTCGACCAGGGGTTGCGTACATATGGTCGTTTGAAATTTAGTTTTCTTGATAATTTCAAAAATACGGATTCGATCGTGACGAAATTTTGTATTTTAATGGAGAATATAGAGTGATATATTCAAGCTACATTTTTCCAGATTGTAAAACCAGAACGATTTTGAATTTCAACGAATTATTGAATGAAAGATCCTTATATTTCTTCAACAGCTGATTCGGCATAATTGACAGAGACCTGCTGTCATCTTTATGACAGCTGTCAAAAATGTCTTCAATTGGTTTTTAAAACTAGAAAATGCGAATCTGCCTACAAGGTGAATAAACGAGCGTCACAAGTTCCTGACTTCAAGGTCGGGCTTTTTATAATGTTCATACTCATTTCACATTGACGAACACAAAATTAATAATTCACGTAAGGAAAGTCAAAGAAATCACCGAATGAGTGCTCCGGCTACCGATAAAAGATCTGAATTAAGAAACTAACATTTTAAAAACAGATTGGGGTTCTTAGATGAATCTCTTATGCATCGTAACATCCGTAAGAGTAAAATTGAGGTAATAAAACAAGAAAAATTGTTCTAGATAAAGAAGGTAAATATTCATTATCGCTTGATTGTGGTTTTCACCGATAAAATAATATGAAGTCATTACATTGGGGAAATTTTGAATAAAGTAATAGTATGAGAGATAAATAATACTCATGTTGGCGTATTTTCAAAATGTAAACCATGGGTCTCGTTCGAAATGAATATGACAAAAACTTTATACCAACATCAATATACTATTCTAAATATGCTCTGATTGAACAAATTCATTCGAGAACGAATTCTCAAAGGAAATAACTGGAAATTTAAATTCAACATTTATGTATTATGTGGAGCACTGTTGTTTTTGAATTCTTCGAACCACTAAACCAGAAAATATTGTACTTCTAGAGAATATTGATTATGTGGAAAAGGTGGATGAAAATATTGCTTTATGTTAGGACCTTCATGCAACTGTTCCATGGAACAATATGCTAGGAGTCTCGAGAATGGAAATTTTTCGCCTTAATTTTTTTACAATAACACAAGGAAAACTTCTCAGCAGAAACTAGACGAGAATTCCAATTGAAACAGTCGAAAAAGAGCACGTTCTTCCTTCTTCTGTAGTGAAACAATAAGAAATATAATATCTATCAATCTCCTACCTCTCGACATCCCAGTGGCGCGCTCGACAACAAGTGTTTCCCATGTTCTTACACAGTTTAGAGATGTTCACTAGATAATTGTTACCACCGAACTGAGCACAAGCCAGCTTGGCTTTCTTGCAGATCCATCAAAACAGAATCAGGTAAAAACGAGTTGTCAATGTCATAAAGTACCAAAGTGTTATCGCAATGAGTTCTTACGATAAGGGTCACACAATTGCCTTCTTCGCAGTTGGGTCAGGTAGACATAATAAATTCAAAAATGAAAACATAATCTTCAAGGAAGGTGAAGGAATCGACAGATGATTTTTTAGTTTCATTGTCGAAATGCTTAGATTAGAGTTTATTTTGAAAATCTGTAAAAAAATCTACCTCTCGTTCCTGATACCAAAATAAGTAATTTGATTTCAGTGAACAAAGTTCCATCTTTCGATTTCTCATCATAAATTTGTAACGGTTTATTAAATTTACAAAATTCGGTACGTTCATGGAGTTTTATATGACAAAGAGAAGTTTTATGAATTATCGAAAAGTTGAAAGTCTTCCTCCATCGTTAATAATGAACAGATCCACGTAAAACTCGAATCCTGTCCAGTATATTATATTATCATGAAGTTAATTATTGAAAAGTTTTTGTTCTTTTATCAGGATTATTCTTTTAGAGTTTTATCAAACCTTCTTCTTTTATTATGTTGGATGACCCGCGTTGATTGGGAACCAGTAATGTTCTCTATTATTATCAGAATGCTTTCAATCTTTCGACCTATTAGGTATTCTTAATTTGGTTGAATCTGTGCCAGTGTACAGTTCTGTCATCTCTTATTCATATTGATATGATATATTTTCAACGACCCTATATAAATCACAGCATGAAAAGCACAAACCTCTTCGTACGGGGGCCTCGAGAGTTTATTTTGGAAAGCGAACCATGACGAAAAAAAATAAAGAACTTAACGAAATCTGAACATACATACAGTTCCCCATATCTGGGATTTTTCCTTCGATACATTTTGAGGCACCCTGTATACTGGGTATAGGATATTCGTACGTTCCTCAAACCAAAAATCCAGAATATGTTTATGATAAGGTATAAGAATATCCCCAACTTATTCGAATATTATCAGTTGATATGGAAATGGCTTAAATTTTTTCGACATACCTCAAGTTTTTTCGTTTGAAGAGATCTTGAATATAGGCATTGAACTTCAACATCGTTTTACTGATCTTAGATAACTGTCAGAAACTGTCAAAAATTCCGTCGCAAATTCCTTTATTTCAATTCCAGGAAAACTAGAATGTAGCAAGTTTTAATGAGAATTCAACGACGATAAAACTTACTGAACGTTTCTCATATATCGATGATAATGAGTTGGTTGAATGATTAAGTATGCTTGAATTGTTTTCAGTTGTGGAATCTTTCGAAATAACAATTACCGAATGTTTGAATTTCTTCAAGGTGCCCATGGAATTATATCTAGTTGAAATTGGTTTTTTTGCTCGAAAAACAATATTTCCCCTCGCATACCTCACTTGGAGACTCAAACTGAGGGCAACATATACTCATCTGGCAACATCGGCCGAATATGACGGATGTGATACATTAGATCTACTGTATGACAGTAGATCGAATGTCAAAAATATTACACTCGTAACATCATTTCTTCCCAAGTGGAGATGAATAATTCAGAAAGCGAATTGAAAAAGCTCGATTGGATATAGAATTGATAAAACAAGAATGAGAGAGAAATGAATGATTTTCATGAATTGCTTTGTTGAATAATATGATTAATCGAACATGGTGGTGTTGTTCTGAATGGTTATTCGATTTCAGATTTACAATGTTCAATTTGTTCTTTTCCAAGAGGACAACGTTCAGCTAAATGCCAAAAGAAAAATTCAAATCTGTCCGTCCGGCCGCAAGCACGATAACTCTCGAACGGAACGACCTAGAAACTTGAAATTTTCAGGGTAGGTTCGAATCTCGAATGCCTCGGTTAAATTCGTTATTGGGCAAAATTCAACCAGGGGTTGCGTAAATATGGCCGTTCGAAATTTTGTTCTCCTGATCATTTCGAAATCACTTCGATCGAGATGAAATTTTGCACTCAGATGGAGAATAACTTCAAGCTACATGCCAAATTCCAAATCGCATGACCAGAACCATAGAACTCATAGAAAATTTTAACTTTCGAACGGAAAGGCCTAGGGGTTTGGAATTTCCAGGATAGGCGTGGATCTCGAATGGTAATGTTTATCAATGAGCAAAATGAGACTGATGAGGGTTCCGTAAATATGTCCGTTCGAAATATTTTTTTCCTGTTAATTTTGAAAGTACTGACTGGATTGGAATGAAATTTTGCACACAGATGAACAATAATGTATTCAAACTGCGTGCGAAATTTTGTCCAGATCGCATCACCAAGACTATAGATACCGTAGAACATTCCAGCGAATTATGGAAAAAAAATGGACCACCTGAAGTCTGAAGTTTCGCCTTAGTTTGAAATTTTTTTTGACAGCTATCAAAAATGTCTTCACATTATAATACTGGAAAATGCGAATCTACCTACAAGGTGAAAGAACGAGCGCTCGAAAGCAAAAAAAAACAAAGAACAGTTCAAATTATAAGGAGTTATGGTGAACACACTAAATCATGTTCAAACCGCAAATAAGATGATATAGAAATGTTGACACGTGGAATACATAAATATCTAATATCCAACTTGTTCAAATCCATTACATTCAGAGTCATCATTATCATTCCTCATAATATTATTCAGAATTCTGTTCATTTTGAGTATTAACTATAACAAACATAATTTGAAACTTTGATCTTCGAACTGAGAAAAGCAAATAACGAATATTTTGAAATTGTGACCTTTTAAGTTGTTCTGGAAAATCTCCTGGGAAAAATTGACAATGTTCTTATCTCTTCACCCTGTTCCATTCGAGAATCAATTGCTTTGTTCTGGATAATAAACGACCACGTTTACGTATTGGATGGGATAATAAAGCTTATCTAGATTCCTCAAGAAAAGTTCAGTTATCTTCTGCACGTTAAATTAAGAAGATGTAAACCAATTTCTAGTTGTAGTAGATAAATGAGGAAACTTGTTGATTTGAACTTCATTTATTCCCAAATTCTACACTTTTCAAAGAATCACTTTTTGTACGTCTGAGTCTGAGAACTTTAGATTATATATTATTATGATTACCCAATCTATTATATGAACTAATGAAAGGATGCTACTAGGTCTGAATTTATACCTAATTCTTCAAAATGTAACCGTCACGAAAGGGTCTTAGCAATAACTGTATACAAAGTTTCCAGATCGTGTTATTTTCAGATTCGAAAACATGAATTGGCCTTCCATATCCTGTGATTTGACACCGTTAGACTTCTTTCTCTGGGGCTAATTTGAAAGTACAGGTCTACAAGAATAATCCTCGAAATGTTGAAGCATTGGAAGCATGAACTATTCGAGTTATTGGTCAGATAGACCCGTAACTATGCCAAAATGTGATTGAAAATTTAGAATCAGGTACTATAGGGACGCAGGATGTGGTTACATTACTTTCACATTCATTCATTTACATTACTATAAATGGCGAACATTGTACTCCAAAAATTAAGGAAAACATTTTGAGCGCTCGTACTACTTACACGAGGGCTATATCATTCCGTCACGATGTCTGTATTTTTCGAATTTTGAGCCGAAAATGGTCTCAATCGACTATGTTCGACTCACTGATGACGAATCCGTCGGAAAATTCGAGTCTGTCCGTCCGGCCGGCCGTCCGTAAGCACGATAACTCTCGAACGGAACAACCTAGAGACTTGAAATTTTCAGTGTGCTTTCAGTTCCCGAATGCCTCGGTTAAGTTCGTTAATGGGCCAAATTCCACCAGGGGTTCCGTAAATATGGCCGTTCAAAGTTTTGTTCCCCTGATTACTTGAAAACTACAGATTTGATCGAGATGAAATTTTGCACTCAAATGGAGAATGAGGTGTTCAAGCTACATGTGAAATTTTGTCCAGAGCGCATGACCAGAACCATAGAAACCATAGAAAATTGTAACTTTTGAACGGAAATGCCTAGGGACTTGAAATTTTCAGGATAGGTGTGGATCTCGAATGTCGTGATCACGTTCATCTATGAGCAAAATTATACTAGGGGTTCCGTAAATATGGTCGTTTGAAATTTAGTTTTCTTGATAATTTCGAAACTACAGATTCGAACGTGACGAAATTTTGTATACTAATGGAGAATGATATATTCAAGCTACATTTCTCCAGATCACATGACCAGAACCATAGGAACCATAGAAAGTCATAACTTTCGAACGGAAAGGCCTAGGGATTTGAAATTTTCAGGAAAGGTTCCGTAAATACGGTCGTTGAAATTTTGTTTTCTCGATAATTTCGAAACTACGGATTCGATTGAGATGAAATTTTGTATTTTAATCGAGAATGATATATTAAAGCAATTTTTTGTCCAGATCGCATGACCAGAAACATAGAAACCATAGAAAATTGTAACTTTTGAACGGAAAGGCCTAGGAACTTGAAATTTTCAGGGTGGGTTCGGATCGCGAATATCGCGGTCACGTTCATCAATGAGCAAAATTAGACTAGGGGTTCCGTAAATATGCCCGTTCAAAATATTTTTTTCCTGATAATTTTGAAACAACTGATTGGATTGGAATGAAATTTTGCACCTAGCTTAGGAATAATGCATTCAAACTACGTGCCAAATTTTGTCCAGATCGCATTTCCAAGACCATAGATGCCGTAGAAAATTCTAGCGAATTATCGAAAAAAAATTGGTCACCTAAAGCACTGACATAAAGTCTGGAGTTTCGCCTAAGTTTCAGAATTTTTGTGACAGCTGTCGAAAATTCCTTCAATTGATTTCTAAAACTGGAAAATGCGAATCTACCTACAAGGTGAATGTACGAGCGCTCAAAAGCTCCTGACTTCACGGCAGTGCTTTTCGTAATTTTTCAGTTTCAATTCAAATTCTATAGATAAGGAAAGCTTTGGCTTCGAACGAAGCTTTGTTTTGACAAACGGAGGTAGACGACAAATAAACTTTGTATTGGCTATTGAAGGAGTCCTCTATAAGGGGAAAAGAAGCAACGTTTTCATGAGAAAATTTCGGAGAAATAATTCAAAAGCGTGGGTGTGTCTAAGCGATGGAAGTGAGAGGCACTGCGAAAAAGTGTCAACTCAGGAATTATGTTTTTTAAGTGGGAAACAGTTTACCTTTGAGGGACTCTGAAAGTGTGAGGGGCAGTTGTTGTCCGTCTGGGACCGGGGGGTGAGTGGTGCGGTAATAGAGAACTTGAGAGAGTTAGTGTTTTTCGAAAGTAGAGAACTCGGAAGAGTTGGTTGTTTTGAGTCTGGGACTCACATTAGGGCAGTAATTGAAAGTCGGGAAAGGTGCGACGATAGGTACAGAATGGACTCAGTGGGCATCTTGATAATAGGAACTATCATAAGTTGTTTGTTGGCGGCTGTCTTTGTATCTGATTTAACTTATCCTCGTATAAACACGATGATGTTTTGGAACGGCATGACAGATGAACTTTACAAAGATGTCTCCCAGGACTAAGACCCCTTTAGTTTCGTCCTCCTCTTATTCAAGTGCCCAAAATACGTTAGAACAAAGGGCCAGATATTTTCACACCAAATATCTGTCATCCTACAAAGTTCCCATTATTATTCCATCACAGGAAGAACATAAAGAAACACAAGCGCTAAAAGATAGCAGACCTCTCGAATCGAAGAGCTTTCGAACCGTAAAATTCCAAGTATCGTTCAAACCCCCCCACCCCTCCTCCATCAGCAAACAAATTACGCTCTCGCCTCCCATTTTCCCGAATTCTGGAACGGAATTCGGAGGAAATCGTGATGTTTATCTAGACGGACGATCTCCCGGAACTTCGCCCGTAGGAGGAAAACCGTTCAAAAGTTTGCTGCACGGTTCCTACGGACGACCAGGAGGCGTGTTCGAACGTAGGACAATGCACTCGACTGCCGAAAAACGAGGTAAAAATGAATGGACAAGTTCAAGGTGGCGTGCACTGAGGCATCCAAAAGCGTGGGAGATACAACTACACTGTTAACATACGAGGTGCGTCGGAAAGATATCCAATTGCACCGTTCTTTCGTAGTGTTTATTTTTTCATTGAAAGGGGTCACTATGACCTAATGATCTATTGTGCCACCTGTCCCTGCAGAGGGAAGACAACTTTCAGCATATCCATAATAATTTATAATAATAATAATTTATTGAATCCTTTAAGACATTCTACATGTATAGGAAGAGTCAAACATCTAATTATTTTCAAAAGACAACTATCGAATTAACAAAAGAATAAAGAAAGAAAACCAGAGAGAAAAAGAGAAAAAACAGTGATAATTATACAATTAACAAGATATCCTTAAACTAAAACAATACGAAGAAACATAAAACCATACATATATGATCTGGTTTTTATAGAGGTGACTATGAATTGCTCATTGTTAGCTGAGTTTTTCCATTTTTTTTTGTTTAGTTTAGACAGGGGAAATCCTCATGGAAGAACTATCTCCGATAGATAGAACAGTGAGAGACTTAGTGTTTGAAAAAAAACGATCTACTACAAATAAACCTGATTTGCTGTTTTAGGTTCCGAGCATCTATTGCCTATAAACCTTTAACACTTTTTGTTTGTATCTCTTTCACGATCTTTGTCGTGTGATCATTATGAAACCTATGAATTTGAATTTTATAGTTCATAGTCTATTCTTCTTGATATTTGAAATAAAGTTTACTAAATTTCTGTTCCTACGTAGTTGATCTCTGGGTCTTTTGTGATAGGTGGGTATCCTAACCACATCTTCTGCGGAATTGTAGTCAACTAGTCTTCTCAGCTCATCATTTGGGTGTTGACTTGCTTTTTCAAATATCTTCTCGGCCTTCTTTTTTAGGAAATCTGTGACAGTTTCCCATTCTAAGTCTCTGTTGATTTGTTGGTTTCTTACGAACCACAGCATATTCATTGCTGTTCTCAGCAGTTCATTTTCTGTTGTTTGGATCTTCTTCATATGGTTATTGGCTGCTTGGCCCCATGCCGCCGAACCATATATTAGTTGAGGTCTTGCAATTGACTTGATCATTCGTAATTTCATGCCTTAGTTCATTTGGCTCTTTCTTCCTAGCAGTGGTTAAAGACTACTCATTGCTGAGTTTATTTTATTCACTGTGTATTTTATATGGTTCTTCCATGTAAGCCTTTTAAATAGTATTACTCCTAGATATTTGACTTCATTTCCCCATTTTATTTCTTCTCCAAGTATCTTTAGGTTGGAGTTTATTTTGAGTCTCTGCTTCAGTAGTAGAATAGCTTGGTTTTTTTTGCTATTCATATGAATTTTCCATTTGATGAACCATTCGTCCAAATCTTCTAGTGCATCTTAAAATCTTCTGTATATCATCAGTTCGTGAATGTCTGATCGCTCTTCCCGTGTTGTTTGCATATAAGGCCAGCAGATTTCTTGGGTTTTTAGGGATACCGTAACGTTGTAGAGAAGAGGTCCTAGAACTGAACCTGGGGCACTCCTGCTTCCACTTATCTGGTGGAAGATCTTGTGTCATCTATTGTGGCATACAAATTCCTGTTCCTCAAGTAATTTATTATTATCTCACAGGTTTTGGTAGTGTAGCCTGCTATCATCGTCTTGTAGGAAAGTCCTTCGTGCCGAACTCGGTCTAATACTGCGGCTTGTTTATTCTGAAATCCTTCAGTAACATATACAGTGATCCATAACAGTTGAAGTTTTATGAAATGATCTCATCCAAATTCTTCGGCGGTATCATATTCAGTGCTTCTGTTTCTTCATTTAGTCTTTTAGCAATGACTCTTTCAACTATTTTTCCAAGTGCTGATAATCGGATTGTAGTTTTGTTTTCATATTCATTACAATTTATCATAATAATAATAATAATATGTCCCCATTAGCCATTGTTTGAATCAGAATGTGGTAAAGCTTCTATAGATCTCAATTAATATCGAAAGATGTTAAACACAATATTTGAGGGTAGGTATTATATACGATAGCACCAACCGGCAATTACTGAACCGAGAGTTTGGACCCAACCTTCATAAATCCCGCCCTAAGTAGAGTGAAGTCCATATGATTACAGTAAGGCCAGAAAAGGCTTTCCATACTCATAAAAGTGCTCCGATGCAGAACTACTAGAACGAAATATAGCAAATATGTCCAACAAAAAATTACGAAAAGCACTGCCGAGAAGGCAGGAGCTTTTGAGCGCTCGTACATGCACCTTGTAGGTAGATTCGCATTTTCCAGTTTTAGAAATAAATTGAAGGAATTTTCGACAGCTGTCAAAAAAATTCTGAAACTTAGGCGAAACTCCAGACTTTATGTCAGTGCTTCAGCTGATCAATTTCTTTTCGATAATTCGCTAGAATTTTCTACGGTATCTATGGTCTTGGTGTTGCACGTAGTTTGAACACATTATTCCTCAGCTAGGTGCAAAATTTCATTCCAATCCGCTCAGTATTTTCGGGACTATCAGGAAGAAAATATTTTGAACGGCCATATTTACGGAACCCCTAGTCTAATTTTGCTCATCGATGAAAGTGACCGCGATATTCGCGATCCAAACCCACCCTGAAGATTTCAAGTTCCTAGGCCTTTCCGTTCAAAAGTTACAATTTTCATTGGTTTCTATGGTTCTGGTGATGCGATCTGGACAAAATATTGTTTTAATATATCATTCTCGATTAAAATACAAAATTTCATCTCGATCGTAGTTTCGAAATTATCGAGAAACCAAAATTTCAAACGACCGTATTTACGGAACCCCTAGTATAATTCTGCTCATTGATAAACGTGAACGCGACATTTCAGATCCACACCTTTCCTGAAAATTTCAAGTCCCCAGGCCGTTCCGTTCGAAAGTTATGATTTTCTATGGTTTCTATGGTTCTGGTCATGTGATCTGGAGAAATGTAGCTCGAATATATCATTCTCCATTAGTATACAAAATTTCGTCATGATCGAATCTGTAGTTTTGAAATTATCAAGAAAACTAAATTTCAAACGACCATATTTACGGAACCCCTAGTATAATTTTGCTCATAGATGAACGTGACCGACATTCGAGATCCACACCTATCCTGAAAATTTCAAGTTCCTAGGCGTTTCCGTTCAAAAGTTACAATTTTCTATGGTTTCTATGGTTCTGGTCATGCGATCTGGACAAAATTTCACATGTAGCTTGAACACCTCATTCTCCATTTGAGTGCAGAATTTCATCTCAATCAAATCTGTAGTTTTCAAGTAATCAGGGGAACAAAACTTTGAACGGCCATATTCACGGAAACCCTGGTGGAATTTTGCCCATTAACGAACTTAACCGAGGCATTCAGGAACTGAACCCACACTGAGAAATTCAAGTCTCTAGGTTGTTCAGTTCGAGAGTTATCGTGCTTACGGACGGCCGGACGGACAGACTCGAATTTTCTGACGGATTCGTCATCAGTGAGTCGAACATAGTCGATTGAGACCATTAATAATATCTCTTAGATGGAGTTCTGAATGTTTCGTGACTAACTATCAAAAGTACCTCGTAATTGTGGGCCACAGAAATTTGATTGGATTTATAGCTGGATCCATTCTTTTCGTCTCGCAAACCCATTTATTCAATTCTCCATGTTTTCACAATTATTCATTTCGAACTTTTGTATCAACAGGGCTGTATTTTTTAACGGAATCAAAATGATCTCATTCCGTCCTTTTGAAGTTATCCAGAACAAAAGTCCTCATAATTAATGAGTCCGTGATAAAGCTCCAATTTCGAGCTTTCGGAGCGCACAAATGATACTTGTTATTCGGTTATGGTTTCTCTCCATCCCCCCTGGAACCCTCCATTCCAAATAAACTTTTTATTTCGCCCGGATGCCTTCCAGGATTTCAGGGATGTGCACATAAAGAAACACCACAATCTCTATTCGAATTTATCATGCAAACTCAGCATTCCTACTGTGTGGACTCGTCGGCGCGTTTGGTGGGTCCCTTTTATGTCCTTAGCCGCCCGGTTTAGCGGGTTAGTCAATTGGATTGTTTGTCTGCAAATTGAAACCGTGGAGCTTGATGGCGAGCTGTGAGGTGCATGGATTCATTAGGAAATGGATGTTTCAGTGCAAATATTGATAAAATAGGTATCAGACATCGATGACCAGACATCATATACAGAAGATTGCAAAGGAGCACTAGAAGATTTAGACGAAGGGTCAATAAAATCGAAAATTCAAATGAATGGCAAAAAAGCCAAGCTATTCTACTTCAGAAGCGGAGACTTGAAATGAACTCCAATATGAAGATAGATGGAGAAGAGATAAAATGGGAAAATGAAGTCGAATATCTAGGAGAAACACTAGATGAAAGACTTGGATGGAAAAACCATATAAAATACTCAGTGAATAAAACAAACTCAGCAATGAGTAGACTTTACCCACTGCTAGGAAGAATGAGCCAAATAATCCAAAGCCCGAAACTACAAATGAGTTCGTTGCAAGACCTCAACTAACATGTGGTTCGGTGGCATGGAACCATGCAGCCAATTACCATTGGAAGAAGACCCAAACAACAGAAAATAAACTGCCCAGAGCAGCAATGAATATTCGGTGGTTCCTAAGAAACCAAGAAATCCACAGATATTTGGAATGGGAGTCACAGATTTCCCAAAAAAGAAGGCCAACTAGAAGGCAGAAACAAAAATTGAGTAAGCTCTATGCCAAATATCAAGAAGAAGAGACTATCCTATGAAGAAATAGGTAACACAAAAATCACACGACCAAGATCGTGAAATAGATACAAAACTAGAAGGTTAATAGGCCCGGAATCTGAAACAGCACGTTAGGTTAAGTTAGAGTAGGTGGTGCTCCACACGAAGTCTCACACTGTTCTATCTATCGGAAATAGTTCGTCCATAAGAATTCGCTCTGACTAAACAAATATAAATCCTTCAGGAAAGGACTTTGAAGGCTGTGTGTTATATGAGGAAAGAATATTCAAACCAAATGGCGCAAAATATTGATATTATGAGATGACCCCCCAATTGTCTAGATTCTAATACAACCTAGCACTACTGGAATATACATTGTATCGAATCATTGAAAAGTCAGTCAGCCAGTTGAGCAAGCATGTGAAAATGGCACACAATTGCATCCCCATTTAATTATCCGCCCCACGTAACTGATTGCAATCTATGCCTGTACCTGAGGGGGTTGATAGCGCCTTGGGTATTCCATTATCCACGGTTTCATAATTGCACTTCCACGTCAGCTGGTACGTCATTTTACGTGACATAATTTCTCCGAATAATCGCTACTTCAACACCTTCCTCTAATTATATTAAACCCCAGGGTGATGCATCGTACGAAACGGCTGTTTCACCGAAATATTCAATGAGAAAAGATGCTGTTCGACGTATTGAGGCTTCTAATCCTACCTATGGAATGTTTGTGTAGACATCTTTATTTCTGATGCTGATCGATAAATGTGTTTTTCCGTCGACCATAGAATAAAAGCTCATTTTAACGCACTCGAAATCATTCATTAATGACCCCTATTAATGAATGATTTCTTGTATTAATGCATGATTATCATGGCAACCGATTATAAAATATTCAGTCGGAACATAGATGCATCTATGTCGGAGGACGATCGAGCTGTCAAATTTATTTATTCGCTTTCGATCAGAATCTGATTTTATCCGTTACGCTACTACATAATGAATAACGAAGAAAAATGAATAACTGACAAAAACTGCTGAAGCAGCAACTTTGAGTCTGCTTCCTGAAAAGAGCCGCCATTTATATGAGAAAACCTATGCTGAATTCAGATCCTGGTGCAAGGACAAGAAGGTTCGTAACTTTACGGAAACGGTTTTGTTGGCATACTTTACGGGTATTGAAGAAAAGGGGCATCTAGCAAGTTTATGGCCAAAATATTCGATGCTGAAATCAACACTAAATGTGAAAGACAATACTGATATAAGCAGATACCACAAACTGATGATGTTTATTGAACGGAAAAGAGAGGGATATATCCCAAAAAAATCAAAAGTTCTCGAAAAAGAACATGTGAGAGAGTTCATAGCGAATGCTCCTGATAGTGTTTTCTTGATGTCGAAGGTAAAAATAAAACTCAATTGAATCGTTATTCCAACTTATTCTCATTATCTCGTTATAGTGAAATAACTATCATTGTTTGATTTGTAGGTCGCTTTGATATTCGGAGTAGCGGGTGCATTGAGAAAAGATGAATTGTTAAGGTTGCAGAGAAAGGATGTACAAGATATGGGATCGAAATTTTTGGTGACAGTGAATTCATCGAAAACACATTCGAACAGGATATTCACTGTGGTGGATAATGATGAGCATACACTTTTAAACATAATAAAGAGATATATATCCTTGAAGCCAGCTCACACTCCACACGAAAGATTTTTCGTTTTTTATAAGAACTATAAATGCTCAACACAACCAGTTGGAATTAATACATTTTCTAAATTACCGTCAATGATTGCAAACTTTCTCAAATTAGAGCAACCACATTTGTATACAAGTCACTGTTTTCTGCGTTCTTCTGCGTCTATTCTTTCTGACAGTGGTGCAGATTTTTCAGCCATCAAAAGACAAAGGTGGTTGGAAATCAACTTCTGTTGCAGAAGGGTATATTGAAAACTTCATTCAGAATAAAATAGAAACTGAAGAAAAAATTTTATGTCATAATAGTTCCAAAGTAAATAATGCTTCAACCTCCACTTCATCCACACGTTCCATATCGGACATTATAGGAAATGAAATAAATGTAAACTATTCAGAATGTCACAACATGTCCAATATTCCCTCTATGAATTTTTCGAATTGTTATATAGGAAGCATAAATATTAATATATCGAAATGAACATAGAAATTTGTATTCAGTCAAATTTGTATATCATGCAAAATAAAAAATTGGTTTCGATCCAGAATTTATATTCAATTCCTGATGAGGTCGACGGAAAAATCTTGTAATCAACTCGTTTATTAATTCAGCGATTAATGGTCTCAAACATTAACGCGCTCGCTCCGCTCACGCGTTTCGACCATTAATCGCTCTCATTAATAAACCAGTTGATTAAATAACTATTTCAACAAGCTCAGCAGAGGGCTCTTCTTCAACTTACCATCAACCTCTGTTTCATTCATCAGATTTTTTTTACAGTTTACGTTGAAACCAGGAAAATTAGACAGTTGACAGTTAGGTCAATTGAGGTTAGGATAGATCAGTTTCAGAAAATATCTCTTTGGGGCGTGGAATAAATGAGCAGTTATATCATTCATTCTCCATGAATGCTGATTTGCATTTTCTTCACTAAATATCATGTTGAAGACTTATATGGGTTTTGTATTTCGATTGACTGCGATCCCGATGAGGTTTTATAGTCCATCTTCATATTTGAAATCACCTAAGCCTTGTGAAGGTTCAATGGTCCAATCAGAGTATGGACCCCTTTGAGTTCCTTGGCATCACAGAATTAATGAAGTTCTGCGATATTGATTTGGCAATTCTAACCACCAAAATTCGATCGTTTTGGCGCTTCGATGTGGGCAGCTGAAGACACCGGAATCGCAGATGGAGAAGAAAGCGCTTCGTTTTTCCTTTTTCTATTGTCGTCGTTGGCCATAGTGGTCGCAAAATTTTGAGACTTTCAGATTAAACAACTTAGGGGTTTTAGATCGACTTTTTCTGACCATGTTTTTACATGGAACAAACAGGTAGGAATTTCAAAACTGGAACAAAAAAAAATTACGAAGAGCACTGCCGTGAAGTCAGGAGCTTTTGAGCGCTCGTACATTCACCTTGTAGGCAAATTCGCATTTTCTAGGTTTAGAAATCAATTTAAGGAATTTTCGACAGCAGTCAAAAAAATTCTCAAACGGAACTTGGGCGAAATTCCAGACTTCATGTCAGTGCTTCAGCTGACCAGTTTTTTTTCGATAATTCGCTAGAATTTTCTAAGGTATCTATGGTCTTGGTGAGGCGATTTGGACAAAATTTCGCACGTAGTTTAAATACATTATTCTTCAGCTAGGTGCAAAATTTCATTCCAATCCAATCGGTAGTTTCGAAATGATCAGGAACAAAATATTTTGAACGGCCATATTCAAGGAACCCCTTGTCTAATTTGGCTCATTGATGAACGTGACCGCGACATTCGCGATACAAACCTACCCTGAAAATTTCAAGTTCCTAGGCCTTTCCCTTCGGAAGTTATAATTTTCTATGGTTTCTATGGTTCTGGTCATGCGATCTGGACAAAATGTTGCTTTAATTTATCATTCTCGATTAAAATACAAAATTTTATCCCGTAGTTTCGAAATTATCGAGAAAACAAAATTTCAAACGACCGAATTTACGGAACCCCTAGTCTTATTTTGCTCATTGATGAACATGCCCGCGAAATTCGCGATCCGAACCTACCATGAAAATTTCAAGTCCCTATGCCTTTCCGTTCAAAAGTTATTATTTTCTACGGTTTCTATGGTTCTGGTCATCTGGAGAAATGTAGCTTGAATATATCATTCTCCATTAGTATACAACATTTCGTCACGGTCGAATCTGTAGTTTTGAAATGATCAAGAAAACTAAATTTCAAACGACTATATTTACGGAACCCCTAGTATAATTTTGCTCATAGATGAACGTGATCACGACATTCGAGATCCACACCTATCCTGAAAATTTCAAGTCCCTAGGTTTCCGTTCAAAAGTTACAATTTTCTATGGTTTCTATGGTTCTGGTCATGCGATCTGGACAAAATTTCACATGTAGCTTGAACACCTCATTCTCCATTCGAGTGCAAAATTTCATCTCGATCAAATCTGTAGTTTCCAAGTAATCAGGAGAACAAAACTTTGGACGGCCATATTTACGGAACGCCTGGTGGAATTTAGTCCATTAACGAACTTAACCGAGGCATTCAGGAACTGAACCCACACTGGAAATTTCAAGTCTCTAGGTTGTTCCGTTCGAGTGTTATCGTGCTTACGGACGGACAGACTCAAATTTTCCGACGGATTCGTTATCAGTGTGTCGAACATAGTCGATTGAGACCATTTTTGGCTCAAAATTCGAAAAATACAGACATCGTGACGAAATGATATAGCCCTCGTGTAAGTAGTACGAGCGCTCAAAAATTGTTTTATTAAAGATGGAGGACATTCGGCATACGCGGATCATTTGAAGATTAATAATCATGCTTTTAAAGAAGACTTCGAAATTTTGCATACGGAAAATAAAAGTAAAAAATTGAACCTTTTGGAGAGCCTTGAAATAAATCAATGAAAATCGTCTTCTTTTTTATTAAACGATCAAGTATACTTGAAAAATCACCATTATTGAATCTTTTTTGAAGTAAAATATTTCGTCTCTTTTATATAACTAAAGTCAGTAGGTCTTCCCACTTAATAGCGAAGATAAGCATATTTTCATCCTTGGTCATTAAGATCTCATTAAATATTCATCCCGCACAAGGAGTTGCGCATAGGATTGACCATTACCCCCACCTAGTGATCTGATTAGTTTGAATTAGTAGGTAGCTTTAAAGTTTAGAGAATTGATTTAGTCATACCTTAATCAACTGAAGATGATGCTTTTCATCGTGTCGTGGAATTTAACCCAATGTAGTGGAAATCATATTAGTTATTCTATTGTAAGTTTGACGAATCATGGTACGATTGATTGGATTTCAGTTAATTTATTTGATTTGTTAACTGGTACTTGGAATTCTGCACGTGAAGAATCTCAAGGGAAGGTCTGTTAAGGGATGCCTTGCTCAGTTGGATGATATTTTCAGCACTTCTCCTGGGGTCTGAAACTAGAGGAGAGTCTTCCTCTGGGATCTGAAACCAGAGGCGACCTTTCAACTGTGACTGAAATCACGGGTACCTTACACCAGAGACAGAGCCATTTGTACTCCTCGTCAAGAACTTCGATTGGAGAGTGCTACACACGCTCGAGTTATTTTCAAGATACTAATGAAGCATTTTGTAAACTTTATGGAAGAGCAAGGATACATCAACATAATTTCTATCAAAATTTTCACTCCTATAGAGAGTAGACCACCATAATTATATCAAGGAATAGAATGGTGGAAATCCAAATTTAGAAGTCAACTGAATTGAACGTGCCATCATCGATAGACAAGAGTAGAGGTGGGCCATTTTCTGGCCTGTTAGCCGCCTGCAGTATGACAGTCAAAAATGAAAAGCAGAACTTATATTACCAGCGAAAAGACGCGCATTGATACAATGTGAAGAGCCGCGACATCTGGCGGGGAAATGTCTACAATTCTTCCCATCAAGTCATTCAAAAATATAGATTTCTACTTAGTTTCCTTTCATATTCCTATTTATATTTCTTATTTATATTTTGTGTGAATTCCCTATGTGTTTCCCTGCCAGGAATAGTTTCACGTCCTGTTGTCTCGAGCTCGCTTATAAAGATTTCCTTATTGAATTTAAGTTGCGCTGGCGCATGTGAGGTATCTTGAAAAGGTTGTTTCACTTCGGACGAGCAGAAAGGAGCGGATAAACACTTATTTTCGTTTCACTCGCATCAGAACATAGACCCTTTTGAATTCAATGAAGTCACCACCGTGCTTCATTTTAAATTCCGGTTCAAAGGAGGGTTTTAGATGGACTTTTCATATTTATTCATTTATTTTGTTTATATCCCGACTCTCCTCAGAAGCTCAGAGCTTGTGCGAGTTAGGATACCCGGTTGTGTTTTGTGTAGGCTTTGTTACTGTGTCCTTTCGCCACCTGAGGCACAGCACTGTTAATTGTTTACCCAACAGTGAATGGTGGGAAGGTATGGATATTCCTCAAATATTGTTTGATTTCAACTGTTGATTGTTATATTTCAGATTGAGTTATCTTACTGGATGAGCTTATCGGGATAAACGAATGAAATAATCTTCGGAATCACCAAAACAAAATTGAATAGTATACAAATGAAAATATGCACAGAATTAACCCAATTTTAATGAATAAGTTTGGGAAATTAATTCCTAGAAGAACTTCTGTAGATTCAAAAACCTTTCAGTTTGTCTGACAAATACTGGAATAATGATCACCCTGCAACCCGAATGAATTGGAGTCCCGCCCCCTTCGAGACTTCGCCAAAGGCGACGTCGAGTTAACTCAATTTTCTCGTCGTTAGCCAGTAAGACAAAATGGCATCATCCGTTAAAAACATCTCTGGAGCTTTCTTGTCTACACTTCGACTTCGACATGAAAATCCCCATACTTTACAGGGTTCTTTCTTGTATTATCTCAAAAATTCCCTAAAGTAGGCCGACTCCCTGGATATTTGACGCTTGAGAACCATATCAATTTAGCAATTCTATCCGCGAGTTTCAGCTCGTGTAACATAACCTGTTCTGTCAGAAATTTCCCATTTTTCCTGCCAAACGAAATCGTAGCCATTCAACTCATGAGTTAATAAGACAGCTAATCGATATAATATAACGCTTGGAGGGGCTGGAGGAACAATGGGAGGCATTGCGAGGCTTCCTGCGAAATCCAATAAGATAAGCGAGATGTAAAAGCCAGTACTTGCACCAGACTTCCAGATATATCTGGGAAGTTTGGAGGATTTACGTTGGTAGTGATGAGGGTTGGATCCTTGATGCGGGAGAACCACTGGTTGCTCTTATTTTAGGTAAAGTGTTTCTGAATTAATCAGTCCTCAAATTTATTCAACACCCCTAGTATATTCGCTGTATCGAAACCGTAGATTTCATTTGCCCCAACAGGCTCGTTTGAAGTCAACCGAATGAATAAACTTCTGGAATAGACCTGTCATTCTACATTCATACCAATCGTTGTCGCTACACCTCCTCTCCCATCTACTCTACTGAAAGTTTGATCGCAACCTATAACACAAGGGTCAGTTATTTTTGAATAATAAATGAGCGCCTTTGACCGTGAATCGATTGAGCTATTCGGTTCAGTAGTCAATCGGTCCTTGGAATCGATAACAATTAATCTGATTTCCTCATGGAGTAATGAATCATTTGATTGTTAGTTATTTGCTAGTTGCTTGAGCATAAGTAATCAGTCTAGCAGTTCGAATTGGTGCGAATTTCAGACATAGTGTCTCTTACTTATTGTCCCAACTCTTTTCTACGAAAATAACGAATTTCCAGAAGAATACGTGGTCTACCAAGCAATAATCTCTAATCGCTTAATATGAGTGCACTTGTCATTTTTGAGCGCTCGTAATACTTACACGAGGGCTATATCATTTCGTCACGATGTCTGTATTTTTCGAATTTTGAGCCGAAAATGGTCTCAATCGACTATGTTCGACTCACTGATGACGAATCCGTCGGAAAATTCGAGCCTGTCCGTCCGGCCGTAAGCACGATAACTCTCGAACGGAACAACCTAGAGACTTGAAATTTTCAGTGTGTGTTCAGTTCCCGAATGCCTCGGTTGAGTTCGTTAATGGGCCAAATTCCACCAGGGGTTCCGTGAATATGGCCGTTCAAAGTTTTGTTTCCCTGATTACTTGAAAACTACAGATTTGATCGAGATAAAATTTTGCACTCAAATGGCGAATGAGGTGTTCAAGCTACATGTTTGTCCAGATCGCATGACCAGAACCATAGAAACCATAGAAAATTGTAACTTTTGAACGGAAACGCCTAGGGACTTGAAATTTTCAGGATAGGTGTGGATCTCGAATGTCGTGATCGCGTTCATCTATGAGCAAAATTATATTAGGGGTTCCGTAAATATGGTCGTTTGAAATTTAGTTTTCTTCATAATTTCAAAACTACAGATTCGATCGTGACGAAGTTCTGTATACTTATGGATAATGATAGATTCAAGCTACATGTCTCCAGATCACATGACCAGAACCATAGAAACCATAGAAAATCATAACTCTCGAACGGAAAAGACTAGGGACTTGAAATTTTCAGGATAGGTGTGGATCTGAAATGTCGCGTTCACGTTTATCAATGAGCAGAATTATACTAGGGGTTCCGTAAATACGGTCGTTCGAAATTTTGATTTCTCGATAATTTCAAACCTACGGATTCGATCGAGATGAAATTTTGTATTTCAATCGAGAATAATAATAATAACATATTGAAGCAATATTTTGTCCAAATCGCATGACCAGAACCATAGAAACCATAGAAAATTGTAACTTTTGAACGGAAAGGCCTAGGAACTTGAAATTCTCATGGTCGGTTTGGATCGCGAATATCGCGGTCACGTTCATCGATGAGCAAAATTATACTAGGGGTTCCATAAATATGGCCCTTCAAAATATTTTTTTTCTGATAGTTTCGAAACTACTGATTGGATTGGAATGAAATTTTGCACATAGCTGGGGAATAATGTATTTGCATTTTGTCCAGATCGCATCACCAAGACCATAGATACCGTAGAAAATTCTAGTGGATTATCGAAAAAAAAATTGGTCAGCTGAAGCACTGACATGAAGTCTGGAGTTTCGCCTAAGTTTCAGAATTTTTTTGACAGCTGTCGAAAATTCCTTCAATTGATTCCTAAAACTGGAAAATGCGAATCTACCTACAAGGTGGATGTACGAGCGCTCAATGCGTGTTACATTATTCGTGAGCAAACTGATTTGATATTTGCTGCATGTAATAATTCGTTATAACGCAGGGCAAGACTTTGTGCACATCAAACGAATGGTGACAATGTCGAACAAGTTCTGTAAACAATAGCGATCAATTGCATCGGTAAGTTTGTGAACTTCCGAATTTTTGTATAGGTCCTTTTCAATCAGTAATTATTCCTCTCCTTAGTTTGAACTGCAAGAATAATTCCGTTCAGGAAAAATCACCAACTAAAAGATGAAAGAGATTACAAATTTGCGATGAATTCTGGTGCCGAGAAGAGATCAAATGCATATGGAGTAGAGTGATTAATCACAGGTCATCACAGACATAACACGATCCAGAGTCGTATTAAGATATTCGGGGCAAATATTTTTTGTTTTTTTTCCAAATTGAATTTTTTATATGATCAACTTCCGGCGAACTGATCTCTTTCGATAAATTCTAGCACCTGTCAAGAAAAAGCTTCATAGAAATTCCAGAAACCAAGAATTCATGGGGTGAAATCTTATCACTTTATCACATCCAGAAGAATACAAAATTTGAAAAGCACCGACGCGAAGTCAGGTCACGCGCTTCTTGAAATTCATCGCCAGAGCGGTCTCCTATCCAGGTACTGAACCCAACCAACGCAGAAAAACTAATTTTTTTTTTCATGTGGAACATCTTTGAAGCTTTGATCGATGCGCATGTGTAGACACAAAATTTCAGCAGGATATGGCAAATAGTTTCTGAGATGCCGAAGTTTTGAAAAGGGGATTTTTCAAACTTTTCTAGTGATTCAATCCTCGCGAATTACATAAACCTACGTGTCGTTATTTCACAACTCACAACAAAGTTTTGATTAAATCGTATCGTATCGTATTTTTCGAATTATGGATGGCTATATCTTCGAAACTCTTCGGTGGATTTTGGCCATTTTGGAGCTCAACTGGCGCATTCAGACCCTGAAAATTTCAAAACTCTAGGAAGCCGGACGGAGAGAATTAAATTTGACCACGAATTATTCATCTGTGTTCAACCAAATCGTTCAATACCATTCTCGGCTAAAAATTCGAAAACGGTATACATTTGGGGAAAACGATAGCGTTCTTATAGAAACAATTTTTGACAGTACGTTTGGAGGAAGAAATATTTCTGTGTCATCATTACTAAAACATCTATTCGTTTTATTTCAGAAACCACACCTAATAATGCGCAATTAAAGTCCGATATTCGGCCCCGTTCGCTACAAACAAAACGGAACAGCTATCATAATTCGGAATGTGTCTAATTATTTTCAGAAACATCGAAATAGAATTCGGCGTAGAATTCGCACGTCACATCTTGTTTACTGTTAATGGCAGAAAAATACATAAATCGGGTACACTTTAATGAACCCGGGACGCACACACACTCGATGGTCTTTGCCTCCAATTTTCATTGTTCCCAGCCATTCGTTGACCTTCCAGGCTGTTGTGGTGGACAGATCGTCAACAAACTATCCTCGCGTCGTTTTTTAATGGATGTCAAACAACGTCGGCAGCTGCGTTGTAGTCTCCGATGAAAAACATTGCAAAATATTGCTTGCAGTTTATGTGAGGGCAGTGATCTGCGTTTAATGTCAACATTAAATGTTTTCCACTTTTAATAGGAGTTTACACCATTTCCGAAGAAGTCCTACGAGATGGCGCAACTTGCCTCTAAGAGGGTGCGAACGAAACCCTTATTGATGTACTCGGTCTTCCACCTGTTTGTCTTTAACTTCCTAGCGAAATGAGATTTCACGTAATACGAAAATCAAATTTCACTCGGTTATTATGGAGAAAAGAGTTTTCCTCCAATAAATAATTTTCATTCTGGGGACGACGTTAAAACTTAGATCAGCCTGCATATGAATTTGGGAACAAATAACTAATTCGAAAGATTGGGATATACTACTACCTAACCGTAAGTTAACGAAAAACAAACACTGTGATTCATTCATTATAATTATTGTACTTCCATTAATATTTCATGCTTGTGTTCAGCTGTTGGTTTCGTGTTCCTCTAATGAATATTTCATGCGTTGAATCAGGATTGTCTTGGTGGAACTTCCATTTAGAAAACGTCAATACAGGTAGTCTTTTTTATTTGGACAGGAGATACCTGAATATACTTGATATATTTCGGGATTTCCAATCTATAATATTAATAGCACCAAAGCATCAATAATAGATTATAATCAGTTGGCCTTGTGGGACAATCTCAAGTAGATGTCAACAACCTTTTTCTTGTGACTATTGGATCTGAAAATATTGAACGATTGGTTGTGACCTCCGTTAATATTAACAAAGACCACTACCATGGAAACTTTTGGGTTCTTCACCTGTTCCGCTAACCAAGTTCTAGAGAGCTGCACACTATTATATACGGGGTGTTTTCGAAGGTTAGGCTTTTTTTGACAGATGATAGAACTCATCAAAATAAGTCAATATAACAAAAATCGTTTATATAAAATATTCATTCACCAGGGCCGAGTATTTCAAGTTACCCGCGAATCTGCGAAATTCCCAGCCCGGATCTGATCCAGATCGTATTGAGGTTTAAATGTGTTTATTAAATGTGTTCAGTTTACGGGAAATGATCTGACAGAGATTTCTGTGAATTTAGGTGGATAGGACGTGGTGGGTTGATTTCTTGGCCTGCATGCACCCAGGATCTCAACCCCTGTGATTTCTTCTTTTGGGGTTATTTGAAAACATTAGTGTACAGCAACTGTCATGTGAATAGGGTCGAACAATTAAAACAACGGATTGAAAATGCTTGTGACATTATTCGTGAGCAAACTGAGGTGGTAGTTGCTGCATGTAATAATTCTTTATTGCAACAGGTAAGACTTTGTGGACATCAAACGAATAGTGACCATTTCCAACAATTTCGGTTAACAATTCGGATCAATTTTATCGGTGAGTTTGTGAACTTCCTAATTTTGTTTTATAGGACCTTTTCATTCAGTAATTTTTCCTCTCCTTAGTTTGAACTTCAAAGAATTATACCGTTCAGGAAAAATCTCCTAATAAGAGTTGAAAGAGAATATACAAATTTGCGATAAAATCTAGCACTTTAAATACTTGCTTGAATCCATATGACACCATGATTCATGACAGATCTCCCAACAGAAAGAAAACACGATCCTTGATGCCCAAGATTTTTTGCACTTTTTTCAAATTGAATCTTATTATTTGATCAACTTCAGGCGAAATAATCTCTTTATGATGCTCTCGTCAAAAAAAAGCCTCACCTCAAGATACACCCAGTATAGCTAATTCATAATATCTGGCATAATATCTGTAAACAAACCACGCGAGTTATAATAACTCACTACTATAACTCCCTGGCTCTGTGCTTCTGAACAAGCCGATTGACCGAAAGGGAACTGTCCATTATTGGTATTGATACCTGATTATTATTTTGAATGTTTTGCTGAAAAAGATTAATTCAGAAGTGAAGATGAATTATTATTTACACCTTCAGAAGTTAGACAATCAGCCAATGTTACCATACAGAATGTATTGCCAAAAGATGCCAAAACAAATTGGTGTAGTAGTAGGAATATTGAGAAATCGATTACAGAGAATGTTTTTGAGCGCTCGTACTACTTACACGAGGGCTATATCATTTGGTCACGATGTCTGTATTTTTCGAATTTTGAGATGAAAATGGTCTCAAACGACTATGTTCGACTCACTGATGACGAATCCGTCGGAAAATTCGAGTCTGTCCGTCCGTCCAGCCGTCCGTCCGGCCGTAAGCACGATAACTCTCGAACGGATCAACCTAGAGACTTGAATTTTCAGTGTAGGTTCAGATCCCAGATGCCTCGGTTAAGTTCGTTAATGGGCAGAATTCCACCAGGGGTTCCGTAAATATGGCCGTTCAAAATTTTGTTCGCTTTGATTACTTCGAAACTACAGATTCGATCGAGATGAAACTTTGCACTCAAATGGAGAATGAGGTGTTCAAGCTACATGTGAAATTTTGTCCAGATCGCATGACCAGAACCATAGAAACCATAGAAAATTGTAATTTTTGAACGGAAACGCCTAGAGACTTGAAATGTTCAGGATAGGTGTGGATCTCGAATGTCGTAATCACGTTCATCTATGAGCAAAATCATACGAGGGGTTCCATAAATATGGTCGTTTGAAATTTAGTTTTCTTGAAAATTCCAAAACAACAGATTCGATCGTGACGAAATTTTGTATACTAATGGAGAATGATATATTCAAGCTACATTTCTCCAGATCACATGACCAGAACCATAGAAACCATAGAAAATCATAACTTTTGAACGGACCTAGGGACTTGAAATTTTCAAGATAGGTGTGGATCTGAAATGTCGCGTTCACGTTTATCAATGAACAAAAATATACTAGGGGTTCCGTAAATACGGTCGTTTGAAATTTTGGTTTCTCGATTATTTCGAAACTACGGATTCGATCGAGATGAAATTTTGTATTTTGATCGAGAATGATATATTAAAACAATATCTTGTCCAGATCGCATGACCAGAACCATAGAAACCAAAGAAAATTGTAACTTTTGAACGGAAAGGCCTAGGAACTTGAAATTTTCAGGGTGGGTTTGGATTGCAAATATCGCGGTCACGTTCATCAATGAGCAAAATTAGACTAGGGGTTCCGTAAATATGGCCGTTCAAAATATTTTTTTCCTGATAGTTCCGAAAATACTGAGCGGATTGGAATGAAATTTCGCACCAGGCTGAGGAATAATGTATTTAAACTACGTGCGAAATGTTGTCCAGATCGCAACACCAAGACCATAGCTACCGTAGAAAATTCTAGCGAATTATCGAAAAAAAATTGATCAGCTGAAGCACTGACATGAAGTCTGAAGTTTCGCCTAAGTTCCAGAATTTTTTTGACAGCTGTCGAAAATTCCTTCAATTGATTTCTAAAACTGGAAAATGCGAATCTACCTACAAGGTGCATGTACGAGCGCTCAAAAGCTCCTGCCTTCACGGCAGTGCTTTTCGTAATTTTTTTTGGCATATTTTAGTGAACTTAGCACTAAATATAAAGCATTGCCCCAATGGACTTTCTACTCCATGCAAAGAAGCACAATCAACATAAATAATGCATTGTTATAGGTTACTATTAAGATTCGTATATAAAGTTCTTCCTCTGTAGTTGTATCTCAGTATTTATTGTTATAGTCGTAGATAAAGTATAGTATTCAACTGTCGGTAATGATCATAACTCAATTGATGAATTGAAGCACTCGCCTTTGGCTCGCGTTGCAAACTTCATCTGCGTGAGTTATGACCTACACATGTTGATTTTAAACGGTGGTCGAGGCTTACCTGTGGTTTAATTATATGCCTCTTGTAATTTTAAAACGTATGTTAGAAAGAAAAAATAAGAATAATATACAAAATCAAATCTTATTTGAGAGAAAACAATGTGTTAACATGTTAAGTATCTGTCGAAAATATTATGGATTTTCATTAACGAACACATGCACTTCTGAGTGCTCAATCTTTTTCGCCCAAGTAACCTAAGAGTTCTAGTTCCTCGGTCTAACCCGTTGAAATATCGCATAACAAGGTGAATGGGGCAATATTTCACATCCGTTCTAAAACTACAACAAATCCGTACTGGTTATATCTGCATGTGTTAAAAAAGATCAGGTTGAAGGTTAAACGTATTGAGCGTCGTTTCCGCTATGTTCTCTTCAGAGATGTTTTTCAGCGAATTTAATACGGAACGTGATGTGACTCGTGGATTTTTGTTGGAAATATACGTCCCAGAAAATTAGTTCGCTGAAATGTTCATTAACTTGCCAAGTGTCACGTTCCAAGGAAGTATATCCCGATATGTCTGGGCAGTTTGGAGGAAGAAGTAAACTTTTCTCCAATGTAAACTTGGACGATCAGAAATAGTATATTGAGATCCCTACACAGCATACCAACAAGTTTGTGTTCCGTGTTAGGACACAAAATACGAAACTGGCGTGAGATTTTTTTTCTTTAATTTTGATTCAGTAAAACTCATTGTTTTTGAGCGCTCGTACTTTTTGCTCGTACTTTTTGAGTACTCGTAATACTACTTACACGAGGGCTATATCATTTCGTCACGATGTCTCTATTTTTCGAATTTTGAGCCGAAAATGGTCTCAATCGACTATGTTCGACTCACTGATGATGAATCCGTCGGAAAATTCGAGTCTGTCCGTCCGTCCGTAAGCACGATAACTCTCGAACGGAACAACCTAGAGACTTGAAATTTTCAGTGTGGGGTCAGTTCCCGAATGCCACGGTTAAGTTCGTTAATGGGCCAAATTCCACCAGGGGTTCCGTAAATATGGCCGTTCAAAGTTTTGTTCCCCTGATTACTTGAAAACTACAGATTCGATCGGGATGAAATTTTGCACTCAGATGGAGAATGAGGTGTTCAAGCTACATGTGAATTTTGTCCAGATCACATCTCCAGAACCATAGAAACCATAGAAAATTGTAACTTTTGAACGGAAACGCCTAGGGACTTGAAATTTTCAGGATAGGTGTGGATCTCGATTGTCGTGATCACGTTCATCTATGAGCAGAATAATACTAGGGGTTCCGTAAATATGGTCGTTTGAAATTTAGTTTTCTTGATAATTTCAAAACTAGAGATTTGATCGTGACGAAATTTTGTATACTAATGGACAATGATATATTCAAGCTACATTTCTCCAGATCACATGACCAGAACCATAGAAACCATAGAAAATCATAACTTTCGAACGGAAGGGCCTAGGGACTTGAAATTTTCAGGATTGGTGTGGATCTGAAATGTCGCGTTCAAGTTTATCAATGAGCAGAATTATACTAGGGGTTCCGTAAATGCGGTCGTTTGAAATTTTGTTTTCTTGATAATTTCAAAACTACGGATTCGATCGAGATGAAATTTTGTATTTCAATCGAGAATGATATATTAAAGCAATATTTTGTCCAGATCGCATGACCAGAACCATAGAAACCATAGAAAATTGTAACTTCTGAACGGAAAGGTCTAGGAACTTGAAATTTTCAGGGTGGGTTTGGATCGCGAATATCGCGGTCACGTTCAAATTAGACTAGGGTAGGAGTTTCGTAAATACGGCCGTTCAAAATACTTTTTCCTGATAGTTTCGAAACTACTGATTGAATTGGAATGAAATTTTGCACCTTGCTGAGAAATAATGTATGCGAACTACGTGCGAAATTTTGTCCAGATCGCATCACCAAGACCATAGATACCGTAGAAAGATTTAGCGAATTATCGAAAAAAAATTGGTCAGCTGAAGCACTGACATTAAGTCTGGAGTTTCGCCTAAGTTTCAGAATATTTTTGACAGCTGTTGAAAATTCCTTTCTAAAACTGGAAAATGCGAATCTACTTACAAGGTGGATGTACGAGCGCTCAAAAGCTCCTGACTTCACGGCAGTGCTTTTCGTAATTTTTTTTCTTCGATTGATTATCCGACAAACAGGGGCGAAAAATATCCTAAGTAGTCGATTGAACCCAGGTACAGTGACCCCTGATTCATATTCCATCATTCCATGTTACACCTCAATTATACTGGGGTATAATTGATCTCTTGAATTCTACTGAATATGGAACACCAGAATTCGCGATCATGGTCAAAAATTGCTAAATCTTCACGCGAGTCGGGTTCTTCGAACTCCCGTCATTTAGTTCCGTTTTTAGTTATCCTTACCGTTTCTTGGATCCAAGAGGTCAGTTACATCGAATTTGGTCGTGGAGTCGTTCGCCCCTGGGCCCATCAGGTTCAACGGCTTCGTCAATGAACTATAGTTCCAGCAATGGTAACAGGTTGGTGAGTTCACACAGCTTAACTGTTACGATTTCGTTTTGCGTGTCCCGTCTTAATTGAGCCGTTACAGGTGTCATTATTCCGGATGTTTGGATGGGTATTGGGCTGTCCGGACGAATTAAGGAGTTTCTATGTCAAGGCCAAGGTCGTTGATTTCACAATGGTGTTCTGGTGATTTAAATCTGCACACATGATCTCTTCGGAATTTCCTAGGCTATACCAGAGGTCCAAAGGTTCAAGCATTTCTTTCTCTTTGATTATCTGATTTGGCTTTTGTCGTCGGTGTAGAAAATTTTTGTTTGCATTTGAAGAAAATTCCAACCATTCACTTACCTCATGTGTAGTTCGAGCCAGTTCTTTCTCCTTTATTTATTGATTTTCCTTGAAATGATTTTTATTTTGGGTTTGGAGAAAAATCTTTTAATTCGCTTTCTTGATGTTTAGTTCAAGCTGTTCTTTCTCCTTCATTTTCAGATCTTCCTTGTGTCGTGTAAGAGGAAAATTCCTCACCTTGCAGTCTTTTCATGTGTGGTTTATGCAGTTCTTTCTTCTTTATATTCAGATCTGCCTTCCGTCGTCATAATAGAAGTTTTTTGTTCTGGATTTGAAAAAAGCCTTTCCATTCACTTTCTTCAAGTTTTGTTCATTTTCTGATCTTCATTTTGTTGTTAGGGTAGAAGATTTTTGTTCTGGATTTGAAGAAATTCTTTCACATTCATTTCTTCAAGTGTAATTCGAGCAATTCTTTCTTTTCTGTTCTCAGATCTTGCTCGTGCCTTCAGAGAAGAAGATTTTTGTTTTTGATTTGAAAAAATTACTTCCCATTCACTTTCTTCAAGTGTAGCTCGAGTAGTTCTTATTCTTTTATTTTCGAATCTTCTTTTTGTTGTCAGAGTGAAAGATTTTGGTTTTGACTTTGAAATCATTCCATTTCATCAAATTTCTTAGACGAATAGTCTAAGCTGTTCTTTCTTCTTTATTTTTGGTTATTTCTTGAGGCGTCAGAGAAGAAGATTTTTGTTTTTGGATATGGAAGAAGTCTTCTTTATTAACTTTCCTGAAGTGTAGTTAAACCAGTTGTTTCTTTTCAATTTTCAGATATTTCTTCTGTCTTAGTTAGAGAAGAAGATTTTGCTCTCAATATAGTTCAAATAGTTCTTTTCACTTTATTTTCAGATCTTTCTTCTGTCATCCCAGTAAAAAATTTCTCTTTCGCATTTGAAAAAATTCTATCTTATTCATTTTATTGAGGCTTATTGCAAGCAGTTTTTCTCCTTGATTTTCAGGTATTGCTTGTGTTGTCAAAGAAAAAGATTTTTGTTTTTAATTTGAAAAACTCCTCACCTTGCATTTTCTTCAAGGGTAGTTCTCTTTATTTTCAGATCTGCCTTCCGTCGTCATAGTAAAAGATTTTTGTTCCGGATTCGAAAAAATTACTTTCCATTTCACTTTCTTCAAGTGTAGGTGGTTCGTTTTCCTTTATTTTCCAATTTTCTTTTTGTTGTCAGAGTAGAATGTTTTTGTTGTGGATTTGAAAAATTCTTTCACATTCACTTTCCTCAAGTGTAGTTCGAGCATTTTTTTCTACTATATTCGCTGATCTTTCTTCGGTCGTCGAAGTAGATGATTTTTATTTTGGTTTTGAAAAAATTCTTTTTCATTCAATTTCTTGGATGTAGTTTAAAATGTTCTGTCTTCTTCATTTTCAGTTATTCCTTGTGTCGTCAGAGAAGAAGATTTTTTTTTTCATATGAAAGAAATCTGCTTCATCAACTTTCCTGGAGTGTAGTTCAACCAGTTGTTTTTTTGAGCGCTCCTACTACTTACACGAGGGCTATATCATTTCTTAACGATGTCTGTATTTTTCGAAATTTGAGCCGAAAATGGTCTAAACGACTATATTCGACTCACTGATGACGAATCCATCGGGATATTCGAGTCTGTTCGTCCGTATACACGATAACTCTCGAACGGAATGTCCTAGAAACTTGAAATTTTCAGGGTAGGTTCGAATCTCGAATGCCGCGGTTAGGTTCGTTATCGGGCAATATTCGCCCAGGGGTTCCGTGAATATGGCCGCTCGAATTTTTGTTTTCCGGATCATTCCGAAACTACAGATTCGATCGAGGTGAAATTTTGTACCCAGATGGAGAATAACGTGTTCAAGATACATGCAAAATTTTGTCCAGCTCGCATGACCAGAACCATAGAAACCATAGAAATTTATAACTTTTGAACGGAAAATCCTAGACACTTGAAATTTTCAGGATAGGTGTAGATCTAGAATGTTGCGGTCACGTTCATCAATAAGCAAAAGTTGACTTTGGGTTTAGTAAATATGGTAGTTTAAAATTCAGTTTTCTTGATCATTTCGAAACTATGTATTTGATCGTGACGAAAATTTGTATTTGAATCGAGAATGATATATTCGAGCTACATTTTGTCCAGATCGCATGATCAGAACCATAGAAACCATATCAAATCATAACTTTCGAACGGAAAGGCCTAGGGACTTGAAATTTTCAGGATAGGTTCGGATCGCGAATTGTGCGGTCACGTTCATCAATGAGCAAAATTAGACTAGGGGTTCCTTGAATATAGCCGTTCAAACTATTCTTTTCCTGATAATTTCGAAACTACTTATTGGATTGGATTGAAATTTCGCACATAGATGGAGAATAATGTATTCAAACTACGTGGGATATTTTGTACAGATCGCATTACCAAGACAATAGATACCGTAGAAAATTCTAGCGAATTATTGAAAAAAAAATTTGGATTTTCGCCTTAGTTCGAATTTTTTTTGACAGCTGTCAAAATCTTTCCAATTGGTTTCTAAAACTGAATAATGCGAATCTACCTACAAGGTGCATGTACGAGCGCTCAAAAGCTCCTGCTTTCACGGCAGTGCTTTTCGTAATTTTTTTATCTTCAGATATTTCTTCTGTCTTAGTTAAGGTAGAGGATTTTTGTTTTGGATTTGAAAGAATTCCTTTCCATTTGCTTCCTTCCAATATAGTTCGGATAGTTCTTCCTACTTCATTTTGAGATCTTCCTTATGTCTTCCCAGCAAAAGATTTCTGTTTTGCATTTGAAAAAATTCCTTCTTATTCATTTTCTTGAGGTGAAGTGCAAGCGGTTTTTCTCCTTTATTTCCAAGAATTCCTTGTGTTATCGAAGAAGAAGATTTTTGTTTTTGATTTAAAAAAATTACTTTCCATTCACTTTGTTCAAGTGTAGTCCAAGTTTTTCTTTTTCCTTCGTTTTGTTGTCAGAGTAGAAGATTTTTGTTCTTAATTTATGAAAAAAAACCTTTCACATTCACTTTCTTCAAGTGTAGTAAGACCAGTTTTTCTGCTCCATTCTCTGATCTTTCTCCGGTCGTCGGAGTAGAATCATCCAATTTCTTGGATGTGGTTTGAGCTGTTGTTTCTCCTTTATTTTCAGGTATTCAGAGAAGAAGATTCTGGTTCTTGGGTATGGAAGAAGTCTTCTTTATTAACTTTCCTGAAGTGTAGTTCAACCAGTTGTTCCCTTTTCATTTTCGGATATTTCTTCTTTTTCATTTTCTCGAGGTGCCGTTCTTTCTTCTTTATTTTCAGATCGTCCTTGATCTTCTTCCTGTCGCCAGAGTAGAAGATTTTTGTTTTGGATTTGAAAAAATCGTTCTCATTTTCCTCGAGTGTAGTTCCAGCAATTCTCACTCCTTTGTTTTCAGGTCTTACTTGTGTCGTCAGAGAAAAAGATTCATGTTTTTGATTTGGGAAAATTCCTCACGTTTAACTTTCTTCAAGTGTAGTTCATGCTGTTTTTTTTCTTCATATTCAGGTTTCTTTCCTTATGTCATAGTAAAGCTTTTTGGTTTGGATTCGAAAAAATTTATTTTTATTCACTTTCTTCAAGTGTAGGTCAAGTAGTTTTTTCTGCTCTATTCTCTGACCTTTCTTCGATTGCCGGAGTAGAAGATGTTCATTTTGGTTTTGAAAAAAATCCTTTTCATACAATTTGTTGGGAGTATTTCAAGTATTTTTTTCTTTTCATCGTCGGAGAAGATTTTTATTTTGGATTTGAAAAAATTCTTCTCTATTCACTTTAGTGTTGTTCAAGTAGTTCTGTCTTCTCTATTGTCTGATCTTCATTCTATCGTCAGAGTTCAAGATTTTTGTTCACTTTCCGATTTTTTTTCTGTTTTATAGGTTTTTGTTTTAGAAAACACGGAAAACATGGAAACGGGGAGTTTTTTTGGACGTGGAAAAATTTCTTCCCTCTTCTTTTCCAATATATCTGGTTTGATCTTGGCCAATTTTGAATATTCTTCAGAAACTTGACTGGATACTATCTAATAGGCCTATCTTCCGAAATCCAATGTGGACTTCGAAGACATCATCAAGCAGTCGGAAATTGAGGTTATTAGCGTAATTTTTTCAACATTACTGTCACGCAGTAGATCTTATTTATCAGATCTTTCATATTTGGCCTACGTCTCCCTCAGTTGAGTTTTTGTTGGGTCTAACTGATGCAAAACATAGGTAAGTTGAAGAAGTTTGGTGGCCGACCTGTGTAAATGGCCGTAAGAACCCTCAGAAGCTCAGAGCTAGTTGGCGTTCAGATATTTGGTTAGACTTTGTTACTGTATTCTCATACTACCTGACAGAAACTATCGTTACTCTTTCACCCAAGAGTTTTCCTCAAACATTCGAACTATCCTCCTATGTTTCCATTCAACATTCTGGAGTGTCCCCAATGAAAACTTCCTTTCCACTCATGTTCCCGTCAATCTGTTCAAGGCTTATATAGTCGGGATTGAAACCAAGTTAACAAGTTTTCCATCAACTTCTTTCGCCTTCGACTTAGTTCTCTCTATCGACGTCGTTAGTGAACGAACTCGATCGAACCTCCCAAAAGGCATCGGTTCTTAAAAAAATGCATAAAGCTCGAAACCCAGTCAAAAAGCGGGCGAAACACGTGGGGGAAGTCCAATAGGAAACAGAATTTCACTCTGTGGAACGAATTGCTCCGAGACCGGGAACGTTAATTGATTTAGTTTCGCAGTAATTCTTCCGGTTTTTGTCTCTCGGGTACGGCCTTCATTGAAATTCAATTGGGAGTTATTCACGTATCAATTGATTGTTAATGTTTCGGCGAGTTCGCAATTTCGAGTCGTTGCGTGGAACAATAGTCGAGTTTTGATTGAAGGGGAGGTATTCAATTTTAGAAAGCTTTTTCCGAACTACTGCATAATAAATGATGCGTCTCTCAGCTCCATCTTCTTTTTCTCTGTGTTTCTCCATTAGAATATTCTTCTCGGCCGAATCGTACTGTCTCTAGCTTTGTATCTCTATAACATCTCGTTTCGTAGAAAATTTCTTTATCATATTTTGTCCCCCTCTAATGAAGAACACTCCGTAATAATTAATTTTTTCGATAATTATTGGTAAATTGTCAGGTTTTTTTCGGTTGCCTATAGAGTAATTCGTATAATTTATCCCCTTCTTCTTTCGATGACCACGTTGGTCAATATAACTGTTGATGATGTGGTTATTTTTTTCAAGCTAAAACTCAAATAGTTATTTAAGTATAATTATCGAAGAACCACGAATTTCCTACATCCATGTGGCGTTTTCACCCATCCTACCATTTTCGCAACGCCTCGATCTTGAAAATCGTAAATTTTGGTAAACAAACGACTTGAAACGTCAATTTTCATGAGGGCGGTCTTCTTTTTAGTAAGGGGGAAACCTCAGGGACGAAACTATCTCCGATAGATAGAACAGTGTGAACTCCTTAAGCGTAGAACGCTTGGGGTCCAGTTTCGAACCGTTTTGATTTAACCTTTGTACATTGAGCTCCAAACAAAAATTGTTCATATCGAAAACTTTCAATCGACTAATACATCAATCCATCGAATTATTGCCAAACAGCGGTCAGCTAGGCATACGCGAACGACATGCATATCGCATTATAAATGCAATCTAAATATAACCCACGACCTATTTTCAAGCCACTGAAATCACGAATTGAATATCACTTGCAACGTGAACTGTGCAACTAGTTCTTGCCTTTCATTTTATTTCCTGATTAATACAAAGTGTTATTCTACTTCTTGTAGGTACGATAGCTGGTGGAATATTGGAGTCAATTGTACCATTAGAGGAAGGTTCCGGAACTTCGACCTTAACCTGGACGATTGTTAGCAGATATCGACTTCCATTAGGAGTTCCAGTGGATGCAGCCTTGTCGATTATTCAACAGATCCAATTTCGTGCCATCGTCTACTCTTCATTGCAACGAAAAATTACATGGATATAAATGGTCATTACTTAGTTTTGATTTATAAAGAATTCTATTTGAAGAGGTCAATAAAAAAATTACGAAATGCACTGCCGTGAAGGCAGGAGCTTTTGAGCGCTCGTACATGCACCTGGTAGGTAGATTCGCATTTTCCAGTTCTGGAAATCAATTGAAGGAATTTTTGACAGCTGTCAAAATAATTCTGAAACTCAGGCGAAACTCCAGGCTTCAAGTCAGTGCTTTAGGTGACCAATTTTTTTTTCGATAATTAGCTAAAATTTTCTACGGCATCTATGGTCTTGGTGATGCGATCTGGACACGTAGTTTAAATACATTATTCCTCAGCTAGGTGCAAAATTTCATTCCAATCCAATAGGTAGTTTCGAAATTATCAGAAAAAAAATAGCTTGAACGGCCATATTTACGGAACCCCTAGTCTAATTTTGCTCATTGATGAACGTGACCGCGATATTCGCGATCCAAACCCACCCTGAAAATTTCAAGTTCCTAGGCCTTTCCGTTCAAAAGTTACAATTTTCTATGATCTCTATGGTTCTGGTCATGCGATCTGAACAAAATATTGCTTTAATATATCATTCTTGATTAAAATACAAAATTTCACCTCGATCGAATCCGTAGTTTCGAAATAATCGAGGAAACAAACTTTCAAACGACCGTATTTACTGAACCCCTAGTATAATTCTGCTCATTGATAAACGTGAACGCGACATTTCAGATCCACACCTATCCTGAAAATTTCAAGTCCCTAGGTCTTTCCGTTCGAAAGTTATGTTTTTCTATGATTTATATGGTTCTGGTCATGTGATCTGGAGAAATGTAGCTTGAATATATCATTCTACATTAGTATAAAAAATTTCGTCAAGATCGAATCTGTAGTTTTGAAATTATCAAGAAAACTAAATTTCAAACGACCATATTCACGGAACCCCTCGTATAATTTTGCTCATAGAAGAACGTCATCACGACATACCAGAACCTCACCTATCCTGAAAATTTCAATTCCCTAGGCGTTTCCGTTCAAAATTTACAATTTTCTATGCAATCTGGACAAAATTTCACATGTAGCTTGAACACCTCATTCTCCATTTGAGTGCAAAGTTTCATCTCGATCGAATCGGTAGTTTCGAATTATTCAGGAGAACAAAATTTTGAACGGCCATATTTACGGAACCCCTGGTGGAATTCTGCCCATTAACGAACTTAACTTAGGCATTTGGGATCTGAACCTACACTGAAAATTTCAAGTCTCTAGGTTGATCCGTTCGAGAGTTATCGTGCTTACGGACGGCCGGCCGGACGGACGGACAGACTCGAATTTTTCGACGGATTCGTCATCAGTGAGTCGAACATAGTCGATTGAGACCATTTTCGGCTCAAATTCGAAAAATACAGACATCGTGACGAAATGATATAGCCCTCGTGTAAGTAGTACGAGCGCTCAAAAACAAATTCCACGTCACGTCGTTTTCTCTATAATTCCTTAATTCAAATTTTTCATGAATTCATTCATTATTGTAAATCTACTGCTCAAATCGGTGACACCTGATGACATTTCTTGATGTTTGGTGCCAAAATAAACTCGAAATTTTTATTACTTGGAAACATTTTTGATTTGATACATAGAACAGCATAGTCAAAAATTAAGATTGTTACAGTTTGGACACAAAATGAAAAGATTACAAAAAGTTATAAGGAATGATAATGATGACCTTGACTGTGACATTGCACTTGAGAAGTTCGGAACAGGTTCTGTTCAGAGTTGGATTCAAATTGATTTATTCAAATCACACGCAATTGATAGTTATGAGGCAAAAAAAACTTGATTTCGAATATATGGTTAATTATATCAACAAAATCAAACCACAGTATTTTAATGATGTTCATTTTTGTTAATTGTAGTTCTTGTCAAAAAAACTCATCGTTTCGACAAGACCTTGCACGTGGGTCTCCGTTTTTTGCATATAGCTCTATTCTATTCAGTTTCATTAGATTTCTCTATAAAATGTATCCACTTTTCTATCTTTATTGAAATTTGAAGAACGGTAGATAAAAATCAAAATCGTGTTGATAATAACAACTTGTCTTATTCATATTTTCTTTGAATACTCGTGATATTTGATGTTTTCAAGAAAATTTCAATTTTTTCAACCCTTGTTGTGATGTATTAATTTCCAGATTGTGTATTCCACGTATGAACGTTTCTTAATTTTTTTTTTGCGTGTTAGTCATGTGTTGTGTGATAAATGCACTATTGTAGTTTATTCTGTTTCTTCTTGTTGAGCGCTCGTACTACTTACACGAGGGCTATATCATTTCGTCACGATGTCTGTAATTTTCGAATTTTGAGCCAAAAATTGTCTCAATCGACTATGTTCGATTCACTGATGAAGAATCCGTCGGAAAATTCGAGTCTGTCCGTCCGTAAGCACGATAACTCTCGAACGGAACAACATAAAGACTTGCAATTTTCAGTGTGGGTTCAGTTCCCGAATGCCTCGGTTGAGTTCGTTAATGGGCCAAATTCCACCAGGGGTTCCGTGAATATGGCCGTTCAAAGTTTTGTTCCCCTGATTACTTGAAAACTACAGATTCGATCGAGATGAAATTTGCACTCAAATGGAGAATGAGGTGTCCAAGCTACATGTGAAATTTTGTCCAGATCACATGACCAGAACCATAGAAACCAAAGAAAATTGTAACTTTTGAACGAAAACGCCTAGGGACTTGAAATTTTCAGAATAGGTGTGGATCTCGAATGACGTGATCACGTTTATCTATGAGCAAAATTATACTAGGGGTTCCGTAAATATGGTCGTTTGAAATTTAGTTTTCTTGATAATTTCAAAACTACAGATTCGATCGTGACGAAATTTTGTATACTAATGGACAATGATATATTCAAGCTACATTTCTCCAGATCACATGACCAGAACCATAGAAACCATAGAAAATCATAACTTTCGAACGGAAAGGCCTAGGGACTTGAAATTTTCAGGATAGGTGTGGATCTGAAATGGCGCGTTCACGTTTATCAATGAGCAGAATTATACTAGGGGTTCCGTAAATACGGTCATTTGAAATTTTGTTTTCTTGATAATTTCGGAACTACGGATTCGATCGAGATGAAATTTTGTATTTCAATCGAGAATGATATATTAAAGCAATATTTTGTCCAGATCGCATGACCAGAACCATAGAAACCATAGAAAATTGTAACTTCTGAACGGAAAGGCCTAGGAACTCGAAATTTTCAGGGTGGGTTTGGATCGCGAATATCGCAGTCACGTTCATCAATGAGCGAAATTAGACTAGGGGTTCCCTGAATATGGCCGTTCGAAATATTTTTTCCTGATATATTCGAAACTACTCATTGAATTGGAATGAAATTTTGCACCTAGCTGAGAAATAATGTATTCAAACTTCGTGTCAAATTTTGTCCAGATCGCACCACCAAGAACAAAGATACCGTAGAAAATTCTAGCGAATTATCGAAAAAAAATTGGTCAGCTGAAGCACTGACATTAAGTCTGGAGTTTCGCCTAAGTTTCAGAATATTTTTGACAGCTGTCGAAAATTCCTCCAATTGATTTCTAAAACTGGAAAATGCGAATCTACCTACAAGGTGCATGTACGAGCGCTCAAAAGCTCCTGACTTCACGGCAGTGCTTTTCGTAATTTTTTTTATTGCAACTACATACTACTTTCGTTTTGTTTAAGTTGCTTCATTTCCTTTATTAAACATATTGATACTTTTGTAAAATTCGATTCATCTCGTGATTGAATAGCTTTATCACTACGAAAAAAATGGTTAAATGCCAAGAGGACTAGAACACACTAAAAATTGTACATTCTCTAAAACCAAACCAAATCAGAATAACACCAACATTTTCACATTACACCATATTTTATTGATTATTATTGGTGAACAAATTAACTTCCGAAAATGATGTATTTCTCCCTCATTTTCTTCTTTCAATTCTACATCCAATAGTCCTTCAATTCTTCTTCACTTTCTGATCATCATCTCTTTGATTTGAATTGAAGCAGTAAATTTTTCTTTCTGAATTATTCGTCTTGGGCAAACTGAAGGTTTTTAAGTTATACCTCAAATAAGGTACACCTTAGTAAGAAGGAAGTTCTATGGGGGACGGCCGATAGTCGATCTAGAGACCTGCAGAGAAGTTGGATGGGATTTCTGTTGGAGCAAATAGGTGACGCCTTTTAAGGCGAGGAGAGAATGATACCATTATAAAATGGATGTATGAGGGCTGAAGACGGAGACATTGGTGGTCCATCAGACCATCTCTGTCAAAACCACTCGCGGAACACCTCGAGAAGAAGTAATATCTCCCCTCCTTTGGAGCCTGGTAGTGAATAAACTACTGAACAGGCTAACGGAGCTTGGTTTCGAATGTATAGGCTAAGCCGATGACATAGTCCTAATAGATAGTAAAAGGTAAATTTGAGGGGTTCCCTCTGTGGTTTGTCTCAAAGTTATTGAGCAGTGGTGCTTGTCAGTGGGGCTCAACATTAAACCAGCCAAGACCACAGTAATTCCCTTTACTCGAAAAAAAAACCTTCCAGCTTTGAAATCCATCTTGGTAAGTGGAGATATCGTAGGATGTAATTCTGGGAAATAACCTAGACAGTAAGCTTCTATGGAATAAGCATGTTGAAATCACTGCAAGTAAAGCGACCAGGTCTAATGGTGTGCAGAAGCCAATCAGGTTAAACTTGGGGTTGTGGCCCTAAAATACTTCGATGGATGTACGTAATGATTGTGAGACCAATAATAACTTATGGGGCAGTAGTCTGGTCTGCTAAGGCTGGGCAGACAAGCATGAGAAAAATACTCACACAGTACAAAGGCTTGCCTGTGTTTGCATCTCTGAAGCTATGAGAACGTGCCTGATAAGAGCACTTGAGTTCATCACAGATCTCACTCTAGTGATCAATAGGGTAGCCCATGAGGCTATCCTTAGAATATCTGGAGAAGGTACAGGGAATGAGAGAATTAGAAGTCAGGGAGCCTGTCCTCTCTGAACGAGTACCTGCCTAGTGATGTTATGATTAAAAAAATAAGCATTGAGAAGAACTTCAACACTATGCTATGTAAAAAGGAAGAATAGGAAAAGGAATACACTACCCGAAATATCAAAGTGAATACCATTGAATGGTATACAGATGGTTTTCAAACCACGATAGGACCCGGCGCTTAAGTATACGGGGCAATAAGTGTACACTATCGTAAGGCTCCTACTGTTTTCAGGCAGAAATTCTTGCAATTAAAAGATGCATAGATATAAACCTGGAAAGAAACTATCAAGGGTTTGGCATTGGATCTATTCTGATAGTTAAGCTGCTATCAAAGGACTGAACTCCTGTATCATCGACTCAAAGCTGATATGGAAGTGCCGGGAGAAACTAAATGAAGTAGGACAACAAGGTCTCTTTAGTGTGGGTTCCTGGTCACTCAGGAAGCAAAGAGGCCAATAACTCGCCAGAAAGGGAACACAAATGCCACTGACTGGATACGAACCTTTATGTGGCATGGCAAATGTACCTATAAGAAAGAGTTATTGAAAAAGGAAGAGAGTGAAAACGTAGGAATGGATCACTCCAAAAAGTTCCTTCGGGACTTTGAAAGTGCAAGGTACAAAAAGCATTTGGATCTCAGTAAGACTAAGTAACGCCTCCTCACTGGCTTCCTCACAGGAAGCCTTAGAAAGCATATGATGAGAATGGGCTCAACAGAAACTGACGAGTGTTAATTCCGAGGGGAAGAGGAGTAAACTCCTGTTCATCTTACAGAATGTCTCGCCATTGCAAACCAGCGCAAAGAATTTCTTGGACAAGAGAATTACAGGTGGGACAAGGATTAAACCTCCTTGAAGCTCTCCCAGATACTAGAGTTCATTAAAGGTCTGGAGCTGGAGGGCGAGCTGTAGGTAGCGTATTTGCGAGAACAGCTCTAATGGGGACACAACAGAGCTTCAGGTCGCAGTGAAATGTAACCCCCTTACCAAACTATAAACTAAAACCTATAGGTGACGCCAGTCAGGAATGTTACTCTGATCTACACAACTACATAAATATCGCTTTCTCATCAGGAATATTGTCGTAACGCTGTACTAAGAAGAATAGGGTTAATTAACACGATATTATGGTCTGTAGTTGCGATCTATGGGTTTATGTTCTCTGGGGTTATCTGGAATGTCTTTTCGACTATTTTGATTGCTGCAGGACCAACTTCTTGATACTATTCAAACCAAATAAAATGTCCAGAAAACCTATATTTGGATCATGAATAATTTCCGATTTTACATTTGGATAGCAATATTTTATCAACCAAGCTTTGATCTTCCTGCCAATGAAAACCTTAATTTCCAAACCTTCAGAGAGTTTACAGATCGAAGAAAACACAGCAAGCAAAATATCATTAGTGTATCCTCGATGTTTTCAATCCATGCACAATGAATCAATTCGATCTTCGTGTATACACAAAATGCCATAATATAAGCATTCCGGACGTTGGATCAGCAACTCCCTAATGCATATTCACGGCTGTTAAGTCAGTCGTACATTCTTAACATTCAGATGAATTATTCATGCGGTTTTTGCAGGATCCTCTACTCTAGTTTGTATACATTGCATTAGTGCTCGAGATGCATCTGATGTAGCTCATCATTTTTCATTTTTTGGCAAGGTTTCAACGTCCTAAATTGAGAAAATTGGATATAACGAAGACGAAACGTCCGTAGCGTAAATAAGAAATTTGGTAACCGGGAACCTAACGTATTTGGTTTCATTTGGCTGAAGAATTAGCTGGGAAAAGCGTGAAGGGTTGATGTTCGGTAGCATGTGCAAGCGGAGTGTTGTGGCAGGGGTTGACCATTTTTCTTTTTGATCGAACTATCCGTCCAGATTATTCGTTTCAAAATGGTTTTCTTCTATAGATTTCACAAATACATTCAATTTTGTGACCGTTTCAAAAGTTGCCGATTATTGTCCGACAAATGTTCATTTATGAGAAATCAAATGTTCACTCTCAGATCTGAATGGTTTTTTTGCTCCTTGTTTGATAACTTTTTCAGTTTCGTGTCGTTTGAGTTTCTAGGAAATTTGGATCAGATATTGTTTTACGTTGTACTTTCATAAAAAAACTGAAAATTTGTTTTGCAATAATGCCTCCTACACAAGATCGGTTCCTAACTGTGTCTACCCGTAGAGAGCCTTTCATAACTTGTCGAATCTTGCACTAGCAGCTTTTTAACGCTTCTGGTGTTTCGATTGAAGCAGTTCGTCGAAGACTTCGAGACTTCAATCTTTGAAGAGGGTTCCACTAACTCAAAAAATTTGCGATAAAATCCAGCACTTCATTTACTTGCTGGAATGCAAATGGCACCGTGATTCATGGCAGATCTCCTAACAGAGGCGTATTAAGATGATGATGCCCAAGAAATTTTGCACTTTTTTCAAATTGAATATTTCATATGATCAACTTCCGGCGGAATGATCTCTTTTTATGAGATCTAGCACCTGTCGAAAAAAAATCCTCACCTTAAAAACACCCTGTATAAATAACGATGCACAAGAATTGTTTTCTGGGCAGTTGGCAAACCTGATCTGTTTTTTCAAAGCGTATTTTTAAACACAGTTGTGTCCTTTTCCGATTTTGGCAGTTTGCATGCGTCGTTGCCAGAGAATTCATTGAATTTTTTTTCCAATTTTCGCTACGTAAATTCCAGACCTTTTGAGATGTTTTGGAACAAGCACACTGTGTTATAAATATTGAGGTATCTAAATAACTGTGGTCAATTCATTTCGGTGAATTACAACTGTCTATCATTTTATTATTTAACATCATTCGCATAAATTCGGAAGAAGAAAATGGAACTCCCTGATTTCTATAACGTAAATAAAGAATTTCTCACAACATTGCCAGTGTGGAAGTGTCCAATTTATTCATCTTTGTCGCACTCATTAGTTCGGGTATATTTATCTTTGTCTCAATCTTGATGTTGGCATCAAAACAAACAATAGAGGTATGTTTCGTCTGCCTAGCATTACAAAAATGCTCATTTCACATTGGATGGGTTCATCAATAAGGACCTTTTCAATCAGTAATTTTTTTCTCCTTATTATGAACTTTGAGAATTATACCGTTCAGGAAAAATTTCCTAATGAAATTCGAAAAAGAATTACAAATGTGCGTTAAAATCCAGCACTTTATTTACTTGCTGGAATGCATATGGCACCGTGGTTCATGGCAGATCTCCTAACACAGAGATAACACGATCCAGAGTTGTATGAAGATATTGATGCCCAAGATTTTTCGCCCTTTTTTTCAAATTGAATATTTTATATGAAGAACTTTCGGCGAAATGATCTCTCTTGATCAGTTCTAGAACCTGTCAAAAAAAAACTAACCTAACTAAAAAAACACCCTGTATATCTCGAGAGCAAATTTGAAAGTCCAACCTTCTATATTGACTGACCCATTGAAACAATTTTCACTCATTGATAAAGAGACATCCAGAACCGAAAAACCTTTTTGGCAAATTACAAGCACATTGCTTCTATTTTTGTCATCCACATGAGTGATGAAAATGAAGAATTGTAGCGAATGCATGCGAATAGGAAGGTTCGGTAACTGCTGGTACGTTGAATTACGCAGAGTGAATGGTATTCAAGTTCATTTAAAAATACCTTCTTGTATATTGTTGACGGTATTTCGGTTGGCAATGAACTTTCAGTTGTTTTTCATTCATGAGTAGAAAACAGGATGGATTGTTTGGAAAAACTGGTTTTGATGGCTGTGTTTGATAGGGCAATTCAATGAACCAAAAAAATATTCATTCATTTCAAATATCTTGGATGATATTGAATGATCGCTTTTATTTTGGCAAAACTCAAATCCGGCAAAGTTTTCCCATTTCATAGAGGTAATTATGTACAAAGTATCCCACCATTCGACCGACAAATTGTATGCATTTGTACCTCTAATCTGCAAAAAAAAGAAATCAGTACTAGCTGACGACATTTTTATATCCCAACAATGTATTTTATGCCTACTTCCTTACGAACTCGCACTACTTTGTTCGTTGCATCGTACTATTTCTGATAAAGCATCCTATCAGTTGAGGCTTATCATAAAATAGATAGCACTTACATTTTATACGTTGTGGTTTATGTAGCAAAACAGATTAGAGTCGTCAAACCGTCTGTAATGATAAATGAATTACTGTGCAAACTAATCGCCATTTGTTTTGAAATTTGAGCCTTTGTTTATTATGAATTTGTTGGCTCTTGCAATATGACATTAAGGTTCATCAAGCTCGATAAAATACCTTGTGCATCAGTAGAAAATATTTTTGTTTTTTTCTCAAAATCGTCACTTTATTGTTGTAAATTTCCACGTATCAAGTGGAGAGGAGACTCCTTTGCCTTCCATTAATCTTAGTAATTCTAATGACGAAATGTTTGGAAAATGTGGAAGACTCCTCGGGCTTGAAATGAATCGAGCCATAAACAAACATAATGTATCACTTTCTACACTCAAAATTCAAAGAACGCATGATGAGGTATTGCATGATATAGGTCATGAAAAAGTGACGTCAAGATGTACTCTATTATGTTTCAACATGACGTATTTTCATGTATTTCAATTGAAATTTTTTTTGTTTAGAATAATGACGAATCGATCTTTGATTCAAAAATTCGAATAAAGTATTGTTGATAAACTAAAAAAGTTCAAAAAAAGTAGAAGCACAAATGAAAACATTGCTGTTGTTATCGTTGGTTGGATTATTGTACAACGAATGACAGATCACTTGTACCCAAGAATAACTGTCGAAACCATCCAACCGTCCAAATCTGAGTCTCATTATATTTTTAATCTACAACACCATAACTGAATTCAGAATTTCCTCAATGTTATCGCTGCATATTGATATTTCACGGAATTACCATAGAAAGATATTGAATATTTCAATTCTATAAGAGCTGTTTTCAAAGGTGAGGCTTTTTCTTGACAGGTGCAAGAACTCATCAAAATAAGTCAAAATGCCAAGAATCCTTCATATAAAATATTCACCAGCACCGAGTATTTCGAGATCAGAATTTTCCGCGAATCTGAGAAATTTCCATTGCGGATCTGGTGATACGTATTGAGATCTAAATGTGTTCATTGAATGCGTTCAGTTACGGGAAATCATCTGACAGAGCGTATGATTTTTTGACTTTTCCGAATTTCGTAATGTGTTTCCAAATAGGTGGATAGGAAGTGGTGCCTCGATTTATTGGCCTACACGCTCCCCGGGTCTCAGCCCCTGAGATTTTTTTTTTTGGGCTCGTTTGAAAACATTAGTGTACAACAACGGTGAGATGAATAGTGTTGAAGAACTAAAACAACGCATTGAAAATGCTTGTGACATTATTCGTGAGCAAACTGATGTGATAGTGGCTGCATGTAATAATTCGTTATTAGGCCGGGCAAGATTTGGTGCACAAAAACGAATGATGACCATTTCGAACAATTTCTGTATACAATTTGGATCAATTTTATCGGAGAGTTCGTGGAATTTTTTCTCTAGGACCTTTTCAATCAGTTATTTTTGAGCGCTCGTACTACTTACACGAGGGCTATATCATTTCGTCACGATGTCTGTATTTTTCGAATTTTGAGCTGAAAATGGTCTCAATCGACTATGTTCGACTCACTGATGACGAATCCGTCGGAAAATTCGAGTCTGTCCGTCCGGCCGTAAGCACGATAACTCTCGAACGGAACAACCTAGAGACTTGAAATTTTCATTGTGGTTCAGTTCCCGAATGCCTCGGTTAAGTTCGTTAATGGGCCAAATTCCACCAGGGGTTCCGTAAATATGGCCGTTCAAAGTTTTGTTTCCCTGATTACTTGGAAACTACAGATTTGATCTAGATGAAATTTTGCACTCAAATGGAAAATGAGGTGTTCAAGCTACATGTAAAATTTTCCAGATCGCATGACCAGAACCATAGAAACCATAGAAAATTTTAACTTTTGAACGGAAACGCCTAGGGGCTTGAAATTTTCAGGATAGGTGTGGATCTCGAATGTCGTGATCAGGTTCATCTATAAGCAAAGTTATACTAGGGGTTCCGTAAATATAGCCGTTCAAACTATTCTTTTCCTGATAATTTCGAAACTACTTATTGGATTGGAATGAAATTGCGCACATAGATGGAGAATAATGTATTCAAACTACGTGCCAAATTTTGTCCAGATCGCATTACCAAGACCATAGATACCGTAAAAAATTCTAGCGAATTATCGAAAAAAAATTGGTCACCTAAAGCACTGACATGAAGTCTGGAGTTTCGCCTAAGTTTCAGCGTCGAAAATTCCTTCAATTGATTTCTAAAACTGGAAAATGCGAATCTACCTACAAGGTGGATGTACGAGCGCTCAAAAGCTCCTGACTTCACGGCAGTGCTTTTCGTATTTTTTTTTTCTTTCCTTAGTTTGAACTAAGGATTATACCGTTCAGGAAAAATCTCCTAAAAAAAGTTGAAATAAAATATACAAATTTGCGATAAAATTCAGCACTTTATTGACTTGCTGGAATGCATATGGCACTGTTATTCGTGGCAAATCTTCCAACAGAGGCGTATTAAGATGATGATGCCCAAGAATATTTCAAATTGGATATTTCATATCATCAACTTCCAGCGGAATGATCTCTCCTTACGAGTTCTAGCACCTGTCGAAAAAGAATCCTCACCATAAAAACCTCTCTGTATAACAATGCAGAAGAATTTTTTTCTGGGTCGTTGTCAAACCTGATCTGTTTTTTCGAAGCGTACTTTTCAACACAGTTGTGTCCTTTTCTGATTTTGGCAGTTTAGCATGCGCCGTTGCCAGAGAATTCATTGAATTTTTTCCCCAATTTTTGCTACGTAAATTCCAGAGCTGAAGTATTCCTTTTGAGTTCTGAGATGTTTTGGAACAAGCACACTGCCTTATCAATATTGAGATATCTAAATAACTGTAGTCAACCAATTAATTACTTCCTACTGTCTATCTATGAATTCGGAAACAGATAATATCACTCCCCGATTTCTATAACGTAAGAAGTAAGAAAAGAATTTTTCACAACATTACCAGCGTGGAAGTGTCCAATTTATTCATCTTTGTCGCACTCATTAGTTCGAGTATATTGATCTTCGTCCAAACAATCTTAATGTTGGCATCACAACAAACAAAAGAGGGATGTTTCGTCTGTCTAGCATTTAAAAAATGCTCATTTCACAAAGGATGGGTTCATCAATAAGCAATATAGTTTTATCTACTCCTATTGAATTATATATTCATTATTGAACTACTTTTGAGCAATTAATAGTTTATGTAAGCAAACGCTGCGAGTTATAATAACTCACTTCTATAACTCCCTGTCTCAGTGCTTCAGAATAAGCCGATTGGCCGAAAGGGAACAGTCGATTATTGGTATTGAGGGGAGGTCACTTGAATAATTTTGACGTTTTCTCAAATGAAGGTGATACCTAATAATTATTGTGAATGTTTTGCTGAAAAATATGAATTCAGATAGTGAAGATGAATTATTATTTACACCTTCAGAAGTTAGACAATCAGCCAATGATACCATACAAAATTTATTGCCCGAAAAAATCCCAAAACAACTATAAAGGTGTATACAACAATTTTCAAGATTGGTGTAGCAGTAAGAATATTAAGACATGGTTTACAGAGAATGTTCTTTTGGCATATTTAAGTGAACTTGACACTAAATATAAAGCATCGCCCCTACGGACTTTCTACTCCATGCTAAGAAGCACAATCAACATAAATAATGCATTGTTATAGGTAACTATTAAGATTTGTAAATAATGTTGTTTCTCTATACTTGTATATTAGTATTTATTGTTATAGTCGTAGATAAAGTATAGTATTCAACTTGCGGTAATGGTCATAACTCACTTGAGTTGATTATAATCCTAGTACTGTTCGAGGACAGCCTTTACATCCACAAGAAAAACTGTTTTCATTTTAGACAAATAATATCATTGGTCCCGCATATTTTCGAAAATGACTCTTGGAATGCTGTTACTATGTTAGGTGATTTTTTACAATATCTGCAGTACTGTAGCCAAACAACACAACTCGAGAAAGCATTAGTTTCTTGCGGTCGAAATTTCCTCACTGATATTTGACAGAATGCAGATGAATTGGTCACCAAGGTCATGTGATCTAAAAATCATTTGATTTTTTATAAGGTTTTCTGGAAATTGAAGTGTGATAACAAGCCATTAATTAATAATGTTGGGAAAAAATCATTTTGAAAACAGCCTGACAAATTGTCAAAAAGTTTATGTTTACTAAAATAACTTGAAGGTGCGATATAAAAAATATTTTGCGAGCGACATGAATACATCTTCACTCTACTTATTCTACTATATCTCAATAATTAGCTCAAGAAAGGGTGTTCTTAAAACCCGCGAGCCCATTAGGTGCAGCAAGAGTGATTAAATTGCTTGCCACTTAAGATAACTTTCTCTGAACCATGATATTAAGTGAATTGGTTACTTATTATAAGATATGGGTAATTTGGATACGGTAATGATGGGCTTCCTCACGATGAATAGATCATTATCGTAACTTTTTTCCCATATCATCCAAAAAATTGCGCTTCATTTCTTCGGCATTTTTCAAACGAGGAATACAGGATTTTTCAACAGTTCGTTTGATCATCGCTCGATTAACTTCGTTTGCGAGTTCATCACTTCTTCGGGCCGGCTGTAGAAAAAAACCGTCTTCAACGCACGTAGGGATCCTTTGTTCTCTCGCATCCTCATAAAACGCAGAACAAAGGAACTGACCACATCAAAATGCGGCACAGGAGAAGGTTTACGATCAGTTATAACCATGAATGAGTTTTGTGCCTACTACTTATCTGATGAATTATGAAGAAACCATAAGTTTTAATGAGGGGTCAACACTCTTCGGGCTCGATTTCAGCCTATTTTTCAAACGTATGCACATAGAAAACAGAGGAGGTTTTCACCACTCAAAGAACACCTTCAAGCCTGCATTCAATGCGCATATCGGAAAGGTGAACATAGTCGCTGCACGTCGCCAGAAGCTGCCATGTACAAGACAGAGATGGAAGCAACTACGGAAGTCCGAGATAAGAGAGAAATGAACAGCTGACTGCCATAACAAAGCCTTGGCAGATATTTTCAATCAATCAATGCATACTGTTTTTGTTCTTCAGAATGAAATATCTGAATACACCGGATTATTCTTTATCGCAATAGCTTGCCAAATTCATACTTTTCAAAAGACATAAGGGAAAAACGAAAACATCAATAAATGTAGATTTAGTTCAAAATTTTTTTAGAGGTCGTTCGGGGGTTCCCAAAACGATGCATAGACGAACAGTTGGATGCAGGTCATAGAACGTTGCGGCAAAAATAAATATTCTACGCGAAGAAAAATGGCAGCCTGGACTGCATACAAACAAAGAAAATGCATTCATTCATGTTCAAAGAACTGACATTGAACTTACTTTAGAAATCATACGTGTTTGTAAGTGTGTTGAGTCTTTTAACACGACTTCGTCAGTTCGAATCACTGCACTTTTCGGACAGAATATTATGAAATAACAGAGACACTCTTCGAAAGCGGTGCAGGTGCTGCTTTGACAGCAAGCGTATAGAACTAACTGATTTGATTTTGTCGAGTGCCGCTGATGAATTGGTGGCGCTACGGTCTAGCAGAATGCGCATAAAATAAATATATTTTCGTAATTTTTACAGTTAATCCCGCCAAAAATGTTTTCGAGATGTGTTTATTTAGGTTGTCGTCGATAAATATGCATTTTGTGTTCGATTTACGACTAATTCAAGGGAATTGTGGTGATAAAATTTGAAATTATTGTTATGGGATTCTGTTGGGTTAATGATCTCTTGAGAGTGCGAGGACTATCAGTCATATTCACTTCATCAATTGATTTAATTATTTCAAGTTCAATTAGCGTTATTCGTTCGAATATTTGTCCTACTTTTAGGTACTCTTCTCTTCAGTATAAATAGAACATTTGTATTTAACTGAAACTGATCCAATATTATATTTTTCGCATAATTTACACTCGAGAATCATCTTAAAATATTTTTGAACATCATATGATATAACTCACCCCTCCATATTTTATATTATTTGATGATTGAATTATTCATCTTGTTTGAAACTTGGTATTATTGACCTTTATGATGCAAGTGTACAAATTCTTATTTACTTCTGAAGATTTATGTTTAATTCATTCAGCTATTTTTTTTTAAGCTTCTTGAATTATTTCGAATAGGACTAGCTGTTTTCAACTTGTGTTAAAGACTAAAATATAACAGAAGAAGGAAGACTTCAATCTCGCAAACCGCTGTCTTTAGTTTCAGTACGCAAAAAATCGATTCGACTTAAATAATTTGAATTAAAATCAATTATCGGTATTCAATTAAGTGATTATCTACAAGTCTTCAAATTATGCATTGTGCCAGCAGTTTCTATGAAGAAATCTTATGTTGTAGTGTCCCCTATTGGGTCCTCATAAAACCTCCGATTTCAACAGAAGAGATCTGTGTTTGTATAACATTGAGATTTGTGATAGAAGTTTGCTGTAACCGATCTGTTCGAAAAAAGATTCCTTCTCAATTCTCTATACCTACAGGGTGTTTTTCAAGGTGAGGTTTTTTTTGAGAGGTGCTTGAATTCATCAAAAGAGATCATTTTACCGGATCATATAAAATTTCAATTTGCAAAAAGTGCGAGAAATCTTGAGCAGCAAGATCACGACTCTGATTCGTGTTATTTCTCTGTTAGGAGATCTGCCATGAATCACGTTGCCATATGCACCCCCAGGGCCGGATTAGACTTATTTCCTCCCTTAGGCCAATAACAATTTGCCGCCCCTCTGAGTTGAGCGAATTGAAAAGAAACAATAATTGTTCAAAGATTTGTTCTCCTGATTACTTGAAAACTACAGATTTGATCGTGATGAAATTCTGCACTCAAATGAAGACTGAGGTGTTCAAGCTACATGTGAAATTTTGTCCAGATCGCATGATCAGAACCATAGAAACCATAGAAAATTGTAACTTTTGAACGGAAACGCCTAGGGACTTGAAATTTTCAGTGGATCTCGAATGTCGTCATCACGTTCATCTATGAGCAAAATTATACTAAGGGTTCCGTAAATACGGTCGTTTGAAATTTTGGTTTCTCGATAATTTCGAAACTACGGATTCGATCGAGATGAAATTTCGTATTTTAATCGAGAATGATATATTAAAACAATATTTTGTCCAGATCTCATTACCAGAACCATAGAAACCATAGAAAATTGTAACTTTTGAACGGAAAGGCCTAGGAACTTGAAATTCTCAGGGTGGGTTTGGATCGCGAATATCGCGTTCATCAATGAGCAAAATTAGACTAGGGGTTCCGTAAATATGGCGGTTCAAAATATTTTTTTGCTGATAGTTCCGAAAATACTGAGCGGATTGGAATGAAATTTTGCACCTAGCTGAGTAATACTGTATTCGAACTACGTGCTAAATTTTGTCCAGATCGCACTACCAAGACCATAGATACCGTAAAAAATTCTAGCGAATTATCGAAAAAAAATTGATCAGCTGAAGCACTGACATGAAGTCTGGAGTTTCGCCTAAGTTTCAGAATTTTTTTAACAGCTGTCGAAAATTCCTTCGATTGATTTCTGAAACTGGAAAATGCGAATCTACCTACAAGGTGCATGTACGAGCGCTCAAGAGCTCCTGCCTTCACGGCAGTGCTTTTCGTAATTTTTTCTTAATATTTGAAGGTAAATTTTATTTCCCGGGGAGCCATCAGATTTTGACGAATTTTTCGATAGCAGGAAAAAACGTATCGTAACACTAGAAACTTTTTTCTTTCTTACGCAATTTTCAAGTGGAAATATCCCATTTATTCTTCAAATACGTTCCACTGGCCAGAGTAAACGAAATTTTTCATTCATTACCTTTATGATATCCAGGTAGAATTTTGCTAGTAAAAAACTGAAAAAACATATCATAAGAAATCATCACTTACCTTAGTTTCTTACTCCAATCCATTTCTTCCTACGATTTTCCATCCCATCAATTTCGATTTTAATTCTCGTTCGTTTCATCAGACGGAATGAAGAGATGAACAAGGAGGAAACGTATGAGGATATGAACTACTGTTTCAGTTGTCAAAATTGGATGAATCAAACGATATTATTGTGAAGGGATTGGATGAAAATAATTAAACTTGAAAGAAGCATTTCCGGTTTTTTCTATTGTCCAAATTCTCAAGTTGAGATTGCAGCGCTTCGGACTGTATTCAATCGTATTCACCTCATTTCAGACCTCGAAACGTTTTTTCGATATTTGAATATGAATTTCCATTTCCCAGAGTCTATCAGTTTTCGACAAATTTCTCGATACCTAGAAAAACGTAACGTGAGTCTGGAAATTTCTTGAGAAATCATCTCCTACCCCCATTTTTCCCTATTCTTCGTTTAAATCCGTTCCACTGGCCAGAGTTAACAAAATTGTTCATTCAGAACCTCTATGATATCCAATTGGAATTTTGATAATAAAAAACTGAAAATGTGAAAAAAACGAATTATGCGACTAGCAAATTCTGAGAAATCATTACTTTCCTATACTTCTTACTCCAATTCACTTCTACCATTTTACATCCCATCAATTTCGATCTATCGTTTCATCAGACGGAATGAGATGTTAATTGATCGGAAATTCATAAAAACTATAAGAGAGTGGGGAGGAAACGTAAAAGGATACGTTTTTAATTCGTTATCAGCCCCAGTTTTGTGAGGAATTTCGTTTCCGCCACGATGTCTCTGATCTTAAGACTTGTTTTCATTTGTCGAAAAAAGACTAAACTTAAAATAGAATAACTAATACGGTTTTCACTACATTGGGTTGAAGTCCACGACACGTGTTTCGTTGGCACAGCAACATCTTCAGGTCATTAAGATATAACCAAATTAATTCACTAAACTCTACAGCTACCTACTAATACAAACAAATCTTTACACTAGGTGGGAGTAATGGTTAATCAACTAATGCGCAACTCCTTGTGTGGGATGAATATTTATGATACCTTAATGACTTCCAAGGATGAAATTATGCTTATCTCACCGCCATTGAGTGAGAATATCTAAATGACATTAGTTTTATTCCATAATTCAGGAGAGAGACAAACATTTTTTTCACTCCAAAAAAAATTCAATAATAGTGAGTTGTTCAAGTCTACTTGATCCCTCAATAAGAAAACAGACGATTTTCGTTTATTTATCTCAAGGCCACTCCTGAAGGTTTAATATCATATTTTTATTTTCCTTCCTCGAATCTACAAGTGTGCACTTGCTTGACGTGTATGTATATCATGTACAAACACGTTGCGCTTATGATGCACCGTTCTTGTGCGATTCCGAGGCTTCTAGGAACAAACCTATTGGTTCAATTGACAATAACGAATTTCTTCAGTCTACCATCATATCGTTTTCACACTATTCTGGTGAAATTTGGGGAAAGAAATAACTAAATCTTCTCGAATATTTATTCAGCATATAAACGTGATAGAAAGTTGTGTTTGAATTAAGAAATATTGTTCTGCCTCCACCGATATCTCAGCACATGCCAACAAATTTTAGTGACTGAATTACAAATTCGGAGATTAAGTGTAGTAATATAACACAGATGATATGTGGATGGATCATGAAGTTTCACACGTCTACATATTTACAGGACGAATAGCATTTATTCAAACTCTCACACTCTCTTTTCACTTCTCTATAATAATAATGATAATATGAACAAGCTATGATTATTTATGAAAATCACAATATATTGAAGTTCTTATAAATATATGAAATATAATAGATACAAAATAAAAGATGAAGAGTCTAGGAATATTGTAATGAAGAAAAGTTCGGATTTATACATAATAAAAACAATATCTGGGTAGAACAATTTTGTTTCTTATATTATTTCCTTGTGAGTCCTCATTTTATTTATTATCTCTACATGAATTCTTATAAGTAGAAAAAAATAGCCATGGAGGAACGGATGAAATAGTATTGTACCCACATCGACCAAAATGTTCCAAATTTGATTCATATTATAGAACTCATTTCTCTGAACCGACCCTCGAATCAAAGAGTGGATCATTAAGGAAATATCGTATAAATCTTCTTATCAACTATATTGAATAATTTAAGGAAATACATAATATTTACAGCATTTCCGACAATTCTCCGCGGATAGGCTTACATCTTGGTCACATATGCGTGAGAATAATATAACAAAATATCATCACTTATAAGTCCCGAGGCTGACACATAGATGGCGCATTAAATTAAAAATTCATATTATTTTTGGAGAGTACCGGATCCTCGATAAGACGCTTTCTAATTTTTTTTTGGAGAACGAAATACGTGATGGTTGGTACAAACATATCTGATTAGCACTGTTCAGCTCTGAATTTTTCAAGGTATTCTCCGTATGTGACCGTTTTGTAATGTGAAATCTTACAACAACATCGAAATTCACCAAACGAATTAACGAACGGAATAACCGATAATAAATATGTATATGTAATTAATCAATCTAAGAGATTCAATTTACTATTCGTTTTCCTCAGGTGCGCCCTCCAAGGTATGATGTTGGCTTCCTCGTCCGATTGTTCTTTCGAATCTAATGACGATGTGTTCATATTTTCCATATTTTTACTATTTTCTATGTTGTTGTTATTCATGTCTTCTCTCATGTGTTCCTCATTGTTCTTGTAGTTGTTATTTTCATTGTTTATCATCAGCTCGTGGTTCTCATGTGCCGCTGGGTGATTCTCTTGCGTTTTATCCACCACTTTCGGAGTGTAAATTGTTGATCTGAAATAGGAGGAAGAAAATGAGTTAGAAGGAAACTTTCCATCCCTCTTGGTTCCAAATTTATGGAACTAAAAGTCAGAATGGTTTCACAATCAACAAAACACTTTCGAACCACCGTTACAGTTGTCAAAATTGACAGAACCACACGTTTTAATCGCAAAGGTAATCAATAAACTTGAAAGAAGTGTTAAGGACAATTCGAATCAAATATAATATATAATGATGATGTGATAAAAAAAAAACTCTCTGAAAGGTACAGAATCTAGCGTAACTGTGAGTCTTGCAATTATCTAGGTATAAAATCTAGCTCAATTTCATCTTGCGATCTTCTATATTAGAAGAGGATCTATGGTTTATGTATGTAAAAGCATCACGTTCAAACGACTGCACCAAATTCGATCATTCTTTTTAGTTGGGTTCATTATTATCAGGACAAGGTTTATACAACGAAATATTTCCGAAAAAACCGTACGGAAAAGAAAAATGGCTTTCCTTTTTTCTCCCACCAAGCGAACTAACATAGATTACTTATATTTTATATTTCATGATTATTTGAACACTTAGACAAAAAGTGAAGTTTATCGTGTTTCTAGAAATTGCTTAGAAGTTTATCACTGTGTTTGATTTATATCGTTGTGTTGTGGGTTAGTTATTGTAATTGATAAAAATGCCATCAGTGAGGCGTCTAAATATTGGTCGGCGGACGCGTGACTCAAGACGAATTCGTAATGATCGAGACAATAAGTCTGAAGAAGAGTGTAGGCAGCGAGTGAAGGCAAACAGATTGAGAGGAGAGGATTATGCTAGCAATATATTGGTGTATTTTGAAAAAATGAGCACTATTTCTAACTAAATCTAGCTAAATCAGAACTTGCAATTATGCACATACAAACTTTAGCTTGAACAAATCTTGCAATCATTAAGGTATAAACTCTGGCTCAATCAAATCTTGGTTGTAAGGGAAGGTGTGAGACTCGTCTCTGATATGCAGAAAAGCAAGAATCGCGCGACATAACAATATCCGATTCCGATATCGCCATAGTTTCACACCGATACGCGAATTGTCAATCTATCGAATTTAATTCCGGCGGTTAGAATTGTCAAATCAATATCGCAGAACTTCATAAATTCGGTGACGTCAAAGTACACTTATTGGACAATTGAACCCTTACACTCTTTGTGTTGTTGTTTGTGATATATTTCCGAATTTTCATTTTTGAGCGCTCGTACTACTTACACGAGGGCTATATCATTTCGTCACGATGTCTGTATTTTTCGAATTTTGAGCCGAAAATGGTCTCAAACGACTATGTTCGACTCACTGATGACGAATCCGTCAAAAAATTCGAGTCTGTCCGGCCGTCCGTATACACGATAACTCTCGAACGGAGTGTCCTAGAAACTTGAAATTTTCAGGGTAGGTTCGAATCTCAAATGCCGCGGTTGAGTTCGTTATTGGGCAAAATTCGCCTAGGGGTTCCGTAAATATGGCCGCTCGAAATTTTGTTTTTCTGATTACTTTGAAACTACTGATTCGATCGAGATGAAATTTTGCACTCAGATGGAGAATTACGTACTCAAGCTACATGCAAAATTTTGTCCAGCTCGCATGACCAGAACCATAGAAACCATAGAAAATTATAACTTTGTAATGGAAAGGCCTAGGAACTTGAAATTTTCAGGATAGGTTCAGATCGCGAATTTCGCGGTTACGTTCACCAATTAGCAAAATCAGACTAGGGGTTCCGTAAATATGGTCGTTTGAAATTCGGTTTTCTTGATAATTTCGAAACTATAGATTTGATCGTGATGAAATTTTGTATTTGAATTGGGAATGATATATTCGAGCTACATTTTTTCCAGATTGCATGATCAGAACCATAACTTTCGAACGGAAAGGCCCAGGGACTTGAAATTTTCAGAATAGGTTCGGATCGCGAATTTCGCCGATCTTTTTCATCAATGAGCAAAATTAGACTAGGGGTTCCGTAAATATAGCCGTTCAAACTATATTTTTCCTGATAATTTTGAAAATACCTATTGGATTGAAATGAAATTTCGCACATATATGAAGAATAATGTATTCAAACTACGTGAGAAATTATGTCCAGATCGCATCACCAAGACCATATATACCGTAGAAAATTCTAGCGAATTATCGAAAAAAAAATGGTCACCAAACCACTGACGTGAAGTCTGAATTTTCGCGTAAGTTTGAAATTTTTTTTGAGAGCTGTCAAAATATTTCCAATTGGTTTCTAAAACTGGAGAATGTGAATCTACCAACAAGGTGCATGTACGAGCGCTCAAAAGCAGTGCTTTTCGTTATTTTTTATGAATGTCTGTTGAGAACTGTATTGTATTTTATTGCTCATCAGGTACCTACTTCATAACTTTCGAACTTGAATTATGAAATTATTGAGCATCTCCTATGTACCGGTCTGGAAAATTTCATCGGACGTATAGGATATTCAATGCATAAGAAAGAAGGCCTGACCATCCAGTAGTAAAGTGCAAGAATGAAAATAAATTCATGTTATGAGTATGAATAATTCAGTATTGAACACGTCAGCGCATTGGGAGCATGCTGACCTGAGATGCGACAAGACTCTCGCACGTTTGCTAATTCAGTAAAATTTCTACTAAATCTGGTCAGTCTCGTCGCTCGTCGCGTCGGACAGGCCAGCATTTTCCCACTTCGCCGACGTGTATCAGAGAGGAATTGCTAGTTAGTTCTAGTTCAATAATGGATTATTCATTATCATAACGCGAATTCTTCTCCATTCTAGCACTGTTCCACTGCACGGTCAGGCTCTCTTTCTTATACATTGAATATCATGTACAAAACAATGAAAACTACGAAGATTTATGGCTCATAAATCAGTTACATGAATGTCAGGTATGTTATTATGTATAAGAGTTGAATTGAAGCAGGTTTCTGCGTTTGGAAACTTTCCACTTTTAAACTACGACTAATTTAGACTTCACAAATCTTGTTCATGAGACCAACTAACTAGATATTTATGGCAATGTTGTCACCAAAACTTTTCTATAATTAGTACAAAGAATGTAGCTTATTATTCTAACCTTATTTTGAATGGATATTAATTTATTATTACCATATGATTCTCCAAATATTCCTAGAATTATGTTCACGTGTGTTTTGTCGAAAGCGGTCTACAGTTGCGAATGATGGATTTGACGTTCTCTGGGGATTGAATATTGTATATCTAGTAACAATATTTCTTTCGAAAAATTGTTCCTCTTTTGAAAAAAAAAGTTTGAATTGAAGCCTGTTTCGATATGTTATTTCCATAAATAAATCGTTCGAGGTTTGCTTTTGAAGCCTTATGAGCGTCGCTCATTGAAATTGACATGAAAACTCACTTTATTTTATTATCCGTTTCTTCTTTTTTAGCCATCAGTTGTCTTTTCCATTGAGGTATCGATTGAAGCCTCTTTGCTTCTGCTTCTCTGAGGAGCTGTTCTTCTAGTTCCTTTTTCGCTTTTTCTGCCGCCTTTTTAGCCAACATTTGACGTTTCCATGCTGGTATCAGATTTCCAGTGTTATCCTTGTCAGGAATCTGAAAATTATCTTCATCTGATAAACTGTAAATATATGAAATAAAAACACACTTCATCACCATATAATCTATGAACTCGTATGAACTCTAGAAACTCAAAAACATACATTTATAATTCTTGAATTACATCTGGTACATTCACCACATTTTTTCTTCATGAGATGGTATTTTGTTCCCAAATGATTGAAGAGAATTGAAAGAAGTATTCTCTCCTAGTTGAGAAACTTGTCAATGAATATATTTCAGCCTTTTAATTGCTGCTTGTTAATTTGTGTGTTTTTTCGAGCGGAACTGTTTCGAACGATATCATTTCAATTTGATTAGTTTTTTGTAGAAAGTCTGTGTTTATTATTCGGAAGAAAGCAATAAAATATTATTCATTTCCTATTTTCCAAGAACAGAGTGATGATATCTCTGCGTTCATCTGTGTGGTTTGTGAATTCCAAACAAACGATCCAGGTGATCGATCTAATAATGCGAAATAATTATCCATTCACAATCGTTGATTTATCCACATCAGTGTATAGACGCAATTTTTTTTTAAAACCATCACCATTGCTACTTGTGTGTGTCAAAAACAAAATCATATTTCCTTAGTGAATTTTGCAAGGTCAATATTATTGCTCTTGACGAAAGCGTAGCCCTTAATTCACATATTCAAATAATTGAACATTAGCCAAACTAGAAAGTCTGCATATTCGCTCACAGACTTTAATTGACTCAGAATCTGAAGCCCAATTACCCAAATACTTCTTTTCCGCTTTGAAGCAGCTGTAAAATTATCTTTGTAGGTTGAGCGCGTTCAAATCCTGCCGGTTAGTGAAATAAAGTGTCGTTAACTAATGCAACCTGGCTATTTGTTATGGTTCCTTATTTTTCTCTGAAGGAAGTCAACTACTAATCTTACGATTGAAATAGAGATTGGGCTACCGTCGAGGAATTTGACGTGCTCTGGCACTACATTCCAAAAGAAGAGCAAGACATATAATGCCTTCAGGGACGTTTAACTTATTTGCTAACCTCCTGACCACGGTCTGCAATAAAATAATGAATTCTCTCTCGTTCCATCTGGTACTTTCTGGTGTGTAAAATCTATTAGGAAGCCGGTTATACATGTTATAAGATCCCTCTGAGAGTTAATATATATACATAATAATACATTTCAGTTCAGAAATCGTTGTGATCCCAAAAATCTTGCCACGATTCATGCACTCAGATGTGCTATTCTTTAAATGTACCGACCGCAAAATAACGCAGCCATTAGAATAAAGTTACCATTCGGAAGGTTCAATAACCACTCATAAAGTGAAGCGAAAGAAAAACTTACTTTTTCAACGAAATTTGTAGCCGAGAACTGCTTCGATATCTCCGAATAAAGCTCCTTCTCCCTGTACACTTCGTTCTTGGCACGTTCCAACTTCAACTTTTTTATACCGTTGATATTCTTCGACATTTTCAATTCCGCGATAAGATCCGTCTTGACGGTCGCAAAAGGTTCGCACTGCAGACTCTGGAGACTAACCGACCTCGTCGGCGCCGAGAAGGTCTTCGACGCCACCATCTTGTCTGTTCTTCTCAGCTGCACCGAATTCAAGTCCTGGATGCTGATGGCCGATAGCGGTTGTAGTCCCTTCTTCCGCTCGCTTTCTTTCTCTTCCCGCTCTTGGTCCTCGTAGAATTTAGGGACGGGAGGTGGAGGCGGGGGTGGACCTCCTGACCTTTGTTCCTCGACGACAGGGAAGGTGTCCTCGCTTTCCGACTTGCTCCTCATGCTTCCGGTCAAGGATGTCTTGTCGCTGATGCTCCGCAGGTACTCTGATGGTTTGATCAGGTGGTTGTTGGAGTTGGAGGTGTTGCCGGGGAACGAGGGAGGCACGAAGGGAAGCACACGCTGTTTGTTCACCAGGTTGGGACCCGACAACGACGATCTATCTTCGGTATCCGTCCCCAAACTGACGATGGTCAGATCGGAACAGGAGGAGTTCAATCGGCGGGACGCTGAAATCACAAAAGAACGGGTGTAACGAAAGGGGGGAACTGCGGAACTACTGAATTTATTCGTTCAGTTCGCTGAGTATCATTCTATCCAGTTAATTCTTCACCCGCCACGGACGGTTGGTCTCCTAATCACTTTTGTTTTATTCAGAACTCCTAGTTTCATGGTGTGATAAGTATGTGTTATAGTTAGTGAAAATGTTCAACGTAATTGAGGCTGGATGGTATATCTACGTCAAAATGTGATTTGTAGGTCGCGGGCACCTCGTGTTTCTCTCTTTCTTCTCGGCTTTTGGATTCTATGTCGAATTTATTCCCCTTTCGAGGACTCGTGTTCGCTGATCATGGAGATGATATTGAAGATAAATTCGAAATACGCGACTTGTTAGAAATTTCAAAACGCCTTCCAATTTTCATTGAAAGAATTCCACAACAATAAGGCCTTGTCAAGATCGGAAGACGAGGCAACAAGATTCAACGAGCAGAGCTTTTGACGCCAACTGATCGCGAGGAGAGTCATCATTTTGTTAATTGGGTTGATGGTTTTTAAAACAACGTCAAGAAGTGTTCCTAGGGACTGTTTGTGCAGTTTTTGAATTTTGAGAATCATTAGATCCGACTTTCTCGAGAATGAATATGGTTAAGCTGTTATGTTGAACATTCGACGTAATGGCGACCAGATTAATGATTCTTTAGAGTGGTTCTAACAAGATATAGGCGTCATACAACAATCCACGAACAATACAAGAATGAAAATAGGAGATTGGATGTATAATTTTAGTCACTATGATTTTACTCACTACAATAAGGAATTTAACTTTTACGCATCCCAAAATAACTAAAATGGACCACTAATAGTTTCGTCATTTGGGTTAATTCCATAATATATTATGTCCGCATGTCACAGGTATTTTATTCGGAGACTATTGGCACTATATGGATACAATTTGGAGGGGCAAGTGTCTTCTATAAACCGCAAGGCAGTGGTGTAATAAAATTTCAAGGAAAAATGAGGGAAAGCAGTCATCAAACGTTTGTCCCTTCTCTTACTCATACGTTTCAGATGAACTAGCCTGTATGATTTGAAAACACACCAGTCACCGTTGAATGAATAATTCAAATGCGAACCAAAAATCTACCTTTTAGATTGCAATCTCTACCTCTGCGATCTTTCTACATTATACAATTAAGATAGTGAAACAACTGGAACTAGTATTTTAATTATTAAAAAAAGGAAAAGGATGAATATTGGCTATCTAAAATGTGATATTAATTGGATTTCATTCTCATCCCGACATTTGATTTGTAATTCGAGGTTTCTAGACCACCGGGAAGTTCGAGATGAAGGTCATTGACTAGACAGATGAATACATTGAAAGAAAGTGCATATATCCATATTCAGCAAATTTCAATTTCGGTTTCAGAATTACCTGAATTCATCTCACAGAATACCAAATTATTTCGCGGAATTGAAATGTTTTTAACCACCGAAACAATCGCAATGCTCTTAAGTTTATTAATTGTCTTTTAGTCCCTTTCTTTTTCAAACATTACCTCGTTTATTATTCCTGCTTGTTTGTCAAAGCATATTAGACCAGGCAATAGAGTAGTGTCAAAAATCATGGAAGAAAACTGCGAGTGTGGTGGTACGTGGGGTGGTCCGTGGATGTTTAGTTACTTTTCTTGTAATTCCTTGTAATTAAAAACGGTGTTCAGTTTTTTGCTTTTAAAATCTGAACCAATTGTTACCGAAGAAAAGCAGGAAAAAACCGTGAAAATCGGCGTTTTTCCAAAAATTCATAACTCGGCCATTTTCAAACTTGTAGCGTTGGTTTTCCGAATGAAAGTAGAGGTAAGCAGGAACTTTTAGTGTGCACAACCCGGACGTTGTCGGATAAATAGTTATTGCGTAATAATGGTTTGAATTAATTCAGGCATTTTTTTGCGGAAGGGCTGGATGCGCTGGAAGTTGTCCGATTTTGATTCACAAGACGGATTTCGAAAGTAAAAGTTTAGTACTATAGAACGTCAATCTTGAATTTTCGTTAAAATAGGTGAAGAATACTCGGAAACATTACCAAAACCGGCTCAGCGCACGATCGCGAACGAATAGGGGGGGGGTGACCGGCCGACGCGGGGAAATGCGTATTATAATAAAAGCGCGCTGCGGCTAGACGCGAATCCTCACATTTATACCCCCACTACTCGATAGCAATCGAGCGTTCGGCCAGTTCTCGTCATGTTTGCAGGTTTTTTTCACCTATTTCGCAACATATCAAGAAAAAATCAATATTGACGTTTTGTAGTACTATACTTTTACTTTCAAAATCCGTTTTCTAAATTGAAATCGGACAACTTCCGATGCATCCAGCCCTTCCGGAAAAAAGTGCCTAAAATAATTCAAATATCAATTACGCAAAATTTATTCATCCGACAACGTCCGGGTTGTGCACACGCAAATTCCATATTTACCACTACTTTTATCTACAAACCCAGCGCTACAACTTCGAAAATGGCCGAATTATGAATTTCTGAAAAAATGCTGATTTTCACGGTTTTTCCGGCTTTGCTACGGTAATAATGACGTGATTCAGTTGCACTAGCACTCATTGTCTTCATCTTTCCATTCTCTACAATTCTTTTGTTGAAAATGTGAGCATCGCTCCATTGGTTCAGATTTTATCAATCAAAAAACTGAAAGATCACCGTTTTTTTGGTGATTGTTCGAAATTACAAAAAAAGTAATCATATTTGCGAGTCGAAAACAAATCACTCAACATCCGCGGAGCCCCCCTCGCACTCCCCCATTCCCATTCAGAAAAGTTACTTGCTTTGTATCCTGAGGCTGTTAGGATTAAGATAGCCATAACTCTGGGATCTTAGTCCGATTTTGATCAAATTTCATAGGTTTTCAATGTCGTTATTGCCATAAAAAAATTACGAAAAGCACTGCCGTGAAGGCAGGAGCTTTTGAGCGCTCGTACATGCACCTTGTAGGTAGATTCGCATTTTCCAGTTTTAGAAATCAATTGAAGGAATTTTTGACTGCTGTCAAAAAAATTCTGAAACTTAGGCGAAACTCCAGACTTCATGTCGGTGCTTCAGCTTTTTTTCCGATAATTCGCTAGAATTTTCCACGGTATCTATGGTCTTGGTGATGCGATCTGGACAAAATTTTGCACGTAGTTTGAATACATTATTCCTGAGCTAGGTGCATAATTTCATTCCAATCCGATCGGTAGTTTCGAAACTATCAGGAAAAAAATATTTTGAACGGCCATATTTACGGAACCCCTAGTCTAATTTTGCTCATTGATGAACATGAACGTGAAATTTGCGATCCAAACCCACCCTGAAAATTTCAAGTTCCAAGGCCTTTCCGTTCAAAAGTTACAATTTTCTATGGTTTCTATGGTTCTGGTCATGCGATCTGGACAAAATATTGCTTCAATATATCATTCTCGATTAAAATACAAAATTTCATCTCGATCGAATCCGCAGTTTCGAATTTGTCGAGAAAACAAAATTTCAAACGACCGTATTTACGGAACCCCTTGTATAATGTTGCTCATAGATGAACGTGATCACGACATTCGAGATCCACACCTATCCTGAAAATTTCAAGTCCCTAGGCCTTTCCGTTCAAAAGTTACAATTTTCTATGGTTTCTATGGTTCTGGTCATGCGATCTGGACAAAATTTCACATGTAGCTTGAACACCTCATTTTCCATTTGAGTGCAAAATTTCATCTCGATCAAATCTGTAGTTTTCAAGTAATCAGGGAAACAAAACTTTGAACGGCCATATTTACGGAACCCCTGGTGGAATTTGGCCCATTAACGAACTTAACCGAGCCATTCGGGAACTGAACCCACACTGAAAATTTCAAGTCTCTAGGTTGTTTCGTTCGAGAGTTATCGTGCTTACGGCCGGCCGGACGGCCGGACGGACAGACTCGAATTTTCCGACGGATTCGTCATCAGTGAGTCGAACATAGTCGATTGAGACCATTTTCGGCTCAAAATTCGAAAAATACAGACATCGTGACGAAATGATATAGCCCTCGTGTAAGTAGTACGAGCGCTCAAAAATACATGATGCGTACTGCCCTGAAAATATTGATATTTCGTGAGCCATCCGAAAGGACTTTCTAAAGTGAACAAAACCATGAAATTTGATCAAAATCGGACCTCAGATTCCAAAGTTATGGCTATCGTTAATTCAGCCGAAATCCATAAATCATCCTGTATCTCCTAAACTGATAGCCTTAGGATACAAAACAAGCAACTTTTCTGAATGGCCTCGATGACCTTCATTCGCCACTAGGCTATGGCCAACCACTCATGAAACACCCTGTATATCGAATGCATACATTTGCTATGGCTAGAATAATTTCATTAACGTGCCTTATGTCGAAGGCGATCTAACCTTCTGGCGGCTGGTTTAGATCCGCGACACAAGGTGATAGGGGCTACCTATCATCAACACACCACAATAGTAAAGACAGACCTCACGACAGAGCGCCATACGACACTCCGCGCCACAATAATACAACTCCGCCTTTGAAACATTTTTCGATAGATGGAACGAAGAGGTTTTTTCATTTAAAATTTTCTCGCTTTTCAACCTAAACAATTCGAACTAAAAGCTGGTAACGAGTATTTAAATTCATTCAAATCCCCAATTTCTATACTCACATAGAGCAGACATACTTCCAACCATCCCTCTCACAACGTCTGAAGGTCTGACGGTGGGTTCCTCTACAACCTCTACGAATTCTGCCCCCCTTGGTTCATCATCATCTTCTACTACGCTCCTAGCTTTCGTCAATTTTATGTTGGTCGGGGGTGGTGGCGGCGGCGGAGGCGGTGAGTTGACTGGCATCGATGTAACTCTCTTCAAAATTTTACTGTCCTGTATGTCATTCTTGATATTTGTTGTTGCGTTGATGGGTACGGAATGTCGTACACCAAGCTTAGTTTTTTCAACCTGATGATAGCAAAAATATATGGTAAGTGTTTCTCAAGAAACCAAACAATAATTCGAAATATGGAGAATGAAGAATTACATAATTAAGAATAGCATTGGAAATTAAATGACCAAGCCAAGTAACAACCTAGTGAAAGTGCTCAAACCAAATCTTAGAAATGAACATACAGTAGATGTCATCATTTCCTAAGTTATTTATGGTGAATGAGTGAGGGTCTATGTAATTCATTTCTAGCTCTATAGAGTGAGCCACAAGAAATAATCGAATGTCTGACCCCCAAGGGCGGATTTATGCGGTGAAAAGAAGGATAATTGGAATAAACCTACGAATACACAATAAATAATTTGGTCCCAACGTATTGGAAACCCTTAATTTACACATGAGACAGGCAGATATTCAAATCTTTCTTGTGACTCAATCTGTAGATGCAAGAATTTTCCTCTTGGTCCACAGAATAAAATACTAATGAGCACATCACAGATTTGAACTTTGAAATAAGAACTGAACATCAAGATGTGTTACTCAAAGCTGATATGGGAGTGCCGGAGGAAACTTAATGAAGTAGGCAAGAACAACAAGGTCTCTTTAGTCTGGGTTCCTGGTCACTCAGGAATCAAAGGAAACGAAGAGGCCAATACACTTGCCAGAAAGGGAGCACAAACGCCACTTACTGGCCCAGAAACTTTCTGTGGAAAAGGCAAATGCACCTATAAGAAAAAATTTTCGGAGAAGGAAGAGACTGAAAGAGAAGCACACTGGAGGAATATTCCAGGAATATTCGGAACATTCGGAACTCTAAAAGTGCAAGATCCAAAAAGTATTTGGATCTCAGTAAGAATAAGTCACGCCTCCTCACCGGCTTCCTCACAGGACATTAGAAAGCATATGATGATAATGGGCTTAACAGAAACTGACGAGTGCGGATTCTTTGGGGAAGAGGAGGAGACTTCTGTTCACCTGGTTACAGAATGACTCGCCATTGCAAACCAGAGCGAAGAATGTCTTGGACAAGAGAATTTCAGGAGGAACAAGGATTTAACCTCCTTGAAGCCTTCTCAGATACTGGAATTCATTGGAGCTCTAGAGCTGTAGAGGAGCTGAAGGTAGCGCATTTGCGAAAACACTTCTGATGGGGGGCACAATAGACCTCGAGGTTGCAGTGAAATGTAACCCCCTTACCTAACTATAACTATAACTACATATATCAAGCTGTGTTCATCATTTCTTTCTCTAGCAATGGACCTTGTGTTACATAAATAGAGCAACGCGATAACTCATATCTATCTTCAATTAACTATGCAATATTTTGAGATACCTCTTCTTCTGAACTCAAAACAGAAGGTGAAGAGCTCATGCCACTCTCATTCCAATCCTTCCTAGGCTTAATCTTGTCGGCTTTCTCATACTTCTGCGGTTTCGGAAGAAACTCATTGATTTTTCCGACTTCTTTTTTGTCCTTTTTAGATGTCTCGCTGTTTGGCTGAAAAGTAAGTTTGAAGTTGATTAAATGGAATCTATATCAGGTTTACCATCATCAATTTGAATCAAATGATTTTCAATTAGATAAAGATACTCGAATTGTTTCCATCATGTAGCATAAACTCTTGATTGATCAACAGAAGGAATTTACATAGAGTGTGGTGAAAAATGGAGGAGAAATAACATTATTCGAAGAATGTAGGTTTTTTGACATTTGAAGGCCTATAACTTCTACACCTAGACTGGAATAAGCATGCTGAAATAACAGCTGGCAAATCAATAAAATCTTTGATGGTGTGTGGAAATATTGCAGTCAATTCTTGGGGCTGTAACTCAAAATGATTGCAGAGGAAATACCCCATGCTCTATAGTATATAGGATAGTAGTCTGGTATAGCAAAACAGAACAATTCACCACGAAGAGAATCCAGAGATATGCAAGACAATCACAGATCTCACATCTTTCCACCTCTTAATGAAGATCAGAAAGCTTGCTCTTCTCTGACCAAATACAACTCATCCGAGACCATTCCTAATGATGGAACTACGAAGAAATTCAACTTTGAAAGGTGTTTTAACACAAAGCTTAGTAAGATAAAGACTGAGAAAGAGATTGCACCATCTATGCTTTCGAAGAAAATACCATGAAATGGTACACAGATGGCCCCCACTTGAACAGGAGCAGAAGCATCAAAGATGCTACATAGTGCAACAAAAACGCAGAACTTCAATGTCATCAGGTCAACGACGTTATGGGAGTGCCTGGGCGAACTCCACAAACTAGGAGAAAATAACAGATCCTCCTTGGTCTGATTTCCTGTACAATCGGGAATCAGAGGAAACAAGAGAGCCAATAAACTGGCTAGAAGAGTAACTGTTCCACCCTTTGTATGACTAGAACCTTTCTCTGTCTAAAGGATTCAAACCAATAAGAAACTGTTCGAAAAGAAAGAAGGGACTTAAAGACGAGCAACTTGGCGAAGTCTTCCAGGTTTGGAGTACACCAAGGCCATCTAAAAGAGGTTATGACCAAGAGGAAATACTCACAGTCGGTGCAACTTTCAATATAACGTTGCATCCCGAATTGGAGGAACTGGCAGAGCCGGATCGACTATGGGATCCGCTATCTCTGGACCGCGATCTTTGGGTTCCCGTAGTCTTTTCGACGGCTGTCGGTTTCCTCTGGGGTTCTTGGTTCAATGTTTCCTCGCGTACCATGTAGATGTCTTCGTAGTCGTTTTCGTGGTCTCCTGACCTCTCCGATATATCTGACGAGCTGAGGTTCCCATCTGACCCTGCTCCACTGCTGCTGGAGTGAACTTCGACTTTCACTGGAAGAATATTACAAATTTAATTTCTTTTTTTATGGATTTCATTAGTAAATAAACCATTGTACTCTTGTGTTGTTTCTCATCACACGACATACATTTGATGCTCGTGAATATCTATCGACTGGAGCTTTAAAATGATGTAATATCATGTAAAGTGCAGGGTTATAATAATAATAATAATATAATTTATTGATCCTCTCAGACATAATAATTTTATGTACAGGACACGTCATAAATGATCATTTCACATAATCTTACAAACTATTCCACAAGTATTCATTTACAGTGTAATAACATTTTTTGTAGAAGTAATACCTTGACTGCTTTCTTGAATCTACCAAGAGTTAAGGCTTGCAAACTAACAGGGAGATGGTTAAATAGTTTGATACCTTAATACATCGTGGACATTTCAAACTTAGATGTTCTATGTTTAGGAAAGGACATTATTCCCTTGTTTCTTGTGTCATATGAGAATGAAAACTTGAAAGTTTTTCAATATAATTCTCATTCTCCTTTATGTATACAAGGCATCGCAAAATGAAAATGGAGGCCAACGTGAGAATACCATTGTCACCAAAAAGGGGTCTACAAGAGGACCGTGGAGCAGAACTGAATACCATACGGAGTATTCTCTTCTGAATTATGGAGGCTCTATTAACTTCCGAGGAATTTCCCCACAATAAGACATTATATGACAAATGACAATACACTAAGCTGTAATAGGTGCTAATGAGGTATTTCACAGGAATAGTGTTTTTGATTCTGGATATTGCATAGTATGCACTATTCAGCTTTTTGCACACAGCATCAACATGTGAGCTCCATTTCAGATGTCGGTCAATATGGACACCAAGAAATTTGATGCAATCATTTGATTGAATACAGGTGTCTTGAGTACGGATCACAAATCTTCCGGAATCAACCTTTGAGAATGAAAAAGGAATGCACTTCGTCTTGCCGACAGTTCACATAATTCTTGTAACTCCTCCAAAGTGTTCGCAGAAACAGTTATGGAAGCGTCGTCCGCGAACAAAATTATTGCGATCAGCTTCAGCAACAATTGCTGCTGATAGAACGATCGAAAAATTTATCTTCTCAAATAAATTGGAATATCGTTGATGACTAACAAGAACAGGAGCGGTCCAAGGACAGACCCCTGTGGTACACCCAACGCTACATCATGTTCATTGGACATAGATTCCTGAACTCTTACGGACGCCATTCTACCATCCAGATAACTACGAATCCAGTCCAAGAATACGCCCCTAAAGCCAAAATCATAGCACTTGTTCAGTATGAATTTATGAATCTGAATTTATAGATCTGAAAACACCTATTTGATACCTTGTTTTATTTTTTATTTTAATTTTGCTGTTTGTTATTCACATTCTCGGGGATGTTAAAAGGCCAAAAAACTCCAAGGCCTATTCAATATTACAACGGCTGGGAACCAAGTGTACACTATCGTTAGGCTCCTACTCGAGTGTTTTTCAGGCAGAAATACTTGCAATCAAAAGATGCATAGATATAAACCTGGAAATATACTATCAAGGGTGTGACATTGTGATCCATTCTTATAGTCAAGCTGCTATCAAAGCACTGAACTCCTATATCATCGACTCAAAGCATATATGGGAGTGCCGGGGAAAACTCAATAAAGTAGGCGAGAACAACAAGGTCTCTTTAGTCTAGGTTCCTGGTCACTCAGGAATCAAGGGAAACGAAGAGGCCAATACACTTGCCAGAAGAAAGGGAGCACAAACGTCACTTTCTTGCTGAGGACCTCTCTGTGGCATAGGCAAATGCACTTTTAAGAAAGAGTTTTTGGAGAAGGAAGTGCCTGAAAGAGAAGCACTCTGGAGAAATCCTTCGGAACTTCAAAAGAGCAAAATCCAAGAAGTGTTTGGATCTCAATAAGAATTAGTTACGCCTCCTCACTGCCTTCCCACAGGACATTGTCGCCTTAGAAAGCATATGAATGAGAATGGGCTTAACAGAAACTGGCGAGTGCAGATTCTGTGGGGAAGAGAAGGAAACTCCTGTTCACCTGGTTACAGAATGCCTCGCCATTGCAAACCAGCGCAAAGAATGTCTCGGACAAGAGAATTACAGAAGAAACGAGGATTTAACCTCCTTGAAGCCCTCTCAGATACTGAAGTTCATTGGAGCTCTGGAGCTGGAGGGCGAGCTGTACGTAGCGCATTTGCGAAAATAGCTCTGATGGGGGGGCAGAATAGACCTTGAGGTCGCAGGGGAAATGTACCCCCCTTACCTAACTATAACTATACTGGTCGTCGCAGAACCATATACGAACATGTCCCTTGGCTTCATAAAAACTAAATCGATATTTTCTTGACCAAAGATCAACTTGGTCGCCAATCTTATTGTCAACCATGATGCTCCTCTTTGGGTAGGTTGGAGGTGGATACCAATGTTGAGTTGAAATCAAATAAGTTCTATATTTTTTGGATTGAGCCCGATGTTGTTGACGGTCTTGTAGCTTTTGGGGTGCAAACAAAATTGAAATAGAAAAAAAAACATTACTGAAGCTTTCGACACAGTCTGGCCCTACTTCTAACTCCATCAAACGGAAATGTTATTCTCGATGTAATACTGATTTTCCAGGTTCGCGCCTTCCAAGCGAAAATTTCAAACTTTATTTCTAAACCAAGAGATCTTGATGCCGGAGTCCCACAAGGTAGCGTTCTGGTCTGTCTTTTTTACGTGATATATACAACCGCTCTCCTCTAGTCATATACAAACACGCCAAAAGGTAACTCGATACCTTGAAGATCTTGTAGGCAATCTGGAAGTATGGTGTAGTAAGTGACTTATCCAAATGAAAAGAGGGTAGCTCTTTTTCAAAACAAAAATAATTCCAACCATAAGGACACGTTCGAAAGTTTGAACGTACAAAATCTCTGGGAATCCCAAGAACTTTTGGATCATCCTGAATGTACCAGCATCTCCAAGTACATCTGGGCGATCTAAGATAACAAGGCCTAAAGGTTCTGGAAAACTCAACACATGAAGACATAGTCCTCCTTGACTCCTTGGCTCGCAGAGTTCGAGAGGACGTGTTATCCGACTATGAAGTTTGAATATTTTGGGAGAAAACTATCCCCTTTGTATGAAGCATTTTCTGAGCATTCAAATCTAAAGGTGAGGACCCACACTGATATTAATCTGCCTAGTTCGAGCCAGAGCTGTGCCGAGCACTGAATATTAGTGCTTCGAGCACTAAGCACTCGGAAAAAAGGGCTCCCGAGTCGCGAGCACTAAGCACCAATTTCCACAAAAGGCTCGCGATTACTAAGCACTCCCAAGAAAAATCCACCAAAAAAAAACAGTTATTTTAATCTGAAAAGATCTGTCTCACCCATTATCGAAAAACTACTTTTTCCACAATAACAGTGATGAACTTTCGTCACCTCCACTCAACAGTTGAACAAGAACGACTGTTTTTCCCCGTCACATTAGTAATGTATATTCTTCTGCACTCTTCAAACGTTTCACGCGCAAGCTGCTTATGCTGATTAGAGAAACTTCTGTACCAGTTCGATACCTGAACATCGTTCAGGGGACTGAACCAGGAACTCCGTTTTGATATTTTAATTATTACATCCGAGGTTATTGCATTCAATCCGTAATTATTGTTTGGTGCAGTCCTGCTGGAAGCTTACCATTATCGAGATGAATAAACAATGTGTGCTTTGTTTTCATTAAAATCGCGGTGTATAGCACTTCGAGAACTGTTAAACAATTGTTTCCATGAACATAGATGTGTTAAAATTTTGAATGATCGACGGAGAAATTAATCATACTGAGCCTTCGTGAAAAAGTGTTGCAAAATTATAAAAAGCACTGCCGTGAAGTTGGGAGCTTTTGAGCGCTCGTTCATGCACCTTGTAGGAAGATTCACATTTTTCAGTTTTAGAAACCAATCGAAGCAATGTTTGACACCTGTCAAAAAAAATTTTAAACTAAGGCAAAACTTCAGACTTCACGTCAGAATTTTCTACGGTATCTATGGTCTTGGAGGTGCGATCTGGACAAAATTTCGCATGTAGTTTGAGTACATTATTCTTCATCTATCTACAGAGTTTAATTCCAATCCTACAGTAGTTCCGAAATCATCAGGGGAAAAATGTCCACACGAGATCCACACCTATCCCTAGGACTTTCCGTTAAAATTTATAATTTTCTATGGTTTCTATGGTTCTGGTCATGCGATCTGGACAAATTCGTCATCAGTGAGTAGAACATTGTCGATTGAGACCATTTTCGGCTCAAAACTCTAAAAATTCAAAGATCGTGAAGAAATGATATAGCCCTCGTGTAAGGTTATGTGTTATGTTTTAGTGAGACTTTTTCGAAAATAGCTTTATTCCGCCGTCATAAATGAAGGGTGAAGGGAAAAAACAAGGAATGTCACTTTAGTTCCGTTCTGAGATAATTGGATTTTTAACATTTCCAGCTGAATATGTCAAAACCAAGGCATTAGTCGAACAATGTTCATTTTTAATTACGAAGGTAAATGTTCATTCAATTGAATACATGAACACATTTTGTCAATATCAATAGAGAAGAGATAAAAAACTCAAAAAACTAAACAAAATATTTAAATTTACAGAGAAAAACAGGAAATGTCCAAACTTTTTTCGTAGGATATTCACCAAAATCATTTCAATCATTGATTAGATGCCTTAGATCAAGAATATGTTATTAATTTTTTTTCTGAAGCTTTTACTTTTCGAAACATATCTTTTTCAGACGCAAAAGTTCAAAATTTTGGTGAACTTTGAATGATTGTATCTACTAAAATAATCCTGGTGGGCTGATGACGCCTTTTTTGAGCGCTCGTACTACTCACACGAGGGTTATATCATTTCGTCACGATGTCTGTATTTTTCGAATTTTGAGTCGAGAATGGTCTCAATCGACAAGGTTCGACTCACTGATGACGAATCCGTCGAAAAATTAGAGTCTGTCCGTCCGTTGAAATTTAAATTGGAATAAAATTTTGCACATAGATGAAGAATAATGTATTCAAACTACATACGTGGAGAATTCTGTCCAGATCGCATTACCAAGATCATGGATACCAAAAAAAATTCTAGCGAATTATTGAAAAACAATCGCCTAAAGCACTGACGTGAAGTCTGGAGTTTCGCGTTTGTTTAAAAATTTTTGGAATTTTTTTTCAAAACTTGAAAATGCGAATCTACCTACAAGGTGGATAAACGAGCGCACAAAAGCACCTGATCCCACGGCAGTGCTTTCCAAATTTTTTTTCATAATTCTCTGATCCTTCACTAATGCAAAAATGTAAATTTGAACGAAGTACATAAAACAGTGAGGAAATAAGAACTTTTTTCGCGGGAGCCTATTTTTCGGGTTTTTCATATGCCCAGTATTCGGATAGTATAGTAAAAAAAAAACTAATAACATATTCCTAATCTACGCCTTCGAATTAGTCAATAACGTAAGTTTGGTGAAGATCGAATGAAAAAGAATTTTCGCGAACATCGCTGTTATTCGTATCCTGAAATCTTTCGAATATCATTCCAAATCCGAATTTTTCTTTTCGTAAGATATTTACTAAAATCATTTCAATTATTAATTCGACGCCATATACCAAGAATATGTGATTATTATTTTCGTGAAGCTTTTACTTTTCGTAACATATCACGAAGAGACGAAAAATTTTGGTCAACTTTGAATGAATGTTACAAATGGACCCTCCTTCTTCTTTTCCAACACGCAAGGACACTTTTAGTTTTTATCCTTTGTGTTGTTTTTGTATATCAGCATAGTTATCGGTTCTAGTTATTATTTTTCATTCTACCGATAAAGAGGGACACGTCTTGAACCTTGCAGATAACGTCATAATCACGTTTTTTCTAAATTGTGACATTGCTCGTTTTTTCCCTTGACCCTTCAAATGCATCTGAAGCTAAAAAACCCCAAAACGGACAAGTTCCTATTCTAGAATTGTTTTTTCTTTCGCATTAATCCAGAGAAAGGGGTAAAATGAAAATGATATATTGAAATAGGAGAAGGTGTAGAATATAGTCACCCCTTAGAATTCGATAAAATTTCTACAGGAGCTGAAATATGCTATGAACTGAGAGAAAACATAAAACTAGGCCGCGGTGTTCGGATTTTTTCGTCAAAAAGTGTATGACTTTACTGATTTCAGACACATCTTTTGAATCTATTTGAATGCACTGTTTTCCATCGATTTCACCTTTACAGCACAAAAAAATTAATTCAAAATCTGAAAAAGACTCCAAATGCTTGAAATTCAGTCACGTCTACACGAAAACTCTCGAACGTAAGGACCTAGAATATTTAGTGTGGGTTCAGTTCCCGAATGCCGCGGTTCAGTTCGTTAATGGGCAGAATTCCACCATGAGTTTCGTATTTATGGCCGTTCGAAATTTTGTTGTCCTGATTACTGCGGAACTACAAATTCGATCGAGATGAAATTTTGCACTCAAATGGAGAATCACGTGTTCAAGCTACAATAATTTTGTCCAGATCGCATGACTAGAACCATAGAAACCATAGAAAATTATAACGTTCGAAAGGAAAGGCCTAGGGACTTGAAATTTTCAGGATAGGTATGGATCTCGAATGACGCAGTCACGTTCATCAATCAGCAAAATTAGACTAGGGGTTCCGTAAATATGGTCGTTCGAAACTTAGTTTTCTTGATGATTTCAGAACTACGGGTTCGATCGTGAAAAAATGTTGTATTTTAATGGACAAGTCTTATTTTGTCCAGATCGCATGACCAGAACCATAAAAACCATAGAAAATTATTACTTTCGAACGGAAAGGCCTAGGGACTTGAAATTTTCAGGGTAGGTTTGGATCTCGGATTTCGCGGTCTCGTTCATCAATGAGCAAAATTAGACAAGGGGTTCCGTAAATATGGCCATTCAAAATATTTTTTTCTCGATAATTTCGAAACTACTGACTGGATTGGACTGAAATTTTGCACATGATGAATAACGTGCGAAATTTTTTCCAGATCGCATTACCAAGACTATAGAAAATTCGCTAGAATTTTCTACGAAAAAAAAAAGTATGGAGGTTCGCCTTAGTTTGAAATTTTATTGACAGCTATCAAAAAGTTTTCAATCAGTTTCTAAAACTGGAATCCGCTAAGCCCATATCATTCAACATCATTGAAAATAATAAACCAAAATCCGAACTTTCAACTCACCAGTGAGGGCAGAGAGATGCTTCTTATTTGGTTGCTTATGACTTTGTTCCTGAAATAGGTCCTTCACTCTGTTGTAGATAACTTCTTGTGGGTTATGAAGGTAGAAGGATTCACCATTGATACTACCGCTGGAACAACTTTCAGATATACTCGACGCACTGAAATTAAAAATGATCATTTTGACTATATGAATCAATAATTTTGCGTTTTTATGTTTGTTCTTGTTGAGAAGAAAACGATTATAGACAATTCCACCCGCAATGAGCATTCGAATCTGGTACATAACTCCGGAAGTTACAATTGTGAGCTATAATGCAATAGAACATTTTCGAGATTGCCAATTGTCTAATTTAATCAAAAATTTCTTTTCTTGAACTTTATACAAACAAAGGAAATAATTGGTAATAACTGTAAATCTATCAATTGAAGCGTACATAAATTGTGAAGAAACTCCATAAGTTACAGTTCTAAAAATATTATGTAACTGAGACATGAAAAATGAACAAATTGAAGACTATTAACAGTGTTGACACGTGAATCTTTTGTAATATTAATAGCAAGATATGAAGGTATTTATTGGTGTTAAAACATCAGATATTTATTAAACAATACTAATGCGAGATAGGAATTAGAACACGGAACCATTTTTTCAACAGTTAAATGATTTAATAGACGCGCTTCTTTCATCAGATGAAAACATTATAAAAAGGTCAAGTACTTCTCAATCGTTAACATTCATCACAAAAATATCTAATGTCTCAAGAAACTCACCTTTGGCGATGACTGTTCATCGGGTTGATATAGAGGCCGTCTTGCGGAGCGTGGGGAGACTCCACAAGCCTATTTTCTGCCGGTGGATGCAGATAGAACGGTTCGGATTTGGAGCTGTTGGAGCTACATTCGTTAGCGTTCGAATAATCGTTCTCATCTGTTCTAGGGTTGCTATCGCGGTTCTCGGTTCCGTTCAACCCGTTCGGAGACTTGCAACAGGAACAATCTCCGTTCGTCATGGTAACGGTCTGGTGTACCTAGAATTGAAGAGATATTCAGATACTTTGGATCAACATTTTGCCGAAGAAAAGTGAGTTTTATCTCGTCATCTGATGAAGACGTGGTGTGGCGAAACACGTGTAGTGTTTTTTTTTTAGTTTTATCTCGTTATCTGATGAAGCCATGGTATGGCGAAACAGGTGTAGTGGTTTTGTTAAACTCTCAATTAGTGAAAATCGTAGACTAAGTTAATTAGTTTAGACTAAGTTGACATGGATTTTCATCAAGTATCGGCCGAATCAATCAAACTTTCAAGAAGTATACATTTTATTTTATTTGTGTTCCACTGTCAGGATAATAGCGTCGTCTCTATATCACTCAAAGTTAGTGCAGTATATTTTGTTGAATAATATCAACAAAGAGATGGCGTTAACCTTTCTCTTCATTTCAAACTGTTTATCTTTGTTTGAATCTAACATAATGTTATCCCCAATTATTCAATAAATATTGCACACAATAAATGTTGAAGTTGTAAACTTTCATTCTGGTTACGCTGTAGTTGATCATTCACTATAATCATCATCGTTATATGCCACTCTTGGCATCTCTAATTAAGTAACAACTAATTTGATTATGAAGATAGGAATAAGGTGAAAAATAACGCATTTAATTGAACGAAACACACTTCTTGTTATGCGGCATCAAACACCACTTTCTCCATGCACTTTTTGATAGGTATTCGCAAAATTATCACTTTACGTAATCTTCATTTGTTTACTGCTTTGATGGAATTTATCATCATCTTGTTTATGGCAATTTCCTATTGAATAATAGGAAGGACTAGGAACAAGTTTTCACAGTCGCTGCGCAAAAGTTCACTTACAGGAAAAACTATGAACAAGTTTTCACAGTAATTGGAAAGAAATGTTCCATAAAAAATTACGAAAAGCACTGCCGTGAAGTCAGGAGCTTTTGAGCGCTCGTACATCCACCTTGTAGGTAGATTCGCATTTTCCACTTTTAGAAATCAATTGAAGAGATTTTCGACAGCTGTCAAGAAAATTCTCAAACTTAGGCGAAACTCCAGACTTCATGTCAGTGCTTTAGGTGACCAATTTTTTTCAATAATTCGCTAGAACTTTCTACGGTATCTATGGTCTTGGTGATGCGATTTGGACAAAATTTCGCACGTAGTTTGAATACATTATTTTTCAGCTAGGTGTGAAATTTCATTCCAATCCAACCAGTAGTTTCGAAATTATTAGGAACAAAATATTTTGAACGGCCATATTTACGGAACCCCTGTTCTAAATTGGCTCATTGATGAACGTGGCCGCGAAATTCGCGATAAAAACCTACCCTGAAAATTTCAAGTTTCTAGGCCTTTTCCTTCGGAAGTTATAATTTTCTATGGTTTCTATGGTTCTGGTCATGCGATCTGGACAAAATGTTGCTTTAATATATCATTCTCGATTAAAATACAAAATTTTATCTCGATCGATTCCGTAGTTTCGAAATTATCGAGAAAACAAAATTTCAAACGACCGTATTCACGGAACCCCTAGTCTAATTTTGCTCATTGATGAACATGCCCGCGAAATTCGCGATCCGAACCTACCCTAGAAATTTCAAGTCCCTATGCCTTTCCGTTCGAAAGTTATGATTTTCTATGATTTCTATGGTTCTGGTCATGCGATCTGGAGAAATGTGGCTTGAATATATCATTCTCCATTAGTATACAAAATTTCGTCACGATCGAATCTGTAGTTTTGAAATTATCAAGAAAACTAAATTTCAAACGACCATATTTACGGAACCCTTAGTATAATTCTGCTCATCGATAAACGTGATCACGACATTCGAGATCCACACTTATCCTGAAAATTTCGAGTCCCTAGGCGTTTCCGTTCAAAAGTTACAATTTGCTATGGTTTCTATGGTTCTGGTCATGCGATCTGGACAAAATTCCGCATGTAGCTTGAACACCTCATTCACTATTTGTGTGCAAAATTTCATCTCGATGAAATCTGTAGTTTCCAAGTAATTAGGAGAACAAAACTTTGAACGGCCTTATTTACGGAACCCCTAGTGGGATTTGGCCCATTAACGAACTCAAACGAGGCATTTTGGATCTGAACCTACACTTAAAATTTCAAGTTTCTAGGACATTCCGTTCGAGAGTTATCGGGTCGGCCGGACGGACAGACTCGAATTTTCTGACGGATTCGTCATCAGTGAGTCGAACATAGTCGATTGAGACCATTTTCGGCTCAAAATTCGAAAAATACAGACATCGTGACGAAATAATATAGCTCCGTGTAAGTAGTACGAGCGCTCAAAAATAATAAGTTTAAGCCTACGAAGGATTGACAAACGCACCCTGGTACGTCTCCAACCTCACCATCCACAATGATATGAACATACCATACATCACAGAGGAAATTGAAAAATGTTCGAGAAGATACCACCAAAAATTAGAAGGACACACAAACCAACTCATTGACCAACTAGCGGAAAATCCACTAGAAATCCGAAGATTAAAGCGAACCTGGCCAAACGACTTGACTTAAACTTGTATAGAATGAAGCATTAAAATGTTTAATGTCTTATCATCGCCACAACCAACATAATATTTACTTAATACTTATGTAAAGTAGATTGTAAATTTCAATAAAGAGAAAAAAAAAGCCTACGAAGGGCATCGCATAAAGGGAAAACCAAGACATTGCAAACTTAATAAACACATAAGCAACATGGGCATAATAGAAAAAAAGCTCTGTAGCTTGCACCAGGCAGAAGAAAAAACCTCTCACACCATTACATGTCACTGTATTTCATGAGAGATTTTCACGAAAAATCTTAGAATGCTCCTTGAAAGAGCCTTTGTCAGTGTTGCTGAGAATGAATCTAATGCAAATCATGTGAAGGCTACCACAATAGACCTGTGAAGGGCGTGTAGTTTTTGCAGTCTATGTAGACAAGCCTCACATATGTTGATAATAATTTTGATGAACTACAAATTCACACTTGCAGAATATGCTAGAGAGATTTCGCATGCCAATGGAGTTATTCCTCAAACCTTTATTTGAAACTGGTTATCACTTTCTCATCTCATCTACTCACCCTCTTCACTGCTCCACTCTTCTTGGTGCAAGAACATCCATGCTTAGAATGTCGTTCACTATCCTTGTAATCCATGTTAGTGCCATGTTGGACCAGTACGTTCAAACACTGAAACGACATTGTGGGTTAACTATACTAAGGAACAGACTAAAGTCAGAAATAAGAGCTAGACAGTAAAGTGGTTTGTAAAACATCATCAACTCAATCAATATAGGGGCAGGAATCGAAAAAGAAAGAAGGACCTAGGATGTCCAAAACCTACCTCAACTTGCTGATTTTCTGCAGCATCATTGATGGGACTCTTCCCATATTTATCTAAAGAAAGTCGGGCGCCATGTTTAAGCAACCATCTCACGGTGGTGAGGTGACCTCTGGAGGCAGCGAAATGCAGTGGCGTAGCACCATCACCATCACGCAGATTTGGGTCGACTCCTTGGTCTTGAATCTGAAAGAGATTTTCATAAATGGCAAATATCCTACATTGTAGAGAATGAACTCACCATCCATTTGACACAATTCAAGCAACCCATTTGACTGGCTGCATGAATGGGTGCCATTCCATCTTTGGCGCGGACGTAGAGAGAACCGCCAGCTTCAAGCACAAGGAATTTGAGAACCTCCAAATGACCCTCTTGAGCTGCCAAATACACTGGCGTCACATCATTGTCCATCTGGGTATTAGCACTGCAATAAAAGGAATGGAGTTATTTATTGATGTGGGATTCAATTGAGAATTATCGAACATCGACTGTGTTGTTTTGGCTGCAAGATCGCTAGTTGAAGAACGCACTATGTTCGAATTCTCGTTCGTTTCATGTGCCCTGTATCTAGAATGAGTTATTTTCATTGTTCAAGTTTTGTATTTTCCTCTAAGCAGATATCGGCTCGTTAGCTCAGTTGGTTAGAGCTCCAGGCTTTCTGAAAAACTGGCGGTCGTGGGTTCAAATCCCACACGAGCCCTTTCTTTTTATCGAATTTCAAAATAATAAGTGCTTAATTTTTGCATTCCTGATGATAGAGAAGAACTCTGAATTTTACATCTCAGGATCATAACAAATTCATCGATTCCCCCTGCTAAATTTCTGCAGCAGGAAGATATTGTAATTTATTATTTATATCAGCTGATTCGGCCCATAACCTGTTTGAATATAAAACAATAATACATTTCTATTCTGCATATATATCACACTAACCAGATCCCTAATTTCTCATAGAAAGTTTCGAATTTTGATTAATTTCCAATTTGCGAATAATTTTTGTTGAAGTGAATGTCTTGGCTGGCGTATATACATGAAAACTGCTTCAACAAAACCAATATAATTTCATTCAGGAAGATTCGAAACGAAAGGAAAATCCAGGAACTGGAGATACAACACGTAGAATTATATGCCAAACTTGCGATTTAAAAATGTTTATAGTTCACACGTTGCAGGGCGCGAAAGTTTTTTGTATAAAAAAAATTACGAAAAGCACTGCCGTGAAGTCAGGAGCTTTTGAGCGCTCGTACATCCACCTTGTAGGTAGATTCGCATTTTCCAGTTTTAGAAACCAATTGCAGAGATTTAAAGGATTTTCGACAGCTGTCAAAAAAATTCTCAAACTTAGGCAAAACTCCAGACTTCATGTCAGTGCTTCAGCTGATCAATTTCATTTCGATAATTCGCTAGAATTTTCTTCGGTATCTATGGTCTTGGTGATGGGATTTGAACAAAATTTCGCACGTAGTTTGAATACATTATTATTCAGCTAGGTGTGGAATTCCAATCCAACCAGTAGTTTCGAAATTATCAGGAACAAAATATTTCGAACGGCCATATTCACGGAACCCCTAGTCTAAATTTGCTCATTGATGAACGTGGCCGCGAAATTCGCGATACAAACCTACCCTGAAAATTTCAAGTTCCTAGGCCTTTTCCTTCGGAAGTTATAATTTTCTATGGTTTCTATGGTTCTGGTCATGCGATCTGGAGAAATGTAGCTTGAATATATCATCCTCCATTAGTATACAAAATTTCGTCACAATGGAATCTGTAGTTTTGAAATTATCAAGAAAACTAAATTTCAAACGACCGTATTTACGGAACCCTTAGTATAATTTTGCTCATACATGAACGTGATCACGACATTCGAGATCCACACCTATCCTGAAAATTTCAAGTCCCTAGGCGTTGCCGTTCAAAAGTTACAATTTTCTATGGTTTCTATGGTTCTGGTCATGCGATCTGGACAAAATTTCGCATGTAGCTTGAACACCTCATTCTCCATTTGAGTGCAAAATTTCATCTCGATAAAATCTGTAGTTTCCAAGTAATCAGGAGAACAAAACTTTGAACGGCCATATTTACGGAACCCCTAGTGGAATTTGGCCCATTAACGAACTTGACCGAGGCATTTGGGATTTGAACCTACACTGAAAATTTCAAGTCTCTAGGTTGTTCCGTTCGAATATATTGCTAGCATAATCGACTGCAGAATCATATCTGAATGCCAAACGCTCAAAAATGATCATTTCATTGGAATCTATATTTTGTTGTATCTCGCCTGAGATAGATAATATCGATTCTGCCGGAGCTGGGGCAGTTTTTTATTGAGAACCTCTAACTCTGTTTGACTCCACTCTTCTTTAGACTGATTGTCTCGATCATTACGAACTCATCTTGAGTCACGCGTCCACAGATGGCATTTTTATCAATCACAATAACTATCCTACAACACAACGATATATCAAACACAGTGATAAACTTTCAAGCAATTTCTAGAAACACGATAAACGTCATTTTTTGTCTAAGTGTCAAAATCCTCATGAAATACATATGAGTAATCTATGATTGTTCGCTTGGTCGGAGGAAAAAGAAAAGCCCCTTTCTTTTCCGAGCGGTTTTTTCGGAAATATCTCATTGTATAAACCTTGTCCTGATAATAATGAACAACACTAAAAAAGAATTATCGAATTTGGTGGGGTCGTTTGAACGTGATGCCCGAACATGGGTAAACCATAGATCATGTTTTATCAATAAAGATTTGAAATTTTTCAATTTTTGTGAGAAAATTTCCACATCCTGTATCTCGTTAACTGGCTACATTTGTATGAGGAAGTTTGGCTCAACGTTTTGAATTTCCTGTATATTACTCATTTCATTAACGAATAATTTTATGTTTCAAATTAATTCGCATTCATGAGCATCGAAACCGAGCAGTTCTTCTAATTATGTGTCCGAATTTGCTTCGTTTTCAAGGGAAAGGGTGTCAATGTTTTTATAAAAAAAAATTCGAGAAAAGCGCTCGAGGTCAGGAGCTTTCACGCGCTTGTTGACATTCATCGCCGGAGCGGTCACCCATCCAGCTACTGAACCCATTCAACGCTTCTTGACTTCAAGTCTTATCAAACTCACCCCCGGTTTTTTGACATCTGACTGTATCAGAACGTTGTTCAACTGACACTACATTCAACTTGACAGCGATGCCAAATCAATTAGGGTTTCCGAAATGTTGTTTAGGGAAAAATAAACTAATCTATGATAATTTTGATTTGACATAAGATGACACTGAAGCGAGACTATCGAACCAAAACTGATGAAATGAAGCACAGATTCTGTGAACCAAACAGGCCGTCAGAGTGACAAATAATGTCATTTTATAATGAATTCTATATGAAATTTCTACACTAGATCAGAAGACCTCCATTTCTGTTCTCACGTGGAACAGCTGTGAAGCTGAATTTTCATATAACTCATTCTATCGATGCCCCATATGTAGTTGTGAAAAATATTTTCGTTCAATTTCTCTAGTAATACGATCCTCTCCAAATTTCACTGTAAAGTTTCAATTCGATCGGATCGGCATAATTCGGAAAGCTATAGCTTAGAAATTAACTGGCGCATTCGAACCTCAAACGTGCACTGAAAATACCAAAACTGTAGGCCTTCGAAAGTAACCGTTTTTACGGTCGGCCGACCGCGAATTCTCCACCAATCTTTGGTTTCTGAAACTGGAAAATGCGAATCTACTCACAAGGTGGATGAACGAGCGCTCAAAAGCTTCTGACTTCACGGCAGTGCTTTTTATAGTTTTTAAATCTCCACACATTATGTTTCCCTGGAAAACGATCCTGAACGTTAATATATTTCAGTGGAATTTTGCCCATTAGCGAACTCAACCGCGGCATTTGGAAACTGAACCCACAATGAAAATTTCAAGTCTCTAGGTTGTTCTGTTCGAGAGTTCTCGTGCTTATGGACGGACGGAGGGACGGACAGACAGACTCGAATTTTTCGACGGATTCTTCATTAGTGAGTCGAATCTTGTCAATTTAGACCATTTACGGCTCAAAATTCTAAAAATACAGACATCGTGACGAAATGATATAGCCCTCGTGTAAGTAGAACGAGCGCTCAAAAAAGAAATAATTCTGTGATTCTTTATTGGGGTCATCATTCGATATGGTCTATTTATCAGTAGATCTATCGATAGTATGCGCACATAATCAAGGATTTGAAGTAATAAAGAAATGTTTGAGAAAAAAAATTTTGTTGCATCACTTTCTACTTAATTAATTCAGATATTCCGAAAATAGTGAATCAATTATCAGCAGCCATTCGAGAACAATGTGATCCTTTTCTCAAATACCTAATAATTAGGCATGCTCTCGAATGAACCTCCGAAGAACGGCGATAATCAGACGCGCAGACACAGTGGTAGGATAATTAGAATGATTTTCGCGCCGGTTAAATCAACACCTACCGCAATAAAAAGCGGGCATTGAGTGAAAGTATCATCTTTATTAATTCAATTTAACAACGCCGATTGCTCGAATTATGTCTTCACTAATTTTAGTAGAAAGTATCCGAGATACACACACTGTTGTTCCCATTTTGGTTCACATCATCCAAGGTAACGCTTTCTTGAGCCGAGTCTCTCGGTTTATGAATTAAAGCTCATTTATGTCTCTGCTTTATTCACACTCTGAATTAGGATTGACTGACGGACCTGCTGACTGGTGATGTTGTTGTAAGGATTATTTCTCGCTTAATTTCCATGCCATCAAACAAGAAGAATAGTTTCTCCAACTGGAAACCTTACCTAACCTAACTCCACATCGAGATCTAATTATTCACAAGCGCCAGCGTATACAAATTTTTGAATCACCCGAATTTCCGTATTGCGGATGGTGACTATATCTAAACTATTTACGCCTTACGCCTACCATCATACGAGAGGATCAGGACAGGAGGCAAATCGCCGGTATATTATTACATTTCTGAAGTCTTTGTTACTGTATGAATCCAATGATACCTTATAGTTGATATTTCATCCATGAACTACTTCGAATTATTCCAAATATGTTGTGAAAATAACGCTAAACATTTTCGATTAAAATAGTATTGTGATTCGAAATAGTCGAAAAAAAAAGTATAAGAAAACTAAATTTTTTTCACATTTTTGTCTTTCGAAACTACCATCGACCGGTTATTCACCAATACTGACAATATTTCATTCATATTTTTCTGAGGATTTCGAATTGTCGATTTAGAATTCAGTAAAAAGCACATTACTATTCAAAACTGTTATGAATTCATATCGAAATATTGTCAATTGCTTCCTTTCGCTCATGACGTGCGAATAATATTATAGAACATAATAAATATGCAATCATTTATCATTGTTTTAATATCAATTAATTTCCCTCTGACAGGTAAATCTAGATTTACACATTACAAATCATTCTTCAGATCATTCCAATGCTTGCGATGTGGTTTTTGAGTTCGATATCGAGTAATTGTACACTATTGAGAAATAGACATTTATGTAGCTAATAAGTTATTTCCTGTTACATTTTACAAGCACACCAGAAGCTTCTGTTTTCTCCAATCTTCCACGTGAATAAACATTCGAGGTCTCAATGCGCCGGTTGAGTTCGTGAAAAGGCAAAATCCGCCGAAGGATTTCATAGATAAAACCATCTGAATTTTGTTTTCTCAATTTGAAAAATACTGATTTGATCCAATTGAAATTGTAGTTAGTTCATATGAAATTTTGTGAGGATCGTACCACTATAAAAAATAATAATAATAATAAGGTCTTTGTATCTAACAGAAATCCCAAGGGGAAGTCCACCCAGAGGTGATCTACCACTCAACCGTTTTCGAGGGAAAGAAACGGGCTTTCCGACGGTGCCCGAAAAGTTCCCCATATCGAATTCCAAACGTACGAAAATAACGTTCGGAAAAGATCGAAAACGACGAAATCGCAAAAAGTTACCTTTCTCCTTTTCTATAGGCTTTCGATCCGCGGCGTCTCGGAGATCGAAAGCGGTCGAATTTTTATCCCAAAGGACGCAAGGTCTCCCTAAATTAAATCCAGCCCGATCTCACCGCCGGTTTACGCAAGAACCCGATTTGTAAAAGTCCGACTTTTGACACCTCGCGAAAGTCCGAAAAAATTACGTCGATCATAGATCTTCCGTGACGTTTCTTATTTCCAAAAACTTCCGTACCTATATGAGAAACTATCTGCCATATCCAGATAAAATTTTTGTTCAAAGTGTCAAGTGAGAAGAACACTAGGTTTTTGTGATCTGCTCATAAGGAATTTGATATATTTTGTGATTCCATCCCTTGAAGAATCGAAACAGAAGGCCGGTTTGGTTCAGAGAATCTATGGTTCGTTTCGTAATATTTGGTTCGATAGTCTCGCTATAGAGTCAGCCAAATTGTCAAGTTGTCAGTTAAACGACGGTTTTCTGAGCTGTTCAGTAACCGTGGGTGAGTTTTAAAGGCTTAAAGCCCAGCAGCGTTGTGTGGCACGGAATCTGGATTTTTAAACAAAAAACACTTATTATTCAAAATCCTTTTCAACTAAATTTTTATAGACTATGTCAAAAACTATGAACATTGTAGTAAAGCAAAAATTTGTATTGCAGGAATAACTGCAATATAATATAATACTGAAATTGATTATACTCATTTTAAAAATGTGTATGGAAAAATATCTAAATAAATTCATCTTGACTCTTGAGTACTTGGATGGTTGACCGCTCTGGCGATGAATTTAAACAAGCGCGCAAAAGCTCCTTACTTTTCGATGTTTTCAGAAAAAACCTCAGTTGCGTAAATGAAAGGACATTTGTGACAGATGTTCGAATCTTACATCATTTATTTTTCCATTAATGTTTGGCTACTTCCAGAGTTTGTCAGGTACTATCATTATTTCCCTAATAATATCCACATTTTAATTGAATGATTCAAATATCCTGTTTCAGCAGTATCTTATCTCTTTATGGACCATTAATCTGAGTTTGCGATCTCCTGCACTCTTTTGGAGTGATTTCTTTTGTGTAGGACAACCTGAATAATTATAGAAATCCTCGTAAACGAAATTTTATGGGCCTTCACTTGAGAATATAGTCACTATCAGACCTTTTAACCGACTTCTTCATTCAGTTTAGTTATAGTCTAGTAATGATCATAATTGGAATCACTTGAATATATTATTTTTCAGATAGCAATTAGCGGGAGTCTATAAAACTAAATAAACGGCTAATTGAACGAAAAGACTGCTCCTAATTATACGGATATGTACAAGATTGAAGTTATTTCAGTAACATAATACCTTCTAGCGGTACTGTTTCGGCCTTGTGCTTTGACAACTAAACGGGGATTTCAATACGCTTGTCTCCTAAAAAATGTCAACATACCTGCTGCATATACGAGAGCAAGGTGAAAAGATCGAACTGGTAGAGCATGTATTACTGCAATATTTTTCATAGGAAGAAATATAAGAGTCTTGGGTATGTAACAGACGTAGAAGAAATGAGAACACTCAGTAACAAATTCATTTCAATAATTTTCAGTAAAATGAGATAAGTAAACGATAAGAAACATAAGTGTTGATCCAAGAATTCAACCACGCGTTTGGGCACCGTACCCATAATCTCCCAGGAGCGGTCAATAGGTAGCAGATCAGGAAATTTTGGTGGCAAGGATAAGAAATCGGTTTGGTGTTGCTCAAAGTGGCTCTGGCTACAGGTTATCCTTTTGAAACAGTGGACGTAAGGTAGAGCATACGCTACCAAGGGCGAAGTCATGGAGAATAAACGTATTCAAACTGTTCCAACTTTTTATCGAATTGGATACTCCAAATTCCAAGTGAAGATTCCGTATTTAAAAGGTCTGGAACACCTCACCACCTGAAGACATGTACTACTATGTTATTCCCTATATGCCTCGAGTGTTATAATAATAGTGTTAGATCAACAAATTATCGAAGTGATATTGGCATATTGTTCTTGCTTCGAACAATCTGATTCTGCTGAAGAGGAAACGTAAAGAAATCTTGAGCAATGAATATGGATTTCTAATTAAAATACATTCAACTTCTTATATTCCTGGTGGAATAATTTCGAATTCAAATCAAATGCGAAGATCTAGTTCGGTTCAAAATCAGACCGACTGGAATAGAAATCGCTAGGCTAATACTTCCACATTCATCGAACCTGTAAAGGCAATCTTTCCAAAGACCACCAGTTATTCGACATAACATTGTGTCCATCAGCAGAGACAAAGTATATCGCGACATATGCCAGATGTAACACTTCGCATTAATTATGGTCTTCCATTTCGGAAAAGTGCTTTTTTTCGTTCATTATCATCAATAATGAATCCCGGAATCTTCAAGAGAAAAAACAAAGACTTGAAACGTGTTCGTAATGAGAAAGTTGATACAAGTTGAAACGTGACTAAATGCTAATTTCGACACATTTCATTCCAATCCTTCACGATCGAGAATCCTATCCATTGATTTTAAAGGCAAAAACTCGAGGATTAAAATTTGAAAAAAAATCATTACTGGAAAACTGTCGAATCCTGTGTTGCTATAACTCAATCAAATATTTTCACCTCAAAACTCCTCTAATATTTGAAGAGTTATGAAATTTTAAATCCGATTTGACTACTGAAATATGTACAATGTTCAGTTATTCATTATCAAATTCGAACTGTTGGTGAATAGACAAAAAACGAGGGGGGGGGGTAATAACTTCTTCTGTGGAATTCGTAAGAATGTTCACTAAGGATAATAGGAAAGTTTTGTAATAATTTAAAGTAGCAGACCCTGCCCTGCGTTGCTGTGGCTAAGATATAAGTTGGATTATTCTTATTATCAACTCTAACCCAACCTTAACCTAACCCAACTTTAACATAACCCAACCTTAACCTAGGGTGGTGTATGTATGTTATGTTGAACATAAAAAAGAATTAAAAAGAAGAATTTTCATATTCGTAGGTAGGTTATGATTAATGTGTAAGATGTTCGCTATAGAAAAAAAATACCTCAAAAGTTGGATTGAAACCTTGATCCTCAAATATGTTTGAACCGAATGATGTCATTTGGAATACACTATTGTAATGCTGAATATTCTGCAAGAAATGTTTAGATAGAGGTTCTTGTCTTGAATTCAAAGGTTCAGGTGGCTTTTCAGTTGTGGCAATTTGATTTTTCCATTCAAAAAACACAATCCTGGGGGTTCGTTTCGATATCTCAGAGCATTGCAGTATTGACAAATAGTGCTCATATTTCCAAAATACCCCAATATATTGCTAGCATGATCGACTGTAGGATCATATCTTAACGCCAAACGCTCAAAGTTGATTATTTCATTGGAATCTATATCTTGTTGTATCTCGCCTGAAATCAATAATATTGATTCTTCCGGAGTTGGGGCAAATCTTGATTGAGAACCTCTCATTCTGTTTGCCTCTGCTAGCTGTCTACGCTCTCCTTCAGGCTCATTGTCTCGATCATTACGAACTCGTCTTGAGTCACGCGTCCCCCGACCAATATTTGGACACCTCACTGATGGCATTTTTATCAATCAAAATAACTATCCCACAATACAACAAAATATATCAAACACAGTGATAAACTTCCAAGCAATTTCTAGAAACACGATAAACTTCACTTTTTGTCTAAGTGTCAAAATCTTCATAAAATATAAGTGATCTATGATTGTTCGCTTGGTCGGAGGAAAAAGGAAACTCTTTTCCGTATGGTTTTTTTGTAAATATTTCGTTGTATAAACCTTGTCCTGATAATACTGAACACAACTAAAAAAGAATGATCGAATTTGGTGCAGTCGTTTGAACGTGATGCCCGCACATAGGTAAACCATAGATCCTCTTTTATTAATAAAGATTCAGAACACTTGAGTTTCAGAAAACAAATGCAACAAAACCAAAAAAGCAATGACCCGGTATCTGAAAAACAGACTTAACATTCAACTTGACAGCGTGTCAATCAATTTGGGTTTCCGAAATGTTGTATACTGAAGATTTAACTGATCTATGATCATTTCAATTTGACTTGAGACAATCGAAAAAAATGTCATGAAACGAACCACAGATTCTATGATTCAAACTGACCGTCAGTATGACTAATAATGTCCTTTTATGAAATCAACCCTTCAAGAGATGGAATTATGGAATATATAAAATTTTTCAACACTAGATCAGAAAAACTCAATTTTCTTACAAGTGGAAGCGGAATTCTCATACATATAAGTCATTTTATCGAGGCCCCTGTTTTGACAAAAAAATTCATCAGGATATGGTAAATAGATACCGAAAGTTTCACAAAGAATTTTTTTTATTCTTCAAGTTGTACGATCTCCACGAAATTCCACATGAACCTTCGTGTCGTTGTTCTACAACTAACTACCAAGTCTCAATTCGATCAGGATTGTATTTTTCGAATTATCAAGAAAAAAAAATTTGAAAAGCACTGCCGTGAAGTGAGGAGCTTTTGAGCGCTCGTTCATTCACCTTGTAGGTAGATTGGCATTTTCGAGTTTTGAAACTGAAATGTTTTGACAGCCATCAAAGAAAATTTCAAACTAAGGCGAAACTCCAGACTTCACGTCAGTGTTTTAGGTGACCAATTTTTTTTCAATAATTCGCTAGAATTTTCTACGGTATCTATGGTCTTGGTGATGAAATCTGGACAAAATTCGCAAGTGAATTGAATACGTTATTCTTCATCTATGTGAAGAGTTTCATTCCAATCCAATCAGTAGTTTCGAAGTCATCAGAAAAAAAAATTTTAAACGGCCATATTTACGGAACCCCTGTTCTAATTTTGCTCATTGATGAACGTGACTGCGATATTCGAGATCCATACCTATCCTAAGAATTTCAAGTCCCTAGGCCTTTCCATTCGGAAGTTATAATTTTTTATGGTTCTTGTGGTGCGATCTGGACAAAATATAGCTTGAATATAACATTCTCCATTAAAAAACAAAATTTTGTCACGATCCCTCACATTTTATTTTATTTATAAACTATAAGCGGGAAGTGGGCATAAATATCCCTTAAACGTCGACAATTGAAAGAATAATCGAATCGACCAAATGAAATATTCGGTCCATTGTTGACCGTGAGCAATGAATTACTCTCATTCGAATCTTGTTTTGTCGGTTAATCGGATCATGATTTGAGTTGAAATGGATTCCATGAAATTGTGGAAAAACTAAACCACATTCTGTAATTCAAAATTAGATCAAATTGTTCGAAAAAATAGACGTAACACACAAAGTACCTAATCAGAAAATTGTCTGTTGAAAAAAAGTAAAATAGGTTCCAATTTCAGTATCAAAAGAACAAAATTTGAACTTCTTCTGATGAATGAGAGGAAATTTTGGGGAGACGGTTGATATTCGAGACACACCATACTTCACGCGTGGTTGCTGAAGAACTTCATCATTCCTTCAATGCAGGTGCTACCTGATAGTAAGTAGGCTTCAATTATCACATAAGTACCTCAACATCCTAGATCCCGAATTCCTGTGCTTCTTCCTCGAAGTAGAACTAGACCTAAAGAACAAATTCGCCATCTTAAACATACACTAAGCACTACGAAAACAAAGAGCCAAAAGTAACGTCACATAACAGTAATGGATGTAGATCGAGTTATCACTGATGAGTTATTTAATCGCGCTCACATGTTCTTCGCGTTCCTCGATCTCTTCTCGTGCAACCCAATGGTTCAGACAGTTACTACGGTACTGTCTGTCAGTAAGGTCTCGCTGGAGCTTCGTAGAAAGTACCCATAAGTGGGAGACCTGAGTATGACACTTTCGGAGTACTTTTTCTTCGAGCGATTTCGACAATGAAAAAAAAAACGGAGACTTCCTGAACACGGGAGTACCGCTGATGCGAATCAGATTGGGCGAGGATTTTTCGAGTTTTCCTTTCGATTTCACTTCCTCGGAGTGACGGACGGAATGGGAATGATCATCATTCGAAATGGAGAATTAGATAAGAACTAGGCCTCGAGCATTCGACTATGATGAAGATTTGATTCAGCAATTATCATACTCCACTTTGGTTGTACGGTGGTACCTTCATCTACTTGAAACAGGCTTTCGACAAAGTTTATCATCTAGTATTTTCATAAATAAAACAGGTCATTTCGGCCTATTATCTGCAACTAGAATGGAGTAATTTTCAAAATAAAAAATTTTAAAAGCACTGCCGTGAAGTCAGGAGCTTTTGAGCGCTCGTACATCCACCTTGTAGGTAGATTCGCATTCTCCAGTTTTAGAAATCAATTGAAGGAATTTTCGACAGCTGTCAAAAAAATTCTCAAACTTAGGTGTAAAATTTCATTCCAATCCAATCAGTAGTTTCGAAATTATCAGGAAAAACATATTTTGAACGGCCATATTCACGGAACCCCTAGTCTAATTTTGCTCATTGATGAACGATCCAAACCTAACCTGAAAATTTCAAGTTCCTAGGCCTTTCCCTCCGGAAGTTATAATTTTCTATGGTTTCTATAGTTCTGGTCATGCGATCTGGACAAAATAGTGCTTTAATATATTATTTTCGATTAAAATACAAAATTTTATTTCGATCGAATCCTTAGTTTCGAAATTATCGAGAAAACAAAATTTCAAACGACCGTATTCACGGAACCCCTAGTATAATTCTGCTCATTGATAAACGTGAACGCGACATTTCAAATCCACAACTATCCTGAAAATTTCAAGTCCCTAGGCCTTTTCGTTCGAAAGTTATTATTTCCTATGCTTTCTATGGTTCTGATCATGCGATCTGGCAAAAAATGTAGCTCGAATATATCATTTTCAGTTTAAATACAAAATTTCGTCACGACAAAATCCATAGTTTTGAAATTATCAAGAAAACTGAATTTCAAACGGCCATATTTACGGAACCCATATTATAATTCTGCTCATTGATGAACATGACCGCAACATTCGAGATCCAGACCTATCCTGAAAATTTCAAGTCCCTAGGCCTTTCCATCACAAAGTTATAATTTTCTATGGTTTCTATGGTTCTGGTCATGCGATCTGGACAAAATTCCGCATGTAGCTTGAACACGTAATTCTCCATCTGAGTGCAAAATTTCACTTCGATCGAATCAGTATTTTCGAAGTATTCAGAAAAACAAAATTTCGATCGGCCATATTTACTGAACCCCAAGGCGAATTTTGCCCAATAACGAACTCAACCGCGGCATTCGAGATTCAAACCTACCCTGAAAATTTCAAGTTCCTAGGACATTCCGTTCGAGAGTGTATACGGACAGACGGATGGCCGGACGGACGGACGGACAAACAGACTCGAATTTTACGACGGATTCGTCATCAGTGAGTCGAATTCTATCGATTGAGACCATTTTCGGCTCAAAATTCGAAAAATACAGACATCTTGACGAAATGATATAGCCCTCATGTAAGTAGTACGAGCGCTCAAAAATGAATGAGGGGAAATTTTCCTACAAAATAGGGAATATTACGAGGTAGTATTTTGGGCTTATAATTTAAGTTTAGTATACGTCAGTGGTGGTACCTTGGTCGACGTGAAAAAGGCATTCGAAAAAGTTTATCATCCAGTATTTTCAAAAATAAAGCAGGTCCTTTCGGCCTGTTATTTGCAACTGCAATGGAATAAATTTCAAAATAATTGAAAATTTGAAAATTTTCCTACAAAATGGGGAGTATCAGGAGGTAGTACTCTGGGCTCATGATTTAAGTTTAGTAGGTATATGCAGTGATGGTACCTTGGTCGACGGAAAAAAGACATTGGACAAAGTTTATCATCCAGTATTTTCAAAAATAAAACAGGTCCTTTCGGCCTATTATTTTCAACTGGAATGGAATAATTTTCAAAATAGTCGAATGAGGAAATTTTTTCCTCAAAATCAGGAGTACCACGAGGTAGTATTCTGGGCTAATGATTCATGTTTAGTATACGTTAGTGGTGGTACCTTGGTCGACGTGAAACAGGCATTCGACGAAGTTTATCATCTAGTATTTTCATAAATAAGATAGATCCTTTCGGCCTACTATTTGCAACAACTGTAATGTAATAATTTTCAGAAAAGTTGAATAAGAAGAAATTTTCCTACATAATCGGGAGTACCACGGGGTAGTATTCTGGGCTAATGATTCAAGTTTAGTATACGTTAGTGGTGGTACCTTGGTCGACGTAAAACAGGCATTCGATGAAGTTTATCATCCAGTATTTTCATAAATAAAATAGATCCTTTCGGTCTACTATTTGCAACTGTAATGTAATAATTTTCAGAAAAGTTAAATAAGAAAAAAATTTCCTACATAATCGGGAGTACCACGGGGTAGTATTCTGCGCAAATGATTCAAGTTTAGTATACGTTAGTGGTGGTACCTTGGTCAACGTGAAACAGGCATTCGACGAAGTTTATCATCCAGTATTTTCATAAATAAGATAGATCCTTCCGGCCTACTATTTGCAACTGTAATGTAATAATATTCAGAAAAGTTGAATAAGAAAAAATTTCCCTACATAATCGGGAGTACCACGGGGTAGTATTCTGGGCTAATGATTCAAGTTCAGTATACGTTAGTGGTGGTACCTTGGTCGGCGTGAAACAGGCATTCGACGAAGTTTATCATCCAGTATTTTCATAAATAAAATAGATCCTTTCGGCCTACTATTTGCAACTGTAATATAATAATTTTCAGAAAAGTTGAATAAGAAAAAATTTCCTATATAATCGGGATGCCACGGTGTAGTATTCTGGGCTAATGATGCAAGTTAAGTATACGTCATTGGTGGTACCTTTGTCGACGTGAAACAGGCATTCGACAAAGTTTATCATTCAGTATTTCCATGAACGAAACAGGTCCTTTCGGCCTGTTATTTGCAACTGCAATGGAATAATTTTGAGAATAATTGAATGTGGGAAACTTTCCTACAAAATCAGGAGAACCACGAGGTAGTATTCTGGGCAAATAGTTTAAGTTTAGTATACGTCAGTGGTGGTACCTTGGTCGACGTGAAACCGGCATTCGACAAAGTTTATAATCCAGTATTTCCATAAAAAACAGGACCTTTTGGCCTGTTATCTGCAACTGGAATGGAAGATTCTTCAGAATAGTTGAATGAGGGAAAATTTTTCTACAAAACCAAGAGTTTTACGGGGTAGTATTCCGGGCCAATAATTTACGTCAGTCGTAACTTTGATCGGAAATATTCACATATTATATACTATACAAAAGGAAGTATCTTGCCGTAAAGGCACCAATACGGCTCGTAAATCGATCAATGGACTGGTGGAAATCCAGTACAAGAGTAGCAGGGAGACCAGATTCTGGCTTGTTAGCCGTCATCAGTACCGCATTACTTAGTCGACGATGAAGGCCAACATGAAATGCAGAACTAATATTACCAGCAAGAAGACGCACATCGATACAACGTAAAGAGCCGCGAAATCTGGTGGGGAAAAGTCTACAATTCTTACATCAGTTCCTTCGATCGATGATGACACGTTCCATTCAGTTAACTTCTCAATTTTGATTTCCACCAGTCCATTCATTCATTATATACCATATTCTGGAGTTTTGGAGATTCCCGATATAGAACGAAGCTACAAATAGGTTTCACCCAAAACCTCCTGAACTTTCTTCAACAGCAGTTGAAGAGATGTTCAATGTTCAATATTTTTATTCTGGCTCTCCTAGGGCTCTGTAAGTCCCCTCAGAAGCTCATTTCGGAGCTTATTTGAGATAAGAGATCCGGTAGTGTTCAACGTAGGCTTTGTTACTGTGTCCTTGCGCCACCTGAGAGCACAGCACTATTAGTTGTTTACCAAACAGTAAATGGTGGAACAGTACTTCAAGGCAGAAAATGTATTCTCTACACTACCACCCTCGTTGGTGTAGCATCAAAGTGGTTTCATATTGCATATAATATTACTGCGAAAATGAATATCGAAAATCCCGTAGTTTGAAGAACAGTTTATCTTCTTCACTGTACTGGGCGTCCCAAGTTTTATTGTCAACACCTAGGCCTACAGAAAAAATAGTTCAAATTTTGTATAAATATCCAGTAAATAGTTCACTACAGACAATATACAAAATTTTCCTCATCACTTCGTCCTTGTTGAAAACGTTAAGTTTAGTTTCGTCAAAATTTTGAATTTCATGAAATACATTTCTACTCTTCTATAAATGGGGAGGTCCCTAATTTCTAGAAAAAATACAACAATCTCCAGAACGATGAAAAGAGTGGGTGTGTTTTTATAAACTTTTTTCTCAAAGAACTCATTCCAGAAAAAATCCAAGAAAGTTTTACTATTTGAACACAGCGGAAACGCGTCTGGATATGACGTGACAAGAACTGACCTATCGCAGAACGTTCTCGCTGTTTCCTTGATTTCGAGCCAATCAGAGCACAGGATACAGATGAAGACACAAGAAGCGGCCATAACGATGTTTTCAGATGTCTTGCCAAATTTGAGGGTTTCAAAGCGGCGTTCATTCGAATATTACATAATAGCTTCCATGAAAAAAAATTCATATTTCATCACTATATTTCAAGTAGAAGCACATTTGTATCTTATTCAGGTGATTGTGATCTCCCTTATTGGCGATTATTATTCGCTTCGTTGAAAATATCACTCACAATAGACCCATGAGGGATCTACATTTTTATTATGGTCCTTTTACTTTTAACTATAATACTTCCTGTTTCAAGCTCTGGCAATCCAGAGGACAGCTTTCTTACTCTCACTAAAGCGGTTACGCTGAACTAGAATTTGAAGGGAGGTTTTCCTTCTGCCTGGCAAAACCCATCTGGTTCTTGTTCTGCCCATGCCTATGGCGTTCATGGGTTTATTGAGCTTCAATGTCCTATGGGTTGACCTACTAGCTACTACTGCAGCTATTTTAGCAATCCGCTCTGGAAGGTATTCCACCAGTCTGTTCTACTGAGCATTCCTCAGTTTGTACTAATGCTTTAGCTGTACCACATAATAGTGCTGGGCTATTAAAGGCTAATGACCGACTTGTTTGGCTGACTAGTAGCAATCTTCCGTCTCTTGTCTGGGAGTTTTCCATCGGTCTGTGCTTCTGAGCATTTCTCAGTTTGTCTAACTGATACTTTTGCTGTACCACATAATGGTGCTGGGCCATTGAAGGCCATTGAGCAGTCTTGTTTGGCTGATTAGAAGCAATCTCCCGACACTGCTCTAGGGTTTTTCCAGAAGTCAGTGTTCCTGAGCACATAAGTTTGGAGTTTTGTGTAATCCATCAAGTGTTATCAGAGATTTTGAAAAAATTTAGAGTTTCACTGTTTATCTATTTCTGCTATTCAGGAGAGTGTTGCTGCTAATTCAGTGAAGAATACTGGGATTTGTAAGGCTCACTGGGATCATAACTCTTGAGTTTTACCAGTATATTCTGGCACTGACCCCTTCATCTGCTGTCGAGTCATCTTGAAGACGCCCCTGTACCTTCATCTGAAATAGCAACTTTTCTACGTCTCCCAACCGGTATTGCAATAGTTCTCTTGTCACAAATCGGTGGGTCTCATTGAAGAAACCGATATCCAGCTAGCAGGTGTTCCAACACGTTCCCTGGCCAGCTCTGCAGATCCTCTTACCGTTGCAACATTCGGATATCGACCAGTAAATGCACCTAATTAATTAGCTTTCCTTCATCAAAAGCAGCTCCGATGAAATAAATACAAAATGAATAATGAAAAGAGAATTAGTTCTTGTTTGTGCATCCAGTTTGCAATTTTAGCTGGCATGCGCTGCTATCATTAAAAAATAGATATCCAGATAATAATTAATCAATTCACAATACAATACAGTCTAACGGCCTTCGGTGGAATAATTGGAGTATACGAAGAGATTTTTCATGCACGGGAGATGGGCAACGAAGCAAATTACCCGAATGAGGTCATAATTATTGGTACTTTCGGATGCGTGTTGATGGTTATCGTTGTTACATATTTCGAATCAAGTCTAATCACTTTTCGAGCATCAGATTCTTTGTTAATTAGCAGATATGCGAAATGTTTGTTGGTATAAGTAACGGGGGCGAGATGAAAGTTTGTTGTATCGAATTGACACGAAATACCAAATAATTATGGAAAGAACAGACTGGGGCTGTGAATTTCCTTTGAAGTTTGAGTTGCATAAACTTTTGTAGACCTGGAACCAAAATCTGTCTGCTGGAGCTGAAGCTGTGCCCTCCTTTGGAACTGTAGTATTTCTCCTGGAGCTGAGAGACTTCCTTTCTTTTGTCGCTTGGTATAGAAATTCTCTTGCAGTGGAAATAGGGCAGCTATTGTTTCACTTGACGATTTGACCACGACCTGCTCTGTACTGCAGTATAATCGAGCTCAAATTTGTAATATAATCTCTGAATAATTTATTAATTGCAAATTGTAAATGCAAATATTTCACCCATTCTAATTCATTATGAATACAAACATACATTATTATACGTTTAAAAATATTTGCGTCTCGCTGCCAGCAAAGTCTTTCGCTCTTTATCGCAGCCCTACGTTAGGGTATCAGGTTTTATTACGTTACTACTCAAGAGATGTTTCACTCGCGGACAGAGAAAATAGTTCTTCTCGTTCTAGCGTAACCAACCTGATGTCCACGATAGACAAGTCGTCATTATTTATGCATGCATTGGCTAAATGAAAAAAAAATTCTAATTTTATAGAGGTCGAGAGGTTGAATATTAAAATAATGCCATTCTCTTATGCTGAATCTTCAAATTTCCAAGTCGCGAATCCTTGGCTTTTATGATAGCCGATTATAATAGTCCGGTTGTTTTGCAGTTTTGACCCACAGAACCAGTCCAATCTGTTGCTAAATATCTAATCAATCTTAATATTTTCATCGACAATTCCTCGTTTTCTCTTCCTATTTGCAACCGAATCTGTATCTCGAAACATCTAACGAAATTCGATTCAGGAATCTTAAATTGACTATGACTAAACTATAACATGAAGATTGCTTGCATCATACATGGGATGCAACATAATCCTTTTCTTTAACGTCTGAAAATTGCTGTGATGAATTGGATGTCTCAGTTTTCTTCAATATTGTTCTCTAAATATACAGATTACCGTTCACCTAGTTAATTGATAAATGGAACATTGCGAAGTTATTATAAGGGAAATTATAGTGTTGTTCTCTGTTTATGCTAACACTTAACGCTTCATCCATTTTTTATGTTTACACTTTTTTTTATTGACACAGAAATTTATTCTATTCATTTGATATAAAGAAAAAATTACGAAAACACTGCCGTGAAGTCAGGAGCTTTTGAGCGCTCGTACATCCACCTTGTAGGTAGATTCGCATTTTCTAGTTTTAGAATCAATTGAAGGAAGTTTCGACAACTGTCGAAAAATTCTGAAACTTAGCCGAAATTCCAGACTTAATGTCAGTGCTTCAGCTGACCAATTTTTTTTCGATAATTCGCTAGAATTTTTTACGGTATCTATAGTCTTGGTGAATACATTATTCCTCAGCTAGGTGATAGATTTCATTCCAATCCAATCAGTAGTTTCGAAACTATCAGGAAAAGAATATTTTGAAGGGCCATATTTACGGAACCCCTAGTCTAATTTTGCTCATTGATGAACGTGACCACGACATTTGCGATCCAAACCCACCGTGAAAATTTCAAGTTATCAATTTCTATGGTTTCTATGGTTCTGGTCATGCGATCTGGACAAAATATTGCTTTAATATATCATTCTCGATTAAAATAGAAAATTTCATCTGGATCGAATCCGTAGTTTCGAAATTATCGAGAAAACAAAATTTCAAACGGAACCCCAAGTATAATTCTGCTCATTGATAAACGTGAACGCGACAATTCAGATCCACACCTATCCTGAGAATTTCAAGTCCCTAGGCCTTTCCGTTCGAAAGTTATGATTTTCTATGGTTTCTATGGTTGTGGTCATGTGATCCACAGAAATGTAGCTTGACTATACCATTCTCCATTAATATACAAAATTTCGTCACGATCGAATCTGTAGTTTTGAAATTATGAAGAAAACTAAGTTTCAAACGACCATATTTATGGAACCCCTAGTATAATTTTGCTCATAAATGAACATGATCACGACATTCGAGATCCACACCTATCCTGAAAATTTCAAGTCCCTAGGTGTTTCCGTTCAAAAGTTACAATTTTCTATGGTTTCTATGGTTCTGGTCATGCGATCTGGACAAAAATTCACATTTAGCTTGAGCACCTCATTCTCCATTCAAGTGCAAAATTTCATCTCGATCAAATCTGTAGTTTTCAAGTAATCAGGGGAACATAACTTTGAACGGCCATATTTACGGAACCCCTAGTGGAATTCGGCCAATTAACGAACTTAACCGAGGCATTCGGGAACTTAACCCACACTGAGAAGTCTCTAGGTTTTTCCGTTCGAGAGTTATCGTGCTTACGGACGGCCGGACGGACGGACGGACAGACTCGAATTTTCCGATGGATTCGTCATCAGTGAGTCGAACATAGTCGATTGAGACCATTTTCGGCTCAAAATTCGAAAAATACAGACAACACTATAACTTCCGAATGAAAAGACCTAGAGTTTTGAAATTTTCAAGGTGCGTCGGTTAAGTCCGCTAATAATAATAATAATAATGAGCCAAGGCCGCCGAACGTTTTCGTAGATATAGTCAACTGATTTTTTTTCACACTAATTCGAACAATCTTTTTTAAAACTTCGGTAGCTCAGAAACTATTCGCCGTGCCTTGCTGAAATTTGTGTGTGTGTACGCGAATATTAGGTATTGATGAAATTTGTTATGTGCAAATTCGGTTTTCAAACTGTTCTAGGTGAAGAGGAAATTGAGTTTTTCTGATCGGGTGTTGAGAATATTTGTTATTCGATAATTCAATCTCTTACAGTTTGTGAAAATAAAAAAAAGGCTCGCTACAGTGTCTTATAGCTTTGTGAATTAAACAAAAAAAAATGTAATGAAATATCCTTCATCTCGTATGATAAAAAATATATTTCTGAAGCTGGCTTTGATATCATTGATGGTGTGCGAGCAATTCTAAAAATAGAAACAGCAAGAAATCCAGATCGTTAAGTTGACAATGATGTGCCCGACATTCGAATCTAAAAAGTCTGGAAACAGGTTCGTAAATCATGTTATATTTCAGCATTTACATATATATATTGAATATATCGAATAATTCACGAGACAAAAATCGAAATAGTATTCACAAGGCCAGTGCAGGAACTGGATATATATTTTCTTATCATAAATAATGAATATGAAAATGAAAGGGCCTCATATCTCATTTGAATTCCATTTTGCATAGTTTAATTCCTTTTCCCCTAATTACTTTGTATGTTGTTCGACGAGACTGCTTTTTCAAAACAAATCGAGAACTAGTTTCATAATAATATGCATAAGTATCGATGTTAGTTTTTGTTCAAACATTCAGTCATGGTCTTATTAGCAAAATATGATTTCGAAAATTGGAATATTGATGGATTTTCAATTTATGGAATAATATTTTTCTTGGAAAAGCTTCATTTACAATTAGTGCGTAACATCCTGAACTTCGAATGTATCGCTAAGCAAAATTTATATTGTCTATTTTGAATACAAAAACACTCAATAATATGAATTTGTTGACATCTTTCATTGATCCTGATATGCTCGAAATCTCCACACAATTTACTATTATAACGGATATCGTCCATTTGATGATAAGATCCAGAAAAGGAGGAAAAATGATATACAATGTTGAATGTACATGTACAGCTTAATATGGCACGTAAGAGAATGGAGCCTCAAGCACCATCCTCTAATTGATGATAAAATCAATAATAATATCCTTATTGTACTTCTATCAGTTAAGTCTATCCAAATATGTTAGTATTCAACTACCAATTATGAAGGGTACGTCTAACAATCATAATACATATATTAACAATGGAACACTGGAATTTAACAGCTGTCAAAAATGCGGCATAGCTAGATAAATAATAGTTCTGCTATTAATAATGACACAATGACAGTTTGATATAAACAATCTAATGAAACGCTCGTAACGTTGAGTATCACAACAAAGTTCATATCGCACATGTTCATGCTGTAAAATAGAAAGTTTCGTGTTCTCGTTGATAATTATAGTATTAATTTGAAAATTTTGAATAATGGTCCGCCACAAGGATCAGTTTCAGCACCTCTTCTTTGTAATTTATATTCATGTGATATCCCTGCTACTTCTTCTGTAAAATTCAAATATTTATGCCGATGGTTTTGTGCCCTAACTTTACCCGAATAAAAACGATGTTTAGTGTTTTCGCAAATATAAAAAATTACGAGAAGCACTGCCGTGAAGGCAGGAGCTTTTGAGCGCTCGTACATGCACCTTGTAGGTAGATTCGCATTATCCAGTTTTGAAAATCAATTGAAGGAATTTTCGACATCTGTCAAAAAAAATCTGAAACTTAGGCGAAACTCCAGACTTCATGTCAGTGCTTCGGCTGATCAATTTTTTTTCGATAATTCGCTAGAATTTTCTACGGTATCTATGGTCTTGGTGATGCGATCTGGACAAAATTTTGCCGTAGTTTGAATACATTATTCCTCAAATATTTCCCCTTTGTGGCCCTTTAATGGGGCCCATACACACTGAAACATGTTGCGATGCAAGCATCGACTCTAATGTTTCATGATACAAGTTTCAGTGTGTGTGGTTCTGAATCACGTATCTGGTACCAGTTGCGGCTTCAAGAGATGCAGAGTCTGGAATCCCATCCGGGTTGGCGAGCGACGAGGCAGAATCGGTGATACTGATGCAAGTTTTAGTGTGTATGGGGTTGCATCGATGCGGAAACGAGAGACGATATTGTTAAGGTTACTATGATTATTATGCCAATATTGCTATTTGTTGTGGTTACTATGGATTTGGACGATGTCAACAAAAAAATATTTTTATTATTGATGTGATTTGTATCGAATCGATTCAGGCATCGCAACAAGTTTCGAAGTGAGTGGGCGCTAATGCAACTGATGCAAGTTTCATGAATCCTGGAGTCGATACAAGGTATCGCAGCATGTTTCTGCGTTTGAGGGCCGTCTAAAAAGGGCCACAGCTTTGGATTTTGGGACTAAATTTCATTGTTTTCCGAATTCATTCCTAGATTGTAGTCTCGTGAACCACTTTGGTTCAATCTTTTTCTCAATTCCTCTATTATCTGAAAGGATAAATGCGATTTTTTCAACAAAGATCTAATTACTGTTCCTTCCAATAGAGTTCTGGATTTGTTCTTCTAAGGAAAATATGGTCTGTTCTGAATCGTATGAAAACAGGTCATGGACGTTGTAAAAGCTGGCTTTTCAGGTAAATTTCAGTTGAGTGTTCTAGTTATGGTTGCGTGGTAGCAGAGGAATCAATAGAAGATCTCACAAATACTTCTCTCAATTCAACATATTATACATAATTTTTATCATCGTTCACTTTTTTTTCTCCCACCTTTTTTAAGATTTTGTTGTTCGGGTACCTCCGACTCCTCAGAGAAGTCGCTCATTAATTTAAACACAGAGGAAGAAGAATATTCGTTTTTGAGGATCTTCAATATGAATATGTCAGCATAGTAGAATTTAAATCTACGAATAAATTTTATTCGCATAGATTGGATAACATACCTACCAGAAACTTTTTCATGAATAAGAGAGGTCACTAATTTAAAAAAAATTTAAAAAGCACTGCCGTGAAGTCAGGAGCTTTTGAGCGCTCGTTCATCCACCTCGTAGGTAGATTCGCCTTCTCCAGTTTTAGAAACCAATTGGAAAGATTCTGACAGCTGTCAAAGAAAATTTCAAACTGAGGCGAAAAGCCAGACTTCAAGTCAGTGCTTAAGGTGACCAATTTTTTTTTCGATTATTCGCTAGAATTTTATACGTTATCTATGGTCTTGGTAATGCGATCTGGACAAAATTTCCCACGTAGTTTGAATATATTATTCTTCTTCTATGTGCGAAATTTCATTCCAACCCAATAAATAGTTTCGAAATTATCAGGAAAAAAATAGTTTGAACGGCTATATTTACGGAACCCCTAGTCTAATTTCGCTCATTGATGAACGTGACCGCGAAATTTGCGATCCGAACCTATCCTAAAAATTTCAATTCCCTATGCCTTTCGGTTCGAAAGTTATGATTTCCTATGGTTTCTATGGTCCTGATCATGCGATCTGGAAAAATGTAGCTCGAATATATCATTCTCAATTTGAATACAAAATTTTGTCACGATCAAATCCATAGTTTGGAAATTATCAAGAAATCTGAATTTCAAACAGCCATATTTACGGTACCCCTAGTCTAATTTTGCTCATTGATGAACGTGATCGCGAAATTCGAGATCCGCACATATTCTGAAAATTTAGAGTCCCTAGGCCTTTCCGTTCGAAGGTTATAATTTTCTTTGGTTTCTATGGTTCTGGTCATGTAATCTGGACAAAATTCTGCATGTAACTTGAACACGTCATTCTCCATCTGAGTGCGGAATTTCGTTTTGATCGAATCAGTAGTTTCGAAGTAATCAGGAGAACAAAATTTCGAATGGTCATATTTACGGAACCACTGGTCGAATTTTGCCCAATAACGAACTAAACTGCGGCATCTGAGATTCGAACTTACCTTGAAAATTTCAATTTCTAGGTCGTTCCGTTCGAGAGTTATCGTGCTTACGGTCGGACGGCTGGACAGACTCGAATTTTTCGACGGATTCGTCATCGGTGAGTCGAACCTTATCGATTGGGACAATTTACGGCTCAAAATTCGAAGAATACAGACATCGTGACGAAATGATATAGCCCTCGTGTGAGTAGAACGAGCGCTCAAAAATCGTCTGCGTTGTCGACACGTTTGGTACGAATATGGAAGCCTGCGATTCTAATTGAAAGTAATAGAAATCGGTAAAACAGTTCACACATTTTCCCCGATGTTCCTAGTTGTTCTAGTTGTGAAAACAGAGACGATTTTCGAGTAATCGATCAGCAATTTAAACGGTAGGTCCGATTTGACGAAGGGTGTTGAAACTGGTGAAAATCCAACTCGAGGATTCTGCATTTTCTGAGATTTTCCGAAATTTCAGGTTCCTTCGAGAAGACGTTTTTTGAAAAATCACGAAGTTTTCAGAAAACGGACATTCCAGGAAATTAGTGAGAATGATTTTTTCTTGTAAAATCAATTTTTTTTCAATGTTGGTCATTTTTTTTTATATAACATTCCGTTATCCTTGATACATGTGACATGTGACAAATTTTGAAACATTTTCTTGTTAATTCACGAAGTTGAATCTTGCTGAATAGACCGAGGAATATCGTATCAAATTATTTCTACTCATAATGTGCTGTAATCCGACGTTGCCACATGTGAAATCCAGAAATTTTGGAGATTCAAAACTTCTTAAAATTTTCAGAGCATGCCAACCTCTGGTTCTTAGGCACATCATCCTAACCTAGAAGAAATTCGTTACGACGTCTCCGGCAGATGTTGACGATAGCGTCGATCATGTGCAACGCCTATTTCCAGTGGGACATATTTGAGACCAATAAAATTCCATCAATCTATCGAGTTAATAGGCTCGCTTTCAATCTCTTGATTGCTTACCCACAATCGCAACAAAATCACTTCCCCACAGATTCAACATTGAGATTACGAAATGATTTGTATCGAAACTGTTTCACAATCTTGTCGCCTAACTGCATATTCAAGCCAATATGAATATTCCCCTGTCATATTCAGAAGGATTGAACTTTCGCTGCTGTACCTACCTAATAAATGAATTAGATTTCGCAAGGTTAATTATCCTGACCTTTTTTGCCTCCTTTATGGAGCTGGCCTAGAAAATGGAGTCAAGTGGTTACACTTTCATAAAAAATGGAAAAAGGCCTATGTTATGCATGTCCTGAAAGGAGAGATATGGTGTGAGAGATCATTCCAGAGACTAATTTATCGATCAACAACATGTCTTCAGAACCATTTTGAAAGCGATTAAGTTAAGCTGCAATGGTATGACATTTGAGAAGTTTCTGGAATTAACGTCACTAGAAAATGTTAAATCGATAACGAATATACCTAATTGGTGGAAAAACTTTGCCTTGATGTCGTATATTCTGTTCGTAAAACTGTATTTAAATATCGCACACAGATTATAATAATTTATTCATGTTGTATTAGAGATAGCTTTGATTTATTTTGGTATATATATATATTTTTTTTTTTTTTTTTATTTTTTTTTTTTTTTAATTTCACACATAATGTGGCTAGTAGTAGGGCTCGTCGGGTGTCTTTTCACCAAGACAAGTTCCACTCCTCAGTGTGGAAAGAGGACCTGTCGGATGATATTGACGGTTCCAAGTAGCACAGCCTTCTGCATCCAGGTGACGGCACTGGGAAACAATTGAAGCTCCTGCAGGTGTTGAACAGTTTTCTTTGGCACAAGTCCGTTGGCACTTATAATGAGTGGAATTATATCGACTTTTTTCAGTTTCCACATGTCCCTTATCTGTCTGGATAGCGCCTCATATTTGTTAATCTTCTCCCCATATGTTTTCGTTATATTATGGTCCAGAGGAACTGCGAAGTCCAGTATAGTCGCTGTTCTTTCTTTTTTATTCCATACCACCATATCCGGTCTGTTATGTTCGGTTCCAATGTCAGTTGTTATCGTGAGGTCCCAGTAAATTTTCGTGCTATCATTCTCCAATATCGAGGCCGGAGTATACAGGTGGTAAGGTGTGAACTGTCGGATCAGGTCTGCTTTTTGGCCTATGAGTTGGTGAACAACTTTACCCATATTATCGTGCCGGGCCAGATATTTAGTGCCCGCTATGGTTGAGCATCCCGATGATAGGTGTTGAACCGTTTCCTCAGCTCGGTTACAGAGCCGGCATTTTGTGTTATCTATTTGTTGTTTCAATATATGTTTCACATAATTTCGAGTGGGAACTACCTGATCCTGAATAGCAAATATTGTACCTTCTGTCTGTGGGAACATATAGCCTTGGGTAAGGTAAGTATTGGAAGCAGATCTGTCCACTTCCTCTTGATGCAGGTTCGCGTAGAATCTACCGTGCAATTGTTTTGTGCGCCAGCGTTGCCTGAGTCTTTCTAGGTCGTTTTCTGTTTCAGATCCATCTTCGCCGGGCGGTGCCACCCTGGGTTGAGCATCCTGAGCCATTATCCATTGATGAATCGGTAAGTTAGTGTTAAGGAAGTGGTTCTTGAGATCGATAATCTCCTTTTCACAGGCACCCTCAATGGATCTGAGACCTCGGCCTCCCTCTCTACGAGGTAAGTACAGCCTTTCGATGGCAGAGTTGGGGTGATGTAGGCCAAATTGGGTCATTGTTATTCTGATTTTTTGGTCTATTTGTTGCAACTCCGTTTTCGACCAGGAGAGTATTCCCGCTGTGTAAGTAAATGGCGGAATGGCCCAGATGTTAATAGCCATTATTTTATTTTTAGCGGACAACTGCGATTTCAGTATTAGCCTAAGCCTCCTCAGCAATTCATTTTTTGTTTGTTCTTTATTTTCTTTATGCCTAATTTCGAATGTTTGCTGTATTCCCAAATACTTATACCTATCTTCTGAGGTCATACTATGGATTTCTCTTCCGTCTCTCAACCTCACGTTTTCCTCCTCCGTCATTTTTCCTCTCTTCACTACGACCGCCGAACACTTCTCCAATCCCAAGGTCATCCCGATATCTGCGCTGAACATCCTTACCAGTTCCAAACTCCCCTCCAGCTGTGCTCGTCCTCTCGCGTACAGTTTAAGGTCATCCATATAAAAGAGATGAGTGAGTCTTGCTTGCTCACTTGCAGCGAATCCGTAAGCGGATCTGTTTAACATGCCGCTCAGGATGTTGAGAGCTAAGCAGAACCATGGGGGGCTCAGTCCATCTCCCTGAAAGATTCCTCTTTTTATCTGTATTTCCGGCGTTTCATAGGAGGTTGCCCCTTCCCTGAGAGTTAACGTTGTTCGCCACGTTGTCATCAGGACTCTGAGCATAGAAATTACCCGTCGCTCTATCTTGTAAATCTCTAGAACTTCTGTGAGCCAGGAATGCGGAACGGAGTCATATGCCTTTTGATAATCAATCCAGGCTATTGCGATGTTCTTGCTTCTTTTTTTAGCCTGCTTAGTAATCTCATTGTCGATTTTTAGGAGCTCTTTACATCCTCGACTTTTACTTTTGCATCCGTTCTGCTCCCACGCCATTATGTTGCAGTGTCTGAGATGAGCATTCATCTTATAGGCCATTATGGAAGTTAGAATCTTATAGATTGATGGAAGGCAGGTAATTGGCCTATAGTTCTCTGGCTGCTGCAGGTCTCCTTTCTTTGGTAACAAGAATGTCCTTCCTTCGGTGAAATAGTGTGGAATTTGTTGAGGGTTGTCCAACGCTCTCCCAATCAGTTGGGCAAGTACACCATGTGTTGATGCTAATGCTTTCCACCAGTAGCTGTGTATGCCGTCGATGCCAGGTGTTGCCCAGTTCCTCATTCTTTTAATAGGTTCTCTGACATCTCCTTCACTAACCATAACTGCGGGCATATTTGGTATGTTTTTACAGTTTGCTTTCTCCTCTTCAATCCACGGTGCATTTACGTTATGTTTCCCCTCTCGTGACCATATAGAGGACCAATACTGTCTCATTCTTTCCGCACTTGGTGGTTCATTGGTTTCGACCTTTTTCTGCTCATCAATTTTTCTGAAAAATATTTTCTGATTGTTCGTGAACAGGTTATTTTGTTGATATCTCAGAGATCTTTTATGATACCTTCTCAGTCGATTTCCCAGCGCTGCTATGGTTTGTTTTAGCTTTTCGGCATGTTCTCGCAGCTTCAATTTATATTGGGTATCTCCTTCCTTCAAATTTATTCTTCCCGCATAAGTCTTCAACTTTTTTCTGACCTTTCTGCTAACTTCTCTGTTGTTCAAATATAAATGGTAGATTCCTATTTCCTTTCTTAGTGTTGTTATTCGTTTTTCGAGTCTTTCTTCCCATGGTGGTTTTTTTTTGAGGGGCTGTTCACTGTTTTTCTGCTTTGTCTCCAGGATGAGATTTGCCATTATGGCCGCACAATATACTATATGACACAGTTCTTCGAGATCCTTCGATTTATTTATCGTGTTTTTCAAGGCTTTATCGATGGCACCAATGGTGCTCTTACCTTCGGTGTCTAGTTTTATTCGCTGTATTTTTTGTCTTCTTTTCATTGTTATTCCATTCCATTTCATATTTATCTCCTCGTAGATAGCCCTAAGCTCTAAAGATGACTCATCCTGTTCCGGCTCTGGTATCTGTTGAGTTTCATCTTCCTCCTCTTGTGTTCTCAGGTCTCGCCGTGATGGAGTCATTATTCCTTGGATGCTCCTTCTGATGTTTCTCATTCTGGCTGTTGGACTTTGTATCTGCGACTCAACTCTCATAGATTCAATCTCATCATGGGCTAGAAGTTTTCGGGACTTAATATTTTTTACCTGTGCCACTAGATGTTTTCCAGAGAATTCTTTATCTGGGTAAAAATATATAAAAAAAAAATATAAAAAATATATATGTATATATATATATATATATATATATATATATAGACCGAGTACATTTTGACATCCCCCCATGTTAAAATCGCGGTAAGAGTGGCATCCGCGGTAATGTGGCATCCGATATACGGATGCCACTTTACCGTCAGCTAAAAATCACACAGAACGGCTCATTATGACATCCTCTACACGTTGCGATGAAAATTGGCTGGACGCCAAATTTGACCGAATATGAACGTCCTGTATGTCGGAGGTTCATTCTGATTGAGTTTGGTGGCGCTCTCGTCAGTCTCCTGTATATTATCTGTATATTCAGGTTTATATTTCCAACGGCTACTCTGGCATCCGGACCAATTGGCAACGCTGTTCTGTATTTTACGGCATGAATTTTATGGGTTTGACCTCGTTTTTTGTATCGCAAAGAAATTAAGCAGCTGATAGATATCCGGCGGGATTTTAACATCGTACGCGTGAACTGAAACTCCACTGTTTCTGCTTCTGAAATGTGCACGAGTATTCATAATCATGATCAAAAAAATTCATATTGAAATATATTATATTCATTGAACTAATGAAATATAATATTCAAATCGTGGGATTATTCTCTTCACGAATAAGAAAATGTTTTTACTCAATTTTGACTGTTCTTCGTACTTCTCAGCGGGCTAGAAAAAAATTTTGAAAGGTCACTCGATCTCGAATTTCGTGAAAATTCCATCTATGGAAACCTTGTTTGATAAATACATCTGTTTCAGATTTAAGACAAAATTTGTATATTTTTTCCAGTATAATTCTTTCATTATTTGACATATCGTCGGCCTAATTAGTTAACAATTCCATTTTTTGGTCAATTTTACTTTTTGAGCTGATCATAAAGTTTAGACGATTACCGACCTTATAGCGTCAAAAATAATGTCGATATCAATATAACTAGAATTATTATAGGAACCAAAGGGGTTTCCAGAATCTTTATATGTAAAATATAAATATGAAAACATATCTCTCTCCGGTAAACTATGCAGAAGTGGACTTAGCAGGTTAACGAATTAGGCCGACGATATCCGAAACGGTGTAAACTTTACACCTGTTCTTTTCAATTCAATGATGATATTTCACTCTAATATTTCACCTATTGAATATAGGGTGAAACAAAAAACAACTTTATTATTTCAAATACGGATGAATCCATACTATCTAACAAAAAATCCCAGAATATGAATGTCGATATATCATTCTCTAATTTCAAGCAAAATAAGCATTTTATTTGAATTATCCCATTTGATACAATTTTATGAAGAAATCAGCAACAGAACATTTTTGATAAAAGAAAAATTCTATCTCATTTATGAGTTTATAGAGCGGAATGTTTTTTGTGACAGAATGAGAAGTATCCATTCAAATGAGATTGCGCAAAATGTATTGAACTAAGATGAAAGTGGTTTCATTTCCATAAATTTTCTACTCGGGCACCAGTTATCTAAACAATGAAAACGGTGAAGGAAAGTTGTTCAATAGATAGATAGATACCAAGATAGATGTTTCAATTTTTGAGAATAATGATTTCTTGTGGTATGTTCTTTCCACATATGAAACAGGATTCACGAGGGAAGGCATTTAAACTGTCATAACACGCATATATGAGCTATCGAAAACCCTCGGGCAACCAGGAAAATCAACAGTCAACACCGATTCAGACTGGCTGGTTCCCAACACGAAGAACCCTACATTTTGCCCAGTCCTTCTTTTTAAAACTCTAATGGTTAAACGTTCATCTAGAATAACAACTGACAAACTATTCTCAACAGTAAATCCTTCATGGAACAAAGAACCATCAAGTGGATAGTACAAAAACACTCCAGAGGGGAAAAAACGAACTTTCGTGATGGACTAAAGAAGCAGCAAAGAAGACAGGATTAAATACAGAATAAAAAATAAAAAAAAATTATAAAAAGCACTGCCGTGAAGTCAGGAACTTTTGAGCGCTCGTTCATTCACCTTGTAGGTAGTAGATTCGCATTTTCCATTTTTAGAAACCAATTGAAAAAATTTTTGACTACTGTAAAAAAAAAATTTTTAACTAAGGCGAAACTCCAGACTTCACGTCAGTGCTAAGTGACCAACTTTGTTTTCGATAATTCGCTAGAATTTTCTAGGGTATCAGTGTCTTGGTGATGCCATCTGGAAAAAATTTCGCACGGCGTTTGAACACATCTTATTGCAGGCAACTTCGATATTGTAGGAGAATATCCCCATTTCATATCTCAGACGCATTCACTAAAGATTTCAAATATATTTATGATAATAATATTTCATAATGTGGAAAACTAGTGGAATTCAACATCTAAGTATATGCAAAATTTCCTTTTAATCCAATCAGTAGTTTCGAAATGTTAAAAAAAAAATTTAAACGGCCATATTTACGGAGATCCTAGTCTAATTTTGCTCATTGATCAACGTTACCGCGACATTCAAGATCCACACCTACCCTGAAAATTTCAAGTCCCTAGGCCTTTCCGTTCGAAAATTATAATTTTCTATGTGTCTGGTCATGCGTTCCAGACATTTTGCATACAGCTTGAACACGTCATTCTAAATCTGAGTGCAAAATTTCACTTCGATCGAATAAGTAGTTTCGAAGTAATCAGAAAAAAAAATTCGAGCAGCCATATTTACGGAACCCCTGGGCGAATTTTGCCCAATAACGAACTCAACCACGGAATTCAAGATTCGAAGTTACCGTGAAAATTTCAAGTTTCTAGGTCGTTCTGTTCGAGAGTTATTGTGTATACGGACGGCCGGACGGACAGACTCGATTTTTTCGACGGATTCGTAATCAATGAGTCGAACTGTGTCGATTGAGACCATTTTCGTATCAAAATTTGAAAAATATAGACATCGTGAAATTATGTAGCCCTCGTGTAGAAGCTGCTCTCATTATTTGACAGCTCTCAAAAATGTCTCCAATCGGTTTCTAAAACTGGGAAATGCGAATCTACCTACAAGGTGGATGAACGAGCTCTCAAAAGCTCCTGATTTCACGGCAGTGCTTTTATATATTTTTTTCAACTAAAAGCAATCGTGCCGGTGCAAGAATCCTCGTCTTCGACTCGGACATTGGTTAACACTAGCACTTATGCTTCTTGTTGAAATATTACTTAGCAACGTGTTTTTCGATTTTTTGCGGAAACATTGGATGCCCTTACATACTTACTTCCTTTTTATTGATTTTCAACTGTATCTTTTCAACCTCGGCAAGAATGGAAAAGGAGATAAGTGTTTCTTTTGACCTCAGGAATCTTCTGCTGAAATATTCGTACAAGTCAAAGAATCTCATATTTTTTGCGAAACGTCAAAACGCTACAGAATCAAGTACTTCTACCAATTGAAAACAAATGAATGGACGTATAAGAATTAATTATTTTATGCAGCAATAATTTTTGAATGCACAGAAATGAATAATTAATTTAAACCAAATGGCCCCAACCCAAAAGTTGTTTCCCAGTAGCTTTGAAAAATCTCAAGCTCATTGAAGAAGTCACTGTTGATTGCACCATTTTCGGTTAATTCGGCATATGATTGACGGCATCTTGATTGGCGCCGTGAGTTCAGTTTCAGTACCGTGGTTCGAATTTGAACGAATTCATATTCCAGAGTTATATCTACCGATCAATATGAGTTCTTCTTACGTCCAGAGGATTTGTGCAAATGGCCACTTGAATTCCAAATCCAGGTAAGTACTAAGTTTTCTCTTCAGTTAGCTTAAGTGCACCTATTATACTTTTTCATTATATCTAACCCAGTAGCTTTGAAAAACCTCAAGCTTATCGAAGAAGGTATATAGCCACTGTTGATTGCACCATTTGCGGTTAATTCGGCATCCGACTGACGGCACCCTGATTGGCGCCCATCAGTTCAGCTTCAGAAGGGCCTCAGCTCCAGTAACGAATTTGAACGAATTCATATTCCAGAGTTCTATCTAACGATCAATATGAGTTCATCTAGGTCCAGAAGAATTGTGCAAATGGTCACTCGAATGCCAAATCAAGGTCAGTACTAAGTTTTCGCTTCATTTATCTTAAGTGCATCTGTTATACTTTTTCCTTATATCTCACCGAAATATCAACTTTCATATGATTCGATTCCGAAAGGTCCCCTTTCCCGTTTAGCGTACCGAAAGTGAATCAGGGAATGAGAATAGTAATTTACGTAACAAGTCCAGAAAATATGTTTTTTTTTTTTGGACGAGGAGGAAAAATTCTAGGACGAGCTCGTTGCGGGTCCTGGAAGTCTGTGAGTCCAGAAACACTGTTTTTGGACGTGTTGCAAACACTATTTTTCGGCAACCGTGAAGAACAAATCAATGAGACACATTTCTTTATTATATTGCTATGTAGAACAAAATTTCGAACTTTCAAAAATCAAAATGTCAACTAATTCCATGTGAAATAGGTTTCAGTCGTTATTTAGTTGCTATGGTAGTGATCAATGCTACTTTCTCGAAGAAAAAGCGTCTGGGAAGTGAGTACTTCCTGGACGGTTGCCGGAAAAAACTTTTCCCGATCCCCAATTTCAAATGACCCAATTTAGCATAAATACGAGAAATATTCGACTAAATTGCAACATGACCATTAATACGAAGTTCTATCAACATTTTTTACATCAGGACTTCGCAACCAGGGTACACGACCCCCTGGGGGGGCGTAGATAAATATCAGGTGGGCATAATAGGTACGCTGATATACAAGTCTTTTTGAAATTCAGATAAATAATTTAGTGAATATAAAAAATTTGTTCCTTATTTTTGTTGAAACTTAATTTAGGGGGGCATGAAAATATTAGTTTTGGTTCGGCGAGGTTCGACGAAATGAAGGTTGGGAAACCCTGATTTATATCATCGATATTGCGAATAATTACCGAAAATTTAGTAAAATTGTAATTAGGTTTTGACATCAGCTGCCAGAAGTATTGAATTTTCACGAGTTCTAACGATTATTACTCTTGTTCTGTGTACCATCCAGGAAAAACCATGACAACGTTCAATAGATAAATAAAAATAAAAAAAGTATTCACGTCCGATTAAATTAATTTCAAGATGTCAGAATTTTTCGAATTTTGTGCAGTAAGCACGATAACTTTCGGAACTTCTGATTGGATTGGAATTGCACATATATGAAGAATACTGTTTTCAAATTACGTGAGAAATTGTGTCCAGATCGCATTATCACGACCATAGATACTGTAGAAAATTCTAGCTAATTATCGAAAAAAAATGCTGATCTGAATCTAACTACAAGATGGATGAACGAGCGCTCAAAAGCTCCTGACTTCACGGCAGTGCTTTTCAATTTTTTTCAATGAATTCTCTAGGTGTTTCCTGAGTTTTCACATGAAAATTGATTGGATTGATTTGGCCGATACATGATGAAAATCCATATTAACCTAGTATTCACTAATCAACTTTGGTTTTGTTAAACTCTAAGTTAGTGAAAATCGTAGGCTTAGTTGATTAGTGAATACCAATTCGACAAATTGTTGTTCAAACATAATCTTCCATCTCACGTGCGATCGGTATTAATTGAATAAAATGAAATGTTAAATCATTCTCAAATTTAATGGACGATTATATACATTCATAGTGTGATAATGTGGACTGGGCTTCCTCCAGAAAAAAAATTGTATACCTTTATTATTTCAGAGTCTCTCTCGGAAGAAGACCTTCAGTTTGATGGGTCGGACTACATACCATCTTCCGCAAATACATCGCAAAGTTTGTCTTTTGATTGGGAGAATTTTTCACCGACAAGACCAGCATCCATAGACGGTGATGTAGAAGAGCTGAAAATTTATGAAGAATTGACTCCGGTGAAACTTGATGATTTGGATTGTGGCGCTGGGAGTTCTGAAAAATGTTCTATAGAACAGAAAAAACAAAAAAGAAATAGACGCAAACACTATTGTTTGTACTGTAATCTACAGACTGGAAATTTCTCGAGACATCTCGAAAGGAACCACATGGAAGAATTTGAAGTGCAAAAATTTATGTCCTTGAAAAAAAAATCCAAAGAAAGGCAATCTTTATTGAATAAATTGCGTCGAGAAGGTGACTTCTCCTCGGCCAAAATTATTCCTGTCAAAAATACCCAAACGGAAAATGTAACTCATATTCCATGTATATATTGCAGAGGATATTATTGTCCGAAAACCTTGAGGCGACACGTTAAAAAATGTGCGTTCAATCCCGATCCGACCAAAAGATGTAAAGCCCAAGTTCAAGGGCAAACAATGATGGCGGGACGTTTTGGACCAAATGATCCCTTAAGAGTGAGTGGTATCCTTGATATGATGAGGGCCGATCATATCTCATTAGTAGCTAAAAAAGACCTCATTATTTGCGAAGTGGCTCGTCGTTACATAAAGAGTCATAAGGAAAAGCATTTATTGCAGGTCGCGAAGAGATACATGAGAAGACTTGCGAAGTTATTATTGGGTGTAAGGAAAATAGATAATAATCCTAAGCTGCAAATGACGGATATTTTATGTCCTCATTATTTTGCTCGATTGGTTCGTGCCACGAAGGATATTGCCGAATACAACGCAATCGAAAGGACTTATGCTTCTCCGTCATTGGCATTACAAATGGGAACTTTGATAAAAGCTGCCATCAACAGCCTCTACTCCATCGAGATTCAGAAAAAGAATTATTCGGATGATCGATTACAACAGCTCAAATCACTAACTACTTTAATAGAAACCGACTGGGCTCAAGAAATATCAAGTGAAGCAGGACAGAACTTGAATGTGAATAAATTTAATAAACCGACTCTCATTCCAATGGCAGAAGATATCAAGGTGAGATGTTAAACTTCTCTTATGAAAGAATGAATACAAAACATAATTTTAAACCACCAAAGTTTTGAAACCACTAAAAATGGTGTCATTTCTCGTTTATCTGTTGACTGAAGCATTGATGTTCATATTTTGAATAAAATATATATATCGCTCAACAAAAATAATACACCTACCTACCGGGTTTAAAAAAACTTCGGTTGCCTGATCTACGATTTGGCAGTCATTCAGTTTCCGTAATGAAAACACTGAAACTTTTTGAGCGCTCGTACTTACTACTTACACGAGGGCTATATCATTTCGTAACGATGTCTGTATTTTTCGAAATATGAGCCGAAAATGGTCTCAATTGACAAGGTTCGACTCGCTGATGACGAATCCGTCGAAAAATTCAAGTCTGTTCTGCCGCCCGTCCGTAAGCAACCGAGAGACTTGAAATTTGCAGTGTGTGTTCAGTTCCCAGTTGAGTTTCTTTATGGGCAAAATTCGACCAGGGGTTCAGTAAATATGGCCGTTCAAAATTTGTTTTTCTGGTCACTTTGAAACAACTGATTTGATCGAGATGAAATTTTGTACTCAGAAGGAAAATGAAGTGTTCAAGCTACATGCGAAATTTTGTCCAGATCGCTCGACCAGAACCATAGAAAATTTGAACTCTCGAACGGAAAAGCCTAGAGACTCGAAATTTTCAGGGTAGGCTTGAATCCTTACATTCCTGTAACAGCTCATTCGGCATAATTGACGAAGAACGGCTGTAATTTTTTCAACACTTGTCAAAAAAATGATCAATAAAAGGCTCAGCGAGCGCTGACTTCACGTCAGTGCTTTTTATAATTTTTTGATTCCACGATTGTTCTTACCTTATATAGTCAATTCATAATTGATATCCTCACAATTGCAATTGATACGAAATTATCTATTGTAGATAGGTTTTAGAATGGTTTTCTCTATTGTCTGTTACCGAAACGATGGATGGATAGAGAATCGTTAGACTTCCATTCACGCGTTCTATTGGACATGAATGATGTCACAGTTTTCATAATTGGTTGATATTTCTACTGTATTCCGTACCAAGAACGACTAATGAAAATGCGCTCTAATATAAATATTTGGTTCTATTGGTTCAGATATGTTGAGATTATTCTACCCACTATACTTTATGTTACTCCTTTAATTTATTTATTTATATTTTATTTCCTTTTTTTAGATTTATCTCATTGTTTGTTTATTTCTCTTTCAGAAGTTAGAAAATTATTTGGATGAGAAAATGCAGGAATGTAAGAACAAACTCCTTCTCAATCCTACACTGAAGGATTACAAAACTTTACAGGAGGTCGTTTTCTGCAGTGTGCTATTGTTAAATAAAAGAAGGGTAGGAGAACTGCAACGTTTAAGTTTGAGCGGATTTTTGAATAACAGTGGAAATACAACTTGCAGTGAGCTGGAAAGAGCACTCACACCAACTGAAAAAATTCTCTATAACTCCTTGAAGAGAGTGGTGATTAGAGGCAAAAGAGGAAGAGGAGTACCAGTACTATTTGAAAAAAAAACTCTGGGATTTATCGAGATTCTTTTGAAATATAGACCTAATTTTGATCTTTCTGAGAACACTTACCTGTTTGGGACACCAGGAGGAAAAAATTGCATCTATGGATACAAAGTGATGCGTTCTCATGTGACGATTGCCTTGAAGGCTCCAGAAAAAGTGAAGCTTCTCACATCAACTAAATTGAGAAAACATTTGGCAATGATGTCCCAAATTTTTCGCATGGAAAAGAATGACCTTGAACAATTGGCAAACTTCATGGGCCATACTGGAAAAACTCATTCGGAATTTTATAGACTGCCAGATGATGTCTATCAGACGGCTAAAGTGAGCAAACTTCTTCTGCTCTCTAAAAGTGGATTTTCTGATGAACATAAGGGAAAGAAACTGCAAGATATTGAATTGAATTTAAATGATATAGAGGAAGACAATGGAGAGGTTGGTTTAGATTTATCTGATGTGTCAGATGAAGAAGGTAATGGTGTGATAGGGAACACTAGAATTAATTCCTCAGAGAACAATATTACTCCTGATACAAGAGAAAAAGTAGTTTTATGTTCGAAAAAGAGGAAATTAGTTCCTTGGACCAGCGAGCAGAAGAAACTGACCGAAAAATTCTTCGCTAAACACATTAGATCCAAAATTCCTCCCAAAAAAGGAGAGGTCATGAAATTAATCGGAAACAATCCAGGTGTTTTTGATAACAAAACGTGGCCAGTTATTAAAGTTTATGTTTGCAATAAATTTAAGGCATAAATTTTACACATGAGTTTGAGCATTTATTTTTTGTTGGAGAAATATATTTTATGTTTTTTAAATCATTCGTTTCTTTTCTGAATAATAATTGATGAAGCCTATTAAGTCCCTGATCATAAAGACAGTTTTGAAATTCATATTTCAATCCAGTTTGGGCGAAAAAAATGTTCAACCGCATCGTAACGACAAACAAATACAAAAGTGAGTATAGAGTGAAACATACGAAATTAAGGCGAAGTAGGCGCTGAACTCTTCCATCTTCTGTCCCTTCGGGTACTTCCGAAAAAAACACCGATTCCATTCCAGTTCAGTAATTATTATCGGTAATTATAATATTTGTTCGCTGCTGAAGGCTGATAATTTCATAGATCAAATAATCAATAAGTTCGTTTCATTAAACGACCGGCGCATTAATTTAATCTAAAGACTTAAAGTTAGATGTTCATAAAATTCCGTAAGGGTGCATCTATTAATAACAAGGGGGGTGGGGATGTTTCTGGATCATTTTTATGAATATGATTCAAAATCTGTTTGTCTGTTTGGTTGCATCAATTTTTGTCGCCACCGTCAATGAATCTTCGTGTACAATTTTTCCCAAATGATATTCTTGTTTTCACCAAATTGTAAGGCAGAATTATTGTGCTATAGTCATCGTGGTCTATCTGTGGTTCTTGAATAAGAAGATCTGCAGTTTTTGTTTTTTCTAGGTAATTTGCACTCTATCTAACCCTAATTGACATCTCTTAATTTTTATCGATCTATTTTTCTGGAATACTCTTCGAAATGGCCGAACCGATTCTCAAGAGATGGAAACAACACTTTATATGAGGAAGGCTTTGGACTCGATATAGTTTTCCAAAACCTTGCCAATAAGCCTCATTGATCGTTCGTTCCACTTACACGAGGGCTATACATATCCTTTCGTGACGATGTCTTTTTTTTTTCGAATTTTGAGCCGAAAATGGTCTCTGTCGTTCGTTCGTATACACGATAACTTTCGAACGAATCATGGCGGTTGAGTTCGTTATTGGGCAAAATCCGACCAGAGGTTTCGTAAATATGGCCGTTCGAAATTTTGTTCTCCTGATTACTTCGTAACTACTGATTCGATCGAGATGCAATTTTGCACACAGATGGAGAATGACGTGTTAGAGATACATGCAGAATTTTGTACAGCTCTCATGACAAGAACCCCATAGAATACATAGAAAATAATAACTTTCGAACGGAAAAGGGACTTTTTCAGGGTAGGTTTGGATCTCGAATTTCGTTGTCACGTTTATCAATGAGCCAAATTAGACTGAGCGCTCGTGCTACTTACACGAGGGCTATAATATTTCGGCACAATGTCTGTATAAAATTTTTACCATCTAAGAATTACCTTGACCCACTTGATAGCGCAACACATGCAGTGGTAAAATATTCAAACTAGTGAAAATAACGTTATACAGTTTGTCTAGTTTTCCTTAAGCCTGCATTTTGAGAAATCGAATTTGAGTGTGTCTGTGATTATGAAAAAACACGCATTTTTGGATTTTTTGATTCATTTGTGAGTTGTCTAAAACAAATTTCTTCAATTGACACGATTTATTTCATTTGAAATCTGTAGATTGATCCCAATGAAATGGTACATTTATCAGGCATCGAATTCAGTTCACTACGTACAATACAAAGTTTTCCAATTCAAAGGTATTGAAATTTTCGAAAAAAAACTGTGAGGACATATCGATATATCTGTTGAATCATATTATGTATAAAATGAAAATTTGTTATATACCTAATCTCTAAGAAGGCACTGTTAAGTCGTTAAGATATAAAAACTTTATAATGTGGAATAATTTTGAATATTTTTCTGTATGCCCGGATTACAAAGATTGATTCCATTTTGAGAACGAGGTGTAAAATGGTAACCAGCACCTCCATAGGGAAATATATCAACTAACTCATTAGGTACCTTCCAAAATGATGCATGAAACTCTGAATGAACATCTTATATGAAGTCTGATCACGAACAGTAGTATGATTTTGAATTGGCAACATTGCTGGAAGGAAGATTACCTGGAAACAGAATATATAGAGGTCAAATTGTTTCCCGAGTAGTATCAAAATATACGGATGTCAAACTATCCGCTGGAAATAACTGGAAGTCGAAATGTACGGAAAAAACTTTTCTTAATATACACCGATATACACCAGGATGCAAGCCTACACCGTTTTGGAAAAGATGCCACTTTGTCCGCTGGCTATATATATATATATTTATATATATTATTTTTCAGAAGGAAGATAGCTACTTTTTTTAGGAAATTAGTTGGTATATTTCTTGAAATCGGAACAGATTAGGAAATAACCATTGTTGAAAATTCGAATCGTTTGTCATAGATCCTAATTCACTCCAAGATTATATAGTACACAATAATCTCGAAATTAAATCTATAATTGAATAGCATGATTCTTTTCCAACTTAACATGAAAAAAATCAGAGCGTAACAATATGCCAGGTGAAATGAGATAAATCTCAATCTGGCTTGAGAACAATTAACCCCGTTTTGCAACTGATGTATAAATCGATATGAAGAGCAGACAAGTTAGATTATGTATTTAAGCTACTGGTGATCAATGAAGGCGATTTCGTAATGATGTTGATTAATCCTTATTAATGATATCGGTTTAAGCGTAACGAAAAAATTTGGAAAAGCACTGCCGTGAAGGCAGGAGCTTTTGAGCGCTCGTACAGGCACCTTGTAGGTAGATTCGCATTCTCCAGTTTTACAAACCAATTGGAAAGATTTTGACAGCTGTCAAAGAAAATTTCAAACCAACGCGAAAATCCAGACTTCACGTCAGTGCTTTGGGTCCATTTTTTCGATAATTCGCTAGAATTTTCTACGGTATCTATGGTCTTGGTAATGCAATCTGGACAAAATTATACACTATTCTTCATATATGTGCGAAATTTCATTTCAATCCAATAAGTATTTTCGAAATTATCAGAAAAAATATAGTTTGAACGGCAATATTTACGGAACCCCTAGTCTAATTTGGCTCATTGATAAAAAGGATCGCGAAATTCGCGATCCGAACCTATCCTGAAAATTTCGAGTCACTAGTCCTTTTTGTTCGAAAGTTATGATTTTCTATGGTTTCTATGATTCTGATCATACGATCTGGAAGAAATGTAGCTCGAATATATAATTCTCAATTTAAATTCAAAATTTCGTCGAGATCGAATCCATAATTTTGAAATGATCAAGAAAACTGAATTTCAAACGGCCATATTTACGGAACCCCTAGTCTTATTTTGCTCATTGATACACGTTAACGCTACATTAACGATCCACACCTATCCTGAAAATTTCAAGTCTCTAGGCCTTTCCATTACAAAGTTATAATTTTCTATGGTTTCTATGGTTCTGGTCATGCGAGCTGGACAAAATTCTGCATGTAGCTTGAGTACGTAATTATCCATCTGAGTGCAAAATTTCACCTCGATCGAATTAGTAGTTTCGGAGTAATCAGAAAAACAAAATTTCGAGCGGCCATATTTACGGAACCCCCTGACGAATTTTGCCCAATAACGAACTTAACCGCGGCATTCGAGATTCGAACCTACCCTGAAAATTTCAAGTTTCTAGGACATTCCGTTCGAGAGTTATCGTGTATACGGCCGGACGGCCGGACGGCCGGACGGACAGACTCGAATTTTTCGACGGATTCGTCATCAGTGAGTCGAACATAGTCGATTGAGACCATTTTCGGCTCAAAATTCGAAAAATACAGACATCGTGACGAAATGATATAGCCCTCGTGTAAGTAGTACGAGCGCTCAAAAACAAGGTTTTGAAAGGATTTGTTATTTTTGTTTTCCAAAGTATTCTTTGTTTTTATCGTTTCAACTTTGGAAATATGGCAAGATCTTATGGACCGGAAGGGAAAATGGGTGCGAAACATTTTGCGAATAATTACCCAATTTTGAGGGAGGTCTAAGTACCTACATATATAATTAAATAATTGTTGAAAAGATAATGAGAAAGATTTGATTGAACTCCTCATAACATATTTCATGGAAATTAGGTTGAGAAGTAAAAAAGTAAATTATTCATTCAATTCAGTTGATAAATTCGTTGGATTATTGACAAGAATTTTACATTGCCAAAAACTTGGTTTGAAATAAGAACTATTACTCGTAGCATCGAACTTACTCACTCCTGATGAAAATGACTCTAAGTTTTGTATTTAAATTTTTTCATTGCTCAGTTTCGTTATTTGCATGATGTTACTCTGTATTTCCTTATTCATGACGTCATTAAATGTATATGTTCATGTTCACTTTTTTTAATTCGTGAAGATAGAAATCGAAAATTATTCACATTAATATAAAGATTTTTATTTTTTTCCTTTTTTCAAGAGTTTGGCTGGAACATTTTTCTCCAAAAAAGGGCTGAGAAGGTGGAGGTTCAACCCTTCACCAGTCAATATTTACAGTGTCATGTTTCTTCTCCAATATAACATTCGGATTCTTTAATTGTAATCCCGGCGCATACACCAATTTGTAACATGGTCAATACTTGTTTTTAAAATTTCACATGTTCATGGGGGGTGGGCAACCTATCGGTTTTCCTTGAATTCGTGTTATTTCAACAATGGTAATACTGCCTCGCTTGACATATCATCATATATGTTGTGTTGAATGTCGAATCTAGCTGCAACAGATGGTTTTGAAACACCCTGGGAAATTTTTGATTTTTTTTCCAAAGTGCAATGTTGCAGAGAAAGTGCGAATTTTCACTCGAAATTCCATATTCAATATAACTCTTTCCCTATATTCATAAAATAATTATAATTAAACTTCTGAGTATTCCACGAAGTATTACAAAACAACTGCAGAGTATTTCATACCCTTCAAGCACTTCTTAATTTCAATGAACATTGGAGTTTAAAGAAATTTAGCATCTTACAAAGATTGCGTTCTTTGATGCATCAATATAGTTCAATAAACTCTATAGATAAGAAATGGACAGGTTTATTCCTGCTGACTCGTAACAAAAGTAGAAAGAAATGCAGAAATGTACAAATAATTAATTACCGGCGCATTCGCCAATTCGTTACTCGATATATTTCCTTTTTGTCTTGGTGAAGAAAGGGAGAATTTCATCATGACAGTTTTATATAATGTTGAATATAGGCTCTTACAAGTATTTCACAACTATTTTGTCAGATCAAGATGAATTTTCGTGATTTTTTTGAAAAAAATCATTCCTCGACAAACCAATCCAAGCAAATATGGAAACTCAAGAATAAACTTTTTGGGGGTTTCAAGTAAGATGAATTAGATTGAATTTGGTATCTCGCAACTATTTTGTGAGATTAAGGTATATTTTCGTGAATTTTTTTGAAAAAAATTCTTCCTTCACAACACAATGGAAGAAAATATGGAAATTCGAGAATAAACTTTTTGGGGGCTTCAAGTGATGTGAATTAGATTCAATATAGTCTCTTGGAACTATTCCGCACCTATTTTGTAGGTTGACGATGTTTTTTCTTGAATTAAAAAAAAAATCATTCCGCGACAAACCGATCGAAGCAAATATGGAAATTCAAGAATAAACTTTTTGGGGGTTTCAAGTAAGATGAATTAGATTAAATTCGGTATCTCGCAACTATTTTGTAGGATTAAGGTGAGTTTTCGTGAATTTTTTCGAAAAAAATTCTTCCTCCACAACACGATGGAAGAAAATATGGAATTTCGAAAGAAACTTTTTGGGGGTTTCAAGTAAGGTAAACCAGATTAAATATAGTCCCTTGCAACTATTTCGCACCTATTTTGTAGGTTTACGATGTTTTTTCTTGAATTATTTGAAGAGAATCATTCTTCTATAAACCAATCGAAGCAAAAATGGAATTACAAGAATAAACTTTTTGGGGGTTTCAAGTAGGAAAAAGAGGATTGAATATAGTCTCTTGCAACTATTTTACAACTATTTTGTAGGATTAAGGTAAATTTTCGTGGATTTTTTCGAAAAAAATTCTTCCTTCACAACTTAATGGAAGAAAATATGGAATTTCGAAAAAAAAAACCTTTGGGGGCTTCAAGTAAGGTAAATTGATTCGAATAAAGTGCCTTGAAAGGATTCCACATCTATTTTGTAGGTTAACGTTGTTTTTCCTTGAATTTTTTGAAAAAAATCATTTTTCGAGAAACCAATCGAAGCAGATATGGAATTTCGAGAATAACCTTTTTCGGGGTTTCAAGTAAGATAAATTAGATTGAATATATTCTCTTTCAAGTATTTTGCACCTATTTTGTAGGTTTACGATGGTTTTCCTTGAATTTTTTGAAAAAAAAACATCGTTCTTCGACAAAACAATCGAAGCAAATATGGAATTTCAAGAATAACCTTTTTGGGGGTTTCAAGTAGAAAAAATTGGTTTGAATAAAGTCTCTTGCATCTATTCCACAACTATTCTGTAGGATTGAGGTGAATTTTCGTGAATTTTTTCGAGAAAGTTTCTCCCTTCACAACACAATGGAAGAAAATATGGAATTTCGAAAATAAACTTTTTGGGGGTATCTAGTAGGGTAAATTAGATTGAACATACTCTTTCGCAACTATTCCACGCCTATTTTGTAGGTTTGCGATGTTTTTCCTTGAATTTTTTGAAAAAGATCATTCCTCGACAGTCCAATCGAAGCAGATATGGAATTTCAAGAAAAAATTTTTTGGGGGTATCAAGTTAAATCAATTAGATTGAATATGGCCTCTTGCAACTATTTCAAAACTTTCTTGTAGGATTATGGTGAATTCTCGCGAATTATTTGAAAAAAATTCTTCCTTCACAACACAATGGAAGAAAATATGGAAATTCGAAAATAAACTTTTTGGGGGCTTCAAGTGATGTAAATTAGATTGAATATAGTCTCTTGCAACTATTAGCACCTATTTTGTAGGTTGAGGATGTTTTTCCTTAAATTAAAAAAAAATCATTCCTCGACAAACCACTCGAAGCAAATATGGAAATTCAAGAATAAACTTTTTGGGGGTTTCAATTAAGATGAATTAGATTAAATTTGGTATCTCGCAACTATTTCACAACTATTTTATAGGATTAAGGTGAATTTTCGTGAATTTTTTCGAAAAAAAATTCTTCCTTCACAACACAATGGAAGAAAATATGGAATTTCGAAAATTAACGTTTTGAGGGTTTCAAGTAAAGTAAATCAGATTGAATATAGTCCCTTGCAACTATTTCGCAATTATTGTGTAGGTTTACGATGGTTTTCCTTGAATTTTTTGAAAAAAAAACATCCTTGCATCCTTGCATCTATTTCACAACTATTCTGTAGGATTAAGGTGAATGTTCGTGAACTTTTTCGAGAAAAATTCTTCCGTCACAACACAATGGAAGAAAATATGGAATTTCTAAAATAAACTTTTTGGGGGTTTCAAGTAAGGAAATTAGATTGAACATACTCTCTCGCAACTATTCCACACCTATTTTGTAGGTTTATGATGTTTATCCTTGAATTGTTTGAAGAGAATCATTCTTCTATAATCCAATCGAAGCAAATATGGAATTACAAGAATAAACTTTTTGGGGGTTTCAAGTAGGAAAAAGTAGATTGAATTTAGTCTTTTGCAACTATTTCACAACTATTTTGTATTATTAAAGTTAATTTTCGTGGAATTTTTCGAAAAAATTCTTCCTTCATAACTTATGGAAGAAAATATGGAATTTCGAAAAAGAAACCTTTTAGGGCTTTAAGTAAGGTAAATTAGATTGAATATAGTCCCTTGCAACTATTCCGCACCTATTTTGTAGGTTTACGATGGTTTTCCCTGAATTTTTCGAAAAAAAAAAACATCATTCTTCGACAAACCAATCCAAGCAAATATGGAATTTCAAGAATACCCTTTTTGGGGGTTTCAAGTAGGAAAAATTATATTGAAAATAGTCTCTAGCGAATATTCCACAACTATTTTGTAGGATTAAGGTAAATTTTCGAGAATTTTTTCGAAAAAATTCTTCCTTCGCAACACAATGGAAGAAAATATGGAATTTCAAAAAAAAACTTTTGGGAGCTTCAAGTAAGGTGAATTAATTTGAATAAAGTGCCTTGAAAGTATTCCACATCTATTTTGTAGGTTAACGTTGTTTTTACTTGAATTTTTTGAAAAAAATCATTTTTCGAGAAACCAATCGAAGCAGATATGGAATTTCGAGAATAACCTTTTTCGGGGTTTCAAGTAAGATAAATTAGATTGAATATATTCTCTTTCAAGTATTTCGCACCTATTTTGTAGGTTTACGATAGTTTTCCTTAAATTTTTTGAAAAAAAAAACATCTTTCTTCGACAAAACAATCGAAGCAAATATGGAGTTTCAAGAATAACCTTTTTGAGGGTTTCAAGAAGGAAAGTTTGAATTGAATAAAGTGTTTTGAATCTATTTCACAACTATTCTGTAAGATTAAGGTAACTTTTCGTGAATTTTTTCGAGAAAAATTCTTCCTTCACAACACAATGGAAGAAATATGGAATTTCGAAAATAATCTTTTTGGGGGTATCTAGTAGGGTAAATTAGATTGAACATACTCTCTCGCAACTATTCCACGCCTATTTTGTAGGTTTACGATGTTTTTCCTTGAATTTTTTGAAAAAGATCATTCCTCGACAGACCAATCGAAGCAGATATAGAATTTCAAGAAAAAATTTTTTGGTGGATTCAAGTAAAATCAATTAGATTGAATATAGTCTCTTGCAACTATTTCACAACTTTTTTGTAGGATTATGGTGAATTCTTGTGAATTTTTTGAAAAAAAATTCTACACTACACTACACAATGGAAGAAAATATGGAATTTCGAAAATAAACCTTTTGGGGGTTTCAAATATCAACATCAACCTAGGTAAATTTCATCAGATAAATTAGAAATTCTGACATTCATCTTCATCCGAAAACGTCGAATCGAATCGTACTCACTCTTTTATGCAATATTCGGTAGGAAAATGTTCATATGAATAAAAATCACCTACCTCAGGTCCGGTGTCGAATCCACCAGCAGCTTAACGCAATCCAGGCACCCTCTAGCGGCGGCATAGTGTAACGCGAGTGTTATGTTCGCGGAAGATCGCTCTAGAGCGGGCATTTCGTTGTGGGTCTGTGCTTCCCACAGCAGCCAACGAAGGACGTTCAGTCGACCGTACCTGCGAAAAAAAACGTGTACGATTAATTATTGTTGTATTGGCCGGTTCGACAACTCGAATTATTTGCACTAGATTATATTGAAGATGAGCATGCAACCAACGGTCGCTTATCGATAATAATTAACAGGGGAAACGGTAAAAAAAATAGCGGCTTGATCATGAATACATTGCGCGTGTTTCAAAATTTCAAATCAAGTTTATCATTGGAAATACCAAATAAACAAAAATGTTTCAAAATCCTTCTATTTCTCTCTCAACTAGGTAAAAATCTAGAATATTTTACAGCTTCCCTCTTGATCTATCGTTGGAGTCTCCGAATTTAGGATATATGTTTTATTGTCCCTCCATCTCTAAATTGTCTTCATTATGAAAATTCGAAGGAAGCTTTTATAAATCATTATTTTCAATATCCAACAAGCTACAATTATTGTGCGTTGTGTTTTTTCGGTTCCTCGCTTAGCCGGGTGTTGAAATCTCCGATATTTTAGAGTTTTCGTCTTGATATTTCTTACGAAAATCTCAAGTTGGACTCGATGCTTGATTGTCCATCCATCTCGAAATTATTTTTATTCTGAAAATTCATAGATCACATTCCGAAATCTTGATTTTCAAGATCTGAAGGCACGACGACTTGCGATAGATTTTTGGTAAGGTATACAGGGTTTTCCTTTTAACTTGGCCTATTAGATTTTAGAGAACAAGTGAAAACTTCGTTCTGAAATTTTAGGTGGAGCCTTGGGGATGAGGGAACTCTTCGCCTAAAATATTTTCAAGTCGACAGTGTTGCCACATCTATCTCAAACGCATATCTACTTTCTTATTTCAATCGGAACTACCTATATTTTTATTAAGGTATCGATACAATACCAATTTCCAAGTACAACCTACTAAAAAAAATTTCTCTGCCATGCACTGTTGCCAAGTTATGCACTAATTCTCGAAATTCTTGACATCTGCATTGCCAGTTTGGAAATGCAATATCTCGATTGTTTCAAATGCGAACGAAACCAAACTCAGCAGTCTTATAGAAGATAATCCCAGCATTCATGTGGTACATTCAGTATTTTGATGAATCGAAAGGTTTTTCGAAGATTTTGCTCCGAAAATGTGGAACTTAAAATTGAAATATTTCGAGATTTTCAAATGGCAACCCCATATTTGTTTTACACCATTCGATTCAAAATAAAAAATGATTGGTAGTCTTCTTTTAAACCAATCAATTAATGTGGATAGGTTTCGAATGAGATGAAAAATACTGAATTATTTCAGTATTTATAGTTATGATCTATGGTCCTGTTTACGATTAAATGGATCTGTGATTATGAGGTAAATAATTGAAATAGATTCTATGGTTGAGATCATAAAAAGTGTTCGATGATTATGGATGTCATAGAAAAAAATGTTAATTGTTAATCAAACCTCGATTCAGGTGGTTTAGTTTGTAGCATTTTTTGATTTATCGGTTGCAAGATCTTGAAGTGATGTCTTATACTTGTGAAAAAATTTTGGACCTTCTCACCATTTACGGAGAATGCCAAAAAATTATCGAAAGGACCTGTAGGGTCGGGATTGCCGGAAGCCAAAAAATTTCTCCGCAGTTTTAGGAATTTATTCCCAGTCATTCTTGCTACATGTGGGTAACGATTGTTGAAGGTCCTATAGGTCCTTTCGATAATTTTTTGGCATTCTCCGTAAATGGTGAAAAGGTCCAAAATTTGTTCATTAGTATAAGACATCACTTCAAAATCTTGCAACCAATGAATCAAAGAATGCAACAAACTAAACCACCTGAATCGAGATTTGATTAACAATTAACAGTTTTTTCTATGGCATCCATAATCATCGAACACTTTATATGATCTCAACCATAGAATCTATTTCAATTATTTACCTCATAATCACAGATCCATTTAATCGTAAACAGGACCATAGATCATGACTATAAATACTGAAATAATTCAGTATTTTTCATCTCATTCGAAACCTATCCACATTAACTGATTGGTTTGAAAAAAGACTACCAATCATTTTTTATTTTGAATCGAATGGTGTGAAACAAATATGGGGTTGCCATTTGAAAATCTCGAAATATTTTAATTTTAAGTTCCACATTTTCGGAGCAAAATCTTCGAAAAACCTTTCGATTCATCAAAATACCGAATGTACCACATGAATGCTGGGATTATCTTCTATGAGACTGCTGAGTTTGGTTTTGTTCGCATTTGAAACAATCGAGATATTGCATTTCCAAACTGGCAATGCAGATGTCAAGAATTTCAAGAATTAGTGCATAACTTGGCAACAGTGCATAGCAGAGAAATTTTTTTTAGTAGGTTTTACTTGGAATTTGGTATTGTATCGATACCTTAATAAAAATATAGGTAGTTCCATTTGAAATAAGAAAGTAGATCTGCGTTTAAGATAGATGTGGCAACACTGTCGACTTGAAAATATTTTAGGCGAAGAGTTCCCTCATCCCCAAGGCTCCACCTAAAATTTCAAAACGAAATATTCTCTTGTTCTCTAAATACTTCTAATAGGCCAAGTTAAAAGGAAAACCCTGTATATACATTTTCATTTCAAATGAAAGAATCCAAAAAGTTAAATAGGTATTGAAAATTGAAAAGCTGCATTCACCTATTAGTTCTAACTCAACTCACAAGTTATATCAAAGAATTCTCTTTATTGAAGATACAATTTTGTATTCGGCGGATTTTCTGCCAAGAACATTTTCTCCGACGCAGTTTGTACAAATTCAAATGAAATTCACACTCTCTCTGCTTCTGATAATTTCTTAAGTTTATGTACCATAAATATGAGAAATTGGTCACTTAAATTTCGTACATAATTTTCCTTCGAATCTCCGTGTTATAGTTCGAGTTGAGGAATGTTTCATAAAAGGGGATCTTCCTAGATATAACCGTTCGGAATCATACACTATGAAGAGTTAATCCGCTACATAAAATATAGGTGATCATCTTTACTCGAATATATTTAACGTTCCACATCTTTATTACAAGGAAAAGTCTCACTTTACGGTAGGCAGAATGATCTAGATATATTCATTATGTTCGAAATTCGAGAACAAGGTCAATTAATTAAATGATTGTTGACTTCAATTCAATTTTAATGAAGTTTGAAAAAAACCATATAAATCTTTTGTTTCGGTTATTACATATCCGTAGTTTTTTTCTGTGTAGGTATTTGTTGTTCCTCGCTTGAACGATCGTTGTACTCCCCAAAATATCGCGGTTCTGTCTCGATCTGTCGTTAAGTCTCCTGCGGTGAATTTTATGCTCGATTTATTTTTATATGGCTTTTACCATATTCTATCTTTATTTCAGAGGTTCCATAACCTAGGAAGAATTCGGTTGAAAGTACCGGAAATGAATAAAAAATGAATTATCCACACGAAAAATCTCACAATATTATGCAGAATTATTCGTTTATATAAGTTGAAATTAATAATATATGGTTTGCTGATTAGCGCTGATGGTACACCTGCAAAAGTAGGGATAAAAAGAGGTATACTTATAGAGAATGAAATCTTCGAATTTATCAGAATATCAATCTTTCATTTCGCAACATCCTGAGATGATGAAATATCTTTCTTGGAACCGGAAATATTTTGCTGAAATCGCGAGAACTACCATGAACATAATAATCAACATAAACTTCTGTTACGCTAGAAGGATTCTCCTTGTGTTTTGTTCACTTGTATTTCATCACATTACTTGCCGATTGAAAAAGGGGACGGAGGGAAAAATATCCCACGAACTAATTTTTCTACTAATAATATTTTGGCTCAAAAACACAGATTTTGTGGGATAAGGGCATAGACAAAAAAACATTGACCTCTAGTTGATCATATATTTTCGTCTGCTTTTCAGACCTAAAAATTAAAAAAATTACGAATAGCCCTGCCGTGAAGGCAGGAGCTTTTAAGCGCTTGTACATGCACCTTGTGGTAGATTCGCATTCTCCAGTTTTAGAAACCAATTGGAAAGATTTTGACAGCTGTCAAAGAAAATTTCGAACCAACGCGAAAATCCAGACTTAACGTCAGTGCTTTGGTGACCATTTTCTTTTTCGATAATTCGCTAGAATTTTCTACGGTATCTAGGCTCTTGGTAATGCGATCTGGACAAAATTATACATTATTCTTCATATATGTGCGAAATTTCATTTCAATCCAATAAGTATTTTCGAAATAATCAGAAAAAATATAGTTTGAACGGCAATTTTTACGGAACCCCTAGTCTAATTTGGATCATTGATGAAAGTGATCGCGAAATTCGCGATCCGAACCTATCCTGAAAATTTCAAGTCCCTAGGCCTTTTCGTTCGAAAGTTATGATTTTCTATGGTTTCTATGATTCTGATCATACGATCTGGAAAAAATGTAGCTCGAATATATCATTCTCAATTCAAATACAAAATTTCGTAAGGAACGAATCCATAGTTTTGAAATTATCAAGAAAACCGAATTTCAAACGGCCATATTCACGGAACCCCTAGTCTAATTTTGCTCATTAATTAACGTGAGCGCAAAATTCGCGATCCGAACCTATCCTGAAAATTTCGAGTCCCTAGGCCTTTCCGTTCGGAAGTTATAATTTACTATGGTCCTGATCATGCGATCTGGAAAAAATGTAGCTCGAATATATCATTCTGAATTTAAATACAAAATTTCGTCACGATCAAATCCATAATTTTGAAATTATCAAGAAAACTGAATTTCAAACGGCCATATTTACGGAACCCCTAGTCTAATTCTGCTCATTGATACACGTGAACGCTGCATTCACGATCCACACCTATCCTGAAAATTTCAAGTCCCTAGGCCTTTCCATTCTATGGTTCTGGTCATGCGAGCTGGACAAAATTCTGCATGTAGCTTGAGTACGTAATTATCCACCTGAGTGCAGAATTTCACTTCGATCGAATCAGTAGTTTCGAAGTAATCAGAAAAACAAAATTTCGAGCGGCCATATTTACGGAACCCCTGGGCGAATTTTGTCCAATAACGAACTTAACCGCGGCATTTGAGATTCGAACCTACCCTGAAAATTTCAAGTTTTCCGTTCGAGAGTTATCGTGTATACGGACGGACGGACGGACGAACAGACTCGAATTTTTCGACGGATTCGTCATCAGTGAGTCGTACATAGTCGATTGAGACCATTTTCGGCTCAAAATCCGAAAAATACAGACATCGTGACGAAATGATATAGCCCTCGTGTGAGTAGAACGAGCGCTCGAAAAGTCATCACTTACAATAGTAACAAACATAACAATTATCTACCGCTATAGAAACTAGAATTGGTGTTTCAATAAGATATCCTTGCTTCGTCGTTGTACCATAGAACACCTGCAAAAGTATTTCTGGAGATTATTATGCTTTTGACTTATCTTGTTCTCTTATGACAGTTTGCTCTTCGCATTCAATGGCGGGTAGAGGCTTCCATACAGCCAATTCGTCTTTCTTCTGTCTGTTCTCTGAAGTTGAGATTTTCGTCCGATATAACCCCAAGGTACTCCACTTCTTCCTTCCATGCTATCTCTTGGTCTTCTATGTTCACCTTTTCTTCTGTTTCCTTGTATCTTGTCGCTCCGAAGAGGATGGCCATTGTTTCACTCGTGTTATTCTTGATTTTCCACTTCTTCCACATCATCATCGTGTTCATGTCAGGCTTTTCGGTATGTTCCTCCAGTTCCCTTCTGAGCAGTTCAATGCAGTGTCATCAGCAAATTGTACCAACTCACATTTCTTTATTTTCGCCTCAGTATATCTGCCATGTATATGTTGAACAGAAGCAGTCCTAGGACTGATCCTTGCGGTACTCCTGCTCTTATCCCTCTTGTTGTTGATGTTGTGTCCCCTATCTTGACCCGAAATTATTGTCCGCTCCAAAGACAACCGCCCCCACTTCTCCGCAGTCTCTTTTGGAGCGGACAGGTGGCGTTGGTGGAGAAATTTTCTTTGATCGGCGCTGCGGTCCGTTTCAGAGCATACCGTCCATAACGTCGAGTTTATGATCGCTATAACTATACTGATGAGGCTTAATAAGCCGAAACCGGTCCACAGTTGCGAATGATGAATTTGATGTTCCCTGGGGTTTATATGGATTGATTTGTTGGCCTGCTTATCAAAGTATCTAGGAACACTTTTTCTTCAGAAAAATTGTTTCTCTTCTACCTCGTATTTATTTTTCTGGTTAGTTCCTAAAACTTGTCGAAATATGCGTCCTTTTCATGGGAATGAAAATTTTGAACGATGTGCACTCACGGGATCATGAATATTGAAGGTTGAAGGATCGTCACGTCGAATACGTTCTGAATGATCAATTGGTGGGCGAAAATTTGGGTCCAAAGAGTGATTGAAACACATTGAAAATCTCAATTTCTCCGCCACTTTTTGAGGGCACGTTCTACTTACACGAGGGCTATATCATTTCGTCACAATGTCTGTATTTGTCGAATTTTGATCCGAAAATGGTCTTAATCGATAGGGTTCGACTCAATGATGACGAATCCGTCGGAATATTCAAATTTGTCCGTCCAGCCGTCCGTCCGGCCGTAAACACGATAACTCTCGAACAGAAAAACCTAGAGACTCGAAATCTTCAGTGTGGGTTCAGTTCCTAAATGCCGCGGTTGAGTTAGTTAATGGGCAGAATTCCACCAGCGGTTCCGTAAATATGGCCGTTCGAAATTTTCTTCTCCTGATAACTTCGAAACTACAGATTCGATCGAGATGAAATTTTGTACTCAAATGAAAAATGACGTGTTCAAGATACATGGAATTTTGTCCAGATCGCATGACCAGAACCATAGGAACCATGGAAAATTATAACTTTCGAACGGAAAGGCCTAGAGACTTGAAATTTTCAGGATAAGTGTGCATCTCGAATGTCGCGGTCACGTTTATCAATGACCAGAATTGGACTAGGGGTTCCGTAAATATGGTCCTTTGAGTTTCCTGATAATTTCAATACTACGGATTCGATCGTGACTAAATTTTGTATTTCAATGGAGAATGATATATTGAAGCTGCATTTTGTCCAGATCGCATGACAGCCCATAGAAACGATAGAAAATTAGAACTTTTGAACGGAAAGGCCTAGGGACTTGACATTTGCAGGATAGGTTTGGATCGCGAATGTCGCGTTCACGTTTATCAATGAGCAAAATTAGACTAGGGCTTCCGTAAATGTGTATTTTTTTCTTGATAATTCCGTAACTTTCGATTGGATCAGAATGGAATTTCGCACATTCAAACTACGTGCATAATTTTGTCCAGATCGCATTACCAAGACCATAGAAACCATAGAAAATTCTAGCGAATTCTGGAATTTCGCTTTAGTTTGAAGATTTTTTTGACAGCTGTCAACAAAATTTTCAATTGGTTTCTAAAATTGGAAAATGCGATTCTACCTACAAGGTGGATGAACGAGCGTTCAAAAGCTCCTGACTCCACGGCAGTGCTTTTCATCAATTTTATTACTTCTCCTTGCCCAAAATTCATCAGTTGGGGTATACTCCATAATATTGCTTTTCATCTATGTTTTGTAGTCGATTATGAAATTTCGAAATATTTCAAACTTCAAAATAAAAATTTATTGCACATCCAATTAAGGTGAATTCATACACATGAATAAGATAACATAAACTTGAGCATGAACGAACCTAGAGAGTTTAAGGAAATTACTTGCCTGTAACCACTGGAATGACATTAATTAAAAATAAGCATAAGCATTAAAGTTCGCCAAAATTGTAAGCATAGAACATCATGGTCAGTGTCATTTATAACATTCGCGTTCGGCTCGAGATCGGTCTCGTGATCGGTCCTGGGTTCGAATCCTCCGGTTGTGAAGAAAGAACTTATACTACTTATTACTTATACTACGACTTATACTACTTATAACAGTTGTTCTAATTGTCCACCTCCTTGTTCAATACCTTTTACACATCGTTTTCTCACTGAATCTACAAACCTTCGAAGTTCACAACGTTTTTGACGGATTTCTGCACAACACAAATTTTTTCTTCCGATCAGATCCTGTCGAGTCTGAACGCGAATTTGATATACTTTTTCTTTCAAGGTGTTCCAGGTATAACAATCCAAAGTCGTAAGTTCGGGGCTGCTTGGTGGCCGTCTTACCGGGTCGTACCTCCCAATCCATTGCACCCCTAAATATTCATTCATTAAGTCCCACAAATTCCGGCTTTGGGAGTCATGAGAGGTGAACTTTTCTGTTCGGTAATACTTCCCGATGGGCTCAACGCTGAAGAATTCATTACATCACTACAAAGCAGCTTAAGGGACATATTGGATGAAATGCCCCTGGCAAACAGACAAAATGTCTGGTTTCAAATGGATGGCTGCCCAGCTCATAATAGCCGGAATGTACGGGACTTAATGAATCAATATTTTGGAGTGCAATGGATTTTGAGGTACGGTCCGGTAAGATTGCCATCAAGGTGCCCGACCATAGGCCTTTGGATTTTTATGTCTGGAACACCTCGAAAGAAAAAGTATATCAAATTCGCGTTCAGATTCGAGAGAATCTGATCGAAAGAATAAACTTGTGTCGTGCAGAAATGCGTCAGAAACGTTGTGAACTTCGCAGGTTTGTAGATTCAGTTCGAAAACGATGTGTTAAATGTATTGAATAAGGCAGTGGGCATTTCGAACGATTGTTATAAATATGTAGTAATGGTCTGCCTTCTTTACATATTTTCATAGAATCTGTATTATTAAAATTTAGATTATTCACTCAAACTATTTTGCTTCTATAGATAAATTCATGATTTCCATGAAAATAACTTCAATATTCGATCATAAACGGCTTCAAAATAGAGCAAATTTAGGTTTGGAATATTTCGAGTTATTCGTTGTTATATAAGGGCAGAAGACAAGCAACAAGCACAAAAGTTGATATGTCATTGGAAAGCACACTGAATGGGGTAGATTTTGTTGAAAAGAAAACATGTTCATAATTATAAATTTTTCATCGATAAATCCATTGGAAAAATATGACTGGTTTTGTTCACTTCAGAATCGTGACATTTATCTCCTTACCACGTCCGCAATAAGAATTTTTTGGCAGACAGTAACTCTTATCGTGTAGAAAATTTAATGCTGTTTCCAAATATGTGGTCAAATCTGAAGAGGCTCTAAGGATAACTGAAGTATAATTGATTTTATGGAAAAATTTGAAATATTTCGTGATATCAAGAAATGTTAAATTGAAGAATAACCGTCAACATTTCGACCATGTGTTATATGACATTTTTTGTTGAAAATCTTATGTATGATCTCCCCCTGAAGTTTGGCTCTTTCAAAGTAGACACCCTGTATATTCACCTTTACCTCTCACGAAATACCATTTTGTTTTGACAGTCGAACTAGATAATGATGAATCTAACCTGACCTAACCTAGCAATAATAAATCAAACAGGAAAAACAAACCTCAAATTCTGAATCTTCAATGACACTCTTCCATTTCCGATTTTTTTCTGTTCATAATGCGCTCTTGCTATACTGTCGTACAAATTTCCAACTTCTCTTTCAGCTTGTATGTCGGGGCGTCCAGATTTCAACCTTTTATATCCCATCTTCAATCCTAAGTTTTTCTTACCCAACGCCAACATGAACCGCACTCTTATGTGTTGTATTATGTATTTTTCAGTCTTGATTCTATACCTCCTAGAGCTACTTTTGGCGAACCATACTGTACTCCTCTTGGCGACATTTATCTCGCCGATTTTCTCAACAAAATTTCCTGGTTTTTTCAGGTGGTTAGTTCTAAAATCGTAGTATTTAACATTGTCAGTTGAGTAAATGGGATTATGGAAGATTGTCAAACTGTTGCTTTCTTCTGAACATTCATATATCACCTCTTCCTGTAGGTTCCTACTGAATTTGAATATTCCGGTATTGTCTTTCGATGGGTCTTCACTAAACGACGTATGATTTATTTTCTGGAGCACAGCGCCAGGTTCTTGCATCACGACATCTTCCCTAATTCTATTCATTTGACTGTTTGGATTATTCGGAAAATTCTGTCTATAATTTTTGGAGCTCTGTAAAAAAATCTCAGACACCCTCTGTTCCTTAATTTTCGACACTTTGGTCTCTATTGGTTCCACAACGTTACTCCCAGATGACGAAGAAGAGGAAATGGCATCTATCCGGTCAAAATCCAATTGACTTTCACCCACACCCTTCACTTCAACGTTACTGGTGAATGATATTAACTCATCGATGTTCTCGATGGAAATAGAAGAATTCTCAGGGTTTTCGACCTCTTCTTCCCGAGGCATTTCGTTGGAGACGTCTCCAGGACTGTTTAACTTCAATAAATGGGCACCGTTGTGCTTCCAACCCTTACTTATCGTCCATTGCTTCAACCAGTCAGGTTTCATGAAAGGGGCGGTTTTCGAAGGTTTGGGTCTTTTGTCGCGAATTTTTCTCCGCAGGTGTCTTCGCGAACTTATGGTCCTTGGTGATTGCGGTGACCAGTTACCTCTCTCGATGGCGATGCAGAAACACAAACATCTCAAAACACGTAAGAATGTCATTGTTCTTCAATTTCTTCATATTTTGAAAAAATCATGTTCAGTCCTTTATCTCCCACCGTTGGAATTTTTTTTTCAGGTGAGGTTTAGTTGGAATAAAGCATAATATGTGAAACACCCACGATCTATTTGCAAAACTACCAACTACCATCTTTGACTTGACGTGTTTCACTGTACGATATTGCAGTTTGCCAAACCAATCGCACTACAGTACGACCACCATAATCAACACAAACACACATTATAAAATTTCATCGAACTTTTGCCTCGATCGGTTTTCTGGTCAACAAGAACTGCATAACTAACTAAATAATGTTAAATATTCGTGGTACCTACATAGCGATTGAACGGAACCATGCATGACATTTACACAAAAGGTGCTCACTCATGTAGAAATTATTTTATCTCCCTTGCCATAGTGGTGTTATTGTTAACAACGCATGTTGTATCTGAAGTCAATAACACACAGGTGGATCCGAAAGCTCACAAAACAAAAAGGAGTTATAGGCATTCGATTAATATTGTACTATTTTCATAAGTTTTTTTTGGATGGTGTAATTCTGGTTATTTATTCCCAGTGAAAAACGTTCGTAATCGAAAAAATTTCTAAACCTTCTGAAATGTTCACGTTTTACGTTTTGGTATGTGGAAATTCTAGAAACAGTGCAAATTTCACACACACTTTACACAAAGTTAAATACATTTTCCGTTTCATAAATGTCTAGAAATGAAAATTATATCCAATCAATTTTTTGAACTAGTTATTCAAGGTACAAGTGTAAAGGTCAAATTATACAGAGAATAAACCTAACTTACGACCTAATAAATGCCAGATTTAGATTAAGGTGAACTCTCTGTATAAATTTACCATAAAAAGTGTTTTTTTTTTCTGCTGATCAACACGATAGAGGATTTTTAAGGAACCCGAGGGTAAAACTAAAATAGTTCACTTCCAAAAAATTGGTGTCAATGAGATATGATGATCAAAACGGCCTTCAGTGTTCATTGTAAGTAGGTATGACAAATAATTTCATTTTGATTTTATAAAAAAAAATTCGAGAGAAGTACTGCCGTGTTCAGGAGCTTTGGAGCGCTCGTTCATCCACCTTGTAGGTAGATTCGCATTCTCCAGTTTTAGTTACCAACTGGAAAGATTTTGACAGCTGTCAAAAAAAATTTCAAACTAAGGCGAAAATCCAGACTTCACATCAGTGCTCCAGTTTTAGTTACCAATTGGAAAGATTTTGACGGCTGTCAAAAAAAATTTCAAACTAAGGCGAAAATCCAGACTTCACATCAGTGCTTTAGGTGACGATTTTTTTTTTTCGATAAATCGCTAGAATTTTCTATGGCATCTATGGTCTTGGTAATGCGATCTGGACAAAATTCCCCACGTAGTTTGAATACATTATTCTTCATCTATGTGCGAAATTTCATCCCAATCCAATAAGTAGTTTCGAAATTAACAGGAAATAAATTGTTTGAACGGCTATATTTACGGAACCACTCGTCTAATTTTGCTCATTGATGAACTTGACCGCGAAATTCGCGATCCGAACCTATCCTGAAAATTTCAAGTCCCTAGGCCTCTCCATTCGAAAGTTATAATTTTCTATGTTTTCTATGGTTCTAGTCATGCAATATGGGAAAAATGTAGCTTGAATACCAATTTTTTTTCGATATGTCGCTAGAATTTTCTACCGTATCTATGGTCGTGGTAATGCGCTCTGGACAAAATTTCGCACGTAGTTTGGATAAATTATTTTTCATCTATGTGCGAAATTTCATTCCAATCCAAAAATTAGTTTCGAAATCATCAGGAAAAAATTGCCATATTTTTGGAACCCCTTGTCTAATTTTGCTCATTGATGAACGTGACCCCGAAATTCGTGATCTGAACCTCCCCTAAAAATTTCAAGTCCCAAGGCCCTTCCATTCGAAAGTTATAATTTTTCATGGTTTCTAGTCATGCGATATGCGATCAAATCCATAGCTTTGAATTTATCAAGAAAACTGAATTTCAAACTACCATATTTACGGAACCCCTAGTCTAATTTTGCTCAATGATAAACGTGACCGCAACATTCGAGATCCACACCTTTCCTGAAAATTTCAAGTCCCTAGGCCTTTCCATTAAAAAGTTATAATTTTCTATGTTTCTGGTCATGCGAGCTAGACAAAATTTTGCATGTAGCTTGAACACGTCATTCTCCATCTGAGTGCAAAATTTCACTTCGATCGAATCAGTAGTTTCGGAGTAATCAGGGGAACAAAACTTTGAACGGCCATATTTACGGAACCCCTGGTCGAATTTTGCTCAATAACGAACACTACCGCGGCATTCGAGATTTAAACCTAACCTGAAAATGTCTAGGTCGTCTCGTTCGAGATTTATCGTGTATACGGACGGGCGGACAGACTCGAATTTTTCGACGGATTCGTCATCAGTGAGTCGAACTCTGTCGATTGAGACCATTTTCGGCTCAAAATTCGAAAGATACAGACATCGTGACGAAATGATATAGGCCTTTTGTCAAAAACGGAATCATCGAATCATATTGAATGTATCAGAAAAACTCAATTTTTGTGTACCCAAAAGGCCATCAGAGAGTTCACTGTCATTTTATTTTTATAAACTACAAAAGATGGAATCACCGAATTATATTGAATATAACAGAAAAACTCAATTTTTTTCTGCGTGCCAGGAGCCGCCTTCAGTGTTCATGGTCAGTATAACAACAACGGTCATTTTATTTTTATAAGCTTCGGAAGATATGATCACCGAATTGTATTGAATATATCAGAATATCTCAATTTTCTTCTCACATAGAACAGCTAGAAAGCTAAATTCTCACAAAAGTCGGATGATTATATCTACGGATTCCTTCGGCGGATTTCTCCTATTAACGAACTCAACCCCTTACCCTGGAAATTTCAAAATTTTAGGCCTCTTCTTTCGGGTGTTTTCGTGTTTTTCGACGGCCGGGCAGAATTGAATTTGACCCCGAATTCTTCATCTGCGAGTCCACAGTTTACTCTAATCTTTTGTGGCGATTCTCGATTCAAAATTCGGAAATAACAGACATTTGGTAAGAAAGAAGTGTGCAAAAATTATAATAAGCACTGCTGTGAAGTCAGGAGCTTTTTAGCGCTCGTTCATCCACCTTGTAGATATTTCCCAGTTCTAAAAACCAATTAAAAGATGTTTGACAGCTGTCAAAAAAATGACAGCTGCTCTTTGTCAATTATGCCGAATCAGCTGTTACAGAAATATAAGGATTTTTTTTTCGATAATTCGCTAGAATTTTTTACGGTTTTTATGGTTTTGGTAATGCGATCTGGAAAAAATTTCGCAAGTAGTTTGAATACATTATTCTCCAAAAAAATATTTTGGACGGCTATATTTACGGAACCCCTAGTCAGCTCATTGATAAACGCGACCTCGACATTCGAGATCCATACCTACCCTGAAATTTTCCAGTCTTTAGGTCTTTCCATTCGAAAGTTATTATTTTCTATGGTTGCTATAATTCTGGTCAAGCGATCTGAACAAAATTTCGCATGTAGCTTAAACATGTCATTTCCCATCTGAGTGCAAAATTTCATTCAATAGTTTCGAAGTTATCCGAAATTTCGAACGGCCATATTTACGGAATCCCTGGTCAAATTTTGCCCAGTAACAAACTCAACCGCGGCATTCGAGATTCAAACCTACCCTATAAATTTCAAATTTCTAGGTCGTTCCGTTCGAGAGTTATCGTGCTTACGGCCGGACGGACCGACTATAATTTTTCGACGGATTCGTCATCAGTGAGTCGAACCTTGTGAATTGATACCAGTTTCGGCTCAAAATTCGAAAAATACAGACATCGTGACGAAATTATATGGCCTTCGTGTAAGTAGAACGAGCGCTCAAAATAATTGTAACAGTCTTCACGAAAATCGCTATTAGTAAATTCAACATAAATTCTAATTGCATCACTTTCGAACGCAAATCGTAAGAAAAAAATCAATGCCTATCGATTTCAAAAAGATTAATTGGAAGAAAACTTCTTTGTTGGTTTGCCAGATGTTATGTCTGTGGAAATAACAATTTGAGGAATACAAAAATGTTTGTCCCACTTATCACGTACAAGAAAGTTGTTTCTGTCTACAGATTGTCACTTTCCCAATATAGATGTCTAGGTTGAGATACTATCAACTTTCACATATAAGCGTTGCCGAGGTAGTCTTCATCTTAACAGTCCAATATCGATATTTTAAATGCGAAAAACTAGTTCTGGGTCTTTCGTATCGATACGTTTAATTCGACAGAAGAAGAGTTCTGAACCGATTCCAAAGGTTCTTTTTTTGGAAACATGGATTTATGTTACAGTTATCCCACTTACTCGATAACGGTTGTTCAATACTGAAATATTACTTTTTAGGATGTGGCATCCAAAAATGTAATTAAATTAAATGGTGTTCTGTGAAAAAAGTGCAGCTTTGACATGCCACTTAATAAATGTCAATATTAAGAAGTTTGGAAAGAAAGGATTTTGTCGAAAACCGTAGGAGTTAGGTTTCGGAAAGGGAACCTTGAAAGAAGACAATATTATTGTTTATGTAAATTTCAAAATTGTAAACAAATCACATGTTCTTTTCGTTAGAAAAATGCAACTTTAATATGTTACTTGATAATCGTCAAAATTGAGATGTTTTGGAAAGAATAGGCTTATCTCAAAAACCGTAGGAGTTTGGTATAGGCAGCCTTAAACAAAATATTAATGTATATTAATGTTTATGTAAGATTCGAAAGCGTATTCAAATTACATGGTCTTTTTGAAAAAAATGCAACTTTAATATTCCACTTAATAATTGTCAAAATTAAGAAGTTTTGAGAAAAATTGAATTATCTCGAAATCTGTAGGATTTGGGTCTTGAAAGGAGTATTATTGTTTATGTAAAATTCGAAAATTATCTACACGGTGATTTCCGTTCATAAAATTCAATTTTGATATGCCACTTAATAATTGTCGAAATGAAGAAATTTTGAACAAAATATTATCTCGAAAACCGTCTAGGACTTGGATATAGAGAGTTTTGAAAGAAGACAATATTATTGTTTAATCAGAAGATGTTTTGAAAAATAGGATTATCTCGAAAACCCTAGGAGTTTGTTATAGAGAGCCTTAAAAGAAGACAATTTTTATCTAAAATTCGAAAGCGTTTTTGAATCACATGGTGATTCGTAAGGAAAAAAGCAACTTCAATATACCATTCAATCATTATTGTCAAAATTAGGAAGTTTCGAAAAAAGGTTGAATTATCTCGAAAACCGTAAGAGTTGAGTCTTGAAAGAAGACAGTATGATGTGAAATTCAAGAATTTAATTAAATTACACAGTGTTTTCCGTTAAAAAAAAATTCAAAATGAAACTATCATATACATATCACACTCTTGTAGAGCTCGCTGTAGATTGTTAAATATGTTCAAAACATTGTAGATAGAGCACTCTACAAAATTGATGGTATAATAAAATGTTATCATATCTTTCCGCTTTCTGTCAGAGTCCGTCCGTTACTCGCGGCTCAGCCTGTATTAAACCATTCAACCGAATAATTGCAGATGGAGAAATTAGATGATTTCGCCGGGGTTTTTGTCGGTTAAGAAGCTGTAAATTAATGAATAGTTCTCATAAAACAAAAGTAAGACCACGAGTGTTGAGTGTTCCACGAAAGAATAGATCGTCCGGAGAATTTAAATGCGCTAGTTATAGAAATACTCTCACTTAACTGTTTTTCACTTTCGGTTATTAAATTAATGGTATGGCATTGCAAATGTTATATGGCTTTGTTCATCTTTATGTCTAACATTTTCAAACACTGTGGCAAGATATTTGGGTGATCCTTCGTAGATCTAAATCGCAATAGAGAAAAGTGCCATAATTTTCGGAGGTCTTTATTGTTTACCTTCTTTTCTCATTGATTTTCAGCTTCATCACAAGTTCCTTGAGGTTTATTCCGATGTTCATTAATTTTCGTTTAAAGGAACATGTTTATTTTGTCTTATCATTTCTTGTTCTAAATAATTAACGAATGAAGTGGATATTATTTTTGTTCCACTAAGCAAAATACTGAAAAATTTCAAATACAAAAAAATGTTTGCTAATCTGATTTATCTAGAAATATATAAATATTAAAAAAAAATTACGAAAAGCACCGCCGTGAAGGCAGGAACTTTTGAGCGCTCGTACACGCACCTTGTAGGTAGATTCGCATTTTCCAGTTTCAGAAATCAATTGAAGGAATTTTCGACAGCTGTCAAAAAAATTCTAAAACTTAGGCGAAACTCCAGACTTCATGTCAGTGCTTCAGCTGATCACTTTTTTTTCGATAATTCGCTAGAATTTTCTACGGTATCTATGGTCTTGGTGATGCGATCTGGACAAAATTTTGCACGTAGTTTGAATACATTATTCCTCAGCTAGGTGCATAATTTCATTCCAATCCGATCAGTAGTTTCGCAACTATCAGGAAAATAATATTTTGAACGGTCATATTTACGGAACCTCTAGTCTAATTTTGCTCATTGATGAACGTGACCGCGATATTCGCGATCCAAACCCACCCTGAAAGTTTCTAGTTCCTAGGCCTTTCCGTTCCAAAGTTATAATTCTCTATGGTTTCTATGGTTCTGGTCATGCGATCTGGACAAAATATTGCTTTAATATAACATTCTCGATTGAAATACAAAATTTCATCTCGATCGAATCCGTAGATCTCGTAAATTATCGAGAAAACAAAATTTCAAACGACCGTATTTACGGAACCCCTAGTATAATTCTGCTCATTGATAAACGTGAACGCGACATTTCAGATCCACACCTATCCTGAAAATTTCAAGTCCCTAGGCCTTTCCGTTCGAAAAATATGATTTTCTATGGTTTCTATGGTTCTGGTCATGTGATCTGGAGGAATGTAGCTTGAATATAAATGTCTCCATGTATACAAAATCTCGTTAGTTTTTAAATTATCAAGTAAACTAAATTTCAAACGACCATATTTACGGAACCCCTAGTATAATTTTGCTCATAGATGAACGTGATCACGACATTCGAGATCCACACCTATCCTGAAAATTTCAAGTCCCTAGGCGTTTCCGTTCAAAAGTTACAATTTTCTATGGTTTCTATGGTTCTGGTCATGCGATCTGGACAAAATTTCACATGTAGCTTGAACACCTCATTTTCCATTTGAGTGCAAAATTTCATCTCGATCAAATGTGTAGTTTTCAAGTAATCAGGGAAACAAAACTTCGAACGGCCATATTTACGGAACCCATTGTGGAATTTGGCCCATTAACGAACTTAACCGAGGCATTCGGGAACTGAACCCACACTGAAAATTTCAAGTCTCTAGGTTGTTCTGTTCGAGAGTTATCGTGCTTACGGACGGCCGGACGGACAGACTCGAATTTTCCGACGGATTCGTCATCAGTGAGTCGAGACCATTATCGGCTCAAAATTCGAAAAATACAGACATCGTGACGAAATGATATAGCCCTCGTGTAAGTAGTACGAGCGCTCAAAAATATGTGACGTATATTTTTTTGTACAAATTTTTTTTTGGATTGCTGCACGGAACGACACTAGACTCGATAAACTCAATTAAGTTTCAACTAAGATTTAACTTAGTTATCCACTGTTGAATCACAAGAAAATTGGGTCAAGGATCTTTGAGGTACTCACGAAAAATGTTTGAATGACATTTTTTGCGATTAAATAATTCACGAGGAAATTTCTGTTGAATTTAACGTACTTAATCAATCAAACTATACTTCCATCGAAGTTAAAGGTTCGAATTTTATATGGAAGATGGTGCTAGAAGCATTCATTGAGCCCTACTTTAGGAAGGGTGAGAAGTCGGAAGTGGTAGTATTCAGCGCGAAAATGTTTTCTGGAATTCAGATCTGAATAACCTGATGTTTCCATTGAGTATCCAAGTGCCACAGAATAGTGTGAATAATGGAAGAAAACCCACAAATCTGTGTTGGTACGTGTGACAAGATTCAAAACAAGATATTTATCAATTTCCATATCGTTTGACCTATAACAACAAGAAGTTCAAGAGGTGTACTTTCCTGGCATGATAACTGTTGGCCACTTTGAAATGATATTTTTCCTTTTAATTAAAAGCCTGGTTTCATTTCTGTGAATACGTCAACTGTCAAAATATGAAAATGTGGGCTAGCCAACGACCTTGAGATTTTTTCATTAGGCCCTCCCTTCATTCTCGAAAAATCTTGTATTTTTCAATCGTGAACAGAAAGGAGTTTGATCCAATAGCTATTCTCAACAAGAAGTAGTAAAAACACACACTTCTCTTGAAAACTAAGCCAAGCATAACACGGCATAAGCATAACAGAGCATAGAAGGACTGAACTCTAACCATTTATTCACTGGAATAACATATAACGAAATTACACAACAAGTGTCATTTCATTACTGTCAAATATGGAAAATTGATGAGATAATGTTACTTGAAGTAAAATAGGAGGATATTGCTCTTCGTTATGGGCATCAAAATTAACATTTTATTGGTTGTTTTCTTATTCCTTATTCTACGTTATTGCTTTCTATGAGACGTCAAAGTGCAATCTCACGCCATATCATAATACTTATGCTATGTTATTCTTATGTTATTCGACGGTATAAATTCACAATCAGGAATATTCTTCAAGGTCAGCTTATGAGTTTTGACGCTGAGCATGAACTCTTCCTCGTAGACCAAAGTATTATCAATATATGAAATAATTGAAAAGTAGTTGGAGCAAAGAGGTGAACCTTTTTCGAGGATAACTAGGATTAAGACCAATGTTCTAGCCTCTTAAACAACAAAAAACTTCAATCCATTAAAATATTCCTCAACTCATTCGAATAAATTGTGTTTTAATAATTAACAATAAGAGAATCATGATACTTTGAGTCATTAACTCATTTGAATATAAAATTTCGTTCTCAATCTGATGAAAAAAGTTTATGATTCATTACCATACGAAAATGGAATTCTGGGGTATATTCTTAAATTCAAACTTTCAAATAAAGAAAATTCTGAACATATGCTAGAATTCCACATGAGGTGAATGATATTGACTTTTGTTTATGTTTAGGATAAGGAAGCCTGAGATGAAATATTCAGATGATAAGAGCTTAGCTTTACTTCCGAAAGTCCATAGCATCCTTGATCCCTTTGTTTATGTTTCTTCCTTAACAATTATGTTTGCAAAAAAAATTGTTATCAGAGCTCGTGCTAGTATGAAGGAGGTGGGTGGAAGCAGTTTTGCCCTATTTTATATGCGAGACCAAGACATTTCGGTTCTTTAACACTCAGTTTTTCCAGGGGGATCAATCAAACTTACCTCAACTAAAAATCGGGGTATTAAAATTCCTCAATAAATCGACACACCACTGATCACTCTTAACCATCCATCTCTTCGCACTCTATCGACCAGAGTCGCGTGTCGAACACGATCGATCTATTTTTTCAAACGCGCACCTTACAATTGAGATTTGAACACACGCGTGCCGACTGCGATGCGTCTGAGGAGAAGATTTAAAATTGGTAGAGAGAGGTGAAATTAAGCGACGTATGAACAAGCTCCGTAGGGAAAGAGATACATACTGTTGAGAAGAAATTTCACGAGTGATGGTGATCCATGGATGTGGAAAGTTGAGGATGTGGATTGTCGGAAGCCTATGGATGGGAATTGACTTTCTTTCGGATGGTGTATCGGTAGTTATCAATCGAGAAACACATAAAGGTGTCCGGAAAGCCTTGTCGGATCTTGGAACGGATGTAAGGCCAGGCGATGAACGACAAGAATTTCAGAGTTTCATCCCAGTAGTGGAAGTTCTCAAGGATTTTGAAATTTCGGGAAAGTCGATTCGAAGCCGGGCAATTCAGATATTTTTCAGAGGATATTATTTTATTGATTGTTTTTCTTCGTGAGCACATATACAGCAGTAAGAATATACTGCAGGCATATTGACACTTACAAAGAACCATTGAAAAACTTGTTTAAAACAATGTAATGTAATTTTAAAAAAAAATTATTTATTTTCATTTTCGAATAGGGACTGGTTCCAGAAATAAAGATTATAGAAAGCACTGCCGTGAAGTCAGGAGCTCTTGAGCGCTCGTTCATCCACCTTGAAAAAAATTTCAAACGAAGGCGAAACTCCAGACTTGACGTCAGTGCAATTTTTTTTTCAATAATTCACTAGAATTTTCTACGGTATCTACGGTCTTGGTGATGTGATCTGGAAAAGTACGCACGTAGTTCGAATACTTTATTCTGCATCTATGTGGAAAATTTCATTCCAATATTTCCAATCAGTTTCGAAATTATCAGGAAAAAATATTTTGAACGGTCACATTTACTGAAACCCTAGTCTAATTTCGCCCATTGATGAACGTGACCGCGAGATTCGAGATCCATACTAACCTGAAAATTTTAAGTCCCTAGGCCTTTCCGTTCCAAAGTTATAATTTTCTATGGTTTCTATGGTTCTGGTCATGCGATCTGGACAAAATTCTGCATGCAGCTTGAACACGTCATTCTCCATCTGAGTGCTACATTTCATCTCGATCAAATCAGCAGTTTCGAAGTGATCAGGAGAACAAAAGTTCGAACGGCCGTATTCACGGAACCGCTGGTCCAATTTTTCGCAATAACGAACTTCGCGGCATTCGAGATTCAAACCTACCCTGGAAATTTCGAGTTTCTAGGTCTTTCCGTTCCAGAGTAATCCTGCTTACAGCCGGATGGACAGATTTGAATTTCTCTAGCTTCATCAATCAATAATTTCGTGTGTAAACCCAAAATTGAAATGAAAACCCCCACAATGGATCAAGAATTCACCAAGCCAAATAACCCTTATTCGCTCAAAATAGATTTATTGAGGCTGGAAGAGTTCTTGCGCGTGACAAAAATTTTTGCTTATCTGATATTCAAAATGTTAAAAGCCACGCGCAGTCGATCTTGAAATGGGAAAACCCATCTCTTGCTTCAGAAATTTTTCGCTGAAGAAAATAAATCATTAATCACGTTTGTAAGAAGAAAAGGTAATGAAAAATTTATTGGAAGTCTAATAAATTCCCGTGTTTTATTTTACGCATTATGGTAAAAGCAAATTAATGTTAAGAGGGAATTTTTCAGATATCTTGAAGTTTTATTTGCCTCATTGGAGCCTTCTTCAATTTTTTTCGCTAATTTTTTTTTGTGCAAATAATTTATCTGGCTGAAGAATTGATTTTTCTCTTAGATTTTCGAAAAGAAAATTGATATGTCTTTATAAAGAAAAAAAAGAGAAAAGCAGTGAAGCGAAGTTGGGGGCATTTGCGCGCTTGTTTAAATTCTCCACCGGAGCGGTCACCCATCCAGTTCCAGGTACATCAATTTTATCGAAAATACAGGGATATGCTGTGAAATGATCGAAAATAGACGTATTCACCCTGTTTCCACCTCTAAATCGGTATTTTTCACGATATTTTGATGCGAAATTCGAGATGTCAGAATTTGACAAATTGCACGAGACTTTCTGGAAAAAGATTCTGCGAACCAAACTATCTGTCAGTGTAACAAATAATGAGATTCTATTTCTATAAACTTCAAGATAGGGAATAACAGAATTATTATCAAATTTTCTCATCGCCAAATCAGAAAAACTCCATTTTTTTTAACAGTTTTGAGCCGGAAAAATTCGAGTCTGTCCGGCCGGCCAGCCGTCCTTCCGTATACACTCATACACGATAACATTCAAACGAAACAACCTAGAGCTTTCATTTCATTCAATTTTCAGGGTAGGTTCGAATCTCGAATGCCGCTGTTAAGTTCATTTTTGGGCAAATTTTCACTACACGGGTTCCCTGAATATGGCCGTTCGAAATTTTGTTCTCGTGATTAGGTTCTTCGAAACTACTGATTCGATCGAGATGACGTGTTCAAGGTACATGCAAAATTTTGTCCAGATCGCATGACCAGAACCATATAAATTTATAACTTTCTAACAGAAAGTCCAAGGGAATTGAAGTTTTCAGGATATGTGTGTATGTGTATGTGTATGTGTGGATCTCGAACAAATGGATATGGCTGTTCAAAATATTTTTACTGCTGATTGGATTGGAATGAAATTTTGCACATAGATGAAGAATAATGTATTCAAACTACGCGCGAAATTTTGGCCAGATCGCATTACCAAAACCATAGATAGCGAATTATCGAAAAACAAATTGGTCACCTAAAGCACTGACGTGAAGTCTTGGATTCAGTCTTAGTTTTAAATTTTTTTGAAAGCTGTCAAAATTTCTTCAATTGGTTTCTGAAACTGGAAAACGCAAATCTGCCTACAGGGTGGATGAACGAGCGGTCAAGAGCTCCTGACCCACAGCAGTGCTTTTCGAATTTTTTCGTTGTCATCTAAATACTTTCGGGCACCCAAATCATCCACGCTGCTGGTGACAACATTCAGTGGCTGAGAAAAAAGGTAGAATTTTTCAACATTTTGAGAAGTATTACTGTGTGATGTTTCAATATTAAAAATGTCCTATTTCGTTATATTATTAACATATTATGTTTATCCGTCTCTACTTGCTCTTCCTACTACGTCTGCAATCCGGCACAGCTCTATCTTTTTGAAGTGTTTGACCTTGGGCCGACCCCGAGAAATTGGGAATTATCTTCAGGGACAGCAGGGCTAAATTGTTTCAACGTAGGTTCTGATGGTGCTGCATTCAAATTTTCGCTCTTAATGCTTGTACTCAAGTTCATTATTCAACTCAAAAACTTCTCAAGTAAAGATAAAAACATTGATAGACATTCTTCAAGTTAGGACTTGGCGCCGTCGACCTTTCCGACCCGCGCTGTAGTTCGAGGACGTTAAGGTTATCTCTCCGTCTCGTCCAACCTCGATGGTACTACCAAAGAGCGAGCACTTTCTTCGGAAGCCGGCAGGTATACTCTCGACTCTCAGAGATATCGGAGTTTCATCCGTCCGGGCGGCCATGCCAATGACATTGAGATGCATGAATGTGGGCCAACTAACTGGGACGAACTCGCATAATCAAAACAGTATTGTTGTTGGTGCTCACTGGTTCTACGTGAACGACGTGCTTTTTTTCTGATTTGCGGAAACTGTTAAACCTCCACATGAAGGATTATCATTAATATGTTGATCGATTCTCACGCGGTACGTCAAGGTTGAAGACGCGAGAGAGAATATACGACTGACCAATAATTAGTGGGTACCCGCTGACCATATGTCTGTCCGTCAGTTTAATCTCGCAAACAACTTAGTGCATACTTTTAATATAACAATCTAACAGAAAAGTTCAATATAGCCATAACAAAGGTGGGTATATCCTTAAGGTAGCATTCGGACCTCGAAAGTCGCGACCCGGCAGCGTCGACCCTGGAAGCGGAGTACCGCTACTAGGGATTTTAGTGCAGCGCTGCTCATCCGCTCCGGAAGCCGTATGATCGCGCTGCTGGAGAATTGTACACTTTCTTCAATTCTCCAATGTGTATTTAGGGTTAATTGCCCTTGAAATTATAATATATTTGTTGGTGTTTTTTGTATTGGAGAATAAAAATAATAAATTATTCCATTATAGTGTCCGTATAATCCAAGAAGGAGATTATGTGGACAGCATATTTTGTCATTTTTATTGAGCGCTCGTACCACTCACACGAGGGCTATATCATTTCGTCATGATGTCTGTATTTTTCGAATTTTGAGTCGAAAATGGTCTCAAACTACTATGTTCGACCCACTGATGACGAATCCGTCGAAAAATTCGAGTCTGTCGGTCCGGCCGTCCGTCCGTATACACGATAACTCTCGAACGGAATGTCCTAGAAACTTGAAATTTTCAGGGTAGGTTCTAATATCGAATGACGCGGTTGAGTTCATTATTGGGCAACATTCGCCTAAGGGTTCCGTAAATATGGCCGGTCGAAATTTGGTTTTCCTGATTACTTCAAAACTACAGATTTAATCGAGGTGAAATTCTGCACTCAGATGAAGAATTACGTGTTCAAGCTACATGCAAAATTTTGTCCAGCTCGCATGACCAGAACCATAGAAACCATAGAAAATTATAACTTTGTAATGGATACGCCTATTGACTTGAAACTTTCAGGATAGGTGTGGATCTCGAATGTTGCGTTCACGTTCATCAATGGGCAAAATAAGACTATGGGTTCCGTGAATAAAGTCGTTTGAAATTCCGTTTTCTTGATAATTTCAAAACTATAGATTTGATCATGACGAAATTTTGTATTTAAATTGAGAATGATATATTCGAACTACATTTTCTCCAGATCCCATGATCAGAACCATAGAAACCATAGAAAATCATAACTTTCGAACGAAATTTTTCAGGGCAGGTTTGGATCGCGTATTTCGCGGTCACGTTCATCAATAAGCAAAATTAGACTAGGGGTTCCGTAACTATAGCCGTTCAAACTATTTTTTTCCTGATAATTTCGAAACTATTTATTGGATTGGTATGAAATTTCGCACATAGATGAAGAATAATGTATTCAAACTACGTGGGAAATTTTGTCCAGATCGCATTACCAAGACCATAGTAAATTCTAGCGAATCATCACCTCTTTGACAGCTGTCAAAATCTTTCCAATTGGTTTATGAAACTGGAGAATGCGAATCAACCTACAAGGTGGATGAACGAGCGCTCAAAAGCTCCTGACTTCACGGTTGTGCTTTTAATCATTCTTTTAACTGAAAATATTGTATTTTATTTATATGTTATTTTTGGTTCGAAGAAAATTGCATGAATATTCCTTTGTTTATGTTTTATTCTAAAAATTAGATCCTTGGAAAAATCTTCCTTCTGCCGAATTCCTCCCCAAATCTACCGATTTTGCGCAGTCAAATGACTCTCTAGCGATTTGAGTGTACGTTGCAGTCGCTTCCCGGTCGTTGCTACCCGTAAGCTCGTAGCAGCGCCGCACAGGGTCGTCGCTGTTCGGTCACGACCGCCAAGATCCGAATGCTACCTTTACGGCCACAAGCGACTGTGCAGCGCTGCAAGGGGCGTCTACCTGCGACCTTGGCAGCGATGTTCATCCGCTCCAGAAGCAGTATGGTCCCGCAGCAGAAGAATTGTACACTTTTTACAATTCTCCAAGGTGTATTTAGGGTTGCATGCCCTGAAAATTATAATATTGTTGTATTTTGTTGGTATTTTTGTATTGGAGAATCAAAATGATAAATTATTCACTTATAGTGTCCGTATAATCAAAGAAAATTATGTGGATGGCATAAAATCATTTTGCTCGCACATAAGAACAATTTTGAATGAACTTTCTCCAGCATATTTTGTTATTCTATATTGGAAAGTATTTTATTTATATATTATTTTTGGTTCGAAAAAATTGCATTATATTATGATTAAATGTTCCTTTGTATATGTTTCATTCTAAAAATTGAGATTCTCAGAAAAATATTCTTTCTACCGATTTCCTCCCCAAATCTACAGGTTTCGTCTAAGATTAGGTTGGACTCGCAAATGAAGAAATCGATCAGATTCAATTATGTGCGGCTGTCAACACGTTATCTCACTTTTTTGGGGGGCTTGGGCTTCTGAAAACTTGAGCCTATGTCGAGAAGCCAACCACCATCCAGCAACTCAAAGACGGGATTTCACGGCGCATTCAACAGTAAATAAAAAATTTGAAAAGCACTGCCGTGAAGTCAGGAGCTTTTGAGCGCTCGTTCATCCACCTTGTAGGTAGATTCACATTTTTCAGTTTTAGAATCAAATTCGAAAAATTTTGACAGCTTTAAAAAAAAATTTCAAACTAAGGCGAAACTCCAGACTTCACGTCAGGCTTTAGGTAATTTTTTTTCGATAATTCGCTAGAATTTTTTACGGTATCTATGGTCTTGGTAATGCGTAGCGTAGTTTGAATACATTATTCTTCATCTATGTGCAGAATTTCATTTCAATCCAATGCGTAATTTCGAAATTATCAGGAAAAAAATAATTTGAACGGCCATATTCACGGAACCCCTGGTCTAATTTTTATCATTGATCAACGTGACCGCGAAATTCGCGATCCAAACCCACCCTGAAAATTTCAAGTCCCTAGGCCTTTCCGTTCGAAAGTTATAATTTTTTATGGTTTCTATGGTTCTGGTCATGCGATCTGGAAAAAATGTAGCTTGAATATATCATTCTTCATTAAAATACAAAATTTCGTCACGATCAAATCCAGAGTTTCGAAGTGATCAAGAAAACTAAATTTCAAACGACCATATTTACGGAACTCCTAGTCTAATTTTGCCCATTGATATAGGTGACCGCGACATTTGAGATCCACCCATATTCTGAAAATTTCAAGTCCCTAGGCCTCTCCATTACAAAGTTATAATTTTCTATGGTTTTTATGGTTCTGGCATTGCAAATTTTGCATGTAACTTGAACACGTCATTTTCCATAAGTGCAAAATTTCACCTCGATCGAATCAGCAGTTTCGAAGGGGAACAAAATTTCGAACGGCCATATTTACGGAACCCCTGGTCTAATTTTGCTCATTGAGGTTCGCGAAATTCGCGATCCGAACCTATCCTGAAAATATCAAGACACTAGGCCTTTCCGTTCGAGAGTTATAATTTTCTATGGTTTCTATAGTTCTAGTCATGCGATCTGGACAAAATGTAGCCTGAATATATCATTCTCCATCAAAATAAAAAATTTCGTCAAGATCGAATCCTTGGTTTTGAAATTATCAAGAAAACCAAATTTCAAACGACCATATTTACGAAACCCCTAGACTAATTTTGCTCATTGATGAACGTGACCGCGACATTCGAGATCCACACCTATCCTGAAAATTTCAAGTCCCTAGGCCTTTCCATTACAAAGTTATAATTTTCTATGGTTTCTATGGTTCTGGTTATGCGATCTAGACAAAATTTTGTGAGTATCTTGAACACGACATTTTCCATATGAGTGCAATGTTTCATCTCGGTCGAATGTGTAGTTTCGGAGTAATCAGATAAACAAAACTTCGAACGGCCATATTCACGGAACCCCTGGTGGAATTTTGCCCATTTACGAACTTAACCTCGGCATTTGGGAACTGAACCCGCACTGAAAATTTCAAGCCTCTAGGATGTTCCGTTCGAGAGTTATGTATACGGCACATTTTCAGTTCAAAATTCGATAAATACAGACATCGTGACGAAATGATATAGCCCTAGGATATTTCTGGATCATCTCACAAATACGTAATTGAGAATCTGTTTGTCGCCTAACGCATCTAAACCTCACGAGCCGCCGCTGACTTGCACCAAAGCTAAAAGTTAATGCGTGATTCTACGTTATTCCTCTGTATAAAACGTCAAGGGGCAACCTCATGTCATTCTTATTTTGAGTTCATACTCCGCTGACTAAATTACTCTGGCTTCGATCATTGGCGATTAAACATAGATACCGCAGTTTTTGAATTGATAAATATTGGAAATCCCGTGAGGATACTTGTGGAAGTTTTTACTTATAATAGATAGGTACCAATACAAACAGACAAACGGCTTCGTTAAAATTATTTTATCTACTACTATAACAATAAAAATACTAAGATACAAGTATAGAGAACAGTATATTATTTAACGAGCGGTAATGTAGGTCATAACAGCGCGAGCCGAAGGCGAGTGCTGTAATTCATGGAGTGAGTTGACCATTACCGCAAGTTGAATACTATACTTTATCTACGACAATAACAATAAATACTAAGATACAAGTACAGAGAAAGAACTTTATTCACAAATCTTAATATAGTTACTGTCACCTATAACAATGCATTATATTTATGTTGATTGTGCTCCTTAGCATGGAGTAGAAAGTCCATAGGGGCGATGCTTTATATTTAGCGCTAGGTTCACTAAAATATGCCAAAAGAACATTCTCTGTAAACGATGACTTAATATTCTTACTGCTACACCAATATGGAAATTGTTGTATACACCTTTATATTTGTTTTGAGATTTTTCGGTCAACAAATTCTGTATGGTAACATTGGCTGATTGTCTTATTCCCGAAGGTGTACGTAATAATTAATCTTCACTTTCTGAATTCATTCTTTTCAGCAAAACATTCACAATAATAATAAGGTTTCAACTTAATTTGAGAAAACGTCAAAATTATTCAAGTGACCTCCCCACAATACCAATAATGGACTATTTCCTTTCGGCAAATCAATTTGTTCAGAAGCACAGAGACAGGGAGTTATAGTAGTAACGTGAGTTATTATAACTCACGTTGTTTGTTTACAGATAATATTAATTGTTCAAAAGTAGTTGAATAATGAATGTATAATTCAGTAGGAGTAGATTAAGCATATGGTATCCAACTATTCGTACTGATTTTACCAGTACAGTACTGGTTTTCAGAGTAAAGTCCTGGTTAGTTATCAAACAAAACCAGTACAGGAAATGTACTGGTTTTAGATCAGATTTATGAAATGTACTGGTTTTAGATCAGATTTCAAATTTAAAACATTGTAAAACTTAGACCCGGCAATCCTGCGATATTTTTTTGATATCTTTTTTTAGTCATCGACCACTACATTCTGTGAAATTTGCTCGAAATTCAAATTCATATTGTCCTGGTTTCAAGGTTAGAAAAAAATGGTCACCTTATTATAATACCTATATAGTTTAGTTAGATTCGAATTTATTGTGAATTCCGCTATAAATTAAGGTAAATGACAATTATTGTTGAAAATTCGAATGGGACTATAGAAGTAAATATTAATAAGATAAAGCTAAGTCGTACGTTCGAAGGTTAAACTGCGTCTAGAAAAGTGAAAGTTGAAAGTTATGAATTACGTTATATGAACCAGAGAAAGACTCACTTCAACACCAAAAATCGACAGAAACTCACCTTAGAAATATATCCAGCCGTCTTGAACATTGATTATTCTTCTTGAATAGGAACCAGTTCGACTTTTCCACAAAAAACCCCAAAATAACGACGTTCCAGAAATTTTCATGCAAATTTACGTTGGGCCATTTCTTCTTTCTCACAAATTTCACCGAACCTATTGTCTTTTTATTCGATGTTCTTAGTTCGCGAGGATAGCTTCTCATGTTGTACCCCACGAAACAATGAATATGGTGCAACGAGAAATAATATGTGAATGAAAAGAAAATTTAATGTATACAATGGCCGAAAAATTAAATAAGACGACGGCATTATTAGATCTTGAATGTGAATAACAACGTTTGAATCGTTGAATTATTTATTGATGAAGATGAGCAATGAAATTTAGAAGTAGTCAAAAATGCCAAATTATTTTTAAGTGGCCATCTGTTGGTTTCTTTTTAAATTGTTTATAAAACTGTACTTTTATTTTTGAATGATTGTTGCTTCATTCGGGGGTGAACAACTTCCGATTTAATGTCGATTCCAGGATCAGTGGGTTTGCTATATTACTGGTGGAATGAAGGAAATTCTGAAAAATGTTGAGATGGTTTTACATCAGTCCATCAGCATTTGACCTGAGCTACCTGAAACTCTTCAATGTCTTCAGTGGAAAAAGTACATTAATCTTGGAAAATAAAAATTTTGTTATTCATAATTTTAATTGTATATCCTTAACATTAACAAAGCATTCATTCACTATGTACATCAGAAATAGACTATAAAAAATTGTGGTTTTGGACAGCACAATTAAAAAAATTACATCAAATCATCAAGTTACTTGATGAAACGGTTTTAAGATCCAAGACATTATTGCACAAAACAATGACTACTTATAAATAAATAAAATAAAATCTAACAAATTTAAAAGCCTTAACTTTGACAGAATTTTATAGCTACCTGCTACACTAATAGATCATAATTTGTGTGGGCATGCAAATGGTTCTTCTGTTATTTTTTTAGGTCGAATTGATAAATCGGATGAAAAATAGAATATGTTCATCAAGTACTGATAAATAAGCCAACATATTGAAAATAGATCTGTAAAAGCAAGACATAAAATCGACATACTTAACCTTAATATGTCTGAATACATCTATTTTCCACAGTCTACTGAATTCCATGGGATTTCAGAAAATATAAATGCATACAATTAATCAGACTAAGGAAAAATTAACATATTTCGACAAAACCTTCTAGGAATAATTCAACTTATTATACAATAAATAAAAACACTCACACATTTGTCTTACATACTCTAACCTATTTCCATTTTTTATCTTATTCAACCAAAGGTGTATAATACAAATATTAAAATTTGAGTCCACACCCCAATCAGATTTTAGTAATTAGAAATTTCATAATGGAAATATTCAAAACAAACCATAGGACATTTTATATACAGGTGAACCAAAACTAAACGAGCAGCTAGAGATAGTTCTGAGCGTTAATGGCGAAAAAAATTCAAAAAATGGGTCTCTTAGTCCTCCTAAAGAAATCTTTTGTTGCAAAAACTGGGAAACTTGCTTTTTGTTATTGGACCAGCTAATCTTCAGATTTGGGACACCTGCGTATATGCAGATATATCCTGAAATTCTATCAATACATAGTTCGGTATTTTTCAATGTATGTCATATTATCTATATCTCCATTAAGGGATCAAATAATATATTCTCATTGCCTCTTCAACCAGCCGATAATGAATATTGAAAAAATATGAGTACACGCTCAAGAATCATAGGTATGTGAAAAATACGGCCGAATTTTTCAACATCAATTAGCAATATTGATTGAAAAACTCAATGCCTATGTCATATATAATCATATATATCTAAGCTATGTTTAACTTTGTACACCAACTGAAAAACAGGATTTCTCCTCCTCATCATTATGATGAAATAATATAATTAATTTATTCACCTCTAGCTCTTATGTTTAAAAAAAAACTATTTTTTGTGTAATTTTGTGTTTCTTCTTGGCTTAAAGTGCTTTCATTCTTCACAATAATTTTCATTTGCTTGTGAATTTTTTGATACTCAACCTTTTCATGTTTATTATTCTTTTATTTTCATTGCATCACCTGTTAACGACTTGATCATTGGGATTTCTCTTCAATATTGTTTTCCCCTCCTCCAACATCATTTATGGTTTCTTTTAACACAGAACTGGTTTCGTTTTTTTTCGCAATAACTTTTTCATTTTCTACCTGATTCATTGGCTCTTCATCAGGTGCTTTTTCATCATTTAAAGATGACCTTTCATTTATGTTAACATTAGAATCACCTTGCAAGCAATCGATATTTAACACATCCGGCTCTACTTTTATATTTTGGTTAATACTTGACGCATTATCTGGAAGAATATTATTCTCATATGCTACCACTCCGTCAGCATGAGAATCTTCTACAGGTTCTTGTTTGATATTTGAAATAGTATTATCAGCGCAGGCATCATTGTGTTTCACTACTTTGTTTCCTTTATTATTTGTTTTCGTTATAATTTTTTTTATTATAATTTTTCTTTTTCCATTTATTCTTGCCCTTGTTTTCCTTTTAGTTATAATTTTTGATTTGGAAACTTTATTTCTGCCAGATAAACCATTTATTTGATTGATATTCTGAAAATCTTTACATGGATCTACACTTTTCAGCTTCACCAATCTGGTTTTTCTTGATGCAATATGATTGGAAACAGGTTTTTTTCGAAGAGTATAAGCGATATCATTATTCTCTGTTATCTCAACTTTCACACTCGAAACAATATCGTTTTTTGCTTCATTTTGAAGATTAAGCGAGCAATCTAGTATTGGTTCTAAACCACTGGCCCCAACTTCAGGAGTAATGATTTCATTATTCTCTACAAGTTGGTCCTTGTTGATTTCATCATCACTTTGTTTATCATTGGTTCCAGTATTCACTCCCAACTCTACTTCGAGAAAATCTTCACAAATTATTTCATTTTCTTCCTCATCGCTATCTTCAACATAATAAGGAACAAAACTCCTTTTTCTCCTAGAACGATTCAATACACCAGACATTTCATCACATTCATTACTTATGTTTGGAGTAGATTCGTTCTGATCTGAAGACAAAAATATTTCATCCTTGTTATCCAATTCAGGAGGATCTATTATAGATGTATCTCCATGAATATCATTATCTGGTATTTCACAATGAGCTTTAGTCTCCATCTCTTCTTTTGTCTCCGTTTCTTCCTGTACTACTATTTTCACATTTTCTGGATCTTCTTTCACGAGTGATGAATGCTTCAATTTAAAGTGTCTATTCAGGTAGCTCTTCGAAGGTGTTCTATAGCTGCACAACCCACATTTCATGGCTTTTTTCTCGTGTTTATTTTCTATGTGTTTATCTAAATTTCCCTGAGTTTTTGATGCGTATTCACAATAGTCACAGGCAAAGTATCTTCCTTCGTTTGGTTTATATTTGTATGAAAAATTACGGCTTACAGACATGTGTGATCTAGGAACTCCTGAAGCGTGTATGCTGCCTTTCAAGTGCATTCTCAAACTGGTATAGTGAATTGTTTTGAATTGACAATTTGGTTTGGGGCAAGGATAGTAGTCGTCGGCTTTATGGAGACTTTCTATATGTTTCCTCAGTCTGAAGGTTGAGCAACCTTTGTATTCGCAATATAAACACGAAACTCTGCACTTTCCTATACTATGTTGCTTTATGTGCTTTCTGAGGTAATTAGGCCACTTGGTGGCAAATTCACACTGAGGGCAACGATAAGCATTTTCCTTGGTATGTTTGTGCCTGTGAATTTTCAAGGTATAAAGACTCCTAGCTTTGTATTCACAAAACTGGCACTTGTATTCTCCGTTTTCCGCTTTTATTTTGGCGTCATCTATGTTATGATCTTTTTTCAAGTGAATCTTCAAATTTCTCCTTTCGGAAGTTTTGAATTCGCAATGGTCACATTGATATCTCTTCTCTTGTTCGATGAATTCCGCTGGATGCTTTCTGCGAATGTGCCCTTTAAGATTCCCTTTCAACGTACATTTATGATCGCAGTATGGACATTTATGGATAATTTCACGAGTGTGCACAGAATTTATGTGATCTCTCAGACTGCTGAAAGATAAGCTTCTATGGTCACAATATTGGCAAGGGAACAGCCTGCTTTGATCAGTATTAGGTTTGGTACTCCTTTGTCTGCCAGTTAGCGTTTTAGGTTCGTTATGTCTTTTAATGTGAACTTTCATATAGTGATTCCAAACTGTTGAATAAGGACAGTGTGGACATTTGATAACGTTCTGCCTTGTATGTTTGTTAATATGTTTCTTCATGACCTGCTGATAAAGAGTTGTATAGGAACAATATTGGCATGAGTATACTTTTTCGTCTTCTTTCTTAAGATCATCAATTTCGATGTTTAGATCATGCTTTTCACTCAGGTGAGTCTTGATTTCAGTAGCACTCTCCGAAACAAAATCACATTCCTTGCAGTGATAATTACCATTATCGTCTGGTTTCAAACCGTGTTTACGCCTGATGTGCATCCTTAAGTTTCCATACACTGCACATTCGTAGTCACATTCTGGACACTTATGCATGTTTTCTCGAGTATGTTTAGAATTAACGTGTAGTTTCAACGATCCCATTTGGGTGGCAACGTAATTGCAATACTGACAAGGGAAAGACTTGATAGAGGCATCGCCTTGCTTTCTGGTTTTGAAATTGTTGGCGTTATGTTTCTGGATGTGACTTTTGATGTAAGCTCTCCATGTTGTCTTGAATTCGCAGTGTGGACAATTGTAAATGTTTTCCCGAGTATGTTTGTTCTGATGAACCTTCAGCGTGCTCAGATTTATAGCTTTATAGGGGCAGAAGCTGCATGGAAAGCTTGATTTTGTTTTCTCATCTTCTTCTTTCACTTTCAAAGAATGTTTTCTTTTAATGTGGAATTTCAAGTATCCATACCATGTAGTCTTGAAATCGCATTCATTGCACTTGTATTCGATAGCCTTGGTATGTTTGTTCTCGTGTATTTTCAAATGACTCAAACTTATAGCTTTATAAGGGCAGTATTGACACTGAAAATCTTTTTTCTCTGCAACATCGTTCTCATTGTTCTCACTATGCTTTCGTTTGATATGGAGCTTCATATAGGTGACCCATAAGGTATTGAATGGACAGTGTGGACACTGATGTACCTTTTCACGTGTATGCTTGTTCGTATGTTGTCTCAATAAAGTTGAATTTTTCGCTTTGTAATCGCAAAAACTGCATGGGTGCTCTTTGGCAGAAGGAGATTTTTCATGTTTGAAATGCTTATTTTTAATATGCAATTTTATATAAGTTGTCCATACCGTTTTGTAAGGACAGTAAGGGCATTGGTGTTCCTGTTCCCTAGTATGCTTATTTGTATGAAGTTTGAGTGTACTAGGAGTAGCCGCTTTGTAGTCACAATACTGACAGGGATATTCCTTCGCAACATTCCCAGACTCTGCAGATTGATCACTGTGCTTTCGCCTTATATGCATTTTAAGATATCCCTCCCACAAAGTGTTGAATTCGCAAAAAGAGCACTGATGTTTAATTTCTTTCGTATGCTTATTCATGTGATTTTTCAAAGCCGTTGCATTACTGGCACAGTAATCGCAAAACTCGCATTTTCGCTTGATGATCACCTTGTCATCGTCTTCATTGAAATGCTTGCACTGAATGTGGTCTTTTGTACTACGAGGAATTGTAGAACTGTATGGACAGTGAGGACACTGATACACGACAGCTTTAATATGGCGATTATTCATGTGTGAAGTTAGTAATTTCGGATGGGACCCAACATAGTCGCAGTAACTACAAGGGTACAACTCTTCTTCACGTTTGTCTGCAAAATCGCTTATGTCCGACGTACCTGGTTGATTCATGAAGTGTTGATTTGGCGCAGGCATCGGGAATCTGGAAAAAAAGTCCATCAACTTCAACCTTCATCGTTTACGCAGGATTGAGAAGTCCATGCTCTTGAATTTTCGGAATTTATTCATTTTTATTTAACACTGCATTAGCAGGAATGACGGGAAACCCTCAATATAAATACAATAAAAATATAACAAATATACAGATATATAGGGAAAACAAACTTTAGAACATATAGTTAAGAGTACAGATAAGCAGCTCACGATAAGGACGACACGGAATTCTTGAATCTGTTCAGTACATTTCATTCAATTCACCTGAAAATTTTGTATATAGGATGGAAAATTACATTAGATGTATAGGATATTAAATGCATAAGAAAGAAAAACCTGACCATCCTGCCGAACAGTGCAAGAATGGAAATAAATTCGCGTTATGATAATGAATAATCCAGTAGTGAACTAGAACAAAATGCTCTTTGGGGTACGATGCGACATGCCCTATTTGATTGCATGTGATGAATTTTTCCTCTGCAAATCATCACTTCTGAGTTTTTTTGCCATAACTGGTTTGAAAATAAAATAAATTCTATGAAAATAAAAAAAATCTGAGGAAAAATAGAAACGAATCCTAAAAAATCCCAGCGGAAGTTGAAGGCTCACAAATTTGAATAAAGTGTTCAAAAAATCCACCCTGTTATGCCAAATAATAGCCAAATCTATTATAAAGACATAATCTCATACCTCTGGGCAGATTAGGCATAGTGGATATTTTGGCCCAAAGCTGGATCATTTTTAACCTTAATTCAATGTGATTTGTAGCTCTATCGATCTCATGCCCATAGACCGAATTTCTGAGGTGTCCCCAAAGAAATAAATCATTGGGAGAAAAATCTGGTGATCTTTGAGGTCAATTGATCGTGCGATTCGTAGAAATGACGATCTGAAACCAACATCTTACTGCAGATGGGTTATGTTTTCTGTTCAAGCAAAACGATAGCTGGTCAGTGAATAAGATATGGTTTAAAAATTGAAAAGCACTGTCGTGAAGTCAGGAGCTTTTGGGCGCTCGTTCGTCCACCTTGTAGGTAGATTTTCGCATTTTCCAGTTTTAGAAACCAATTGAAAAGATTTTTGACAATCAGCTGTTACAGAAATATGAGGATTTTTTATTCTATAATTCGTTGGAAATGGTTCTGGTTATGCGATCTGGAAAAAAAGTTGCTCGAATATATCATTCTCCATTAAATTACAAAATTTCCTCACGATCGAATCCGTCGAAAAATTCGAGTGTGTCCGTCCGTATACACGATAACTCTCGAACGGAATGTCCTAGAAACTTGAAATTTTCAGGGTAGGTTCAAATTTCGAATGCCGCTGTTAAGTTCGTTATTGGGCTAAATTCGCCCAGGGGTTCCGTGAATATGGCCGCTCAAAATTTTGTTTTCCTGATTACTTCGAAACTACAGATTCGATCAAAGTGAACTTGCACTCAGAAGAGTGAAATAGGTGTCCAACTACATGCAACATTTTGTCCAGCTCGAATGACCATAGAAAATTATAACTTCGTAATGGAAAGGCCAGGGGTTTGAAATTTTCAGGATAGGTGTGGTTCTCGAATATTGCGGTCACGTTCATCAATGAGCAAAATTAGACTATGGGTTCCGTAAATATGGTCGTTTGAAATTCAATTTTCTTGATAATTTCAAAACTATGGATTTGATCGTGACGAAATTTTGTATTTAAATTGAGAATAACATATTCGAGCTACATTTTTTCTAGATCTCATGATCAGAACCATAGAAAATCATAACTTTCGAACGGAAAGGCCTAGGGACTCGAAAATTTTCAGGATAGGTTCGGATCGCGAATTTCGCGGTCACGTTCATCAATGGGCAAAATTAGACTAGGGGCTCCGTAAATATTTTTTTCCTGATAAGTTCGAAACTACTAATTGGATTGAAATGAAATTTCGCATTTCGCATAGAAGAAGAATAATGTATTCAAACTACGTTGGGAATTTTGTCCAGATCGCATCACCAAGACCATAGATACCGTAGAAAATTCTAGCGAATTATTGGAAAAAAAATTGGTCATAGCACTGACGTGAAGTCTCGATTTTCGCCTTAGTTTGAAATTTTCTTTGACAGCTGTCAAAATCTTTCCAATTGGTTTCTAAAACTGGAGAATGCGAATCTACCTACAAGGTGGATGAACGAGCGCTCAAACGCTCCTAACTTCACGGCAGTGCTTTTCTAAATTTGTTGGAATATAAGTCCAAATTTTTTTTGGGGGGAAAATATTTATTGAATCTGGATAGAGGAAACGAAGTGAGAAACACTGGAGAAAATAAATCTTTGTGTAATGTGTATTTGATTTTTAGATTTTACATAATCCAAAATTAAACTAGAAAATTTCAAGGAGGTCAGAATTTTTTCTTTTCTTTTCATGAACATAAAGGTTTTGTAGTAAAAATAATGAACCAGAATGAAATGGAAGAGAATTTTATGCCTGAAATATCCAGTTCACCATTTGCTTTCAATACCAATATCTCTGATAATTCTTCAGTTAGGAGAAGATATTCTAGGCAATCTTTTCAATAAAATGTTCATTGCTAAAGAAAATGATTTATGACAGGCTGGTATTTTTTCCAATAAAAATCAATAGATGGCTGTGAAATGAATGGAAGGGTACTTTTTCATCTTTCTTTACCTATGTGTTATGTCTAAAAAGACAGAGTAAAAGGTGACAGTTACCTATACTTCAGTATACCAACATAATAAAAAGCATCAAAAATCAAAAATCTTTGTCCAATATTATTAAAAGTATTTTCTTCATAAACAATAGAAAAATATTACATTAAATTATCCTAATTTGCATGATTTAAGCTGAAGGAAAATAACTGTAATATTCAATACCATTCTCCATTTTATTATAGAAAAATTAACTATTGGCTCTAATAAAAACAAAAGTTGGTTAGTGACTCAAGTTTCCATAAAAAATTCACACTCGTGAAGAGATGGGAGTCTGAAGTTTTAATTATTAATATTCCCTCATGGAAATTGATCCATACAATAACCTCGGACAATAATCCAACAAAGGAATACCAGTATCATTAATAAAAATACATGAGATCTATCATATATCAAAGAAAAATGGGGAACATAAATATTTATAGACCAAGAGTTGTGGAAATTTGGAAATGTAAGGTCCTGGAAACAAAGATGATAATTTATTATACAAAATTGACATATCCAAAGTTGGATAGATTCATTTGAATTAATATTTAGATTTATTATTTTTCTCAAGAAAATTATTTGTAGAGTATAATGAGAATTGGAGAATAATCTTACCCCTGCAGGAGAGGCCAGTTCTCAGCGTCTCCCATACTCGAAGATGTTTCCTGAAAATTATCTTGAACATAATCTTCATTTTGATAACTGCCCATTCCACATTCAGCATAATTGCCTTCAGGATCGATATATTCCTGTTTCGGCATAAACGGCTCATTAAAATCTGTTTCTCCTTGCTCATATTGATCATAGTGTGTTTCATCATTTCTGAAAACGATTAATTGGTAGTCTTGAAGAGTTGTTATTGAGAGAGGCAAACAAATAAAATCAATACATGAATAATGTAAACAAATACAAAGATCTGTTAAAAAAAATACTAAATCACAATGTATGGAGATCAGGCCCCTAAAGCAATTAATATTTAGATAATTAACATCAACTGAGGAACATTTTTATTTACTTCTAGTTCAAGTAACCTACTCATTTATTCTATTCTCGTGTTGAGCCGAATCGTAATCTTCTATTTCTGTTTTAACAATCGAAATGGTGCCATCATCATTTTCCCAGCTAGTGCCTGTTTTATTTTCCATTGTAGTCTGTTTTAAAGTATAAATATACTTTTATTTATTTTAACATCGCCATTTCTTATAGAGAAAATACTGACATATTGACAGCTAGTCGGTGTCGGTAAACACGGCAAAGCTGACAATGACAGAAGTCAAATATGAAAATCGAAAGTTAAAGGAAAATTCGTGAAAAACTAGAATATTTTTGAAACTCATGGGAAAATGATTTGTACCGACGACACAAATGTGACGGGACATCGTATTCAATGCTGTGTTCTGATGTCCAGCCCCTTTTGTTTCATTGAAATATAAATAACAAAACTGTACAGCGTTCAGAACCAGTTCGGAACTCCCCAAGTAGTTCCGAACTGGTTCTGATGAGGTTTCTTTTATCCACTTTTGAAATAACTCCGAACCAAAGCTTATGTCAAAGCATATTTTGTATCTGTGGTTCGATCATAGATGAAAAAATATCTGTGGGTTTAATAAGATAATAATAATAACCTATTAAATAATCGAGGAATATAAAAATGGATTTAAAAAATTTTGAACTTTTCAAACAAGGAGCTGAAGCTAAAATCTATAAAGGAGTTTATTTAGGAAAACCAGCATTAGCTAAAGAGAGATTTCCGAAAAAATATAGACTTCCTGAGCTGGATGATTCCATATCGAAAGAGAGAATGAGGGCTGAGAGTCGGGCTATAGTTCGATGTAAAGGTGCAGGAATCAAAACACCTATGATATATTTAGTGGACTATAACAGAAGAATAATATTCCTAGAGTATTTTGAGAATCACATTACTGTTAAAGACTATGTAGAACAATGCTCCAGCGAAGAAACTTTGAAAGTGCTATCATTACGAATAGGAAAATTAATTGCCAGATTGCATTCGCACAATATCATTCATGGAGACTTGACAACATCGAATATACTTTTGATTAAAAAAAATGATGAAGATTTAACAAAGACGAATATGGATTTAGTATTAATCGATTTTGGTTTGGCTCATTTAGAATCTACCGCTGAAGATAAGGGAGTAGACTTATATGTGTTAGAGAGGGCTCTCATTAGTACCCATAGTATGGCTACAGAAATGTTTGTTAATATTCTCAATGGTTATAAGGAAGAAAATAAAAATAGCTTCAAAGAAACATTTGCAAAATATGATGAAGTGAGAGCTAGAGGTAGAAAACGTACAATGGTAGGATGAAGGCCATGTATAGTTCATACAAAAAATAAATGTATATAAACTACCAACAATGAAAGTGAAAAAAAACAAATCCAGATTCAACTATTGAAGGCAGATACTAAGCTGAAATAAAATACCCAGCAATATTCTTTTTGTAGAGAATTAAATTTTATCAGATGTAAAATATTTTGAAAATAAATATACTCTCTTGAAAAATGATACTGAAATTAAATGGGCTTGCGGAAAACATCCATTGTGCTAATCATAAAATAAAGCTATAAACTTTCTGGTCTGAAGGAGGCTTATTTTCAGACTCGGACCAATTTCAACGTTTCCAGCAGCAGCAAGGATTATTCGAATGCATGACAGTGTAAGAAGAACAAAACAAGGCACCAATGATCTAGAGGTTATAGTTTTGAATTTTCGTTGGTGCAAATGATTAATCTCTACCCTAAGAATTCCAGATGTTAACGTTTTTCCTTTATTTTTTACATACCAATTTTTTTCCCTTGAAAATAATAAAATCAGACATTTGGAATCGTTACTGTCCAGTTGAATCACTAGCATCTAACAACAAATTTTTGAAAAAAAAAATAGCTTTTAAACCATGACCTGTTTTTGTTGGGATTATGTGTGATCTTACCAATTAAATATTGCCAAGTCAGCCATTTAACTTAAATTATTTTCCATATAAATAATCGCAAGATGTAATTTCATCAGCAAATTCCCAAAATAAACCAATAGACGTCACCCTAATACTTATGATTTCTTCTTTTGGTTGGTAATTCCATTGAGTTGTCAAACTGTGTTTTTCAAAGAACAACCTTATGAATTCAAGAAATATCTATAGATAAAGGAATATACTATCCCTTCCTCTATGGAAATATCCATTTCAAATGTTTCTACTACTGATATAATAATAGTTTATTTCCGAAAAAGTACAGTCAAAAACATTAATCGCAGAGGCGTAAGCCAGTACGCGATACGAAGAAATGATAAGTCACTCAATAGTCAACAAAAAATATAATCAAAAGGTAAAATGTTTTTTACAAATCCAAAAAATTACATTGTTCAATGTACAATCTATAAGACATTAATAAACACAATTAAATATTTTGGTACAAGATTGAGTACGTGAAGAAAAACTATTTGATATACACTAACTCAATAGGCTTAAGTGAATGTTACATTATTTAGTATTTCTATCAATTGCTCCTATATCTATTTAGTTTCACGACAACCAATGATAATGTATCGAGAACATTTTTCAGCTACATTCGAACAATTATTTTCACATACACCTGGTGATCAGTTTTATTGGTTGTTTGGCTGCTATAAATGCAGATAATGATAATGTTCATTTGGTGATCAAATAGCTATCATTTTGAATTTTTGTGCCACAGATGGAGTTAGAATTTTAATAAACCTACACTTTTTAACTGAACATCAAATAAATTATATTCTTGGTTCAAGCCAACAATTGAAAGAATAACTCTGAATCAATTTTCATATAAGTATTTTTGAAATCAATTTATTCCCCAAATTTCAAGTTTTGAATACACTCACTAACAGTCTCCAATTCTGGCAGGTTTTCAAAACGAATCTTGCTGAAATCAACTTGTTCTTTGTTCTCATTCACTATACTTTCCAGAGATTTTGCTTTTTTAAGCTCGGTGAAGTCTTCAACAACATTTATAGAGTTGTTCAACATTTTGTGTAAAATACCAAAGCTTTCACTGTCATTGTTTTCTGATTTAGTTCTATTTCGTGCCCTTTTTATATAGGGTTTAAACCTACTATGTGTTTTAGTTTTATAGTTTCCACAGGCTATCATTACATTGCTAATATATTTTGGATTTATTTTCAGAGAACTCGTACATGGATTAGCAGATATTTCTCTCATATATTCATTTCTAGAATTGGTAGAAGTGGCTAGCATTCCCAATTCTTTAAGCGCCGAATTCAAGTCATTTAGATTCAATTTGTTCGTCTGCAATATAAAATTATGATATCAAATCGAATACTTCAACTGAATGTAGTATTTATAGTTTACTTACTCCAGAAACGTCTTGAATTTCATCATACTGCATCTTGATAAAATGAAAATTAATACAACTATGTCATTCAATGATTATTATAATTCAATTTTAATGAACTGAAATTTGAATTCTTCGATATTTGTTTATGTTTTTTTTAGTTTTATACATTTATTTTCTATGATATGAACATTGAACAAAGCAACAAAGACCACTTTTTTACTCTGTGATATGAACGCAGTGTTGCCAATTGGAAAGCTTCGTCGGGTTGACGACTGTACTGTCATCTAACGGCAATGAATAACAAAGCGTGTAATTAATGGGGATTGAACTTCAGTAGGGAAGAATCACGGAGTGGGCGACATCTACTTTTAATCCTTTGAAATACCCGAGAGGTGAACAACAAACTAACGTGTGTGTACTTATATGGGAAATGTGTGAAATATTTGTATTATTTTAAGTCATTTATGTATCGAAAGTGATCTGAAATTTCTTTGCTTAAATTACTTACACGAGGACTATATCATTTCGTCACGATGTCTGTATTTTTCGAATTTTGAGCCGAAAATGGTCTCAATGATGACGAATCCGTCGGAAAATTCGAGTCTGTCCATCCGTCCAGCCGTCCGTAAGCAGGTTAACTCTCGAACGGAACAACCTAGAGACTTGAAATTTTCAGTGTGGGTTCAGTTCCCGAATGCCACCGTTAAGTTCGATAATGGGCCAAATTCCACCAGGGGTTCCGTAAATATGGCCGTTCAAAGTTTTGTTCCCCTGATTAGTCGAAAACTACAGATTTGATCGAGATGAAATTTTGCACTCAAATAGAGAATGAGGTGTTCAAGCTACCACAAATTTTGTCCAGATCGCATGACCAGAACCATAGAAACCATAGAAAATTGTAACTTTTGAATGGAAAGGCCTAGGGAATTGAAATTTCCAGGATAGGTGTGGATCTTGAATGTCGTGATCACGTTCATCTATGAGCAAAATTATACTAGGGGTTCCGTAAATACGGTCTTTTGAAATTTTGTTTTCTCGATCATTTCGGAACTACGGATTCGATCGAGATGAGATTTTGTATTTCAATCGAGAATGATATATTAAAGCTATATTTTGTCCAGATCGCATGACCAGAACAATAGAAACCATAGAAAATTGTAACTTTTGAACGGAAAGGCCTAGGAACTTGAAATTTTCAGGGTGGGTTTGGATCGCGAATATCGCGGTCACGTTCATCAATGAGCAAAATTAGACTAGGGGTTCCGTAAATATGGCCGTTCGAAATATTTTTCCCTGATAGTTTCGAAACTACTGATCGGATTGGAATGAAATTCCGCATAGATGAAGAATAATGTATTCAAACTACGTTGGGAATTTTGTCCAGATCGCATTACCAAGACCATAGATACCGTAGAAAATTCTAGCGAATTATCAAAAAAAAAAATGGGTCACCTAGAGCACTGACGTGAAGTCGCGATTTTCTTTGACAGCTGTCAAAATCTTTCCAATTGGTTTCTAAAACTGGAGAATGCGAATCTACCTACAAGGTGGATGAACGAGCGCTCAAAAGCTCCTGACTTCACGGCAGTGCTTTTCTAAATTTTTTCGAATATAAGTCCAAATTTTTTTTGGGTGGAAAATATTTATTTAATCTGGATAGAGGATTTTCGCACCTAGCTGAGGAATGATGTATTCAAACTACGTGCAAAATTTTGTCCAGATCGCATCACCAAGACCATAGATACAGTAGAACATTCTAGCGAATTATCGAAAAAAAATTGATCAGCTGAAGCACTGACATGAAGTCTGGAGTTTCGCCCAAGTTTCAGAATTTTTTTGACAGCTGTCGAAAATTCCTTCAATTGATTTCTAAAACTGAAAAATGCGAATCTACCTACAAGGTGCATGTACGAGCGGTCAAAAGCTCCTGCCTTCACGGCAGTACTTTTCGTAATTTTTTTCTATAATAAAGTGGTCATTTTCATTTGATTTGCTATCACATTCACGTTCACCCACATAATCAAAAATGTCCGAAGTGGTTATCTCGGCATCTCAGGCATTATTATTGATTTCGCAATATTATAAAAAATATTTGATTTACTTGTTATGAAAGATAGAAATGACAGAATATTTTGATCTCATCTCGGCCCGACATTTTGCGATTTTCAGCGCTGACTCACGGTACGTGATTTTTCCCTGTAGTGATTTGATATTTGATGGATTTCTGGTTGTTGAAAGATAATTAGAGGCGCAATATTCGAAATGGGAATCCATGATCATAATTTATGTCCAAAACAAGTCGAAATACCATTAATGAGTATGAATGCCCATAATCCCGACTAGTTTAAATCCGAAAAAAAAACGGAATTCGGATAAAAAACCGCCGATTGGCAAAACTGTATGAACGTTGAATTCCATCACAGGCATAGAAGAACTTTGTATGGATAGTACCAAAGAGGAATAGTCTTTGATAGTACGCAAGTCCTGGAACTTTCAAGTCAACATTTACAAAAGAAAGCTGTACATTGGATAATACTAAATGAATACTGATGAACGTGAATAATAAGCTGTTAAATCTATGATAATCGTTGGTTTTCGCGTTTAATTAACAAACGACAGTGTATTCAGTGTGAAGAAGAAGAAAGTTAATCTATTCTATAACATTCTTAGGTTAAGTTTCGGATAACCTTTAATTTGAAATCAAAAAGTAAGGTTCGAATTGAGTTTAATGTTGTGCGAGTGTAGATTATTAATTTTATTTTCACCATGCCATTTTTCCTGAAGGATAAGTCAAAGAAGAAAAAAAACAACAAACGTGCCAAAAACGTAGATCATGGTCCAAGTAAAAAAAGAAAATTAAATGAGAATAGCGACGAAGAAATATTGACTAGCGAAGATGAGGGAACTGCTTTCAATGGTGATGTAGTTGATTCAAATTCTGAAGATGAAGATGAATCACCACAAGACAAAAAACTCAGATTAGCAAAAATATATTTGCAGGAAATTGTCCAAAGAGAAAAAGAGAAACTAGGTGAGGACGAAGAAGTCGATAAAAGTGTAATTTCTAAACGTTTGAATGAAGATTATCTCAAAGAAATTGGAAGGTTCAAAAGTTCTGTAGCAGAAAACTACCGTGAAGGTAATATAGAAAAGATAGATACCTTGAAATGTCGAGAGCAGAGAAATTCCATTACATGTTTATGTCTATCTTCCAACAACAATCATCTTTTCACGGGAAGCAAAGATGGTATCGTTGTTAAGTGGAATATTGAACTGATGAAGAAAGAAAAAATGATTCCTTTTGTGAAAAATAAATCTGATAAAGTAATTGGACACAGCAATCGAATAACTTCAATTGCTATATCTTTCGATGATAAATATTTAGCTGTTGGAGATGAATCATCAGAAATAAAAATTTGGTGTCCACAGAATCTGTCTTTCTTGAAAACATTCCATGGACACAATAAAAAAATAACAGGAGTTTCATTCAGAAAAAAATCTCATACTCTATTCTCCTGTAGTGCGGATCGGACTGTAAAAGTGTGGGATCTAGAGGAAATGACATATATTGAGACATTATTTGGCCATCAGGATATTATTTCCTCAATTGATTCTTTGTACAAAGAAAGAGTAATTACATCGGGAAGTAGAGATGGAACACTTCGGATTTGGAAAATCCCTGAAGAATCGCAACTGCTCTATAACGGACACACAGGCTGTATAGATATTGTTAAATTAATTAATGAAGAATACTTCATTTCTGGAGGAGAAGACGGAAAAATTAGTATATGGAGTATCATCAGGAAAAAACCGCTCTTTACATTACACGATGCTCATGGTAAAGACCCTGTTAACCAACAACCCAATTGGATTTGTAGTATTGCAACTTTGGTGAATACAGATTTATTTGCATCAGGTTCATATAATGGAGTTGTTAAGTTATGGAAATTATCCCCAAACTTCAAAAGAGCAGAACTGTTATTTGATATACCACAAGTTGGTTTTATTAATAGTATGGCATTCACGTCGAATGGAGATAAGTTAATTGTTAGTTTGAGTCGAGATCATAGATTTGGTAGATATACCTTTTTGGAAGGAACAAAAATTATCAATTGTATTAAAGTGATATCTTTTCTGAAGAAATAAATGTTGATTTTTATGTATTAACGTATTTTATTGATCCAAGTTTTAAGAGTATAAGCACCTGGCACGTTATAGGTCCGCAACCAACACAGCAGCTGTGATTGATTTCTCTCGTGCCAGCTTGAACCAGGCCTAATACTTTATTAATCTCTTCTAAACGATTTTAAACAAATCAATCATCTCACAGTAATATGAATATTGTTGAAATGGAACAATAGTACAGATTGAATATTGCATTTTTGGCATCACCATTTTGAAACTCAGATAAATAATATACATCTGGAATCTAAGCTATATCAATAAAATTTCTAAGGTTTTTCCTAATATCATTAGACTTTTCAGATGTGTTTTTTTTCTCAGCAAGCCTTTTAGGGGGAACTCATAATGAAAGTCCTGTGAGATATAAATTAAAAGAATACTTTATTGCAAAAAAAATATATAAATCAAAATAATTTCATACTATCTTCATTAAGATTATAATAATCTCCAATATAATTAAATAAAACCCATTCAATATATTTCTTGAATACGATATACACTAATCTAAAATGTGTAGATATGAGGCTGAATAATCATACTCATGTTTTAGAAATCCCTATTATAATTAACATAATTCTTGAGAACCTGGGGCAAGGGTAATTCTTGTATCTTCTTTTTCATAGGAATGGAATAACGGCTTTTGTACATTCTCCTTTCTGTTCTAATTTGATCATCATCGCTTTCTGAATCTGTGGACATATTGGGCTCGGAAGCAACTCGACGCCATTTTACACTCCTAGAACCTCCCTGTCTACTTGATCTTTTCGCGCTTCTTGACTGTTCCTCATCACTCGCAGATACGTAAGTTCTGCTGTAGAAACCATTCAACTCATTCATGTAATTTCCCCTTTCAGTCTCGTTTGTCTCGCTGTCTGATACTTCCAAAATTTCATTTTCATCTCCAATTCCACTATCGATTTTTTTTCTGTCGTATGTGCTTCTCGATTGATTCGAACTTGTGGCTTCAGATTCTGAACATTCAGTCCATCTGGAAGAATGGTTAGGTTAGACTAATATGTTTTTATGCCAAAAAGCAACTCCTCTTCACAAAATAGTTACTACAGCTCTTCTACCTTTCCGTATGAAGCGGGAATGTTTAATTGTTTTAGTCTCATTTTTGGAGTGTCACCTTATCGAAATATAATGGGAATCTATCTTTTGAATATACTAGAAAATTTCTGAACTCATTCCCTCAAAACGATCTCACATAAACCACCAAAATTTTCCATTTTTGAGCGCACGCTCTACTTACATGAGGGCTATATCATTTTGTCACGATGTCTGTATTTTTCGAATTTTGAGCCGAAAATGGTCTCAATCGACAAGGTTCGACTCACCGATGACGAATCCGTTGAAAAATTCAAGTCTGTCTGGCCGGCCGTAAGCACGATAACTTTCGAACCGAACGACCCAGAGACTTGAAATTTTCAGTGTGGGTTCAGTTTCCGAATGCCGCAGTTAAGTTCGTTAATGGGCGGAATTTCACCAGGGGTTCCATAAATATGGCGATTCGAAATTTTGTTCTCCTGATTACTTCGAAACTACTTTATCGATCGAGATGAAATTCTGCAATCAGATGGAAAATGACGTGTTTAAACTACATGGAATTTTGCCCAGATCGCATCACCAGAACAATAGAAACCATAGAAAATTATATATATAACTTTCGAACGGAACGACCTAGAAACTTGAAATTTTCAGGATAGGTGTGGATCTTTTCGCGGTACCGTTTATCAATGAGGGAAATTACACTATAGGTTCCGTAAATATGGCTGTTCAAAATATTTTTTTTCCTGATAATTTCGAAACGACTGATTGGATTGGAATTAAATTTTGCACATAGATGAAGAATAATGTATTCAAATCACGTGCGGAATTTTGTCCAGATCGTATACAAATTTTGAGCCGAAAATGGTCTGAATCGACAAGGTTCGACTCACCGATGATGAATCCGTCGAAAAAGTCTGCCCGTCCGTCCGTAAGCACGATAACTTTCGAACGGAACGACCTAGACACTTGAAATTTTCAGTGTGGGTTCAGTTCCCGAATGCCATGGTTAAGTTCCAGATCGCATGACCAGAACCATAGAAAATTATAACTTTCGAACGGAAAGGACTAGGGACTTTTCAGGGTAGGTGTGGATCTCGAATGTCGCTGTCACGTTTATCAATGAGCAAAAACAGACCAGAGGTTCCGTACACATGGTTGAAATTTCGTTTTCTTGATAATTTCAAGACTAGAAATTCGATCGTGAAGTTTTGTATTTTAATGGAGAATGATATATTCAAGCTACATGTCGCGGTCGCGTTCATCAATGAGCAAAAACAGACTAGGGGTTCCGTAAATATGGCCATTCAAAATATTTTTTTCCTGATAATTTCGAAACTACTGATTGGATTGGGATGAAATTTTGCACACAGACGAAAAATAATGTATTCAAACTACGTGCGAAATTTTGTCCAGATCGCATCACCAAGACCATAGATTTTTGAGAGCTGTCAAAAATTTCATCAATTGGTTTATAAACTGGGAAATCCGAGTCTACCTAAAAAGTGCACTCAAAAGCTGTGCAGTGCTTTTCAAATTGTTTAATACAAAAAATCACCTCTAGAGTGACAGGATATACATTGAAATCTCGGAATATTGTGAAGAGAAAAAATCCTGAAAATGAAAAATAGTTCCTCTTTATCGAAACAAAATTTGGCGCGCTTGTTTCTGTGTACCAAAAAGACTTTCATTGTCAGTATGACAACAACTGAAAAACTTTTCAATCAATTCAATTTCATTTTTATCAACTTCGAAAGATGGAATCACCGAATTATTTTGATATCAGAAAAACTCGAATCTTTTTCTGTGTACCGAAACAGCCTTCAGTGTTCATTGTCAGTATGACAAATAGTGTCATTTTATTTTCATAAACTTCAATAGATGGAATCACCGAATTGTATTGAATATATCACAAAAACCCAATTTTCTTTTCACATTGAACTCATTTAATCGATGCCTTATATGTAGACACAACATTTCAGCAAGATGAGGCGAATAGTTTCTGGACCGAAGTTTCAAAAATTTTCTAGTAATATGATCCTTACGAAATAAATGAAATACAATACAACTTACACTTATTATCGTTGTTAATTGAATTTGACCACGAATTCTTCATCTACGATTTCAACCTAATCGTTTGAGACTATTCTCGGCTCAAAATTCGAAAATTGCAGACATTTTTGTATGGAATGATAACGCTTTTGTTCGTTGAAACAAGCGCTCAAAATGGAGGAAATTCCATTTCATCAACATTTCGCAATAAGAGGTGAAATCTCAGTTTCACTTATTTCAGTAAAATATATCTTCAGCAATGCTTGTTGATTTCTTGTTGTATAATACTGAAATAATTTTAAACAATTTCTTTATCAGATGTAGGAAAGAAATGAAAGCTTTCGTTCACCATGAGTCCTGTAGTAAAATCCTTCAATATTACATCGGCTGAAAAGTTCCCGGTCTGACCCACAGATACAAAATCCTTTTTTAGAGAATACCAACCTTCAGATTGAAGCCATCGAAATATCGAAATCGTACAACCAGTGGTGCTTAAACCGGAAAACATAAAAAAGTCCAAAAAATCGTATTGGCAAATCGTAAAGTGAAGTTGCAGGAGATAGCTGAGACTCTAAAGATATCAAAGGAACGTGTGGTATTTATTTTGCATGAACATTTGTCCAAGAGAAAGCTGTTTTCTAAGTTGGTGCCACGTTTGCTCACAGTTTACCAAAAACAACAACGTGTCGATGATTCCGAGGGCTGTTTGCAACTGTTTCGTCGGAATAAAAACGATTTTTTTCCTTCGGTTTGTTACAATGGATGAAACATGGATCCACCATTACACTGCAGAGTCAAATCGGCAGTCAGCTGAGTGGAATGCAACCGGCGAACCATGTACAAAGCGACCAAAAGCGCTTCAATCGGCTGGCAAGGTTATGGCGTCCGTATTTTGGGATGTGCACGGAATTTTGTTCATCGACTACCATGAAAAAGCCAAGAACCATCAATAGCGAATATTATATATCGTTATTGGTGCGTTTGAAGGAAGAAATCTCCAAAAAAAGCCCACAAATGAAGAAGAAAAATGTGCTCTTTCACCAAGACAATGCACTGTGTCAGGAATCGTTGGATACCATGGCGAAATTGCACGAAATGGACTTTGAACTGCTCCTGCCTCCACCCTATTCTCCAGATTTAGACCCCAGCGACTACTACCTCGGTGAACGCAGACACAAAAAAAAATGTTTGCCGGAAGATTTGGCTTGAATAGCAGAAACTGAAGCCTATTTTGAGGCAATGGATTAAACGTTCTACAAAAATTACTAAAAGCACTGCCGTGAAGGCAGGAGCTTTGGAGCGCTCGTACATGCACCTTGTAGGTAGATTCGCATTTTCCAGTTTTAGAAATCAATTGAAGGAATTTTTGACAGCTGTCAAAAAAATTCTGAAACTTAGGCGAAACTCCAGACTTCATGTCAGTGCTTCAGCTGATCCAATTTTTTTTCGATAATTCGCTAGAATTTTTTACTTCTAATTATCTATGGTCTTGGTGATGCGATCTGGACAAAATTTTGCACGTAGTTTGAATACATTATTCCTCAGCTAGGTGCATAAATTCATTCCAATCCGATCAGTAGTTTCGAAACTATCAGGAAAATAATATTTTGAACGGCCATATTTACGGAACCCCTGGTCTAATTTTGCTCACTGATGAACGTGACCGCGATATTCGCGATCCAAACCCACCCTGAAAATTTCAAGTTCCTAGGCCTTCCCGTTCAAAAGTTACGATTTTCTATGGTTTCTATGGTTCTGGTGATGCGATCTGGACAAAATATTGCTTTAATATATCATTCTCGATTAAAATGCAAAATTTCATCTCGATCGAATCCGTAATTTCGAAATTATCGAGAAAACAAAATTTCAAGCGACCGTATGTACGGAACCCCTAGTATAATTCTGCTCCTTGATAAACGTAAACGCGACATTTCAGATCCACACCTATCCTGAAAATTTCAAGTCCCTAGGCCTTTCCGTTCGAAAGTTATAATTTTCTATGGTTCTGGTCATGTGATCTGGATGAATGTAGCTTGAATATAAATTTCTGCATTAGTATACAAAATTTCGTCACGATCGAATCTGTAGTTTTGAAATTATCAAGAAAACTAAATTTAAAACGACCATATTTACGGAACCCCTGAATAATGTTGCTCTTAGATGAACGTGATCACGACATTCGAGATCCACACCTATCCTGAAAATTTCAAGTCCCTAGGCGTTTCCATTCAAAAGTTACAATTTTCTATGGTTTCTATGGTTCTGGTCATGCGATCTAGACAAAATTCCACATGTAGCTTGAGCACCTCATTTTCCATTTGAGTGCAAAATTTCATCTCGATCAAATCTGTAGTTTTCAAGTAATCAGGGAAACAAAACTTCGAACGGCCATATTTACGGAACCCCTGGTGGAATTTGGCCCATTAACGAACTTAACCGAGGCATTCGGGAACTGAACACACACTGAAATTTTCAAGTCTCTAGGTTGTTCCGTTCGAGATTTATCGTGCTTACGGAAGGCCGGACGGACAGACTCGAATTTTCCGACGGATTCGTCATCAGTGAGTCGAACATAGTCGTTTGAGACCATTTTCGGCTCAAAATTCGAAAAATACAGACATCGTGACGAAATGATATAGCCCTCGTGTAAGTAGTACGAGCGCTCAAAAAGGTATCGAAACGTTAGAGCGATGTTGGACTGATTGTATCACTCTAGAAGGGAACTATGGGAACTTTTCAGCTGATATTTTTTCTAAATACAATGGTCATTTGTGTGCTATCTTTTGTAGTTCCATTGCTAGCTCAATGGGTTCACTTTTCGCCTCGGATTTGTTTGAACTTTCCCTTCATTGCTTGCCATATTGTCCCTTAATAGAAGTTCTGCTAATGTCCGATTACCACTGATTTACGAATTCAGGAATGAAAATAGAAAAATTTTACTAGATAAACTGATAGCAAGCCATCAAAACAATCCCAGAGACCAACGAATTCATCATTTGCAGTCGTAGACCGATTTCGATCCATATCAGATCTCGTCGGTACGATTAGCAAAATGACAAATTCGATGTGAGAAACAAAAAACCTTAAAACATAAGGCAACGTGGATCTGAGGAAATTTCCCAAATCACTCTGGGATACATGAATTGTTTTGTTGGCTTGCTATCAGTTCATCTGGTATAATTTTTCTATTTTCATTCCTGAATTTGTTAATTTCAGATAAACAGTCGTATATTATTCTAGTCAATTATTCAGACGAATAAGGTTGAAGCTTGAACCCGTAAATTCCATGTGTGACCATATATTCTCGTAATGTTTACATGTGTCAGGATCCTACATGTGTCTTTGTTTGGGGAGTTGATAAAACAGTTCATGATCTACAGATATTTGAGACAGTTGCTCTTGGAACTGACAGGTGGCGTGATTTGGGAAATTTCCTCGGATCCACTTTGCCTTATGTTTCAAGGTTTTCTGTTTCTCAAATCATATTTGACTAGAATAATATACGGCTGTTCATCTGAAATTAACGAATTCAGGAATGAATGTTTCTCACATCGAATTTGTCATTTTGCTGATCGTACTGACGAGATCTGATATGGATCGAAACCGATCTACCACTGCAAATGATAAATTCGTTCTTCTCTGGGATTGTTTTATTGGTTTGCTATCAGTTTATCTTGTAGTATTCTCCCATTTTCATTCCTGAATTCGTTAATTTCAGATAAACAGCCGTATATTATTCTATCACTGATTTGCCCAAGAACTGAAGGGTAAATAGAAATAAAGAACCAAAATAAAATGATCATACCCAGAAGTATTCAAATTTGACTGCCTTTTATGGTCTTGATATGATATGGAACTACATACTGATCCATCGTTTGCTACCATAGAAGCCGAGGTAGCATTTGGATTCTCATTCATTTCTTCATCCATTTCTGTCCCCTCTCTTTCAGAATTGACATCTATTACCACTCCACCATCACTATCAGCCTCTTCTGCGCAGGAACTCTGATTTCCCTATGAAGAATGTATTATTTTAAAATCTGGAAAAAACATTTCTCTCGAGAAAGGGTATCTCACCTCTCTACTTCGAGAACATGTAGGTCTTCTCTCATCGACCGTTTGCGTGCTACTTCCAGCCTCTGTCTGGGTACCATCGTTACGTCTCGTTGTGCCGTCTGGATCTTGTCGCGATCCTCTATCCCTGTGTTTCAAGGCCTCGAAGAGGTGGCCCAACAAATTGTTGTTCCTGCTCAATTCCCACCAACCCCCTCCGGGCAGATCATCGTCCGAGCTGTCGTCGAGGACGGGAACTATGTATCTTTTAATCAGTCTCCTGTTCTCTAGCGCCTCTCTGAAAGTAGGCTCTTTCACTGAGGGCCTTCTAGAAACCGGAGGAAGTTCCCTCTCGATGTTCTTTCGAAGAATGCTACGGATAATAGTGCGGGATAATGCTTGTAAACTTTGTGGTTGGATTTCAACTATAAGAGAACAATCACTGTATCACTTGGTATCAACTCATCAATTCATTCGAGAGAATATTCAATAACATATTTTGCATATTCTCTAGATGTTATTGACGATGGTCTGTTCAATGAAAATTACTTTCGATTAACATCTTTTGCTTTTCGATGTTTCAGATTATATCGAACAATATGATATATTAATGTTAGTTTTGTTTTGATCAGATTTGGTACCGCATTATAATTTTTTAGATCCCTTTGTTGCTTACATTATCACATACACATTCATTTCTGATTTGAATCAAGAAGTATAGGTTATTCTTCACAATTTGAATCCCTATTAGTCGTAATTATACCAATGCATTTTGAAATTCAATATTATCTTTTTAATGATGGTACCACATGAATTTAGTGGTAGCTGGAAGATTATTCAATTCGAATTGATCATAATCCAAATGTGGTCAAAAACTGCTCTTTCATAAAATTGAACAAGCACTGAATGTTCTTATTTGTAATAAAGTGATGGAAATTTAACCTCGATTAATAAGATGAATTTTGGGAGTGACGGTGAAACTTGTATAACTAGCTGTTTCACAGCTACGATCTTTGTATAATTTCGATACAAATATCTGAAACATAAAAAAGCTGAAATGATTATTTTGATCAAATATTCCCAACACATTACCTAACTACGAATGAACCCAAACACAGAAAAAGAATGTTAGAAATACCAATATTTTCACATTTAGCTTTATCATTACCACAAGATAAAAAGTTCCTGCCAAGTTTATGAAGTTTTCCTTTAAAATGCATAAATGGCTTTTAATTAACATGGAATGATAGAAATGAAACTTCTCTAACAGGTTGAGAACGTCTCGACCTACTCTATTATACAAAAAATTACGAAAAGCACTGCCGTGAAGTCAGGAGCTTTTGAGCGCTCGTACATCCACCTTGTAGGTAGATTCGCATTTTCTAGTTTTAGAATCAATTGAAGGAATTTTCGACAGCTGTCGAAAAAATTCTGAAACTTAGGCGAAACTCCAGACTTAATGTCAGTGCTTCAGCTGTCCCAATTTTTTTTGATAATTCGCTAGAATTTTCTACGGTATCTATAGTCTTGGTAATGCGATCTAGACAAAATTTCGCACGTAGTTTGAATTTTCTATGGTTTCTACGGTTCTGGTCGTGAGATCTGGACAAAATGTTGCTTTAATATATCATTCTCGATTGAAATACACAATTTTATCTCGATCGAATCCGTAGTTTCGAAATTATCGAGAAAACAAATTTTCAAACGAACGTATTTACGGAACCCCTAGTATAATTCTGTTCATTGTAAACGTGAACGCGACAATTCAGATCCACGCCTATCCTGAAAATTTCAAGTCCCTGGGCCTTTCCGTTCGAAAGTTATGATTTTCTATGATTTCTATGGTTGTGGTCATGTGATCTGGAGAAATGTAGCTTGAATATATCATTCTCCATTAATATACAAAATTTCGTCACGATCGAATCTGTAGTTTTGAAATTATGAAGCAAACTAAATTTCAAACGACCATATTTACGGAACCCCTAGTATAATTTTGCTCATAGATAAACGTGATCACGACATTCGAGATCCACACCTATCCTGAAAATTTCAAGCCTCTAGGCGTTTCCGTTCAAAAGTTACAATTTTCTATGGTTTCTATGGTTCTGGTCATGCAATCTGAACAAAAATTCACATGTAGCTTGAGCACGTCATTCTCCATTCAAGTGCAAAATTTCATTTCGATAAAATCTGTAGTTTTCAAGTAATCAGGGGAACGAAACTTTGAACGGCCATATTTACGGAACCCCTTGTGGAATTTGGCCCATTAACGAACTTAACCGAGGCATTCGGGAACTGAACCCACACTGAAAATTTCAAGTTTTTAAGTTGTTCCGTTCGAGAGTTATCGTGCTTACGGACGGACGGACAGACTCGAATTTTCCGACGGATTCGTCATCAGTGAGTCGAACATAGTCGATTGAGACCATTTTCGGCTCAAAATTCGAAAAATACAGACATCGTGACGAAATGATATAGCCCTCGTGTAAGTAGTACGAGCGCTCAAAAAGTAAGAATACTTCTTCACTGAATTATAATAAACTAAAAATTAGGATTTTTCTTTATCAAATAGATGGAATTTTTGATTGGATAGTGGAAAAGCTAGCGAAGGGCAAATGGAAGGCTTTATAAATTGTAAATGCACCATACAAGGTAACTCCAATGCAGCACCATACGAGTTATTTCTCCACTATAGCAATATACGATAAAAAAATTCAACTATAAAGAAATCCTTACCCTTCTTCCAAACCGAAGACTCGAAAAGGTTCACCCCTGGGATGATATAGGCACATTTCCCTGAACATTCTACTACACAATGAGGTTAAAGCAGCGAATATCACAATGGTCGAAGCGGAAATCGCAATGATACGTAAATCGGATGAAAACAATTACGATTTTGACAAGAAATGGCAGAATGTTCAATCTTGTTTTGTACTTGCAATAACTATGTTTATCCACACATGTCATTAAATGTTATACAAAAGTTTTTATGCCGCAGACAAGGCGGGAACATTGGAATGTCTCTATGGTGAAATCAGAACAATAAAAGCCTCAACTGTTGAAAGAAAAAACAAAGATCTAAGACTACACTCATATTAAAGTATTTTTGTTAATAGGGAACTTGGTAACTGAGCAATTTGACTATCAAATATGGAGTTTACAGTAGAGGGTGTCCAGTAGCAGATTTAAATTTTGAAATGAAATGATCTCTGAACGTTTTAAACGGTTGGATGAAAAGGTGGCCGTTTTGGTTTATTATGCGAAAATAATATTATCATGCTTCCAAAACAATAGAGGTGTATTATTCATATAATACAGTCTTTATTTATGACCTATAGATTATGTTTATAGCGGTACGTTAAAAATCAGTCTGTCCCGCATTCGAAGTAAAATATCTACTAGGAAATTTATGACATCCATCACTGTAGCACCTTTCACAAAACACTTATCAGTTTCCTACAATCTGTACGACATAATGTAAAAAAATTTATTCAACATTATTTTTGATTATGATAAATTTGGTAATAAAACAAAATATTCCATAGTTTTACTTTTGACAACCTTATTTGCCCAATCGACAATCTGCAACCAATTCATGATAATTGAATTTTATCGAACCCGCAGATAATTTTTTTGTAGAACATTTACTTAGAATCCCAAGAAGCTTCAGTTATTATTGATGAATAAATATGGCTAAGCTACCACCACTCTACTGTACAACTCTCATGTCATCTGCCATAAAATAAATAAGAATATACAGGGTGTCCCAGAAGTCGATATCATCAGAAAAATATTAAAAAAAACCTGAGTCATGTAATTTTCAAATTATATTGCATTTTCTTTTACTCTAGGAAATGCACACCATGTGATGATTTTTGAACTCCTGTTGCTACAAATCTTAACTTTTTTCTAATTTTATTTTTCCTATGTTATCCTGAATAGTGCTTCTGTAATCTGTAACCTTTGATTGTAAGCCAACCTAGCTTGGAAGATTATTCCCTCTTTGCAGAACCGAGGATTCAAAATTAATATTTTGCCCAATTTCAACTTACTGTACTGAATAAAAATTATACTACATGAGTTTGGCAAATGACTGAAGAAGTTAGCGCATTTAATAAGGATTCTAAAATGGTATAACACTTACGACATCATTTCTTAGATTGGGCAAAAAAAAAGGTTTTTCTTAAAGAAACTCAGTTTAGAACAATTTCTTTCAACTTACTAAAAATGATTCTAGTGTATCCAATACGTGCCTTAAGATCATAACTTTGAGATAACTTTGTGGTCGGATGAATCGACATTCAAGAAAGATGGTTACATGAACCACACGAGTAGGACTTAAAAAATCCTAATTTAATGAGACAAGACAATAATATCGGTTTAACCCATTTTTACCCGGTGTTCCGATATTGGACATCGCCGACTCGTTCGCAGTGTTCCAATAATGGACATACCCCCTTTTCTCCCCTTACTTTCCAACAACCGATCACCATAAGTTTGCAGATGTGATCAGTATCTATTTTTGCATTTTTAGACTAGGTTTGATCGCTTCAAATAATCTTTCTCTGATTCGTGAGTTCATAAATATTCTGATATGAAAATGGCTTTCAAAAAGTGAGTATTTTTTTATCACCTCGTATTTATTTTTCGCGGGAACTGATATCACGTTTCAGTGTTATCCATTTTCTGATAATATTTGTATTATATTCTGCAAAGAAATTTTTTTTCCATATCAGCACTACTTCTTTATATGTTCCAAAATTGGAACACTGGGAACGAATGGTATGGATATTATACTACAGCAGAACTGATCGATCTCGTGGAAAATGAGGATTTAGCAAAGCAGATATTTTCATAACGCCCCCTAATGTTTGTCATGATTCGTAAAAGGATTTTGCTTTTCATAATGCCCGACAAATCTACAGACACCTAACTGAGAATGAAAAAAATTACGAAAAGCACTGCCGTGAAGTCAGGAGCTTTTGAGCGCTCGTTCATCCACCTTGTAGGACCTTGTAGGTAGATTCGCATTTTCCAGTTTCAGAAATCATCGGTATCTATGGTCTTGGTAATGCGATCTGAAAGAAATTTCTCACGTAGTTTGAACACATTATTCTTCATCTATTTGCGAAATTTCATTCCAATCCAATGGGTAGTTTCGAAATTATCAGGAAAAAAATATTTTGAACGGCCATATTCACGGAACCCCTGGTCGAATTTTGCTCATTGATGAACGTGACCGCGACATTCGCGATCCGAACCTACCTTGAAAATTTCAAGTTTCTAGGACTCTCCCTTCGGAAGTTATAATTTTCTATGGTTTCTATGGTTCTGGTCATGCGATCTGGAGAAACGTAGCTTGAATATATCATTCTCCATTAGTATACAAAATTTCGTCACGATCGAATCTGTAGTTTTGAAATTATCAGGAACACTAAATTTCAAACGATCATATTTACGGAATCCCTAGTATAATTTTGCTCATTGATGAACGTGCCCGCGAAATTCGCGATCCGAACCTACCCTGAAAATTTCAAGTCCCTATGCCTTTCCGTTCGAAAGTTATGATTTTCTATGGTTCTGGTTATGCGATCTGGAGAAAAGTAGCTTGAATATATCATTCTCCATTAGTATACAAAATTTCGTCACGATCGAATCTGTAGTTTTGAAATTATCGTTAAACCTAAATTTCAAACGACCATAACTACGGAACCCTTAGTATAATTTCGCTCATAGATAAACGTGATGACGACATTCGAGATCCACACCTATCCTGAAAATTTCAAGTCCCTAGGCGTTCCGTTCAAAAGTTACAATTTTCTATGGTTTCTATGGTTCTGGTCATGCGATCTGGACAAAATTTCACATGTAGCTTGAACACCTCATTATTTATTTGAGTGCAAAATGTCATCTCGATCAAATCTGTAGTTTTCAAGTGATCAGGAGAACAAAACTTTGAACGGCCATATTTACGGAACCCCTAGTGGAATTTGGCTCATCACACTGAAAATTTAAAGTTTCTAGGTTGTTCCGTTCGAGAGTAATCGTGCTTACGGACGGTCGGACGGACAGACTCAAATTTTCCGACGGATTCGTCATCAGTGAGTCGAACATAGTCGATTGAGACCATTTTCGGCTCAAAATTCGAAAAATACAGACATCGTGACGAAATGATATAGCCCTCGTGTAATTAGTACGAGCGCTCAATGATAAAAAATTACAATTAAATTTGATGTCTTTCAATATTTCATATTGAAACCAGACCCTACCTTCCACTTCCTTGTGTACCAAAATTGGAACAAAATTATTTTTGTAAATAATGACTATTTTTTCACGTAATGGGTTGAATTATATATTTTACAGTATATGTGAAAGCTGAATCATGTGAAAGCTGAATCAAGTGAAAGAATCCAACATCAAAGAAATCGAAAATTCGGGCATGGGGACTCCTAAAAATTTCGATAATTCGGGCAAAAACGGGTTAAAGTGAACACGTGGACTGGAATTTTGAACGGATGGGGCATAGGACCTTTTGAGTTGGCAGAGGTCTTAAATGCTGAAATTTATTTAGATTTTTCACAAAATCATTTACCAAATTGGTTTCAACAAGACGGCTGCCCAGCGCCCTCTCATTTAGAGAATATCTAAAAGAGGAATTTCCGGGCACCTGATTTAAATCCCTTAGATTTTTTTGTTGGGAAACAGTGAAAGAAAAAGTTTATTCAAAGCCAATTGAAAATGTAGTTGAGCTTCGGGAGAGAATTACAGAAGCAGTTGAATTCGTCATCAATGGAGCATTCGCCCATCTGATATCCCGATCTTTTTTCAGAAATTGTTGTAATTCTATTGCGGCTGAAGGAGGGCAGTTTGAAGATCTTTCGTAAATTTATTAAATCTTGCCATAAATCGAAACTGAATTTCTTTGAGAAAAACCTTTTTTTTGGCGCATCTGAGAAATGATGTAGTAAATGTTGTACCATTTTAGAATTGCGTGTACCAATAAAAAACAGGCGTCACTATTTGTCTCACTTACACTTTATGGCAGGACTCCATCGCATAAAAACCAGATTCTAAAGTTATGGCACATATTGGATACGATAGAATCATTTTTAATAACTTGAAAGAAAATGGTTCAAAACTGTGTTTCTTTGAGAAAAACCTTTTTTTTGCCCAATCTAAGAAATAATGTAGTAAGATTCATACCATTTTAGAATACTTATTAAAAGAGCTAACTTTTGAAGTCACTTGCTTAACTGATGTAGTAGAATTTCTTTTCAGTACAGTCAGTTGAAGTTGGGCGAAATATTAATTTTGAATTCTTGGTTCGGCAATGAATGACATTATCTTCCAAGCTGGAGCAGTTGGCTTCGAATCAAAGGTTACAGGTTACAGAAGCACTATTCAGTATAATATAGAAAAAATAAAATTGGAAAAAAGTAAAGATTTGTAGCGAGAGGACTTCAAAAATCATCACATGATGTGTATTTTCTCGAATAAAAGAAAATACAATATAATTTGAAAAATACAAGACTTAGATTTCATTAAATATTTTTCTGACTTAGCCTGTTACCCGATTCCGGCTTGACGTCGACTTCTGGGACACCCTGTTTAAGTTTCATTTTATAAATAGTATAAAACTTTATGTTAGTCCTGTTAGATCTGATTTAAAAATTAGATTAACTACATTTCGCCCAACCAAATACGTACACTCAAAAGTTGAAAATTTTATTTGCGTGTTCACAATACCAATACTTACATAATTTAACCAAATCTTGGCTTGTCTCGTCCCCTCTCAATAAATTCGCAAAAGATACTGGTAACAAAGATTTGGATTCCCACTGAGTCTCAGAGATGCGTTTATACTGCATCAAATTTTCACCAATAGGTACTACTAATATACCACCGATATTAATGAGATTCTTCAAGTGCTGCTCGTATTCTACTGGACAAGCAGCTCCACAGTAGACCCTATCATACAAACGAGTCTCCGTAAGGCACAAACAATTTGCTGAAACATCACATAACTCATTCCAAAATTATCTAAATTAATAGTTTTTCAATTCAAATTTTTTCTCCGAAAAGCATACCTTTTGCAAATACTGGTTCACAAAAATCGAACTCGTCAATGGCACCGGAGTATCTCTTGAAGTCTTCCAGTTTCTTATAAGCATATTGCACTACATCTTCATGAAATTCAATTCCATGATTAATTCCCCTTGATCCCAATATTATACCGACCACTGTACTCAAGTAACCAGTTCCAGAACCCAAATTCAAAAATGTTAAAGCTGGTTCTAAGCATAAGCCTTCTATTACTTCACTGTAAATACAGGGAGCTGAAATATGTAGGTGACCACACTTCCAAGCAGCATCTTGATAAGCATTTCCTCTATTTTCTGGTAGAAAATATTCAGCTCTATCAACTGCCCTGAATGCTATCTCAGCGGCAGATGTCTTTATGTAATCGACTTGAACCAAATTATCTATCAAATCTTCATTACTTTTACCAGTACTTACTATACCTCCCATGTTATAAAATGTCCGTCGTATTATGCTATATATATAATCACTTAAAATAACTTAGGAATATTTCGTTGAGAACTACGACACTTTAAAATCTATGGGTAAGCTATTGTTCTTTCTGAAGTCATATCAAACTTCAGGGGAGATAAGTTTTCACAATGAAGAATGAAGAATTCCACACTGAATGAAAGCTCACAAATATAAACAACCACAGAATCATAAACAAATGTGACAGCTGTTTGTTTACCAAAATCTGCACAGATGTCCTTCACTTTACATAAAATGTCACTGATCGCTCGATCACAGTGATCACTATCACCATCAGCTGTTTTATGTTCAATAGCTGTCAAACTGAATATTCGTTCGTCAGGAAAATCTGCTCCGGTTTTTTGAACATTCTTCTAATTTTGAAAGCGTGATCACTTGAAATTGATCAATTCCATCATTTATCGGCTTGCACAAGCCCTAATAAGAGCGGTACTGGCTAGTAAGCAGTGTAAGCACTGTGATATTAAAGTTTCCAAAAAAATAGATGAATCTTTGGCGCTTTTTCATATGATTTTTGCAAAACTCTTTCACAATATCAGGCCGTTTAGAATTACATAGTAGAATCATTGTATTTGAATGATGATGATATTAGGTAATATATATGTATCTTGATAAAATATTCGGCTTCATCTCGCTCCGCATTCTCCAGATATCACAAGCTGAACACAGGAATCAATATTCGCGATTCCAACTACCAATGAGGGCGCTGGGAACTGTAAAAAAACATGAAGGAAAACGAGTACCTTTTCGGGATTTATTGTGATGAAGCAGATTATTTTAGGTGTTCTTCAGGTTTTTCTTCGATTTTGTGTTTTTTATGTGCAGACTTTCGAGCGAATGATTGGATTATTGATAGCGCATTGTCAAGTTTATTGATTTCAGATGAACAAATGGGTTTTTTCAATTTAAATTATATCGAAATTGATAATAATTCAAGAGAAAAAAATTGTTCATCCACCTTTTACGTAGATTCGCATTTTCATGTTTTAGAAACCAATTGAAAATTTGTTTTGAGAGCTGTCAAAAAAATTCTCAAACTGAGGCGGAATTCCAGACTTAACGTCAGTGCTTTAGGTGACAAATTTTTTTTTCGATCATTTGCTGGAATTTTCTACGGTATCTATGGTTTTGGTAATGCGTTCTGGATAAAATTTAGTACGTAGTTTGAGTACATTATTTCATCTATGTGCAAAATTGAATTCCAATCCAATAAGTAGTTTCGAAATTATCAGCAATAAAATATTTTGAACGACCATATTTACGGAACTCCTAGTCTAATTCAGCTCATTGATGAACATGGCCGCGCGACATTCCTGGTTATAATTAGTTATAGTTTTCTATGGTTCTGGTCATGCGACCTGGAAAAAATTTAGCTTGAATATGTCATTCTCAATTGAAATACAAAATTTCGTCACGATCGAATCCGTAGTTTTGGAATTATCAAGAAAACTAGATTTCAAACGACCTAATCTACGGAACCCCTAGTCTAATTTTGCTCATTGATAAACGTGACCGCGAAATTCGGGATCCACACCTATCCTGAAAATTTCAAGTCCCTAGGCCTTTCCGCGTGTAAGTTATGATTTTCTATGGTTCTGGTCATGCGATCTGGAAAAAATTTCGCATGTAGCTTGAATACGTCATTTTCCCTTCGAGAATTTCATCTCGATCGAATCTGTGATTTCGGAGAAACCAAAAGAACAAAATTTCGAATGGCCATATTTACGGAACCCCTGGTGGAATTCTGCCCATTATCGAACTCAACCGAGTCATTTGAGAACTAAACTGACAGTGAAAATTTCAAGTCTCTTGTTTCTAAATATACCTCACGAATAACTGGTTCCATGATATAAAATAAAAATATCTGGCTTGTAAACACGTGAAATATGAAAACAGTACTCGTTTTCTAGGTTTGGGATTTAGTTGGCAGAGGGCGTTTAGACCTTCGGAATCGCGAATATGCCTATCTTCGATTTCTAGGGGACTTGGAGCGCGCCCAATAAATACTTACCTTCTCTATGGAGTATGGAACCACCGAAAAGAAGACATCATTTATTTTCAGTACTACGACTACGTTACGTCGGGTCCGGTCGGGTACGTTCCAAGAGCAATAAGAGGATCCTCTTTCCATGTAGCATAAATTATTCTATGTAACTTGGCACTAAGGAAATTCTGTTATTTTTAAATAATTCATTTAAAATATAATAAATGAATTAATGAAATATAAATATCAGAACTATAATTCAAGTAATATTTGCCTTCATTTGAGGCACTCAATATAAGACACCGAATTTAATAGTTCTGTGTGAAACGTCTTCTTCCAATATTCTCATGGCTTCAAAATATTTCATTTCAAATTTATTAACTTGATAAAGTCAAAATGTTTTCAAGAACCAAACATGCAGTTATGCAGCATACCAAAGGTAACAGTTACATAAACACATGAAAATGATAATGTAGAATTCGAATTGCTGAAAATTTTCTATACATGCTCAATACCTAAGTTTCATCAAGCAAAATATTGTGCAAGCTTTTTCTTCATTTTTTTCGAAGTTGAAAAAAAAACACTCGGAAATTTATGAATAGGGCGATTATATTGATTCATGATTCAAATGTAAAAAAATCATTTTTTCAATATTTCACATATTTTATCGTACACAGGTCCGAAAATTTTCCAATAGGCCGAATTCGTCAGATGCAAATAATCGTGTAGTATGAAATGTGGTATTGTTTTATCATTTTGGACTATATTATCGTGTATTTTCACTACATGAACATTAGGTGTCAACATGTCCGCATTATCCAGATTGCAGAATTTGTCCAGTAGGAAAGTATTCACTTGATCATTTCTTTCTCTGTAGGGGTTTGGATACTGACCTCTGGGTAGAAGAGTCTGTAAATAAATTTGAGTATCACGAACTATTAGACAACGAATCTAACAATTTTATCACAGAGTATCCAACTAATGATGGTCCAATCTTTGATATTATCATGTTTAAACCAGCTAAATTGTATGAACTACCCAATGATAGGATATTTTCAACCTACATACATAAATGTTAGTGTGGCCTCTACTTCATCATTTTATTGGAATACGGGCGAGGAAAAGGTGGAAATAATCGAACGGTTTTTACTGGCTGTTATTGAACTAATTTTCATGTCCTAGAGACAGCACCTCTCAAGTCATGACTTAAGTTGGTTAGTATATTTATTACTATATTTTCCTGCGTACCGTGCAAAGTCCGTCCAAGGCCAAATAAACCATAAACCTAACCTTATCAAATTTCGATTTATCATGGTGATAATAGGATACTATATAAATATTTATTTATTGTTATGCATTTTGTAAGAAAATCGAACAAGTGCTTTATCGAACTTTTTTCCCTGAAACCTTTAGTTTCTAAAAGAATGTCCACAAAACCGAAGTTTCTGAAAGAAGACTGTCTCCTCACAAAATGTAAACAGTTGGCACCGTCTCTGTCTCAAGATAAACACAAAGGAGAAGCTGGAAGAATAGGAGTATTTGGAGGAAGTCTCGAATATACTGGAGCCCCATACTATGCTGCCATAACTTCACTGAAAGTTGGAGCAGATCTGGTTTACGTGTTCTGCATGAAAGATGCTGCTACGGTTATTAAAACATACAGCCCAGAGCTGATTGTTCTTCCATACTTGGATGATTGCCAAGCAGCAACTAAAATCGAACCTTGGTTGGAAAGGCTGCATGTTGTCCTTATTGGTCCAGGTTTAGGAAGAGAAGAATCCACTTTCAACGTTATCAAACAGGTGATTCATTCTTGCAAAAAGTTGAAAAAGCCTTTAGTGATAGACGCAGATGGATTATTCCTGATTTCGAATGATATCGACTTAATTAAAGACTATCCGAATAAATTGATTTTAACACCAAATATCGTTGAATTTTCCAGGTTAGTAGGTAATACAGAAAAAGACAAATTCAGGAGTAATTCTGCGAGACTTTTTGAACTATGTTCAAACTTGACGATTCTCATAAAAGGACCAGAAGATCTGATATTCGATAAGACAACTGAGGCTAGATGTACGGGTTCAGGATCTGGTAGAAGATCTGGAGGTCAGGGTGATTTGTTAGCAGGTGCAGTGGCCACCTTTTTGACTTGGTCCTTGCAGAAAGAACTTCCTGTTGAGAGTGAAGAGGCCCATGATGATAGAGCACTTGTTGCTACCTACGCAGGTTGCAAGCTAGTGAGGGAATGTAATAAATTGGCTTTTGGTAAATTTGGAAGGAGCATGACAGCTTTAGATATGACACACCAGGTGCATAGTGTTTTTGATCATTATTTTGAGATTAAGAATAATGTCATTGGGAGTGTTTTCGATTAAGCATTGAATTTTTGTACTATTTTCTGAGGGGCTTGTTTCATCAAATCAATAGATGAAATTTCTACGCAATTGTTTACTCAATTATCCTTCTTTAATTTAATGATCTTTGAAAAAAGTAATGGCTTCAAATTTCATTGTTTTATGTTTATTGCTTGTGATGATTGAAATTTACCGGATGTTACCGAATGAAATTGTTTCGAAACAGTTTTTGGACTTTGAAAATCTGAACATTGTACTTACTGGTAGAATAATGGCAATATTCCCCAATTTCTGCTTGATGGTTTTGATGATTTCAAGAATTCCTTCGAAAACTTCATGTGGTGTGCAGTCAGTATTATTAGTGCCAACAAATAGAACAACAACTTTCAATTTGGAATGAAAATCCAATTCACCATTCTGTATTCTCCAGAGCACATTCTCCACTCTGCAAATTGAGAAGAGAAAAAATTAATTTAGGTACTAATAATATAATGTTCATGAAATCATTTTTTATGGTTGAATTTCTTCGTATTATAATTTCAGCTTACGTATTATGTGCTGGAATGGTTTCCAATCCAAGATCGAACGACGAAATACGCCGATTTGAATCCCCCTAATTTCCCCCCTATAAATCCCAAGATTATCATTGAGGTGAATGAAAAAAAACTATAAGAGCAATGAGGTGAAATCAGGAGCTTTTGAGCGCTCGTGCATCCACAGGTAGATTCGCATTTTACAGTTTTAGAAACCAATTGAAGAAATTTTTGACAGCTGTCAAAAAAAATATCAAACTGAGGCGAAACTTCAGACTTCACTTCAGTGCTTTAGGTGACCATTTTTTTTTGATAATTCGCTAGAATTTTCTACGGTATTTATGGTCTTGGTAGTGCGATCTCCACGAAATTTCGCACAAAGTTTGAATACAATATTCTTCATCTATGTGCAAAATTCACGGAACCCGTAGTCTAATTTTGCTCATTGATGAACGTGACCGCGACATTCGAGATCCACACCTATCCTGAAGATTTTAAGTCCCGAGGCCTTCCCGTTCGAAAGTTATAATTTTCTATGGTTCTGGTCATGCGGTCTGAACAAAATTTTGCACGCCATTCTCCATTTGAGCGCAAAATTTCATCTCGATCGAATCAGTAGTTTTGAAGTAATCAAGAGAACAAAATTTCGAACGGCCATATTTACGGAACCCGGTCGAATTCTGCCCATCAACGAACTTGACCGCGACATTCGAACCTACCCTGATAATTTCAAGTTATTAGTAGAACGAGCGCTCAAAAATATATAAAAAATTATAAAAAGCAATGCCGTGAAGTCAGGAGCTTTTTAGCGCCAGTTCATCCACCTTGTATGTGGATTCGCTTTTTCCAGTTTTAGAAACAAATTGAAACAATTTTCGACAACTGACAAAAAAATTTCAAACTGAGGCGAAACTCCAGACTTCACGTCAGTGCTTAAAGTGAGTGACCACTTTTTTCTTCGATAATTCGCTAGAATTCTCTACGGTATTTATGGTCTTGGTGATGCGATCTATGTGCGAAATTTCATTCCAATCCAATCAGTAGATTTCGAATTTTTTTTTAACAGCCATATTTACGGAACCCCAAGTCTAATTTTGCTCATTGATAACCTGGAGCACAACATTCGCGATCCACACCTATCCTGAGAATGTCAAGTCCCTAGGCCTTTCCCTTCGAAAGTTTTAATTTTCTATGGTTCTGTTCATGCGCAGAATTTCATCTCGATCGAATCTGTAGTTTCGAAGTAATCAGGAGAACAAAATTTCGAACGGCCATATTTACGGAACCCCTGGTCGAATTTTGCCCAATAACGAAGTTAACCGCGGCATTCGAGATTCGAACCTACCCTGAAGATTTCAAGTTTCTAGGTCGTTCCGTTCGAGAGTTATCGTGTATATTGCCGGCCGGACAGACTCGAATTTTCCGACGGATTCGTCATCAAAAACCAAAATACTTTTCTCATCATTATGGAGGTTGTAATATTTTTCCCAGAAATTCGTGACCTCCCCTTTTGACAAAGCTACTCATAGCAGAGTCAGTTTTGAATTAGCATTAGGTAGGGGTAGAAATTAAGGAGGAATCCAGAATCCATAGTTCTTCGAGAAATGAGCTGTTTCGTAAAAACAAAAACATGAAGCAAGGTATGTTCAAAATTTTACCTGTCGCCTCCAATACCAAAATTGCAACAGTGTAAAGATATGAATTTCTCTGCCCATATTGTAGAAAACTGTAGCTGCTGAATTATTGAATCTCCTAGGAAAAGGACTTCTGGCTCCGAGTTCTGAGCTTCGTGTAGATATCTATTGTGCTGTTTGCAAAATTCATATCGATTAATTAACATAGGTGTAAATAAGTTCTTTCATTTATTACTTGCAAAGTTATATATCGCCTTCAACCTCTAAACAACCCATCCCAACTACGCGCTTGATATCCTAATATAGGTTTGTTTCAAATATTATTTTTGTTCCTACCAATTACCTATATAAAAAAACAAACACATGTCTGAAGTCATTTATTTCCTCTTCTGGAATAGGATTTTTTCGATGTCGTTAAATTCCGTAACCTTTTGGCGACAATTGGCATTACAGGGATGCACAATACAGGTAAGCCTCTTTTTTTGAAATTCTATACATTATTATAGTGAAATCACGAAAAAAAACTAGAGTACGCACTCGTCGATGTAATGGAGGGATGAAAAAATTCAGTGCGCATGGGATATCGTTATAAGTCCCCCCCCCCTTCTGTAGCGCTTCAACTATGAGGTGAAAAATTCTAAACAAATTTGAGGTAGTAACTTGAAGAACAATTTGAACATGAATTATTTGTAGTTTTCGAGATATTTTGGGTTAAATGCCACTACTGGTTTGTGAGCAGCAATTAAAATAAGAGGATTATTTATGATGAGAAATTCAAATGAGCATTGATATTCATTTAAACATCGAAACAGCTGATTAAATTCCTAATATCCCCATAGCAATTTCCGCCCTAATATTTGTGGTTAAGGAAGAAAAAATGTCAATGGAGACTTCGGATAATTGATTTAGTAGAAAATACTCTTGAAATTTGTTCGTATATAGAAAATATTACATAATCATACCATGCTTTGCCACCTGCCATCACCAACTTCATCTTCAGGTGGTTGGGCTAAAATACAAGGATTCATTTCGATACAAAAACTATGAGGATGCCGAAATGTCAGAGCAATAAAGTAAGAAATATGAAGGGAATTAAATGAATTAAGCTCTAAATCTAAATTGAGGAAGTAGTGTTTTAATATCTTGCGTATGCCTCAATAAAATGCTTATTTATCTTTCTCTCGCAAACGACGAAGATGAGTGTTATCATGTGTTGTGAAATTTGAACACAATAGGTATTGAATAAATGTGATTCGAATATTCGAAACTGTATTCGGTATTCCGAAATATTTCTTCATTTTCTTGTGTAAAGATTTTGAATTTAGGTTATGTTTGATTTTGACATAGAAATTATATTCTTTTATCTGAAAATCATCAAATGTATCTTTATTACAAGAGAAACCAAATGGTTTTCCGCACCATATGAAGAATTCAAAAATTTTCTAGCTGTTGCAACGAATTTGTCTGGTTTTATTTTGTGAAAAGTCTCTTGTTCTTCAGTTACAGAGTTTACTTCAAGCATAGAGTTCCGTTATTCTTTGGTGCTTCAATGACCGCATGATCAATGTCCCGCTAATTTACAATGAAGTAATAGTAGATTATTTAACGAGCGGTCATGTAGGTCATATAACTCACAAAGATGAAGTTTTGCAGCACGAGCCAAAGGCGAGTGCTGTAATTCATCAAGCGAGTTATGACTATTACCGCAAGTTGAAGTACATAGAAAGAACTTTATTTACAAATCTTAATAGGTACCTAGGTATAACAATGCATTATTTATGTTGATTGTGCTTTTTAGCATGGAGTAGAAACTCCATAGATCGGCACAGATACAGGGAGTTATAGCAGTGAGCACGGTGTTTGTTTGCAGATACTATTAATTGCTCAAAAGTAGTTGAATAACGAATATATAATTATAGGAGTAGATAAAATAAATTGATCTCTCAGTTGTATTTTGTTTATCATAAATAGGCATTTTGAATTATATTACTTGCACTATCATCATCATCAATTCATCTTTCCGAGTAATTTGATATTTTTTCCTAGTTTGATATTCTTCAGATTGAATCCACCTGCCTAGCAAACCTCATGAGCATGTTCGACAGAAATATGAGTAAATTTTGACTAAATATAGCATATCCAGGCCATTGGTATTCCTCATTGCTCACTAAGAAGTCTGCGATCCAAATGTAGCAAGCACCAATCATAGCCCCAAATCCTGCCATAAGACCTAGGAATAAACATAATATGGCCGTCCCTTTACCGCATACACCTCTGGTAGAATAATACGCTGATCCGTGAATAGAATTAGCTGGGATGGAGTTGTTGAAAAGAAGGGTAATGGTTCCAACGATTCCTGGAAGGTGATATATTTTCTTACTTTGCATCAATTCAGAGTAGTTCGATTGCAAATCAAAAAGTATCCACCATCCTAGGAAAAAAGACGTCCCTGCTATACAAGCTACTATGCAGTTTATTTTATAGGCCGGTAATTCACAAATCAAACATTTCGATACCCGATACATAATTCCAGAAGGCTATAATTTTGCTGGAAAATCGAACAGCGTTACTGAATAATCTTTTATTACATTTGGATTAAGTTGACAAACGTCATCTAATGAATATTTGATAGAAATCAGGTATCTACCTTCAGATGATTTGTCAGTTAAAAATTCGCAAAATGGGTAGGTGCCTATTTGAATTTATTCACATGTGGGTGAAATCTAGATAAGCCGTAGATTTTAGTTCCGCAATTATCCGCAGTATTTCAGATTCGTAGCATTGCGAAGTGAAATTACCATAGACGAATATTAAATTTTATTATTCGTCTATGGAAATTAGTGACAAAAGTAGCTTTCGATTACCCCAAAGTGTGCATGAAACACCAAAAACCGAGCTCCTCGGGTGCACGAAACTCCAAATCGAAAGCGGCATATAACCCCACTAAAAAAGGTCTTGTTGAAAATATATTTCAATAAGAAATGGACAAAACTTCTTCAGATCTTATTTTTCTTTACCGTGAGCTATAAAGCACTCAGTTCCATAATCCTATCACCGAATATCTCTAAAAATCTAAACCTGTAAGAGGTATTTTGAAATTGCGAAATAAAAAATCATTTTTTTCGGCAACCGTCCGGGAAGTACTCATTTCCCAGACCCTTTTTCCTTTGAGAAAGTAACATTTCCCGGCCTAGTCCGGAAAGTACGTTTCCAAAGCAACGAAATTACGACTGACACCTATTACGTTGTTATCATCGGCTATATAAAAAATTTGGTGGGTCTGATTTCGATAAATAAAATTGATCATTACCATAGCAACCAAATACCAACATGAAATAAGTTGCCATTTTGATTTTTGAAAGTTTGGAGTGTTTTTGGTCGCATTTATCGCAATAAAGAAATGGGTCCCACTGATTTGTTATTCTACACGGTTGCCGAAAAAATAGTGTACGCAACACGTCCAAAAACAGTTTTTTTGGACTCGCTGACGCTCGTCCTAGAATTTTGTCTACTCGTCCAAAAAAACAGTATTTTCCGGACTATTTACGTAAATTACTATTTTGTACTGACACAAACTATATCGAAGAGTTTTCGGTCAATAGGTAAGGGCAAAACAAAATCAAAGAATCAACACCAGGTTTTATGCATCTCTTTACAAATATTCAACCATAGACATATTAGAATAATATATCTATGACTTAAAGTAATCAAAATTGAAATACATATAACAATGAGAATATTAATATTTGTTGCTCAAAAATAGAAAATACCCTTGAGATAATCCTATAGCTATATGTGGCCCATATTCTGCAGTCCTTGGAATACTATTTGATCTTATAAATTTGAAAAATTCTTATCTTCAGACACTTCTTTAGTGACAAAAACTGAAAGTTTAAGCTTTTTTAATTTGTTTTTTCATCAATTTCACCATCCCGGTCACTTATCATGAATCAAAAAACGTATAGCTAAAATCCAATCTTTACAATGATTGGGGTATCTCATGTGTAATTCAAGATTTAATTTATTCGCAGTTTTATAATCTTTTTTAACAATACTATCTGATAGTTTATATAAATCGTTCTTCAAGCTAGTGGGAAACTGACCCAATTTCCACATTTCTTCCACAAGTTTTATTTTTTCATGAACCTCATTACCGATTCCTGGGTCTAGAACGCTCCTGAAATTAGTAAAAGTTACATTTTCCATATCTTTAACAGACTCCTCTGAAGAATCATTCTTAGTTTGGTCAATGCTAAAAGGTAATACTGATTTTTGGACAACAGAAGACGGTCCTAGTGGAAATGGAACTCTTTTATTTCCTATTCTACTTTTAGGAGGAGGTTGAGATGTACTGAAATTCAGCATAGGTGGGTCGTTCCAACCTGGATCAACTGCGAATAAAAGTTTGAGTATTATGAAGACTGCAAATTTACCGAGAATTAACAAGCAGTCAAATATTGTTTTGTTGAAATTGTATTCATTGAATAACAGTAAAATATTCAGTAGTTTTGTCTAGTATTTACCCTTATTCGTTTCATCATTCATATTGGGCAACTGTGTGAATTGAATTTTTTTAGCAGAGCCAATCTAACCTGCATTTGGAAAAATTGTACAATCGTTCCGTAGACCTAAAGACCATAGACCTACTCCTACTGACAACGTTGAACTTGCTTTGAAAAAACGAGCCCTACCAGAGACAACATTTTGGCCCTACAGGAAAGACTAATTTCGTTATAACTTACTCTTGTCTAATTATCTCTCACTTGGAGTCAGCCTAATAATTAATCGGAGCAGAGATAACTTATCTCTATTGCACTGCAATATTTTAATTACATTTTCTGTGCTCAGACTGCTCAGAGGTAGTTAAAAAAGTTTGTAGTTTGTTGTTGTCCCAATTGTCGTACAGACGTAGTTCTAATTTATAGAATTGGTTTGACATTTTTTTAAGTTTGTGTGGTTCATGTTTATATAGAGAGAAAAGAGAGATATTTAGGTTCATTCCTCATATTTCTTCATTAACTGCAATATCCGTCTGACGAAATATCTTGATAAAATGGCAATGAGGACTCTCCCATACAATAAATCGGTTCACTGTTCAGAGAAGTGTTTGTCCAAGTTAGTAAACGGTAAACTGGAATGTGATTGTGGTAACGATATACAAATTTTCGAATGGTTTTGGGAAAAAGATGAAGGTGAAAGCAATTTCCAACTTGATCCAAAAAATTTTATTGTCACATTTCATCCGGTTTACAGTTCTGGCACCTCTGTTGTGCGAGGTAACAAACCTTTCAAACAAAATATGCACTATTTCTGGGAATTGAAGATGATCTCAAAGTTATATGGGACAGATGTAGTGAGTATAAATCATTTTCTAACTGTTTTCCTCTATACGTAGAAGTTTTGATTTATCACAAAAATTTCATACATTGCATCAGTCAGATGTTCAATTATCTGGTGAACATAAACAATATTGTGAAAGATCCTAATTGACCTGAATCAGGCGAGCTTGTGTTGAAATTTTGCAATATTATATGCCGTCACATTATGATTTATTTACTATTTGATGCTAATGGATATTGGATGATATCTATCAATAACATGCTCTATGTTGTTGATGGAATTTTTGTAATTGCTCGGAAATTTTTATTTTTCGTAACAACATTTGCTTAATAGGTTGTATTATAATTATTTTGGGATTACTCTTCTTGTAAATTTTCCTATCAAATATCAAATGATGATATATAAATAATTTTCATCGGAATGGGTACTAATTCATTTAATTACATAATCAAAAGGGTATATTTGTTATTTGCGACAACTATAACTTGTCAAAGATAGAAAATTGTATATGTGATGGATTTGTTCTTATATTCATATATTATGATATGAGGCCTAAAAATATTTTATATAATTATAAGTCTTACACTCAAATTTTTTTCACAGATGATAGGAGTAGGTACAAAAGAAGGATTACAAAATTTTACAAATTATAGATTAAGGTTTTGTAGCATGTTGGGATTAGATGATCAAACATGGGGTTACTCTTACCATGGTAAAATTCAACATGACAAGTTGACAAGGATATATGGGGAAGGTTTTGGTTTGTCATCTAAAGTAGGTGTTCATTTGGATATGTGCTCTGGAAGATTAGAATATTACCTTAACCGAAAACCTCTAGGTGAGATAATCACTTGAACAAAGACAATTATACACAATGGAACTAACAAAAAATTTTCATCCAGTCTGGAATGATTTTAAAATTTTTATTTTTTGCAGGTGTTGCATTTAGTGGTCTCAAAAAGAAAGAATTGTACCCTATGGCATGTGCAACTGCTGCTCAGTCTTCTATGAAGCTAATTTGTGCTGTATCACAAGAAGAAACCCTGCAAATGTTATGTCTCAAATGTGTTCATCAGAATTCGTATCTCTATGATAAGTATTCTACTATACCTGGTCTTTACAAGTTGTACAGTCAGAAATATTTCTGGATGACACCAAGACTTCCTAGTGAGTATTGAAATTTTTCCACTCAAGTCATTTGAGTAGTTCTGCATGAGATGTTATCATGTTTTTTATTTGAAAGAGTATTTGATCATATTATTGTGAAATATAATTGGACTTCGTGGTGCTGTTATGTTGACCTTTGGGGCATTATTGAAAAACACTTCAGTATTCAGTTTGCTTTTATAACTTGCTTTTTATAGATATGACACCCACTAAAGAACAAGAAGAAGAGGAGCTATATTTACTGGCAATGAACAACAACTCTGCAAAAAGGAAACAGAAAACAAACTATCTAGTTACACCTCAATCAAACAAGAAATCCTCAACACGACAAGTTCGTTCTCCTAGGGAGGGAAGTTCGTTCACACATGCAAGCAGATCATCACCCCTCAGAATGGATTTGGGGCTTGTACAAGATGAAAGTTTATTGAGGTTCCTATCTAATGGTACACTCAATCATTCAGAAGATTTGGATATTTTTTGAGTGTTGTTGTTTATTGATAATTTTTGTTAAAGTTTTTTCTTATTTGAATTCTTGAGTAATATCATTGAATTCCAATGAAAACTTATTTCTGTTGTTGTTGATCTCAGAAAAAATGTTTTGTAGAGTGTTTTATTGTGAGGCTCGTGAAAAGAGTTGGATAAGTATGAAGATCTCTCATTTTGAAATTTCTCATTGTTGAACCAGTTTGTTTTATTTTATACATTCACATGTTGATGTAACTGTTGACTTGATATTGAAATGTTTGATTTGATTGTATGTTCAAAATAATAAAAATCTGACCAAGAAAATAAATTGAGGCAAAACATTTTTGTGTTGAGTGAACATAGATTCTTCAAATATAATATGTAAATAAATACATAAATTTAATTTAGATATATGTACATATATGGAATAAACTGATTTATTTTTTGGTTGCATCTCATTACCTGCATTTTATATTCTGAAGATTTAGATGCCTCCCTGGATCTCAGTCTATTGCTTCGTACAAAATTAACCCTTAACGATTAATACTGGAACCAAATACTTCAATCAACGACTACAATATATTAAAACTATAAAGGATACTCGGTATTCACTAATCCATTGAACAACGGTTTCCACTACTTGGAGGTTTACTAAACCATGTTTCGCTATTCAATAGCATCATCAGTTGAATGAGATAAACTGTTTATCTTGCAGCAGGATCTCTGGAACTATTGAAGTTAGAAGCCTTACTTAGATTTGCTTTTTCCAGTTTTAGAAACAATTCAAAAAATTTAGAACAAAGGCGAAAATTCAGACTTCACGTTAGTGCTTTTTGAGCGCTCGTTCTAGTTACACGAGGGCTATATCATTTCGTCACGATGTCTGTATTTTTCGAATTTTGAGCCGAAAATGGTCTCAATCGACAAGGTTCGACTCGCTGATGACGAATCCTTCGAAAAATTCGAGTTTTCCCGTATACACGATATCTCTCGAACGGAACGTCCTAGAAACTTGAAATTTTCAGGGTAGGTTCGAATCTCGAATGCCTCGGTTGAGTTCGTTATTAGGCAGAATTCGACCAGGGGTTCGAAATTTTGTTCTCCTGAATACTCCGAAACTACAGATTCGATTGAGATGAAATTTTGCACTCAGATAGCGAATGAATGTGTTAAAAATACATGCAAAATTTTGTCCAGATCGCATGACCAGAACCATAGAAAATTATAACTTTGTAATGGAAAGGCCTAGGGATTTTCAGGATAGGTGTGGATCTCAAATATCACGGTCACGTTTATCCATGAGCAAAATTAGACTAGGGGTTCCGTAAATATGGTAGTTTGAAATTTAGTTTTCTTGATAATTTCAAAACTACGGATTTGATCGTGACGAAATTTTGTATTTTGATGGAGAATGATATATTCAAGCTAAATTTTCTCCAGATCGCATGACCAGAACCATAGAAAATTATAACTTTCGAACGGAAAGGCCTAGGGACTTGAAATTTTCAGGATAGGTTCGGATCGCGAATTTTGCGGTCACGTTTATCAATGAGCAAAATTAGACTAGGGGTTCCGTAAATATGGCCGTTCAAATAATATTCAAATATTTTTCTTCCTGATATTTACGGGGGTCCGCCCGGCCGTATACACGATAACTCTTGAACGGAACGTTGTTCAGATCGCTGTACCAGAACCATAGAAAACTATAACTTTCGAACGGAAAGATCTAGAGACTTGAAATGTTCAGGGTAGGTTTGGAACTCGAATTTTGAGGTCACGTTTATCAATGAGCAGAATATTTTTTTTTTATAATTTCGAAACTACCGATTCGATCGCAATGAATGTTCGCACATAGATGAAGAATAATGTATTTGAACTAGGTGCGAAACTTTGTCCAGATCGCATTACTAAGACCTTAGAAACCGTAGAAGGTTCTAGCGAATTATCGAAAAAAAAAATCCTTATTCAAATTCAAAGTTTCTTTCTTTCTTATATATATCTTATATTATATTCCTGTTACAGCTGATTCGGCATACTTGACAAGGAGCTGCTGTCATTTTTTGACAGCTGTCAAAAAATTTCAATAAAAGGTGGATGAACGGGAGCTCAAAAGCTCCTGACTTCACGGCAGTGCCTTCTCTAAGTTCTCTCTTCTCTCTGAATAATTAGGCTCATTCGTGCGGTTTATGTTATTAGTACGAAAAATTTGACCGTTCTCCATAAACCATAAAGGAAGAAAGAAGAGTAGAACATAGAAAAATTGGATTTCAGAGAATTGAGAGAATACTCTTGAAATTTGTCAATGTCAAATTAGCGATTTCTGCCTCAACGTGCAGGAAAATTTTCAAATTCTAATATTTGAACAATATTCTTAGGTGTACTTTAATCCCGAAACACAACATAATGTCAGGATTAACAAGAGGTTTGCGGCTTTTGTGTATGAGTAGGTCAATAAGACAAATCCCAAACAGATCGGCTATTATTGGATTGAGTAAGCGTCCCATACATACTCGGGGATTATTTTCTAATGAGATATCTGCTAGCCAGGTAATTATAGCCCTAGGAACACTAGATAAATGCTCAAATTTATTTACCTTCAAATGACTATCAAAAGTATTACATAACTGATTAACCTAACTTCACTAGATACAACTCCGATTCTATTCACCTGAAATTAAGAGCAAACCTTCTGAAGAAGAAGTGAAAAAACGAGTGCTGAACGTTTGCGCTTCTTATGATAAGGTCACAGCTGAGAAGGTATTAATTCAATTTAATTTCTCCTTTTTTTAGAGGTCCAGGTTGCCACGATTTTACAGCTCCAAACCGCCTCATACAATTGACCTAATATCTCAAAGAGTCTGTCTGGTGCTTAAATTATATGACAAAATTAATCCAGAAAAGGTATAGTTTAGCTTTCATTGATATGGCAACAACATAATTCTGGCTATACTAATGAACGAATTATTTACAATAATTATATGATACATTTGTTTCCATTTGTCTTATTTCACTGAAAGTTTTGTAATGGTGAATTTGAAAATAGTAGCTTGTTGCTATATCATTGTGGCATCCTGGTCTTATTTGTTGACACTTCCTCTAGTTTATTTATTGTTGCAGCTGACTTTAGATTCTCATTTCATGAATGACTTGGGCCTTGATTCTCTAGATCATGTTGAAGTGATCATGGCTATGGAAGATGAATTTGGATTTGAGATTCCCGATGCTGATGCAGAGAAACTTCTCAGACCTGCAGATATTGTCAAATATATTTGTGATAAAGAGGATGTTTATGAATGAACATGTTTTTAGATTGTAGAATATTTAATATATAAGTTGATAAGTAAAGTAAGTCGATATTGTGAAGTTTCATTGTAAATTCAAAATGATCTATAGTTAATAGATATTCTGTTATTTTCATAGTTGTCGCCAATAGAATACTTTGTGTCTACCAAGATCATGTGATTTAGTGATTTTGAGTCCCTGTAGGTGTAACGTTCCAGATGAATATTTAATTTAATATGAACTTTCGAAAAAATTCAAGAACACATCAATTTTCAATCTGAGGGGACATCGTTTTAGATCATGACTATTTAGTGATTGATCAAGGTATCAATTTGGTCATTTTAAATCGTACCATAGGGCGTGTGACTCTGAATCCATGGTTCTGTAATAATCGGCAGTATTCGACGTATTCTCAAATCTCACATTTTTTCCTAACTCGTACACCAAAAGCTCGTTTTCTATTACTGAATCTATCTAACATATCTGCAAAAATTCATACAGCCAATTATTTATTAGATCAGACTATTTGATACAACTTCTAGAACCCTTTTATATTTATACATTCGCAATTTTTTTTGCAAAAAGTATATTTAATACATACTTTTTTCGCATACGAATGTATCATTATAAAAAGCACTGCTGACTGTGAAGTCAGGGGCTTTTGAGCGCTCGTTCATCCAACTTGTAGGTAGATTCGCATTTTCCAGTTTTGGAAACCAATTGGAAAGATTTTGACAACGAAAACTCCAGACTTCACATCAGTGCTTTAGGTGACCAATTTTTTTTTCGATAATTCTCTATGGTCTTGGTAATACGATCTGGACAAAATTTCGCACGTAGTTTGAATACATCATTGTTCATCTATATTCTAAAATAATCAGGAGAAAAATAATTTGAACGGCCATATTTACGGAACCCCTAGTCTAATTTTGCTCATTGATAAAAGTGACGAGATCCACACCCATTTTGAAAATGTCCCTAGGCCCTTCCTTTCGAAAGTTATAATTTTTATGGTTCTGGTCATGCGATCTGGACAAAATTGCATGTAGCTTGAACACGACATTCTCCATCTGAATGTAAAATTTCATCTCGATCTCATCAGAAGTTTCGAAGTAATCAGGAGAACAAAATTTAGAACGGCCAAATACCTTAGAGGTGAACATCAAACTAACGTGTGTGTGTATATATGGAAAAAGTGTGAAATATTTGTATGATTTTAAGTCATTTATGTATCGAAAGTGATATATTTAGATGATTATTTGTGAACAATTGTTCCAAATAAACTGTATACGAGCTGAAAATGCAGCGGGTTGTAAGAGGTAATGTAAGAATAATATCACGAAAAATGTGCTCTGTTCCTCAATGCTCATCACATAGTTCTTCTGAAATTTCTTTGCTTAAATTCCCGTTGAATCCCAAGGCAGTTAACAAATGGCAGACAATCTTGAAGATTGGGAAACGTATCTCAAAGAATATGTTACTTTGCAGCAAGCACTTCCGGAATGATGATTTTTTTTATCGTAAGTTCAATCTTTATATATAAAAATTACGTGTCGAGTTGTTTGTCCGGAATGAACCCCTATAATACTGAACCGATTTCAATCAAATTTTTCACACTGTGTGCAGTTTGATCCAACTTAAGAGATAGGATAGTTTATATCTCAATTCATACTTGCGATATTTTTTTATTGCAAATTATTCGTTTCTTATTTATGACAAAGAGCGATAATTATCCATGCGGCAAGACGGGTCTCAAATCGACGACAGGGCATAGTATCCCCACTACATCCGATCTCTCGAACATAGCGATAACGTGCGAGGAGTGATGCCAAGTTTCCGGGTTTTCCCAAAACTGAAGAAATGTGGAACTATTTCAGAACTCGGGAGTAACTTTTAAAAAATCAAGTTTGAGGTTGTGGAAGGGTATGGTTAGGGTTAATAATAATTCCACTGGTTTTAATAGTTTACTACAATATAATAAAACGTATACCTTAGCCAGAGCAACGCGTGGCCGAGTCTGCTAGTAATTTTTTATAATATTGTGGTCATTTGCTATCACATTCACGTTCACCCACATAATCGAAAATGTCCGAAGTGGTTATCGCGACTTTCACAGGCATTATTATTAACTCCGCAATCTTATAAAAGAATATTTCATTTACTTGTAATGAAAGACAGACATGACTGAATAATTTCGACCCCCTTTCGGCCCGACATCTTGTGATTTTCAGAGCCATCTAGGGGTACGTGATTTTTCCCTATATCCAAGGGCAGGGGCTGGAGGCTTTGAATGAAGAACCACAGGAAGGAGCATTTGACTACTTTTCTTCGTATAAGAGCGAGACGGAAACAACCATATCGAATGGCCTGTTATGACTCATCAGTGTGGTGTTTCTCCACCAACATCGTAAACAAACGCACATGGGCGTAACATGAATAAGGTTGAGATTGGTTTTTTCTCAGTTTTCATCATATACATAATTATAATAAATCGTATTTTGTGAATTCTAAGCCGAGAATGGTCTCAACTGATGAAGTTGGAGCTGCTAGCTAATAAAGTATACGCGGATATTGTTGATTAAATGTTTGGCATACCTCATAACCAAAATCAATTATATTATAATTTGTGAGAATGCAATAGGAGGTGAAAATATCAGAAATATATATGAAATAGTAATTTACGTAACAAGTCCGGAAAATACTGTTTTTTTGGACGAGTAGACAAAATTCTAGGACGAGCGTTAGCGAGTCCTGGAAGTCTGCGAGTCCACAAAAACTATTTTTGGATGTGTTGCGTACACTATTTTTTCGGCAACTGTGTAGAATAACAAATCAATGAGACATATTCCTTTACTGCGATAAATGCGACCAAAAACACTCCAAACTTTCAAAAATCAAAATGGCAACTTATTTCGTGTTGGTATTTCGTTGCTATGGCAATGATCAATTGTATTTATCGAAATCAAACCCACCAAATTTTTCATATAGCCAATGATAACAAAGTAATAGGTGTCAGTCGTAATTTCGTTGCTACGGGAAACGTATTTTCCGGCCTAGTCCGGAAAGTATACGTACTTTCCGGACTAGGCCAGGAAATGTTACTTTCTCAAAGGAAAAGCGTCTGGGAAGTGAGTACTTCCCGGACGATGGGGAAAAAATCAATATAATTGAAGTTTTTGACCATACTGATTAATTATTATCTGCACTCATACTCTGTGATTATCAGATTATCCATTCTTCTTCAACGGAAAGAGATTTCAAAATGTACAATGTACAAATTTTCGTCTTGCGCAGTAACTTTGAATGAGTTTGAAATTGACGTTTGGCCCGTTTGCATCAAAGAGTAACAAGTTGTCTAATCTTTGGTTTGCATAGATATCTATGCAGCGTTGCCGAACCTACCGATTTGAGGGGAGATCTCCCGATATACCGATAGTCGATCGATATCTACCGATTTTCCAATTTCATAGATATTAGGTCGAAATTGAATATTTTACCGAAAAAAGAAATATTTTTCATAATTGGATACATAGACAAGAGATATGAACGCATCGCAATCTCGTTCGATTCACTAAATTGGACCGAAGGGGATTCCCCGTATCCATCTTACTCGATTTAGATAAGTAAAAGGGGGTTTCCCCCGGTCGTCCCACTCGATTCTCATATGAAGCAAAAGGGTTGCTCCTTTCTTGTTTTTTTTTTGACGATCTTGCTCGATTTGGATTGATTTGGAAAGGGGTTTCCCTGTGTTGTTCTCACCCGATTTGTCGAAGCTCATGAAGCAAAGGAACTCCCTTCGTCGATTCCGCTCGAATTAGGTATTATCATTGTCCATTCCCTAAAATTCCGGAAAATACTTGATTTTTATTTTATTTTGGAAAATATTTTATTTATGTTATTTTTGGTTCGAATAAATTTCATTATTTTATAATTGAAAATTGAAGTCCCTTTGTTAATGTTCTATTCTAAAAATTGAGATTCTTGGAAAAATATTTCTTTACCGATTTTCCCCCAAATCTACCGATTTTGCGCAGGCATTTCTACCGATATTGAGTTCAGATGTTTGGCAACGCTGTATCTATGGTCGTTTGTTTATGAATCTTCAATGGACCTTGTTTTTTTTCATTTTTTCTTAGACTACGTCTCTAATCTAAGGTTTTTTTTTTGCACATATGTGACTGAATTTCTGTTCTCTTCATCACTCCTATAGTACAACGTGGTTTGTCAAATACTCTGGAAATATTTGTGTCAAGTCAAAATGCGGAGATCCAGAAGCTTTTCGAATATTCCACTGCCCAAGTTCCGAAGAAATGCTTCAAGTGAAAATTTGAGTTCCCAACAAGGTGTGAGGACGTCGCAACAAGGCGTGAGAACGTCTCAACAAGGCTTGAGGAGATCGGTTAGCTCAAGTAATCTCCTTTCAGTACCAAGAATAGTTTATGACTCAAGGTAAAAATTATTTGAGTTTTTATCAAGTTGAAGTTTCATTCATACTCTCCTGAAAGTGTTTTTTATTTGTTGGTGAGATTCTCATAAAACATAGTTTCTTCTATTCACAGAAATGATTTGAATAGAGAAAATAATGATCCACCAGCGTCTACCAGTAAGAATGCTAATAGAAGGATCACTGGAACTCCTTTACGGTCCACAGGATATTCCAGTGTGTGTCGTAGAATTACTGCGACTCCCCTTTCCAACTGTGTGAGTAATACACCTTAACCCTTTAATTAAAGGTTTTTTTATTTTCTTATTTAAGAATTATTTAACGTTATAAAATATAATCAGAAATATGGGAAAAATATTCAAAAAAAATCGATCGTGGAATACAAAATTTTATTAAAAAAAATTTGCCATGTTGCAAAAATGCAACTCTATGCATTTCTAGATCTATCGATTTCATTGATGGAATAACTTAAAAAAAAATTTCTATCATCACGCCACATTTTTCACATTTGTTGTCTGTTATGCATGAACATGTGTTCATTTTCCTTTTAAGATTTTACCATTCTAGATGGTTTCTCTTATCTTTGTTTGATAATCTCTTCATTATGTTCATTATTATCGTCAATTCTTTTATCCGTATTAGGTCCTCCTTTATAAATCCCTTTGTCGTTAATCTTGAATTTCTTCATGAACTTCAGAAATTTCAATCCCTTCTTCCATATCATCAACACTCGATACAAAATTTTGATCGGCAATACTCTCAATATTTGAAAATTCTAACCAATCTTCACTTTCCCACAAATTTTCAACTATTTTCAGCAATTCTCTCTGAAAGAGCGCGTCAACGTTCTCTTTTGGAAGAATAACTTATCTGCAAGTGAAGCAGTTCTGTATGATGTTGCACATCTGCAACAACTACTAATTCATTCACTTTGGTTTCATTTTCGAATTATTTACGTATTTTTCGTAATAAACCTGAAGTTGATGAACTTTTTTTCCAATAGTTTAAACAATAAATGCACAAATATTGAGGTATTATATGTATATCCGCCTATATCGAAGAAAAGAGCCAGAAAAATGTATTGTTGCGAACTTGCAAAACCAAGCATTAAAGGGTTAACAACTCTTCTTTTCTTGTGAAATGAGGTTCTGAAGCATTCTAAAATTGCAATTATTTCTAGAAATCGGCACCTTCTCCAGCTACATTCTTAAAAACTAGTCTGATCAACGACAAAAAATTCAGTTCGGATCAATTTAGGAAGGTAAGGTATTCATTTTCTAGAATTCAAAACCTATTAATAACATATATTTTACTTTTAGATTTGTGCCTTTGTTGAAGAAAAATTGGAAGATTTCGATCCAAAATCTCTGAAGCCTCTAACGCTATCTATGTTTGTACAAACCATGTCGCTGTTATTCCAAGAAATAGACCCTAGGATTAAAATTAATATGCAAAATTATAAAGAAGTTGTATTCAAATATTTGAAACTATATAAATATCCAGGACCTGTGTCAATGTCCTTACTCAAATCAGGTAATATGTCTTGATCTTGAATGCTAGATCAAGTCCATTTGATGACCAAGAATTACAAACTTCATTCAATTTGATTTTTCCTTATGAGATTTTTCAAAATATTTTCAGTCAACACTAATATCTCTTGGGCACAGGTTATGTCAATTTTTGGATGGTTGGTTGACAAAATACGAGATATAACGAGTTTATCGAATGCGGTGAGTTTCTTGACCTAATGTTGAGTATGTACTTATTTGCTAGAACAGGTTGGTCCAACGATAATGATATTCACACGATGTATTCTAAAATGTATTATTTTGTCTACAATGGTTTTTTTTTTCAATTGCAGAATTTATTGGAGAAATATATAATTGATAGAGCCAAAGACACTTGTCAATCCGGAACTGAAACAAAGGGATTATTTATCGAATATATAGGTGAGCTCAAAATATTATTTTGGCAGATTAAAAAGTAACGTTTGAACAATTTTCTACCACTTATTGAAAATATTTGACCTATTTATAAGACACACGACCGTAGAATATTGCAGATGATTGTGAAACTAAAACATTATCTAAATCCTAAAGTGTCGTATCGGTTTGAAGATTACATAGTTGAGAAAAATGATGATTTTTTTGTACTACTTTTGGGTAATGGCTGTATTCTTTGCTACTTCAGAACAATTATTGAATTTCGATAAGGCTGAACATGATTCACTAAAAAATGAAGTTGAAGCTCTAAGGCCAGAAGCAGAGAAGAAAAGGATTTTTATAAGTGAACAGAAGGAAAAAAAAAGGGTGGGTATTTAGTTAGGTTTTGATTTATCTTAATTCTCATCAAAAGATTTTACTCTGAAATTTACTCATGTATATCGATGTAGTTGTTATCAGAAAAGCTGGAGAAAATGAAATTAGAGATGAGGGAATTCAAAGAAAGCAACATTGAGGCTCAGATTAACATTGAAACCAGTAGACTACACTCTGAGTACGAGAGTATAGGTAAGAATATAAGAATCACAGAAAATCTAATCTGTAAAACCAGAAAATAGGAATTCATATTGGTTCAAACCTCAATTATTGGGGATGCCAAGTCTCTCCCTTAGGTCCTCTCCTGATAATAAAACATTCAATCGACCCTATATCATGCTAAGAAAATTTTCTACTGCATTGCAAATATTATTATTATCTTATACATGATTGTTGTAGCAAGAGAACTTGTAAATATGAAACAAACTATTACTCAAATACGGATGACCATTAGTAATCAAAAGTATTCGCTGGAAGAAAAAAAAGGGCTATTGAAAAAATTCGAAGACGAGAAGTATTCCGTAGCTCTGAGAGAAGAGGAAATACAAAATATGTTGAAGTTGAAGGATGATTATGCACAGAAACAAACGAATTACAGAAGACAGGTACTTTCCCAAGATGTACATCCTCTTATAGATTTTTTTGCCACTTAATTAATATTGTCTTGTGGAATCCCAGCTCAAGCTTTTATTTGGTTTAGAATGCAGAATATTCATTATAGACATTTTAGATCGAAAAAGAAATCCATGTAATCAATGGCAAACTTCTACAACTTAACCTGTCAAATTTCATTGATGCCAGAAAAATTCGTCTACCAGACTTTAGTATGGGTGGACCAAAATTTCTAGAGGTGAGTTGTTATTAAGAATTATTGAATTCAAAGAAAATATTTAAATTGTGACGTAATTTTTGAAGGAAATAGAAGAGAGAAAACAATTATTGATTACTATTGCTGACAAGGTAAATGTGGAAGCAGATGAATTACAAAAAAAAGTATCGATAACAGATAATCAATTCAAACTATTATGCGATGATGTTGAAAAAATGGAAAACGATAATGATGAGCTAAAGCAGGAAATAGAGAAGATGAATGTTGAAATAAGTCGGGTGAGCAGAATTTTTTTGATATAATATTTCCGACTGAATCAAGTTTGAATTTTGATGAATTAACTCTGTTTGATTAAAGGCCAAATATTTGACGGCTTAAAAATTTAGAATTTGATTCGATTTCAGGTGTTGTTTGAATGTGAAGTATGCATGAAACAAAAAGAAAATAAAATGAAGAACTTAACGGAAACTGCTCCTGATGTTGAGTATGTTAAAGAGAAACAAATTGAACTACAAAAAGAGTGAGTAGAACACTTCTTGAATATCAAGATAATTTCTGAAGATTTACAACATACCTTTTTTGAGTTTACTCGGCTATAAAAATCCCTTCAGCCGATTTATTTTGAAATGGCTATTTCTTCTTCATCGAGCCGAATTCCAAAAAAGATCTTCTTTGATGTCAAGAGTTTACTGTTAGAATATATTTTCCAGTCAGACTGACCCTGTATGTTAATTTTCATAACTATCACAAATATCAAATAATATTCGCAACGAATTTTTTAGGATTTTAGTTCTGAGGGAAAAATATAATTTACGAGCTAAACACATAATCGAATTATGCAAAAAAATGCATGCAGATGCATCAAAAAATGCTGTTCGAATGCGGGTGAGTTTTTGAGGCTATAGGTATAGTTTCCATTCCAATTGTTATTTTTCAGGACATTCAGACTAATTTGGCAGAAAAAGCATTGAGAGCTCTCGAAAAGAAAGTTCGACAAAAAAAAATAATTGCAGATAAATTGTACGATGTTGTTAATGAGTAAGTTCAAGAGTTCCATTTTTGAATTCAATTGTACCAACTAATGTGCTTGCTAGCATAAATATTTTTTTCTACATTAATAAACAAAATATTTGATTACAAAGGTCTAGTGTACAAAAACTCATCGAAACCTTGCCCTGTCCAATAGTTTATTTTTATTATAGGGAATTCTTCATAAACAAATAAAACAGATAACAATTCTATTAACAATACAAAATAATATGAATTACTTAGTGAGAACGTATTCGATTCATTTGAGATCTTCCAGTAAAGATTCACAACCTTTTTGGTTGTGCAGCAAAGGTTTTTGTCTTCCAAGCTTGGAGATAAGTTGTGTTTTATTGATATAAGCCATTGTCTTGAGGACCTCTGTAAAAATACATATTATAGCGAATTTTGAAGTCTGCCAATTGATATATTACATAATTCAATATCGGGTGAAAATTGTATCGACATCTTGGTTATTTTTCCCGACAAGAAATCTAAACAGCAGACGTACACTTGCCCTTACCAAAATTTTGAGGTCGGTATATAAATAATTCAAGAAAATAGTATTTAGGACTGCTCATTTTCTTCAACTTGTGAAATTTTTCATTTCTGAATGTTTCACTCGGATGTCACGTTATCATCCACGATCCTAAAAAAGGGGTCTAAAAAATTATAAATAGCACTGACGTGAAGTCAGGACCTTTTGAGCGCTCGTTCATCCACCTTGTAGGTAGATTCGCATTTTCCAGATTTAGAAACCAATTGAAGAAATGTTTGACAGCTATCAAACAAAATTGCAAACTAAGGCTTTAGGTGACCACTTTTCTTTTCGATAATTCGCTAGAATTTTCTACGGTGTCTATGGTTTTGGTGATGCGATCTGGACAAAATTTCGCATGCAGTTTGAATACATTATTTTTTATCTATGTGCAAAATTTCATTCCAATCCAATCAGTAGTATCAAGAAAAAAATATTTTGAACGGCCATATTTACGGAACCTCTAGTCTAATTTCGCTCATTGATGAACGTTACCGCGACATTCGAAATCCAAACGTACCCTGAAAAGTTCAATTCCCTAGGCCTTTTCGTTCGAAAGTTATAATTTTCTATGGTTCCAGTCATGCAATTTCGACAAAATTTTGCCTGTAGCTTGAACACGTCATTCTCCATCTGAGTGGTAGAAACTAGTGGTCATCTAAGTTATCTTTCCGCCATTTATCGTAGTGAAATATTCCGAATCGAATTTTAACAAAATAACAGTATCAATCTAATTGAGAATCAGTCAGGTAGGTAATTACAAAAAATAACGAAATCAAATGGATTACAAAGCGCGAAGTGGTTGTGGTTAGAAAACTTATTTCTAAATAACTGTGCTAATTTACCATATACCAAATCTTGAATATTTCCTTCGTCATCATCAAAATGTACAAGCAGTGTATCTATTATCAAATCGTGATGTGCTTTGTAGTGAACTGCTTTGAACTCATCTGGGCAATCTTCGAATATTTCAGCAAGTGCTCTAGTTGCACCTTCCCGTACTTTCTCTGTGGGATCATCGAGGCGTTTCATCATTTCTAGATGAAAAAAAAAAACAGAAAAATCATTAAGATTGATATTGAAACAATATGTTGTTCTTTTACCAGGATAAATTTTAACTAAACTATCAGTGCTCCAACTGTTCTTTTGATTCGCGATCTGTTTCAACAAAACAAGGCATTCAAGCGCTAAGAGCCTACTTTTCCAAGCAGCATCTTCAACCAGCGAAAGCAAGAGTGGAAGCAGTTTATCAAAAAGTGGCTGAAAACTATCAGCAGTCGCAAATAGGTCAACGTTAGGAGTTGGAGACAGAGCAGTTTTGAGGCATGTAGCAACCATTGTTCGCATGGCCTCTGCAGTTCTTCCAGCATGCCAAACCAACGAAGGAATGAATACATCTGAAAGTATAAATTCAAAAATATATGTAAATGAAATATTCATTGGTAGTTTTCTGATGAGGTTTTCGAGAAGATATTGAATGAATAGAAACGTTATGGTCAAAAACTCGGCTTTTACAAATAATCAAGGTGTTTGCTTCAATCAGAAGATGAATACCTTCTATGACTTCTTCGAAGAATTTTGTCAAATTGTTGCATTTCTTCAACGTTGTATCTTTAGCCTCAAAAGCGATGGTCAAAGCTAAAAACATTTTCAGTCGACATTCCGCATCAGAACTGGTATCAAGGATTTCCTTCAGTATTGGTAGAATATTTTCTAAGTGTTCTCCAAAAGCTTCACCTGAAAAAGAATCCCTCATCAAAAATATGAATTAGGAAGTTTATACAAGGTGAGCCAACAAAAACTTGACATTTTGTTACGTTACGGTGTTATCACCTAGAATCTCCATGTCGAGTTTTCGTAGTGCCAACCTGTAATCAATGAGGATTTTTACCAGATTCCGTGAGAACCAGCTCAAATATGCAACCTTGCGTAGTGACCATCGTCCAGGTACATGGGTCGACGTTGATTTCTTCGAGTAATTTCCCCATATAAGTGCTCCACAGCTGATTCATGCTTTCAATATTCAGAGTAATTCTCAAATTTTCCAGAAGGTTTACTCCGATATGAACGTTCTCAACATCCCTGAGAGCGATTGTTGTTACTAGTATTTTGAAAAGATGATATCCCACAAGAGAGTTTGCTTTCATCTGATATTTCTCACAAATAGCTTCAACGCATTTGACCATTTCAACTTGGAATTTTTTCTAGAAAATTAACGACATGAATTGAATGAAAATAAGAAAAATAAAGGACATACATTCATTTTTGTGCGCTTGTTTCTATGAAGAGCATTACCATTTTGCTCAAATTTTAGAATTTTGGGCCGAGAATAGTCATTGGTTGAGTTGGACTAAAATATTGTAATGAATCTAGTCCAAGTTCTTCTTAAAATAATTTATTTACAGTTCACTAATACTACACTACTAATTTATTTTCAACACTCAAATCATTTATCTGCACGCACGCTATTAAGTCCTATACTGTATTCACTCGCTCGGGCTGACGTCGCTTTATATCCCCGCTTGATGAGCATCTCGAAGGGTCGAGATCTGTCGAGAATGGCGTGGAAACATCTAGACGCGACAGGTCCGGCACGAGTTCGTTACAATATGAAGAATTCAAGGTCAAATTCAATTATTTCCGTCCGGCCGTAAACATGAGCAGATTTTGGGAAAAAAAGAACGATCTAAGGGTTGAAACGAATAAAAAATTGATCCTTATACGTTACTTCAACACCCATGTGCAGTTTCCAGAAATTTCGGATCAATTTACGAATTTGTGAACGTTATTCCAATAACAGTGCATTCATTTTTCACATTCCGTCTAGAATGCAGTCGATGATGATATCAAAAATTTAGAAAAGCACTGCCGTGAAGGCAGGAGCTTTTGAGCGCTCGTACATGCACCTTGTAGGTGGATTCGCATTTTCCAGTTTTAGAAATCAATTGAAGGAATCTTCGACCGCTGTCAAAAAAATTCTGAAACTTAGGCGAAACTCCAGACTTCATGTCAGTGCTTCAGCTGATCAATTTTTTTTCGATAATTCGCTAGAATTTTCTAAGGTATCTATGATGCGATCTGGACAAAATTTTGCATGTATGTAGTTTGAAAACTTTATTCCTCAGCTAGGTGCAAAATTTCATTCCAATCCGATCAGTAGTTTCGAAACTATCAGGAAAAAAATTGTTTGAACGGCCATATTTACGGAACCCCTAGTCTAATTTTGCTCATTGATGAACGTGACCGCGATATTCGCGATCCAAACCTACCCTGAAAATTTCAAAATCCTAGGCCTTTCCGTTCAAAAGTTATGATTTTCTATGGTTTCTATGGTTCTGGTCATGTGATCTGGAGAAATGTAGCTTGAATATATCATTCTCCATTAGTATACAAAATTTCGTCACGATCGAATCTAGTTTTGAAATTATCAAGAAAACAAAATTTCAAACGACCATATTTACGGAACCACTTGTATAATTTTGCTCATAGATGAACCTATCCTGAAAATTTCAAGTCCCTAGGCGTTTCCGTTCAAAAGTTACAATTTTCTATGGTTCTGGTCATGCGCTCTGGACAAAATTTCACATGTAGCTTGAGCACCTCATTCTCCATTTGAGTGCACAATTTCATCTCGATCGAATCTGTAGTTTTCGAGTAATCAGGGGAACAAAACTTTGAACGGCCATATTTACGGAACCCCTGGTGGAATTTGGCCCATTAACGAACTTAACCGAGGCATTCGGGAACTGAACCCACACTGAAAATTTCAAGTCTCTAGGTTGATCCGTTCGAGAGATATCGTGCTTACGGACGGCCGGACGGACAGACTCGAATTTTCCGACGGATTCGTCATCAGTGAGTCGAACATAGTCGATTGAGACCATTTTCGGCTCAAAATTCGAAAAATACAGACATCGTGACGAAATGATATAGCCCTCGTGTAAGTAGTACGAGCGCTCAAAAATGCAAAAAACTGAATTGGAATAGAAAATAGAGGTAAGTTGTGATTTTTAACGATTTGTTAGTCTCATATAATGCTTTGTTCGATATAATTCGGTGATTCCATCTTATGAAGTTTATAAAAATAAAATTACAGTACTTGTCACACTGACAATGAACACTGAAGGCACGCTAAAACTCCTGACTTCTCGGTCAGGGTTTAAAAATTTAATTTTTTTTAGATAAATGAGCACTTACTCTTCTGCTCGTGCATATAGCATCCGTTTCCAAAATCTCAGTCAGTTCATCCAAATGATTCCATATCAAATCCTTGGGGCTTCCCATTATCAGACTTCTCAAAATAATTATATGACCGTAATGTGGACAGTTCTCAACTTGAGGGAAAACCAGTTTGCTCCAGGCTTCAAACGGAACAAATAATCCAATTATTTCGGAAGCACGGATCATCTGAAAATAATGACTTCTTGTTATATTCAAAATAAACTCAGACTTGTTCTTTCTACTGGCGAAGGTTCTGAGAACTCGAAATATGCATGCAAGATGTGCCTATAGATATTATCATTTTCAACATTCTCTCGTCAGAAAGTTTAAACCATTCCAGCATTTGGATCTGCCCATTTTATGACAAAATGAACAATATACGCCCTAGGCTGCCCTTAGTCAATATTTTTGTCAATAGTGAAATCAACTGTCCGTGAAAATCGTGGAATTCTGGAGAAAAGTCTACTGCCTTCCAGAAACGAACCAAGGAGAAAAAAAGCAACGAGTCCCACGGCTGTCGCAGACATCAGATTAGTCACGTATTATAACTTTTTTTGTGGCATTTGATATCGAATGATATTTTTATTTTCACACAGCAAAAGAAAACTTATCGATGATAAATCGCTTTTTTACCACAGAAGAGTTATGTTATGATCATACCATATAAAAAAATATAGAAATTTATACAGGCTGAAGGACTTTGGTCGATGGTCACTCTTTTTATGGAAGAAGGGCAAGATTATTGTACTCACATTGTCCACTACTCTCGGATCATCGTCTCTAGCAGCCGAGAACATTGCCGGCAAAACCGACTGAAGATGCATAGTGAGGAGGCTTTCGGAATGAAGAGCGACAGAGCAGAGCAGTTGACTACACCGGAATCTGACATCAGCTTGCCAACTTTGCAGTTCATTGGCAATAGCTGGTGCTATTTTTCCTACATGTCTTTGCACTAGTACCCTACAACCTAAATTAGGCCGTTGCACTGTAATTAAACATAATCGTATTATGATCAGGATAATTACTGAGATCAAAAGATTCTTTTCTTTTGATGTTGACTCTTTCTGTCCAATACAAAAAAAAATGGACAGAAATTGCGGAAATAGCCCAAATAGCTTTTGCTTTCGAGCGCTCGTTCTACTTACACGAGGGCTATAATTTCGTCACGATGTCTGTATTTTTCGAGTTTTGAGCCGAAAATGGTTTCAATCGACAAGGTTCGACTCACTGATGACGAATCCGTCGAAAAATTCGAGTCTGTCAGTCCGTATACACGATACCTCTCGAACGGAACGAGCTGGAAACTCGAAATTTTCAGGATAGGTTCGAATCTTGTAGAGTTCGTTATTTGGTAAAATTCGACCAGGGGTTCCGTAAATATGGTCATTTGAAATTTTGTTTTCTTGATTACATACCTACTTCGAAACTACGGATTCGATCGAGATGAAATTTTGCACTCAGATGGAGAATGACATGTTCAAACTACATGCGAAATTTTTTCCAGGTCACTCGACCAGAACCATAGAAAATTATAACGTCCGAACGGAAAGACCTAGAGTCTTGAAAATTTCAGGGTAGGTTTGAATCTCGATTGCCGCGGTTAAGTTTGTTATTGGGCAAAATTCGACCAGGGGTTCCGTTAATATGGTCGTATGAAATTTTGTTTTCTTGATAATTTCGAAACTAGGGATTCAATCGTGACAAAATTTTGTATTTTAATGGAGAATGATATATTCAAGCTACATTTATTCCAGATCGCATAATCAGAACCATTTCAAATTCCAACGAATTATTGAATAACAAATCCTTATATTCCTGTAACAGCTGATTCGGCATAATTGACAAAGAGCTGCTGTCATTTTTTTGACAGCTTTCAAAAATTTCTTCGATAGGTTTCTAAAACTGGAAAATGCGAATCTTCTTACAAGGTGGATGAACAAGCGCTCAAAAGCTCCTGACTTCACGACAGTGCTTTTTGTAATTTTTTCATAGATGTTCCTCCTCAACTATAAATCAATGGCATACTTACAATGATCTAAATAATATTTTGGCGGTTCGGTGAGGAAATCCATCTCATCTTTCAAGTCTTTCTCATTTTCTTGTTGGTACTGAAGACCGACTGTCTCCCAGAATTCTACGGCTTCTTTCCTGGTCTCCTCAACCTCATCGTTTAATCTTGGGGGAAAATTAAATTGGGGTTGATGATTTCGTATTTTTTATTTTGTACGAGAATCAATTCTTGTACAGTATGTATTACCCAGTGCAAATTTCATTTAAACTTAACCAAATATGATCAGGGCCCGATCTAGGGGAGGCAAACCAGGCAATTGTCCAGGGTGACAAAAATGAGGGTCGCAAAATTGAGGGCGGTTGCCTTTCGGTTTTCCCACTAGGACATAATAATTCCTGAATTTTTGCTGGTCGCCTTGGAAATATGACATAAGCTGAAGAATTACAATAATACATTATACGTAAATGAGGTTGGCCTGGAAAAAGTACTAAAAATGCGGTAAGTAATTTGATCTCAACGTTTGGAAATATCCAAACTGCGTAGTTTGGAAAATGCAATGAGGTCAGAAATAAAAGAAATATTGTCCTATTACATATTATAAAAAAATATTCAAAGGTGCCACACTCTGATCATAAATATTACTGGCAATTTCGGCATGCGATTCCCTGCATAGCCCTGTCACAAGTTTTTACACTACATCTCTTCAAGCTTGCTTCGAAGGGCCACCTCTTTGATAAGCATCATAATTATAGGTTTTTCAGATTTTTAAACGACATTCTATGATATTTCAAAAACGATTTTTATTCTCAATTCACCAATCCGAATTTTGAGAGCAGGAAGAGGGAGAAAAATTGGGGAATCTGATTATATTTCCATATTTCTTCTCTTAATTGTGATAGAAAAGCAAAAACATAATATTTCAATGTTCGTTGAGTGCGTGTCCAAATTGAAAGTGTTTTCTTCATATTATGATTTTTTTGTGCCATTGTGCCTTTGGGTTCGAGCATTATAAAATGTGTAATTGAAGTTGTACTATTTGGTATTTTTGAGCGCTCGTACTACTTACACGAGGGCTATATCATTTCGTCACGATGTCTGTATTTTTCGAATTTTGAGCCGAAAATGGTCTCAATCGACTATGTTCGACACTGATGACGAATCCGTCGGAAAATTCGAGTCTGTCCGGCCGTCCGTAAGCACGATAACTCTCGAACGGATCAACCTAGAGACTTGAAATTTTCAGTGTAGGTTCAGATCCCAAATGCCTCGGTTAAGTTTGTTAATGGGCCAAATTCCACCAGGGGTTCCGTAAATATGGCCGTTCAAAGTTTTGTTTCCCCGATTACTTGAAAACTACAGATTCGATCGAGATGAAATTTTGCACTCAAATGGAAAATGAGGTGTTTTAGCTACATGCGAAATTTTTGTCCAGATCGCATGACCAGAACCATAGAAATCATAGAAAATTGTAACTTTTGAACGGAAATGCCTAGGGACTTGAAATTTTCAGGATAGGTGTGGATCTCGAATGTCGTGATCACGTTCATCTATGAGCAACTTTATACTAGGGGTTCCGTAAATACGGTCGTTTGAAATTTTGTTTTCTCGATAATTTCGAAACTACGGATTCGATCGAGATGAAATTTTGTATTTTAATCGAGAATGATATATTAAAGCAATATTTTGTCCAGATCGCATGACCAGAACCATAGAAACCATAGAAAATTGTAACTTTTGAACGGAAAGGCCCAGGAACTTGAAATTTTCAGGGTGGGTTTGGATCGCGAATATCGCGGTCACGTTCATCAATGAGCAAAATGAGACTAGGGGTTCCGTAAATATGGCCGTTCAAAATATTTTTTTCCAGATAGTTTCGGAACTACTGATCGGATTGGAATGAAATTATGCACCTAGCTGAGGAATAATGTATTCAAACTACGTGCAAAATTTTGTCCAGATCGCATCACCAAGACCATAGATACCGTAGAAAGTTCTAGCGAATTATCGAAACAAAATTGATCAGCTGAAGCACTGACATGAAGTGTGGAGTTTCGCCTAAGTTTCAGAATTTTTTTGACAGCTGTCGAAAATTCCTTCAATTGATTTCTGAAACTGGAAAATGCGAATCTACCTACAAGGTGCAAGTACGAGCGCTCAAAAGCTCCTGACTTCACGGCAGTGCTTTTCGTAATTTTTTTAAGACATTATTCCGACACCGGATAAAATCACTTATTCGTTGATATAATAATAGTGTTCCTTTAAATTCAAGAAGAAATGTATGTGTTCCTTTGTGCGGAAAATATGGATTTGCAAACTTGAGTTGTCAGAGCGAGTTTTTCAACTGAATAGTACGACTAGTACGAGCGCTCAAAAGATTTGAGTTTTATTTGAATTCAGTTGAAAAAAACGCTCTGACAACTCAAGTAGTACGATAATATTATTATCATTTCGTCACGATGTCTGGATTTTTCGAATTTTGAGCCGAAAATGGTCTCAATCGACAGAGTTCGACTCACTGATGATGACGAATCCGTCAAAAAATTCTAGTCTGTCCGTCCGGCCGGAACAACCTAGAAACTTGAAATTTACAGGGTAGGTTCGAATCTCGAATACCGCGGTTAAGTTCGTTATTAGGCAAAATTCGCCTAGGGGTTCCGTAAATATGGCCGTTCGAAATTTTGTTCTCCTGATTACTCTGAAACAACTGATTCGATCGAGATTAAATTTCGCACTCAGATGAAGAATGACGTGTTCAAGCTATATGGAAAATTTTGTCCAGCTCGCATGACCAGAACTATAGAAACCATAGAAAATTATAACTTTTTAATGGAAAAGGCTTGAAATTTTCAGGATAGGTGTGGATCTCGAATGTTGCGGTCGCGTTCATCAATTAACAGAGTAAGACTAGGAGTTCCGTAAATATGGTCGTTTGAAATTTAGTTTTCTTGATATCCAAAACTACGGATTTGTATTTCAATGGAGAATGATATATTCAAGCTACATTTTTCCCAGATCGCATGACTAGGACCATAGAAAACATAGAAAATTATAACTTTCGAACGAAAAAGTCTAGGGACTTGAAATTTTTAGGGTAGGTTCGTATCGCGAATTTCACGATCACGTTCATCAAAGAGCAAAATTAGACTAGGGGTTCCGTGAATATGGCCGTTCAAAATATTTTTTTCTGATAATTTCGAAACTATTTATTGGATTGGAATGAAATTTCGCACATAGATGGGGAATGATGTATTCAAACTACGTGGGAAATTTTGTCCAGATCGCATCACCAAGACCATAGATACCGTATAAAATTCTAACGAATTATCGAAACAAAATTGCAGTGCCTAAAGCACTGACGAGAAGTCTGGATTTTCGCCAGCCAATTCTCCAAATATTTTTCATTTCAGTCCGAAATATATATGCCTTAAGAGAACTCCCAAAAAATTACGAAAAGCACTGCCGTGAAGTGAGGAGCTTTTGAGCGCTCGTACATCCACCATGTAGGTAGATTCGCATTTTCCAGTTTTAGAAATCAATTGAAGGAATTTTCGGCAGCTGTCACAAAAATTCTGAAACTTAGACGAAACTCCAGACTTCATGTCAGTGCTTTAGGTGACCAATTTTTTTTCGATAATTCGCTAGAATTTTCTACGGTATCTATGGTCTTGGTAATGCGATCTGGACAAAATTTGGCACGTAGTTTGAATACATTATTCCTAAGCTAGGTGCAAAATTTCATTCCAATCCAATCAGTAGTTTCGAAATTATCAGGAAAAAATATTTTGAACAGCCATATTTACGGAACCCCTAGTCTAATTTTGCTCATTGATGAACGTGGCCGCAATATTCGCGATCTAAATCCACCGTGAAAATTTCAAGTTCCTAGGCCTTTCCGTTCAAAAGTTACAATTTTCTATGGTTTCTATGGTTCTGGTCATGTGATTTGGAGGAATGTAGCTTGAATATATCATTCTCCATTAGTATACAAAATTTCGTCACGATCGAATCTGTTCGATTTCAAACGACCATAATTACGGAACCCCTAGTATAATTTTGCTCATAGATGAACGTGATCACGACATTCGAGATCCACGCCTATCCTGAAAATTTAAAGTCCCTAGGCGTTTCCGTTCAAAAGTTACAATTTTCTATGGTTTCTATGGTTCTGGTCATGCGATCTGGACAAAATTTCACATGTAGCTTGAACACCGCATTCTCCATTTGAGTGCAAAATTTCATCTCGATCAAATCTGTAGTTTTCAAGTAATCAGGGAAACAAAACTTTGAACGGCCATATTTACCCCTGGTGGAATTTGGCCCATTAACGAAGTCAACCGAAGCATTCGGGAACTGAACCCACACTGAGAATTTCAAGTCTCTAGGTTGTTCCGTTCGAGAGTTATCGTGCTTACGACCGGACGGACAGACTCGAATTTTCCGACGGATTCGTCATCAGTGAGTCGAACATAGTCGATTGAGACCATTTTCTGCTCAAAATTCGAAAAATACAGACATCGTGACGAAATCATATAGCCCTCGTGTAAGTAGTACGAGCGCTCAAAAATGAATTGTTAGAATATTATAAAAACCTCGAAAACTCATCTGATATAAACGCATTAGAATTCTCAGAGAAGTTATCAGTTCTTTTTACGTTTTCAGATAGCAGATAGCGAATTTGTCTCCTCAAGACATTTCGAAATTTAATTGATTTGAAGTTTGGCCCGAATTCTTTTGACTTTACCAGTAACCGTTGCAAGTGGTGAAAGGAGCTTTTCTGGATAAAAAATAATCTGTTATCTAAAAAAGTATCTGTTAACAACCATGACACAAAATAGATTATCTGGATTGCCTATGATTGATAAATTTGTTTGAAATTATTGAAGATTTTGCGACCAAAAAGTGCTGAGAAAATTATTCTAATCATAAAGTAGGGCTCAATATGTGAGTGTATAGGGGTTTAATGCTAGACAAGTATGTCCTGTATGCACTTTACCTTGTGTAAGTTATAATGTTATATTTTTATTAAAATTTGAAACTAACCGTTTCTAGTGATTTTTTACACTTAACGTATGAGCCTCTTTAAATATTGTAACGATTTCTATGAAAAATATTTATTGTTAAAATGGTCATACGTAGACAAGATTTATCCCTGACAGAAAAATTATGGCACAAGAGAAAAGAGGCTTATACGCAGCAGTGAGTCGAAACATGGGGGCGGCGAATTTTATTTTTATTTATGGCTAGATCAGGCCCTGAATATGACAGAAATCTTGTTGAAGAACTCAACTCAACTCTGCGGTTATCACCAGAAATTAGTCCTAAATATGAAACATTTATAATTATATATTACCCAGTCAGGAGAAGAGGAAGTATCTTATGGAAGAATGAATATCTGTCTCTATATTCAGTCAGCCACTTGTTGGCTACTTGTGCTACAGTTCTTCTAACTGTTGGAATTGAATCGAATAGTTTTTCTGCCATAGGTACCAATACCATGTCTACAGCTTTGTAGGTGCAGTGCATTAAAATTTCACCTGTTAAATGAAACAATTTAGTATGAAATAATTCTCCAGCATATAGAACAAAAAACTAAGTTGCTTTCATTCATTTTTATGAGAATAAGATCTGGCAGACAATCCATACAGAAATTTCAAGAAACACCGAAAATAAGCGAACAACAATATTCAATATGTTACTGAGATTTGTATAATTGAAATTCATAAAAATGTATTGATTTTATGTAGATGTACCTACCCGAAAATATTTCGATATTCTACATACCTATGCATTTAATGCCTTCTACCCTCACTTTGAACCTCTGATGATTAAAACATGTAAGTACAGGCTTAATCAGAGTTTCAGCTTGCAGGTGGAAATCTCTGGGTAAGGCTTCAGCAAGTGATACAATACACCTGCAGCTGGTTTCTTTTATTGCTGGATATCTATCTTTCACTGTTTCGCAAAGAATTGTAACAGCATCATTCAGAAATGGTTTCAATTGTTCCGTATTTGAGTATTTTGAGATTATTTTCGAAAGGAATACTAATAACTCCAATCTTATCTCCTCAGAATCTTCAATCAATTCAACAGTTCCAATACGTTCAACAAGAACAGGAAATATGTAAGTCAGATAGAAGTCATTGATGGGTAAGATATTGATAACTAAATAGGTCAGAAAAGCAATTCCAGTTTCTCTGACCTCTTCAGACTTATCCCTGAGAGTATTCACCAAATAAATCTGCGTTTCGTTAAATATGTTCCTGAGGATCTCATCATCGGGATTTTGATCAATTAGATATGCTTCAAGTTCCTTTAGAGCCAGTTTGCGTTGTTTACGGTCTTCACTTTGTAATTTAGTGCAGATCTTTTTTGAATACTTCACTAAATCTTCTTTATCCTTTTCTTCGGTTTTCAGCGTCATCTTTCCTCTTTAATTGAAGAAATTCAAGGACGAAGTTGAAAAATGATTGAATGTAAAACTATGACAATTTGATCATATAAATAAACAACTTGTAACTATAGCAACGACGACCATAGATTCATGTTTATGTGAACTATGGAGATGATGAACTACTAGGTAACTCCGGAAAAAGTCTTTTATAATTATTTGAATGCCGGAATATTTCATTTCAGAAAAATATGTTAGGCCTTACAGACCAACGCGTCAAATTTGCATAGCTTGTGAATACCGATTATCAACTCAGTTTCCGTTTGAAAAAATCGCGCCAGTACGAATCTGAAATTGTGTCTGAATGCTGCGAATTGGAAGCGAAGCGGTACAAATTACTACAAATAGACGCCTCGTTGGTCTTTGAGAGCGATATCTAAATCGAAAATTTTCAGTTTTCAGTGTAGTTTAGTTCTATTCTAATCTTTCTCATAATATTCAATGGTTATTGATTAAAGACCTTTTTGGTTTATTTGAACTTTTTTATGGTCGGCAAGACTCATGCGCACATGCGCTGCAGATTACTCATACAATTTGAATGTTGTCTTTCGTGTTGATAAATAAATTGATTCCTTCGAAAATTTATATTTCAATTATTACTTTATTCTATATTCGATGTTTTATGACATGATTTAATGATTTCCCGACGTGAAAGAATAGAAGCGATTGAAAGGTGTATGATGTGGATTAATAAACAAGATGAACTTTCATCACGGACAAGTCTGAACCTGAATCAGGTAAGTGGTATTGTCTTTTTTTTTCATTGACGCTTGAAACCTTTCTATACTTTCATGATAGATACTGAAATCAAGGAATTGAAAATATTTCAGCTGCCTACATATTAATTTCTGCGTTTTCTTCGATTTTCGTTTTATTACCCAATATTGGCCTGGTAAGTTTACATTTTTTTTATTTCATGTCCAATTGTGTCTCTTGAAGGTATTTTGGATCGAAAAGAAGTAAAGTAATTTTTTTTTCAATATAGCTTGAAAATATAAAATTGCTTGAAATTTGTTTTATAATTAAGCGACATTTCAATTGATTATTATGATTTATTTTAATCTATCAGCTCTTCTCAAAGATACTTATTTTAGAATATTGTGAGGTCTGAAAATTAATTCAACACTGCAGTGAAAACTTAGCATTTCTTATTAACAGTTTTGACTTATTCATAAAACAGTGTTAAGAAGGAATGCTAATTTTCTCAATTATTTTGAGTGATTGAGAGAATTGTTTATTTATGTTACTACATGCATTTTCCTTTTGGATTCGGACTGAATTTTAATTTTGAATAAAACTAATGAAAAGCAAAATAAAATCCTTTGTTTCCAAAATAGTTCAAGTTTGATATACCAACTTATTACTCAAGGCTGGAAGGGTCAAAAAAAGGCAATGTGCATTTCTTTCTCTTTTATTAAAGATGCTAAATAAGCTTGTAAAAGTCAAATATGAGTTTTATATGGAAATGCAAATTAACAAGGACTAAGGTTACAATTTAAAATATTTTTTTCAATTTCAATACAATTGATACGACAGAGATACAAACTAATAAATATACTATATAATGTCAAGAAGTTAAAATGTCAATAAAAACCACAACAAATATAATGCAAAGTATCAAAAGAAACATGAAGGTTTCTTTGTTGGCTCGTTGTCAATAATGCTCTGCCAGTGAGCCAACAGCATTGTTAACTCCAAGCATCGGCAAAACAAATGTTCTGTCTTGCATCATTTCTCCGATTTCTTGTAGCAGCTGAGGTAGGGAGTTCATCGGGAGATTGAGTTGTTCGTTGCATATATTTATCACCTCAGCAGATTTTCCATCAATCTAAAACAAAATTTTGATGATAATTTTATACTCTATCCAACAGAATGAATTGAAGCTCAGACTCAAAAGCATTTCTTGTGAGATGCTTACCTCGGTACCCCTTGAAAATTCGGAAAACTTCATTTTAACCCTTTTCTTAAGATCTCCATCTTTGTAGAACAAAGTAAATTCATCTGCACTTTCCTTTATCTTGAAATAGATTCCAGCGATCAGATGGCCTTTCTGGTCCCTCGAAAGTAAGCTCCTAAAGTTGTATACTAGATTCCTTCTTTCCGTTACATCCACTGCTGTCTGATAAGCTCTAGACACGTAAATAAGTGCGGTCTCGGAACTTTGTACAACCTCATTCTTTACCGTTAAAGATTTCCATTCGATGAAAGCACTGTTCAAACTGCAATATTGGTAGTTATATTCCTTTTTTACGTTGTTCTCGTTGGACTGAATGAACCAACCTGAAACATAGTATGTTTTTTATACATGCAGTGTAGGGTTTACTCTAAAGTGGTTGTGGAGAATAAAAAAATAATAATTACCAGTATGCGGATAAGATTTATCCTTCATTACAGTTACGACTCTTCCAACATGATACCCCGGATCAGATAACAATATTCCTTGACGGTTGCCCAATTCAATTTTCAAAGCAAGAAGTACATGTTCCTTTTCCACTGCGTAAGAATCCAAACACCTGCCGTTCGATATGTAATCGTCTAATGATCCAATATTCTCTTCGCAAGAGACAATGAAGAAGTACTCGCTTATGTTTGGAAAGATATCATCCAGTACACGCAGTCTATTCCATAATTCTAAGGCCAGTCCTACACAGGTTAGATTGGGCGGGCAAATTGATGGTGAATAGCTGTAAATGGATTTGTTGTTGAAAGGCAAAATAGTGGATCAATAATGGATTCAGAATGGTTTTATGCAACGGAAGAAAATTTGAGACATTGCACATGTTTTTTAAAGCCTCATCCTGAAGAGGAAGATAATTCAAAAGGTTTGGCAAAGAAATAAAATTTAGTCAAACAATAAATGCAAAGACAGTTAGTTTATCATGCAATCTAAATTCACTTGGAAAAATTTCCGACTAGAATTTAACTGAATTTTCTGAATTAACAAATGTGAAATTGAGTGGGCAAATTTTTAACTATAGAAGATTAATAAGTAATTTTTATGTACCTTCTGAAAAATTTGATGAAGTCTCCTTTACCCCATTTTTTGTATGCTTGATAGAAGGTCAGCAAATTGTAAACAGTGTCGTAGTTGAGGTCCTCGAGTAACTTCTGCAAATTGACTTCAATATCCCAACAGATCCTTTGATAAGTCTCCATGTCTTCCAATTTGTAAGCTTTCTGAACTCTGGGATTCCATTTAGGCAATGGCAAAGGATGTTCTACTGGCCAAACATTTACTACTTGAGTCTTATCCAAAAGTCCATACAGGGAGTTCTGACTGATGTTATTCTCTCGATACGGAGTCAGAGAAGTTGTCGATTTCCTGTAAGAGTTGCCGAAATATTCGTTGACGTCATCATTTTCTTCAGATCCTTCCAAAAGCAACGAATCAAGCCTGTCCAATCCAATAGTATTCGAATCGATGGGGTTCACATCTAATTCCCCCACATCTTCTTCCCCTAAGAGGGTGCCATTTGATCCCCAACAGCTTTTGTCATCGAGTCAGCTAGGCCATTCGCTTCCCCAGCGGCCAACCGTGGGTACGAAGGAGTTTTCGCTGTTCTCGATGGACAACTGTTCTTGGACCCCATTGGAGTGGGACTTTTTCGATGAGTCTTTGCCAAGGTGTTCAGCTGCATAGTGGCCAGCCTCGTACACTTGCGACGGCTGTTTATCAAGCTCTGAAAAAACGATTTCCTGTTAATTCATAATCGAATAAAGCCAATTTTATTCAACGCCATAACATTACCTAAACATAAGGAGAGCATAGAGAGTTCAATGAATTCCCATGAGGGCTTTAAACGTTCGCTGATCGGGTTAATCCGATCACTGATCCTAGCGTTCGGTAACTAATCCGATTACATAGATCTCGAGAACTAATCCGAAGTTTCGTATCATAAAATGCTACTTATTATAATTTTGGTGATGAAAATCATATTAGGTACTGAGTAAACTAATCTTTGATAAGCGTATTTCGTTCAGATTTTTAAAACTTTCGCTTGCCAAGAATCTCATACATGCGTCAACGCCGTCAACTCTATTTCCGTTTATAAATTCCAGGAATGGATAACAGCTGTCACCCATGAGCAATTAACTTCTAGGAATTTGACGAACAGCTGACGCATAATATATGTATATGCAATTTATTCTAAAAGTAAACAAATTGAGGGCACATTCGTGCAATACATAGGAAATACATTATTTGGAATATTGAGGTCAATGAAATTCTTTATATTGAAGCCTTTTTTATATTAAGCTTGTTCTATAATTCGACGACTTCAATTCAAATGGTCACAGAATTTCTTTCAAGATGAAGACATAGAATATTGCAAAATATTGATTCAAATTGTACTTGGCTAATCCAATATTAATTCGATGATCGAAGTTAGTACTTACCCATACAATGATGAACTCAGAGGAACCAAAACAAATAGGATACCTCTCAATTGAATCAATCAACCACTCTAGAAACAACCTGTGAATGATGAATGGATGAACGGGAAACGGGACCGACTTAAAAATTGTTGTCTCCCCTCCACTACCCGACTTTGGGTTTGCTCAGGTAATCTGCTTACGCAGAGGGACCACGTGGTGTCTGACGTAAAGGAAAAATACACGGAACAGAGTAGGAGGCACTGATCCGATCACTGAACTGCACTCTCAAATCACAGATTACGAGAAATTCACAGTCCGTAAGGAAACGTTTCTGATGAAATGTTTATAAAAGCACAACGAAGGCCGATGATTCATCTGTATTGTTGTCGGTTCGCACATATCTGAAACAAAAGTTCGATCTAGTTCAAATTGCTGAAACTATATAACTATATGAGTAGATTTTGTATTCACGCTACCATTTAAAGGAAGAAGACTTTTTGTTTGTTAATTTGAAGAGAGATGCACAGAAATTCTGGTGTTCAAATCGAATACAAAATTTTCGGACAAAGTTTTCGACAAACACGGCACTCCAGGTTTTAGACCATTCTTCTGTTTTGCATGAATAGGTTATGTATTTTCAAATTTCATATTTTTTTGGCAAATATCGCTTTGCAGTTTCTTTTATAGTTCACTACTGAATCTGTCCAAAACTGGGGCGATATTGAAATTGAAAGTATGAACAAAACTATTTTTCGTGATGATCTATGGTTATGGCAGTACAGAGCGCCCTCTTACGAAGTATATGTAAACTGGAACGCTAAATCGATATTTCGGTCGACAAGAAAAGGCAAAAAAATTTGATGAATGCCACCACCAAGGTTTTCATAAATTACTCTCAAAGGTTGAAACCATAGAATAATAGGTACTTCATAATATATAACTCAAGTATTTTAGTTGATTATTATTTTTTGAGCGCTCGTACAACTTACACGAGGGCTATATCATTTCGTCACGATGTCTGTATTTTTCGAATTTTGAGCCGAAAATGATCTCAAACGATAGAGTTCAACTCACTGATGACGAATCCGTCGAAAAATTTGAGTCTGTCCGTCCGTCCGTAAGCACGATAACTCTCGAACGGATCAACCTAGAGACTTGAAATTTTCAGTGTAGGTTCAGATCCCAAATGCCTCGGTTGAGTTCGTTAATGGGCAGAATGCCACCAGGGGTTCCGTAAATATGGCCGTTCAAAATTTTGTTCTCCTGATTACTTTGAAACTGCAGATTCGATCAAAATGAAACTTTGCACTCAAATGGAGAATGAGGTGTTCAAGCTACATGTGAAATTTTGTCCAGATCGCATAACCAGAACCACAGAAACCATGGAAAATTGTAACTTTTGTACGGAAACGCCTAGGGACTTGAAATTTGCAGGATACGTGTGCATCTCGATTGTCGTGATCACTTTCATGTATGAGCAAAATTATACTAGGGGTTCCGTAAATATGGTCGTTTGAAATTTGGTTTTCTTGATCATTTCAAAACTACAGATTCGATCGTGACGAAATTTTGTATACTAATGAAGAATGATATATTCAAGCTACACTTCTCCAGATCACATGACCAGAACCATAGAAACCATAGAAAATCATAACTTTCGAACGGAAAGGCCTAGGGACTTGAAATTTTCAGGATAGGTGTGGATCTGAAATGTCGCGTTCACGTTTATCAATGAGCAGAATTATACTAGGAGTTCCGTAAATACGGTCGTTTGAAATTTTGGTTTCTCGATAATTTCGAAACTACGGATTCGATCGAGATAAAATTTCATATTTCAATCGAGAATGACATATTAAGCAATATTTTGTCCAGATCGCATGACCAGAACCAGAGAAACCATAGAATATTGTAACTTTTGAACGGAAAGGCCTAGGAACTTGAAATTTTCAGGGTGGGTTTGGATCGCGAATTTCACGGTCACGTTCATCAATCAGCAAAATTAGACTAGGGGTTCCGTAAATATGGCCGTTCAACATATTCTGTTCCTGATAATTTCGAAACTACCGATTTGATTGGAATGAAATTTTGCACCTAGCTGAGGAATAATGTATTCAAACTACGTGCGAAATTTTGTCCAGATCGCATCACCAAGACCATAGATACCGTAGAAAATTCTAGCGAATTATCGAAAAAAAATTGATAAGCTGAAGCACTGACATGAAGTTAGAGTTTCGCCTAAGTTTCAGAATTTTTTTGACAGCTGTCGAAATTTCCTTCAATTGATTTCCAAAACTGGATAATGCGAATCTACCTACCAGGTACATGTACGAGCGCTCAAAAGCTCCTGCCTTCACGGCAGTGCTTTTCGTAATTTTTCTGTACTACAACAAATAATTATACCTAACATTTTTGACGAATGTGCAAAATAAACCCCTTTAGATGAAAATAATATTTGAAGCAGAAATTTGTGGCTGCAGCTTTTTTTTTTAATTTTCTACGATAAAATCTATCTGTATTTATTTTGAAGTGAATAATTTCCAAATGCAAATATTGGTTATCACTAGAGATTTCCATATAAAATGCGATTAGTTCTCGGAAAGTGGAATTTTCCAGATTTTGAGATGACATTAAGCGATATAAAAAACAATGTTATCAATCTTATCTCCCCTACTTAGAACTTCCCCGAATAATCAGGCATACCACGACTATTGCAGGTGCTTCTCGATTCAGAAACAGCCTTAAAAAAATTCCATCAAATTTCCATATTTTATTTTTAGCAACTTGAAAGTATATAGCAGATTTTTCGGTAATTAGAACTTTTCAACCCTATAATCATTGAATTCAATATATGTTTAGGCATGATGTTACCGAATTGAATATCTTTTCCTCAAAGCTCTAATCCTAATAGTTCGTGAGTTATGAAATTCTGAATATCAATTACCTATTCGGAATTGACAATAGAAATAAATGGATCTGGAAACTCATATTATACCTAGGAGTATCGCAGGTTCAATCCTGGTGAGACTCTTCTAGGAAATATGTGGGAAGATACCAATTTTTTTTTAGAGTTGGGATATTTCGTGAAATTCATAAGTATAGAGGAAATGGAAGTAACATTTTCCTTTCGAACAAATTCAGGTAAAATCTAAACAATAGAACTGTTCACTTCATTCGATACATCCATTGTTTCGAGTGTCGTTCTGATACCACGTGATTGTCTATTAAACGTGAAATTGATAAAAATATTAATTGGTACTTGAATATTGATATCGTTTGGTGACTAGAGTATGTCTCATCAATCGAGAGATAATGATGATAACACTAATCTGGAATTGTTTTCGATTTTTGAGGGCTTTTTACCAAATTTTCCACTGTTTCAGTGTTTACCTTTTTTTTTTACCTTTGACCATTTCGCAGTTTCCTTTGAAGAGTGATATCACGATTATGAAATATGGAAACGCTTCAAATTTTGCACCACTTCGTTTTCTTTATATGAATTGCACAAAATATCACGATCCAATCTCAAGAAAAATTTCGTACTTATGATTTTTTTTTATATGTATAAATGCATGCTCCTTATTCAATTCGGTAATTGTAGGGGCGTGACTAGAAATTAAGAAGATATGAAATAATGACTGATTATTATTTTAATATAACTGATATAACTTTATTATAACCACCAAAAATATAGAATTTTACAAATAATACAAGAAACTCGATAAATACCAAATCAAATAAATGGTAATTGAATAACGAAATGAAAATGAACTCTGATTGAAGTGAAATCAAACATAAAGTAATTAACAACTGGTACCTGAGGCTTTGACAATCCAGAAATAAAAATAACGTGCAACTAGCCATCTAGTGATATTTCTTAGGAATGTTGGTCAAATCCTTCCAGCAATCGAAGATCGAAGAGTAATCAAAAAAATTCGAGAAGAGCACTGACGTGAAGTCAGCAGCTTTTGCGTGCTCGTTTCTGTGTACCAAACCGACCTTCAATGTTCATTCTCAGTGTGGCAAATAATGTCATTTTATATTTTTATGAATTTCAAAAGCTGGAATCGCCGAATTATATTGAATATATCGAAAAAACTCACCGATTTTCACTTGGAAAGCTCATTTTATCGCACCCCATAATGTGGACACGAATTTTCACCAGGATATGGCGAATAGTTTTTGAGATACCGAAATTAAAAAAAGATATATTTTATTCTTCTAGTTATTCGATCCTCACGAATCTTCGCATGAACTTTCATGTCGTTATTTTACTACAAACTGCAGTATTTTTCGATTATTCGACTTATTGAGAGAAAAAATCAGATGGCTATAACTACGAAATCCTTTGGCGGATTTTGCCCATTTACGAGGTTAACAGGCGCATTCAGAACTCGAACGTACCTTGCAAATTTCAAAACTCTAGTTTCCCACCAATAAGTTGAGATATGGCTGCCATTGGTGAATTAACAATGTTGAAAACATAATATTTCTTGCAATTTATATATATTATAAATATTAAGTGTTCACTGTGATGGACAGAAAAATTCAAATTTTTCAACATCCATAATATTTCTGAGATCTGTTACATATTCCAAAAACAACCTAAGAGTATATAATTAAAACTCATGGTTTCAAGAGGAGACTAATAACTCACCTACTTTTTTTAAAGGGCACAAATTTTGTCGGACATAATCCGGGTATTTCTTACAGATAACACGTTGATGATTCGATGTACTACTGCGGGACAATGCGTCGCTTGAGCCCTTATGTTAGCGTATAAAACAAAGGCGCCGTCGCGACGCTCCTTCTGCAGATCGATACACTGACGTCGTAGTGTTATTTGGATATAATGGACATCATACACGTCAAGGTTGAGACCCATTTCGTGATAAAATATGTGAACATTTCAGATGTTCACAGTTTTCACGATTTTTCTGTTCTCAATAATTCGAAAAATACTGATTCGATCGAATTGAAACTTTGTAGTTAGTTGTGAGATAACTACGTCATTTTGGAAAGATGCTTCTTTAAAACTTCGGTATCTCAGAAAATTCCTGATGAAATTTCGTGTCTACATATCATCGATCAAATGTTCGTGAAAAGAAAATTTAGTGATTCTTATATATTTGATATAATTCGGTAGTTTCCATCTTTTGAAGTTCATTGAAATAAAATAACAGTATTTGTCTTACTAAAAAATTACGAAAAGCACTGCCGTGAAGTCAGGAGCTTTTGAGCGCTCGTACATCCACCTTGTAGGTAGATTTGCATTTTCCAGTTTCAGAAATCAATTGAAGGAATTTTCGACAGCTGTCAAAAAATTCTCAAACTAAGGCGAAACTCCAGACTTCATGTCAGTGCTTCAGCTGACCAATTTTTTTTCGATTATTCGCTAGAATTTTCTACGCTATCTATGGTCTTGGTAATGCGATCTGGACGAAATTTCCCACGTAGTTTGAATACATTATTCTTCATCTATGTGAATTTTTTATTTCGTATTTCATTCCAATCCAATCAGTAGTTTCGAAATTATCAGGAACAAAATATTTACGGAACGCCTAGACCAATTTTGCTCATTGATGAACGTGACCGCGACATTCGAGATACAAACCTACCCTGAAAATTATTATTATTATATTATAATTCTCTATGGTTTCTATGGTTCTGGTCATGCAATCTGGACAAAATGTTGCTTTAATATATCATTCTCGATTGAAATACAGAATTTCATCTCGATCGAATCTGTAGTTTCGAAATTATCGAGAAAACAATATTTCAAACGACCGTATTTACGGAACCCCTTGTTTAATTTTGCTCATTGATGAACGTGCCCGCGAAATTCAAGTCCCTATGCCTTTCCGTTCGAAAGTTATGATTTTCTATGGTTTCTATGGTTCTGGTCATGCGATTTGGAGAAATGTAGCTTGAATATATCATTCTCCATTAGTATACAAAATTTCGTCACGATCGAATCTGTAGTTTTGAAATTATCAAGAAAACTAAATTTCAAACGACCATATTTACGGAACCCCTAGTATAATTTTGCTGATAGATAAACGTGATCACGACATTCGGGATCCACACCTATTCTGAAAATTTCACGTCCCTAGGCGTTTCCGTTCAAAAGTTACAATTTTCTATGGTTTCTATGGTTCTGGTCATGCGATCTGGACAAAATTTCACATGTAGCTTGAACACCTCATTCTCCATTTGAGTGCAAAATTTCATCTCGATCAAATCTGCAGTTTTCAAGTAATCAGGAGAACAAAACTTTGAATGGCCATATTTATGGAACCCCTGGTGGAATTTGGCCCATTAACATACTCAACCGAGGCATTCGGGAACTGAACCCACACTGAAAATTTCAAGCCTCTAGGTTGTTCCGTTCGAGAGTTATCGTGCTTACGGCCGGACGGAAAGACTCGAATTTTCCGACGGATTCGTCATCAGTGAGTCGAACATAGTCGATTGAGACCATTTTCGGCTCAAAATTCGAAAAATACAGACATCGTGACGAAATGATATAGCCCTCGTGTAAGTAGTACGAGCGCTCAAAAAGAAAACTGATGGCCATTTTGGGACACAAAAAAAAGTTTAGGTTTTCTGATATATATACATTACAAATTAAATGTAGTGAAACTGAAGAAAAATTGTTCTAGATAAAATAATAAGCAAGCCAACAATTCATTCCGTTCAACCCCAGAGAGCACCAAATCCATCATTCGCAACTGTAGACCGGTTTCGACTTACTCAAGTCTCATCAATACAGTTCAGCGAAGATGGATTCGATGGAGAAAACGAAAGACTTTGAAACGGAACGCAGCGGCGATCTGAGAAAATTTCCCCATTCACGCCACTTGTCCGCCCCGAAAGCAAACGCCTCCCAATCTCCCAATTTGAATTTTCAATATATTATTCATGTATATATACGGTGATTCCATCTTTTGAAAATCATTGAAATGAAATGACAGTATTTGTCTTCCCCACAATGAACACTGAAGGCCATTTTGGTACACAAAAAAACCCTTCTCAAATATTTAATATAATACGAATATATCCGACGGCATTTCAGACAGAATATGGGAAATGAATTCCCGAAAAAGTACCTATCCGGGCGGGACTTGAACCCACGTCTTCACATTGCCGGTCTGACGCTTTAACCATTTAAGCTACTAAGGATGTCGATTATTCCAACCGCATATCGGGGGAGTTTTTCAACCGAAATTCAATGTTAGCATTGGGGAAAGGTTAAGGGATGGAGGGATCTCATAACACTGTCATCGATCGTAATGATCCCACTTTTACCTTTCACCATTTAATATAATAATACTGTGATTCCATCTTTTGAAGTTGAGACAAATGAAATGACAGTTTTTTGACAATAAACACTGATGGCTTTTTTAATACACAAAAAAAAATTGAGTTGTTCTGAGATATTCAATATAATTCGATGATTCCATCTTTTGAAGTTTATAAAATAGAATGACAGTATTTGTCATGCTGACAATGAACACTGAAGGCAGTTTTACTTCATAGAGTAAACAAAAGCATCCGACTTCACGTCAGTACTTTCAAATTTTTTCTGATACATTACAGAGAAAAAATATTTCACCAAGGACGGATTGTCCCATCTTACCTTGTCAAATTTGAAGTTGAGGAATTTAATTTCTTCTACTCGAAAAACCCTGTTTTGTAGAATGGGTTTTTCACACATTAAATTATATAGATTCCAGTGTTTTTGGCCGGAGGTCACCTGGGGGTCTCCTGCATTTTTCCTGGCGATAAATCTTGTTTGGTGTGGAATCTTTGGAGATTCACGTTTATCGGTATGCGGGGGTTCAAGCGAAGGTCACGCGGTATGATGCACATGGTAACCTTTTATTTTCCTCATGATTCTCGGAAAACTCTAGCGTGGGTTGATTAATTAATATCGGGGAAAGGGGTGGGTTGTGAATAAACAGAAATGTGGAAATCAATAGAAGAATATTGATCGTAGCTGAACGGAAAAGCTCCGAATTCTGGCCTTTTCTGATTCGAAGTCCAGTTGTGCTAATAGCCAGGTCTCATCATTGATTATCTCCATCTACAGCTTACGACAGCTATGCGGTCGAAAAAATGCCATTTGTGAAGTGAATCTTGCCATGTTTTCCCGGTGACGACGTAATGGCCATGTTAATCACTGTTGTATTCGAGGATACTATACTACAAAAGATTGAAAATTTCGAATTTTTGCTAGCCCCCAGCCTTAAGACGAAGTAAAAACCGCAAACATTCCAAAAAATACTGAAATAATTCGGAAAATTGAGGATAGATATCGATTTAATTCTGAAAATTGTTAATAAATGAACAAAATGAAATGAACTCGTATAAGTTAGTATTCAAATTAGACTAGGGGTTCCGTAAATATGTCTGTTCAAAATATTTTTGTCCTGATAATTTCGAAACTACCTACCGATTGGATTGGAATAAAATTTCGCACATAGATTAAGAATAATGTATTCAAACTACATGCAGAATTTTGTCCAGATCACAGGAGCAGAACCATAGAAACCATAGAAAATTATAACTTTCGAACGGAAAGGCCTAGGGACTTGTTATTTTTAAGATATGTGTGGATCTCGAATGTCGCGGTCAGGTTCATTAATGAGCGAAATTAGACTGGGGGTTCCCTAAATATGGCCGTTCAAAATATTTTTTCCTGATAATTTTGAAACTACTGATTGGATTTGAATGAAATTCTGTATTTCAAGGAGAAGAATTAAAGCTACATTTTGTCCAGATCGCATGACCAGAACCATAGATGAAGAATAATGTATTCAAACTACGTGCGAAATTTTGTCCAGATCGCATTACCAAGACCATAGATGCCGTCGAAAATTCTAGCGATTTATCGAAAAAAAAACTGGTAACCTGAAGCACTGACGTGAAGTCTGGAGTTTCGCCTTGTTTGAAATTTTTTTGACAACTGTTAAAAATTTCTTCAATTGGTTTCTAAAACTGGAAAATGCGAATCTACCTACAAGGTGGATGCTCTTTTCGATTTTTCAATTACAGTTTGAGATTCTATTTGAAGAAAAAAATGAAAGTTTTCGAGGTGGAAAATTCTCGAATTCCACCTTCGAAGAGCTCTTAATAAGGGAGATATGGCCGATTTCGTGAATTTACCAAAGATTCAGCGATCTGAATTCAATAACACTTCGTATGTTGTCATTATATAGGCGTTCAATAGAAGTATATCACATTTCACCGAGTCGGTTATTTGGTGGACGAATTAGATCATTGTGTCAGTACATAAGTGAATTCGATTGAATTATGGGCGAGAAGAAAAATCGTAAAAGTAAGAATAGCGCTGATCCGAGTAGAAATCGGAAAACGAGGAGTAAGCGTAACAAAAAAGTGAGTTTTATTTTTTTTCTTGCTATCGCTTTTTATCCCATCAAAGATAAAACTCCAAAATGAATGATATCTTAAAAGGTGCTCCAGATGAAATCTTGATAACAGGTGGTTATCGCTTGAAATACTCGAAAAGCTTTAATAGGAAATGAATAATTTGAACTAATTTTCCAGTCTAATCAGAATCGTCACGACATTGAAAGTTCCAAACTAACTTCAGACTCGCGAAGAGATTAAAAGAAGGCTATAAAATTGGTTGTAAACTCCTTATTAAGAGAAAGGTATATTTGCTACAGAGTCACATTGCAAATCTGAGACATCCTACACCTACAAACAACCGCTAATACCGCCACGATTGATTTAAGAAGCAACACAAACAATTGAATCTCAAAAACTTAGAAGAATTAATAGAATTAATCCACTTCCTCTATGGTGGGACCACTTCCACTTCCACCCTTGCTCCTCTCCCCACCTCCATGGCCAGCACTTCCCTTGTGCAGCTTCGTCATTATGGGGCTGCACATCTTGGTCACCTCCTTCAGCTTGTGCTCGTACTCTTCTTTCTCGGCCAACTGGTTCCTATCCAGCCACTTGATGCAGTCTTCGCATTCTCTGGTCACCTTCTTCTTGTCGGACTCACTCATCTTGTCGCCGGTTTCCTCTACGGTCTGCTTCAATCCGAAGACGTACGACTCCAGCTTGTTCTTGCTTGCGACTCTGTCCCTCTGGCGATTGTCCTCTTCTTTATACCTTTTGGCAATAACAAACAATCTGGTCAGTACAACGGAGTGACAATAACACAGTAGGTTAGCTATGTGCTCTAATTGAAATCTCAAAATTGTTGCTCGGCCTAATCGGTACATAAATAGCATTTGGCAATAGCAAGGAAATACCTGTCTGCTTCCGCGAGCATCCTCTCGATCTCTTTCTGAGAAAGACGTCCCTTGTCATTCTTTATCGTGATGTTTTTGGATCGCCCAGTACTGCTCTCGAGCGCTGAGACGTTCAAGATCCCATTTGCATCTATATCGAAGGTAACGTCGATTTGGGGCACTCCTCTTGGCGCTGGTGGTATGCCTGTGAGGTCGAAATTTCCTAATAGATTGTTGTCTTTGGTCATCGCTCGTTCCCCTTCGTAAACCTTAAAAAACCAAGCTTTGAATGGAATGTGATGATGAACAATAAAAGTGATGTGAGATCTGAATGTCTGAATCCCGTGTGGGGTTGCTAGTCCTCCATCGGGCGCCTCCCCAGGTGGCGGATAGGGGAATGCCTCCTAGATATGGGTGGTACCGGTGAAATGAAATAACCGGGGTGGACCAAAACTAGCACGTAGCGTTTGATCCAGAATGGGCGGCTGCAAACGGCGTTTGATCCAGAATGGGCAGCCGATATTCAAGCCAAGATTTGGCATAAAGGAAGGCAACGGGAGACCACCTTTATCATTATTCCCAAGACAATAACATGAGTACATTTGATTCAAAATATTCCGGAGGTATAAATAGTTCTCCAATCGGATCTCCGGGGAGAACTATTTTGACGATGTACTGAATAATGGGCAAATAGAAGCCGTCTCGATTATAGTAAATACGAATCGAGGACAAATGAAAATTACGTCAGCCTACAAACCACCCCAAAACGACTTAATAGAGGAAGTTCTGAAGAAGATGCTTGAAGGAAACTACCCGAAAATCATTATTGGTGATATGAACTGCAAGTCAAGAGAATGGAATAGCAGAACTGAAAACCAAAATGGGAAGAAGCTTAAGAAGTACGCCGAAAAACTAAATGCCATAGTATTAGGACCTGAAATTCCGACCTACCTGCCCAGAAGTAATGGCCTACCGGACGTATTAGATATCGTCATAATGAAAGATATTACCCAAGATTTCACACTTGATACTATAGAAGAGGGCACATCAGACCACAACCCAATAGAACTCAGATTGGGACGCAGACCGATAACAGAAGAACTTCAAACGAAAGACTTCACAGACTGGCAAAAGTACAGTGAAATACTCCAGGAGAAAATTACAGAAATTCCACAGATAAGAACCCCTGAAGAACTAGAAGATGAAGTTGAAAAATTAGAAACCCGAATAAAAGAAGCCTACGAGGAAAGTACCAGAAGAATCGAAAGGCCAGCCCCGAAACATTCACATGGTGAAACCCCAAAAGCAATAAAAGAGCTTATAAAGAGGAATAGAAAACTCAGGAAGAACTACAGAACTTCACATCGAGAAGAAAACAAGAAAGAGCTGAATAAACACAGTCAAGTGCTGAAAAATGCACTGAGAGAACTGAGAACAGACAGATGGAACCAAAGAGTTAGAGAGCTAAACACCATAGACCACTCAGCATGGAAGATGCAAAAGTGCTTACGACGCGAGAAAACCGAAATTCCCCCTCTACACGGAGCTAATGGGATGGCCTACTCAAAGCTTGAAAAAGCCGAAGCACTGGTCGACGCGATAGAACGAGAAGCCAGAATCAACTACAGAGAAGACGATGACAATGAAGATTTAGAAGAAGAAGTCGAAGAAAATGAAGAATTGATGTTGGAACCGCCGGAAGGCGATACCATCCCAAACCCAACAACACCAACGGAAATTAAAGAAATCATCAAGAAACTGAAAAACAGAAAAGCTCCAGGAAAAGACAAAGTAACAAACTTTATGTTACGGAAATTGCCCAGAAAAGGAATAGCAGCGCTAACCAATATAGCAAACGCAGTGATGAGAACAGAATACTATCCGGAAAGATGGAAAACAGCAGAAGTCATTGTGTTCAATAAGCCAGGAAAAGATAGAAAATTCCCACAAAACTACAGGCCGATAAGTCTACTGTCAGCACTTGGAAAAATTGTCGAAAGAGTCATTGCAAAAAGACTCAATGAAGAAACAGAAGCGCTGAATCTGATACCACCGGAACAATTTGGATTCAGAAGAAATCATTCCACAGAACTTCAACTGTTAAGGATCACTGAATATGTCACTGAAGGATTTCAGAATAAACAAGCCACTGGATTAGTGCTATTAGATGTCGAGAGAGCCTTCGACCGAGTTTGGCACGAAGGACTTGCCTACAAGATGATGATGGCAGGCTACACCACCAAAACCTGCAAGATAATAAGAAACTACCTGAGGAACCGGAATTTTTATGTCAAAATAGACGACACATTATCTACCACCAGACAAGTAGAAGCAGGAGTGCCCCAAGGATCAGTTCTAGGACCTCTGCTTTACAACATATATATCTACGATATTCCTAAGAACCCAAGGAATCTGCTAGCCCTTTATGCAGACGACACGGGAATAGCCTTCAGACATCGCCGACCAGATGTCATACACAGAAGACTGCAAGAAGCACTAGAAGATTTAGAAGAATGGTTCATCAAATGGAAAATTCAAATAAATAGCAAAAAGAGCCAAGCTATTCTACTACAGAAGCGGAGACTTGAAATTAATTCCAACCTACAGATAGATGGAGAAGAGATAAAATGGGAAAATGAAGTCAAATATCTAGGAGTAAAACTAGATAAAGGGCTTACATGGAAAAACCATATAAAGTATGCAGTGGATAAAACAAACTCAGCGATGAGTAGACTTTACCCTCTACTAGGAAGAAGAAGCCAAATGAACCAAAGCACGAAACTACGAATGATCAAGTCAATTGCAAGACCCCAACTAACATATGGCTCGGCGGCATGGAGCCATGCAGCCAATAGCCATATAAAGAAGATTCAAGCAACAGAAAATAAACTGCTCAGAGCAGCAATGAATATGCCGTGGTTCGTAAGAAACCAACAAATCCACAGAGACTTAGAATGGGAAACTGTCACAGATTTCCTAAAAAAGAAGGCCGAGAAGATATTTGAAAAAGCAAGTCAACACCCAAATGATGAGCTAAGAAGACTAGTTGACTACAACCCCGCAGAAGATGTTGTTAGGATACCCACCTATCACAAAAGACCCAGAGATCAACTAAGTAGAAACAGAAATTGAGTAATCTCAATTTAAATCATCCAGAAGAAGAGACTCCTATGAAATTCAAATTCATAGGTAACACAAGCATCCCACGACAAAGATCGTGATAGAGATACGAACAAGAAGAGTCAAAAGGTTAGTAGGTAATAAATGCCCGGAATCTAAAACAGCAGGTTAGGTTTAGTTAGAGTAGGTCGTGCTTCACACGAAGTCTCACACTGTTCTATCTATCGGAGATAGTTCGTCCATGAGGATTCCCCCTGACTAAACAAAAAAAAAAAAAAAAAAAAACTCCGGGGAGAACGGTTTTGAATGTATCATATAGGAAGGCTAATCTAAGAAAACCATTGAGGATTGGAACATGGAATGTGAGAAGCCTTTTTGACGCTGGAAAACTAGCGAATCTCACACAAGAAATGAACAGACTTAAGCTGGACATCCTAGGCGTTGCTGAAACATGGTGGCCCGACGCGGGAGAATGCGAGGTACAAAATGGGGTGTTCTTCTACTCAGGCAATAGCGACCCAAAACACAGGAAAGGCGTAGGAATTGTTATAACAAAGGAACTACTAAAATCAGTTATAACCTTTGTTCCATACTCAGACCGCACAGCTTTATTGAAACTAAAAGCCAGACCAAACGACCTCAACATTATACAGGTATACGCGCCAACCGCGGATTCGCCTGAACATGAGGTGGAAAAATTTTATGATGAAGTCCAAGAACTGCTTAGGCTGACTAAAAAGCAAGACGTCAACATAATCATGGGCGACTTTAACGCCAAAATAGGCAATGGTCAATTTGAGGAAATAGTTGGACCTTATGGTCTCGGAGAAAGGAATGAGAGAGGTGATCGTCTGTTGCAATTCTGCCAGGAAGAAAGTATGAGGATTACGAATACATTTTTTCAGCTTCATCCTCGCCGCCTTTACACTTGGAAATCACCGGCAGACCGACCGCACAATGTAATACGAAATCAAATAGACTTCATACTCATCAACCGGAGATTCAGCTCAACCATCAAAAGAGCCAGCACGTATCCTGGAGCGGATGTACCTTCTGACCATGTACTACTGATGGCCGTCATGAAGATTTCTCTATCAAGTCAAAAAAAAACGACAACACAGCGACGGGTGGCGTTGGAAGGATTGAAGGATCCCGTCATAAAAGCAGAAATATCTGATGAGATAAACAGACAAATTCAAACAACAACACCGAATATTGGAGAAGAACTAACAGAATCTTGGCAGAGAATAATGAACAGTGTAACGAGCACAATGCAAAATAGATTAGGTTATAAAACAAAGAACAAAAAACAGAAATGGATGACAGATGAGATCTTGCTTTTGATGGACGAACGCCGAAAGTATAAGAACAAACCGGATGACAACACATACAAAGATATTCAAAGACTTATAAGATCAAAGATTAGAGTAGCAAAAAATGAGTGGCTTAAACATGAATGCTCGGTAATGGAACAACTGCAAAGTCAACATGACGATTTCAATCTGCATAAAAAGCTGAAGGAGACTGCTGGTATATACAGGAAAATGAGGCCAACTATAACAACGAATGAGAACAATCAGATAGTCATCGACAGCAAAGAGAGGATCAATGTCTGGGAAAAGTACATAGAAAAACTTTTTGAAGACGATAGACCCGCAGCTGACACCACTTACTCTCCAACTGGTCCATCTATCACTAAAGAGGAGATAGAAAAAGCTATACGTAATTCAAAAGATAACAAAGCGGCTGGCCCAGATGAAATTCCTTCGGAAGTACTCAAACTCCTCGATGAGAGAGGTATTACAGCACTGCATAAAATATTCAACATTATATATGAGACGGGTCACTATCCCAGGCAGTGGTTGAGCTCTACATTCATTCCCTTGCCTAAGAAGACAAATGCAAAAAGATGCGAAGATCATAGACTTATTAGCCTGATGAGCCACACCCTAAAAATATTTCTTAAAATCATACACCAAAGAATATTCCGAAAGTGTGAGAGAGATATAAGCGACTCACAATTCGGGTTTAGACAAGGGTTAGGCACAAGAGAAGCAATAGTCGCAACACAGGTGCTTGTCCAGAACTCTTATGACCAGAGGAAGGACGTTTACCTCTGTTTCATAGATTATGAAAAGGCATTCGATCGAGTACAGCACCACAAATTAATGCAGCTCCTCAAAAGACTCGACATGGATCAGAAGGATATCCGATGCATTGAAAACCTTTACTGGAACCAAACAGCGCAAATAAAACTAGGCGACAATATGTCCAACAACATACGAATCAGGAGAGGGGTGCGACAGGGGTGCGTGTTGTCTCCACTCCTGTTCAACTTGTACTCCGAGGCAATTTTCCGAGTGGCACTTGAAGATGTGGAAATGGGAATCAGAGTAAATGGGACATGGATTAACAATATCCGTTATGCGGACGATACCGTCCTAATCGCTGAAAATATGCACGACCTACAACAACTGGTTGATAAGATAGGAGAACAGAGCAAATCAATGGGTCTAAACATTAACACCAAGAAGACGAAATTTATGATTATTTCAAGAAACCCAAATATGCATAGAAACGCCATCATAACATTCAATGCAACGCCGTTAGAGAGGGTAGATAAATTCAAATATCTGGGTGTCTGGCTCTCTGAAGATTGGACATCAGACAGAGAAATAAAATGTCGCATTGAACAAGCCCGACAAGCATTTCTGAAGTTTCGAGGAGTTCTTGCTTGTCCTGATTTTGATCTCAACCTGCGACTGAGATTCGTGAAGTGCTACATCTGGTCGGTGCTTCTTTACGGCATGGAAGGCTGGACATTGAGGAAGACTGCGATTAACAGGCTAGAGGCCTTCGAGATGTGGCTGTACCGCAGGGTCCTCAAGGTGCCTTGGACGGCTAGATTGACAAACGAGGAAATTCTGAGACGCGTCGACAGACAACGTGAATTGTTTGAAACTATTAAGAAGAGAAAAACGGCGTACCTAGGACACATTATGCGGAACAACAAGTATCAATTTTTACACTTACTGATCGAAGGTAAAATTGAGGGAAGAAGAGGGATCGGAAGGAAGAAAATGTCCTGGCTGCGAAACATCAGGCAGTGGACAGGACTGCACGATATACAGTCCTTGATACATACCGCAAGAAATAGAGAAGCGATGGAAAATGTTATCGCAAACATCCATTAGTGGATATGCATTGGAAGAAGAAGAAGAGATCTGAATGGACCAAGCTTCTTTCTACCAACCACCCTCAACGGGTTCACCACTTTTTGGATAGTCACTCCAAATTTCCAACCGTTCCTAGCCCCTCTGCCTTTATGGGAACCCCTGCAGTCTATATCCCAATACGCCCTTAAGGGTCTATTCTGGTCAGCTTTAACTATTAAATGATTATTAGCTTCATCCTTTCAGTATACCTGGCAGCCCTGACAACGTCTCTATGGGCAACTGGACATTCAAGGCCTTTCAGTGAAAATTCGGTTCTTGAGTGTTATGCCCTGTCATAGATTATGGACAGAGGTTGACTCTTCTGCCTGAAAAAAACTACAAAAATCTCGAGCTGTATGATCTAGTTATATTCAATTAGGTAAGGGGGTCACATTTCACTGCAACCTCAAGGTCTATTGTGCCCCCCATCAGAGCTGTTTTCGCAAATGCGCTACCTACAGCTCGCCCTCCAGCCCCAAAGTTCCAATGAACTCCAGTATCTGAGGGCCTCAAGGAGGTTAAATCCTCGTTATTCCTGTAATTCTCTTGTCCAAGACATTCTTTGCACTGTTTTGCAATGGCTTGTAACCAGGTGTACAAGAGTTTCCTCCTCTTCCCCACAGAATCTGCACTAGTCAGTTTCTGTTAAGCCCATCCTCATTATATGCTTTCTAAGGCGACAATGTCCTGTGGGGAAGCCAGTGAGGGGGCGTAACTTATTCCTAGTGAGACCCAAATACTTTTTGGATCTTGCACTTTTGAAGTTCCGAAGGAACTTCTTGGAGCGACCCATTCCTGGAAGATTCCTCCAGAGTGCTTCTCTTTCAGTCTCTCCCTTCTCCGAAAACTCTATCTTATAGGTGCATTTTCCTATGCCACAGAAAGCCAGTAAATGGCGTTTGCGCTCCCTTTCTGGCAAGTCTATTGGCCTCTTCGTTTACTTTGATTCCTGAGTGACCAGGAACCAAGACTAAAGGGACCTTACTGTTCTTGCTTACTTCATTGAGTTTCCTCCGGCACTCCTTTATGAGCTTTGAGTCGATGATATAGGAGTTCAGTGCTTTGATAACAGCTTGGTGACTATCAGAATGGATCACAATGTCACACCCTTGATAGTTTATTTCCAGCTTTATATCTATGCATTTTTTGATTGCAAGTATTTCTGCCTGAAAAACACTCGAGCAGGAGCCTTACGATAGTGTACACTTGGTTCTTGCCCCGTATACTCCAGCGCCGGCCCCTTTCGTGGTTTCCGCACCATCTGTATACCATTTCATAGTATTCACTTCGAAATTTTGGATAGTGTATTTCTTTTCCTATTCTTCCTTTTTACATAGCATAGTGTTGAAGATTTTCCCAACGCTTACTTTTTTAATCATAACATCACTAGGCAGGTTCGCTGGTGTGATGTACTTGTTTAGAGGGGACCAGGCTCCCTGACTTTTAATTCTCTCATTCCCTGTACCTTCCCTAGATATAGCCTATGGGATATCCTATTGATCACTAGATGTAGAGGAGTGAGATCTGGAATGACCTCAAGTGCTCTTGTCGGGCACGTTCTCATAGCTCCAGTGATACAAACACAGGCAAGTCTTGTACCTTTTCGAGTATTTTTATCGTGCTTGTCTGCCCCGACTTAGCAGACCAGACTTCTGCCACATGAGGTATTATTGGTCTCACAATCATGACGTACATCCATCGCAATATTTAGGGTTACAATCCCAAGTTTCAGCGGATAGGCTTTTGCACTCCATTAAAGCCCTTGACGCTTTACTAGCATTCTTTTCAACATGCCCCTACCGAGATGAATTTCATAGCTGGAAGGTTTCTTTTTCGAGTAAAGGGTACTACTGTGGTATTGGCTGGGTTGATGTTGAGCCCCACTGACAAGCACCACTGCTCAATTATTTTGAGGCTCCTCTGTAACAAATCACAGAGGAAACCCTCTGTAGTGTTCCATGTTGCTCATGTGATGCAAAGTCCTGTTAATAGAGCCAAAAGAGTCTTCATATCCCTACGCACCAGGTCTGTCGTGAACATAGAACCCTTGGCTTGACCCTGCCTTGGGGTTTTGCCTATCAACATTGTGGTTTGTTTACCACTGCTTTTGCTATGCCATATAAAGAAATGAAAGGGAATTGATTGGCCAGTTCGTCTACCCTCTCATTTTCCTGATCACCTCTGTATCCAAGAACCCATCCTGATCGACTCCTTTAACTGTCTTTGAGCCATCCGTAAACCATTCTGATTGTGCACTGGTGGGACTTTTCCCTTCCAGGGATCCCTTTCTAGTATTACTACCTCATAGTTATCTAAGTTCTGAAGAAGTGAGATTCGAATGTACCAATCCATTTGCCCTGCACCACCAACAATGGGTTCAATAAATTATCTCACCACCAACCCAAATTCGCGAACCCTCCTAGAATCAATTGCGACGTCGATATTTTGCTGTAAAATTTGACGAGTCTCTTGACTCTTGGCTAATAGAAAACTGGCAACTTCTAACTCTAAACACAATGTCGAATCACATTATCGTCGACAACGTTTGTAAATTTGGATTGGCCATCAAGATGTTGGAAGGGGCTGACTATATGGCTTTGTTCAGACTCTTGATCCTTGAAATGTCAATATTTCGGGCATCTCACCTGAATTGTCACGGCTGGCTGGTTGTCGGAGTAAGTAGTGAAAGTCTGGGACTGCTTGCAAGGAATCCTCGCGTTCCTCTCGATGATCTTGGACATGACACCGCCGGCCGTCTCGATTCCGAGCGACAAGGGCGTCACGTCCACCAGAAGGACGTCTTGTATCTTCGAACTCGTATCTCCGCTAAGGATGGCGGCCTGGATCGCAGCGCCGTAGGCCACCGCCTCGTCCGGATTGATGCTGAGGTTCAGGGTTTTCCCGTTGAAGTAGTTCTGGAGCAGGTTCTGAATCTTGGGTATCCTGGTAGAACCCCCGACGAGTACCACGTCGTTGATGGTGCCTTTGTCCATCTTCGCGTCGTTCAGAGCCTTCTCCACGGGTTGCAAGGTGTTTCTGAAGAGATCGGCGTTGAGTTCTTCGAACCTCGCCCTGGAGATTTTGGTGTAGAAATCGATACCTATAGGTGAAAGATAATTGCTATTCAATCTCGTCAAAGCTAGTCTACTTTCTCACCTTCGTAAAGGGCGTCGATCTCCAGGCTGGCCTCGGTGCTCGAACTTAGCGTCCTCTTGGCCCTTTCCGCCGCCGTTCTCAGCCTCCTCAGTGCTCTGGGGTTGGACCTTAGGTCCTTGTTGTACTTCCTCTTGAACTCGTCGGAGAAGTAGTTCACGAGACGGTTGTCGAAGTCCTCGCCTCCCAGATGGGTGTCGCCCGCAGTGGCCTTGACCTCGAAGAGAGATCCTTCGTCGATGGTCAGGATGGACACGTCGAAGGTTCCGCCTCCGAGATCGAAGATCAGGACCTTGCGTTCCCCGGTCAGGTTCTTGTCCAAGCCGTAGGCTAAGGCGGCGGCTGTTGGTTCGTTTATGATTCTCAGGACATTGATACCTTCATAAACAAAAAATGTATCTGCTCAATGGGATTTATTTGAATCGAAACGTCAACATCACGGGGGAGTAGTATTAGCCTATATGAAAGAGATAAAATTAACTGCCGAAAGCAGAAAATATGTTTTGGAGAGTTTAGAATCTGAAAAAGCTGATTATGAATCAGTAGTAGCAACTTCGTTGCTATATGCTCATCGAGAATAATCTTATTCGAATATTTTATGGAGCTTCAACCGTTAGTCCTACCAATTGATAAAGGACAGAATTACGGAAGTTATTGAGAATGTATGTGAAAAATTTGTCGATGATCGAATCGGAAAGGAGTATGAAATCATGGGTTTTCTCTACTACATGTCGCTTAGTTGATATCGCTGGCGACAATAACCCCATTAAAACCACTTAACAATGGTACAATGAGGTAGAGTCCTATGACCCCAAACCCATGTCGAGTTACATTAATACGCTATTGTGGGTGACGTTGATTATGTTCGTTTGAAGTTTTGTAGACGAAATAACAGGTCGTAAATAATTGAGGTTATTTTTCATAACCTTCTCAACATATATTTATAATCATTACAATATAGTTTCTGATGAATATTCATCTTTCACCACAGTTTCCGAATGATCTCCAAGTGCTAAATCGAAAGGAAATGATTTTAGAAGAAGAATCCGATCTTGCAATCGGTTCGCCCAGTTTTGTACCTCACGTATTCCCGTTTGGATTATTCGAACATTCCTGGCTGGAAAGAGAGCCGAAGTCCCCTTCGAACGAAAGCTTACCTGCTATGGTCCCGGCGTCTTTGGTGGCTTGCCTCTGCGAGTCGTTGAAGTAGGCCGGTACGGTTATTACAGCATCTTTGACGGAATTCCCCAAGTACGCTTCTGCGGTCTGTTTCATTTTGGTCAACACCATCGAGCTTATCTCTTCGGGGGTGAACGTCTTTGTCTCGCCTTTGAATTGTACCTGGAGCTTGGGTTTGCCTAGGAAATATGAAAAAGTTTTCAATCCTCTCTACGAATCTTGTGAAACAAACAAAAAATACCATAATTATATATTAACTATTTATCTTAGATTATCGAATTCACTAATAAAATACGAAAAATCATTCTAGATAAACTGATAGCAAGCCAACAAATCAATTTCATGTTACCCGAGGGAACACCCAGTCCATCATTTGCACCCGAAGACCGGTTTCGGCTTACTCATATCAAGTCTCGTCAGTACAGTTAGCAATGATAAATTCGATATAAGAAACAGTAAACTCTCAAAACATAAAGCAGCGGTGATCAGAGAAAATTTCTCCAATCATGCCACCTGTCCGCCCCAGAAGCAACCGTCTCAATATCTGCAGACCATGAACAAATATTTTTCAGCTCCTCTAGACAAAGACAAAATTTTCTCTGATCAACGCTGCTTTATGTTTTGAGAGTTTACTGTTTTTTGAGCGCTCGTACTACTTACACGAGGGCTATATCATTTCGTCACGATGTCTGTATTTTTCGAATTCTGAGCCGAAAATGGTCTCAATCGACTATGTTCGACTCACTGATGACGAATCCGTCGGAAAATTCGAGTCTGTCTGATCGGCCGTCCGGCCGTAAGCACGATAACTCTCGAACGGAACAACCTAGAGAATTGAAATTTCCAGTGTGGGTTCAGTTCCCGAATGCCTCGGTTGAGTTCGTTAATGGGCCAAATTCCCCCAGGGGTTCCGTAAATATGGCCGTTCAAAGTTTTGTTCCCCTGATTACTTGAAAACCACAGGTTTGACCGAGATGAAATTTTGCACTCACTTTGAGGTGTTCAAGCTACATGTGGAATTTTGTCCAGATCGCATGACCAGAACCATAGAAACCATAGAAAATTTTCAGGATAGGCGTGGATCTCCAATGTCGTGATCACGTTCATCTATGAGTAAAATTATACTAGGGGTTCCGTAAATATGGTCGTTTGAAATTTAGTTTTCTTGATAATTTCAAAACTACAGATTCCATCGTGACGAAATTTTGTATACTAATGGAGAATGATATATTCAAGCTACATTTATCCAGATTACATGACCAGAACCATTGAAACCATAGAAAATCATAACCTTCGAACGAAAAGGCCTCGGGACTTGAAATCGTCGCGTTTCCCTTCATCAATGAGCAGAATTATACTAGGGGTTCCGTAAATACGATCGTTTGAAATTCTGTTTTCTCGATAATTTCGAAACTACGGATTCGATCGAGATGAAATTTTGTATTTTAATCGAGAATGATATATTAAAACAATATTTTGTCCAGATCGCATAACCAGAACCATAGAAACCATAGAAAATTGTAACTTTTGAACGGAAAAGTCCAGGAACTTGAAATTTTCAGGGTGGGTTTGGATCGCGAATATCGCGGTCACGTTCATCAATGAGCAAAATTAGATTAGGGGTTCCGTAAATATAGCCGTTCAAAATTTTTTTCCTGATAGTTTCGAAACTACTGATTGGATTGGAATCAAATTCTGTTCCTAGCTGAGGAATAATGTATTCAAACTACGTGCGAAATTTTGTCCGGATCGCAACACGAAGACCATAGATACCGTAGAAAATTCTAGCGAATTATCAAAAAAAAAAATTGGTCAGCTGAAGCACTGACATGAAGTCTGGAGTTTCGCCTAATTTTCAGAATTTTTTTGCCAGCTGTCGAAAATTCCTTCAATTGATTTCTGAAACTGGAAAATGCGAATCTACCTATTTTTTATATCGAATTTATTATTGCTAACTGTACTGATGAGACTTGATATGAGTCGAATCCTGTCTACAGGTGCAAATGATGCATTTGGTGTTCTTTGGGGTAACATGAAATTGATTTGTTAGCTTGCTATCAGTTTATCTTGAATAATTGTTCGTATTCTATTATTGAATTTGAAAAAATGCCATATACGAGCATAGTGATGAATCTCTGAATTCTGAACATATTCGGGCAACATACCAGGTTAAATGAAAAAAAAAACGCCCAGTATATAAAATATTTGCCAAGGATACATCTTGGTATAGTAAATATCAATGCAAGGAACAAAGGAGGAAATTGAAGGTAAATCCCGTTTGGAGGAGTTGAAGATTTTCCCTTCTACCATAGCTTAGTGGGGAAGTACATGCCACGCGTATTTTGAATTAGTAGTAGAACCGAGACTCCCGATCAGTGTTCTGTAGGAAATGATATGTTGATGTATTTCCATATTTTATATTGAGATTTTTGCACGTTGACGATGCCATTGTCGTGATAACCGTTCTTTGGCCATGTAAATCCATATTGTATTCCAGGATACAACCACAATTTGAATGAAATATATCGTCCACAAATTGTGTTACCACTTACAGCTCAACACCGACGGCTTCTTCACTTATATTTGGCTCTTCTTCTCTTAAATTACAATCGATTGCTACCTCTCAGTAGTTGAAGGTATTCACCAAGTTCAGTCAAAAAATTCCCATCTTCTTGGTGCCCTTCTCCATAGAGAATTCCATAAAATGGTTCGCAGTCACCTCAAAAACTATGACAATGGCAGGAGTCTGATGAAATAATAAAAATCAATAGGTTCTTGCCCTAGCTCCGACTAGGCGAAAGGAATGTACACTGTAATCTAGAAAAAATCAACAGATTGGACACAGAGATCCACTTTTACAGCTAAGCTGTTATCAAAGCGGAGATCCAATTCATCAGCTCGGGATGGTATAAGACCAAGCTGTCAAGAATAAGAGGGTCTTCTTCGTCTGGATTGCTGTTGATCTGTGCACTTGCCAGAAAAGGTGCTTTTACTCCCTGTGTAGGGCTCCAGTGGCTTCTTGCAGATGAAAGTACAGGAGTTAAGGCGAGAATGACAGAAAAACACTCTGGTGGAATCCTCCAGCTTCTGAACATTCCAGAAATATCTTGACCTTACGAGACTGTGATGTCTTATAAGGGAACTATGTCTAGCATAAACTGACGTACGTCAGCTTGAGGAGAAGGGGTACAACATATTACTAGGTCGATGATAAATAACACCACTGTCTCATCAAAGGAGTCGTTGTTACTATTTGTTCCTTGTTTAATTATAAGTTTATTGCCAGTGCAATCAACAACTGTGATTAATTATACAGAGGCTGCGCAGAGTGCAGTCAATTTCGTGGTGATAGTTTTGGACGCATGCCCAACTGTCCTTAAATTCACGAAAGAAGCTGCGATGCATGTGCAACTGAAGTTTCATTGTAATACGGGAGTTAGAATGTTTAAAATAGTTAAATAAGGTCTTCTAGTTCGCAGTTAGGGATCTAATGACATCAAGCTTGGCCATTAGAAGCCAACTCAAGAAATGCTCTCGCTATTGGAGTTCATTATAATTCTGGCATTGGATAGCGAGCTGTAGCATAAGTTCAACTCAGCCAACTTAAGAAAAGGTGTACAACAGATCACTAGGTCGATGATAAATAACACCACTGTCTTATCTGAGGAGTCGTGGTTACTATTTGTTCCTTATATAATTATAAGTTTGTTGCCAGTGCAATCAACAACTGTGATTACCTATACAGAGGCTGCGCAGAGTGTACCCAGTTTTGTGGTGATAGTTTTGAACGCATGCCCGACTGTTCTTAAATCCACGACAAAAGCTGCGATGCATGTGCAACTGAAGTTTAAGAAAAGTTAGAATGTTTGAAATAGTCAAAGAAGGTCTTCTTCTTCGCAGTTTGGGATCTAATGAAATCAAGCCTGGCCATTAGAAGCCAACTCGAAAATTGCTTTGGCTATTGAAGTTCATTATGATTCTGGGATTAAATGGTGAGCTGTAGCATAAGATAACTTCAGTCAGCTTGAGAAGAAGTGTACAACAGATCACTAGGTCGATAACAAATAACACCACTATCTTATTAGAGTTGTGGTTACTATTTGTTCCTTGTATAAGTTTATTGCCAGTGCAATCAATAACTGTGATTAACTATACAGACACTGCGCAGAGTGTATCCAATTTCGTGGTGATAGTTTTGGATGCAATCCGATTGTCTTCAAATACACGACATTTCATATCAGTTTTAGCGTATAAAACCGCATGGAACATATCCTTCAATTCTGCTTACCATTCGAATTGACCACCTTGAAGGGCCAATGCTTCATGTCCTGCTGTACCTTGATATCGTCGAACTTCCGCCCGATCAGCCTCTTCGCATCGAAGACCGTGTTGCTGGGGTTCATGGCCACTTGCATCTTGGCGGAATCCCCGATGAGCCTCTCGGAATCCGTGAAGGCCACGTAGCTCGGCGTTGTCCTGTTCCCTTGGTCGTTGGCGATGATCTCCACCTTGCCCTGCTGCCAGACACCGACGCAGGAGTACGTGGTGCCCAGATCGATGCCGATTGCCGGTGCACGGGACATTTTTTTCGCGTCAGATTTGATTTTTTCCTCGATCGTTTGACGTTTGGAGGATTGTTTTGACGTTCGCCACGGTCAACTGATCTGGGACGACGAGCCTACTTTTACGTAGGTACTTATGGGTGTTTTGAGAATGGTCGGGATATAAATGGGGATTTTCAAGGTCTCGGTTGCAGTTTATCGATTCTGGACGTTTCTAGAATTAGATCGTTGTTCTGGTATGGGTACGGGGTTCGCCTTGGAAGTGATTCCGCCAGAAATTTCGACGTGGGAATACTTTTGAGGTGGTTGGGAATATGGGCTGGATTTAACGTTGATGTTGATATACTTCGAGACCTGATTCTGGAGATCGAAATACGGGAAGAAAAAACAATTTTCCCCTAGGGAGTTAAGAGACCCTTCGTCTTCACTCCCTAAAACCTGTATTTTTGCGATTATTTTGTCAAAAGGTGGCGGATACGAAAGAGATTTAGAATGCTGAGGTTCTTGGATCAATCATATGGTTAATTTTTATAATTCAGTATTGTATTGTTCATTACAAACAAATACTCATTTTTACCAGTGGCGGAAATATTTGGGGGGGAGGGGGTCATGGAATTGTTCCTGATTCCTAAGCTGGTGATCAGATTGAAATTTCAATCAAAAAATTACGAAAAGCACTGCCATGAAGGCAGGAGCTTTTGAGCGCTCGTACATGCACCTTGTAGGTAGATTCGCATTCTCCAGTTTTAAAAACCAATTGGAAAGATTTTGACAGCTGTCAAAGAAAATTTCAAACCAACGCGAAAATCCAGACTTTGCTTTGGTGACCATTTTCTTTTTCGATAATTCGCTAGAATTTTCTACGGTATCTATGGTCTTGGTCATGCGATCTAAAAAAAATGTTGCTTCAATATATTATTCTTATCATTCTCGATTAAAACACAAAATTTTATCTCGATCGAATCCGTAGTTTTGAAATTATCGAGAAAACAAAATTTCAAACGACCGTATTTACGGAACCCCTAGTATAATTCTGCTCATTGATAAACGTGAACGCGACATTTCAGATCCACACCTATCCTGGAAATTTCAAGTCCCTAGGCCTTTTCGTTCGAAAGTTATGATTTTCTATGGTTTCTATGGTTCTGATCATACGATCTGGAAAAAATGTAGCTCGAATATATCATTCTCAATTTAAATACAAAATTTCGTCAGGATCGAATCCATAGTTTTGAAATGATCAAGAAAGCCGAATTTCAAACGGCCATATTCACGGAACCCCTAGTCTAATTTTGCTCATTAATGAACGTGAGCGCGAAATTCGCGATCCGAACCTATCCTGAAAATTTCGAGTCCCTAGGCCTTTTCGTTCAAAAGTTATGATTTTCTATGTTTTCTATGGTCCTGATCATGCGATCTGGAAAAAATGAAGCTCGAATATATCATTCTCAATTTAAATACAAAATATCGTCACGATCAAATCCATAATTTTGAAATTATCAAGAAAACTGAATTTCAAACGGCCATATTTACCCTTAGTCTAATTTTGCTCATTGAGTGAACGCTACATTCACGATCCACACCTATCCTGAAAATTTCAAGTCCCTAGGCTAATTTTCTATGGTTTCTATGGTTCTGGTCATGCGAGCTGGACAAAATTCTGCATGTAGCTTGAGTACGTAATTATTCATCTGAGTGCAAATTTTCACCTCGATCGAATCAGTAGCTTCGAAGTAATCAGAAAAACAAAATTTCGAGCGGCCATATTTACGGAACCCCTGGGCGAATTTCGCCCAATAACGAACTTAACCGCGGCATTCGAGATTCGAACCTACCCTGAAAATTTCAAGTTTCTAGGACATTCCGTTCGAGAGTTATCGTGTATACGGACGGCCAGACGGACGGACAGACTCGAATTTTTCGACGGATTCGTCATCAGTGAGTCGAACTTAGTCGTTTGAGACCATTTTCGGCTCAAAATTCGAAAAATACAGACATCGTGACGAAATGATATAGCCCTCGTGTAAGTAGTACGAGCGCTCAAAAATGAGAAAATGAAAAATTTAACGGAAAAGCTAATGCAATTTTTCACACAAAAAACTGAAGCTTGAGTAATTCGATCACACACGAGCGCGAGTTCAGGTGACGAATTGCTGGGGACTCGGGAATAACGGTAATTCAACCAATTTTGGAATTCTCATGTAAAATAACGTGATTGTGTAAATTTAGTTAAGGTTAAGTTGGGGCAGTGTTGAAATAATTCTTAAAATGAATCAATATTCAGGTTAGGTTAGGTTGAGTTAGGGCAGTGTAGAAAGAATTCTTAAAATGAATCAATATTTAGGTTAGGTTAGGTTGAGTTAGGACAGTGTTTGAAATAATTCTTGAAATGAATCAATGGTTAGGAGAGGTTTAGTTGAGAGTATTGAGAAAGTGTTGAAACAATTCTTAAAAACAATTAATATTTAGGTTAGGGTAAGTTAGGTCATTGTTTGAAACTATTCTTGAAATGAATTAATATTTAGGATAGGTTACGTTTGGTAAGATCAAGTTGAGACAGCGTTGTAACAATTCTTGAAATTAATTAATATTTCAAGTTTCTGAAGGGCTCTGATTGAACCGATCCGCTGAAGTTCGATAATAACGCCTATTTTGGAATTGTTGAAGAAGAATTTTATAATATCGATTATTCGTACTACACTTTTCGTTTTTAATGAAGAAAACAAGAAGTGTGAAGTTAGGTTAGGCTATTCACAATTTGAAATTTTGTTAAAAATTTTGTTTTCAACTTAATAAAGAAAAACATTCTTGAATAATTCTATAGGGTTTTCAATTATGGCAAACTATTTTCATGCAGATTTCCAAGTTCTTGAGCGCTCGTACTACTTACACTAGGGCTATATCATTTCGTCACGATGTCTGTTATTTTTCGAATTTTGGGCCGAAAATGGTCTGAATCGACAGGGTTCGACTCACTGAAGACGAATCCGTCGAGAAATTTGAGTCTGTCCGTCCGTCCGGCCGTCCGTATACACGATTACTCTCGAACGGAACGTCCTAGAGATTTGAAATTTTTTCAGTGTGGTTTCAGTTCCTAAATGCCGAGGTAAAGTTCGTTAATGGGCAGAATTCCTCTAGGGGTTCCGTAAATATGGCCGTTGGAAATTTTGTTTTTCTGATTACTCCGAAACTACACATTCGATCGAAATGAAATTTGCACTCAGATGGAAAATGACGAGCTACATGCGAAATTTTGTCCAGATCGCATTACCAAGACCATAGATACCTTAGAAAGTCTGGGTTTTCGCCTTAGTTTGAACTTTTTTTTTTCAGCTGTCAAAATTATTTCAATTGGTTTCTAAAACTGGAAAATGCTAATCTACGTACAAGGTGGGTGAACGAGCGCTCAAAAGCTCCTGACTTCACGGCAGAGCTTTTCATCATTTTTTCTCCCAAACTTGAAAAAAAAAAAATATTTTTTTATTTTCGTTTTTTTTCTATTGTTTTCGAGAGTGGCATCATCGATCTCTATATTTTTGACATTTCCAGGAGTAGACGTGCTCTGAAATCACTCTTCTTCAGAGTCAACGTCAAACGTTTTTTTAGATTCTTACCCACCCAGCACTCCTGTTCACTCCCGTTCCTGTATAATGCATAAATACTAGTTTGCCACCATTGAAACCCATCAAGAATCATTTCAGAATGCTCATTTTCAATGAAAAATATTTGAAAATTGAAAATTACGAGTGGGCGTTGAAATAAAAATTCACTAACATTCTCAGAACAGATTGTTCCACACATTAAGCTAGGTGTGGACGAATGGTTCCTTTTTTAGACTGAACATTTTTTCGAAATTGTTTATAAGAAAAACTGTCCCAGCCTAACCTTACCCAACCCAACCTAACCTAACCTAAATATGAATTGATTGAAAGGAAAATATATGTTGGAAGTAATATTGGTTATCCGATTTGTAAGTTATTTTTTTTCTTCATGATCATGATCATACAAGGTTTTATAATTTTCTATGAATTTTTTCTTCAAATTTTGGGTATGATTATTAGAAGAGAATTTTCCATGTAATAAAATGTGAAATATATTATTAGGTACATGTAATAGCATATGAAGAATGATATTCCTTGTAATAAAATTGGCAACGTCGCAGTTCTTCGATTCAGTTGTCTGTTGTGCAATTGGTAGAAATTGCTCGTCGTCTCAACCATTTCTCGACCACTTCGAAATTATGTTGAAGTTCATATTTGTATTTGTTTTACATTTAGTTTACAAACTGTTTCCCTTGTGATCTTAAATGATAAAATTATGTGAAACAATCCATTCTAAATTCTAACAATGCGTTCACAAAAAAACTGGCCAAAATTTTTGGGGTGCTAAGTTTTTCATCCATATCATAGCATATTATTTAAACTCCTGTAGAAATTTTTTTCAAAATCCGAGCATATTCCACATCTTTAACGATTAGCAAAACAGTTTTGAAGAAAAGAGATACACTTGGCTGAAGCACGTTACGTTTAGAAGCACCATTCTCGAGGAAAAAAATGAAAAGCTCCGACGTTAAGTCAGTCTGCATAAGTATGATTCGAATTAACGATCTCATTGTTCTCGAATTGTTGTATAATTGGTTGCCTTGCAGACGAGCATGGTTTACTGGTAGTATATTTTCGTAAATTTGATTCACGATAACTTCTCCACTTCAATTCTCAACAGAAGAACGCGTATTCATGTAGATTTATTATCGGCCGTTTCCACAGGTCTCTCACAAAACTTCCCCCAATTGAAAGTGTATAGGTACGTTACCTACAGATCAACTTGAAAATCTTTTCGTTAGCTTTTCGTTAGTTCGATTTGACAGGACCTCAACCAAGGATGACATATATCTGGCAACGTCGCCCAAATATGACAGATGTGATACATTAGATCTACTGTGCGACAGTTATGTCAAAAATATAACGCTCAAAACTACTGGTTGCATTCGTCAGTAGGGAATAGCAAGCAGACACTTCCAGATGAAAATTGGTACCATCCTAACGTTTTGTGCGCCTTTCCAGAAGTTGAGGGGGTGAAACACTGCATGTCGCCGAGGCAACGCCATCTACCTGACGAGCGAAGAACCGCTGCAAACAACTTCCTCCTTTAAAATTTCTTGAATGAACTTCCCCGTCAGTCTTTATTTGAAATTGACTTCACTTCATTTTGTGTACTCTTTATTTTTAGCTTATAGGGGTTAACTCTAATGAACGACTTGCCATTCAAATTTGTAGCCCTTCTCTTTACCCTCATCGCTGTAATTTGGGGTTTCACACGATCATTATCTAAACATTGTTAACAATTATTGCCTTCCGTTAGAAAACGGGGCATCGAAAGTGTTGAATATAGGGGATGACGTGGTAGATACGTAGTACGTTATACAGGGTGTTTTTTTTAACCAACTTGAACCGATTTTTTAGTTTTTTTGCAATATCAAGTTTTCTCTTCATTTTTTTTGTTATGTTCTGTTTAACTTTTGAGAAAGTGACGTATTTTTTTAAATTTGATCTAGCAATGAGGTTTTTTTCTTAGGATGATGGTGAAAGTATGGATTTGGAAAAACAATCACATTCATGAAACAAATATTTTTTCAACTTCCCCCGTACTTCTCGATCACTAGAAGTCACGAAAACATGCGAGTTTATGGGGAAAATGTTACGGGTTACAGAAATTAAATTCTTTAATAATACGGTTGTATTCTAATGAAACTGATCAATAAATGGAAATTTTCTGGTCGAATTATTCCTTAATCCGCTCTACTGGCTTCTCATACAAAACTGTGGAACACATTTTTTCAATGTCGATTTGATATTCTGAATAAGTCGTGAACAGCTATAAAATTCAAATAAAGAGAAAGTTACTTTGTGCCAAAAGAATTATCATTGAATATTTTTCCCTCATGAATTGATCAAATGAAGATTTGATAGTCGAGCTGGACTCAATTATGGGAAATAAATTTATTTCAAAAATGCCCAATGTGTACAGGTGTCCCAAGTTTCACTGTCACCAAAAAAAAAATTTTAATTTAGTATGAGAATCCAGTGAAACTCTGAAGGTTCCGAAATACGGGGGAAGTGATTATAATACATGATTTGATTCGCTATTTAAATCACATGCTTCTTCAATTTGTCATGATTGAAATCAAAATTTCTGATAAGTAAATTAAGAGAAAATAAAAACTGTGAAATTGTGGTTTATTATATGGAAAAAATCAAACTACTGTATCTAAATAATTTTTGTTTTAGTTAATTGTAGCTTTTGTTAAAAAAAAACTCATCCGTTTGACAAGACCTTCCATTCCGTCTAAATTTTTTGCATATTGATCTATTGCCAAATTTTTCTTCAGTTTTATTAGATTTTCCTATAACTTCTATGAAGCGTATACATTGTTAAACTATTTGCAACTATATTCATTAAAATTTGAAGAACTGTTATAAAAATCAAAATCGTGTTGAAAATAGAAACTTGTCCCATTCATAGAAAAAGCGCTGAAAAAAAAAACGAAAGAATCAGAAAAAATCTTGATTTTTCGAAAAATTCTTGATTTTTGATATTCAAGAAAATCATGAATTTTTTCAACCTTGTCTGAAATAAGGAGCAAAAAATTGAAAAACGTGAAGATAAATCAATTTTAGACTTCAGACACGTTCAACCAACATAATAATATTTGAAAGAAAGTAATTCATTACTCATCATCAACAATAGATTTATTTTCTTGAATGTATCTAAGTACATAAAAACAATAAAATATAAACAATAAACATTCAAGAAAATGGCCCTTTGTTGAATTCACTGTGGTTTTATGGACACTTCCTATTTAGTTCATGTATCATGTTATATGAAGGATTCATAACCAGAAGGTTTTTTATATTGCCAATAAGTTATTATAAAATGAAAAAAAAAATTCCTCCATTTTGAGATAAGAAAAAAGAATTCATTCATTGATATCAAAGAATTTTTGTTTTTTCTCCAACAAATAATGTCAATTTTGAAAGTTATTTTTGCACTTTTATACAGGGTGTTTTTTTCACTGTTGAACCCACAGATTTTTTATTCTACCCCAGTTCCCAAACAAAAATTTTTTCACAAAAGGTGTGAATTCAAAAAAAGTCACCTAGATGTGTCCCTTCAGTAATGCCTAATTCGTTACGCGCAGTGTATCAATGGAACTTTTCGAATCCAAGGCGGGATTGCTATCATGGGCATCAAGAGGTTTTTGTCAAGCAGCGTACCAGCTAGGTAAGAAATTCTGATGCCAGATAAAGAAAGAAAACCACTTGACACAAGCCAACAAAGACGGAGAAGTTGACGCAAACTTTCGGAATTCAACACTGTACAGTCTCAACTCTCGGTTACCAGAGATCGTGAACCGAATAGTGCCGACGCGCAACGGAATCCCAGATTCTTTTGTGCCTTTTAAAAGTTTTCTAACACAAAATTTGCCTAAACGACCTTTTCCGACCGCCAATACACCTGATCGAATGTTGTGCTTTATGTGCAAAACGAAGACGGGTCTTCTGGAACTCGTTTGTCGCCGTTCACCATTCAGCATTCCCATTTGAAATATGTTCGAAATCTTTTAAATGTTGTTTACTCATTGTTGGTGAAGTAAAAGTGCATAGTGTGTAATCTGGTTGTGCAAGTGGCTGTGTCAATCGAATTTTTGGATTAAATATGGAGAGTGTGGCTAATAATTTGGCGACTGAGGTAAGCCTGTATGATATTCGATCCTATCTTGAAGGGTTGGTGGATGGTATATGCAACGGTAGATGTTGCAGGTGCAAGAAATCTCTGCGCTTACCTGCTTTTGGTTTATTATTTTAAATAAGGAATTCAAGAAAAAAATTTAACAGTTTCGAGGAATTCGGAATATTTGGTACAGAAATCAGTAACTATACCTCATATGTATGCGAGATTGCAATCCATGCATTCTAAGCAGTTCAACATTGTATAATGAAACGTCGATACAGTTAAACGTTTTTGAAATTGCAAAAAACTACTTGCATTTGCGCCGATATGATTGACTATTAAGCTCTCACTGAACTATAACAATCCCTTTCAATTCACAATCTACTTTTCTTCTCAATTTGAATTTAAAAGGGACATTCATAGATCATAGATAGAAAAAATTTAATAAGTCATTTTTCACAGAATCTGCTCCGAAGAGATTCATGTTTTTAGTTTTTGAACATTTTATTCTCAACTGCTTGATTCTGATTTTCTGATCATCAGCCTCATGTCGAGTATGTGAATTTCATATAATTCATCTTGCGAATATCTGCATTGAATATTTACAAAACAAAATTTACTCGAATATTGTTATTGCCACTAGCTCAAAACAATGTAAATAACTAACAAAATGACGCTCACAAAACAATAACATACATTAGGTGTAATATAAGTTGTTTTTCAATATTCGGACGAATTTTGAGAATAATATTGATTTTTATCATTAACAACATCAATCAACTACTGGAAGCTTATAGAATTTTAAGTATTGTGTCAATATAAGATTGAATGACTATAATAGGGCCAGCAGATCTACCTTTGAAGTGGATCCATATTTTACGTAGATTCGCATTGAATGTGGATTCGACCTATATTAAGCTAGCACGTTCGAGGTCTGAATGCGCCGGTTGAGTTTATGAATGGGCAAAATCCGGCGAAGGGTTTCGAAGATATGGCCATCTGATTGTTTTCTCTTTCGATAATTCGAAAAATACCGATTCGAATTGAATTGAAACTTTGCGTCCTTATCTTACAACTAACTACAATCCGATTATTCTTCGAATAATTGAAAGAAAAAAATTCAAATAGCTAAGTATATAGTTCGGCGATTAGCGAACTTAACCGGCGCATTATGTTCTCGAACGCACCCGAATATTACAAAACTTTAGGCTTCTTCTTTCGACAGTTATCGTGTTAATGGATGGCCGGACGAACAGGATGAATTGAATTTGGCAAGAATCTCTCATCTGTGTGTCCAACCAAATCGTTTGAGGCCATTCTCGGCTCAAAATAGGAAAATTATAGACATTTGGGCAACATGATAACGCTCTTGTCCGTAGAAAAAAGCGCGCAATAAACAAATCTTCCTGAAAACTTTGTTATCTTATGAACTATTCCGTATCCATATGAAATTTTGCGTCTACATTATGGGACATCGGCAATTAGTTAGTTATGGAGAAATTTAGCTTTCCAGCGGTTGCACTTGAAAATAAAATTGAGTTTTTCTGATATTGGGTTGAGAAATTTGACGATAATTCTGTGATTTCATCGTTTTAAGTTCATGAACATAAAATGACATTATTATTTGTCGAACTGACAGCCGGTTTTGGTACACAGAATCCGTTCTCAGAATTCTTGAAATTCATCAAAATTGAATTTCAGATGAAAATATCGTAAAATACACCGATATTGGGTAATTTCGAAGCATTTCCCTGTATTTTCGATAATTTCGAAGTAACTGGGGCGGCCTCTCTGGCGGAAAATTTGATCAAGCGCTCTCAAGTTCCTGACATCAAGTCAGTATGTACTTTTCAATTTTTCTTGTCAAAAATTGTACTGTATCTGTAGATCAAAAACTGTCTTATCGGCTCTCCTGAAACGAAATACATGTATGACAACGCCGTAAACATTACAAGCATAAATAGTCACACATGGAAATTCAACGTTTCAGGAGAGCCGATAAAACAGTTTTTGATCTACAGATATTTGAGTTGACTTAGGAACCGACAGGTGGCGTGATTTGTGAAATTTTTCTCTGTACCACGTTACCTTCTGTTTTAAGATCTTTTGTTTCATTCATCGAGTTTATCATGTTGCAGTTGCATAGTCGCACTGATGAGATCTGAAATGGATCGAAACCGGTTAACGATTGCAAATGATAAATTTCGTTGGTATCTGGGATACATGAATTGTCTTGTTGGCTTGCTTATTAGTTTATCTAGTGAAATTTTTCAATTTTCATTCTTGAATTCGATCAATTCAGATAATCAGCCATTATTATTCATTATTAAGAAAAACGCATGAATTATTCAGTGAGACAATTTTTTTTTTATTCTAATGGTTATATCATGCCATTATGTCAACCCAATTTTTCATCATTTCACATAAATGTGGCTATATTTCAATGTTGATTTTTGAGGGCTCGTCTACTTACACGAGGGCTATACATATATCATTTCGTCACGAAGTTGCCGAGGAGGTATATGAACGAGCGCTCAGAAGCTCCCGACTTAAGTCAGTGCTTTTCAAATTTTTTAATTGCTCAGTTGTTGGATTATCAGCGTAAATTTGTGACTTGACATGTTCCCAAAAAATAAGTCACAAGGTGTTAAATCACAAGAACTGGGGGGGTAATTAACTGGACAATTTCTTGAGATAATTTCATCACCAAATTTTTTTTTCAATAAATCGATTGTTGAGGTGGCTGTGTGGCAGGTGGCACTATCTTGTTGAAACAACATATCCTCAAAATTAGGGCAAAAAAGTCATTTAACATAGTTCTGTATCGTTCTCCATCGACTGCTACTCTTCGGTTATTTTCTTAGAAGAAATATGGTCCAATCACTCCGCAAGCATAAATTGCTCACCACACAGTAACTTTATCTGAAAGTAATGGTGTCTGAACAGGTTCTTATGGATTTTGATCACTGCAATTCTTTTTGTTTACATAACCATTAAACCAAAAATGAGCTTCATACTCACATAAAATTTTGTAATAAAAATGTTCATCATTTTCAAGTTGTTCAAGACAAAAATCAGAGAATTAACCACGTTATGGTGGTCTTATGACTTCAGTTCTTGCACCAGTTGAATTTTATAACGATGTGAACCCAAATCATTCCTTGAAATTCTCCATGTTGTCTGAGAAAGATTTAATTGTTGAGAACGACGTGGAACGTGGAATAACCGATAAATTGGAATTTTTTCTTACATTTTCTTCTACCTAATCAATATTTTCTTGTGTGCGTGCAGTTCTTTGTCGTACTGGTACTCTTGCATCGTATAAAGAAAATTCACTTTCAAATTTGTCCACAATACGACGAATAGTTAACTGAATAATGTCGTCCATGAATTCTCCTTAAATTTCTCTCTGATAAAATAATTTAACAATTTTTGAACGTTGTTGAAGCGTGTATCTTTCCATGATCAAATGGCATAACCTATTGATACTGAATAAAAATGACATAGGAAATGTCAAAAAATAATACGCAATCTTGCCATTATAACCATTTCAAACTGTATCATTTCTATTGGAAAACCCGTTACGATTGTGCAAAAAAATACATTTTTCGAAAAATGGAATGGTTCTCAGGTAACATTCCACCTCACCGATTACTCCGAGGGGAATGGTTCCACAAAAGAAAGAGATTACTGAAAGGACAAAACAGTTATGATTCCTCGAAAAGCTCCTAGCGAAACTTCCGGAAAAATCTTCAGATTTATTGACGGTTATCTTTCAGATGCCCACGTTCTACCAGGTTTTACAAAAGTTGTAAATACCCTGAAATGGACCTCTACCAGAAGATTCAAGGTAAGCGTAAACAGATAGGACAAATCTCATGGTTGGTTGCACATTCTTCTCAACCGTTACCATCGAATAGTTCTCCACCCCACACGGCTCTATTCTGGTCCCCTTCATCTATTATTTCATGACTTACAATGACCTCGTGTTTTTTGATTGCGTAATACGGATTCATCGAGCCACCAGGTATAGAAAATGCCAAAATCATCGGTTGAATTCAAACGTCACTACGCGAAATCTCCTCTCCGATACTCGTCTGTATCGGAATTGGAGTCTAGGATAGCTTCTTCTAATACCCGATCCACACTCATGCCGCGAATAACGGCAAGAATTCTTGCCGCGAATCTTGGCGTGAACTTCACGTGTAAATAAGCCAGGAATAATCGCAGTTTGGTTCGCGCGATCCCATCCATACTCGCGTTTCGCGGGTTCGCGGACGTTCACGGCATGAGTGTGGATCGGGCTTAATACCCGATCCACACTCATGCCGCGAATAACGGCAAGAATTCTTGCCGCGAATCTTGGCGTGAACTTCACGTGTAAATAAGCCAGGAATATTCGAAGTTTGGTTCGCGCGATCCCATCCACACTCGCGTTTCGCGGGTTCGCGGACGTTCACGGCATGAGTGTGGATCGGGCTTTAAGAATGTTTACTTATAGAACCTGGAAGCTTTTTATCAGCCCGTGACCTTTTCGAAGAAAAAGCGTTCCCGAAAGCTCTGATGGATCACATAGCGCTTCCTGTGCCGTCCAACATTCGTCATGGCGAAGATGTTCCCATGACATGCACATGCAGTGCGTTTATTTTTATAGACAGCGATAACACTTAAGCCTTCGGGACATTCTATTAATACGTAGACAGCTAGGCAATTGAATGAGATTGGACAGCGTTTAATGATCCTCCTGGACGAAAACAAAAATGAATGGACTTCCTGTTTTCATGGGAACAGTTAACAATGGTACTTGTTGTGCCGCAGACTTCAGCACTGATACCTATCGGCTAATTGCTACAGCTTGTAGACGAAAAATTGGAATATTATGCGGATGATGTGTGTCTTTCGCATATTAATTTGTTTCTGTTTGTCGAAATTATGTATTTCAATTATGAAGTTAGTACGTTCTTCCCATATCGAATCAGATGGGTTGGTGGACTTCACACCTTTGGATATATTGAAGGTCGTAAGATCTAGTGAATTTCACCGGCGCCGTGCCTAGGCGCCAAATCCAACAACGACTCGGCTCACGTCTAATCTGAGCCTGCCCATACACTCTAGATGGAGTTCACTGATGGCGAGCCCTCTCTTATACCTCGACAGGCAATAAATTTTCAAATGAGTCTGCGAACGAGTTAGGGCTAAACGATCCGACGTTCTAATTTGCCAGTGAATGGGGCCTTATGTTTTCATAGGACACTAAGCAAGTTTATAGGACATTTTTCTCTTGAAATTGGACAGTCTATATACCACAAAAATGTTGGCCACCTGTATAATCTAACGTCGGAAAGTACGATTCACCCAGACCAGACCGGTCCTTTCCCTTTTATTTATACGAACCCCGAATTGAATCGTTCGTTGATCCCTATCGCAATCGGATATCATGGAATGGGACACTTGCCAGAAAACTTGTCAAGCAGCTGTGAATAGATAAGTTATTTCTGTTGTCCCACAGCGAAATTGAAATCACAATTGTACAATCGGCCCATTGAAATTCACACCTGACAAATGTGTTCATGAATTTATAACGGCGTCTAGGGTTGAATTGAAAGCTGTAATAACGGATTGTAGTCTTGACATTTCGAGAATTGTTTGTTGCAATTCCGAACAGGAATGCGGTATGGTTTTCTAAATTACTTCTTCTTTTCAAAATTCTCCTTGCCCTGAAAATATTGATATTTCGTGAGCCATTCGAGAGGTCTTTTTGACGTGAAAAAACCCATGAAATTTGATCAAAATCGGACCTTAGATTCCAAAGTTATGGCTATCGTTAATTCTGGCCAAAATCCATAAATCACCCAGTATCTCCTAAACTAATAGCCAGAGGCTACAAAACAAGGAACTTTTCTGAAAGGCCTGGATGACCCTCATTCACCACTAGGTGGCCATTTACTCATGAAACACCCTGTAGGACGAGAAAATCAGACAGATGACGGCCTTGATCAGTAACAGTTGGGTTATGGATTTCGACTGAATTCTGATACTTTCAGACTTTCAGTAGTCTACTTAAATCTCCAGGAATACTGAATAGATAATGTTTACTTCAGTCTGTTGGTACTCATTCATCAACAGCCACGACCGTCCTCTAACCATTAAACCAACGTCGATTAAACCGAGATCCATAAAATCCGTATGTGGGCGATTAAATACCCACCTTGCAGTTAGTAGGTACCTCGCGACATAAATTGATGGAGGTGAACCCATGATTATTCACCATTGGTCAATAAATTAACCACACGGGATGCGATGATGGGTGAGTCCTCAAGGTTGATCTGTTGAAATCAATGTAATTCGAGCATCTGAGAGAGTGACAAGAGTCTTGAAGGTCATCGGGTAAGATGATCGTACTTTGTTTCGATGTTACTCATCTGGTTGAGACTACTGTGGTGCTCTTATAACGTCTATTTATTGTTTGTTACTCTCTGGCGCTATCGATGTTCATGCAGGGGCCGGAAGTCGAGCCTGAGGATTTCTTGAAATGGGATAACTCAATAGATAAATATTCAATACCTTATTGTTATTTTTATTTGAAAGAGAAGAGATAAAACTAGCATTAATGGTCAAGAGATATGCAGACGACCAATAGGTACGCTACTCTTGATCTTGTATAATATTTTAGTTCTGTAATAATACGCAATATTCCATGATAATAATGAAATAACATTGTAAAAGAGGTTATGTATTTTCAATAATGTCATTTCATTTTTTTAAACTTCAAAAGTTGGAATCACCGAATTATATCGAATATTATCAAAAAATATAATTTTTTTTGTCTGTGTACCTGAATGGCTTTCATTGTTCGTTGTCAGTATGACAAATGCTGTCATTTTATGTTTATAAACTAGATGTAACGAATGATAATTGAATACAACAGAAAAACTCAATTTTCTTTTCACATAGAACAGCTAGAATTTTCACATAACTCAGATGGATATCTGTGATCTTGGGAAAATGGTCAATTTATCCATGACTCATTTAAACGATGCCTCATATGTAGACACAAAATGTCAGCAGGATACGGCGAATAGTTTCTGAGATGCCGAAGTTTCAATTCCATGGGATCGGTATTTTTTTCGAATTATGTATTAAAAAAAAAAAATCTGATGGCTACACCTACCGAAGCATTCGGCGGATTCAGACCTCGAACGCATCCTAAAAATTTCAAAACTCTAGGCGTCTTCTTTGGAGATTTATCGTGTTTATGGACGGACATAATCGAATTTGAACACGAATTCTTCATCTGCGAGCCAGTCCTAATCGTTTGTGTTATGTTATTCCGGTGTATAATTTTTAGCCGTTATGATTATGTTATATTATTTCCCTGTATGAATATTAACAGGCGAGTCGGAGTGTTTTACTTTCTATGTTTATGCTTTATCATGTTATTCCGGTGTATAAATTCAGTTCTGAACGTTAGACGAGAACTTGAAACTTCGGATATCATAATGAGCTATGATTGTGTTATGTTATTACCCTATATGAATAGGCAATTCGGTGGGTTTTACATTATATGCTTATGCTTTATCATGTTATTTCTGTGTATTCATTAATTTTTAACCGTTAAAGGAGAAGTTGAAACTTCGGATATCATAATGAGCATTGATTATGTTATGTTATTTCCATGTATGAATATTAACAGGCAAGTCGGTTTGTTTTACTTCCTATGTTTATGCTTTATCATGTTATTCCGGTGTATTAATTCATCTCTAACCGTTAGACGAGAACTTGAAAGTTCGGATATCATAATGAGCTATGATTGTGTTATGTTATTTCCCTATATGAATGGTTACAGGCAAGTCGGTTAATTTTACTTTCTGTGATTATTCTGTATCATGTTATTCCGGTGTATAAATTCTTCGTTAACCGTTAAACGGGAAGTTGAAACTTCGGATATCATAATGAGCTATGATTGTGTTATGTTATTTCCCTGTATGAATGGTTACAGGCAAGTAAGTTAGTTTCATTTTCTGTGCTTATTCTTTATCATGTTATTCCTCACTTCGGATATCATAATGAGCTGTGATTGTGTTATGTTATTTCCCTGTACGAAGGGTTACAGGCAAGTCGGTTTGTTTTACTTTCTGTGCTTATTCTTTATCATGTTATTCCGGTGTATAAATTCTTCTTTAACCGTTAAACGAGAAGTTGAAACTTCGGATATCATAATGAGCTATGATTGTGTTATGTTATTTCCCTGTACGAAGGGTTACAGGCAAGTCGGTTTGTTTTACTTTCTGTGCTTATTCTTTATCATGTTATTCCGGTGTATAAATTCTTCTTTAACCGTTAAACGAGAAGTTGAAACTTCGGATATCATAATGAGCTATGTTTGTGTTATGTTATTTCCCTGTATGAAGGGTTACAGGCAAGTCAGTTGGTTTTACTTTCTGTGCTTATTCTTCATCATGTTATTCCGTTGTATAAATTCATCTTTAACCGTTGAACGAGAACTTGAAACTTCAGATATCATAATGAGTTTTGATTATGTTATGTTATTTCCGGGTACGAATAGTTACAGGCGGTTGGTTAAACTTTTTATGCTTATGCTTTGTTATGTTATTCCGGTGTATAAATTCACCTCAAATTTCATTGATCAGTTCTCTGCCTGTCATTAATTTTTGAGTTGTCAGTTGATGTTCTGAATTTTCTAACTCACAAAATATTGGAAGAAGAGCTTTCTGGCGAAGCCTTTGCTTCATTATCACAAATAATAATCTTTTGGAATTTTTCGAGGAAGAATCATGGTTTGGGGTAATGGAAAATCTGAAAGCAAATTCCGTCCAGAGCTTCTCTCGAGATTATAATTTTTTCTATATTCTAAAATGTTTCTTTTATTGACTATTTTTTTTATTGTTACAGGATAGAGGATGGGAATACAAACAGATAAACGTGACACGAGTCCCTGGATATGGTTTCGGCATTGCCGTTTCTGGCGGTAGGGATAATCCACACTTCGCCTCAGGAGACCCTAGTATAGCAGTCAGTGACGTCTTGGCCTCTGGTCCTGCAGAGAGGATATTACAGTAAGTTACTTCAATTTATTCATATTAGGTCTTGATTACCTAATTGTTCCATTTTTTTAGGGTTAACGATAGGATTATATCTGTGAATGGCATATCATTGCAGAACGTTGACTATCAAACTGCAGTACAAGTACTGCGTGATTCGGGTGATACAGTTAGTTTAGTGATAAAGAGAAGAATGCCTCAACATAATCATCAACATAGTCTCAGTGCGTTGAGTGCAAACTACATAGGACCAACCCCTAATGGATTCAGTGGGTTACCTTCTAAGGTTACCCTCACAAAAAATTCAAAAAAAGAAGGTATAAACTTTTGTTATTGCAAACCTGTCTGCTTTCGGATAGTTATCTTCTCTGGTTGTCCTCTTTGTTTTTTTGTTGGTACATTAATCCTCACTTTTTTTCCAGACTTCGGTGTAGTGTTAGGATGCAAATTGTTCATAAAAGAAATATCGTCGAAAGCGAGAGAACAACTACTCAGTACGAATCAAGTTCTCACAGAAGGTGACTTCGTCGCCAAACTCAACAACACAAACTGCCACGATCTTATGAGCCTCAAAGAAGCGAAAAAAATTATAGATGGCAGTAAGGATAAGATACACATAACGGTGGTCAGGGATTTCGGTCAGACCCTAAACGGTATCCATCAAGCTCAAAGTTCTATCAGTACCACAGGTGCCGTAAATAATTTTTATAAAGGTAAGTGTGTTCATAAATTATTGAAATTCAATTGAGATTTCGGGCAGTGAAGAATCAATTAGAGTGATTAGACATTTAGGTATTCCTTTTGAACCTTTGTCAATGACAATTCCGTATGGGTCTCTCAAAAGACAATCACCTCTACACTATGCTCGTTTGCTAATTTTGAAATAAAATCGCTTTTTGATGTTCGAAGACCACTACAGGACCTCAATGAAAGGCAATCATAGATAAAACAGTCTTGAATAAATCAGAAAAACATTATTCGAACAAAATTATAGTTGCAATGCACACCAGGGATGTGAATTCCAGTGATGAGGCACATCGTCATTCAATTCAAGCTATATAATTTCATCCGACATCTTAAAAACGCGGGGGCAAATGTGCACTCTTCTATTGACACTTGAGTAGGTACTGCAAGGTGTTAGACGATAATAAACTGACGCGCGTCCAAGAAGAATTTGCGCCAGCCAAGATAGCTGTCGGGAGTGAAGCATATCAAGTTGCTGGGCTTTCATTTCTTGAAATGATACAAAGATTAAACATTCTTTGGTGTTGATTTTTCTTATTTGTAGGATATGTGCGCATTTTATTACAATATACATAACAAGTAGAGAATCTACAGGATGGCGCAGCGCAGATGACCACACTCGAAATGGTTGCCATGTACTTGATAAAATAGCTGAAGGATTGAAATAAAGCGCATTTTGTAGCAAGAATGTGGAACTTTATCGGGCATAAGTAAAAATTTCAATTATGGTAGATAAATTTCAATAAATGACGTCGTCGATTCAAACCTCCTTCGAGGCGCTCGACGGAGTGATGTCCAGTAAACTTCATTTTTTTGCTGCAAAATTCCAAAATTATTCCAATATCCTAGCTCTAATTTTAGGCACATGGCTACCATTTCAAACGTGGTTATCTGCGCTGCGCCACCCTGTAGAAAATACTCTACAAAAAAATTATTTAGTAAAAAAATCATCTGCCATTACCCAACAACTTTTTATCAAATGTCAGGCTATTATGTTAAGTGTTCAATCGATTAGCATATTAAGTCTTGCACATGGGAGCTTCAGAATCACTTTCACAAGAAATAACTCAGGCATACAGGTGTTGAAGTAATTGCAAATTGCCAGTGGAACTGAATTTATTGAGGGGAACTCCCATTCAATCACTCTTGGTATAGTTCGAATAATTAGTAAGATAAATGCGCCTGTAGACTATTAATTAGAAAATTAAGTTAAAATAAGATTTCCGTTGGTATTCGTAGAATGTAACCATGTATAACGTATCCTTCGACATATTCCTTTCACTTCATAACAAGGAATCGATGCATCGATTTTGAATTATTATTATGCTTACACAATTCTCTAATGAAGTGGAACCTTAAATTTGAAACTTACAATTAGGTATTAACTGAGTACTTTCGATTGCTGACAAGTACCCATTTCCAGTTCGAGTGAAGTGAGTTTTTTTCTGTTGAATGAACATATCATTACATAAGGGGGATACGATCTGTGTGGGTAACTCGAATTTCGTGCAATTTTGCAGGAGAAGACTTCCTTACTTCTAGTCAAAGCTACTCAAATCAGAATCTCTACGTGCAGCCTCCCACAAGAAATCCGAACATCAATCCACCAGGCTACGAAGATAAACTGGAACCAAACAACAGCGGACCCAATTCCTTATTGGACGACAAGAGCAATTTGGCGCCTAGGGACAGATCGAGGGGTCCATTGACTGAACAAAACCTGAATCACTTGGAAAATAGGAGTTATGGTAGATCCAAAATGAGAGAAGAACCTCCCAGACCTCCGCCCCCCAGAAATGAAGGTATTATCATCGGATATTATTGGTTTCTAGTGCGCTGTAACCTTCTAGAGCAAGTGTACTCCAACTAATTCCAGAGTTCTAACGGCCAGTAGCTGAAATGCCGATATATCTTCATCCTAAACATTATTTCATGCATTCTTTGCGTTGGCCTCCAATGACGAGGAATTGTGTCACTAGATGTTCTAAATTTATGGCTAGATCTAATTTCTGTGAAAAATAATTGTTCTTCCTTTTCCTTCATGTTGTTGATATTTTATGCATAAGTTTTCGGAGCTTGCGGATCCGTTCATGTTCTTAACGATCTAAGAAGAGAAATATCTGAAATTTTCATTTTGCATATTTCAGACTATTATGGTGGTACCAGGAGACAGATGTATGAAAGTGATCCCATCATTCAGAAAATCAAACAACCTATGTAAGTGCATTGAAATAAAAACAACACAACGTTGTGTAAAAATAATGAGACGCCAGAAAAAATCATCATTTTGAAATTCCGTTATTTTTTTTATAGAACTAAAATATACAGGGTGTTCCTGTATTGGAGGTACAAACGGAGAGGGGAGATTCCTTGAATAATTTTAAGAAAAAAGGCCCATAAACATGGTATTGCAAACGTTTCCTTTTTGAGATACAGGGTGTTAAAGTTTGAATTTTTTTCAATTTTTTTTCTCATAGTTTCTGCACTTCACAAAAAATTAAACACAAACAGTTCGATTTGATGTGTCAAAAAAAAAAAATTACGAAAAGCACTGCGTGAACGCAGGAGCTTTTGAGCGCTCGTACATCCACCTTGTAGGTAGATTCGCATTATTCAGTTTTAGAAACCAATCGAAAAGATTTTGACAGCTGTCAAAGAAAATTTCAAACTGAGGCGAAAATCCAGCCTTCACGTTAGTGCTATAGGTGACCAATTTTTTTTTTTGATAACTCGCTATAATTTCCTACGATATTTATGCTCTTGGTAATGCGATCCGGACAAAATTTCCATGTAGTTTGAATACATTATTCTTCATCTATGTGCGAAATTTCATTCCAATCCAATAAGTAATTTCGAAATTATCACGAAAAAAATACTTTGAACGGCCATATATACGGAACCCCTAATCAAATTTTGCTCATTGATGAAAGTGATCGCGAAATTCGCAATCCGAACCTATCCTGAAAATTTCAAGTTCCTAGGCCTTTCCGTTCAAAAGTTATGATTTTCTATGGTTTCTATGGTTCTGATCATGCGATCTGGAAAAAATGTAGCTAAAATATATCATTCTCAATTCAAATACAAAATTTCGTCACGATCAAATCCATAGTTTTGAAATTATCAAGAAAACAGAATTTCAAACGACCATATTTACGGAACCCCTTGTCTAATTTTGCACATTGATGAACGTGATCGCAACATTCGAGATCCACACCTATCCTGAAAATTTCAAGTCCCTAGGTCTTTCCATTACAAAGTTATAATTTTCTATGGTTTCTATGGTTCTGGTTATGCGAGCTGGACAAAATTTTGCATGTAGGTTGAACACGTAATTCTCCATATAAGTGCAAAATTTTACCTCGATCAAATCTGTAGTTTCTAAGTAATCAGAAAAACAAAATTTCGAGCGGCCATATTTACGGAACCCCTGGGCGAATTTTGCCCAATAATGAACTTAACCGCGGCATTCGAGATTCGAACCTGCCCTGAAAATTTCAAGTTTCTATGACATTCCGTTGAAAAGTTATCGTGTATACGGACGGACGGACAGACTCGAATTTTTCAACGGATTCGTCATCAGTGAGTCGAACATTGTCGTTTGAGATCATTTTCGGCTCAAAATTCGAAAAATACAGACATCGTGACGAAATGATATAGCCCTCGTGTAAGTAGTACGAGCGCTCAATAACAATGAATTAATTCACCACATCTTACTAACTGAATTTTTTTGACAATTTGGATTTTTCTGATGATTTCGAGAGAATCGTTCAAATTTTTTCTCGATATCGGTAGCAGATACGACAAAACTACGTGAAACCACACAGTTTAGAATAACACCAAAGCTGCTTTTTACATTATTTCAAATTAACAGTGGACCACCAAAAAAAAAGTTCTGGAGGAAAACCAGGGGACAGTGTTCCAGAAAAAATATCACCCTGTAGATTTGCTATCGAAATTGGCATATTTTAGTGTAAACTCTCGATTGTAGTATCTATGCCGAAATTCAGTTGAATATCTTGTGAAGTGTAGATACAACAAAGAAAAAAAACTTGAAAAAAATCAAACTTTAACACCCTGTATCTCGAAAACGAAACGTTTGCGATCCCATGTTTATAGGAGATTTTTTTCTTAAAATTACGTAAGGAATCTTACCCTTTCGTTTGTACCTCCAATTTAGGAGCACCCTGTATTGGCATATGGGGAAATGTGATACGTTCTCTACCGGACATCCAGATAACTGAGCTATGGGCTAAATATATTCGACATGTTTCGTGTTTTCCATTGTATTAAATCGTGAATGTTGGGTTGCCTTACTCGAGTTCGTAAGGCGGTTTTTGTCCCGATTGCCGGCGGCGCCCTAAAAACACCAACAAACCTTTCGACGGTCAGTCGCCATTTTTCAATGAAAAATCATCGTCGTACACTCGGAGCAGTTTTGTCGAAGAAGCTCATCTTCTAATATATCCGGTTATCGCACCATTTCTCCTCTATATATTGTTGAAAGTAGACCAGAGTGATATTTAGCAACTTTGAGTGAAGTGCCCGTGTGTAATTTTCCTTCAACCGGGTGATAGCCACGGGAATTGTACAGAGGGAAGGTTTACTCCCTGTCTCACGATTCATCTGAAATTGATCGCAAACCCTTTACGATTAATTACATTGCTTGGAGGTGATTTTCAACAACCGAAATGTATGTTTCGGTATACTGATCTAAATATGCGATGTACTCAGCTTCACCTCTGAAAACCACACACAACAACAACAACAACAAAATATAAACAATAATGTTGAAAAATCTAATGGCCCATAGCTTTAGTTCAACTGTTACCGTCCGCAGCGCTGCGATATTAACCCGAGTAGCCAAAACAACTAAAATTAATGTCCATGACATTTTTTTTCTACTCCATACTTAAGGACTTAAATAATTATTTCAGTCCAGACGCCAGGTTCATCACATTTCACAAAGAAGGTTCCGTAGGGATAAGATTGACTGGTGGCAATGCCGTTGGTATATTCGTAACTGCGGTGCAGCCTGGTAGTCCTGCTTCTCTCCAAGGTTTACAGCCAGGTGATAAAATTCTAAAGGTAAATATTAGCATATTCAAATTCTCCTCTCTTCAGAATTCCTATCGAAATATGCAGAAAGCTGCAAAATTTTGCACAAAGGTTTATTATCCCTACCAACTACCAACTATACCCTACCAGCATCCTTATATGAAAGAAGAAACTGTAGTTCATTCTCACCAATAACCTTAAGAAAAAACTGCATCAGAGTTTCTCTTATTTTCTCCTTTGTTCTACTTCCTTCCTCCTTGTTATTCTTTTTTACTCATTTTAGCTTCAATTTTCACCGTAACACCTGGGTTATCTGTCTTATTTGAAATTCTGCTATTTCCTTCAGGTGAATGATATGGATATGACTGGAGTGACAAGGGAAGAAGCTGTGCTCTTCCTGCTCAGCCTCCAGGATAGGATAGAGTTAATAGTGCAATTTTGTAAAGAAGAATACGATAGTATCGTGGCCTCTCAAAAAGGGGACAGTTTTTATATAAAGACACATTATCATTACGACGACCCTGCCAAAGGTGAGATGTCGTTTAGGAGCGGGGATATATTCCATGTGATAGATACACTGTACAACGGTGTTGTCGGTTGTTGGCAAGTCTTCAAAATAGGTGAGTATTGGAATAACCGATATTGAAGGACTATGCTCATCCAGAACTTTCTCAGGGAGGAACAATCAGGAAGTACAAAAAGGCATAATACCAAATAAATCCAGGGCGGAAGAACTGGCAACGGCCCAGTTCAACGCCACCAAGAAGGAGATGTCGACCAACGAATCTAGAGGCAGCTTTTTCAAGCGGCGAAGAAGTTCGAATAGACGGTCGAAGAGTCTCGGCAAGGAACACTGGGACGACATACTGTTTTCGGACACTGTTTCCAAGTTTCCGGCCTACGAGAGGGTGCTCTGTAAACACCCTGGTTTCACCAGACCTGTGATAATGTTCGGACCGATTGCGGACGTGGCTAGGGAAAAACTCCTGAAAGATTTTCCCGACAAATTTGTTTCTCCCCGTAAGTATCCCATTCCATCTGGATTCATTTTAAGCAGTCATATTTTTTTAATTCTTGATTTATGTTGGGAGGTTCTGAAGGTAGACTATATAGGAGAAAATTTCCTACCAACAATGTCGAATAGTTTTTTTTTTGATGAACGGAGATATAACGCAAAATATTTTTCCCACTGTTTACAAGCTGGGGACAAGTTTTGGCCTATAGCATGCTCTGGAAAGTCTTCCAACAAACTTTGAAAGTTTCGGCCAAATCGGTGAATCCATTTCGTAGATTACCCCGGACATACAAACTGAAATATTTAAAAGAGTTGGTCATGAACAAACAACCACATAAAGTGAAAGAAGTCTATAGTTATAGTGATTTGGAGAACGTGTCTGACTATTCCTCATTTTTAGAACAAGACGCCAACGTTGAGGACCATAAATCCCAGAAAAACGCCTCCAATATAATTCGACTGTCGGCCATTAGGGAAGTTATATCAACTGGAAAACATGCCTTATTGGACATAACGCCAAATGCTGTGGAAAGATTGAACTACGCTCAAATGTATCCGATTGTGGTTTTCTTCAAGTCTGAAACTAAATTAGTGATAAAGCAATTACGACAAGGTTTACCAAAGTAAGTTAAACAATTTCGAGTAAGCGCACTTCATAATCAATCATAATTTTCCAGATCTGCGCATAAAAGTTCTAAGAAACTTTTGGAACAATGCCAAAAATTAGACAAAGTGTGGAGTTATGTATTCAGTAGTACGATAACTTTGAATGATAATACAGATAACTGGTATCGCAAGGTTAGGGATGTTATTGACAAGCAGCAGACTGGGGCTTTGTGGATGAGCGAAAATAAGGTGAGGTTATTATTATTTTTTTTCGAATTTTTCTGTTACTCTCAATCAATACATTAATTTTCCTATTTTCGAAAGTACCTGTGTGGCACACTTTTAACATCGAACGCGACCATATTATGTCATTTTGACAGCTGAAGTTTTGCTATTTATAAAAAATTACGAAAAGCACTGCCGTGAAGTGCGGAGCTTTTGAGCGCTCGTACATCCACCTTGTAGGTAGATTCGCATTTTTCAGTTTTAGGAATCAATTGAAGGAATTTTCGACCGGTGTCAAAAAAATTCTGAAACTTAGGCGAAACTCTTTATGACATCATGTCAGTGCTTCAGCTGACCAATTTTTTTTCGATAATTCTCTAGAATTTTCTACGGTATCTATGGTCTTGGTGATGCGATCTGGACAAAATTTCGCACGTAGTTTGAATACATTATTCTTCAGCTAGGTGTGAAATTTCATTCCAATCCAATTGGTAGTTTCGAAATTATCAGGAACAAAATATTTTGAACGGCCATATTCACGGAACCCCTAGTCTAATTTTGCTCATCGATGAACGTGGCCGCGACATTCGTGATACAAACCTACCTTGAAAATTTCAAGTTTCTAGGCCTTTCCCTTCGGAAGTTATAATCTTCTATGGTTTCTATGGTTCTGGTCATGCGATCTGGACAAAATGTTACATGTAGCTTGAGCACCTCATTCCCCATTCTGTAGTTTCCAAGTGATCAGGAGAACAAAACTTTGAACGGCCATATTTACGGAACCCCTAGAGGAATTTCGCCCATTGACGAACTCAACCGAGGCATTCGGGAACTGAATCCACACTGAAAATTTCAAGTCTCTAGGTTGTTCCGTTCTAGAGTTATCGTGCTTACGGCCGGACGGACGGACAGACAGACTCGAATTTTCCGACGGATTCGTCATCAGTGAGTCAAACATAGTCGATTGAGACCATTTTCGGCTCAAAATTCGAAAAATACAGACATCGTGACGAAATGATATAGCCCTCGTGTAAGTAGTACGAGCGCTCAAAAATGGAGTTTTATTCATTACAACAAAGTATTGAGACTATTAAATTTTTCCATGAAAATGGTCGTTCTGTGAGTAATTCATTTCGCAAATTACGCGATGTTTATGGTCGACACAATCGTTCAAATTAGCAACAATTTGGTTATATTGTGCGGAAAACTTCAAAAAACTGGTGCACACAGGAAAGACGTCATTATGCTCGAGTGGGTCTTTCAGAAGAGAATATTGGTGATAGTGTTGAATTTGCTAATTGGACACTGGAACAAAACGACGATTTAAAAAAAAATCTTTTCGGACGAAGCAAATTTTGTGTATTTAGGGAGAGGAAAACCCTGGCGTGATCCAAGATAGGCCAACGCATCCACGAAGAGTCACTGTTTGGTGTGTATTGTGATCTGGTGGTTTGATTGGTCCCTAATTTTCCGTAAAGTATGCTGGAAGAGCCATAACCATTAACGGTACCAGCTATAGCGACATGATACCAACTTTTTAATGGCCAAAACTGGAAAATATTGTTACTGAGGATATGTGGTTTCAACAAGATGGCGCTACGTGTCATACAGCCAGAGAAACTTTGCAACTACTACATACAGAGATTCTAGACCGTGTTATTCCCAGATCCTGTGATTTGGCATAGTTAGACTTCGTTCTCTGGGGCTATGTGAAAGCACAGGTCTATAAGGATAATCCTCGAAACGTTGAAGCAGTGAAAGCAGGAATTATTCGAGTTATTGTCGAGATAGAGCCGCAACTATGACAGAATATTATTGAAAATTTTGACAAAAGAATCAGTTACTTTAGAGGCGCAAGAGGTGGTCACATAAGATAGCATTCTTAGAGTATAAATATATATTGTATTTCAAAAATTAATGAAAACTTTTTCAGTTTCAATTCAAATTCTATGTCTTCTGATTATTTACTTCGGAAAACTCAAATTTAGTAGGGATATGGCTGGTACTACTTTATGCATTTTCTAGATGTCAGAAGCCAAAAAATGGTAATGGTGGTTTCAATGTATTCTTGAAATTCTGGGCATGAATTTCGAAATTCTCTGCTGCTCAAGATATTGAGCCAGCAATGGCAAGATATTGCCAGCAATGGCTATTTCTTAAGGTAGCATTCAGATCTCGGCAGTCGCGACGACCCTGTGCAGCGCTGCCGTGCGGCGCTGCTACGAGCTTACGGATAGCAACGACCGGGCAGCGACTGGCACGAACACTCAATATCGGTAGAAATGACTGCGCAAAATCGGTAGATTCGGGGAGAAAATCGGTAAAAGGACGATTTTTCCAAGAATCTCAATTTTTACAATAAAACATAAAGAAAGAATCATTTAAAAATATAATTAAAATACAATATTTTCCAATATAAAATGACCGAATATGCTGAAGAAACTTCATTTAAAATTGTTCTTATGTGCGAGCAAAATGGTTCAATGCCGTCCACAAAATCTCCTTCTTGGATAATACTGACATCTAGGTATAATGGAATAATTTATTGTTCTTGTTCTCCAATATAAAAACACCAACGAATATTTATATAATTTTAAAAGCATACAACCCTAAATACACATTGAAAAATTGTAAAGAGTGTACAATTCTCGAGCAGCTCGTCCATACTGCTTCAGATGCAGTCTGGCGTCGCTGCCAAGGTCGCGGTTAGACCACGCCCCGTTGCAGCGCTGCACAGTTGCTTGCTTTGAATAAAGAACCACAGGAAGGGGCATAAGGCCTGAAAAAGTGGTACCAAACTGGTTGTTCGTATGCTGACTAGTATTTCCGGATTGCAGTGGCGTAGAGTATTTCAGTAGGGTAGAAACTAGAAAACTTCCATTCATTTTAGTTGTTATAAATGCTTTCAAACATTGATCAAAGAATATTTATTAAAGCTTTTTGTGTGAGCTCTCTCGCAAATCAATAAAACTTCACGAGAAAGCTAGATGAATTGAACCATTATTCAATTTGCATTCATTATTTGATTTCCATTTGCACGGATGTAATGGACAGTTTTGAACATAAAATAAAATGAAAAACAAAGGAGAAGGATGAATGAAAGAAAGAAATATATGGAGATACCTCTATTGCCCTCCGAATAAAATTAATTTTGTATACATATTTCAGATATTTTCACATTGCATTCTCACAAATTAAAATATAATTGATTCTCGTTGTGAGGTATGCTATACAGACACATTTTATCAACTTTATCAGTTGAGACCCTTCTCGGCTCAGAATTTACAAAATACGATTTATTATAACTATATGATAAAAACTGAGAAATAAGAAAAACCAATCTCAACCTTATCCATGTTACGCCCATGTGCGTTTGTTAACGATGTTGGTGGAGAAACACCACACTGATGAGTCATAACTGGCCGTTCGATATGGCTGTTTCCGTCTCGCTCTTATACGAAGAAAAGTAGTCGAATGCTCCTTCCTCGGTCGCCACTGCCGTGATCCGAATGCCACTTTAAGTCTAAAGTCTAGTGACGATAAATAACACAATCTCGGTGTAATTGTGGTGGATCCAGACAAGTGAATATTTCACAGTTTTATCACAAGGAGATCGTGTATACAAAGCTGCGATGTAGCTCTACTATGGGAATAGCGCACGCTGAAATTATACAGGGTGGGCTTTTGAAGACGAAACAGACGAGATAACAGGCGGAGTGAACTCATTTCGAAAAAATGCTCGGACACCTCGGTTTTTGATTCGAAGCGGACAACTTCTGAGATCTAATTTACATCCATTTAGTTTCAGCCCTAAGTGTTACAACCCCAACCCCAAATTTTGAATAGGTGTTAGGGATAAGTGATATCTCATTTGAAATCAGAGTTCAGAATATTGAATTTTTTTTCATTTGATCCATTGGTCTCCAAGATATTCACTCCTGGACATTCCGCTATGCGAATTAATCAAATTTGCACTAATTTATTCTGTGGTTACGATGATAATCGTTTACTGTTCATTACTTTCATCAACAAGAAAGGTAAAAATCATTTATTCCTTGGCAGAATGACCAGTACTGTGCAAAATTCAAATTTGAATATCTCGAAGACGAATGGATCAAATCAGAAAAAAAATTACGAAAAGCACAACCGTGAAGGCAGGAGCTTTTGAGCGCTCGTACATGCACCTTGTAGGTAGATTCGCATTTTCCAGTTTTAGAAATCAATTGAAGGAATTTTTGACAGCTGTCAAAAAATTCTGAAACTTAGGCGAAACTCCAGACTTCATGACAGTGCTTCAGCTGATCAATTTTCTTTCGATAATTCGCTAGAATTTTCGGTTTCTATGGTCTTGGTGATGCGATCTGGACAAAATTTCGCACGTAGTTTGAATAAATTATTCCTCAGCTAGGTGCATAATTTCATTCCAAACCGATCAGTAGTTTCGAAACTATCAGGAAAAAAATTATTTGAACGGCCATATTTACGGAACCCCTAGTCTAATTTTGCTCATTGATGAACGTGACCGCGATATTCGTGATCCTAACCCACCCTGAAAATTTCGAACTCCTAGGCCTTTCCGTTCAAAAGTTACAATTTTCTATGGTTTCTATGGTTCTGGTCATGCGATCTGGACAAAATATTGCTTCAATATATCATTCTCGATTAAAATACAAAATTTCATCTCGATCGAATCCGTAGTTTCGAATTTATCGAGAAAACAAAATTTCAAACGACCGTATTTACGGAACCCCTTGTATAATTCTGCTCATTGATGAACGTGAACGGGACATTCCAGATCCACACCTATCCTGAAAATTTCAAGTCCCTATGCCTTTCCGTTCGAAAGTTATAATTTTCTATGGTTTCTATGGTTTTGGTCATGTGATCTGGAGAAATGTAGCTTGAATATATATTTCTCCATTAGTATACAAAATTTCGTCACGATCGAATCTGTAGTTTTGAAATTATCAAGAAAACTTAATTTCAAACGACCATATTTACGGAACCCCTAAAATAATGTTGCTGATAGGTGAACGTGATCACGACATTCGAGATCCACACCTATCCTGAAAATTTCAAGTCCCTAGGCGTTTCCGTTCAAAAGTTACAATTTTCTATGGTTTCTATGGTTCTGGTCATGAGATCTGGACAAAATTTCACATGCAGCTTGAACACCTCATTTTCCATTTGAGTGTTAAATTTCATCTCGATCAACTCTGTAGTTTTCAAGTAATCAGGGAAACAAAACTTTCAGCGGCCATATTTACGGAACCCCTGGTGGAATTTGGCCCATTAACGAACTTAACCGAGGCATTCGGGAACTGAACCCACACTGAAAATTTCAAGTCTCTAGGTTGTTCCGTTCGAGAGTTATCGTGCTTACGGACGGCCGGACGGACGGACAGACTCGAATTTTCCGACGGATTCGTCATCAGTGAGTCAAACATAGTCGATTGAGACCATTTTCGGCCCAAAATTCGAAAAATACAGACATCGTGACGAAATGATATAGCCCTCGTGTAAGTAGTACGAGCGCTCAAAAAATGCAATATTCTGAACTAAGGAAAGAAAGGCCTTTTTTCAAATGAGATATAACTTTTCCTATCTGCTCTATTCAAAATTTAGGGGTTGGTGTTCTAACACTAAGGGTTGAAGCGATACGGTTGGGAATTTGATTTCAAAAGTTGTCCCCCTCCAAACAAAAATCGACGTGTCCGAGTATTTTTTCGAAATAAATTAGTTCCGCCTGTTATCTCTTCTGTTTCGTTTCCAAAAGCCCACCCTGATTACATCACAGGAAGACGGTCCATATATAAGCTCCATCACTGATAAGTGATACAGTCCTGTTCTTTTTTGTGAGCTCAGACCGGGCTCACACTTGTTATTATTGATTGCGACGTTCGCATATCGTTACATGCTTTGGAAGTCATTAAATCTTTCTGCAGAGAATTGTTGAAGCAGACAGGTGGCGCTGCACTGAGGATGGGCCGATAAGCCCAAAACCATGGTCTGCTGTTGCGATCGATTATTTTGATGTTCTCTGAGGTTAGCTAGATTGATTTTTCAGCTTGGCTGCACGAACAGTTATTCTCCGGAATAATTCTTCGAAACACATTTTATTCATGCCTTATATGTATCCAAAAAAACTCAACAGTTCCTGTAATACCTTAGTTTAAGAAAAAAATCAAAACACATCGAGTTATTGATGATTATTGGCCGAAAATTTCACTATAGCCCCCAGATTTGACAGCTGTAGCATCACCGACATTGGGAACCCCGTTATTTGCCTTTATGTAACACGTTTACTTGTTGTGCTTTTCAGTTTCCAATGGACTTCTTCGACGACCTGTGCATAGCAATAACCCCGATACAATGCGTCTTCGCAAGAACGTCAAATTCGCTCCCTTCCTATTACAATCAAAAATGCAGACAGAAAAGAAGAGCGCCACATTCCATGTACAGTTCACCTCAATTCATGCACAGTTACTTCTATGGTAACAGCTACGGTTATCCCATAACCTCAGTACATCGTTATTCCCAAAGCACGTTGGGAAGCTGTGATTATCAAAATTTGCCACATTATGCAAGTAGTCAACGTCAGTACTTTGATATTAACGAAACTAACAGTGCGTTATGCCTTAATGATGATGAAGCATTTTCGCCTGCGCCGCACGGCTTTGGCAGTCCTTCGCACAACGAAGAAGGACGCGTCGATGATCACTACGAACAGCTCAAGGACAGTTTTTTGGGTGGTAATTTCGTTGTGCGGGATAGGATGAGTTTCATGAAGAGTTGCACAACTATTGATGAGGAAGAGAGCCTCGGCGATATATAAAATATACCTTGTATGGACTATTGTAGATATGTTTACTTGTGAAATAAATGAAAATTGATTCTCTTCGTAAGATTTCGAATAAAGGTGGTCGTTGTGTCACCATTTCACTACTTATGTCCCGCGAAGGCAAGGAATTCCCTTGGGAACCAGTGTTTGATTCCTGATTGGCCTCCCAAGAGCGCAAGTCTTTTCTGTGCCAATGTTTGGCATTTGTAGAGTTTTTGGTGGTTTCGTCTGAAGATTTGCATAAACTACAAATAATTGAAGTCTCTTTGTCAATTTTTTGTGGGCGAAATCTCTCTGCGCAATGGTCAGGGAGTAAACCTATAAGTCTTCAAAGAATGGGTTCCTTCGGAAACTCGATAAGTTTTTTGGCTTGCCTTCTTCCTAGGATATAGCAATAAGCATATTCATGCTTCGTTTTGCTACTTCCTTTATTTTGGACGGCGTTATCCTCCACTAGGCTCCCTGTCTAAAACACCTTTTTTGAGCATTTTTTTAGCTACCCCGGCGAGTAAGTATCCAAATGTCAGGAAGTTTATTGCTCTTTATTAGCTGTTTGGGAGATTTTTTTCCTGTTGCAATGGGTTTTGACTTGAAATCGTGTGTTTTCAAGCGCATCTTCTTCCGTTATACTGTTTGGATAACCAGACATAGACACATCCTTCCACTGTCAGGATTTCAGTTTTTAGTGTTTCACTGTACTTTGGTCAATATATGCCTATCCCAATTTTTTTTTATAGTTAAAGGTTCTTGAATATAATTGCATCATCTCCACTCAAATCGTAGAGCAGGAGGATATACAACCTCTTTAGTTTGGAGAACTATTTCCGTAAAAAATCCTCCTGTTTCCAAACAACTTACAAAAAGTTTGTTTCATTTTTTTGGAAAACGTTCGTCTGGACATAAAACGCATGTGCAAGAGCTTTTATATCAAGCATGCTCGATTTATTGTTATGTGATGAGATATTGTTGCTTTTTCCTTGAATTTCCTATCCAAATTACCAGATGGGGTTCATGAAATCGGTAAGTTCTGCGACGCATCAGAAAAAAAAATGATATTATACTCTCCACCACAATTCTGATACGCCTGAGCATTCGTTTTATCCATGCATTTTCGAAGAGTGTATTTTAACTAACTAATGAGAAACTAAAATCGAAGAACTTCAACTAATTCATATTTTATATGTATGCTTGTATAAAGTTTCACCACTAAACTCAGTGTGTTTTTTTGTCAAAGTACTTAAATCATCTCATCAACCACCACTAACGCATTTGTATATAATCATTTCAGCCTGAAGAATCACTTTCCGATGACTTCCTGTTCCCCATGTCGTCACTTAGGTTGTCCTACGCTAGTTCTCCAGAAAGTGACCTCGAACACAGTCCAGGTCCACCCGGAAATGGTACAGGAAGCGGTGGTACGAACGCTGTAGTACCAGGAAGACTAACCAAAGCTAGTTCTGATCCTAGTGTTGTGATGGCGGATAATAGCACTACGGATGTTCTTCCTCCATATCAGGTCAGTTAAGAAGAATGAAAATCTTTCTAGAATTCCCAGAAGGTTAATCTATTCAAACAATGAAAATTACAAGTTGGGCCATTTTATCTTACCAAATATTTTCATTGTAATAATGGGGTGTTAATCTTGCTAATTATTGAATGCTTATTAGAATAAAGTCCCTCCTTAATGGCGAATTTACACGTGTCAAGTAGCTCGCGCAAGTTACTATAGTCCATTTAAGAATTATTGACATCGAAGCAGGCCATGAACGTCCAGCCGAGGCTTTATTTCTAGTTACTAAAAAGTAACTAAATTTCATCATAGAAATGGAACATAAATATAATCTAGAAAAGTGTTGAGTATACGAATTATCGAATAATTAAGCCGGAATATTTCGATTGCAGTTCAAACATAGGAATTCAGGTTTGAAAGCGCAAAAATATCGTGGAATGCTTTCATATGAAATTATCTGAACTTATCGTTCATATAAAAGTCAACCATGGAAAATTGAAGATCATTCAAATAAATATTTATTTTCACTCAGGACCATGCAATATTTATTGGTATTGGAAATCTTGCAAAATTCTAACCATATAACTATAAGAGTACCATTTTATGTCAGGATTTAAGAAGGATAATTAATGGAATTCTAGCAGGTAGCTAGTGGTGCAACAGAAAAAAATTTTTGGATACTTCGCAAGCACAGGGCCAAAAGAATGGATTGGAATAAACGTTATAATGTATTAAGAAATAAGAGAGAAACAAAAATTAAGAATCTTTGTAGTACATGAAGAATTTTGACATGAACTTTGTACCGAACTATCAATATATGAACCAATTTGTGAATTATTTATTGCTCGGTGTTGAATACTTTAAGAAAGTCAATTTTTATTTTCATTCATTAAAACTGTCCATGAATTATTGAAAATATTATAATTGATGAGCAATTTTACAATTATTCAGTATACTTTTGAATTGGGAACAATATAGCATGTGTATTAGCAGAGGGAATGTGAACAGGGTACTATACAGTATAAGTATAATAAATAAACTTAAAATATCTATGAATGATACAAGAGCAAAGATAAAAATATCATTGAAAACTTTGTTTCCACGTAGTGTAGTGATTTGGATGTGTTTATTGAATGAGCTGACATAATCCTATTGATGGGCATCCTTTTGCAGGAAAGGTTTCAATATTTCAATAACCCATTCATAGTAATCCTTATCATTAATACCACTGTCAAGAATCGGATCGCATCCAGGTAAAAATCCATCAATTGTTCCAGCATTCAAAATAGTGCACCTTCTGCCTTTACCCTTGAATAATACTCTGCATACCTTTTGGATTATTTTCTAGTGTCCACTGACGAATTTGAATACCGTTTTCGAATATTTAAATCTCATCTAGATGAATGAATTTTACGTTTTGTTCCATGTATTCTCGGTATTTATCACAATATCGTACTATTTTTATTATATTTTTCTGTTTATCAATAAGAATTTTCCTTCGATCAACTTTTTTGTATTTGTATCCAATTTTTTTTATGATATAATATAATGTTGACTTCGATCAATTGAAATCTAGGTGCTCTTTGGCCAGTTCGAAAAGGATATCTAAACTGATATATTCATTGTTTTTAATTCTAGCAAAAACAAAGTCATTCAATGTCTCTTTGAAGGAATAATCGTATCGCACAGGTTTTCTTCCACTGCTAATTCCAGGCTATAATAACATGCTAATATTCTACGGACAGGGCTTGGTGAAATCTGAAAATTTAAGAGACATTGATCAATCAGAATACACTTTGAGTCGGTGAATAACAGTTTACCTGAAACCCTAGCGGAAATACCAATATGCCAAAACTTTGAAAAACTCGAAGTAACACCAACAAACTGCCTGGCGTTCTCTTGTTAGGCGCGATGTATCCTGGAATCCTGTTCAATTCCAGCCATTTTAATAGCATAAGACAAAAAATACTCAAATTCAGAGCAAATTTTTATAATCACATATTCACCAATATCTTCGATAAAATCATCAAAGCAAGATTTCTATGGGTAATGTTAGTGTTATTCCTATACCAACCTGAATTCAGCAACCCAAAATATCACTGAATAGTCTATTACCAACTTAAATTCGATTTTTCACAGCCAACCGAGATGTCAATAATTCTTAAACGGAGTATAAATCAAAGTAACTAAAATGAATTTGCTGGCGCGCAAGTGAGCGTCTACACGTATTTTAGTGCAGTCGTTTAGTAGTCATTTTTAAGATGGCTGCGAGTACACTTGTTCGTGATTTAATTCAACAACGAATTCTCCCTCTGTGAGTCCAACGTAAACGTTTAAGACCATTCTCGGCTGAAAATTTCAAAAAACGGACATTTGGAAAAAATGATAACGCTCTCGTTCATAGAAACAAGCGCGCAGAAATGTAACGTGAGGATAAACCTTGATTTTCCTGAACGATTTTACAGCCTAGTTACGACGTCAGATACGGCTTCAGCAACCAAAACCACATCACAGAACCGGAAACGCCGACCAGCAAAGATCCAAGCTACAGCATATCCACCCAAGACATACCATCTGCGGTCGACCAGAGCGCCTACAACAAGTCTGGACTCTACTCGGCGCAACCGAATCAGGAATACGAAAAGGGGGAGTATCCGAAGCAGGAATCCAGAACTGAGTACAGTCCGGAAAGGATGGCGGAGCTCAGGGACGAATTTGATGAGAATGGAAAAATAATCGATTTCAATATGAGACATAGGCGGCAACAGAGCGCCATGATGAGCCCTCAGTTGAGCGCCTATCAGGGAAAGGAACCTGGAGATCAAACGCCTACGAGAACACTTTCCAAGGAAGGTCTGTACGGACATATCCCCGATTTACCTCCAAGGGTTGATAGAGGAGCGAAACCTATGGGTGGGGGGATTCTCTCGTCGCCTAGTAAAATACCGAATGGGTAAGTCATTATCTTCAAGACTTAGCTTATAACTTATAAATCAAAAGACAGATATTTTCGGATGAAAACTGTGCCTTGTTTTCCACATTTATGTAGATTTTGTTGATTAGACCAGGCAATAGAGATTTTTTCGTGACAAAAATAGTAGAAGAAAACGGCGAGTGGGGAGTTACGTGGGGTGGTCCGTGGATTTTCAGTAATATGTTTTCGACTCGCAAATATCATTACTTTTCTTGTAATTGCGAAGAAACACCAAAAAAAACGATGTTTTTTTAGTTTTTTGCTTGTAAAATCTGAACCAATGGAGCGGTGCTAATACTCCCAACAGACGAATTGTAGAGAATGAAAAGATGAAAAAAATGAGTGCTAGTGCAACTCAATCGGGTCATCATTACCGGAGGAAAGCCGGAAAAACCGTGAAAATCAGCGTTTTTTCAAATCCTCATAACTCGGCCAATTTCTAAGTTGTAGCGCTGGCTTTCCAAATGAAAGTAGTGGTCAATAGATACTTTGAGTGTGCATAACCCGGACGTTGTCCGATAAATAGTTTTTGCGTAATTGCGATTTGAATTATTTAAGGCACTATTTTCCGGAAGAGCTGGATGCGTCGGAAGTAGTCCGATTTCAATTTGCAAAACGGATTTTGAAAGAAGAAGTATAGTACTACAAAAAGGCAATCTTGATTTTTCGTTAAAATGCTTCAAAATAGGTGAAAAAAGCATGCAAACATGACCAAAATCAGCCGAATGCTCGATTGCAGTCAAGTAGTGGGGGTATATACGTAAATATTCGCGCCCGGCCTCAGCGCGATTTTGGTTCCCCGCGTCTGCCGGCTACCCCCACTATCCGACCCAGATGGGGCACTGAGCCGGTTTTGGTCATGTTTCCACGTATTTTTCACCTATTTTGCAACATTTTAACGAAAAATCAAGTTTGCCGTTTTGTAGTACTATACTTTTTCTTTCAAAATCCGTTTTGTAAATTGAAATCGGACTACTTCCGACGCATCCAGCTCTTCCGGAAAAAAGTGCCTTAAATAATTCAAATCACAATTACGGAAAAACTATTTATCGGACAACGTCTGGGTTATGCACACTTGAAGTATCTATTAACCACTACTTTCATTTGGAAAGCCAGCGCTACAACTTAGAAATTGGCCGAGTTATGAGGATCTGAAAAAACGCTGATTTTCACGGTTTTTCCGGCTTTCCTCCGGTAATGATGACCCGATTGAGTTGCACTAGCACTCATTTTCTTCATCTTTTCATTCTCTACAATTCGTCTGTTGAAAGTATTAGCACCGCTCCATTCGTTCAGATTTTACAAGCAAAAAACTAAAAAAACATCGTTTTTTTTGGTGTTTCTTCGCAATTACAAGAAAAGTAATGATATTTGCGAGTCGAAAACATATCACTGAACATCCACGGACCACCCCACGTAACTCCCCACTCGCGGTTTTCTTCTACTATTTTTGTCACAGAATGACCCTTTTTCTGCTCTATTGCCTGGTCTAGATGTCGAAATTTATAAAATGCTTGAGTCATCTATTTTTCTTTGTAGACGTTCTGCCCATGAGAGACTTTTCGGTGCAAAAAATAATTCAGCTAAGGAGGGTGAACAAGTATCAACCGACCCTAACTTCAATTCAAAACTTGGATCTTTGGAGAGAAGCCACAACTCGAAATCGGTGAGTATTTGCTAACCCAAGTTATGTTGGAACACTCTGCCATTTCGCGCGCTTGTACCAACAAGAGTATTATTATTATTAGCCCAAATGTCTGTAATTTTCGAATATTGAATTTTATTTCCTTTTTGAATTAGTTTAGGCCGCTATTATTTTTTTTGTGCAGAAAGTAAAAGTGTCGTTAGGCTAACTGGACAAGTTTTGGCGAAAGCAAATGATATATGTGTACATTCTCTTTCCAGGATTCCCTTTCAAGCTACGATTCCTTCAACAAACCCGCAAATACTCGAATAGGACCAAATGCTCACGACGACCTCAAAACAACACTGTCGAAGATAGATCACACCCCTGGTACCGTTCCCAACAGTACCTCGAAGTATAATTCTCCATCTGGTCAGAGATGGGATCAAAGTCCTCATCGTTACGGATCAAAAATGGATCTGAAATACGGATTGCCAATCGCGAATGATCAAGGGATGGACAACAGTCCCCGAACGTCTAGAGAAATGGACAAAGATGGAAATCCGGTAGACATGATGAACTTGAGAGGATCCAATGAGAAAGATATGTACAGGTAATGATTTTATTGAAATGATTATATACAGGTCTGGCAAGGGCAGCACAATTCTCACTCCTCTACATCTAGTGATCAATAGGGTAGCCCATGAGGGTATCCTTGGAATATCTAGAGAAGGTACAGGGAATGAGAGAATTAAAAGTCAGGGAGCCTGGTCCTCTCTGAACAAGTACCTGCGAACCTGCCTGGTGATGTTTTGATCAAAAGAGTAAGCATTGAGAAGAACTTCCACACTATGCTAAGGAAGAATGGGAAAAAGAATACACTACCCAAAATTTCGAGTGAATGTCACGATAGGGGCTGGCGCTGGAATATACGGGGCAAGAACCAAGTGTACCCTATCGTAAGGCTCCTACTCGAGTATTTTTCAGGCAGAAAGACTTACAATCAAAAGATGCCTAGATATAAATCTGGAAAGAAACTATTTAGGGTGTGACATTGTGATCCATTCTGATAGTCAATCTGCTATCAAAGCATTGAACTCCTGTATCATCGACTTAAAGCTAATATGGGAGTGCCGCAGGAAACTTAATGAAGTAGACAAGAACAACAAGGTCTCTTTAGTCTGGGTTCCTGGTCACTCAGGAATCAAAGGAAACAAAGAGACCAATACACTTGCCAGAAAGAGAACACAAACGCGACTTACTGGCCCAGAATCTTTCTGTGGCATAGGAAAATGCACCTATAAGAAAGAGTTTCTGGAGAAGGAAGAGACTGAAAGAGGAGCACTCTGGAGGAATCCCCCAGGAATGGATCACTCCATTCCGTTCCTTCGGAATTTTGGAAGTGCAAGATCCAAAAAGTATTTGGATCTCAGTAAGAATAAATTAGGCCTCTTCACTGGCTTCCTCACAGGACATTGTCGCCTTAGAAAGCATATGATATGATCCTCTTGGGAAAGAGAAGGAAACTCATGTTTATCTGGCTACAGAATGTCTCGCCATTGCAAAACAGCGCAAAGAATGTCTAGGACAAGAGATTTACAGGAGAGGATTTAACTTCCTTGAAGCCCTCCCAGATACTGGAGTTCATTCTCTCTGGAGCTGGAGGCCGAGGTGTAGCTGTATTTACGGAAACAGCCCTGATGGGAGGCACAATGGACCTTGAGGTCGCAGTGGAACGTAACCCCCTTACCTAACTAAAAAAAGGAACTACAGGTCTGGAAAGAATATATCTTGGCATAGTGATATTATTGCTCCGGAAAGAAAAGCATACAGAAAGTCGAAAGTCGAACAGAAAACGTTAACGCTTTCTCCTCTCCTCTTTCTCTAGAGAACCTAATCAAAAAGGAAGAAGAGAGTGTCTTTATATTCTTTAGCGTTATTTGTCGAATTCGTAACAATATAAGAGCATATTTTTCAGATACTCGAGAGCTATTGCAAAACAGTCCTTATCACCACGAAGTCACATGGAGACGAAAACAGATTATGGCAGATATAGGTAAGTTTGATAAGCTGCAAGATTTTTCGGTGTATATATGAGGCGAAGCGTCAAAAACAAATTTGTAGTGGCATCAAATTCCAACAACGACCTAAATAAATGACTAAGCTTCGTCTGATGGATCTTCCTTTTACGTGAATAATTTTATCGCCGAAGTTTTGGGCCTCTAACAATTTTGAACTGCCCAACTCCCCGTTATTCACGAAAGAACTTTGTAAGACAGTGTTCATCGTCCTTAGAGACAACTGAGACAATTTATTCTTACAGTAGGCTAGGCTTCCGCGGTAAAAGAACATGTCAGTCGAAAGTATTTCCGTCAATTGGTCAATAATCACAGGGTCCCCTTGGTTTCTGGACACTCTGGAATCAGGGGTAGATGAAGATTTTGAAGGGGGTTTTATTGCATTGCGAGGTAACAAAGAATTCAATGAACCAGCCAGAAAAGAGGTCGTAACTCACTTTGTTGGACCAGAATTTTTCTGTGACTTAGGGATACACATATTCAGTTGGGAAAGATAAAGAAGCGAGGAAGCGGAATCTTTCTGGTTTGAAGCATTTCAAAATATTCCTTTGGAACTTTAGCCCTGAGAAATCGAAAAATTTCATGGTCTCAGCAAAAATACGCTACATCTGCTCAAAGGCTTCCTTACTGGACACTGTTGCATCAAGAAGTATCTTGTGAGATCAGGTTCAGCAGAAAATGACGAATGTGGATTCTATTGGGAGGAGGAAGAAAATCCCGAAGACCTTTTGCTTGCCATTGGAAGCTAACGCAAATAATGCTTGGGCCATTAAAAATGGAGACATATACACTCCGCCGTCTCAGTTACTGGAGTTCCTTTTAGAATACTAGAACTGGATGGAAAGGGGCATCATAGGTCCTGGTTTTTGGAAAGGACTGACATTTACTTCCCTTCGCCTTTAATATAATTTTTCCTTTTTTCTTTTATTGATTACTTGGAGAGGTCCTCCTGTCTTCTGCATGATTCTTTGCTTTCCGTCATTGACTTCTTTGCAAGAGATATTTCCTCTTGTCTGTGGTTCTGACTGGTATCATTACCATCCTTCTTATTTTTTTGTTTTCGTGTTCTTTCATCGTTTCATTTGTCTTCTTGGTCTGTTTGTCAATTATTTCCTCGATTGTTGGTATTTTCAATTCTTCTTTTATCTGTTCATTGCTGACGTACCATGGGGGCACCTACAGCTATCCTTACTTTTTTATTCAACATACTTTGTAGATCTTTCTCTTTGCTACTTTCGATATTGAACCATACTACGCCTGCATACGTTATGCTTGGTATCAGCACTGTCTCAATTATCTTCATCTTGTTTTCCAGCGAAAGTTTGCTGTTTGCATTTAGGAGCGGGTATAAATAGCTATGCCTGGTCTTCTTTTTGATTTCTTCAATTTGTTTGTTGAATTTCAGCTTTTCGTCTAAGGTCACGCCCAGATATTTTGCTTCATTTTCCCAGTCTATCTTCTGGTTTTCTATCATGACGTTCCCTGCTTTTTCCTCCTTCAAATTTGTGCCGCCGAAATATATGGCAACTGTTTTCTTCGAATTTATCTTGAACCTTCATTTCTTGAAATAGCTCATCAGTCCCTCTACGCCTATCTGGAGTTGCTTCGTTATAGATTTCCTCATTCTGCTGAAGTAGTATGCAGCAGTGTCATCTGTAAACTGGGCAATCTTACATATTCCCATTTTTGGTATGTCCTGCAACGGTCCTAGGACCGATTCTTGTGGTACGCCGGCTTCAATTACCCTGTTGGTTGACCTCGTACCATCTATGTTGATTGTGAATTTTCTTTCCTTCAAGTATGCTTTTATCAATCCCGTCAGTTCGGCTGAAAACTTCCACATCTTCATCTTGTATATCAGACCTTGGTGCCACATCTTATCAAATGCCTTTTCAATATCCAGGAAAACAGCTCCGGTGTCTGTAGTTCATTTTTTCTTTTATATCTTCTGTTAATCTGACCAGTTGGTGTACCGTCGAATGTTCCGTGCGGAAACCGAACTGGGGATGGAAAGGGTAGAATAAATCTTCGGGTCGTAGTTCATTATTAACCCCTATATTCCAAAAATAATAAAACATCCAACTCACCCGAAGCCGGAGATAATTCACTCCGCGTTGAGAACCTTCTTCCCCTTCAAATAACCGCCCAAAATCATACCCAGTTCGTATACAATCTTCTTGTTGTGCAGGAGTTCCCAACAAGATCTTTCACAATCACACCTGAGCATATTATCGCCGAACCATCACGCTTCACCAGCGAAGGCTGTGCCTCCATCAAACGGATACGACCCTCAGTCGAGGCATGGTGGAAGCCAACAGCATCCAGCGTCTTACAAACCAGTGCCACCACCCAAACCAAGGAATTACAAGCCGTCTTACAACGGTGGCAATATGGAAGGAATGGTACAGCCCCCGCCCACTGCCTATCAACACGGGAAGAGCCACAGTAATCCTATTGTAAGTATTTATGTTATGCTATGATAGGAAATGTTATTGCGGAGCATAAATTCACTTTTTCTCACCTAACCTTACCTTGACCATTTTCCAGGAACGAGGACAGAGCCTCCCACCAGGCCATAGCTATTATTACAACGTGTCTTCCAACCCCAATTCGAACAACAATTCTTGGCAAGGGCCACCGGCAGAAGGGATGAGATATAACTCTTCTCACGGACATTACGACATGGCACCGCCGTATGACACCAGAAGACATCCGGGAATATCTTACGCGTCGAGAAGCGAGATTCAACCAATATCTGCGATGGAGAATTCTCATCAGTTGTACGGGGAGGAACCTCCCTCCAATCGACCAGTGGAAAGGCCTATCGTGGACCTTCAGGGTTCCAGGGAGCAGAGGGGATCTGCGTTCGAACTGTACAGGAAACCTGTCCATCATAATTTACGGTAATGATAATTTTGTTTGTTTTGCCCAGAAAAGTTTAAGTGCGCAACTTCTTCGGAGTTTTAATCGCTGCGGCGAAGTTCTGACCTGGTTTGAATGAAGCTCAACAGTCCGATGCAATTAAAATAACGTAATAAAGCTGCCATCTATTTTCCGCCTCCATTGGCATCAATTACCTTACGGTTACCTTACTATTTGGTCTTGAACTATCGAGTCAGCATATAGAAAAGTTCCCTTTTATTTCACAACAAGACCACTTATTCTGTTCGGTTCTTTCAAAATTTTGATTGAATATCTTGACTTTAGGAGGTGATTCATTCGTACATTCATGAGTGTGCGAATGAAAAAATGCAGCTTAAACATGAATTAAACAAATTTTGCATGGACCATTTGGTGGATGAACTGACATAGCTAATGAACTAATCAAGGTGCTTCCTTCCTACAATTCCAAGTCCCTTAGAAAAATAAACTGTAAATATAACTACGGGGGACCAAGTCAATAAGAAACCTCTGAAATGAATGAATATTATGAAGAGAAATCCAATAAATGCCAGAACTTCCAAAAGGCATTGTCCTCGGACTCCTTTCATACATTCTTCACACATCGGTTAGTTCAACCTTTGACTGAAAATACTGTAATGAAAATAGTCCAATTTCTTCTTTCAATAATTATTCACAGTTCACTATACTAATTTATTTACATCACTCAATTTATCTTCACGCTATCTCGTACTGGACCGCTCCTGTGTCGGGTCGATGGCCATTCCGTTGTATTTCTGGAGTTTTCTAGTAATATCGGGAAGGTCTATTTCCCGATCTTTCTCGAAGCCCTTCGAAGATCGCAGTCTCTCCAGTCGCCGTGGTCGCGTCTAGAACGCTCGATAGTCGCGACAGGTCCGGCTTAAGTTCGTTACAATTCGTTCTGAGGGATAATTTTATCCAGATCCTTAAACTGCGTGATATTTCGTAACATCTGGAAACATACAACGTGGTTATGTAGAAATAATTAACCTTTCTTCGGTTATCTTCTAGATGTGCCCCTTTTTACAAGAAAGTTCTACCATTGTTTATAGAGATATAGTTAGTAAGAGTGAAGGCGTTATACATGGGGGGGAATCCTTCCCCACATTTGGCGTTGAAACGAAACTCATTGGGCAGGTTGCAACATCTATAGCACAACCATATTCGATAAAATGTTGGGAAGATTCCTATATTCACTAGGGTTTTTGTTTGGGTCGTTGATCGCGAAACGCAGAGGCAGACTGGAATTCTTTGGATTATTTCTGGCTACGCGGGTGTTGATATAGATTATAAGATATGGTTATTTATCTTGGAACGCATTTGAGACCACGCCATCTGGTGCCAAATTAGACCAGGCAAGAGCAGATGAAGGGTCATTCAGTGACGAAAATCGTGGATGAAAACAGCAATGCCGGGGGTACGTGGGGTGGTCCGTGGATGTTGAGTGATATGTTTTCGACCAGCAAATATGATTACTTTTCATGTAATTTAGAAAAAACACTAAAAAACGGTTTTTTTTGAGATTTTTGCTTGTAAAATCAGAACCAATAGAGCGATGCTAACACTTTCAACAAGAGAATTGTAGAAAATGAGAAGACGAAGAAAATTAGTGCTAGTGCAACCCAACCGTCTCATTATTACCGCAGAAAAGCCGGAAAAACCGTAAAAATCAGCGTTTTTTCAAAAATTCATAACTCGTCCATTTTCAGAATTGTAGCGCTGGTTTTTCGGATGAATGTAGTGGTTAAGAGGTACTTTGAGTGAGCACAACCCGGACGTTGTCGGATAAATAGTTTTTGCGTTATTGCGATTTGAATTATTTTAGGCACTATTTTCCGGAAGGGCTGGATGCGTTGAAAGTTACGATTTTAATTTACAAAACGGATTTTGAAAGTAAAAGTATAGTACTAAAAAATTACGAAAAGCACTGCCGTGAAGTCAGGAGCTTTAGAGCGTTCGTACATCCACCTTGTAGGTCGATTTGCATTTTCCTGTTTTAGAAATCAATTGAAGGAACTTTCGACAGCTGTCAAAAAAAATCTCAAACTTAGACGAAACTCCAGATTTTGTCAGTGCTTCAGCTGACGAATTGTACGGTATCTATGATGGTCTTGGTGATGAGATCTGGACAAAATTTCGCACGTAGTTTGAATACATTATTCCTCAGCTAGGTGCAAAATTTCATTCCAATCAAATCAATAGTTTCGAAATAATCAGGAAAAAAATATTTTGAACGGCCATATTTACGGAAACCCTAGTCTAATTTTGCTCATCGATTAACGTGACCGTGAAATTCGCGATCCAAACCCACCAAATTTCAAGTTCCTAGGCCTTTCGCTTCGGCAGTTATAATTTTCTATGGTTCTGGTCATGCGATCTGGACAAAATGTTGCTTTAATATATCATTCTCGTTTAAAATACAAAATTGTATCTCGACCGAATCCGTAGTTTCGAAATTATCGAGAAAACAAAATTTCAAACGACCGTATTTACGGAACCCCTAGTATAATTCTGCTCATTGATAAACGTGAACGCCACATTTCAGATCTACACCTATCCTGAAAATTTCAAGTCCCTAGGCCTTTCCGTTCGAAAGTTATGATTTTCTATGGTTTCTATGGTTCTGGTCATGCGATCTAGTGAAATGTAGCTCGAATATATCATTCTCCATTTGTATACAAAATTTCGTCACTATCGAATCTGTAGTTTTGAAATGATCAAGAAAACTAAATTTCAAACGACCATATTTACGGAACCCCTAGTATAATTTTGCTCATAGATGAAAGTGATCACGACAATCGAGATCCACACCTATCCTGATAATCTCAAGTCCCTAGGAGTTTCCGTTCAAAAGTTACAATTTTCTATGCTTTCTATGATTCTGGTGATGCGAGCTGGACAAAATTTTGCATGTAGCTTGAACACCTCATTTTCCATTAGAGTGCAAAATTTTATCTTGATCGAATCTGTAGTTTCGAAGTAATCAAGAAAAAAAAATTTCGAGCGGCCATATTTACGGAACACCTCGGCAAATTTTGACCAATAATGAACTTAACCGCGGCATTCGAGATTCGAACCTACCCTGAAAAATTCAAGTTTCTAGGACATTCCGTTCGAGAGTTATCGTGTATACGGACGGACGGACAGACTCGAATTTTTTGACGAATTTGTCATCAGTGAGTCGAACCTTGTCGATTGAGACCATTTTCGGCTCAAAATTCGAGAGATACAGCATCGTGACGAAATGATATAGCCCTCGTGTAAGTAGTACGAGCGCTCAAAAAGCTTATCTTCATACATGGAAACATGACCAAAACCGGCTCGTTTGCGGACGAATAGTGGGGGTAGCCAGCCGACGCGGGGATGTGCGTATTATAATAAAAGCGCACTGCGACCGGGCGCGAATCTTTACATTTATACCCCCACTACTCGACCGCAAACGAGAGCACAGCCGGTTTTGGTCATGTTTCCACGTATTTTCACCTATTTTGCAACATTTCAACGGAAAACCAAGATTGAAGTTTTGTAGTACTATACTTCTATTTTCAAAATCCGTTTTGTAAATTAAAACCGGACAACTTCCGACGCATCCAGCCTGTCCGGAAAATAGTGCCCAAAATAATTCAAATCGCAATTACGTATAAACTAATTATTCGACAATGTCCGGGTTTTGCACACTCAAAGTACCTAATGGGCACTACATTCATCTGGAAAACTAGCGCTACAAAAAATGGCAGAGTTATAAATTTTTGAAGAAAACGCTTATTTTGACGGTTTTCACGGCTTTTCTACGGTCATAATGACCCGATTGAGTTGCACTATAACTCATTTTTTTAGTCTTTTCATTCTTTACAATTCTGTTGTTGAAAGTATCAGCATCGCTCTATTGGTCTAGATTCTACAAGAAAAAACTAAAAAAACACAGTTTTTGTGGTGTTTTTTCGAAATTACAAGATAAGTAATCATAATTGCGAGGCGAAAACATATTACTAAACATCCACGGACCACTTTACGCACCCCCTTACTCGCGGTTTACTACTAGAGATTTTAATTCCCAATTCCCATAATGGGTAATTGGTAGTTCACACCACTGGTGGTAGTCCCTATTCTAATGGTTCTACTTAACCCAAACCCATAGAATCTTCCATCAATCTGAGGCCCACCAAAAGTTCCACTGTTCCCCACCAAACACCTCGATACTGACATCCAATTAACACTTTTTTTATCATTTTTCAAGGGGCATGGAAGACTCGTCCTCGTTCGGATCGCAGCCTAATATCGCACAAAAACTAACAAACTCACCAAAAGTAATGCCTAAACTAACCAAAGCACAATCTTTTAAACAACCAAAGTCGGAAAGTTTTGGTCCGAAACTTCTGAGGAAACTCTCGTTCAGAAACAGAAACAAAGAGACTACCCCGAAAAAACTGAGCACTCCTGCCGTCAGCGAAGCTCCGAGAATAAGAGAGGATTTAAATCGGAACCCGGACTTCAGTAGGCCGAGTAAAAGGGACATATCGAGTGCATTGATGGATCACAGAGGAGGCACGTTGGTAAACGAGTATTGGGGCGTAGTGTTAGAGGTACCCGAAGGTGCGATCGCCAAAGGGGAGAAGAAAGAGATCTACTTCGTTGTTTCGGATCCTAGACTTTGCGATAACATACCTCCGTTGGACTTGGATAACGGTAAAGGCTTTTTTCAAACGTGTTAATAATGTTTTGGGTGTTTCATTCATTAATTTGTGGCTCTTTGTTCCACTTTCATCATCTTAACGAGGAGTTGTTCTTGATTATGAGGACAACCGTGAACAAAACAAATCGTGCCCTGTTTAGTTCATTTTCGGTCTCTTAATCCCAATTGACATCACAACTCCCAACATACTTCCTTTCCAAGTAACCATCCACGGGTGTTTGATCAATAACCCCTTTAAGCCGACTGAAGTGGGGATGGGTTTGCTTCTTTATATCCTGGTAGCTAAAGCCTTTTTTCCATGGTACTTGATATCTCGGTCTCAATAACTTTCTATGTCAATCAACACGCTAAATCAGATTTTTATTTCTATAAATTTATCTACACGGTCCCCTTTTCAAATCATGAAAAGATTAATGTTCGTTTACACAGGTCTCCCTCAAACTTCCCCCCTAAATCTAGTTAGGGGGAGATTTGTGGAAGGCACACTCTAGTGTGTCCCACAAGGTTCAACTGAAAAATCTCTACATTTGCACCAGTTTGACTTAAAACTTAATTAGGGTAACACTTGTATCTGGAAAAGTTGCTCAAATACGACAGATGTGATACATTACATCTACTGTGTGGAAAATATTATGCTCATAACCTCAATTTTCAATTGATTCGATTGATTTGATTTTTAGATGAATAATTCAGAATATATCTTCTGCTTCAATGAAGGGAGAAGATCAGATATTAAAGGAGAAAAAACTACTTCTACTTCAAATTGGAAAGCACTGTCATTGTCAGTATGACAAATACTATCAATTTCTTTTTATGAACTTCAATAGATCTGACTGGAGTACATTTTAATGTCCAATTTGAGAAATCGTTCTAAACATGTTTGAAAAAATTACGAAAAGCACTGCCGTGAAGGCAGGAGCTTTTGAGCGCTCGTACATGCACCTTGTAGGTAGATTCGCATTTTCCAGTTTCAGGAATCAATTGAAGGAATTTTCGACAGCTGTCAAAAAAATTCTGAAACTTAGGCGAAACTCCAGACTTCATGTCAGTGCATCAGCTGATCAATTTTTTTCCGATAATTCGCTAGAATTTTCTACGGTATCCATATCCGCTCAGTATTTTCGGAACTATCAGCAAAAAAATATTTTGAACGGCCATATTTACGGAACCCCTAGTCTAATTTTGCTCATTGATGAACGTGACCGCGATATTCGCAATCCAAACCCACCCTGAGAATTTCAAGTTCCTAGGCCTTTCCGTTCAAAAGTTACAATTTTCTATGGTTTCTATGGTTCTGGTCATGAGATCTGAACAAAATATTGTTTTAATATATCATTCTCGAATCAATTACAAAATTTCATCTCGATCGAATCCGTAGTTTCGAAATTATCGAGAAACCAAAATTTCAAACGACCGTATTTATGGAACCCCTAGTATAATTCTGCTCATTGATAAACGTGAACGCGACATTTCAGATCCACACCTATCCTGAAAATTTCAAGTCCCTAGGCCTTTCCGTTCGAAAGTTATGATTTTCTATGGTTTCTAGGGTTCTGGTCATGTGATCTGGAGAAATGAAGCTTGAATATATCATTCTCCATTAGTATACAAAATTTCGTCACGATCGAATCTGTAGTTTTGAAATTATCAAGAAAACTAAATTTCAAACGACCATATTAACGGAACCCCTAGTATAATTTTGCTCATAGATGAACGTGATCACGATATTCGAGATCCACACCTATCCTGGAAATTTCAAGTCCCTAGGCGTTTCCGTTCAAAAGTTACAATTTTCTATGGTTCCTATGGTTCTGGTCATGCGATCTGGACAAAATTTCACATGTAGCTTGAACACCTCATTCTCCATTAGAGTGCAACATTTCATCTTGATCGAATCTGTAGTTTTCAAGTAATCAGGGGAACAAAACTTTGAACGGCCATATTTACGAAACCCCTGGTGGAATTCGGCCCATTAATGAACTTAACCGAGGCATTTGGGATCTGACCCTACACTGAAAATTTCAAGTCTCTAGGTTGATCCTTTCGAGAGTTATCGTGCTTACGGCCGGACGGCCGGACGGACAGACTCGAATTTTCCGACGGATTCGTCATCAGTGAGTCGAACATAGTCGATTGAGACCATTTTCGGCTCAAAAATCGAAAAATACAGACATCGTGACGAAATGATATAGCCCTCGTGTAAGTAGTACGAGCGCTCAAAAATTGTGGTACTGAAAAATCTTTGAAATATCGCGACTTTTCACCATTTTCAAATGACCAGGATCAACAAGAGTATTCATGACTCCGTCAAAGTTTAAAACAATTATCGAGAGGAACATCGGATGATATCTGTGATCTTCGGACTAGTTTGTTACAAAATGATAAATTTTCAACTCGTGCTCTTTTTTTCCACATTGGACAGCTAGGAAGCTGAAATTTCAATATACTCATGACATGAACCTTCGTGTCGTTATCTTACCACTATGTATTTACGAAATTTCAATTCGATAGGATCAGTAATTTTTGAATTATTGGGAAGAAAAAATTATAAAAAGCACTGCCGGTCGGGAGCTTTTGAGCGCTAGTTCATGCACCTTGTAGGTAGATTCGCATTTTCCAGTTCTAGAAAATAATTGAAGAAATTTTTGACAGCTGTCAAAAAAATTTCAAACTAAGGCAAAACTCCAGTGTTACCAACTCCAAAAGTGACCAATTTTGTTTTCGATAATTCGCTAGAATTTTCTATAATATCTATGGTCTTGGTGATGTGATCTCGACAAAATTTCGCACGTAGTTTGAATACATTATTCTCCATCTATGTCCAAATTTCATTCCAATCCAATCAGTAGTTTCGAAATTATCAGGAAAAAAACACCTATCCTGAAAATTTAGTCCGTAGGCCTTTCCGTTCGGAAGTTATAATTTTCTATAGTTCTGGTCATGCGATCCGAACAAAATGCACCTTGAATAAATCACTCTCCATTGAAATACAAAATTTCGTCACGATCGAATCAGTAGTTTTTAAAGGATCGAGAAAACTAAATTTTAAACGACCATATTCACGGAACCCCCTGTCTAATTTTGCTCATAGATGAACGTGACCGCGCAATTCGAGATCTAAACCTACCCTGAAAATTTCGAGTCCCTAGTTTCCGTTCGAAAGTTATAATTTTCTATGGTTTCTATGGTTCTGGTAATGCGATCTAGACAAAATTTAGCATGTAGCTATCAGTGTGTCGACTGAGATCATTTTAGGCTCAAGATTCGAAAAATACAGACATCGTGATGAAATGATTTAGCCCTCGTGGAAGTAGAACGACATTCCAATAATACGGACACTTTCGGCGGATTTCGGATTCTATTCAGTTTCGAGATAAAACCAAAGTTCACAAACGTAATAATGAATCAATTCACACTGAACCGAAGGAGAGGTAATTCCAAAAAAAACAAAGAACAGAGCAAATTATAATGAGTTATGAAAAACACATCAAACTATGTTTAAAACGCACATAAGATATAGGAATGTTAATTCAACACAACCTGAAAGAATTATCCAGCAAAAACTGTTCTGAACTTGTTCAAGCTTGTCACATTCGAGATCTTCATTATTATCCCTTATAATAACTAGGTACTACTTCATTTTGTGTCAAATTTGTCACATTGCTCTTCGAGCTATCGTAGTTAAAAATTTAGAGGTTATACATACGTCATCCATCAAGAAATGTCGTCGGGTAACATTTGAATCGTGCTAAGTGGTAGATTTCCCCGGCTCAAACATTTGTTGTTTTATGTGACCCTCAACCTATACTAAGTGACCGTGCAAACAGAATTGACGATTTAAGTTACACCTGAGCGGGAGTGGTGAAAACGGCCCTAACTGACATGTGTAGATCACTTTGCTTTAGTTGTGTAATAGTTAGTTGCATGTACCATGTGTGGAGATCAATTCACCAATCAATTTTCATGCAGAATAATTAATCCGTTTCCTTTTTTTTCAGGTGAAACCATGTTGTCTCCGTTAGTTATGTGTGGACCTCAAGGTGATTATTTATTCCTTAATTAATTGAGTTCTTATTTTCAAAATTTAGTTGTTATGTTTTATTTAATCATTGTTTCATTGTTTCCTATCCTGTCAGTCCGGACAACTACGGACTGAATGGTCAGTCGCATGTGTAACTGGCGTGAATCGTTCGCCTGCTGCTTAATCGGTATAAATACATAAGCAAAATCGGTCAGTTAAGACGAAAAAGGAGACACTTTTATTATTGGTTAGCCGTATTTTGATTGGAATATAAAGAGAAATGTTTGTACCTTCAAAAAACACTCTAGACTAGACTCCTCTCATGATCCACAAAGCGAAATTTCTTAGGATGTAATCAAACAAAAATAAAAAATCTTTCATGTAGGGTAAACATTAAATTAACCTAATTTCAGGAACCGAATTCTTCAAGCCAGTGATCCTCAATATTCCACATTATGCAAACACACTTCCGAGCCTTGGCATCACCCTTAAGGCTACTGATTCAGAACAGGATATGTGCACCGACTGGGACAATATATTGCTTCCAAGCAATCACGCAGCAAATAGTGTTGCCGTTAAAGTTGACCATTTTTGAGTTTCTTCTTTTCACCAACGAATTGAAGGAATATTCAAGTTGGGAGCAACATCCACGTTCGTTTATAAATGAATTTTTCCGATGCCTAAAACATTTTTTTAGTGTGTAGATTTGTATTTTCTACTAACCATAAGTGCAATGACGTTCTGTTACGATAGTTTTTGTATTCGCGATTAAGTCGATTTTTATTGCTCAAATTTCCTATGTATTTATATAAGTTTTTCTATTATTCATCTGCGATGATTTCGTGAACTGAAATGAGGTTCATTTGAGTGATTACCTTGAAAATCAAAATATCAGTTTGTAATATACTGATAAGATATATTTTTATAGTTGAGTATGAAATAAATTGTACAATATGTAATAATGAGAATTTTTTGATTTATGTGTTTAATTTTTTTTTCCAATTCATTATTAGTCTGATCCCAAGTTTTTCGAATAATATTCTCTCTAACAGCTAAATAGTGTGGAGAAGATTCGTGGGCTGTTGGTGAATTCCGTAGCATTCTACCTATTCCTGAATTTTTATGTCACTCAGTATACAGAGTGTTTTCAATGGTGAGGCTTTTTTTCGAAAGGTGCTAAAACTTATCAAATAAGTCAAAATTCCAAAAATCCTTCATATAAAATATTCACCAGGGGCAAGTATTTCGAAATCAAAGTTACTTAAGAGTCTGAGAAATAGACAGTCCGGATCTGACGGTACGTTTTGAGATCTGAAAGTTAACGGGAAATCATCTGACAGAGCGTATGATTTTTGTGGTATTTCCGAATTTCGTAATGTGTTTCCAAATAGGTAGATAGGACGTGGTGGGGTCGATTTCTTGGCCTGCACGCTCCCCGGATCTCAACCCCTGTGATTCTTCTTTTGGGGTCATTCGAAAACAGTAGTGTACAGTAACGGTGAGGTGAATAGTGTTGAGTTGAGTAGTGAGGCATTGGAAATGCTTGTGACATTATTCGTGAGCAAACTAATGTGATAGTCGCTGCATGTAATAATTCGTCATTACCCCGGCAATACTTTGTACACATCAAACGAATGGTGACCATTTCGAACAATTTCTGTAAGTAATTTGGATCAATTTCATCGGTGAGTTTGTGAACTTCCTAATTTTTTTTATAGGACCCTATTTCAATCTGTAATTTTTCCTCTCCTTAGTTTGAACTTTGAGAATTATACCGTTCAGGAAAAATCTCCTAATGAAAGTTGAGAAGAATATACAAATTTGCAATAAAATCCAGCACTTCATTTACTTGCTGGAATGCATATGGCACCGTGATTCATGTCAGATCTCCTTACACATATCAAGAAGATTATACCCAAGATTGTTTGCGCTGTTTTCCAAATCGAATATTTCATATTTCTAGCACCTGTCAAAAAAAGGCCACATCTTGAAAAACATCAACATCAGGGAACCCGAATAATCGGAGATTACAGCTATATTGAATATAAATATCAATATTTTCACGAAATATTTTCGAAAAATCAATCAAATACAAAGGAGACCATCAACAGTGTTATCAACGTTGACCTTAAAGTTTTATTGGACCGATGGAATAAATATGTATCTATGAAGAAACTAGCTTTAATCGGTTGCAACATTCAGTGAAGAAAAATCAAACATTCGAGATGTTTGAAATTGAAAGTAAAGTAGCCCTAGTGACCGGTGGAGCTTCTGGTATTGGACTCGATGTGGCTAAACGATTGCTAAGAGAGGGTGCTAGAGTAAGTGAGATACATTCGTTTCGATGCCATTCGCAACTTGGAATAATGAAAAAATTAAATGATCGTCGAACTTTCTTGGATTTCAGGGAGTTACCATTGCTGATATCAATCCAGAAATGGGAAACAAAGTGAGCGAGGAACTGAAAAAGAAATTTGGCGAAAACAAAGTTATATTCGTGAGAACTGACGTCTCTGACAAAAGTTCCTTCGAAGGTAAGTTCGAGATAAATCGAAATATGCACTCATACTTTTTTTTTGTGGTCCAGGATCAACATACTGCCGATTTTTTTTTCATATCTGATAGAAATATATAAATATTGATCCACATAAAATTAATCTGAAATATTCGATTGCATTTCTATCTCCTTAGTTTTTTTCCTGTCTATCTTATAAAATTTATTTCATTTCTCGCAAATTTCAAATTCAAATTATGTAACGCCAAATAATTCATTACAAAAATATTAGAAATAGCAGAAAATACAGAGATGTTCCTTAGTTTTTTTCGAAAAATGCATATCATTATCTATAGCAGGACATTTTTCGCCAAATCATAAGATTCCGGAATATGCTGGATTCCACGGCCTTCGAGCGACGTTGCATTCTTGTCGTGCTACTGGCTTTTCTCGAGGGAGCTGCGGTTAATGACGCGTCATTCTATCTTCATCCACCTAACAGGATAACTGTCTTCTCTGTTTCCGGCATTACTTTTTACTATACCAAGATGTATCCTTGTCAAACCTATATTCACCCTAATTAGAATACGCAGTAAGGTCCCTTTAGCTGTGACTCTATACCTTGAATTTTTGAACTCATCATGAAAGAACATCATATTCCATTACATCCTTGATTTAATTGAATATAAACTCCTCACACAAGACATTCAATTTTAGAAGCCTTCGAAAGGACATTGGTTGCTTTCAACAATGTAGACATTCTTGTGAATAACGCCGGGATATTCGATGATAGAAATTATGAGAAGGAAGTTGATATTAATTTCGTAAGTAAATATTGATATGAATCCAAGGCTTTCTAATTTGTGAAACGCCTAAGTGGTTGATCCATTATGGAGGTTTCGGTTTTTCAGAAAGGGGTTATTCATGGGATAACTCTCGGTATTCAGAAATACATCCTCCACAACAAATCGGGACCTGAAGGAGTCATCATGAATACTGCTTCAATAACTGGCACACGTGTTTACCCATCTATGCCCATTTATGGTGCCACGAAGAGTGCAGTTGTAACTCTTACAATGGCATTTGGTGATGATCTTCATTACGAACGAACCAAGGTCAGGGTTGTAGCTGTAGCCCCCGGTTTTACGACTACAAATATTGGGTTGTACTCTGGATTTAAGTCTTTGAGTTTGGATGATGGTTTCGGTGAAGTGTTGGGAGAACAAGTTCCTTTATACAAAGAACAGCCGTAAGTATTGCCTGTTCTCCTTTTTTCTGATTAGAACTTAGATTCGAGAAAGGGTGGTAGATTTTGGGTGTGCCGGATGATCGAATTATGTAGGCAACTGTTATGAAGATGGTAACATCGTCAGGGTGGACAATTGACGTATCCATCGAGCTATACATAAAATGGAAAGCTATCAGTGGCAACCATAATGAAATTGTTTTCCATGAATAATCGTAAGGTGTATACCCTCTTCAATAAAGCAAAAATAATTCAACAATATTGGAAAGTGTAGTTTCATCAGCAATTTCAAAGAGACACGAACAGATGGTCCACCCAAATAACTGAATTTTTTTTCACTTATAACGGAAAGGTTAGGATTTACGTCCTTACATAATCTTGCTTACCCTTGGTGGAGGGAAAGTTAGGTTGGGTTGAGTTGAGTTAGGTTAGGTTAGAAAGAGTTACCAACTGATATCAATTCCTTCTGTTCCATGTTCAATTTTTATTACCTTCAAAATGAAATGTGTTTCAGGGTGGAGATTGTTGGAGAAAATATCATGAAGATAATCAAGGAGAAACCATCAGGAACTGTCTGGATATCTGAAGATGAGCAAGAGATTTTTGAATATATTCCATCAAGACCAACATTCAAACCTTGAGGTTGAAAAAAGTTATGATCATTGATATCAGATGAATTATTTTGTTATGATGTGGTATTTGTTCGAAAACATTCCGTTTATTCGATATTGGGGATGATATCTTGGATATAAAAAAAATAAATATTGCTCTTACTCTCATAACTCTTATCAACTTTTTCGAATCATCCTAACCTGAAACATTCTTTCTACATATTTTAGAATTTACCAAAGTTTTGCTAAAGTTTCGATGTCCAGTAAATCGCATTTACCTCATTTGACACCCCGATGGGGTCTCTTTGAGATAAGGACGCATAGTTCGAAAGGATCCAGGTATCTTTCAATTTTGAAAAATCACGAAATCACCTCGTAAAACCCCGAGAATGCGAAAAATACATATTTCGAGGATGGGAAATAGTTAATGCCTAGTTTTGGAAGATTTCACCGAAATGAATAAAACCGCCTTAGGCGAGAGGTCGACAGTGTTTTGTCATTTCTCTGGGTTTGTTAACATTCGGAAAAAGTGTCTAAACGTCATATGGATGTGAAAAAATATTGCAACTATAAGTTGAGATATCAACTATCCTATCTTTTGAGTTGGATCAAACTGCACACAGTGTGCAAAATTTGATTGAAATCCGTTCAGTATTTCAGGAGTTCATTCCATTACGTGACACGTAATTTTATATACAGGGTCCCAGAATGAATGGATAATCTATCGCCACCAGAAATATATTTTTTTTTTCAAAATAATGATTTCTTTCACATCACGTTACGTTTCTGTGTATCATTTCTAGTGGGGATAGATTTTTTTTTGTATTTTTTTCCGAGTCCAATAGCTCTTCTATACAGTGTTCCAGGATTATCCATTTATTCTGGGACACCCTGTATAAATATATAAACTCCCCCTTTCGTGGCATCGATTCTAGCAGATCATAGAAACAAGCGCGCAAATGAAGATGATAGACAATTTCATTTTTTTTCACAAAATTCAAAGTCCATGTGACAACCAAGAACGTCAAAAATGTCACAAATCTTCTAAATTCCCGTTCAATTAATGGAGCCATCGGTAGAACACCTGAAGAATGTCTACGGTTGTCTTTCAGTGTCAGTTTTGGCAGCGGCAGTGGCAGCATTTTCCATTGGTTCATTCCTCAGCAACGTACTTTGCATAGCTCTCTTGGCAACTGGAGGCAGCACGTTGTTCTTCTTGATGTTGCTCATAATACCTGATATCCCCGAAAAGAACCGAGTCTTGAGGTTCTCCTTTCTCCTGAGCTTCGCAGGCTTCTCTGGAATCGGTCTAACGAACATCTTCAGGAGCGTCATAAAGCAAGATTCAATTTTGACCCTAACCGCGCTACTGGAAACGTCTCTTATATTCTGTTCGTTGTCGGCATGTGCGATATTCTCGGAGAGAGGTCGATGGCTGTTTCTTGGGATACCCTTAACAGTGTTGCTGTTCACCCTGATAGTCGTGTCTTTTGCCAACGTTGTTGATGAATCTAACGCAGTTTCCAGGACGATTGTTTATTTGAGTCTTTTCGCGATGTGCGGACTTGTGCTTTATGATACCCAGGTCATCGTCGAAAGGTTCAAGAATGGGGACGCTGACTTCATAGGACAGACCATGAACATCTTCACGGATTTCGTTGGGATTTATCGGAGGCTCCTCATTATAGGCTTAGACAACGAAATGCAAGAAAGACGTCCATCAGACGACACAGAAGAGGACGAAGAGTTTTTATTTGGCATATTTTACTCTTCTGCTACTCCTATGCACGCTCTTCTCTGAAAAAGACGAAATATAAAAAACAAATATTCAATTCATACAGTGTTGAAATTAATTCGGGTAAAGATTAGGGATGCGGGTAATGATTAGTGAAAAAGTGACTGAGCGGAGGGTGAGACTTTTCGCAATTGCGATTATATAAAAGAATATCTGAGATATTTTCGAGGACAACATGAATATGGAGTAGTATGGCATTCAACTAGACACGACATATTTACAAAGAAAGACATAAATTGCATAATACAAATTGAATGGCCACATGGATGACCATATTTATAAAGAATCATTGAACAATTTGCTACTGAGTTCTTCCTTCGAATCATCCTGATAATGAACAGTAATATGTATATTTCCAAATAATCCTAGATAATTTGGCAGTGAAATAATAGTCATTATCATATTCAAAGCTCCATCTAGGTACTTCACGAAATATATATAAATAGGGTGACTAATCTAAATGTCAATTCTTGTGCTGTCTGGGAGAAGCAAGGCTCTCAGGACATGTTTAAGGATCCCAGTTGGGAAGCGTTCAAAACAGGAGATATCCAAATGAATCGATGATTATTTTCAGGTCACTTGATCGCAATCAAGAGGATCTGCTGGATATGGTTCGAGTCCCAGATGATGACACATACGTCGAGGATGATGTTTTTGTCAGTTAATGTCTACATTCTATTCATTATTCATGAAGTTTATCGCAATGGGGTAGATCTCCCCTTCGTTTAATCATACGGCGCCGGTATATTCGCATACATGTTGAAATTTGGTACGCAATCTCAAACTTCATATCAAACTTGACTTTTGGTTTCAGTATTTAATTGAGGCATTGACTTACATAACCCAAGAAAAAATGATCTATAACATCGAGAAATATATGCGAGAAAATTTTCGGCCATTTTCTGCAAGAGGTGAAACCATCAAGAGAAGCATAATAGAGAAAATGAGAATAGGAAAATACGTCGCTTTCGTCGAAATCTTCTGCAGCGTCTTCTCTTCAATATCGCTCCTAAACACCCACAAATTCGGATAGATCTAGCATTATGCTCATCATCATGTTGATGAAAAGAGCAAAAGTATTGCGTGGAATCGAAATTCTCTTTCATATTCATTGAGGTTCATTTCTTCTATTTCAAATGGTTTATTGCTACGTGAACGTTTTGCTTTACTGCGTTCTTCATCTTCGTTTCCAATACGTGTTATTGAAAGAAGATTGGAAAATGGCTTGTATTCATCGAGAGAGACCTGAATGAATATCACAGCATCATTGAAAGAAGGCTTCCTTCAATATTAAGTCATTACCAAGTTGTTGACAGGTCAGTATAAGTCAGTATTTTTCTTGATGGAAAATGTTTTGTCGATAATTCATGTTGCGTCGTGAACATGACGACCACCTGTGTAGTGTTCTTGCGCTCGGACTCTACACATATGTCTGGCGACAAGTGAAAATTCATCATTCAATTCGCAAGTGATTGACAGAACCATCTCGTCGTGCAACTTTCGTAAATTTCTTCTAAATTAACGCCTAATTCGTCTTCTGTTAAATATCATCGCATATTCGGTCAAACCGGATTCGTCTGATCTTTTTCGCCGGTTTTTAACGCAGCTTGTGTCTTATGATTCAATCAATTGAGCAACTTTGAGTTAAGTGCCCTTTAGCTTCATCAAGACTGAGTGATAACTCCGGATCTGTGCCGAAATAGTGTTTATCCTCTTTTTCCTCTCCTTCAACCCCATTTCAGAGGCAGCTTGTGGTGATTCGCTGAGATTCTGTCAGCACCCTTTTGGGGTAAGTACTTTATTCACGTAAAGTACTCAATTTCACCGTAAGTTCACCCGAAGGTGGTCGCAAATCATTTTCGCGATCAATCAGTTTCCATTGGGGGAGAGGGTTGACCCAGAATTTGATACTGTACTACTTTTATATTGGTCACTCTTTGAATTCTGGAGGAGGAATTCGAGGCGACATCATAAATGAACTGGCGGGAAAACGAAGATATTGCTGAAACGTCCGAAATTGGAATAATTCTGACCTACTGTTGTTTGATAACCGGTAGTTCAAAAAAAAATTACGAAAAGCACTGCCGTGAAGTCAGGAGCTTTTGAGCGCTCGTACATCCACCTTGTAGGTAGATTCGCATTTTCCAGTTAGAAATCAATTGAAGGAATTTTCGACAGCTGTCAAAAAAATTCTGAAATTTAGGCGAAACTCCAGACTTCATGTCAGTGCATCAGCTGATCAATTTTTTTTCGATAATTCGCTAGAATTTTCTACGGTATCGATGTTCTTGGTGATGCGATCTGGACAAAATTTCGCACGTAGTTTGAATACATTATTCCTCAGCTAGGTGCAAAATTTCATTCCAATCCAATAAGTGTTTTCGAAATTATCAGAAAAAATATAATTTGAACGGCCATATTTACGGAACCCCTGGTCTAATTTTGCTCAATGATGAACGTGACCGCGACATTCGCGATCCAAACCCACTCTGAAAATTTCAAGTTCCTAAGCCTTTCCGTTCAAAAGTTACAATTTCTATGGTTTCTATGGTTCTGGTCATGCGATCTGGACTAAATATTGCTTCAATAGGTATATCATTCTCGATTAGAATACAAAATTTCATCTCGATCGAATCCGTAGTTTCGAAATTATCGAGAAAACAAAATTTCAAACGACTATATTTACGGAACCCCTAGTATAATTTTGCTTATAGATCAACGTGATCACGACATTCGATATCCACACCTATCCTGAGAATTTCAAGTCCCTAGGCGTTTCCCTTCAAAAGTTACAATTTTCTATGGTTTCTATGGTTCTGGTCATGCGATCTGGAAAAAATTTTACATGTAGCTTGAACACCTCATTCTCCATTTGAGTGCAAAATTTCATCTCGATCAAATCTGTAGTTTTCAAGTAATCAGGGGAACAAAACTTTAAACGGCCATATTTACGGAACCCCTCGTGGAATTCTGCCCATTAACGAACTTATCCGAGGCATTTCGGATCTGAACCTACACTGAAAATTTCGAGTCTCTAGGTTGTTCCGTTCGAGAGTTATCGTGCTTACAGACGGCCGGACAGACTAGAATTTTTCGACGGATTCGTCATCAGTGAGTCGAACATAGTCGTTCGAGACCATTTTCGGCTCAAAATTCGAAAAATACAGACATCGTGACGAAATGATATAGCCCTCGTGTAAGTAGTACGAGCGCTCAAAAACTGTGAATTCAAAATTTTTCTGGTATTTCGGATTCTGGAAAGAATGCAATATTGCAGTAATTTTTCAGAAAGAAGAGTTGTGGAGTGTTTTTATGGATCTTCAATGGTTCAACTGGAACATAAGAAGAAAAAGGACGTATCAAATGTTGCTCAATTATTTCAACGAAGGAAGATTGATGAAAGCTGGAGGATTAATTACTATGGATTCAACTTTTCTCATTTGGGTAAACCTTGTCTTGGCAATTCACTTTTGCTAATGGTTTATGTTTATGGTTTTGATTGAGCAGTTGCGTTCCTGTCAACAATAGAGGAACACAATAATAATTGAATTTGCTTGGATTTCTCAGTATATTGAACAGTTCACCCCTACCCCATTGTTGACGCCCACAATATTACCAGTAATATTGTAACTCGATATTCTTCGATATTTATGAAGAATCATTACACAATTTGCTCCTGATGAGTTCTTCATTAAAAATTATCGTAATCAATATACAATAACATATACTCGAAAGTAATCTTAGATTCGTAGTAATTGGAATAATAGTTATCATTCGAGGCTTCTTCTTCTTCACGAGATGTATTATATCAACAGAGGTAGGTAATCTAATCGTGAATGGTTGTACTGCCTTCGAGAAGCGAGAGTTCAAGGACACAGTTCATTATGTTCGAGGATCCAAGTAAAAAAGCGTTAAAATCAGCAGATATTCGATTGAACTTATGATTTTTTTCAGGTGACATGATCACAATAAAAAGTACGACTTGGTTATCGTTCGAGTCCAAGATATTAATATATTCTTCAAGAATAGCGTTTGTGTCGGTTAACGTCTATATTTTATTATTGCTTTATGAAGTTTATCGCAATGGAATAGATCTCTACTTCGTTTTATCATATGGTGCAAATACATTCGCATACGTCTTGGTGAGCATCAACAGTTTTTCCATACAAATCACAATGGTTTTCCGTGAAGAAATGTCTAACTTTATATCAATCTTGACATTTTTTGGTTTCAGTATTTAATTGATTCATTCACTTACATAACCCAAGAAAAAATGATTAATTCCATCGAGAAATATGGGCGAGAACATTTTCGACCGTTTACTTCACGAAGTGAAACCACAAAACGGAAAATAATGAAGAAAATGAGAATAGGAAAATACTTCGCTTTCGCCCAAATCGTCTTCAGTATCTTCTCTCTAATGTCACTTCTACCTATAACTTCGGATAGATCTGGAGTTATGTTCATCATCATGTTAATAAAGAGAGCAAACCTATCACGTGGAGTCCAAATTCTTCATTACGTTCATTATATTATTGTTCATTTCTTCGCTTTTCAAGTGTCTTATTGCTACGTAAACCTTCTGCTTTACTGCGTTCTGCATCTTCATTTGCAATACGTGTTATTGATAGAAGACTGTAGAAAATTGGAAAATGACTTGGATTTCTCGGGATACACGGAAAGAGACCTTAGCGAATATCATAGCATCATTCAAAGGAGGCTTGCTTCAATATTAAGTCATTACCAAATTGTTGACAGGTCAGTATGAGAACTGCCCCAGAAGATAACTGTCTTTGAAAATTTTTGGTTTCTCAATGGAAATTTTTTTTTATATCTAGACTTGAAGTGTCATGAAGGATTTTCGTTGATAGCTCCTAGATGTTCCTCATTCATATTCAAACCTCCCTGAATTTTTCATAGTGTACCTTTCGACCACAATCTAAAAATCGAATAGAAAAACCTGACCGTTCTTTGGCCAGCTACCATCTGACATTTATCCTACTGGCTGTAGAATCTGATTAATTTTGAAGGCAAAAATGAAAAGACATTCATTGCGGAAAATCTATGCAACGTATAATCATGAAATTCTGAATATGATTCGTCACATTCTTCATCGCAGAATACGAATCTTACTGATTTGAGTGACGTCCTTTCTGGTCGATGCAAGCGTGCGTAGAGCAAATAATTGGTTGATTATAGTTTGTGACGAAGTTATTATGGGTTCCGTAGAAATATCTATCTGAATTTTGTCTTCCCGATAATTCGAAAAATCGTTGTAAGATAACGACACCATGTGAAATTTCGTGAGCGCTTTGAATCTCCTCTGACTCCACGCCGGTGTTTTCATTTCATTTTGTAGCTTCCCTCTAATTCCTTTATTTTCATGAAATGACGGAAACTGCATATTGATTTGTCTTGAGTTACTAGTTATCTTCGTTACAATGTGTAGTGCTATTTTTATCTCTCATTCAATACCCTTTTGACCTGAAGTTTTCCTTTTCATTTTATAACAATCTTTGTTTTCATCTCCACATGGGTGAGAATGAATCTTTTCCCCTTGTTTTTTCAGGTACCAAATTCTTATTACAGACCTCTTCAGGAGGCCTATGTTCTTCATTGTTTGGTTTGGACTTGTTGCTTTGATGTTCCTCAGCTATTTACTGGTTAAGGTGAGTTGATTAGCTAAAGGACTATATTAGGTTACTATGGTTTAAATATGAGGTTATGTCAGTAGTAGAGTAGAAAATATGTAAACAGGGAAAATAAAAAAGGGGAAGACCTAAAAAAGAGATGAAGGCTTGAGAAGACAAAAGAAGCAGAAGATTTTGGAAAGCTGTATTTTGGCCATCCCTTCTGAGCCGCCTAGTTTCGTCTTCAATTATCTCGTTTCAGGTTTCAAGAACTGAAATGAAGCTCAGAAACGATATGTTACAACATAATTCATAAGATCTGAGCTTCTGAGGGGTCTCACAGAGACCTTGGAGAGTCGGGATATAAACAATATACAATACAATACAATATAATTCTGAAAGAATCTTTATAAAATGTTCAAAACAACTTTCAGGTTGACTTAGGACCTGATTTTTCCTTAGTTTTCACTGTGTGGATATCCATAATTGAAATAGCTGTCGTTTTTGTTGTTTATGGTCAATTTTATGCTGATCAAGTGAGTAGAACTAACAGAATTAGATAGATACTAGTAATCCAGTAGAACCAATATGAGAAGGTCAATATAAGTAGATCCACAATACACATACAAGGTAGATCCACATTATAAGTAGATCCACCTAAAAGTAGATCCACAGAAAAGGTAGATTCACAGAAAAAGTTGATCCAAGTGAGACAAATGAATATTAGTAAGAGCAGATACTCCGTAAAGCAACATATATTTGGTCGTTATTCCATTACATATGGGTACTTCCAAAATGTATTGAGCTGATTTTTACATTCAACGATTTGATTCTTTTCCAACAAAACAAGGAATGTCGAGTGTTTTTACATAGTAATCTTTCAGAGACAACAGTTCTGGAGTGTTCTCATGAGTTGTAGATGGTTTAATTGGAACAATAGGAATAAAAGGTCGTATCAAATATTGCTTAATCATGTCAGCGTAGATCGATTCATAACAGTTGGAGGACTAATTGTTATGGATTCAACTTTTCTCATTTGGGTAATGTTTTTCTCTACAATTCCCTTTTTCATGAAAGGTTAAGGCATATTTGTGACAAATTCGCGGGCCAAGTGATACTTTCCTCATGCAAGCTTAGCAGATATATAACGTTCTGCAATTTGAATCTAGTACGGAAGTTGAAGTCGGCGAAATGTCTTGCAAGTGGCAAACTTACACTGCTAGATCCTGGGTAATGCTTTCGTGTCAACATTCGTCCGAGCTGCCACTCGGCCAGGGAATTGATTGAGAATACAGCTGCATGAGTGATTTAAATATTGGAATTTCTTTTTTGATTTTCAGTTTGGAAGAAAAACTGTTTCAGCAGTTGCATTCCTGTCTACAATAGAGGAAATAAATGGTTCAAAATGAACCTGCCATAATTTCTCAGTAGGTTGAACATTATACTGAAACAAAGTGAATAGATTAAGATAATTATATTTGCAGATAACTCACATAAATGGCTTCTGGATTGCTATCCACTAAAAACTTTGATGCAAATCTGGGTCAGCTAAACCTGCTGCACATAATAACCTTTGAGTTAATCCCTCAGCAAAGTTCTTCGTGCGTAGAAGACTAGTATCTGCAATAAAGAGCAACAATACCTACTCATAAAATAGTTATTTTTATTTTTGGGAACTGTGTTTTATAACTTAGGAAGCCCTCGTTGAAAAATCTTTACTTACTTCATATTCACCTTCATGTAGCTGAGTATTTTCACACTTTAAGTTTCATCAAATCCTTTTAAACTCCATTTATAATGCGAAACTCTTCTCATTTGACCGGAAAATATGATTTGAAGAAGAGTTATATTTTGCTTGTGGCCAGAAAGTTTATTTTTAAGTGCAATAAAATATAAGGTCTGAGGTTTGCATCATTGGGATATTCATGGACACTTCCTATTCATTCCACGAATCATTCGAAATGTAAGGGATTGGTAGATTGAATTAAACTACAATTCTTCATTATTTTTCATGTTTTCATCAAGTTATTATGGAGAACATAATACTCCTATATAGAATAATAATCATTCTATATTTTTTCATATTCCATTGTTGATTTCGATTAACTTCAATTAGTGGACCATTTTCCAGTGTGTTTTCAATAATGTTCTAAAACCCATATATAACAACTACTAACTAATCGTGCCCTCAATTACCTGAGAGATTCTGCTTATTTGTATTGTAACTTTTTATTGAATATAAAATTTAAATTCTGCAATTGCTTCCAAAAAAAATTTCATTTTAGAGTTGTGTTAGATCAAAGATTCTGATTTGCCATCAATCTTTTCACTACGATCTTGTTTCCTCCTCTTTCGAAACATTTGGATTACCCAGAAGAAGCATTTCAACACTGAAATCAAGTGTGAATTTCAACTGATATTGGTTTGTTATCGCATCCGAAGTTTATTTCAAATGACTGAGGAATTGAGATTCTAGAACGTATTTAATTAACATTCAATGATACATCATGAGTTTTCATTGATTTCAATTGACAGACAGGGACGGATTTGCTGAAACACTTAGAATTTCATTCAAATTTCTAGATTGAAGAATTTTCTGTTGGTTTTCTGGATTTTACATCGAGCGAGATTCAAAGGTGAATTTATACCCCGGAATAACATAACATAGCATAAGTATAAGCATAGAAGTTGAATGAACTGACTTGTGGAATAACATAACAAAAGAATAGGCATCGAATGTGCTTGTGAAACACACAATAACATAATGGTAAGTGTCAGTTGATTGCTGTCAAATTTGAAACGATGTTCGAGGTTAAACGTACCCGAAAAAATGCATTTCAAAATATTGATTAGCAATTTTGATCCTTTCCACCTGATTTATAATTTCTTCTCTTCTTCTACTTCCAATATTAAATTCAACGATAACGATTTTCGTCATGTGCACCAAAACAGAAATTTCATTTGCTGTTATAAAACGGCAAAATATAACATAATGTCATGTTATTCATTTGTTATGTTATTTTTATTTTATGTTATTCTTATATTATGTTATTCCATCGTGAGAATTAGAGGAAACGATTCTATATGTAATGAACCAAAATGGAAAAACTAACTTCCTGTCCGTTTGAATAAGGGACTGCCCATTCAAGTATCCACCAGTATTGAGCAATAGATAACTTAGCGTTCACGAAAAGATATGAGAGGCAATTAATGAAATATGAAACAGATTGGAGATGATACGAAGTTTGTCTCAAATTTGCGGGAAATATCCATGAGGAGCATAAATGCCATAAATGGTATTGTTGGTTTTCCAGAAGTTTAGAATTATCATCATTTGAAAAAGTACTGAATCTCTACTAATTTTCGCTTACATAGCACCAAGGGGGTTTATTGCCACCCAGTGCCGCACCATAATGAAAATGATATACTTGAATATAATATCCTACAAAGAGTTGATGTGATTTAGGTAAGGTACCTAACCAAATGTAAAGAAACTAATTTTCGAGGTCTCTTCCTCTTATTTGGGGAACAAATCTGTTGGAAGTGTTATTTCCATGGTTTAACCGCAAAGTTCACGCCAACGATCAAAATATTGTCGTTCTTGACTCAACCGGATCGAAATTAGTAATCTCGAAGCCAATGTTCCTTTTCAAGTTCCTTTAATCGAACGAATTGGATATTTGGATAGCTGAATAGAAAAAAAATGTAATTCAGGAAGATTTTGGAGTATTTTACTTCGGAAATATAATTCTTTCTTTGAATTTTCTATTTGCTAACTATAAATAATGATAAACGTAAGTCAAAAAACGAGGCTGAGCAATCGTTATTTATGATGATAAAAATTTCTTTTTTAGAAAGATTTCACCCCCATTCTCGAAGGAATGAATAAAAACGCCTTGGGCGAGATGTCGACGATTTTAAGACAATTCTCTAGGTTTGTTTGAATTCTATTTCGAGTACGAGAATGAAAAGGTATCGAAGCGCCATATAGATGCCTGATACATGGGGTTGTTCGAGAACCGATGGCGGCCAAAGGCCGCGACCCTGCTGCGCTGGAACAAATCTTTATCAATTGCTGCGAGTCCCTTCAGACCGTTTTCGACTGGTTTTGGTGAATTTCCGGAATTAATATAAAATTATGGTAGGCGTCAGACGTGTGATTCTGTAATAATTGGGGAATACTTATTCAAAATTACATGGATTATTCAAATTCAAATGCATTGCTTGAGTGGAAAATACTCCAGACTTTCGTTTATGCATGGAATCAGCCTGTAGGTATCATAAAGGATGTCGTTAGTTTTAATCGGCGTGATAAGTTCGAAAAAGACCACCCATGGACACCATAATCTACGCCTAGAATTCGCAGTCGTTGAAATTGTTTATGTTACCGTAGATTACGGCTGTCGGTCTCACGGGAATATTTGAAGCAAGAATGTTGCTGTATCAGCGTCTGGACACCCACTCTGGAGTTGTGGATTCCTTCTGAAAAGGAGGGTAAAGTTTACTTTTGGAGAAGAAGGAACTAAGGAACATTCAGAGGCAGTTACTCGGCGAATAGGGGGTTGCTCGGCGAAACGGGGACTCATCACGATGAAGGAAAAATCGGACGATGGTTTCGGTTAGAGCAAAAAAGTGTTGTATTTTTCAGTAGAGGATTCTGTTAGATTTCGGATTAAAGGAGTAATTGTGTTAGATCGTGGAAATAAGTGTTTGGGAAGTGTTATTTTGAGTAGAGTTAAAAGCCGTATTTTGTGTTTCGAGTGCGAATAAAAATAAAAGCCAGTATTGTGTGTGGGTGGATTTGTTTCCAAATAGGTACAAAAGAGAAGTTAGGTGGTTTGCAGACCAAGGTAGGAAAATTCAGTTCAAAGTTTTAACCCCTTTGAATGTGAATGGTGTTTTTGTAATCCCCAATATTATTGATATCTCGATCCGAAGTTGATTTGATGTATGTTCGATTTTACGTACGAAATTTGAATATTAGTTGTAGTTGATTATTTGACCCCTCGTACATTTCGATTAGTATGTTGATAAGAAGTAACAGTTGAATTGTTTGATTTAATTACGATTATGAGAAATTAAGTGAACGATAGCTGCTTTATTTGGATGTTTTTTTTGATATCTGTGAAAATTTCGATTTTATGTACGCATTTTACCATCATTTTTCGTAAATATAATATGTTCTTTTAAAATTTCGAGGTTTTATTTCCTGAATACCTGTTCCTCAGAAAATATAAGACAAAAGACTCTCTCTTCGTGCAGGGAGCACGAACCTAGACCTTTTCGGAAAATAGATAAGAAAATTGGTGACAGCGGAATACGATTAATAAGGGTAGAAACCCCAGGTTCAGTACAATTCGTCCTTAGAAAGCTCGTTTCTTCCATAAATTTTGAGGATACTATCTTCAATGGTAGGAACGAAAACATTTTAGCCAATGTTTTTTATTTGAACAATACTATGAGGTTGTGCATCAAATCATAAAAATCTCGAATTTTTGTATATACATAATTGTTAATATTTGAATGAATCACTCTTCCTCAGCATTCCTTTCATCCTCGAATTACTTCCAGATGCAAAATAAACATTGTTTTCCCTCAGTCTGAGAGTCCTACATTTTCTGATCAACGTTTCATATCCTGTATTGTCTTTTTCTATTTCTCTATCTCTAACCCCTGCGCTCTCTTCCATTGGTTTGTACCTTTGGATGTCATCTTTCGAAGTGAACGGGATATTCTTTTGCACCCTGGGTAGGGTATTAGTCCAATTTTTATCATGATAATTTCGATTTCGACCCTCCAGTATTTCCTGCATAATTTCATTGAGGAGGGTCTTTTCTTCCTCTGAGAGAGTTGAAGTTACTTCTTGAAAAACCTGTGAATGAAAGTAGTCAATCAGATATCGTAGCTATTAGGTGACCAAAAAGATCAAGAGTTTTGGTTATCGATTGATTTCAATTCGTCTAACATTACGACTCTCACGAAATTTTTATCCTGAAAGATTACTATTACTTACACCCATTTTTCTCATGTGGATAAGCGTCATAAATGTATCTCCACAACCCTTGTGTACTCCCCTCCTGTGGATCTTGTTTATGATTGAAGTAAGTGGACTTTTCATTTTAAGAAGTTCATGTTGAGGCATATCGTCTTCACTGAGTTCTTCAAGTTCTAAAATAATATATTTTCATATGTTAATTGATTCATTTCCTATTTGAACTTTGATTTTTACTGGTGAATCCAGATAAATTCTCATAATTCTGTCTTTCAATATTTAATGTGACAAATCCAACACAAACGAAGATTAGATGGCCGGGGTCCTGATATTTCAAAGCAATGTCTCAGCTTAAATCATGATAATACGCTCTTGGGTGCTAATGAGAAAAATTATTGTACAATAGGTTGAACTATAATAATATAAGTAAAATGAAGTTAAACGAATAAGAATAAATTTTTTGGCATTATTATACTCTGTAACTTGTAAATCATAACCGAAATGAGGGCTGAAAATTTTTCGGTGTAGGTGTAGAATGTGCCCTAAAGTGAGTAACGTTATACATTTTTTTACGAAAAATCTTGCAGAAGAAGAAAAGTTTCATGTTTTTCATTCATTCACATTTCAGCTCCTCACAATCCGAGTGGTGACCATACTCTACATCTTTACAAATTTCAAGACCAAACTTGGCAGAAAGGTTCAACTAAAAGGTAGCAATTTATTGAAACTAGAAGAGAAAAAAAACAAAAAATAATCCCCTATTGGTAACACACTCCACCCTTCGTGGCATCGATTTCAGCAGATCATAGAAACAAGCGCGCAAAAAAAAGATGATAGACAATTCCATATTCTTGTCCATCATAAAATTCCATGTGACAACCAAAAACGTCCAAAAAGGTCTCGAATCCTCTAAATTCCTGTTTAATGAATGGAGCCATCGGTAGAACTGTATATCATTTCGCTACATGCAGAATTATTTCAAATAATCGGGACTAGAGATTATTTCTTTTGGCCTAGTCGATACTAGAAAAAATGTGAGTGAGAACGCCTAGAAATGTGAAGAATTAATATATTGATTTGAGTATTTGTTTAGTCTACGCGCCTAGCGTTGAAATGTGGATAACCCAAACTCAAGAATTTTGAAGGACCCATAAATATAGTGCCTAACGCGCGTTCAATGTGACAAAAAAAAATGAAGCATTGTGAGATTTATAATTTCCCTTCGTCGATTTCACGAATAAAGCACTCAAGTGTTTAGATGGAAAATTTCACATCCTACCACCTTCGGAGATGTGCGAGGTGATTGGTTTCAGACCAATAATTTCTGATGTTTGGTTCACGAACCTCCTTAAAAAGATTATCTTGAGACGAAATAAAAATCAGAGAAAGGAACTGGACCCGATCTAAAAAGGTTTTTGGACTCTAACAGAAATGACCTTTGTGGACTCGGTCGAGAAATGTTTTTTGGGACTCTATCAGAGTTTGGTTTGCGGGAGTCGAAAGGAAAATGTTCTTTCGAGGGGAATGAACACGTAATTCGGGAACTTGTTCGAGTTGATAATAAATTTTGGGAATCAGTCAGAAAGTAGTTTCCGAGAAGAAGGCACGAATAATTCTTTCAGAAAAATAACACGGAATCTATAGGGAATTTAGTTGAATTAAGAAGTGAACAAAATTATATCGGAACATCGAAAGGAAGTACGGGTCTGTTCTGTGTCGCAGTGAACTCTCGGCTTCATTAAGGGTGAACAATATGATTTCCACAAGGGCAGACCATGAATATCTTCACGGATTTCGTTGGGATTTATCGGAGGCTCCTCATTATAGGCTTAGACAGCGAAATGCAAGAACCAAGTCCATCAGACGACACAGAAGAGGACGAAGAGTTTTCATTTGGCATCTTCTACTCTTCTACTACGCCTATGCATTCTTCTCTTCTTCGAGAAGTTTTCTTCGGGCAAAAGATTAAAATTTCGATAAATCTCAATTGTGACAGCTTCAAAATTTCAGGGTTGCTTATGCTCTCCGATCGAGATATTGGTAAGTCAAATGGTTAGAAATGGTGGAGCTGAAAAAAAACCCAGAGTTGAAATGAACCAGCTTTTGAATTAAAGCCACATCAAACTTTCTTGTGTTTCAAGGGATATATCATCATTTTTCGCCATGCGTGAATTCATTTAAGACTGGAGCTTTCTGATTGATCTATGGGAGATGATCGTTTTTCACTAAGGTCCTGAAGGAGAGAACGAAATGGCGGTATAAGATAGTAATATCTTTGGAATATAACTCCTAATATCACTCACCTTTGGACCGGAGATTATTGAAATAATTTCCACCAAGCAAAGTATCTTTTCTCTTCGGTAAATTTTTACAGTTTGTCGCCCTGTTGGTATTGTCCTCAGTCTTTTCGTTAGGGTATACAACGTACTGGTTGACCTGATCTCTATCGGGTACAAGAACAATTCTAACTGCACGGTTTTCTGTAATTTCCATAATCTCTTTCGCCCAAATCCAATTCTTCTCCGCAGCATCCACCAGACCCAGTACAGGTGTTATCTCGCCAGAGTTTACAAGTTTACAGAAGCAACCTAACGACTTCAATTCATCATCGTTCAATCTCTTCTTTATATCTTCTAGATGCCACGAAATCACGAAAGAAATTTGGAATAATTCCCTCAGGTATGGTTGCAGGATACGACCAATATATTTCCCTTCGAAATCCACAGCTTTGTGAAGAAGGTTGATGATGGTGTCCACCATCACGATGTCGTCTTCTAAATTCGAAGGTATGTGGTTTGGATCCTCCCTTATCAGTTCTATGAATTTCGAAGTGTACCATGTATATTGTCTTCCTATTTTTGACTGCTTCTTGTCGAGCTTTGGGTACTTTAAGTAGTCATCTCTGGCTTGGTCCATAAGGATTATTGTGAGATATATAACGTCTTCCATTCGTGCTTCGTTCTCGTACACATCTGAGTTATGAACTAAGGATAGTCCAGACTGAAAATGAAAATAAGTATATGTATATACTCTCACACACAAAAGCAATGTTTTCAACAGATCTTGCCACTAAATAATATTGTTTGGTTCTCATTGAACAGTTGACTTGAATTTGGCCACCAATTTTGATGATCCTTACCTTCAATATTTTCTTCCGAACGTTCAGGATACTCCACAAAACCAGACTGATGTATTCCAACTGATACCTCGAGTAATGGAGTTGTTCATAGTTTTTAGTTTTGTAAGACTTCATCAAACAAAACCCATTATTCTTCTGCTCAAGGTGTGGCAACATCCCTTCGATAAGGTCTGCCCATTTGATCAGCAGATTGATCTCGTTCTCTTGTGTTTTGGTCATTGTTTTGTATTCGTCGTCACCTTTTGAAGTAATTATTTTGATGAAATAAGAAATCCATCATTGAATCCATGTTAATATGATAGATTTTCTAAAATGAGAAGAAAAAGAAGAGAACACAGAAAGTTTTAGAAAATGACAATGAAAATAAAAATTCAGGAATGTTCGAAATTTTTGCTAGTTCGAAATAACTCAGTATAAGCTCATATTCTTGATTAAAAAATATAACACTCCTATTCCTTACTTGAGAGATTCTGAAGGGATTCATCGAAGAGTTTATAAATGAACATCTTGACATTGTTAGCCTCTATGATATAGTCGTCTTCCGATAAGTGTCCTGGATTGACCATCAAATTGGCTTGTTTGAAAAAATAATTCGAAAGTCTCTGTTGGGATAGATTAAATATAAGCTTATCCATTATTGTGAGTACAATCTTGGACAAATGCATGGAACACCAGTTTACAGCATCGTTCAATGGTTTCCTGGAATTAATTTCTAATTCTTCGAAGAGTGCGGTGAGGTATATGTATTTGTTGAGAATCTTGTAGGACAACTAAAATTTCAATGATAATTTTTTAAATTTTCTTGGAAAGGAGACTTCATTTTACCTGGTACTGTTTATGTCTTCTAGGCATGTCAATCTCTTCTTCTAAGATCTTCAGAATGTCCAGTATTATTCTAATTGTGCTGGTTATGCCATAATGATTTAATATGGTATATTCTGCTGCAGGTACTCTCATTTGCCATGCGGAGGATTGAACACCAAAACCGACAAGGAACATCCCCTAAAAGTCAAATTTTGATCAAGAATCATGCAAAAAAGTACGTAACCTCATATTGATATGATTTTAGCAAGGTTAAACTCTTCAGCAATATTTAGATTTATGAAGAATTATTCTTGGAACCACCTGCGTTCCCACAAAATGATAAAAATTATTATTCCACACAACGCACGCAGTCCCACTCCTCCACCCCCACAGCTTGAGCAAGAACCTTCTACATTCTTGTCTCGAGGTCTGCCCAACCCTATATCAATTTGAGATTTTCGCCCAACTTACGGATAAATATTGGACACATAATCTTATTTTTTTCGCTCAATCTCAGAATTCAATGGTAATTACTCACCGTCTCGGCAGCCATGTGGTAGAGCAAACAATCAGGATGAACCAATGGAATTCTTCCAGGAAAGTTCGAAGAAGATGGCCAGGCGTCCAAACCGATCACAAGCAGTAGCCTAACGTCAAGGCAGATATTATCGGAATTAGGAGATAGAAATTCTAACCTCAACATTATACCTTGCGGTTCGTCAACTATGGCTATCCGGAAATCTGAAGGGTCTGGGAATCCTGGTTCTTTTCCTCCTTAATCATAATTTGATAGTCAGTGATAAATTGTTTCGGTATAAATATTCAAACGAGAAGGTACCTAATATATTTATACTAAGTGGCATATAAAAAAGAACATCCACTATAATATCGGTATATCTTACCTACATAAAATGAGTAAGTACTATAGTTATAGTTTGGTTCCACTGCGACCTCAAGGTATAGTGTGCCCCCCATCAGAGCAAATGCGCCAACTACAGCTTGCTCTCCACCAATGAACTCCAGCATCTGAGAGGGCTTCAAGAAGGTTGAATCTTCGTTCCTATAATATCTATAATTCTCTTGTCCAAGACATTCTTCGCGCTGGCTTGCAATGGCGAGGCATTCTGTAACCAGGTGAACAGGAGTTTCCTCCTCTTCCCCACAGAATCTACACTCATCAGTTTCTGATAAGCCCATTCTCATCATATGCTTCCTAAGGCGAAAATGTCCTGTGAGGATGCCAGGGAGGAGGCGTAGCTTATTCTTACTGAGATCCAAATACTTTTTGGATCTTGCACTTTCAATGTTCTGAAGGAAATCTTTGGAGTGATCCATTCCTGGAAGATTCCTCCAGAGTGCTTGGCTTTCAATCTCTTTCTTCTCCAAAAACTCCTTATAGGTGAGTCTGCCTATGCCACACCAAGGTTCTGGGCCAGTAAGTGGAGTTTGTGCTCCCTACCTGGCAAGTGTAATGGCCTCTTCGTTTCCTTTGATTCCTGAGTGAGCAGAAACACAGACTAAAGAGAACGTGTTGTTATTGCCTACTTCATTAAGTTTCGTCCGGCACTCTCATATCAGCTTTGAGACGATGATACAGGAATTCATTGCTTCGATAGCAGCTTGATTGTCAGAATGGATCACAATGTCACACCTTGATAGTTTATTTCCAGGTTTATGCATTTATTTGCAAGTATTTCTGCCTTAAAAACACTCGTGTTGGAGCCTAACGAAAGTATACACTTGGTTCTTGCCCCGTATACTCCAGCGTCGGCCCCTATCGTGGTTTTAAAACCATCTGTATACCATCTAATGCTATTCACTTTTAAGTTTCGGGTAGTGTATTACTTTTTCCATTCTTCCTTTTTACATAGCATAGTGTTGAAGTTCTTCTCAATGATTTCTTTTTTACTCATAACATCACTAGCCAGGTTCGCAGATGAGATGTACTTGTGCAGCTAGGACCAGGCTCCCTGACTTTTAATTCTCTCACTCCCTGTACCTTCCCTAGTTATTCTAAGGATAGCCTATTGATCACTAAATGTAGAAGAGTGAGATCTGTGATCACCTCAAGTGCTCTTGTCGGACACGTTCTCATAGCTCTAGTGATGCAAATACAGGCAAGCCTTTGTACCATGTCGAGTATTTTCCTCGTGCCTGTCTGTCCTACCTCGGCAGACCAGACTATTGCCCCATAAGATATAATTGGTCTCACAATCATGACTACATCCATCGCAGTATTTTAGGGTAACAACCCCCAGTTTTACCGAATAGCCTTCTGTTGTAGGCCATTAAAGCCCTTGTCGCTTTACTAGCAGTGTTTTTGACATGCTTATTCCATAGAAGCTTACTGTCTTGGATAATTCCCAGATATTTGACTTCAGAATTCCATTCTAAGGTATCTCCATATACATAGTAAAGGGAACTATTGTGGTCTTGGCTGGGTTGATGTTGAGCCCCACTGAAAAGCACCACTGCTCAATAATTTTGAGACCCCTCTGTAACGAATAACAGAGGGAACCTCTTACTATTCGGCGTAGCATATACATTCTAAGCCAAGCTCCGTTAGCCTATGCAGTTTCTCTTCCATACTCCAAAGGAGGGGAGATATTACTCCTCCTTGAGGTGTTCCTATAATATGGTTTCTATAAGGTGGTTTCGACAGAGATGGTCTCAGATTGCTGAGGATGGGAATTGATCCAACAAAATATTACACTTTATCACAGCCCCCCCCCATAAAATCAATGTCACCACATTTAACCGTTACTCAAAAAAATTCTAATAAACTAATTATCAATGGGTGTTCTTTTTTTTATGGTTCGATTTACCTGATCCATAATAAACTTGTTCGAAAGAGGGAACTTTCAGTATTTTGTCCAAAGTTGCGGCATCCACTATTTTCCCAGGTATACCACATACAAGGGATTCGTCTACACTTCGTGGCAAATTCGGTCCATCATTCTCTGCCGCCTCTGCTAACAATTTCACCAGGCGTGTTTGAACTTTGTCTCTACAATTCAAATTCATGAATGATTGATCCCTTCGAACTAATATAATCTCACCTTCTCAGGAATCCATTAGGGTTGATAAACTCGTTCCACGTCTTCATTTTCGATGGTGACAGTCGTATTTTACAATAAGATGGGGGGCAATCTGAATCGTTCTCAATTATTTCCAATTTTGGTGCGTGGTCCAGTTCATATAGGGGTGGCGTTGATAGTTCATCTAAGCGTACCAAGAGGGATAAAGTTTTATTGGAGGTGTTCTAGAAAGTAAAATAGAGCATAATGGAAACAAGATAAAATTTTCTCGCGATATAAAATTTGATGCAAAGCTAGTTGTTAAGAGGATTTTTACTGGTCCAAGAGTCATTAATTATTTTATGTTGAATGCTAGTCGTAAATCGACTTCGAAGTGTAAGGCAGGTTCGTAACCAGGAGGAAACATTAAAACATTGAATTCAATAACGAAAATGAATCAAAAATTTTTGAGAACACTCTAAAGGAAGTATACCCAACGCAACTTGAGAAAGATCAACATTATAAAGTTCTAACTTATTGGCGAAAAATTTCTTAAAGAATTCCTCATTTTTTAAAAACAAAGGATAATTCAGTTGCATATAAGACCACGAACAATTCAGGCAGATATATTGAAAGCAATAAGAAGATAAAACGGATAAATTAAATGTGGTGTATATAAAATAAACTTGCGGTGATTGCTCATGTTTTTACATATAGGACAAACAGGTAGGAATTTCAAAACAAGAGTACTAGAACATAGAAATTGTTTTATTAAAGGTAAAGGAAATTCGGCGTACGCAGATCATTCGAAAATTAGTAATCATGACTTCGAAATTTTGCATACGGAAAATGAAAGTAGAAAATTGAACCTTTTTGGAAAGCCTTGAGATAAATAAACAAAAATCGTCTGTTTTCTTAGTAAACGATCAAGTAGATTTGAACAAGTCACCATTGATGAACTTTTTATGAAGTAAAAAAATGTTGTCTTTCTTCTGAATTATGGAAAAAAAACTATCGTCAACAGACCTTCTCACTGGCAGAGAGATAAGCATAACTTAATCCTTGGAAGTCATTGAGATATCGTTAAATATTCATCCCACACAAGGAATTGCGCATTGGATTAACCATAACCCCCACCTAGTGAAAAGATTTTTTTGTATTAGTAGGTTAGAAGGTAGCCTGAGAGTTTAGAGAATTAATTTACTTATATCTTAACCAACTTAAAATGATGCTGTCTTATCGAAACACGTACCTATCCTGGAATTCAACCAAATGTAGTGAAAATCATATTAGTTATTCTTTTTAAGTTCGATTATGGATTTCCATCAAGTATCGGCTAATAATATAATAATTCAACAGAAGATTTTTCCTCAACCCTATATTAATTGGAGTTTGAACTGGGCTAAGCAAAAATTACTAATTGATAAGGCCCCAAAAAAAATTATAAAAGCACTGCCGTGAAGTCAGGAGCTCTTGAGCGCTTGTTCATCCACCTTGTAGGTAGATTCGCATTTTCCAGTTTCAGAAATAAATTGAAAAAAGCGGTGAAAAAAATCTTAAACCAAAGCGAAACTCCAGACTTCACGTCAGTGCTTTAGCTGACCTTTTTTTTTTTCGATAATTCGCTAGAATTCCCTACGGTATCTATGGTCTTGGTAATGCAATCTGGACAAAATTTCGCACGTAGTTTGAATACATTATTCTTCAGCTATGTGCAAAATTTCATTCCAATCCAATCAGGTGTTTCGAAATTATCAGGAAAAAATATTTTGAACGACCATATTTACGGAACCCCTAGTCTAATTTTGCTCATTGATGAACGCGACATTCGCGATCCAAACCTATCCTGAAAATTTCAAATCCCTAGGCCCTTCCCTTCGAAAGTTATAATTTTCTATGGTTTCTATGGTTCTGGTCATGCGATCTGGACAAAATGTAGCTCTAATATATTATTCTCCATCAAAAAATACAGAATTTTGTCTCAATCGAATCCGTAGTTTCGAAATGATCGATAAAACTAAATTTTAAACGACCGTATTTACGGAACCCCTAGTATAATTCTTCCCATTGAAGAACGTGATTACGACATTCGAGATCCACACCTATCCTGAAAATTTCAAGTCCCTAGGCGTTTCCGTTCAAAAGTTATAATTTTCTATGATTTCTATGGTTCTGGTTATGCGATCTGGACAAAATTCCTCATGTAGCTTGAACACTTCATTCTCCATTTGAGTGCAAAATTTCATCTCGATCGAATCTGTAGTTTCAAAGTTATCAGGAGAACAAAATTTTGAAGGGCCATATTTACGGAACTCCTGATGGAATTCTGCCCATTAACGAACTTTACCACACTGAAAATTTCGAGTCTTTTGTTTGTTCCGTTCGAAAGTTATCGTGCTTACGGACGGACAGACTTAAATTTTCCGACGAATTCGTCATCAGTGAGTCGAACATAGTCGTTTGAGACCATTTTCGGCTCAAAATTCGAAAGATACAGACATCGTGACGAAATGATATAGCCCTCGTGTAAGTAGTACGAGCGCTCAAAAATTAGGAATTCCACAAACTAACCGATAAGATTGATCCAAATTGTTTACAGAAATTGTTCGAAATGTTCACCATTCGTTTGATGTGCACAAAGTTTTGACCGGCGAATGAACATCCGCGAAGTTGGTTGATTTCTCAACGGAAATCTTCTTCTGTACAACCGGCACGCGGCACTGGCATTCTTTTAGGATTCACCATAAATAATATCAACAAGATCAATATTTTTCAACTTAGCGAAATTCGGAAAACTCACAACAATCATACGCTCTCTCAGATGATTTACGGTACACTGACCGCTCAGACCGCTGATAAAACTCACATTTAGATCTCAATATGTAGTCAGATCCGGGCTTGGTATTTCTCAGATTCGCGAGTGACTTCGATTTCGAAATACTTGGCCCTGGTGAATATTTCATATAAACGATTTTTGGTCTGGTTGACTTATTTTGGTGAGTTCTATTGCTTGTCAAAAAAAAGCCTCACCTTTGAAATATATAATTGTTGAGCGAGAGCAAAAAAGTTTCAAATATCAAACAATATAGCATACGTTAAAACTTTACACCATGCTCTTTGCTGATTTTGAAACATAATCGCTTTTGTCCTAGGTGTTCTTTGACCAGAAGGGTTTTTTCAACCACATTCGGCCATCCAAGCGATGATTTCCAGAGCTCCAGATGTTCATAACAGGACCTTAATTAAAGGCAATTATATCCTATGGATGAAACAGAAAGCTTCGGTCTTAAATATATAAGAATAAAATTCTTCGAACTATTTATATTATGGATATTATAGTAGATTTGAATTCCATCTGTGAATAGTAAAAATGGAAATTTTCATGTAGGGTACGCTTTAGATCACATAAATTCGTCTAGAGTCGTAAAAACCGTATCGCGTGTGAGATAAAACTGAGAATAATGTAACAACGCTGGACGCTTGCTCTTGGGGTGTTTTTCGTCACTTATTTAGGCAGATTTTTGACGTTATTCTTAGCAGTGGCACTGGATTGAATAAGTCAGAAAAACCGCGAACAGATATTCCTGGGAACAAGAAAATGTGACTGAGAGAGAATATTTTACATATTTCCAAGGACACCATGAATATTAAGTAGTATGGCATTCCATAATACAATATCCCTTTCAAATTGAATGGCCAAATGGATGAAAGACCATATTTATAAAGAATCATTGAATAATTTGCTACTGAGTTCGTCCTTCGAATCATCCTGATAATGAACAGTTATATGTACATATATTTCCAAATAATCCTAGATAACTTGGTAGTGAAATAATAGTCATTATCATATTCAAAGCTCCATCTAGGTACTTCACGGAATATATATAAATAGGGGGGTAATCTAAACGTCAATTCTTGTGCTGTCTGCGAAAAGCAAGTATTTTAGGAAATGTTTAAGGAACCAAGTTAGGAAGCGTTCAAAACAGGAGATATTCAAATGAATCGATGACTATTTTCAGGTCATTTGATCGCAATCAAGAGGACATGCTGGATATGGTTCAAGTCCCAGATACTGATACATACGTCGAGGATGGTGTTTTTGTCTGTTAATGTCTACATTTTATTAATTAGTCATGAAGTTTATCGCAATGGAATAGATCTCCAATTCGTTTTATCATACGGCGGCAGTACATTCGCATACATATTTGTGAGTATTGACAGTTTTTTCCATATCGAAGGAAATCATATGGATGGCCAGTGAAGAATTTGAAAATTTGGTACGAAATCTCAAACATGACTTTTGGTTTCAGTATTTAATTGTGTCATTTACTTACATAACCCAAGAAGAAATGATCTATAACATGGAGAAATATATGCGAGAAAATTTTCGGCCATTGTCTTCAAGAGGTAAAACCATCAAGGGAAGCATAATAGAGAAAATGAGAATAGGAAAATATGTCGCTCTCGTCCAAATCTTCTGCAGCGTTTGCTCTTCTATATCGCTACTACCCACAAATTCAGATAGGTCTGGCATTATGCTCATCATCATGTTAATGAAAAGAGCAAATTTATCACGTGGAATCGAAATTTTCTTTCACATTCATTATATTGTGGTTCATTTCTTCTGTTTTCAATTCGTTTATTGCTACGTGAACCTTATGCTTTACTGCGTCCTTCATCTTCATTTCCAATACTTGTTGTTGATAGAAGACTGTAGACGATTGGAAAATGGCTTGGATTCATCGAGATCCTCGGAGAGAGACCTGAATGAATATCACAGCATCATTGAAAGGAGGCTTGCTTCAATACTAAGTCATTACCAAGTGGTTGACAGGTCAGTATAAGTCAGTATTTTTGGTAATGGAAAATGTTTTGTCGATAGTTTCCATTAGCGTAGCTATGGGGGAGATTGTTGACCTAGAATTTGATACTGTACAGTGTACAAATTTTATATTGGTCACTCTTTGAATTCCGGAAGATGAATTCGAGGTGATATCATGAATGAACTGGTGATAAAACGAGGACTTTGCTGTTGTTGAAAATTGATCAAGTTTTCATCGAACCTTTTTTGTTGAATTCAATTTGAATCGAGTTCTCACTCCAAAAAATTACGAAAAGCACTGCCATGAAGGCAGGAGCTTTTGAGCGCTCGTACATGCACCTTGTAGATAGATTCGCATTTTCCAGTTTTTCCGTATTTACGGAACCCCTAGTATAATTCTGCTCATTGATAAACGTCATCACGACAAGATCCACACCTATCCTGGAAATTTCAAGTCCCTAGGCGTTTCCGTTCAAAAGTTACAATTTTCTATGGTTTCTATGGTTCTGGTCATGCGATCTGGACAAAATTTCACATGTAGCTTGAACACCTCATTTTTCATTTGGGTTCAAAATTTCATCTCGATCAAATCTGTAGTTTTCAAGTAATCATGAGAACAAAACTTTGAACGGCCACATTAACGGAACCCCTGGTGGAATTCGGCCCATTAACGAACTTAACCGAGGCATTCGGGAACTGAACCCACACTGAAAATTTCAAGTCTCTAGGTTGTTCCGTTCGAGAGTTATCGTGCTTACGGCCGGACGGGCGGACGGACAGACTCGAATTTTCCGACGGATTCGTCATCAGTGAGCCGAACATAGTCGATTGCGACCATTTTCGGCTCAAAATTCGAAAAATACAGACATCGTGACGAAATGTAAGTATTACGAGCGCTCAAAAAAGTCAATTAAGAATCAAAGTAAAGTTTCTTTATAAAAGGGTGTTTATTTCATCAAACCCAAACAGCATAACGTCCAAAATTGGAAAAAGTGTTATCTACTATTGTTTGGTAACCGGTATTTCAAAGAACAAGCCGTCGATCTCATTCGACGCAGAATTCAATGTTCTACAATGTTTATTTGACCACTTTATATTATTATGGAGTAGCATAGTCGATATTATAAACAAACTGGTCAAAAAACGAAGATTTTGTTGTAACGTCCGGAAATGGTCCAATTTTCGACCTACTGTAGCTCACTAACGGGAGTTCCTAAAGATCTGCAGTTGATCTCATTCGCCGCAGCCGTCGATTTTACACAAATTTTATCTCCAACGTTTATATTGGTTTGTGTTCCACATTTTCTCCACCCTTGAACAACGCCATAGCCGGCGGAGGGGCGGAACTCGAGGAATTCATATTGGACCATAACGGAAAACGTTCCATCCATGAAAAATTTGGATTTATCTCCGATATCTTGGGGAAAACTGAAGGCTTTCCAATCATGAACTGGGTTCATTTCCATACCAATGCTAGTTTTCTTGGCCTATACCGCTAATAACGAAAACTAACACCATCAAGAATTGATGTCGGTAAAGTGGTTGTCAACACTGTTAAAGACATCATCACGAACATCGTCTTCACCAACCATGTTGATGGTCTGTAGACCCCTTCATGGTCGAAAACCTCAATTGGAAAGAACCAAATCCTGTTATCGCGTTTTCCTGTATATTCTATTGTTCACAGTTGCCTTCATCTCCACATTGGGTAAAAATAAATGTTTTTCCTTCGATGTTTTAGGTACCAAATTCTTGTTGCAGACCTTTTCAGACGTCCTGTTTTCTTCGAGGTCTGGTTTGGACTCATTGCTCTGATGTTCGTCAGCTATTTGTTATTCAAGGTGAGCGATATCGATGCTTATGGTTTCATTTTGTTTGGGAATATGAATATTTAATTTCAAATTCAGTTACACATCTCGGGGAAGAGTCTGTATATTCGTACAAACATTGTGTTACTTTGTATAAACAACAGATGTTAAATTGGGCCGGGTGACCATCGGGACACCTGCAAACTCAGATAACAAAGTTTTAATAGAGACAAACCATTCATCAACGACTTTGTAGTCGATTGGATGTTATGACTAAAGGCCATGATAAGATCGAGGAAAAGGGGAATGTGCAGCTACGATTGATTTGTAGGAAAATTTCGGAAAAAGACTTTAAGCAGCGTGGGTTTCTGCAAGCAATGGAAGTGAGAGGCACTGAGAAAAAAAATGTCTGGAAGAGTTAAGGTAGTTGCTCGCGGGTAGGGAACTCACTAAGAGGTAGTCGTACGGGGTCGGTTTTCCGGTTCGAGGCCGGTGTAGTTGAAAGTCAGGGAAGGTGCCACGATAGGTACCTACAGAATTGTAAGTTTCGGTTCGAGGCCGTTATAGGGACTAAAAAAATTCAGAAAAGCACTGCCGTGAAGGCAGGAGCTTTTGAGCGCTCGTACATGCACCTTGTAGGTAGATTCGCATTTTCCAGTTTTGAAAACCAATTGAGGAAATTTTTGACAGCTGTCCAACAAATTTTCAAACTAAGGCGATAATCCAGACTTCAAGTCAGTGCTTTAGGTAATTCTCTGAAATTTTCTACGGTATCTATGGTCTTGGTGATGCGATCTAAACAAAATTTTGAACGTAGTTTGAATACATTATTCTTCAGCTAGGTGCATAATTTCATTCCAATCCGATCAGTAGTTTCGAAACTATCAGGAAAAAAATATTTTGAACGGCCATAATTACGGAACCCCTAGTCTAATTTTGCTCATTGATGGAAGTGACCGCGATATTCGCGATCCGAACCCACCCTGAAAATTTCAAGTTCCTAGGCCTTTCCGTTCAAAAGTTACAATTTTCTATGGTTTCTATGGTTCTGGTCATGCGATCTGGACAAAATATTGCTTTAATATATCATTCTCGATTAAAATACAAAATTTCATCTCGATCAAATCCGTAGTTTCGAAATGATCGAGAAAACAAAATTTCAAACGACCGTATTTACGGAACCCCTAGTATAATTCTGCTCATTGATAAACGTGGATGCCACATTTCAGATCTACATCTATCCTGAAAATTTCAAGTCCCTAGGCCTTTCCTTTCGAAAGTTATGATTTTCTATGTTTTCTATGGTTCTGGTCATGCGAGCTAGAGAAATGTAGCTTGAATATATCATTCTCCAAAAGTATAAAAAAATTTCGTCACGATCGAATCTGTAGTTTGGAAATTATCAAGAAAACGAAATTTCAAACGACCATATTTACGGAACCTCTAGTATAATTTTGCTCATAGATGAAAGTGATCACGACAATCGAGATCCACACCTATCCTGAAAATTTCCCTAGGCGTTTCCGTTCAAAAGTTACAATTTTCTATGGTTTCTATAGTTCTGGTGATGGGAGCTGAACAAAATTCCGCATGTAGCTTGAACACCTCATTTCCCATTAGAGTGCAAAATTTCATCTCGATCGAATCTGTAGTTTCAAAGTAATCAGGAAAATAAAATTTCGAGCGGCCATATTTACGGAACCCTTAGGCGAATTTTGCCCAATAACGAACTTAATCGCGGCATTCGAAATTCGAACCTACCCTGAAAATTTTCTAGGACATTCCGTTCGAGAGTTATCGTGTATACGGACGGCCGGACGGACGGACAGACTCGAATTTTCCGACGGATTCGTCATCAGTGAGTCGAACATAGTCGTTTGAGACCATTTTCGGCTCAAAATTCGAAAAATACAGACATCGTGACGAAATGATATAGCCCTCGTGTAAGTAGTACGAGCGCTCAAAAAGAGGTAGTAGTCCGTTGTGGGAAAATAGCTTCAGTATTTTCAGTTGAGGATTTTTTCAGAGTTCGGATTAGGAAAATAATCTGTGTTAGATCGTGGAAATAAGTGTCGAAGAAGTTGCATTTTGAGGAAAGTTAACAGTCGTATTCGTTACGGGAGTGCGAACAAAAAGGTTGAAGTCACTTTCGGAGTGAGTGATTCTGTTTTCAAGTAGGTACAAAGAGTAGGTACCTTCTAGGTGTGCAGATCAAGGTTGGAAAATTCAGTTCAAAGTTTTAACCCCTATTCGTGTAAATGGTGTTATTGTATCCCCCAATATTATAAATAAGAGGTATGTCAATGACGCAGAGGTTTCCTCATGAAAACCTCAGTGATCTTGAGTTGGGAAAAATATGGAGTAATTCGGAAAGTTGTGTTTTTCCCCATCACTTAGAAAACGTCTAGTTTTCTCCCGGTTCATATTTCCAAAAACTCCAACGTTCAGAAATAATATTTAATGAGAGAATTCATAATTTGTTTCAATTAATATAAGCATAGTATACTGCCAACATTTCAGTTGAATCTCTATAACATATTCAAAACTAATTTCAGGTTGACTTAGGACCAGACTTCTACTTAGTTTTCATTGTGTGGTTATCCATAATTGAAGTAGCTCTACTGTTTGTTGTTTATGGTCAACTTTACGCTAATCAAGTGAGTAAAACTAACAAAATTATCTGAATATTGGATGAGAAAACTACGAATTCAATTTTTTTTTGTTATTTTCGGGTTCTGGAAAGAATGCAATATTTCAGTAATTTTTCAGAAAGAAGAGTTGTGGGGTTTTCTTATGGATTTTCAATGGTTCAACTGGAACAGAAGAAACAAAAGGACGTATCAAATGTTGCTCAATTATGTCAACGAAGAAAGATTGATAAAAGCTGGAGGATTAATTGCTTTAGATTCAACTTTTCTCATTTGGGTAAATATTGTGTTGGCAATTCACTGTTTCCCCATCTTATGGGTTTAGGGTAATAATTAACCTTAATGTCGCGATTCCTTCCTTGATTTTCAGTTCGGAAGGAAAACGATTTCAGCAGTTGCGTTCCTGTCAACAATAGAGGAACACAATAGTACACAGTGAATCTGCTCGGATTTCAGAAAGTTGAAAAACATTGGTGAAAATTACGAAATAATAATATTATCTTCAGATAACTCACATATAAGGCCATAAACATGGAATTTGTATCGATTGACAATTTACCACTACCCCATTGTTGACGCCCACAATAACACAGTGATATTGTAACATGATTATTAAACAATTTGCCTCTAAGTTCTTCATTACAAATCATCCAATATACAATAACATGTACTCGAAAATAATCTTAGATTAGTAGTAATTGAATTAATGGTTATCCTTGCATTCGAAGCTTCTTCTTCTTCTAGCAATATATTATATAAAAAGAGGTAGGTAATCTAAACGCCAATTGTTGTACTGTCTTCGAGAAGCGAGAGTTCAAGGACACAGTTTATTATGTTCAAGGATCCGAGTGAGAAAGCCTTCAAATCGGCAGATATTCAAGTGAACTCATGATTATTTTCAGGTGACTTGATCACAATAAAAAATACGACCTGGTTATCGTTCAAGTCCAAAATATTGATATATTCTTCAAGAATAGCGTTTGTGTCTGTTAACGTCTATATTTTATTATTAATTTATGAAGTTTATCGCAATGGAATAGATCTTCACTTCGTTTTATCATATGGTGCAAATACAATCGGATACGTTTTGGTGAGTATCAACATTTTTTCCATACACATCACAATGATTTCCTGTGAAGAAATCTCTAACTTTACATCAAACTTGACATTTTTTTTCAGTATTTAATTATTTCATTCACTTACATTATCCAAGAAAAAATGATAAATTACATCGAGAAATATGGGCAAGAACATTTTCGACCGTTTACTTCGAGATGTGAAACCACTAAAACGAGCATAATGAAGAAAATTACCATAGGAAAATACTTTGCTTTCGCCCAAATCGTCTTCAGTATATTCTCTCTAATGTCTCTTCTACCTATAAATTCGGATAGATCTGGCGTTATGTTCATCATCATGTTAATAAAGAGAGAAAACGTATCAAGTGGAGTCCAAATTCTTCATTACGTTCATTATATTGTTGTTCATTTCTACGCTTTTCAAGTAGCTTATTGCTACGTGAACCTTTTGCTTTACTGCGTTCTTCATCTTCATTTACAATACGTGTTATTGATAGAAGACTGCAGGAAACTAGAAAATGGCTTGGATTCCTCGGGATATACGGAAAGAGAGCTCGACGAATATCACAGCATCATTGAAAGGAGGCTTGCCTCAATATTGAGTCATTACCAAATTGTTGACAGGTCAGTATAAAAACTGCCCTAGTAGATAACTGTCTTTTTAAATTTTGGTTTCTCTATGGATATTTTTCTTTGTTATCTAGACCCTCCTAGAAGATTGGAGGATTTTTCGTTGATAGTTTCTGGATGTTCCTAATTTGTATTCAAACCTCCCTGAAATTTCTACAGTGTACGTTTCGAATACAATGTAAAAATTGAAAAGAAAATCTGGCCGTCTATTGCCAGAGGTTTTTTCGAAAATAGATCAGCTACCATCTGGCATTCATTCTGCAAGATGGAGAATCTGATCCATTAATTCAACGTATAATAATAATAATATAATGGCTGTTTATCTGAAATTCCAATTACAAACTAATAAGCAAGCCAACAAATCATTCCGTTTAACCACAAGTACATCAAATCTATCATTCGCAACTCTACACCGCTCTCGACTTAGGCACATCATCAGTACAGCTCATCGAAGATTCGTTGCAGAAAACGAAAGACTTCAAAACGGAACGAAGCGGAGATCTGAGAAAATTCTGACCCGTGAGCGCATCGCCAATGGCTAAGAGCCAGAAGATTTAAAAGTTTTTCTTAACTTTAGTATCCCAGAAACAATTTGCCAAATCTTGCTGGAATTTTCTGTCCACATATGAGGCAATAAGCATCAATTGAATGGAGTTTTGTGAGAATTCAGTTTTCTAGCTGTTTCATGTGAAAATAAAATTGAGTTTTCTGATATATTCAGTATAATTCGGTGATTCTATCTATTGAAGTTTATAGCTATGAAATCACAGAATATTGGATTGATGTGGCCGATACTTGATGAAAATTCATATTAACTTACTATTCACTTATTAACTTAGCCTACGATTTTCACTAATTATTGAGAGTTTCACAATACCCAAAACACGTGTTTCGCCATTGCCATGGAAATTATCATGGTTTCATCGGGTGATGAGGAACACGTGTAGTGGTTTGTGAAACTCTCGATTAGTGAAAATCGCAGGCTAAGGTACTTAGTGAATACTAAGTTAAAAATAAATGATAAAATTTTTCATACCGACAATGGACACTGAAGGTCTTTTTGGTACACAGAAAGAATCGCGCTTAAGCTACTGACTTCACGTCAGTGCTTTTCAAACTTTTTTCATTAATACCTGCTGAGTCTTCATTTGTAGCTTCACCATAATTCCTTTATTTTCATGAAATGATTTTTCTCGGAAACTGCATAATTGATTTGTATTGAATCACTGTTTTTTTTTTCTTTAGAATGTGTGGAGCTATTTTTATCTCTTATTTAATACCCCTTAATGTTCTGAAGTTTTCCCTTTCATTATATCACAATCGAAAACCCTTGTTCGAAAACACCAAATTTTGCTTTGTTTTTTTCATCTCCACATTGGGTAAGAATAGATGTGTTTCTTCGATTTTTCAGGTACCAAATTCTTATTACAGACCTCTTCAGGAGGCCTTTGTTCTTCGTGGTTTGGTTTGGAATTGTTTCTCTGATGTTCGTCAGTTATTCATTGGTTAAGGTGAGCTATATTGATACAGAGGATTTCATATTTCAGAAGTCGATATATAAGGGTATCACAACTGAAGTTCCAGATAATAGGAGATATATTATGTGATGTTTGCTTCAATGATGACAAAAATAGTTATCTTGTATGAAGATTTAAAAAATCCATGAAGTACAGAAACGAAATGTTATAATACAATTTATTATTTGTTTCGTTGTACCATAACATTGTAAACTGTGTGTGTCTTTTCAAACGAATCCTTATAAAATGTTCAAAACAACTTTCAGGTTGACTTAGGACCTGACATTTGCTTACTTTTCACTGCGTGGATATCCATAATTGAAATAGCTATCATTCTTGTTGTTCATGGTCAATTTTATGCTAATCAAGTGAGTAGAACTAACAAAATTAGATAGATACTAGTAATCCAATAGATTGATATAGTAAGTAGATCGATATAGTAAAGTAGCTCCACATAATGAGTAGATCCACCTAAAAGGTAGATCCACAGAAAAGGTAGATCCAAGAGATACAAAGAACTATCGGTATGAAAAGATACTTCCTAAATCCATATGTATTTGGCCGTTAAAACCGCTGCAGGATTCTTATTTCATTACATTTGGGTACTTCCGAATTGTATTGAGCTAATTTTTTCATTCAATTCAATATCCCCTACGATATGATTCTTTTCGAAAAAGGAATGTCGAGAGGTTTTACATGGTGATCTTTCAGAGACAACAGTTCTGGAGTGTTCTCATGAGATGTCAATGGTTCAATTGGAACAATAGGAACAAAAGGTCGTATCAAATGTTACTTAATCATGTCAGCGTAGATCGATTCATAACAGTGGGAGGACTAATTGTTTTGGATGCAACTTTCCTCATTTGGGTAATGTTTATCTTTACAATTCGCTTTTACGTTAACGGTCAAGGTACATTCGTAATCAATTCGCTGGCCGAGTGAGACTCGGCCTACACAGAAGGCCTAGTACAGAAGTCGAAGTCGGCAAAATTTCTTGGAACTGGTAAACCCGAAAGCACATCGTCGTGTTCCGGAGAAAACTACGTAACTCCACATTTTTCAAGAAATGGTTTTTTGGTGCAATCTGTTGGGCAACATAGTTACTAATATGAGTTTTTTTGAAAACCCCTTTTTCCTCTTCGAATGAATAAATAAAATTACATAAAGGTATTGCAATAAGTCAACACAAATGAAATGTTTAAAAATCTGACTTCAAAAGTGTTTTTGTTTATCCTGTAAAATTGTGTTACATGGAGTTACGCAATTTTTCCTTGAAGGCGACGACATGCTGGATCATGCGTAATACCTACGTGTCCACTTTCGTCCATATTGCCACTTGGCCAGCGAATTGATTACGAATACAGCTTCATAAGTAACCTTAATCTTAGAATTTCTTTCTTAATTTTCAGTTTGGAAGGAAAACGATTTCAGCAGTTGCATTCCTCTCTACAATAGAGGAAATAAATGGTTCAAAATGAACCTGCCATAATTTCTCAGTAGGTTGAACATTAAACCTAAACAAAGTGAATAGATTAGAATAATTGTATTTTGCAGATAACTCACATAAATGGCTTCTGGATTGCTATCCACCAAAAACTTTGATGCAAATCTTGGGTCGGCTAAACCTGCTGCACATAATAACCTCTGAGTTAATCTTTCAGCAACGTTCTTCGTGCGTAGGAAACTAGTATCTGCAATAAAGAGCATACTCATAGAATAGTTGAAAAAACTTCACTAACTTCAAAAAAATTCATTTATTGAGTGCAATAAAATATTAGGTCTGGCGTCGGCATCATTGGGATATTTATGGACACTTTCCATTTATTTTATGAATCATTTCAAATTTGAGGGGGTTTGGACTACAGTTTGATAACCAAATATATATTCTATAATTTTAAATATTCCTGATTGATTCTCGTTGATTTCGATTAATTCCAATTAGTGGACCATTTTCCAGTGTGTGTTCAAAGTCAAATATGGGGTTGACGGTGAAACTTGGGATACCCTGTACGGAGAATGCCACAATCTTTCTAAATTCTTCATTACAACTTCTGACTAATATGTAGTTACTCAAATTACCTGAGAGATTCTGCTTGTATTGTAACTTTTTATTGAATATAAAATTCAAATTCTGCAATTGCTCCTGGGAAAATTTCATTCTAGAGTTGGGCAAAATCAAAGGTTCCAATTTGCCATCAATCTTTTCACTACGATCTTGATTCCTTCTCTTTCGAAACATTTGGACTACCCAGTAGCAATTCAACACTGAACGCAGTTCTGAAACTCAATTGATTAATATTGGGTTGTTATCGCACTCGAAGTTTATTTCGAATGACCGAGGAATTGAGATTCTAGAACGTATTTTATTAACATTCAATGATATATCATGAGTTTCCGTTGATTTCAATTGACAGACAGGGACGGATTTGCTGAAACACTGAGAATTTTATGCAAATAGCTCTTCAAGTATTCGTGGAAATCTCTAGATTGACGAATTTTCTGTTGGATTCTTGGATTCTACATCGAGCGAAACTCAAAAGTCAATATAATGGCACGGTTTCACCATTCACTGTTGGGTAAACAATTAACAGTGCTGTGCTCAGGTGGCGTGAGGACACAGTAACAAAGCCTACACAGAACACAACCGGGTCTCCTAACTCGCACAAGCTCTGAGCTTCTGAGGGGTCTCACATAGACCTAGGAGAGTCGGGATATACAAAAAAATAAATAGCCCGAAATAACATAACAGCATGAGTATGAGCATAGCATATAAGTAAACTATACTGACTTGTGGAATAACAAAAGAATAGGCATAGGGCATTGGCATCAAATGCGCATGTGAAATACATAATAATATAATAGTGTCAGTTGATTGCTGTCAAATTTAGAACGATGTTTGAGGTCAAGTGTACCTGAAAAAACACATTTCGAAATTTTGAAAAAAGTGGGGATCCTCTCCACCTGACTTATAATTTCTTTTACTTCGAATATTAAATTCAACGATATCCGTATATTATTTTCATCATGTGCACCAAAGCTGTAATTTCATTTGCTGTTATAAAACGTCAAAATACAACTAAATGTCATGTTATTCCTATGTTATGTTATTCTTATGCTATTCCACCGCGAGAATTTAAGAGAACGATTCTATGTGATGAACCAAAATGGAACGCACCGCCTCTGCACATAAAAAACTAACTTCCTGTCCGTTTGAATAAAGGGATTGTCCATCCAAGTATCCACCTGTATTGTGCAATAGGTAACTTTGAATTGTCTATCGTCATACGTGAATAATAAGGGGGGATATACCATTGATCTACATAATATACGAGCTTGGATTCACATCAATCAAAATTCATGAAAATTAGCGTTTACTAAAAGATATGGGGGCAATTAATGAAATATTAAATAAATTCGAGATGATACAAAGTTTGTCTCAAATTTGCGGGAAATATCCATGAGGAGCATAACTGCCATAAATGGTTGTAAGTTCTTTGAAGGAGTTTAGAATTGTCATCATTCGGAAGAGAACTGAATCTCTACAAATTTTTTTATTTCAAAGCACCAAGAGGATAAATTCTCCCCCAGTGTCCCAATTCTATAATAAAAGTTTGGAGGTTTTTTATTGGTTATATTGAACCATAATGGAAATGAAATATTATACAAAGTGGTCATGTGATTTAGGCTAGGTACCTGATCAAATCCAAAGAAAGAGATTTTCAAGGTCTCTTTTTTTTTCATTTTAGGAACAATTCTTACTGTTGTAAATTTCATTTCCCTGGTTTAACCGCAAAATTCGCGCCAATAATTAAAATATTGTCGTTCTGGACTCAACCGAATCGAAACTAATAATCTCGAAGACAATATTCCTTCTCAACTTCCTTCTATCGAACGAATTGAATATTTTGGTAGTTTAATGGGAAAATTGAGTTATTTATGAAGATTTTGGACTATTTTAATTCGGAAATCGGATCTGCTATTTCCTCGAGTAAGATGAGTGCACTTCGAATGAACGATAATATGTCTTGCTGAATTCAAACTCTATTAAGCTTTCACTCAACATAAGAAATCTTATAATAGCTATAAATAATGATATACGTTCATTACGTTTGACATAAATATGCGGAAGATTACCGCTTAATGTTAAGTTCAGATATAAATTATTCCATTATTCATAAAAATGGCCAATAGCATTCTTGAAAAATATTATGGAAATACATTCACCTTAAAATGATCTTTCATTAGAACAAATTGAAGTACAAAACCAAAAATAAAAATTCGAGAAAAACACTGACGTGAAGTCGGGAGATTTTGCACGCTTTTTTCTGTAAACCGGCTGCGTTGTCATTGTGACATATAATGTCATTTTATTTTCATAAACTTCAAACTTCGAGAGATAGAATAACAGAATTATTATCAAATTGCCAAATCAGAAAAACGTTATTTTCTTTTCATATAACAGACTGTGAAGCCTAACATAACTCATTTTATCTATGCCCTATATGTGGAGACACAATTTCAGAAAGGATATGAAGAATTGGTTCTGAGAAACCAAAATTTTTAAAAATATTTTTTTGAGCGCTCGTACTATTTACACGAGGGCTATATCATTTCGTCACGATGTCTGTATTTATCGAATTTTGTGCTGAAAATGTGCCGTAAGCACGATAACTCTCGAACGGAACAACCTAGAGACTTGAAATTTTCAGTGTGGGTTCAGTTCCCGAATGCCTCGGTTAATTTCGTTAGTGGGCAGAATTCCACCAGGGGTTGCGTAAATATGGCCGTTCAAAATTGTTTTCCTGATTACTTCGAAACTACAGTTTTGATCGTGATGAAATTTTGCACTCAAATGGAGAATGTGGTGTTCAAGCTACTTATGAAATTTTGTCCAGATCGCATGAGCAGAATCATAGAAATCATAAAAAATTGTAACTTTTGAAATTTTCAGGATAGGTGTGAATCTCGAATGTCATGATCACGTTCATCTATGAGAACCAGAACCATAGAAACCATAGAAAATTATAACTTTCGAACGGAAAGGCCTAGGGACTTGGAATTTCCAGGATAGGTGTGGATTTGAAACGTCGCGTTCACGTTCATCAATGAGCAGAATTGTACGAAGGGTTCCGTAAATACGGTCATTCAAAATTTTGTTTTTTCGATCATTTCGAAACTACGGATTCGATCGAGATGAAATTTTGTATTTTAATCAAGCATGATATATTGAAGCAATATTTTGTCCAGATCGCATGACCAGAACCATAGAAAATTGTAACTTTTGAACGGAAAGGCCTAGGAACTTGAAATTTTCAGGGTGGGTTTGGATCGCAAATATCGCGGTCACGTTCATCAATGAGCACAATTAGACTAGGGGTTCCGTAAATATGGCCGTTCAAAATATTTTTTTCCTGATAGTTTCGAAACTACTAATCGGATTGGAATGAAATTTTGCACATAGCTGAAGAATAATGTATTCAAACTACGTGCGAAATTTTGTCCAGATCGCATCACCAAGTCCATAGATACTGTAGAAAATTCTAGCGAATTATCGAAAAAAAATTGGTCAGCTGAAGCACTGACATAAAGTCTGGAGTTTAGCCTAAGTTTGAGAATTGTTTTGAAAGCTGTCGAAAATTCCTTCAATTGATTTCTAAAACTGGAGATTGCGAATATACCTACAAGGAGGATGTACGAGCGCTCAAAAGCTCCTGACTTCACGGCAGTGCTTTTGTAATTTTCATTTCTATCAATACAATCCTCCCGAACTTCCACTTGAGCCCTCATGTCGTTATTTTTCACGAACTACAAAGTTTGCAATTCGATCAGACTGGTATTTTTCGAATAATTGGGGAAAAAAATTCAGATGGTGATAATTACGAAAACCTTCGGTGGAGTTGGCCCATTCACGAACTCCCATTCTTTATTTAAAATCCATATTTTTCTGGAACATTCTTGAAATTATTCATTAAAATATAAAAAAATACAAATTTTCCATCAGTCCAACAATTTTTCGAATTCAATCTCAAAGTACAACATTTTTGTTGAGTAAGTGGAATTTCACTATCGAATTGAATCTTTCGACAAAAATTTGGATGAGTCGAATGTCGTGCGGGACACTGAAATGTAGGTACTGATTCACATCGGAAATTTTCTGCTTTTTCCGAATATTTCCATCAAATTCCAAAATTCCGTCATGCAGGGTGTTGAATCTCAGCTTGCAAAAAATCCTACCTAGATTTTTTGATCATTTCAATGATGAATCGTTTATCCCAAACCCTCAGGCGACTATAATCTGTCGATACGAGTCGACGGAATGACCTCAGTTTATGGTTTCAGTTTGTCGCATTCCTCCCGGGACGCCCTGTATATGTGCTTCAATATTAACTTCAAAGATTCCTTAGGGATTTCCTAGCTCTATTTTTCCAAGGTTGTTGGTAAGTCCGATCAAGTTTCAGTGTCTCACATTCTACCGGATTTCATTGAATTCAGGTAGTCAACCTCAGTTGAAAACATACGACAAGTCATGATTTCGCACAATAAAATTGTTACAAAAAACATAAATATGTAGGTACTATGAATTTTCACACACTTAATTCAAAACAATCTGTAGTTCATTTGCTTCATTCACTATATCTTGAACAATTAAGATTTTCTTTGAATTAAAACCACAATAGGCCAGAATTTTCAACCATGAAATTTGAGTATTTACATGATTCCGTATCTGAACAGCGAAAAGTCACGCGTCATGAACTAGAAGCAATTTATTGGTTTTGTAATTTTCTCGTTATTATTATTAGCATTTGCTTAATTTGTCGTTGGGCAGGAAAGAGCGCATGTGCAAATTCTTGCGCAGTAGTCCTTAATTATGTCTTCTGTCGGCGTAACCCAGGCTTTGCGCAAATATATCCATAGAATATCTTGAGATATTTTAAGTCTAATAAATAACAAAGAGTTTCTTTCGAAAATAGACCTTTCACCTAATCATTCTTAAACATTCTTTCGAGTAGTGATCATTTTGCCTGGGGTGCATTTTGCCATGTTACGTAAGTTATGGTCTAATCAACTTCAGGTCATCTTCGAATCAGATTTTCGAAATAGCGGAGTAAAAATACTACTCAAGGTTGTATTTTATGATTTACGTTGACAAGGCGAGTAAATGTTGCGAATTTGCATGATTCTGAAAGTATGAAGCAAATGATTTCATGTGGAGTTCAAGGTTTATCTCGGTGAATACCTACTGGAAGATATCTTATGTGTTTACTGTTTGTCCACACCTGCACTTATCATTTAACTTAATTGGATATTGTTGTATTCAAATAAATATTCATATAGGAATTCCACAATCAACTGATAATAGACGGTTTCATCGCAATGGACATGATGAATTCCAATGACAACGTGATTTTGTACCATAATCCTGCTAAACCTGCGGAGGCTGTTCGATGTGAACGAATAATTGATATAGATATATTCCAATTCGAAATTATTCATTTAGAAAATCACGTATTCACAAACACTTAACAGAGTTCTTATTGCTATAACTAATTCTTACAGTAAACCCATTAGACATTTCCTTGCAAAAAGTAATCGAGATTAATATTGATTTCAATTGACTTCCAGAGAGGTTGTAGGTAGAATTATTTCCTAGGAACTTCATATTCTTCAAGGTAGTTCAGAACTTGTTTTTAGGAGAATGCAGTAAAAATTGGTGAATTTGAAAATAGCGTTTATTAGTGTTCCAGAAGCATTCAGACGAGTTAGACTTCAGTCAAATTGGTTAAAAATAGGAGAATGAGCGCATGCTGTGAAACAACGTGAACTAGACTTCAGAATTCCTCATTCCGATGGTAATGGATTCGAAAAATGATTGGAAATGATGCTGAATATTCTGCAAGAAATGTTTAGATAGAGGTTCCTGTCCTGAAAGTAACGAATTCAAAGGTTCGTTGTGCATTGCAGTATTGACAAATAGTGCTCATATTTCCAAAAGACACCAATATATTGCTAGCATAATCGACTGTGGGATCATATCTAAATGCCAAACGCTCAAACTTGATCATATCGTTGGATTCTATATTTTGTTGTATCTCGCCTGAGATCGAAAATTCCGATTCTTCCGGAGCTGGGGCAGATCTTGATTGAGAACCTCTCGATCATTATGGACTCGCCTTGACTCCACGTCCGCCGACCTATATTCGGACGCCTCACTGATGGCATTTTTATCAATCACAATAACTATCCCACAACACAACGATATATATCAAACACATTGATGAACTTCTTAGCAATTTCTAGAAACACGATGAACTTCACTCACACAAGTGTCAAAATTCTCAAGAGATATAAATAATATAAGATTATTCGCTTGGTAGGAGGAAAAAGGAGAGCCTTTTTTTCTTTTCCGTAGGGTTTTTTCGGATACATTTTGTTGTATAAACCTTGTCCTGATAATAATGAACTCAACTGAAAAAGAATTATCGAATTTGGTGCAGTCGTTTGAACGTGATGCCCGAACATAGGTAAACCATAAATCCTCTTTTATTAATATACATTAGGGGACAATTTCAAAATCAACCCCTTCAAGTCGTCTTTAATGAAAGACCCTCTTAGGTTAAACTGCAATTTTATTTTCTTTGTCGTTTCATAATGATAAAATCAAAGGACTCTTTATGTAAAGTCCTTTTTGAATGAAATTGGTACATATGGCCACACTTGAGACGATTTGTTCGACCTAAAACTGTTTATTTTGAACTACTACCTAGTGACATCTGTCGTTGGTGCTCCAAATTTCAAGGTTATCTGGTGTTATAAATGTTTTTTCCAAAATGTCAAGAATCAGTCAGAATTCGTTCCTCGAATTCTAACAAAGAGGGGTACCTAATTATTGGAGATGCCAAAGAGTGAAAAATATGATTGATTGGGAAAATTTCGAAATCTTATTGAAGAAATGAATTGATGAAATTAAGATCTAAATTCATATTATATTTTCGTCTTTTATTTATCGAATTATTTATTTCCTTGCCTAGTAATTGAGATTAATATTGATTTCAATCGAATTCCAGACAGGTTGTAGGTAGAATATATAATTCGCCTAACTAAGTTGAAGTCTGTGTGAGACACTTTCTGTTCAGGATTCGTATAAGAAGAAAAATTGTCATATTCTCATGATAAAAGCTGAACCATACGTTTGAAAGTCGATGGCTTGCTTCGACCTCGTTCCCTTATAAACACACTTTATAACAGTAATCGATAAAACTACCTATTGCAATAAGGAATAACATTTTTTTTCATTCGAGTTAAACTTGATTCAAAAACAACATCTAAAAACACTTAACGAAACACCCTTTATTACATTGCTCATTAATGGAAGCATTCTATTAGCATCCAAATGCCTTCAGATGAAGAAAATCCTTATATATCACTTTATAGTAAATTTCACAACCTCATCATTTGATATGCAATATTGAAATATCCGATAATCTTTCTCAACGGAGAGGACAAATTATTTTTTGTTTATACTTCACTGAACACCATCAGGATTCACTTGATCCTTTACTCCAAAAATGCGTAACAACAAAATCAGTGTCTGAACTTGACATTGTAAATAGAAAGTTGCACAAGAATATCCAAGAGATTGGTGGGGAAAACCTTCCCATTCTTCTTGAAATGTAATGTTGCGAGCTTTCCTGAAATAATATACAGACAGTGGCTGCCAGCGCAAGACCCTTGCATTGGCCCATCGTACCACCCTAACTTACCACCGTTGATTACGTTGGGGTATGGAGCGATTGTGACCTAGTGTTTTGGTGTTTTTTTTTGTCGATTTTCGATAAAATTAGAATTTGTGCTTGGCAGGGGAAAGTCTTCGAATTTTGCTGAAAGAAGGTAAGATTTTTCTTCATCCCCTTACTCAGTTTTTCTTAATCCATTGACCACTTATTTTGAATCTGTTAAGAGAAGAATATTTCGCCAAAATTTCGGAAAAAATCAAATAGTTCCTGAAGAGATTGAGTTGTCTCGAATCTTGTATGTCATTTTGAAGACATACCAACGATACCCCTCAGATTCATGAGCAATGATTTTTTTTCAATCCTTAGTTACATTTATGTGCCTTCCCTTATTATTATCTTAATTTCACTACACCACTTCATAGCGGTTCATAGAAGACACTTACTTCAAAAGTTTCATCTATATAGTGCCAATAGTTCACTAGTAAAATGGCTGTGACTTACGGAAGGACATGACGAAACTATAAGGGTTCTGTTCTTGCCATTATGGCTACGAAACCCTCAAAACTGAAAACTTTACATGAATGTTTTTTTGTTCGCTAATTATATTTCACACAATCCACACACTTTAAGAATTTTTACCGAAAAAATTGTGTTTGTGTTTTTTTACCGAAAAAATTTTAAATACATAATACACTTAATCAACACTTTCGTGCTGTGTTGCTGAGTTTCTATTTCTGTAACAATAAATATTGATGAAATCGATAAAAAAAAAAATATATAAAATAATCAATTTTATGTATAATTTTTTGAGCGCTCGTTCTACTTTCTCGAAGGCCATATCATTTCGTCACGATGTATTTCTCGTATTTTGAGCCGAAAATGGTCTCAATCGACAAGATTCTACTCACTGATGACGAATCCGTCGAAAAATTCGAGTCTGTCCGTCCGGACGTTAGCACGATAACTTTCGAACGGAGGGACCTAGAGACTTGAAATTTTCAGTGTAGGTTCAGATCCCAAATGCCTCAGTTAAGTTCGTTAATGTGCAGAATTCCACTAGGGGTTCCGTAAATATGGCCGTTCAGAATGTTGTTCTCCCGATCACTTCGAAAAAACTGATTCGATCAAGATGATATTTTTCACCCAAAAAAAAAATGACGTGTTCAAGCTACATGTGAAATTTTGTCCAGATCACATGACCAGAACCAGAGAAACCATAGAAAACTATGACTTTCGAACAGGAAGACCTAGAGACTTGAAATTTTCAAAGGATTTCGAATGTCGAGGTCACGCTTATCAATGAGCAAAATTGGACTAGGGGTTCCGTAAATATGGCCGTTCAAAATATTTTTTCCTGATAGTTTCGAAACTACTGTTTCGATCAGAATGAAATTCCACACATAGATGAAGAACAATATATTCGAACTACGTGCGAAATTTCGTCCAGATCGCATCAACAAGACCATAGAAACCGTAAAAGATTCTAGTGAATTATCGAAAATAAATTATTGTATTCCTGTAACAGCTGATTCGGCATAATTGACAAAGAGCTGTTGTAATTTTTTTGACAGCTTTCAAAAATTTCTTCAATTGGTTTCTAAAACTGGAAAATTCGAATCTACCTTCAAGGTGGATGAACGAGCGCTCAAAAGCTCCTGACTTCAAGGCAGTGCTTTCAAATTTTTCATATATAATAAAGAATAAATCTCAATTTTATAATCACCGAGTAAAGACAGATTAAATTAAATTGTAGTCGCATTATTGCTGAGAATTTCATACATTTTAGATGGTTTATGAACCAAATAAAAAGAGTCCATAATTATTTCATTGATAATGAAAATGGATCGCTATTGTATGCAGATATATATTTGCCCAGACATTTTTTGTGATGGATTCGTTAACCAAAAACTTGACCTTCCCTTTGAGAATACGATAGTATAGTGACCTTTCTCCATTGAATTTTCCTACGCAAATCAACAGAAGTCACAAGAAATTTACGCATCACGTATATTCAGATGGATATTAAAATCCCATCAGGTATAATATAATCGTAGATTGAGCTATGATGGTATTGTCTATGGGAGTACGACCAATTAGATGATATAATGAATTTCCGAACTGACCTTGTACTATTAGAGTTATATGGGCATTGCAAAGAACAAATATTTTATATTCATATAAAATAAACATGATGTCATATATGTGTGGGTTGAAAGAATGCACCATATATTCTCAATTTGAAAATTTTTTGGTATATAATTTTTATGAATAATTTTTTTGGTAATGTGTTCAGATATTTCATGATTTATATGTCAAGGCCACCCTCGCAAACCATCAAGTAGGATTTGCATCGTATGCAGAACCGTCGAGATATCCTGAAAATCTGTTCACGGATCCGATTTCGAAAAACCGAAAGGAAAACCCGTTTCACTAACCTACCCATATGGAATTAACAATGAGCGTTTACTTTGAAATTCATACTGTGTCCAATCACTTCACTTTTGCCGCCTCTGCGCCTTGATCTAACTTATGGACCATTTTTCAAGGAAACGGAACTGGCTAACAACACACGCAGATAATGAGATCAGTCTAAGGAATCTACGCTCAAGTGTGTCAAAGAATTGTAGGAAAAAAATGGGGCCCACACAATTCATCTCGAGTCACGATATTCTAATTAATCGGCGAAAAATTTGATTCAAGGTCGGACTCGTAGTCGTTAATCATTCGAATTTCCTTGAGATTAAAAAGGAGCCCTATAAAGATGACAGGCTTTTCAGTATCTGTGGATTTTATTATCCCAAATTAGGACATATTGGGGGTAACCTTCCTCAGGTATTCGGTGTAAAAAAAATTCGATTGAAATTTGGAAGAATTATAAGTGGAGATGATTACCATATGTTTTAATCTGCATAATTCATTATACATGAGGTCCTGTCTCGAAATAATTGGAATAACACCTTGTTTCTTTTTTTTCTGATACGATCAATGAAATAGTATTCAACTGGTTTTTGTAGTAGATATTTCTATAGATGGTCGTATGTTGAAATCTTCTGTTGACAAGAAGTAGGTATATCCAGAATTCTGGTTTGAATCTCTTAATTTCCTCGACCCTCCCCGAAATTTTTACAGTTTACCTTATTAACGTAGATTCCTGTTTAAGTAACGAGATTTTGTTGTGTCTTTTCCGCGTTTTCGGCGAAAATGCAGATCACATTACCAAGACCATATAAACCATAGAAGATTTTAGCGAATTATCGAAATAAAAAATCCTTATATTCCTGTGACAGCTGATTCGACATAATTATAGAAGAGCTGCTGTCATTTTTTTGGCAGCTGTCAAAAAAATTTTCAAGACCTCCTGACTACACGATAGTGCTTTTTATAATTTTTCTTTTAAGCTCCCGACTTAATTGATTTCCTAGCTTCACCAGAGGAATATACTAGAAAACGTAGAGGAAACGCTGCGAATTTCACACAAAAGCTTTATTATTTCCACGTGACTCAGGTCAGTAGTTCCACCTCCTGCATAAAAACGAACAAATACACATATTCAACCACTATATTTTCAGTGTCAATAAGGAAACTCCAAATTTAATTAGATAGTAGGCGTGGGCCAAAAAGAGTGGGTAGTTGATTCCAATTTGAATATTTCTTTGGATATTTCCTTGTTTTGTTTATTGTCCCTCTCAAATGTCAAGAATTCGTATTCGAGTTTTCTTGGAATTTCGAGGATCCTTAGGTCAGTGAAGATTCCGTCAGATGTCAGTTTCCTTACTACATCACATGTTACAATGTCCAATCTTTTGAATGAGAATACAGATTTTCTTCCTTTTTCAGATAGACCTGGGATTATTTTTCCAAGGTCCTTTTTCTCGTTTTTCCTCTGAACAAGAAGGCACGTTTCGTAATTTCATCATCCACTTTTAAACGTGAATTTTCTGTGAGTAAAGTTGGCGAGATCAAAAACCTCATATTCTCGGTCGAAATTCCTTCGATTCAACCGGAAAAGAATAACTTGAATTATTTGCTTGTTCCTGAGTTATCTATCATTGCTCCAGCTTGTTTTTCTGCATGTGTTCTTGCAATAGCTTTTCTTTTCTGATTTATTACTTTTATGCCCCAGATCAAGATTCCTTCTCAGGTTCATCATTAATTACGTCTATCATGTTCATGATCATTTTTGAGCGCTCGTACTACTTACACGAGGGCTATATTATCATTTCGTCACGATGTCTGTATTTTTAGAATTTTGAGCCGAAAATGGTCTCAATCGACTAGTTCGACTCACTGATGACGAATCCGTCGGAAAATTCGAGTCTGTCCGTCCGGCCGTCCGGCCGTCCGTCCGATAACTCTCGAACGGAACGACCTAGAGACTCGAAATTTTCAGTGTAGGTTCAGAACCCAAATGCCTCGGTTGAGTTCGTTAATGGGCCAAATTCCACTAGGGGTTTCGTAAATATGGCCGTTCAAAGTTTGGTTATCCTGATTTCTTGGAAACTACAGATTTTATCGAGATGAAATTCTGTACTCGAATGGAGAATGAAGTGTTCAAGCAACATGTGCAATTTTGTCTAGATCGCATGACCAGAACCATAGAAACCATAGAAAATTGTAACTTTTGAACGGAAACGCCTAGGGACTTGAAATTTCCAGGTGAATCTCGAATGTCGTGATCACGTTTATCTATGAGCAAAATTATACTAAGGGTTCCGTAAATATGGTCGTTTGAAATTTAGTTTTCTTGATCATTTCAAAACTACAGATTCGATTGTGACGAAATTTTGTATACTAATGGAGAATGATATATTCAAGCTACATTTCTCCAGATCGCATGACCAGAACCATAGAAACCATAGAAAATCATAACTTTCGAACGGAAAGGCATAGGGACTTGAAATTTCCAGGGTAGGTTCGGATCGGGAAGTTCGTGGGCATATTCATCAATGAGCAATATTGGACTAGGGGTTCCGTGAATACGGTCTTTTGAAATTTTGTTTTCTCGATAAGTTCGAAACTACGGATTCGATCGAGATAAAATTTTGTATTTTAAACGAGAACGATATATTAAAGCAACATTTTGTCCAGATCGCATGACCAGAACCATACAAACCATAAAAAATTATTACTTCCGAAGGAAAAGGCCTAGAAACTTGAAAATTTCAGGGTAGGTTTGTATCGCGAATTTCGCGGCCACGTTCATCAATGAGCTAATTTAGACTAGGGGTTCCGTAAATATGGCCGTTCAAAATATTTTGTTCCTGATAATTTCGAAACTACTGGTTGGATTGGGATGAAATTTTACACCTAGCTGGAGAATAATGTATTCAAACTACGTGCGAAATTTTGTCCAAATCGCATCACCAAGACCATAGATACCATAGAAAATTCTAGCGAATTATCGAAAAAAAAATTAATCAGCTGAAGCACTGACATGAAGTCTGGAGTTTCGCCTAAGTTCGAGAATTTTTTTGAAAGCTGTCGAAAATCCCTTCAATTGATTTCTAAAACTGGAAAATGAGAATCTACCTACAAAGTGGATGTACGAGCGCTCAAAAGCTCCTGACTTCACGGCAGTGCTTTTCGAAATTTTTCATCATAATATTCACTTAGAATCTAGAATCGAGAATCCAGTCATGTTGGAAATTCCTCAAATCTCATCAATTGGTATTGTAAATAGACACTTTTTTTGTACATTTCATTTTTGATACATTGTTTAAAACCGACAAGGAATTTAGTTGCTGGGATAATCAAGCCTTTCTCGATGAATTAATATTGAATTTTCATGCTCTAAATCTATAAGGTAAAATGTACCCCACTATGTTTTCACTTGAGGTTCGAAGAAAAAATACGATCGAAGAAACAAATTATGTATATCCGATTAAAATATCACCAAAACTACGCTCGTAGTTTTCAGTAGTCTTCTGAAAGACAACCACTATACCTTATTTCCCCATTTCTTACACACACAAGTTGTAAGTTTCCTTCATCCAACATCAGGAAAAACCACGATGTCTCACAGCAAACAACGTTATTGTCATTTCGCTAACCCCCATAGCATCCCCGACGATATTTCACTCTCCTAATAAAATAATAAAATCTCGCAGACCCGGAACCAGGAGGCGCTGAAAAGGACCGCCCTCAGAACAAGGTGTATCGGAATAAAAAAGGGTATCGATATAAAAGGTCAGGTATTTTTTTGTAGTTGAGCTATCTCTTGTATGGTTACTCATCATCGACATGGAATTTTCTGGGCGCATGAGGAACTTTTCTATTATTGAATCTGGTATCCTCTACATATTCTTCGGTCCTTATATGACGGCAGCGATAAGTATCACTCCTTTTTTCGCTAACTTATGTAGTGCAAGTAGGTCCAACCATACTGCATAGTGGTGAACATGGCCTTCGTGTTACTTACACAGGCAATCTTGAAGCTTTCGAATCATCTGTTGGTTTGTCATTTCTTCAGTCTTGCCCTAAAATATAGTGAGTCACAAACCAGGCTCATCGACTGCTTTCTATGGCAAAGCACCCTCGTATGGCACATCAAAAAAGTGTAGGATAGCAAGCTCAGTGCTGGTATCAAAACCCCAGAGATAAATTCAAACCAGAATATTCCTGAAAGAATCACTGCCAAGTTTAAGACAGACCTGCCAAGTAAGGATAGGAAGTCCGTGAAGACTGTAGTGGACCTGCTAACAGAACATCGCGAGTTCAATAAACACATGGGCATGGGACATAGACCTGACAGAGCAAGCTTCAGTAGATTTTCCAGGCAAAAGAGGAAATCTCTCTCCACATTCTATGCCTTTGCATAGCATTGACGAGAGTGCGATTTTTACTGGAAGACCTAGAATATCTAGACGAAAAAAGTTATGTTTGAGAGCCATTATCAGGACTGCTAGATCTAACCAAAGCCGACGCAAAACAGAAAATAGTTTCGAAAAGGACCACAATCAACCAGTGAAGAAAGCTGTGGGTGCTGCTATGGGGCATACCCTGAATACATTTAATCTAACCCAACCAGTGTAGGAATTCGTAATCATGATTCTATAACCATAGTAGTCATAGGATTATACACCCAAGTCGTTCCAAAACGTTGTTGAAGATCTAAAATAAGATGGAAAGATTAGGTAGAGACATTTCGGATAAAGGAGGGCATAATGGTAGAACTAAGGATTAAGGAGAATAGGTCGACGCTGAGTACTATCGAAAAAAGGTTCGAGAGAGAAGAGAGAATGGTTCATTTCCATTCTGTAGCATCACATTGTGATGAAGTGGCTCCTTATAAAGAAACTAAAATTTTAATTTCTTACACCTGATTTCCGTATTTTGTAATCTCCAAATCCCGTTCAGTCCTTGAACGCTCATTCACTCCTCCAAATCGCAGTACCTACGCCACGATGTAATTACCAAAACGAATTAATTGACGAATGTCATTGTCACGGATAGCTTGTTCTCCGCCGATTCGAGTCGTGCAAAAAATCGTCGGACTCGAATCGAACTCAATGCCGTCTAATTGCAGACCTTCTACCTAATAATCGATAATTTACTCGAAATAAGAAAATTCCCGGCATAGTCGTGACAAGAGGGTACGATAGAATGAATGCTAATGCGCCAGTGGATATGATTAATTTCATAATTTCTTCTTCGGTTCGCATATGATGTTAATTTGGATTTATGCAAGGATAAAATGGCTGAGATTCAGAAACGAAATGTGACAGTTATAATGCCATAATGTTGAGTATCTTGGCATTTCCGAGACCTACCCAATCAGTTCCTTGCATTAGAAGTATGAATTCATGAGTACCAACTTCCTTCCATACAATTTTGAATGAAAGGGAATCCCACATAACATTCAAGTGCTCCATACCCCCTATGGAACTATTGAATGTTATGTTGGATTCTCCTTAGACCTCAACTTCGTGGAAACCAAAAACTATCTGCGGCCATTTAGGGAGTTGTTCGTTGAGGGGTATGACGCCAGATATTTTTTTCAATAATGCTTCTGTCGAGCTGCCTCTTGAGAAGAAAAATTACTCCAGCCTCCTGCACCACCTACTATGGCACTTGGTCTCTGAACTATAAATACATATTTTCATTATAGATTCAGCTTTGCGCTTCGCAAACTCATAACTGTTCTTCGACCATCATAAACCAAGCAGAACTTAGACCAATGGAATTTCTTCCAACGTTTCGTTCTTCAGGCAACCCTGAAGACGGCTCCCTATGTTTGAATGCAACAAAATGGAGAAAAGTATAAATATGAACCATTCTCTCTTTTCAGTTGACCCCTTTTTCGATGGTACTTAGCGTCTGCACATTTTCCTGTCCTTGATTCAATGATTATGCTCTCCTTTATCCGAAATATTTTTCTCTACCTAGTCCTAATCGTTCTTATTTAGGATCTTCAACTCCATTTTCCCATTTGTTTCACTCTCTTTGAATAACTCACAATCTGATTTCAAAATTAACATCACAATTCTGAAGGTTTCGGAAGGACTTGAGAGTAGGATCCTGTGAACATATACTATGTTTATGAAAACATAATTGAGAATGCCTTCACTGGTTAGAGTAGATTCGATGTCTACTGGTTTATTATGGTCCCCTTCAACTATTTTTTTTTGTCTGAATATTCTAAGTCTTCCGGTAACTATCTCACCCTCGCCAATGTTATGTAAAGGCATAGAATGTGGAGAGATTTTTCCTCTTCTGCATGGTAAATTGAATAAAGCTTGCTCTGCCAGGTCTATGTCGCCCATGTGTTTGTTGGCAGTTATCCTTTTAGGAATCTTTTTCGACTCTGCCTTTTTAGTTTCAAGAACAACCCTGAATCTGCTCTTTCAGCCATTTTTAATGGTTTCTTCAACCACTGCTTTCGCTATGCCACAAACAGGTGTTGCTCCGTAGAAAGCCATGGATGAGCCTTGTTTCTGACAAGCTAACAGAAGCTTCAGAGCTAAAAAGGTTTGCCTGTGTAGGAAACATCAGGGCCATGTTCATCACTCCTACTGCAGCATTGTTGGACCTTCTTCCACTACATAAGTATGTGGAAGAAGAGATACTAATCGGTGCTGTCAGATTAAGATTGGGAACTACGTGGAGGATACAAGAAGGTACTGGATTCATAAGCCCAGAAGACTAGATGCCGTCAGGCAATCATGTAAAAATAGCTCAACTACAAAAAATCCCTTGATCTGGACGTAAAGGTTTCGGAAGGACTTGAGAGTAGGATCCTGTGAACATAGACTATGTTTATAAAACCATAATTAAGAATGCCTTCACTGGTTAGAGTAGATTCGATGTCTTCAGGGTATGCACTATAGCAGCACCCGCATCATCATTTACTGGTTTATTGTGGTCCCCTTCAACTATTTTTTTTTCGTCTGAATATTCTAGGTCTTCCGCTAAACATCTTACTCTCGCCAAAACTATGCAAAGGCATAGAATGTGGAGAGATATTTCCTCCGCTGCCTGGTAAATCGACTAAAGCTTGCTCTGCCAGGTCTATGTCACCCATGTGTTTGTTGGCAGTTATCCTTTCAGGAATCTTTTTCGACTTTGCCTTTTTAGTTTCAAAAACAACCCTGAATCTGCTCTTTCAGCCATTTTTAATGGTTTCTTCAACCACTGCTTTCGCTATGCCACAAACAGTTGTTGCTCCGTAGAAAGCCATGGATGAGCCTTGTTTCTGACAAGCTAACAGAAGCTTCAGAGCTAAAAAGGTTTGCCTGTGTAGGAAACATCAGGGCTATGTTCATCACTCCTACTGCAGCATTGTTGGACCTTCTTCCACTACATAAGTATGTGGAAGAAGAGATACTAACCGGTGCTGTCAGATTAAGATTGGGGACTACGTGGAGGATACAAGAAGGTACTGGATTCATAAGCCCAGAAGACTAGATGCCGTCAGGCAATCATGTAAAAATAGCTCAACTACAAAAAATCCCTTGATCTGGACGTAAAGGTTTCGGAAGGACTTGAGAGTAGGATCCTGTGAACATAGACTATGTTTATAAAACCATAATTAGGAATGCCTTCACTGGTTAGAGTAGATTCGATGTCTTCAGGGTATGTACTATAGCAGCACCCGTATCGTCATTTACTGGTTTATTGTGGTCCCCTTCAACTATTTTTTTTTCGTCTGAATATTCTAGGTCTTCCGCTAAACATCTTACTCTCGCCAAAACTATGCAAAGGCATAGAATGTGGAGAGATATTTCCTCCGCTGCCTGGTAAATCGACTAAAGCTTGCTCTGCCAGGTCTATGTCACCCATGTGTTTGTTGGCAGTTATCCTTTTAGGAATCTTTTTCGACTTTGCCTTTTTAGTTTCAAAAACAACCCTGAATCTGCTCTTTCAGCCATTTTTAATGGTTTCTTCAACCACTGCTTTCGCTATGCCACAAACAGTTGTTGCTCCGTAGAAAGCCATGGATGAGCCTTGTTTCTGACAAGCTAACAGAAGCTGCAGAAGCTAAGAAGGTTTGCCTGTGTAAGAAACATCAGGGCTATGTTCATCACTCCTACTGCAGCATTGTTGGACCTTCTTCCACTACATAAGTATGTGGAAGAAGAGATACTAACCGGTGCTGTCAGATTAAGATTGGGGACTACGTGGAGGATACAAGAAGGTACTGGATTCATAAGCCCAGAAGACTAGATGCCGTCAGGCAATCATGTAAAAATAGCTCAACTACAAAAAATCCCTTGATCTGGACGTAAAGGTTTCGGAAGGACTTGAGAGTAGGATCCTGTGAACATAGACTATGTTTATAAAACCATAATTAAGAATGCCTTCACTGGTTAGAGTAGATTCGATGTCTTCAGGGTATGTACTATAGCAGCACCCGCATCGTCATTTACTGGTTTATTGTGGTCCCCTTCAACTATTTTTTTTTCGTCTGAATATTCTAGGTCTTCCGCTAAACATCTTACTCTCGCCAAAACTATGCAAAGGCATAGAATGTGGAGAGATATTTCCTCCGCTGCCTGGTAAATCGACTAAAGCTTGCTCTGCCAGGTCTATGTCGCCCATGTGTTTGTTGGCAGTTATCCTTTTAGGAATCTTTTTCGACTTTGCCTTTTTAGTTTCAAAAACAACCCTGAATCTGCTCTTTCAGCCATTTTTAATGGTTTCTTCAACCACTGCTTTCGCTATGCCACAAACAGTTGTTGCTCCGTAGAAAGCCATGGATGAGCCTTGTTTCTGACGAACTAACAGAAGCTGCAGAAGCTAAGAAGGTTTGCCTGTGTAGGAAACATCAGGGCTATGTTCATCACTCCTACTGCAGCATTGTTGGACCTTCTTCCACTACATAAGTATGTGGAAGAAGAGATACTAACCGGTGCTGTCAGATTAAGATTGGGGACTACGTGGAGGATACAAGAAGGTACTGGATTCATAAGCCCAGAAGACTAGATGCCGTCAGGCAATCATGTAAAAATAGCTCAACTACAAAAAATCCCTTGATCTGGACGTAAAGGTTTCGGAAGGACTTGAGAGTAGGATCCTGTGAACATAGACTATGTTTATAAAACCATAAGTAAGAATGCCTTCACTGGTTAGAGTAGATTCGATGTCTTCAGGGTATGCACTATAGCAGCACCCGCATCGTCATTTACTGGTTTATTGTGGTCCCCTTCAACTATTTTTTTTTTCGTCTGAATATTCTAGGTCTTCCGCTAAACATCTTACTCTCGCCAAAACTATGCAAAGGCATAGAATGTGGAGAGATATTTCCTCCGCTGCCTGGTAAATCGACTAAAGCTTGCTCTGCCAGGTCTATGTCGCCCATGTGTTTGTTGGCAGTTATCCTTTTAGGAATCTTTTTCGACTTTGCCTTTTAAGTTTCAAAAACAACCCTGAATCTGCTCTTTCAGCCATTTTTAATGGTTTCTTCAACCACTGCTTTCGCTATGCCACAAACAGTTGTTGCTCCGTAGAAAGCCATGGATGAGCCTTGTTTCTGACAAGCTAACAGAAGCTGCAGAAGCTAAGAAGGTTTGCCTGTGTAGGAAACATCAGGGCCATGTTCATCACTCCTACTGCAGCATTGTTGGACCTTCTTCCACTACATAAGTATGTGGAAGAAGAGATACTAATCGGTGTTGTCAGATTAAGATTGGGGACTACGTGGAGGATACAAAAAGGTACTGGATTCATAAGCCCAGAAGACTAGATGCCGTCAGGCAATCATGTAAAAATAGCTCAACTACAAAAAAAAATTACGAAAAGCACTGCCGTGAAGGCAGGAGCTTTTGAGCGCTCGTACATGCACCTTGTAGGCAGATTCGCATTTTCCAGTTTTGGAAACAGGAAATTTTTGACAGCTGTCAAACCAATTCTAAAACTGAGGCGATAATCCAGACTGACCAATTTTTTCGATAATTCGCTAAAATTTTCTACGGTATCTAAGGTCTTGGTGATGCGATCTGAACAAAATTTCGCACGTAGTTTGAATACATTATTTCTCAGCTAGGTGCAAAATTTCATTCCAATGAAATCGATAGTTTCGAAATTATCAGGAACAGAATATTTTGAACGGCCATATTTACGGAACCCCTAGTATAATTTTACTCATAGATGAACGTGATCACGACATTCGAGATCCACACCTATCCTGAAAATTTCAAGTCCCTAGGTCTTTTCGTTCGAAAGTTATGATTTTCTATGGTTTCTATGGTTCTGGTCATGCGATCTAGAGAAATGTAGCTTGAATATATCATTCTCCATTAGTATACAGAATTTCATCACGATCGAATCTGTAGTTTGGAAATCATCAAGAAAACTAAATTTCAAACGACCATATTTACGGAACCCCTAGTTTAATTTTGCTCATAGATGAAAGTAATCACGACAATCGAGATCCACACCTATCCTGAAAATTTCAAGTCCCTAGGCGTTTCCGTTCAAAAGTTACAATTTTCTATGGTTTCTATGGTTCTGGTGATGCGAACTGAACAAAATTTCGCATGTAGCTTGAACACTAACTAATTTTCCATTAGAGTGCAAAATTTCATCTCGATCAAATCTGTAGTTTTAAAGTAATCAGGAAAACAAAATTTCGAACGGCCATATTTTCGGAACCCCTCGGCGAATTTTGCCCAATAACGAACTCAACCGCGGCATTCGAGATTCGAACCTACCCTGAAAATTTCAAGTTTCTAGGACATCCCGTTCGAGAGTTATCGTGTATACGGACGGACGGCCGAACGGACAGACTCGAATTTTTCGACGGATTCGTCATCAGTGAGTCGAACATAGTCGATTGAGACCATTTTCGGCTCAAAATTCGAAAAATACAGACATCGTGACGAAATGATATAGCCCTCGTGTAAGTTGTACGAGCGCTCAAAAAGGGTCATGTCGATTGAACGAAAGAAATGCTTGAAAAATACGATCGCGATGCTTCAAAAAACGTCTATGAGATCGTGACAGGTGACATATCGTGGATTCACGCGTATTAGCACGAAAGTGAATAGCAGTCGACTGTATGGTTGTTTCAAGATGAGCAAAAGCCCATAATACTTGTTCGGGTACACGAAGCACTTCCAAGCAAATGGTCACCTGTTTTTTAGGAAAAAATGGACATGTCGCAACCGTACCACTAGAACAACGCAGAACAGTCAATTATGAGTGGTATACAACCATCAGTTGTCTTCCAAGAAATGAGGAAAACCAATCGCCGAAGACGGATCACTCTCCACCACGACAATTCGAGCTTGCATTTTTGAGCACTCAAAACGTCGATTCGATTAGTCATCCGTCCTATAGTCCTGACTTGGCACCGAATGACTTCTTTTCATTCCCTTACGGAAAAAATAACGTTTTTCGGCAACCGTCCGGGAAGTACTCGCTTCCCAGACGCTTTTCCTTTTAGAAATTAACATTTCCCGGCCTAGTCCGGAAAGTACGTACTTTCCGGACTAGGCTGGAAAGTTCGTTTCCCGTTGCAACGAAATTACGACTGGCACCTATCACGTTGTTATCATTGGCTTTATGAAAATCTTGGTGGGTCCGATTTTGATAAATACAATTGATCATTACCATAAAGAAATGTGTCTCATTGATTTGTTATTCTACACGGTTGCCGAAAAAATAGTGTACGCAACACGTCCAAAAACAGTTTTTTTGGACTCGCAGAACGCTCGTCCTAGAATTTTGTCTACTCGTCCAAAAAACAGTATTTTCATATTTTCATTAGTAAACATAAACAATAATGTACGAGTTTTCAGGTAATTATAATTTTATTATTTTACTATTTTCAAGTGCGACGATACTTTTTCGCATATTCAGTGTATCAACTTTATAAGCGACTATTGGTTTACCTCGGACTTAGCGGGGCTGGTACTTCTTACAAGATTATGCTCCAAATTATTTTGATTGTTTAAAATTCACTGTCTGAAAGAGAATTGGTAGAAGGAATTCAGAACAGTGTGAGGAATGAGTTATTCACACGCAGGTATTTACCTATATGAGTTTGAGTGGAATCAATTAAAACAATTATATGGCACTTTTTCTCACAGTGAAATAACCTTAATAGTTAACTGAAACTGAAAAAAAAATACGTGATGATGTAAACACATAAAAATATATTCTCGAAATAAAAATGAACTACACAAGTCTAGGGAGTCACGGATCCACGAGTGGTCAGTTTGTGTCATATATGGCAGGAGTGAGGTGAGTTAGATTACATTTACATCAATATGTACATGATAATATTTTTGAGCGCTCGTTCTACTTACACGAGGGCTATATCATTTCGTCTGGTCTAGGGACTTCAAATTTTCATGGTAGGTTTAGATCTCAAATGTCGCAGTCACGTTCACCAATGAGCAGAATTAGACTAGGGGTTCCGTAAATAGGGTCGTTTGAAATTTAGTTTTTTCTGTTAATATCAAAACTACGGATTCGATCGTGAATTTTGTATTTTAATGGAGAATGATATATTCAAGCTACATTTCGTCCAGATCGCATGACCATAAACCATAGAAAATTGCAACTTTCGAACAGAAAGGCCTAGGGAATTGAAATTCTCAGGATACGTGTAGATCTCGAATGTCGCGGTCACGGAAACAATGAGCCAAATTACAAAAAGAGTTCCGTAAATATGGTCGTTTGAAATGAAGTTTTCTTGATAATTTCAAAACTACGGGTTCGATCGTGACGAAATTTTGTATTTTGATGGAGAATGATATATTCAAGCTACATTTTGTCCAGATCGCATGACTAGAAACCATAGAAAATTATAACTTTCGAACGGAAAGGCCTAGGGACTTGAAATTTTAAGGGTAGGTGTGGATCTCGAATGTCGCGGTCACTAATATCAATGAGCGAAAGTTGGAATAGGGGTTCCGTGAATATGGCCGTTTTTTTCTCTAATAACTTCAAAACTGCTGATTGGAATGAAATTCTGCACATAGATGAAGAATAGTGTATTCAAACTAGTAACAACATGCGAAATTTTGTCCAGATTGCATCACCAAGACCATAGATAACGTAGAAATTGATAGCGAATTAAACGGAATTGGTCACTTAGCACTGACGTGAACTCTGGAGTTTCGCCTTAGATAAAATTTTTTCTGACAGCTCTCAAAACGATCTTCCATTGGTTTCTAAAACTGGAAAATGCGAATTTTCCTACAAGGTGCATGAACGAGCACTGAAAAGTTCCTGACTTCACGGCAGTGTTCTTTAAGTATAATTTTTTTAAATTAATTATAGTATGAATAATTAAAATTTCATAAAAAAAATAGTCTGGTTTTCACATCTATTGCCGCTCCGAGCAATGATTCCATACATTTTCACATAGTTTATTTTTTAATCAAAACATATGATGCACTGAACAAGCTCAATATAAAATATAAATCTCCAATTTTGTTTTCATTAAGGTCTCAATAAAAGCATCACAATTTCTGCGAGAAGGTTTCGCAAATTTTCAGAAATAAACTTTTTCGGTCGAAATATGAGACGTAGGTGATACATAGCCGAAAAGCTCGTTTCTTCTAGAATAATGTGATGGAATAATATTGGCGGTTGGAGCTGGCCTGGAGCTAACATCATCTATCATTTTGGGTGAAGGGTCTGATACATGAATTTCGAACAGAATCACGAGAGAAATTGAAAAATCTAAATAAAAAATTTAGAAAAGCACTGCCGTGAAGGCAGGAGCTTCTGAGCGCTCGTACATGCACCTTGTAGGTGGATTCGCATTTTCCAGTTTTAGAAATCAATTGAAGGAATTTTCGACAGCTGTCAAAAAAGTTCTGGAACTTAGGCATCAGTACAGATCCAGCTCAGGATAAACTCGACGTAGCAGACAGATACCCAAACAACCTAATGCGACGAAAGTCAGAGTTTATTTCTCTGCTCACGCCACCTGTCGGTCGAAGGAGCAACTGAATGCAGTCCATGATGGTCCATATGAAGATTCCTTGGCTCCCCTGACAAAACCAAAACAAGCAACAAGACCGTAAACATTACGGCCTAGTAGTCACAAGTGGTAATAAGGGTTTAAGCTACAACCTTATTCGCCAGAAGCAGAGAAATAAACTCTGACTTTCGTCGCATTAGGTTGTTTGGGTAGCTGTCTGCTACGTCGAGTTTATCCTGAGCTGGATATGTACTGATGAGTCGTGATACGACGAAACCGGTCTGCAGATGCAAAGGATAAATTTCGATGTTTCATGGGGTTACATGTATTGATTTGTTGGCTTGCTTTTATTAGTCTATCTAATACATATTTTCTTGTATCATTTTGAAATTTGAAAACTTCAGATAGATGACCAATATTCATTTATATTATTTTTTGTCAGAATATTCTAGGTCTTCCGGTAAACATCTCACTCTCGCCAATGCTATGCAAAGGCATAGAATGTGGAGAGATTTTTCCTCTTCTGCCTGGTAAATCGACTAAAGCTTGCTCTGCCAGGTCTATGTCGCCCATGTGTTTGTTGGCAGTTATCCTTTTAGGAATCTTTTTCGACTTTGCCTTTTTAGTTTCAAAAACAACCCTGAATCTGCTCTTTCAGCCATTTTCAATGGTTTCTTCAACCACTGCTTTCGCTCTGCCACAAACAGGTGTTGCTCCGTAGAAAGCCATGGATGAGCCTTGTTTCTGACAAGCTAACAGAAGCTTCAGAGCTAAGAAGGTTTGCCTGTGTAGGAAACATCAGGGCCATGTTCATCACTCCTACTGCAGCATGGTTGGACCTTCTTCCACTACATAAGTATGTGGAAGAAGAGATACTAATCGGTGCTGTCAGAGATTGGGGACTACGTGGGGGATACAAGAAGGTACTGGATTCATAAGCCCTGAAGACTAAATTCCGCCAGGTAATCATATTAAAATAGCTCAACTACAAAAAATCTGATCTGGTATATCCTCAAAGCAACAAAGAAAAAACTTATCGACGAACAGATTTTCGCCACTTCCTTCTTAAAATTAAAATCCGAATTACCAATGTATGGAAGTCTTTGCAGGATGGGTTCGAAGAGTTCGACTTCTTTCTATCGATATCTTATTGACCAGCATCCACAGGTTCACATTTCCAGGATGGGAGTACTGGGATTATCATTGTCAACTGCTTCTTTCAGTTTTCTGCTTGTCCAGTGTTCCTTCTTGGATATTATAGAGACTCTTTTCTATTGTACTGTGGTTTTCATCAGAAGAGTACTGGGTCAGTTTTTGGCGTGTTTTGACTCTGAAAAAATATTTCATCGCTCCCATGTCTTTTCTACAACGTCCATACATTTCATCGATTACTCTATGCTGTTGATATGTTTTGGGAAGATGACGATTTGAGATTCAGATTCGGATTTAAGGAGGGTTTCAATGCACTGTGACCCTAAGGTCTATTGTACCCTCCATCAGAGCTGTTCAGCTCTTCAGCTCGCCCTCCAGTTCCAGAGTTCTAATAAAATCCAATATCTGGGATGGCTTTCTCATTTCTACAGATTTCTTACCCGAAGCATTTTTTCGTTGGCTAGCGATGGCGAGGCATTCCGTCACCATTTGATCCGGAGTTTCTTCCACTTCCTCGCAGAATCTACACTCGTCATTTTCTGCTAAACCTATTCTTCCTGCGGCAGCGGTGCCCTATGAAGAATCAGAGAAGGTGTAGCATATTCTTGCTGAGGTCCAGAGACTTATCAGATCCCGCAGTATCAAAGTTTCGAAAAAACTTTCTGGAATGGTACAACCCAGGAAGATTCCGCCAGAGTGTTTCTCTTTGGGTTTTTTCTTCTCCTGGAACTCTTTCTTGAAGGAACATTTACATATACCTCAAAAAGGTACTTGCCAATAAAAGGAGTTTGGGCTCCTTTTTTGGCAAATGTGTTAGCCTCTTCATTTCCTTTTATTCCCGAGTGACCAGGAACCCAGACTACCTTATTATTGTTGCCTTTTTCGTTGAGTCTTCTTCGGCACTCCAATACCATCTTGGAATCGATCTTGTGAGAGCTCAGTGCTTTAATTGCAGCCTGACTGTCAGAATGTATTGCTGTGTCACATTTTCCCTCACTACCAGTTCCTATCCCGGATAGTCTTAGGATGGCCTCATGGGCTATCTATCTATCACAAGAAGAAGAGGTGTGAGATACCCTAGTTGGGCACGTCCTTAGCTCCAGTGATACATCGAGGACTCTCCTCGTTCTGTTCTGACTTGCCTTGGCATGCCAGACAATTGCCCCATAAGTTGTTATAAAATGTCTCACAATCATGATGTACATCCATCGTAGTATTTTTGGGTTACATCCCCAAAGTCTCACCAGCCAGACTTCTCAAGGCCCTTGGTACTTTGCTAAGAGTAACATCAATATAACTATTCCACAAAAACTTGCCATCTTGGGTTACTCCCAGATATTGACGATGATGACGAATGTATCATCTCCGTATCGCAGCCATATATTCGGTTTTAGTTCGTAGAATTCGATAACCTTATGAATGAGATAGGAAGGATCCCATCTCCATGACGAATCCTAGTTGGAACAATGGTTCTTTTAATAGAGAGGAGGTTTTGCTAGGTTGTGCTTACATATACGGTGATGAACGAAGGAATTCCATAGACCATGTAAATAGCTCAAATAAATGAGCTATCCTGAATAACATCAAAGAAAAACTCAACATATTTCATTGGAAATGGTATATTCTTCGCCAAAAGGTTCTGAAGGCGATCGATAAACTGCACAGTTGGCCTCTGAGATTCGTTCAAATGTCAAGGGAATACTATATATTTCCTTGAACATTTTCAAATATTCAAATTATGGATGCTCCTTGGTACGTACACCACGCACAGCTTACCCGGCTCCTTGCTGTAATGCTAATTCACAGGCAATTAGAGGAGTCACAGTGGTATATCCTCATGATTTTTTATTCGCAGAAGCAAATAAATGCAATTAATTAAAAAAACCAATAAATCCAAAAGCCAAGTACGACTGGGATAATTTAGAAAGGAGTCATGTCGATTGTTCCAATTTGAATAATGCATGATGAATAAAAAACCAGCAAATAATTATCATTCATGCAGAAATATAGACTTTTAATGAGGCTAAAAGTATTGTTTTAAGATTGTATTGTCATTTTATTATGACACATGCACTCTAAATCGCAGATAAACTGCATTGAGTGCATAATCAGATTTCAATTGAAGTTATTTTATCTTGGCCGGCAATAAAGAATGACCATGGTCAGCTTCTGAGCTAGTTAGCCTCTAGCTAAGTAGGTTCGGTACCAGGACTACTTTAAAAAACTTCCTGCATATTTTTGATCGCCTTTTAATTATAGACATAATAAGTTATCATTTTGTTAGCCCTTGCTCGAAATGTTGAGTAGAATCTCCCTGTATATACATTATACCGAAATATTCATTTCGATGACACCAAAACCACTATTTCCAATATATTCAATTGATATTCCTTGATCGATCTGGATGAAGAAATCAATTGAAATTCAGTGGAAACGAATAATGAAGGAATTAATAGATGGCAATGAAACATTTAAGAGTTGTCTTATGTGTGGGCGCTTGCAGAGTTATACGAAGGAAGGATATAACATGCCAAGAAAGTAACCTGTTATGTTGCAAATGACCTTAAATAGATATGATATTGTGATTTTTCCACGGAATTGACAATGCGTTGAGTTTTGCGTGTTCACTCAGGCTGAAAGTAGGACAATTTTTGTTGATGCTGATAAACAAGGAAACATAAAAATCCCGTTTAACAAGGATGACAAAGTGGAAAAATCAATATGATCATTTGAGCTTCCAATATCCAATTATCAAATTACACTTTTTATTGATTGAAAATAATTTACACCATAATTTGCACATACCAAATGATCAACATAATCAGTCCATCGTTTCTTCTCTAATGAGTAAGAGGTGTTTTTATTCAATATTTATTTATTTCATAGTGTTAACTGAATCGAGGCAATCGAGCTCATTTAAATATTGATTCCATGTTTTTCTTAACAACTAGTGAAGAAATGTACGTTTGCTATAAAACAGATAATTACAAGGCTTACTTTCTGCTGAAAACATATTTTTTTCGAACGTTTGAGAATTATCTAAGTTTTCTCAACCTCAACTCTCAAAAACTGTTGGTAATGAACAGAAATGGACAAGATTCATTAATTCATGGGTTCCTTCTAGAAAACTTTTGTCCTGTGGCACTGCTAATAACTTGATCCTTTAATGGTTCTCGAGGTTTTCATTTCTGCACTACTCATTATCTAGTCTTACGAAGGGTTTCTAAATCATCACTGCTGCTGAGTATTAGCGGAACAAGGTGGATGAATTTTATGACCTGCTCTAGTGCAATGTCATCAATGAATAAATCTGTTTTTTCTGTTGAGATGAGTTTTTAGATACCGAAAATTTGAGATATTTTTTTTACAAAGTTTCAATTCGATCTGATCAGTATTTTTACGAATTCTCGAGAAAAAAATACAGGAGGTTATATTTACGAAACCCTTTTGATATTTGCGAACTTGACAGGCACATTCAGACCTCGAACATAGCCTGAAAATTTCAAAATACTAGGCCTTTTCTTCAGAATGTTATGATATTTAGGCCGGTCGGATGGATGGACAGGATTGAATTTGATCACGAATTCTCGATATGTAAGTCCAATCTTAACCTCTGAGAGCATTCTTTGGCTCTAAATTCAAAGATTACAGGCAAAATAATAACACCTTTGTTGTTGTTGAAAAATTCTAGCCAGGGTTTTCTGGAAAATCTTATCATACAAATGGAATGAAACTAAAAACATATACCTACCTACATATCGCTTTTCCGGAAGAACAAAGACGTAAGTGCAAATCTGAAAAATTTTAAGTTATGAATTCTGATTACTGTCTCTGTTCTTCCGGAGAAGCGATATGTCAAAAAAACATTGTTTATTATAAAGGATAAAACTGATGCTGAGAGTTGTTGCCCTCCTTTCCATTCTTATCGATATTCTAGGTTCTGATGTGGTGCAAAAATTGAGGATTAAAATTAAGTTTCAATTTATGCAGCCCGAAATATCAAATATCATGTGAAAAACAATAAGAAAATGTTGTTTAATGAACAAGTTAAAAGTTGCCAAAGTTGTTACTTTTATTGTCTGTTAATTGATGATTTTTACATGGCTGTATTCGTAAAAACTGTCACTCAAAAGTGAGAATTTGCACAAACATAACAAATAACTATAAGAAAATCTTGTTTAATTGACGTAGAGAGTTGAATGTTGGCAAAGTTCTTACTTATTGTTCGTTAATTGATTATTGTTACGTGGCTGTTTTCATAAGAACTGTCACTGAAAAATGAGAATTTCAACGGAGTGTGGATTTATGCAGCCCAAAAAAAAAATATACGTAACAAATAATGATAAGAAAATCTTGTTCGATTAACGTAGAGAGTTGGCAAAGTTTTTACTTATTATTTGTTAATTGATTATTGTTACTTTGCTGTATTCATAAAAAAAGTCACTGAAAAATGAGAATTTCAACGAAGTGTGGATTTATGCAGCCCAAAATGAAAAATATAACGTAACAAATAACAATAAGAAAATCTTGTTCAATTAACGTAGGAAGTTGAAAGCTGGCAAAGTTCTAACTTATTGTTTGTTAATTGATTATTGTTACTTGTCTGAATTCATAAAAACTGGCACTGAAAAATGAGAATTTCAACAAAGTGTGGGTTTATGCAGCCCAAAATAGGAATGTGACGTATAAAATAACATCGATAAGAAAATCTTGTTCAATTAACGTAGAAAGTTGAAAGTAAGCCAAGTTCTTAATTATTATTCGTTAATTGAGTATTGTTACTTGGCTGTATTCATAAAAACTGTCACTGAAAAATGAAAATTTCAACAAATTGTGGGTTTATGCAGCCCAAAAGAAAAAATATAACGTAACAAATAACAATAAGAAAATCTTGTTCAATCAACGTAGAAATTTGAAAGTTCGCCAAGTTCTCACTTATTATTTGTTGATTGATGATTGTAACTTGGCTGTATTCATAGAAACTGTCACTGAAAAATGAGAATTTCAACAAAGTGTGGGTTTATGCAGCCCAAAATAAAAAATATAACGTAACAAATAATAATAAGAAAATCTTGTTCGATTAACGTAGAGAGTTGGAAAGTTCTTACTTATTATTTGTTAATTGATGATTGTTACTTAGCTATATTCATAAAAAAAGTCACTGAAAAATGAGAATTTCAACGAATTGTGGATTTATGCAGCCACAATAAAAAATATAACATAACAAATGACAATAAGAAAATCTTGTTCAATTAATGTAGAAAGTGCAAAGTTAGCAAAGTTCTTCCTTATTATTTGTTAGTTGATGATTGTTACTTGGCTGTATTCATAAAAACTGTCACTGAAAAATGAGAATTTCAACGCATATGGATTTATGCAGCCCAAAATGAAAAATATAACGTAACAAATAACAATGAGAAAAACTTGTTCAATTTACGTAGAAAGTTGAAAGTTGGCAAAGTTCTTACTTATTGTTTGTTCATCGATGATTGTTACTTTGCTGTATTCATAAAATCTGGCACTGAAAAATGAGAAATTCAACAAAGTGTGGGTTTATGCAGCCTAAAATAAAAATATAACGTATAAAATAACAATAAGAAAATCTTGTTCAATTAACGTAGAAAGTTGAAAGTTGGCCAAGTTCTTAATTATTATTCGTTAATTGATGATTGTTACTTTGCAGCATTCATAAAAACTGTCACTAAAAAATTAAAATTTCAACAAATTGTGGGTTTATGCAGCCCAAAAGAAAAAATATAACGTAACAACTAACAATAAGAAAATCTTGTTCAATCAACTTAGAAATTTGAAAGTTCGCCAAGTTCTTACTTATTATTTGTTGATTGATGATTGTTACTTGGCTGTATTCATAAAAACTGGCACTGAAAAATGAGAATTTCAACAATGTGTGAGTTTATGCCGCCCAAAATAAAAAATATAACGTAACAATTACCAATAAAAAAATCTTGTTCAATTAAAGTAGAAAGTTGAAAGTTGGCCAAGTTATCACTTATTATTCGTTAATTGATGATTGTTACTCGGCTGTATTCATAAAAACTGGCACTGAAAAATGATAACTTCAACAAAGTGTGGATTTATGCAGCCCAAAATAAAAAATATAACGTAACAAATAACAATAATAAAATCTCATTCAATTTACGTAGAGTGTTAAAAGTTGGTCAACTTCCCACTTGTTATTTGTTAATTGATAATAATTGTTACTCGGTTGCATGAAAAGTGTCACTGAGAAATTAAAACTTCAACCAATTCTTAATGTTTGTTTCGTGATAGTTTTTTGTTATTTTTGCCTGCATAAATACATACTCAGATATTGATATCCTGACACAAATTCAACGTGTGATCCTTCACAATCGAAAAGATCACCATACATGTCTTCAATTCGAATTATTGCCTAAAATAATATTACCTAATCGATAATATCGTGGGAACTAAGATGTTCAAGGCTTTGATCGAAAGTAATCCTAGATAACGATTTCAAAATTTGATTCTTGATCTGGCAAAGAAATTGAAGGAAATAATTATGATAAATATATATTGCAACTTATTTCAGCGATAGAAATTCATATCGGCTTTGATCAGTTGTTTCCTCCGGATTTTTATCCTCCTGAGGCAAACTTTTCGATAATATGAATGTATTTTCTCAAGGATCTATGCAAATGGAGGAATTAATTGTCCTAATTCTTCGATGCAAAGTTATTTCTTTTCGTACACTACTTCCTGTTTTTTTTTTTTACTATCGAATTAATCAACCTTGATGTACATAGTTCATAAGTTCATTTTGATTATTTATCGATATCGAAAGGTTGTCAATTAGCTAAAAAATAGAAGGGAATTGTTCAGATGTGAAGTTGAGGTTATTCATTTCACTTTTAATTCATTTGTTTCCTTCATTCAGGCTAGTTCAACACAAACTTGAAATGGAGATTGAAAATGCAAGGTGGGAAATTTTCTCCGAAATTTCAAACAATTCATTATCGTAATTGATATAAATTGAAGTTCATAGAAATACCCATATACAATTGATAGCTTTTTATGATGGGTTTTGCCTCCTTAATGGAACAGAATCGGTAATAATAATGTCAAGGAATTAATGATAAGGTGGCCACAATTTCTCAACAAAGGCATGTGGGTGTGTTGAGAAATATAGATTCAATTTTCTTTCTGCAAATAAAATATAACTATAAAACACATAGCTGAAAGGAACAACATATAGTGACTCATTATGCTCTTTTTATAGATTTCCATTCATGATTATAAACTTGGAAAATTAAAATGAAAAGCTTCAGCATTATGCCACAACCACTTGGAATTCTGAAGGAATATTCACATTTTCAAGACAAATTTTTTTTCAGAAAAAAAACCAAAAATGAAGCCAACGATTTTCGAAAAGTTCCCCATGGCATATCCGTTCTACGTGCTCGCCTTGGTGTCTGTCGGTTACGTGCTTGGAGAGTTAGGCCACTACCTCATCGGAGCTACCTCCAAGGCTGTAGCTACAGATCTCCACTATGGCGACATATCATGCCAGCTTAATTCCACAGAATTCCAACTCAACGCGCTTCCCGTGCAATGTTCAACGGCCAACAGTTCAGAGGTTTGTCTGTCTTTGGAGCTGAACGGCACCAAATACTGCGAATGGACTTACAACGGACTCGGTTTGGACTACCAGATTTTGGCAGGACCAGCATTCATAGCGGTCTTCACCATTATGGGTGTCGTCATTGGGTTCGCAGCTGATAAATTCAAGAGGGTCAGGATGTTGACTGTCTGCACGATAGTATTCTCTATTGCCATGATTTTGAGCGGGACCGTCACCGAGTATTGGCAGCTGGTGGTCCTCAGGATGGTTTTGGCAGCAGGGTAAGTCACAATCTCCCAAATTGAGTTTCTTATTCTGGTCTAATATTTGGAGAGGAGACCCTTCTTTCCATATAGTTGATGCGAAATGAAAAGTGGCACCAACCACCTCAAGGGAGGGGGAGCACAATAGATTTCAGTGCATAAGACACCTTTAGCTGTGAACAATAATCAAAAATTATGTCTCTTGTCTTTCAGAGAATCAGGTTGTAATCCATTGGCAACAGGTCTCCTAACAGACATCTTCCCTGAAGAAAAGCGTGCCTTGGTCATGTCAATTTTCAACTGGGGTATATACGGAGGATACGGTCTAGCCTTTCCTGTTGGAAGATACATTCCACAACTCAACTTTTTTGGTGCAGGTTGGAGAGTTACCTACTACGGAGCTGGCGTTATAGCCCTCATCATCGGTTTTATAACGTGGTTGACACTGAAGGAACCAGCAAGGCAAGCTATCGGTGAAACAGCCAACAATGACTCTGATAAAAAGGTGATCAACGCACGTATGATTATCAGCTGGATGGTCCTTTACCCCACCTCTCCTTTCAGGTTACCATTTGGACTGTTATGAAGGATCCAAGAATAATTATGTTATGTGTGGCTGCTTCTATCAGACATTGTGGTGGAATGTGCTTCGCTTACAACTGTGATTTGTATTATCGCCAATACTTCCCAGACTACGATCTAGGTTGGTGGTTATTTGCTGTAACCGTGGGAATCGGAAGTGTGGGTAAGTCTTATCTTTATCCTGGATAATGGATAATTAGTTTTTCGATTGCCACAATACCAACGAGTACTTCTTCCAGGTGTTGTAGCTGGAGGCATCATATCAGACAAATTCGTGGCGAAAATGGGTATCCGTTCCAGGGTGATGGTCCTAGCCGTATCCCAAATAATAGCAACACCAACAGCCTTTGGCAGTGTATATTTCACCCCAGTTTGGGCGATGGTCTCCCTTGGAGTCTCCTACATCTTCGCTGAGATGTGGTTCGGAATACTATTCGCCATTCTGGTAGAAATCGTGCCGTTGAAAGTGAGATCCACAACCGTCGGCTTGTTCTTGTTCTTCATGAATAACATTGGAGGTAACCTCCCGATACTGGTAGAGCCCGTCTCCAAGGCTATTGGCTATAGGGAGTCTTTGTATATCTTCTATGCTGGATTTTATGGGATAAGTAAGTATTAGGTTGTTAAAAAAAATCAACATGTCATTTGCTGATGTTTTAGGTTCCATCCTTTTCCTCTTCACACTATTCTTAATGGATGGACCAAAACCAACCCAACCTCCTGGGAGCATCCCCAACAAACACCTCAATGGTGTAGACAACGTAGTTTTCACCACTGCAGACGAAAGGGGTCTACCAACCATAACTTCAATGGTCTCGAATGCCAGAAGGCCTACACTGAGGGACAGTAGGATGTAACTTATGAAGAACACAGAGGGAAAGTTGCAGTACCTCGAGATCGAACAATGGAAGCTGTGATGTAAATATGTAAGATATTTAATTGACTCTGCGTCAAGAACACTGTTTATGTATATAATTTCGAAGAAATTAAACATTTAGAAAATGAAATCTTCTTCTCTGAATCCTTTATTCATAGTGACGATGATAATTCAGAATCTTTTTGAGCGCACGTACTACTCACACGAGGGCTATATCATTTCGTCACGATGTCTGTATTTTTCGAATTTTGAGACGAAAATGGTCTCAATCGACTATGTTCGACTCACTGATGACGAATCCGTCGGAAAATTCGAGTCTGTCCGTCCCCTTTCCTGAAGATAGGGAGTTCCGTTTAGTTGTCCCCCATAAGAACAAACCACAATAGGAAACCCTCCTCTTGAGCGACAGTGAAGAATTAATTCAATAATAAATCCTCCAGGTACCGGCAATACTCGGCCAAGAAAGTGACGATGATTATAAGGAAATGAAATCTGGGTTTTTGCTGTTCGATGGTGGAACACAGAAAGAATTACCAACAATCCGGACAGGTAAAAAACGGGTCTTACCATCTCTAAGACTTCCAACTTCACTACATACACCCAAGTTTTGAGCACTTCGGGAACAAGAAAACGAACTAGAGTCACTCTCTCAAATAATTGTACTTCACAACCAACGCGCGTTATTGAACACCGTTAAAATACTAGCGGAAAACTGAGATTTCGGAATTAAATGATTCGCTCGGAAGAAAACCGCTAACAAAACTTTCTTACAACTTTAAAACACGGCTGCTAAGTCAGAATTCTCCTCTTATCCTCAAACACCGCCGTATATAACCTCAATTGGGAGGGGAAACATTTTGAATCTTGAAAACAGCAAATGGAGAATGAGGTGCTCAAGCTACATGTAAAATTTTGTCCAGATCGTATGACCAGAACCATAGAAACCATAGAAAATTGTAACTTTTGAACGGAAACGCCTAAAGACTTGAAATTTTCAGGATAGGTGTGGATCTCGAATGTCGCGATGGCGTTTATCTATGAGCAAAACTATACTAGGGGTTCCGTAAATATGGTCGTTTGAAATTTAGTTTTCTTGATGATTTCAAAACTACAGATCCGATCGTGACGAAATTTTGTATTTCAATGGAGAATGATATATTCAAGCTACATTTCTCCAGATCACATGACCAGAACCATAGAAATAATAGAAAATCATAACTTTCGAACGGAAAGGCCTAGGGACTTGAAAGTTTCAATATAGGTGTGGATCTGAAATGTCGCGCTCGCGTTTATCAATGAGCAGAATTATACTAGGGGTTTCGTAAATACGGTCGTTTGAAATTTAGTTTTCTCGATAATTTCGAAACTACAGATTCGATCGAAACAAACTTTTGTATTTTAATGGAGAATGATATATTCAAGCTACATTTTGCCCAGATCGCATGACCAGAATCAAAGAAACCATAGAAAAGTATAACATTCGAAGGGAAAGGCCTAGGGACTTGAAATTTTCAGGTTAGGTTTGGATCGCAAATGTCGCGGTCACGTTCATCAATGAGCAAAATTAGACTAGGGGTTCTGTAAATGTGGCCATTCAAAATATTTTTTTCTGATATTTTCGAAGCTACTGATTGGATTCGAATAAAATTTTGCACATAGCTGAAGAATAATGTATTCAAACTACGTGCGAAATTTTGTTCAGATCGCATTACCAAGACCATGGATACCGTAGAGAAATTTAGCGAATTATCGAAAAAAAAAATGGTCAGCTAAAGCACTGACGTGGAGTCTGGAGATTCGCCTTAGTTTGAGACATCTGTCAAAAATTTTTTCATTTTGTTTCTGAAACTGGAAAATGCGAATCTACCTACAAGGTGGATGAACGAGCGCTCAAAAGCTCCTGACTTCACGGCAGTGCTTTTCGTAATTTTTGATACATAGGCTGAATTTATAAATCGACACGTTAGATTTTCTCGATATGGGAACAGGGAAATATTCGAATGAATATTTCAAGTTGATGCGAATTATACCGGGTGGCTTACGTAACGAAATTCACTTCGTTACAATATATTGAATCCTGTGTAAGTATACTATTTACAGATGGAATCCAAATCCTACACTGATACCTATCTATACTGTATTGAAATTAAGTTGATGCTTTCTGAAAAGGTTCGAAAAGTATGTATTTGAAGAAGTCTAAGATCATACCGGATATTTATTGAATCCTGAACAATTTTGAATAAACATCTCTACATTACTGGAATATATTTATAGTTTTATACGAATGAACAAAGCTTCTTTAAGGATTTTTTTGGGAAAATTTCTCCGGCAATCATCCGCCGGATCTTCTAAGACGACTTTCAACATTTTCTTCCGTTTTGTTTCGTTTTGGATCTATTTTTGTCACATCTTTATCATTTGAAGTTTCTACTGCTGAGCCAAATTTCACTTGTTCTGTAAAAGAAAGTTGTTCTGCAGTTGGTAGCTCTGTAACACCATCCGAAGTCTCAGAACGTGTAGAGGCGTCGGTTGGAGTAGATGAATCTGTTGTCCCTTGAGAGACATCCTCTGTTCCAGGCTCTCCAATAACTGTTAAATTTGAGTTCTCCAAGAGGATATTCTCCATGCCTGAATTGGTAATGATTGTAGAGGTTTCCTCAGTCGGTTTGAACCCTTCATTAGTTCCACCAAAGCCTGCTGGTGTTGGATATGTTTCTTGGTCAGATTCTGTGATACCAGATAATTTGGGGTCTTCAAGATCTGAACTGGAATAACTATCAGAATTGGTAATTTTGGAGGCTTCTGTTGAATTCAATATTTCCATTTGAGGAGTTTTTTCAGTCCATACAGAATGTATGGAATTTGTTTCTTGTTTTGTCTCTGTATTAGGTGTATAAGTTGTTGTTTCTAAATTTTTGACAACCTCAGTGCTGAAGGATTCTTCGGACGAGATAATTGTGGAGGACCCCACGGAAGGAAGTTTATTTGTGGAGATCGAAGGTATCATAGTCTCTGTTGAATGTTCGGTCGAGACAGTGTCTGTTGTCTTGGGAGTTAACTCATTGGTATCTCCTGTAACAAATACTGTTCCTTGGGTTGAAGTTGTTGAAAATTCAGAAATACTTATTGTTGGTGTATCTGTTGGAGTTACTGATTGTGTGGTAGGTGCAGGGGTGGTCTGGGTTAGATTACTTGCTAACTCTTCCCCCATTCCTGCCGGAGTTGAGCTCTCCAGGTTTTCTGTGGAAATTGTTAGAGAAATTGGGGTAGAGCTATGGAGAGATGAGGTAGTTATCTCAGCTCCTGTAGAATCTGAAGGGTTTGTTTGAGAAATCGAAGGAGCACTTTCTGTTGTCCTGTGAGTTAACTCATTGGCATCTCCTGTAAAAAATACTGTTCCTTGGGTTGAAGTTGTTGAAAATTCAGAAATACTTATTGTTGGTGTATCTGTTGGAGTTACTGATTGTGTGGTAGGTGCAGGGGTGGTCTGGGTTAGATTACTTGCTAACTCTTCCCCCATTCCTGCCGGAGTTGAGCTCTCCAGGTTTTCTGTGGAAATTGTTAGAGAAATTGGGGTAGAGCTATGGAGAGATGAGGTAGTTATCTCAGCTCCTGTAGAATCTGAAGGGTTTGTTTGAGAAATCGAAGGAGCACTTTCCGTTGTCCTGTGAGTTAACTCATTGGCATCTCCTGTAACAAATATTGTTCCTTGGGTTGAAGTTGTTGAAAATTCAGAAATACTTATTGTTGGTGTATCTGTTGGAGTTACTGATTGTGTGGTAGGTGCAGGGGTGGTCTGGGTTAGATTACTTGCTAACTCTTCCCCAATTCCTGCCGGAGTTGAGCTCTCCAGGTTTTCTGTGGAAATTGTTAGAGAAATTGGGGTAGAGCTATGGAGAGATGAGGTAGTTATCTCAGCTCCTGTAGAATCTGAAGGGTTTGTTTGAGAAATCGAAGGAGCACTTTCTGTTGTCCTGTGAGTTAACTCATTGGCATCTCCTGTAACAAATACTGTTCCTTGGGTTGAAGTGGTTGAATCTTCAGAAGTACTTATTGTAGGTGTATCTGTTGGAGTTACTGATTGTGTGGTAGGTGCAGGGGTGGTCTGGGTTAGATTACTTGCTAACTCTTCCCCCATTCCTGCCGGAGTTGAGCTCTCCAGGTTTTCTGTGGAAATTGTTAGAGAAATTGGGGTAGAGCTATGGAGAGATGAAGTAGTTATCTCATTTCCTGTAGAATCTGTAGGGTTTGTTTGAGAAATCGAAGGAGCAGTTTCCGATGTAGTTATCCATGTGGACCCAAAGCTAGATTCTTGTGTATCAGTGTGAGATGTAGATTCATGTGAAGATAATGTCGTATATTCCGATGTAATCGAATTTTCTGTATTTGTTTGGTTGTCAGAATATCCCATTGTTGTTGTCACATCTATTTCTTCAGATGTTGTAATAATCGCATGATCTGTTATTAATGTTATCGAAGTTTCAGTACTGGAAGTTCCATCTGGACTTTCGGTATGGTCCAATGTCTCAGTTGTATTCAAATATGGAGTCGTACTAAGTTCCACACTAGTTCCATCAGATGTAGATTCTTGAGTCGCAGTATGATTTACGCCTTCAGATGTACTTTCGGTTATGTCTACAGTTGTAGAATCTGGTGTTGTACTCGTAGTGTTTTGATCATCTATCGACTTCGATTCATCGAAACTTAATATCAAATAATCTTTATCGGGGTTCATCGGGTCTAAATCGTTAAAACTAGATAGAAATATAATTTGAGGGTACTCTTTTCTAATTTTATTAAAAATTTTCTTTAATTTTTTTTCAGATATTTTTGGTCTATTTCTTCTATTGTAAACAATAAAAACAACTCTAGCTATGTTTTTGTCAGGCTTTTTTCTTTTGATATCAACAGCATTAAAGAGAGACTCGAATCTGAAATTCATGTTTTTGAATTGTTTCTTCAGTTGAGGTATCATTTCCTTTTTGCAAATTTTTTTCAACTGTTTATATTCCTTTTTCTTTTTTTCATCTACAGGGCTTATGACAACTTCTAATCTTAGATTTCTCAGTATGTCACTGTGCAATTTTGGTTCAGCTAGGTATTTTACGGTCTGGTTTTTCAGAATAAGTTTTCTAATAGAATCGTCTATGAGTTTGGTTATTAGCAAAAAATCATCGCGCTTTGAAGCCAGTTTTGGTACAATATTGAGAGTAAAGACCATAGGATCTTTATGTTGCTTTTTTTGTGCATCCAGTTCTTTTCCTGAAAATGAAGGAATAGCTTCAACTCAAGGATATATCATCGAGGGCTATCAATACATACAATAAGAAAAAAACATCAGTTATCAAATTAAGAGAAATGCATATCTCCTTATTATTTTTTTTTGTACTCACTTATCAAAGCTCTGAGGGTTCTCCACTGAGGGGCGTTAAAATCAAAAGAAATAATACCACCATTTTTTCTTATGCGCCATCCATGAAATGGTTTTTCCATGTTTGAAACTGGAAATGATGTAAAATTGATAAAATTGAGAAACATAAAATTTTACACTTCAATATTTTCTTGGAGTATTTTTGAGAGCCAAACGCAACTTCGATTTTTTGTCTTTGGATATAATTCGTCTGAAAAGTTATACGATATAATGATGGGGATATCTTTGCCATACAGGCTGGAATATCAATCTAGCTAGTAAGAAAAATGAAGAGAAAATCTTTTTATTCGACAAAAAAATTTATCAATTTCCATGTACCTATGAAAGTGTCAAGCAATTTTTTTGAATTTTTTTGTTGAAAAACTTTTTTATGCTCATGAAGTTGGAGTTAATTTTCAGTTCTTTTGTACAGGGTGAACTTTATTAACAAAAATGGGAAATGTCCAAAATTATCCTGATCCGGTCCTAATTTTTTTAGTTTCGGGAATGAAAAAGAATAAGTTGAAAAGGGTGATAAAACTTAAATATCTCGATATGGTTTCCGTTTGTCGCATTGCTCCCAGGACACCTGTATAATTAGGCTTGTCATAAGTTATTGATCTTTAATCTTGTAGGACTCTATATTCCGACTGATGAATAAAAAAATCATAATATTAAAAACTTACCAAGTTCAATATTGAGTGCATTCCCTTCCAGATCAACATTGTCATTTTTTAACACTTCTTCATGTGTCACTTTCTTAATCTTATTTATTTTGCTTGATATTCCTTCGATAGCGTTAACCTCAACATCAACGAAATAAGACAAGTAAAGAATTGAACCGAAAAGAAAGCTAATAGCAATTTTGTTGATCGTCATTTCAAAAACAATATATACAACAATAATTCATCCAATTTCCCAAAAGGTAGGGTCTGCACATTTTTATTTTCAATCGTTATCTAACATAGTTAATGAATTTCATCTTTTATATGACAATTATCCCTTTTTGTCGTGAATGATCAAGAATTTAACTGGTTTTCCGTGAATTATTAAAAGTTCATTGACGCAAGTTATGAGCACTAGGATTTTCTGAGAAAATTAAAATTTTATGCCTTATGCTCGTAAATATATTCAGTGACATTAGAAATCAAATTACAATAATGGAACAAGAAAATATGTTTTAGATAGACTAATAAAGTTATTGTAATTTGAAAACTTTAGATAGACGACCAATATTTATTCCCGACATTAAAAATGTTGCACCTATAAGGAGAATTGTCCTCAACTCAATTTTTTGGCAATATGATAGTTTTATATCCATTCATCCATTCATTTAATCTGTCCGAAAAGGAATTAAAGTTTCTGCTCCCTGCAGGAAGAGGGAGTCTTTTGTTTTGTCATTTTCTGAGAAACAGGTTATCAGGAAAAGGAAAACGCAAAAATTTAATGAACTTACTTCTCTAAAATTAATGGTAAAATGCAGACAAAAGTTCGATATTCCCATAACGTAATTAAATTAGATAGTTTCGAAATCCCTTAATTCATTAAATTTTATGAAGGGGTCAACCGAATCGATGCAAAAGTGCAATTATTATTCACGCTTCTCATACTGAAGAACATCAAACCAATTCCGGGCCGAGCTATCAGCAATATCAGGGACTACCATAATACCATTCTTATGTATAGGGGTCAATAATGTGATCAAAATCTTTCCTTAATTTTCTGAGACGGCAACCTCCCAGGATAACTATTGAGGTAGCCTAACTCCGATGTGTACTTGAAATAAAATTCACTCACTCCAAAAGCGACCTAAATCTCGCACCCCCGCCACGAATTCGCTCTTAATCTCCATGCGACTCTAAAATATACTCAAACAAAAAATACTTATCCACCACGAGCTACATATCTCCACTTGTCCCTGACACGGACTCTTTAAATGGACCTATAATTTCCGTACCCTTTTTGGTACCCCAAAGCAAAACCACGAACTGCTATCCCCGGGATCTAGCCAGCAACTCCCTTGACTTCTTCTGATCTTCTAAACCGTGCAGTCTTCCTACCGTCAAAACGTTTCTCCTGAGATCAAAATTTTTTGTGCCTCTCACTTCAACGGCCTAGAAACACCTACGCGGTTAAATTTTTTTATGATTTTGTTTACCTAATCGAATTTTCAATTTCTTATCGCTGATTTCCTATGAATTTCAGAACTGTCCTGCCAAAAACGTTACCTTCTTCAAAACAGAGCTTCTCTGCAGTTTTGACGTCGGTTCCCATAAAACTTTCTCATCACAGCATGGTGCTCAAATCTCAAACGCTCCCGGTATAACTTGAACTCTAAACAATCCGTTGATTAATACAATGTATGTCTGGTAAAATTCGGATCCCCTCTCTCAGCTCCGACTATACCAATTATTTCCCGGGATTTATTGTATATTGTATATATTGTATATTATTTATTTATATCCCGACTCTCCTAGGTCTCTGTCAATAGGTATTCGACATTTGAATTTAATATTCGTATTCCCACATATGACACTAACATTTGCGAGGAATTTTAGTGATATACAGGGTCTTTCACGAGGAACCTCACCCATATTTATACGGGAAACTACTGAACGTATTTTCATGAAATTCAGCACTTATAAGTATTTCACGATGCTGATGAAATCTAAAATATTTTCAAGGCATGAGCACCTCCGGTTTTTCCGGAAATGACGTCAACTTCCGTTTTTCAAATTAGAACACCATTTTTTTATTGCAGAAATAGATTCCTTAGAAAATTTCAAGTTATTTTGATGTAACATTTTTCAGTTTTGGTTGGAAAATTCTCTCTGAGCGGGAAAATTCGAAAAAAAAATCGAAAATAGAGCTCCGCTGAAACAAGAATAACTTCGAGGTTTTTGGATGGAAAATTTTCATTTTTGGGATTTTTCAAGATGTAAGATTGATGTATCCACTTTACGAATCGAAATCGCGATTCATGATACAGGGGGTGAAAAAATCGCTTTCAAAGTTAGGGATGACAAAATCGTGAAAAATCAATTTTTTCAAATTAGAACCCCATTTTTTTATGGCAGATATTGAATCTACGTTAAAAAATAATGTGAGTGTATGCATCACACCCTTGCCCTAAAATGGATATTTTCTGAGTTATTCACAAAAAACTGTTTTTCGTCTTGAATTTTCAGCTATTCCTTTTCCCTTCACGCCAAAAAGATGAAATTTTCAGGAACTGTTATTTGAACCATGCTGTAGATTTTTCACCCCTTCTTGAAACCGACTTCAAGTTACTATTAGGAGAACCATGGCAAACTCTCGCAGTTATAACTAGAGAAGATGCTCAAAGTTTTGACCGTTAATTTCTAGACATTTATTTATACGTCTCAGGAATGCTTCGTGCGTTGCTCTTCTTATTTCATCGGGAGGAAGAGATCTGCAAAAGTGTTTAAAAACCAAATTGAGTTTCAAAACTATGAATCTAAAAATCTAAACAAACCTGAACGCATTTCTGACTCGTTCTATGCAGTCCTCTTTATCAGTCAGGGGAGTTGAGTAGACAATATTTTTTATCCTACCCCAAACATAATAGTCTAAAGGAGTTAAATCGGGAGAACGTGGTGGCCAAAGATGTTCCTGAAAATTTCATCTTTTTGGCGTGAAGGGAAAAGAAATAGCTGAAAATTCAAGACGAAAAACAGTTTTTTGTGAATAACTCAGAAAATATCCATTTTAGGGCAAGGGTGTGATGCATACACTCACATTATTTTTTAACGTAGATTCAATATCTGCCATAAAAAAATGGGGTTCTAATTTGAAAAAATTGATTTTTCACGATTTTGTCATCCCTAACTTTGAAAGCGATTTTTTTACCTCCTGTATCATGAATCGCGATTTCGATTTTTAAAGTGGATACATCAATCTTACATCTTGAAAAATCCCAAAAATGAAAATTTTCCATCCAAAAACCTCGAAGTTATTCTTGTTTCAGCGGAGCTCTATTTTCGATTTTTTTTTTCGAATTTTCCCGCTCAGAGAGAATTTTCCAACCAAAACTGAAAAATGTTACATCAAAATAACTTGAAATTTTCTAAGGAATCTATTTCTGCAATAAAAAAATGGTGTTCCAATTTGAAAAACGGAAGTTGACGTCATTTCCGGAAAAACCGGAGGTGCTCATGCCTTGAAAATATTTAAGATTTCATCAGCATCGTGAAATACTTATAAGTGCTGAATTTCATGAAAATACGTTCAGTAGTTTCCCGTATAAATATGGGTGAGGTTCCTCGTGAAAGACCCTGTATAGTCCAAAAAAAATTACGAAAAGCACTGCCGTGAAGGCAGGAGCTTTTGAGCGCTCGTACATGCACCTTGTAGGTATATTCGCATTCTCCAGTTTTAGAAACCAATTGGAAAGAGTTTGACAGCTGTCAAAGAAAATTTCAAACCAACGCGAAAATCCAGACTTCACGTCAGTGCTTTGGTGACCATTTTCTTTTTCGATAATTTGCTAGAATTTTCTACGGTATCTATGGTCTTGTTAATGCGATCTGGACAAAATTACACATTATTCTTCATATATGTGCGAAATTTCATTTCAATCCAATAAGTATTTTCGAAATTATCAGAAAAAATATAGTTTGAACGGCAATATTTACGGAACCCCTAGTCTAATTTGGCTCATTGATGAAAGTGATCGCAAAATTCGCGATCCGAACCTATCCTGAAAATTTCAAGTCCCTATGCCTTTTCGTTCGAAAGTTCCTAGGCTTATATGTTCAAAAGTTATAATTTTCTATGGTTTCTACGGTTCTGGTCATGCGAGCTGGACAAAATTCTGCATGTAGCTTGAGTACGTAATTATCCATCTGAGTGCAAAATTTCACCTCGATCGAATCAGTAGTTTCGAAGTAATCAGGAGAACCAAATTTCGAACGGCCATATTTACGGAACCCCTGGGCAAATTTCGCCCAATAACGAACTCAACCGCGGCATTTGAGATTCGAACCTACCCTGAAAATTTCAAGTTTCTAGGACATTCCGTTCGAGAGTTATCGTGTATACGGACGGACGGACAGACTCGAATTTTTCGACGGATAGGTCATCAGTGAGTCGAACTTAGTCGTTTGAGACCATTTTCAGCTCAAAATTCGAAAAATAAAGACATCGTGACGAAATGATATAGCCCTCGTGTAAGTAGTACGAGCGCTCAAAAATATATGATGTTCTGGCGGCTCTCCGGCCATCCGGAAGATTACAAAATGAGATAGTCGATGTCTTCTTGTGGCACGTCGTTCAAAGCAAATTTAACTTTGTGGACTCTGTGGAGGAAGGTGAAAATGGATAGTCTTATCCCCATCATATTTCACATATGTTCGATGTGATTAAAATCCACTGAACGAGGAGGCCATGGCAAAAGGTTAACGCCTGCTTCTTGAATAAGGTCCATAGTTCGTTGTCGAAAAAATGTTTGGTTAGATGCATATCAATTATTTTGACAAAAAGGAATACATATAAAACATACGAATAACTTGAAACTACTTAAAAAAAAGGGAATATTTCTCCGACATCCTTGGAAATCAGATATAACGAAAAAAATTATTCAATAATTTTAAATTTTGGCAGCTTTGGGGGTAGAAGTTACCCCTCATTACCACCCTTCATCGACGCCCTTGACCACAGAATGCATTTAATGATTCAGTTCATAAGGGCCTATTTAAACTCACACCAGAAACAAACATTTCCCACTTTAAGAAAACCTAGAACTTTTCAGAACCTTTTGTAACGAGATACACGGTATGTTACATGGAAAAGGTTTGGGCCAACAAATAAGGTTAAAAATAATGAGAAACTAATCATTTCATTTTCAAAAGTAAATACATTTCAAACTGAGTTGAGAAATCATAATGAAATTTTCCAAATTAGAAGATAGTCCAACTCCATCCATATACCCCTTTATACCATTTCTTCTTTTTCCCCGGTATCTCTGGTACTGCGCCAAGACCTTCGTGGGCCTGGTTAACAGAATACTTCATTGCAATTTTCACAGTCAGAAGTTTCCAATTTTTGTCGATATTTTTTGATTTGTGACTAATAAATTTGACGCCTGGTAAAGTTTTCAGATGTTTTTTGATTTCGTTGACGAGTATAACGACATCCTTGGTTTTGACGGTTTTTCTATTCAGTTTAAAGGGTAAGTACAAGAATATCTTCCGACCGCTGTCCACCATTCTTGCTTTAAAAAGTTGATATTCTATATTTTCATCGATACTGAAGTGTAAATCTTCTAGATCTAAGTCTTTGTTGTAGTCGAGTTCAATACTGTTCTTCCGGACATTTGGAAATCTGTTGAGCACCTTGACCACACCCATTTCCTTGACGGGAGGCAAGTCGACCATCACTTCAACTGAAATTTTCGAGCCTTCCGGCAGCTTGAAGTGAGCTGGGTGAATCTGCGACTTAGGTTCGATCTCCTTCAGTTCAGAATAGATATCTTCCACTATTTTGTTCATCTCTGTGTTCGTCATCGTGTGCTTTCTCATGGTGAAGGTGAACAAAACAGAGTTGGGGCCATTAGATTCCCACTTCTTCGAGGCTCTTCGACGTTGCAATTCCGCTATTATTGGCTCTTTGAGGGATGAACTCGGATCTGATATATCAATTGGCGTCAAGACGAAGTGATTCAAATACGGTTTTGATAGTAGAGCATCGTCGTCTTTTTCTTCCAAAGATCTTCCGAGGGATCCTGGAATGAATACATTTTTGGGTACGTATATCCCACATTAGGCAAGTCCAGAAAGTAAAATTACTGTTGGCCTTGCGGCTCTATCTAGGGTTGACAGAACTGAGTGGTAAAAGAAGGGGGAAAATGATCCTGACACAACTAGCAGGTAGTAGGAAGACTCCCCTTGTCTTATGCCTCATTTCTGGAGACCGAACAAAAATCATTTCGATCAAATTCCAACAACGGGTTAGATGATTAATGTGGGATGATACTGTGAGACGATAAAACAGCTTGCGAGAACAATTCGAAACGAACGGGGGCAAAATACGTCAGACTGCCTGACAGTACCATACCATATATAGCCAGATGGCTTGGGGCACTTGGAGCCTCACGACTGTAAGTCAAAAAACATTCCCCAAAAATTACTCATACACCTGACAAAACAATGCTCTGGCGGCTGAATAAGACTCACTCACTTGTCCACTCACTGGCACTTGCAGTGACATTTTATCTTAAGGCACATCAAGCACTTACTTCAAAAATGGCAACCATTGGTTAAAAAAAGACGCTGCTGGGAGGCGAGGAGCTAAACCCGCAGAAATCAGCTGCAAGTTTTCTAGGGAACTTCACTGAAGAAGTGGATTTCCAGGAACTTCAGTAATGAAAGGAATAGGCAAGGGTGTTCGGTTCAGGAAGGCTCCTTCGAGGCCAAACGACCAGCTCTATCCCAATCTGGTCTGAAGTGTTTGTTCTACGTAAACGACCACTCACACAGGGCCCTCTCCACCAACGCCCTTTTTCTTTTTCTTTCTTAGGTTGAGATTTATTGATTCACCCTGACTTGTTGCGTCCAGTCTTTATCGTTGAAGACTCACATGGAGTGCAGATAAAAGAGTTTCTAAAATGGAAATGACGAAACAACCGGGTACTAACTCTGCAAATGCGAACCATTGGCACAAAAAAGACTGACTCTGCTGGGAAACAAGGAGCTAATACCCGAAGAAATTAGATGCATGTCCCCTACTGCACTCCGCTAAAGAAGTGGATTTCCTGGAGCATCAGTACTGAAATGGCTGTGGTGCAAAAAGACTCCTTCGTGACGAAACGACCAACTCTGGTGTTATCAAATCTAAAGTGTTTGTACCACATAAACGACTACACCACCAACCCACTTTTTCACTCCCCAGGTTGAGGATTGACTTGGTGCCTTCAGCTCTTCATCGTTGCACCTTCGTGAAAACTCACATGAAGTGAATATAAAATAGTTTCTAAAATAGACGAAACTACCAGGTACTTACTCTGCAAATGCCAACCATCGGCACAAAAGAGACTGACGCTGCTGGGAGAAGAGGAGCTGACACCCGGAGGAACCAGATGCAAGTCCCCTAGGGCACTTCGCTAAAGAAGTGGATTTCCTGGACTGGAGCATCAATACTGAAATAGCTACGCACAAAAGAACTCATGGTTGTGGTGCAAAAAGAATCCTTCATGACCAAACGACCACCTCTAGTGTTATCAAATCTAAATCGTTTGTTCCACATAAACCACCACTCGCACACTCACCTTCTCCACCAACACTCTTTTTCAATCCCTAGGTTTAGAGTTATTGATCCATCGTGATTTGGTGCCTTCGGGTCTTCGTGGCTGCACCTTCGTAAAGGCTAATATGAAGTGAAGATTAATGAGTTTTTAAACTAGAAATGACGAAACTACCAGGTACTAATTCTGCAAATGCCAACCATCGGCACAAAAAAGACTGACGCTGCTGGGAGACGAGGAGCTGACACCCGGAGGAACCAGATGCAAGTCCCCTAGGGCACTTCTCTAAAGAAGTGCATTTCCTGGAGCATCAGTACTGAAAGGGCAACGTACAACAGATCTCATGGTTCTGCTGCAGAAAGACTCCTTCGTGACCAAACGACCAACTCTAGTCTAATCGAATCAAAATTGTTTGTCCACATAAACGACCACTCGCACAGGGCCTTCTCCACCAACCCTCTTTTTCACTCCCTAGGTTGAGAATTATTGATCCATCCTGACTTGGTGCCTTCAGGTCTTCATGGTTGCACCTTCGTAAAGACTTATATGAAGTGAAGATTAAAGAGTTTCTAAACTAGAAAAGACTAAACCACCGATCCAACCATTGGATCATAAAGACTTACATGGCTAGAAGACGTGGAGCTAACACTCAGAGGAATAAGATGCAAGTCCCCTAGGGCACTTCGCTAAAGAAGTGGATTCCCTGGAGCATCAGTACAGAAATGGCTACGCACAAAAGATCTCATGATTGTGCTGTAGGAAGACTCCTTCGTGACCAAACGACCAACTCTAGTCTAATCAAATCTGAAGTGTTTGTTCCACATAAACTACCACTCGCACAGGGCCTTCTCCACCAACACTCTTTTTCACTCCCTAGGTTGAGAATTATTGATCCATCCTGACTTGGCGCCTTCAGGTCTTAATGGTTGCACCTTCGTAAAGACTCATATGAAGTGAAGATTAAAGAGTTTCTAAACTAGAAAAGACGAAACCACCGGGTACTAACGCTGCAAATGCCAACCATTGGATCATAAAGACTTACACGGCTAGGATACGTGGAGCTAACACCCAGAGGAATAAGATGCAAGTCCCCTAGGGCACTTCGCTAAAGAAGTGGATTCCCTGGAGCATCAGTACAGAAATGGCTACGCACAAAAGATCTCATGATTGTGCTGTAGGAAGACTCCTTCGTGACCAAACGACCAACTCTAGTCTAATCAAATCTGAAGTGTTTGTTCCACATAAACTACCACTCGCACAGGGCCTTCTCCACCAACACTCTTTTTCACTCCCTAGGTTGAGAATTATTGATCCATCCTGACTTGGCGCCTTCAGGTCTTAATGGTTGCACCTTCGTAAAGACTCATATGAAGTGAAGATTGAAGAGTTTCTAAACTAGAAAAGACTAAACCACCGGGTACTAACGCTGCAAATGCCAACCATTGGATCATAAAGACTCACACGGCTAGGAGACGTGGAGCTAACACCCAGAGGAATAAGATGCAAGTCCCCTAGGGCACTTCGCTAAAGAAGTGGATTCCCTGGAGCATCAGTACAGAAATGGCTACGCACAAAAGATCTCATGATTGTGCTGTAGGAAGACTCCTTCGTGACCAAATGACCAACTCTAGTCTAATCAAATCTGAAGTGTTTGTTCCACATAAACTACCACTCGCACAGGGCCTTCTCCACCAACACTCTTTTTCACTTCCTAGGTTGAGAATTATTGATCCATCCTGACTTGGCGCCTTCAGGTCTTAATGGTTGCACCTTCGTAAAGACTCATATGAAGTGAAGATTGAAGAGTTTCTAAACTAGAAAAGACTAAACCACCGGGTACTAACGCTGCAAATGCCAACCATTGGATCATAAAGACTTACACGGCTAGGAGACGTGGAGCTAACACCCAGAGGAATAAGATGCAAGTGCCCTAGGGCACTTCGCTAAAGAAGTGGATTCCCTGGAGCATCAGTACAGAAATGGCTACGCACAAAAGATCTCATGATTGTGCTGTAGGAAGACTCCTTCGTGACCAAACGACCAACTCTAGTCTAATCAAATCTGAAGTGTTTGTTCCACATAAACTACCACTCGCACAGGGCCTTCTCCACCAACACTCTTTTTCACTCCCTAGGTTGAGAATTATTGATCCATCCTGACTTGGCGCCTTCAGGTCTTAATGGTTGCACCTTCGTAAAGACTCATATGAAGTGAAGATTGAAGAGTTTCTAAACTAGAAAAGACTAAACCACCGGGTACTAACGCTGCAAATGCCAACCATTGGATCATCAAGACTTACACGGCTAGGAGACGTGGAGCTAACACCCAGAGGAATAAGATGCAAGTCCCCTAGGGCACTTCGCTAAAGAAGTGGATTCCCTGGAGCATCAGTACAGAAATGGCTACGCACAAAAGATCTCATGATTGTGCTGTAGGAAGACTCCTTCGTGACCAAACGACCAACTCTAGTCTAATACAATCTGAAGTGCTTGTTCCACATAAACTACCACTCGCACAGGGCCTTCTCCACCAACACTCTTTTTCACTCCCTAGGTTGAGAATTATTAATCCATCCAGACTTGGTGCCTTCAGGTCTTCATGGTTGCACCTTCGTAAAGACTCACATGGATTGATGAGAACGTGCGGCCATCGGGTATAGAAAACAAGTTTCTAAACTGGAAGAAGCTGGTGGGAAAATTGTATGGGGGAGAGCACCGAAAAACCTGAATAGAACACTTCAATTGTTTTATGGAAGGAAAATCGGGTACTCTTTCATTTTGGATTTTCTTTATATAATTATTAATTATAAAAGTGAAAGAGCAACACCAAAAATTCTTTTGTGCAGCTGGTGAAATTCAATGTAAATACTGTTTAAATCCTTACCATTCATACTACCAGAAGAAGACTTTTGTACAGACACTTGACCATCATTTTCTAAAGGGTTCTCTAACACTTCTGGGACATCTGCAAAATAATTGGTTGATTAATAGTCATAAAAAAAAATAATTCGTGAATTTGTAGATATGGTATGGCTAACGTTGGCTGAATCCATCGAAAAGTGAAAAATGAGGCCATATATTGATCCCAGAAATATGGTCCTTTAGGGGAAGACCACGTTATCTCTTCATGAGCTCCCACAATGGGTTCAAAAAGTGAACTTACTAGCATCTTGATAGGCAATCCAAATTTTCAAACGTTACTAGACTCAACTGTGACTTGTCGTTGATCTTTCATCTCTGACACTCGTTTCGAATAAAGACCAAGAAACAACTTGCCGAATTTGAAAGTAATAGGTCATCAACGTCAAGCCACATTAAAAACTAGACAAGGTTTGTGAATTGAGATTGCCTATTCCACCCCTTCCATACTGATATGATGGGTTTTGTTAGATTCAAGGTATGCATTTTCTAACTCACTCTGAGAATTCTGCTCAGTTAGGGGGTTTTTTGATCTCACTGATGCCACCTTATCATCATTTCCTGGAGGTTTTTTCACCATCTCTGAAACAATACAAATCATTTCGTCCATTTGTTTTCCAATAAATAATCAAGTAGAACATTCTCGCATCAGATATATTAGTAAAATTAGATAGATACTCGTGAAAACTTTCTTCTGTGCAACTTTTTTTTGAATTTAAGTCATTTATTCAGCCTTTACTGACTCACCTCCTGAGTCCTGCTCAATGAGAGGAGGATTTGGTGTAAATGACGGCACCTCATTAAAATTTCCTGGAAGTTCATCTTCAATCTCTGAAACAGTACAAATCATTTGGTCAATTCTTTTTTCCAATAAATAATCATGTAGATCTGGAAACATTATCGCATCGGATGGATTTGTAAAAGTAAATAGTAACTTTGTTAGATTTAGGTCATTTATTTACTTTTTTCTGACTCACTTTTCGAAGCTAGATTGCTGGGGAAAGAATTAGACGCCACCCTACCAGAATTTCCTTGAAATTTGTATACTATCACTGAAACAGTAAAAATCATTTGATTTATTGGTTTCCCAATAAATAATCAAGTAGATCTGGATACAGTATCGTATCCGGTAGATCAGTATAAGTAGATAATCCTGAAAACCTTCTTCGGTGTAACTTTGTTAGATTGGAGTCATTCAGGTTTTTCTTACTCACCTTTTGAGTCCTTCTTACTGACAGAGGAATTTGGTGTAACTGACGACACTTCACTATAATTTCCTGCTAGTTCTTTTGCCAGATCTAAAATAGTACAAATCATTTGATTGATTCGTTTGCAATAAATAATCAAGTAGGTCAAGATAAATTTTCGCATCAGATATATTGGTAAAATGAGATAGATAGTCCTGAAAACTTTCCTCTGTGCAACTTTGTTAAATTAAAGTAATTTATTCAGCTTTTCCTGACTCACCTTTTAATTCCTGCTCACTGAGAGGAGGATTTGCCATCTCACTATAATTTTCTGGAACTTCATCTACCATATCTGAAACAATACAAATCATTTGGTCCTTTTTATTCCAATGAATAATCAAGTAGATCTGGATACATTATCACATCGGATAGAATGATAGATACTGCTGAAAACTTTCTTCTGTGCAACTTTGTTGGATTAAAGTCATTAATTCAGCTTTTTCTGACTCACTTTGTGAAGCCTTCTCACTGACAGACGAATTTGGTGTAACTGACGACACCTCACCATAATTTCCTGGAAGGTCTTCTACCATTTCTGGAACAGTACAAATTATTTGGTCTTGTTGTTCTTCAATAAATAATCGAGTAGATCTGGATACATTTTCGCATCAGATGTATTAGTGAAATTAGATAGATACTCCTGAAATCTTTCTTCTGTGTACAAAGTAATTTATGTCCTTTCTTGACTCACCTTTTGAGTCCTGCTCACTGAGAACAGGATTTGGTGTAACTGACGCCATCTCACTATAATTTTCTGGAAGTTCATCTACCATATCTGAAACAATACAAATCAATTTGGCCTTTTTTTTTCGATAAGTAATCAAGTAGATCTGGATACATTCTCGCATCGGATAGAATAATAGATACTGCTGAAAACTTTCTTCTGTGCAACTTTGTTGGATTAAAGTCATTTATTCAGCTTTTTCTGACTCACCCTTTGAATCCTGCTCACTGGGAGGAGGATTTGGTGTAACTGACGCCACCTGATCAAAATTCCTTGGCAGTTCTTCTACCACCTCTGAAACAGTACAAATCATTTGGTGTATAAAAGTATTCACTAGGGGTGGTTTTGGTTCTGATGTGCCCTTCAGAACCAAAACCCCAGCTTGTGCCCACCCAACCACCATGATAAACGGAGAAATTATAATTTCATTTGATGTATTACTATTTCATTTCCACGTTGGTTTCATAAAAGACTACCTATCTTTTTTCCATATTCATATTTTACAATACAAAAATTAATTTTGGATAGCTTGATCCATTCAACAAATAAGGTCTCTCGTAATTTCTTGTTAAAATTCACGGTTTCTCCGAAAAAATAATACCTTCTTTTTGAGAAGGAATCACCCCCTAATTTTTTCCGAACTATTAATATACAGGGTTACAGGAAAAATCGTACTGAATACCAAAGGACGTTATTATTCAGGGCATTTCTGATGGATTTGGTCCTATAATATGGTGTCCGAAACTCAACCGTTATGGAGATATTGAGTTTCGAAGATTTTTCAAAGAATCCTTCATTTTTTGGCTTCTTTATCATTTTTTTTCGGATTGGATCTCCTAGAAGCCGTTTCTTCGATGTATCTAGTTGGAGGGCATGCCAATTAATGAAAATGATCAACAGAAACTGAACCCTCTACTAACAGCTTAATAAGACTGCTCGACAGCGGTTAGAATCAAAGAATTTTCACTAAGTGTTTTCAACTTTGAACCCCTTTTTAAAAAAAAAACTTCATGGAACTTATTCTGCAAATAAGTTTAAAAACTAGTACGTCTCCTTAGCTATTCAAAAAGGAATAACACCTGCTATTAAATAGGCAAAACATTGACCAAATAACGATTAAGGTATTAGAGGGTACATTTTTAGTTTGGGGTAAAAGCAGCTAAAATAGGCAGGATGTATGCCCCTCTCAAGTAATTTGATATTATGGCCATCCACACATTCAAACTGAATATCCTTTTGACCCTCTTGTTCTTTTTTTGGATTATCTTGAGCTTTGGGAGCCATATAATGGGCGTTATGATAATTTGTGATGCGAAAGCTCGATTCATCTGTCCACACGAAAAAAAGACCAGATCTTCAATATCGGCATTGAGCATAAATCTCCAGAAGAATGTCGTGATCACGTTTATCTATGAGCAAAATTATACTAAGGGTTCCGTAAATAAGGTCGTTTGAAATTTAGTTTTTTTGATAATTTCAAAACTACAGATTCGATCGTGACGAAATTTTGTATACTAATGGAGAATGATATATTCAAACTACATTTCTCCAGATCGCATGACCAGAACCATAGAAACCATAGAAAATCATAACTTTCGAATGGAAAGGCATAGGGACTTGAAATTTCCAGGGTAGGTTCGGATCGCGAATTTCGCGCGCATGTTCATCAATGAGCAAAATTAGACTAGGGGTTCCGTGAATACGGTCGTTTGAAATTTTGTTTTCTCGATAATTTCGAAACTAAGGATTCGATCGAGATAAAATTTGTATTTTAATCGAGAATGATATATTAAAGCAACATTTTGTCCAAATCGCTTGACCAGAACCATACAAACCATAGAAAATTATAACTTCCGAAGGAAAAGGCCTAGAAACTTGAAATTTTCAGGGTAGGTTTGTATCGCGAATTTCGCGGCCACGTTCATCAATTAGCAAATTTAGGCTAGGCGTTCCGTAAATATGGCCGTTCAAAATATTTTCTTTCTGATAATTTCGAAACTACTAGTTGAATTGGAATGAAATTTCACACCTAGCTGAAGAATAATGTATTCAAACTACGTGCGAAATTTTGTCCAAATCGCATTACCAAGACCATAGATACCGTAGAAAATTCTAGCGAATTATCGAAAAAAAAATTGCTGAAGCTGAAGCTGAAGCACTGACATGAAGTCTGGAGTTTCGCCTAATTTTGAGAATTTTTTTGACAGCTGTCGAAAATCCCTTCAATTGATTTCTAAAACTGCAAAATGCGAATCTACCTACAAGGTGGATGTACAGCGCTCAAAAGCTCCTGACTTCACGGCAGTGCTTTTCGTAATTTTTTGAGATATATATTTTCTTACTACCATTGTCCTTTTCATTCAGATTATTCGATATTGCCGAGGACACATCACCATCATTCGCTATAGGATTGTTTTCATCGACTGGAATAAAAGAAAATCATGTGGAATCGATTGAAAAAATCTTGAAATTTTTCTTCTGCGAACGATTCCGAAAATACACATTTCGGTTTGTCGTTGATGAATGAAGATATAAAATTGAGGATCAGTTTTTAGTATATTATAGATGAGGTAAGGCTCACCTTGGGTTTCTATTGGTTTCTTCACTTTTTCTGAAATCACAATAAATAATTAATTGTAATTTTGATTGTCATTCGAAAAATGAAGAATTATATGAAATTCTGCTTTAGGTTTTGCCAGGTTTGACTCACCTTCTGTATCCTGATCAACAACTGGAGAATTTGATGTTGCTGGAGATTTTAGTCCTTCTGGAATAATCGAAAATTATTGGGTTCGATTTTATCAATGAAAACAATAAATGAACTGCAAATTCCTCAATTATACCTGCGTATACAGGGTGTTCTCAAAGGTGAGGCTTTTTTTGGCAAACAATATATAGGACTCATCAAAATAAGTTCACCAGGGCCGAGTATTTCGAAATCAAAGTTACCCGCGGATCTGAGAAATTCCCAGCCCCGATCTGACTTAAGTTAATATTGGGATCTAAATGTGTGTTTATAATCGCGATCTGTAAGGTCAGTTCCCGAGTGTTCCGAATTTCGCACAGTTGGTGAAAAAATGCCTCACGTTCATTCAAATATTGGACTTGTTGATATGATTTTAATTTATGGTGAATACAAACAGAACACAAGTGCGGTGTGCCTGTTGTACAGAAGAAGATTTCCGTTAAGAAATCATCCAACTTCGCGGATGTTGAGAAACTTTGTGCATATATTTAGGGTTGTTTGAAAGAATACCGAGAAAGTCTGTATAACATCTCAAATGACGAATCGAGGAACAGATTCTGGAAATAGGCGAGGAACAACCAACAGTTAGTACAAGATCCATAGCCAGAGTCCTCCAAGTGAGCCACAGTAAAGTTTGGAAGGCATTAAGACAAGAACAATTCTACCACTTCCATTTTCAGAGAGTTCAAGCACTCCAACCCAAGAATCATTTCCGAAGAAAAGAATTCTGCCTGTGGCTTTTGAATAACCAACATTTAACAACATCTATTCTGTTTACTGACGAAGTCAGTTTAACAAGAAAGGGATTTAACAATTATCACAATACTCATGTATGGTCAACAGAAAACCCTTCAAGCTGACAAAGGAATAGGTTTTCAGCATAGATTTTCCTTCAGATCGTGTTTGATATGCTTATTAGGCCATTTTTTCTACCACCACGACTGTCAGGTGAAGACTACCTATTTTCTACAGAACAATTTGCCAGGTTCATTAAAAAATGTTCCTCTCAATATTCGGCAGAGAATGAGATTGTTACTGGATGGAGCACCTCTCCACTATCGACGAAATGTTCGAAACTATTTAAATAATGTGTTTTCAACTATATGCCATGGATAGGACGTGGTGGATCAATTTATTGGCCTGCACGCTTCCCGGATTTCAATACCTGTGATTTCTTCCTTTGAGGTCATTTGAAAATATTAATGAAAGTAGGTGAATAGTGGGGAAGAACTTAGACAACGCATTGAAAATTCTTGTGACATTATTCGTGAGCAAACAGATGTGAAAGTTGCTGCATATAACCATTCGTTATTAAGCCAGGCAAGACTTTGTGCACGTCAAACGAATGGTGACCATTTCGAACAATTTCTGTAAACAATTTGGATCAATTGTATCGGTGAGTTTGTGAACTTCCTAATTTTTTTATAGGACCTTTTCAATCAACAATTCTCCTCTTTTCAGTTTGAACTTCAAGAATTATACCATTCAGAAAAAATCTCCTAATAAAAGTTGAAAGAGACTATGCATGTTTTATGGCATAGTGATTTATCACAGGTCTCCTTACAGAGAGATAACACGGTCCAGAGTCGTACTGGATATTGATGTCCAAGGTGTTTTGCACTTTTTCCAAATTGAATATTTTATAAGATCAACTTCCGTTGAAATGATCTCTTTCGATGAGTTCTTGCACCTGTCAAAAAAAAGCCTCACCTCGTATACTTACTCTTAATAGCTCTGAAAACGATATTTATTAATATATCCCCGACTTTTTTTTCTGGTGTATAGTGTTCCACAAACTTTTGTGTGATGTGATAGGTCTTTCTCATTCTTTTTCCTAGTCTTTTCAACAACAGTCTAGTGAAACTTTTCCTCACTTCCGAAGCGAATGACTCATCAGAATTTGGTGGTAGCCGAAAGGTCAGTTCCCTTGAATAATATTCGTCAGTAGTTTTCTTTACTTCATTATACAAGCTTTTAATGAATTGGATTATACGATCTTCATTTTCCAACTTCGGAGAACTAACTTCCAATGTATCCTACAAAGAAATAGTATCTTCGTCATAATATCAATCTGAGAATTCCTCACTGCGTTGCCAGCGTAGCAGTTTCAGATACATTCATCTTTGTTGCAATCATTACTTCGGAAATGCTCATTTTCCTCTAAACAATACTGATGCCTGCATCGAAACAAACCTAATTCCTATACAGGGTGTTTCATGAGTGGTTGGCCATAGCCTATGGGTAAATGCAGGTCATCCGGGCCTTTCAGAAAAGTTGCTCGTTTTGTATCCTAAGGCTATTATAGTTTAGAAGATTTAGGGATTTCGGCCTGAATTTACGATAGCCATAACTTTGTAAACTGAGGTCCGATTCTGATCAAATTTCATGGGTTTGTTCACTTCAAAAAGTCCTTCCGAATGGCTCACGAAATATCAATATGTTTAGGACAGTACTCAGAATATCGTAGTTCTTTTAAGCCTCAAAATCTATAATTTTTATGTCACTTAGAGAAAGGCCATTTTCGGCATAAAAAAATTATTCAATCTGAGGAATTCAATTTTCACTTTGAATGGCATACTTGTTACAAGCGAGTAGCGATCGAACGAAATCATATTTTCTGTAATTTTTTTGAAATGCGGTCCTGATTTTAGACCTTTCGTGATATTGTCTTTTGCTGAATTATTGGACTATACCATTTTGGAAAATGTAATCTAAAAGTCTATTCATTTCACAACACAAATAACTAGATATTAATATTTTTTATTTCTTTTATAAGACTTGAAAACTAATTATTCCATTTCACAATACGAAATTAAAAGGGTAGTATCATATGTTATTAGAATAATATTCGTCAACAGTTTTCTTCACTTCATTATAGAAGCTTATAATGAATTGGATTATACGATCTTCATTTTCCAACTTCGGAGAACTAACTTCCAATGTATCCTACAAAGAAATAGTATCTTCGTCATAATATCAATCTGAGAATTCCTCACAGCGTTGCCAGCGTAGCAGTTTCAGATACATTCATCTTTGTTGCAATCATTACTTCGGAAAGGCTCATTTTCCTCTAAACAATACTGATGCCTGCATGGAAACAAACCTAATTCCTATACAGGATGTTCAATGAGTGGTTGTCCATAGCCTAGTGGTAAATGCAGGTCATCCGGGCCTTTCAGAAAAGTTGCTTGTTTTGTATCCTTAGGCTATTATAGTTTAGAAGATTTAGGGATTTCGGCCTGAATTTACGATAGCCATAACTTTGGAAACTGAGGTCCGATTCTGATCAAATTTCATGGGTTTGTTCACTTCAAAAAGTCCTTTCGAATGGCTCACGAAATTTCAATATTTTTAGGACAGTACTCAGAATATCGTGGTTTATCTTTTAAGCCTCAAAATCTATAATTTTTATGTCACTTAGAGAAAGGCCATTTTTGGCATAAAAAAAATAATTGAATCTAAGGAATTCAATTTTCACTTTGAATGGCACACTTGTTACAAGCGAGTAGCGATCGAACGAAATCATATTTTATGTAATTTTTTGAAATGCGGTCCTGATTTTAGTCTTTTCGTGATAATATTTCTTGTCTTTCGCTGAATTTTTTGACTATAAATGTTAAGAGCGATATAACTTATGAAGTAAACCATTTTGGAAAATGTCATCTTAAAGTCTATTCCTTTCACAACACAAATAACTAGATATTAATATTTTTTTTTTATAAGACTTGAAAACTAATTATTTCATTTCAGAATACGAAATTAAAAGGGTAGTATCATAAGATAATAGAACTGGAGTCCTTTTATTTCGACACATTTCCTAGCTCTGGAAATGAGATTATTTATTGCCTTTCTGATCATATCGGGATTTCGTTTGAATTCTGTGCAAGTTTCTTCTATCCTCTGCCTCAAATGCTCTCGTTAAGTTATTTCAAGGGCATATACATTTTCTTTCAGATAACCCCACAGAAAATAAACAATAGGAGTTAGATCTGGGGTCCTTGGGGGCCATGTTACAGGACCACCATTCCCTATCCATCTATTTGGATAGTTGTCATTCAGATGTTGTGTACCTTCTCTGAATCGAAAATACTCACAATTGGTGTACATAGTTAGAATTTTGAATGAAAATTGGAGTAACTTCGAATTTGACAGCTATGTTTGCAGGCAAAGAATATCGTTTCCTTGATTTCGAGTAACCCAAATATTCAATGTGTAAAGAAAGCGATATCTAGCGAATTTCCAGAGGAATACAAGTCAATAATTTTTTTTTTGAGTAAATGCATTCATTGATTACATGTTTCGAGAGGGTTTACGCCATTTGAAAAATGTTTTTTTTTTTCATGGCAATAATGACATTTCTCTAAGTGATGTAAAAAATATAGATTTTGCGGCTTGAAAGATAAACCACGATCTTCTGAGTACTGTCCTGAAAATATTGATATTTCGTGAGCCATTCGAAAGGACTTTTTGAAGTGAACAAACCCATGAAATTTGATCAAAATTGGACCTCAGATTCCAAAGTTATTGGTATCGTAAATTCAGGCCGAAACCAATAAATCACCCTGTATCTCCTAAACTAATAGCCTTAAGATACAAAACAAGCAACTTTTCTGAAAGGTCGGGATGACCTGCATTCATCACTAGGCTATGGCAAACCACTCATGAAACGCCCTGTAGAACTAGAGTTACTATATGGATAGTCTGCGGAAAATGGTTTGTATTGATGGGTATCGCTTTATATCAGTCAACTTCAATTGAATTGCAGAATATAGACTTGAATTTCAGAGAGTCAAGTGTAGGTATTTCAGAAAATTCGTTACATATAAAAAATATTATTATATATTTATATAATATTTTATTATATAAAAAAAAAGGGAAGAACTTTGAAAGAATGTCGGAATGCTGGCATACAAAAGTGCAATGTGTGAATTACGCCCTACGCCTACCATCTTACGAGAGAGACAGGGCAGGAGGCAAATCTCCAGATTAGTTAGCTACCGCACAACATGTCAGAATTAATACTCCGAACTGAGGCATACGTACGCGGAAAAGAGAAGAGAATTCCTGGAATGGAAACTTGGAGAAATGGACCTCCAACTCAACGGTCAGTGAAATTTATAAGTAATAAGAATGCATGAAAAGAGCCGCAGCGAATAAAGACGTAGTTTGTGGTAGGTAGGAAGGTAGGTATCTAAGTATAAAAAGCGAATTACACCCTCATCCGCTGAAATTTTCGATATTATTATTCAACTTACCTTACTATGTGTGCGGTTTTTAGTTCTCGAAATTTTCAAATCATATTCGAGCAGTTTTATCTCATGACCATCCGCACTGAGTTCTCTAACTTCTCCAGACGATATGTTGAAATCTAAGGACGGATCTACATCGGAAATAGTTTCCTCCATTGTTTTGATGAAAATTGGGTCCAAACTATTGGCATTTTGTGGGGGTTTGATTTCGTAGGAAACCTCTACTACTTCACCATTCCTCAATTGCGATTCTGACTCTTTCAAAAACTTGTATATGACCGTTTTAAATTGATTGAAGGGATTGCCAGACGAATTCGAGTAGTCCAAATAAACTGTGAAAATAATTAGAACACGATATTTCGATGATACATCTAGATTTTCAAAACACTCTACAGTCAGCAGAAACAGAGAATGTCTCTGAAAAAAGGGGTTTGTCCAACTTGCTTGTTCTAAAAACGCCTGCGTGAAAGTTTCAGCAATAATTGCAAATCGAAACTTGCGCATGCGCTATCATTAATTGTTGAATAAAACTATATTCTAAATCAGATGACGATAAATTGAGAATTGGGTATTTTTTTCTCTTTTGTATGGCTATATATATATACCATATATCTTTATCCAAAAATAGGAAAATATATCTGTATACAGCAAAAATTTTCATTTAATTTTTTTATAAACCTATTGCGAAGGTATCAAGCAGTAATCCATTCTTATTTTCAGACCTTCACCTAGGACTCAGAAATTATTAAACACTCATTATTAAGAAAATAATATATACATTTAAACATATTATGTTGAATTTCTGCTGAAGTTTAATACTTTTTGTAGATGTAGCTAGATATCTAAATATTAATTGTGATGGAATGATAATTCGATGTGGATTTTTAAAAAACGAAGTCATTTTCATTAATAATTAATTGCTTGTAAAAATACCAATTTCAAAGAAAACTACCCGATAGGACAAAATACAAAATAGTCACAAAACCCCAAATAAATATACAACGGAAATCATACATACCGTGTCCATTACTTTCGCAAAATGTATTGCAAAACTTCGATAAGAAAATTAGAAAAATTATTTCTAGGATATCGAGCTTCATCTCAACGTCTAGAAATCCTAAATGAACCCATCAATGACTGAATGAGCTTAATACAATCGACATAATATCTATGATAAATCAATTTCAAGCAACATAAATCTTGTTGATCAGTTTTTCTAGTCATTAACTGAATTCAAAAATCTAATCTTGTGTAAAGCAGAACTAAGTAGAAATAGAATGCAATTATGTGTGTATATGAAGGAGAAATATGTTGTGAAAAAAACCGCAAAGGAGAAATAAAATTTCAAACTTTATTTTAGTTCTATTTTATTTAATTCTAGCAACATTTTTTCATTGAAAATTAAAATAGTACCTACCTTCAATTTCCAGAGAAATTTCATTAATCTATCTGAAAAATATTCCACGAAATGAAATGTCTTATCTCAATTGGTTATCAAAAAGACAAATGGACAATAATTTTGTGGTATAGTTTTTATAGCAATAAAAACTTTAACATTCTATGGAACAACTAATTCAATTCTCTCAGAAGAGATGTCCTCATAAAAAATTTAACTCCACATTTTCCATCGATTCTTTTTAGTATAGGTACATAAGCTTTAAATTCTTTTATACTGGTACGAATAAATTATCTCGAATAATTTAAGGAATTTATAGTGACCTTCGGAACCAGCTTAAAATATCAAAATAATTAGAAAAGAATCTATCATATTCTGCTTGATAACAATATTGAATCATGAGCATTATCAGAAACCAGATTTAAATCAGCATTTTATTTCATATATAACAATAGTGATAAAAATTCCTTGGATATTTTTACAGGCTGAATCGATAACAATATCTAAAATATACTTTCCTCATACACAAGTAAAGCCAACAAAAAATTAAAATTTCAAAATATAGTACACTACACATAAAGCATTATATCCACATATTTACAAGATTAGATTGGCTTGTATAAAAGCGTTGTTACATATTTCTTGCGGTACCTATGAGTTGCACTCAAAACCATAACACCATCTTTGATGGAGAGTGCATAAAGATGGTTCAACATCACATGATTTGGTTCAGGTAACAAGGTTGGTTCACACTAAAAAAAAATTATAATATATAATAAGATTCATCAAGGAAAAATACAATCAGTCTTACCGATAAAGGTGTGTCTTTATTCAATATAACTTGTAAGAGATGAGGGGGTAAAACAGGAGGCCCGCTAGATTTTTCCCATGGCTTATTTACAGGGATTTCCTGCGAAAACTCCTTTTGTGCGTCGTTTACACAACTCTCCTGATCTTTGTCCAATGCCTCAAAAACTTCAAAATCTGATTTTTTAACTGATATCAAATTATTTCTTATCCCTGATGAGTCCTCCACTGTTTTGTTTCCAGGATCGTTTTTCCACTCTCCGTCAACATAGAATTTGTATTGATGTTCCCCTTCGGGTAAGTCGATTATTGTGACGAAGTCACCATGAGATTTAACCATTGGGATTGTCTTCCATTCGGAAAATGTTCCACTAATAAAGACGTCTTTTCCACCTCCTTCCCATCTGAATACTGTTGGAGCCTTGTCGCCAGTTAAATCGGTATCTATAGGTGTCCCCTCGGAAACAGTGTTGGATCTCTGCCTTTTTTTCTCGAAAGAAAGATTTGGTGGTTTTGTATAAAACTGTTCCTCGTCATCCTGTGAGTGCTGTATGACCAACTTATCTGCTTTTTTGTCAAAAACGAACGCCTGTCCTTCCTTAACGGGAGACGATGGGACTGTCTCCCCTGAAGATTTGTGACGTTCTCTCTGGGCACCTCCTGCATTTCCCATGGTTACAAAATACTAAATTTACGTCCACAGTTCGACTTTTGCTTTCAAACAACTTAACCTTGAATTAATGAGAAAACAAAAACTTTAGAAATGTCAGCACAAGGATGACCACAGAGTAAACTGAAACATTTTTTTCGACTAGTTCAAAGCATCAGGTGATTCTTATTTTTCTTTATACTAGTTTTTATTATCGGTGATGCAAGGTTTTTAAGGGTCGTTTTTCATCGTCATTATAGGTAAAAAGTAGCACGGTGTATATTTTCAAATGATTGATCTGAGAAAAAGGTGAGCCAGCGAAAAAAAAAGTTTCCTTCGGGCCGGATTTGAACCAGCGACCTATGGATGCCTACATGATCTAACCAACTACAGTCCACCGCTCTACCAACTGAGCTACCGAAGGTAGTCAAATTATGGTGCCCAATGGTGGACTGAATATTAAATGTTATAACATGTGCATCAAATCTAGGAATGAATACTTTTTGAGCGCTCGTACTACTTACACGAGGGCTATATCATTTCGTCACGATGTCTATATTTATCGAATTTTGAGCCGAAAATGGTCTCAAACGACTATGTTCGACCCACTGATGACGAATCCGTCGAAAAATTAGAGTCTGTCCGTCCGTCCAGCCGGCCGGCCGTATACACGATAACTCTCGAACGGAATGATATATTCAAGCTACATTTCTCTAGATCGCATGACCAGAACCATAGAAACCATAGAAAATTATAACTTCCGAAGGGAAAGGCCTAGGAACTTGAAATTTTCAGGGTGAGTTTGGATCGCGAATTTCACCGTCACGTTCATCAATAAGCTAAATATGACTAGGGGTACCGTAAATATGGCCGTTCAAACTATTTTTCTCCTGAAAGTTTCGAAACTACTGATCGGATTGGAATGAAATTTTGCACCTAGCTGAGTAATAATGTTTTCAAACTACGTGCGAAATTTTGTCCAGATCTCATCACCAAGACCATAGATACCGTAGAAAATCCTAGTGAATTATCGAAAAAAAGTTGATCAGCTGAAGCACTGACATGAAGTTGGGAGTTTCGCCTATGTTTCAGAATTTTTTTGACAGCTGTCGAAAATTCCTTCAATTGATTTCTAAAACTGGAAAATGCGAATCTACCTACAATGTGCATGTACGAGCGCTCAAAAGTTCCTACCTTCACGGCAGTGCTTTTCGTAATTTTTTCTATTAGAATTCTTGATCTTGATACATACATACTTCTCGTTCTATATAAAAAATAAGTTATTCAATTCACTCAATACGAGAGATATTTGATATAACTTATATAAAAATCCTTCAGGGGTGGCTCGGCGCATTATTTTTCCATCCTATTAAAGGTCGATTACATGGAGCGAGTTTACAAGCTGCTAGTGAGCAAATTTAGAAGCTACTAGTGAACTCGCCCGGTGTAATCATGTTCACTAGCCAACTAGCAGAGGGGAGATTCGCACTAGACGACTCGCTCGCTTCTAAATTCGCTCACTAGCAGCTTGTAAACTCGCACCATGTAATCGACCCTTAAATGAGGGAAATTGTTCTTTACTTCATGATTTCTAAATAATGCTTCCGTCTGGATTTATTCATAGGATTATGGAAGGAACTCTAAACTAAGCGGTACCCACGGAAAATATACGATTTGATTTGAACAAAATTTCACTATTTGTTATTGGAAATATAGGTATAACCTAGATTACCTAGAACATGCGCGGTTCCGGAGATAATTCTCAATTATTCGAAAAATACCAATGCGGTCGAATCGAAACTTTGTAGTTTCTTGTAAAATAACGACACGGAGGTTCATGTTGTACATAACTGCCATCTGATCAACGCTAGTAGTAGTATTCTACTCGAGATCCCAGATTGAAAACCAAGACCATTCAAAGTGTGAAGAAGGTGTCTGTGTTCTGCCATAAAAACACAGAAGTGCTTTTGACAGCTTGGAAGAGGTTAGAAATAACAAGGAGTAGGGATGGCTGATCCCAACAATTTCAGGGATCAGGTCCGACCTGATCCGGTCCAGAGAAATAACTAGTCCAAAGATCAGTTCCAGTCCATATTCTAGTCCGGACTTATTGCGCAGGTCGGCTTCCAAAGCAGTCCGAGTCCGACTAGTCCGAGTCCGCTGATCCTGATACTGATACTGATACCTATGAACTGGCACTGGCAAGCTTCGCTAATGAATGGATAATGGTACCTGCGGGACCAGCGTTGCCAGATGAATGAAATGAAATTATTAAATTATGGTACTAGGTTGCCAAAATTATCAGATTTGTCGGAAAATTATGTTACAATGATAGCCTTCAAGTGGTAAGGTGAAATTTCGGAACGCAACTGGTAACGTGCCGTCTGCGAGACTGGGAACTTTCGCGAACAAAAAGAAAAAACAATTGAACTTACAATTTTTTTTGTTCAGTTCTCAAGTAGTTAGTGCTTTTCAACAAATTCCTTCAGAATCATATGATAAATAAAAAAATATATATTTGTGGGGTAAATTTTCGATCAAGCACAGAAAGACCCGAATGAAGTATATAGAGTGAAAAAAAATAAAAAAAAAACTTTCCTGGAAATATACCAGCAAATGTCAAACTTATCGATTATGATGGAATTTTCTTTATGAAGTTCATTGATGTTAACTGGTGTTTGTCCCCTTATCATCAGTTGATAAAATATAAAGTCAATTTAGTGAAATTTTCAATTATAAACAGGGTTGATACGGATAAAAAAGAATTATTTGAACACATTTTTATTGGACCAATTAATGGAAAAACTCGAAAAGCCTTCAAAAAAACATTCAAAAAATATTTCCTATTTCAGTATTACTTAATTTTTCATACAAATCATATCGCTATCATTCCGCGACTAAAACGTCATTTATCTACGATCCAATCCATAATCCAATATCCGAACCGAACATTTAGTCCAGTTTCCACTGATCCCAACGAGTCCGAGTCCGTAATCTGTCCCCGTCCTACACTCAAAGAAGAGCGTACTAGCGTACGCCGGACTAAATTAGTCCGTACCAGTTTGAGGGATCAGGTCCATTAGTCCGACTAATGGACCTATTGGACCTGATCCCTCAAACTGGTACGAGTACTAGTCCGTACTCATACGCTTCGCGATCCGGACTATATCGATCGACTGGACTAGTACTCGTATCTGTTTGAATTGTCAGTAGGGATCAGGTCCATTAGTCCGACCAGCCGGACCTGATCCGAAGATCAGTTCCGCGTACGGTTAGCCATCCCTAACAAGGAGGTTAAGTTACTCCTAAAAACGTACAGGTTTGGTACTTACTCATTTCCGAACCCTCAAGTAAGGAGGGTTCTCTCATTTCACCGCAGTTTTGAATTAATTACCGACATTCTGGTAAAGTCATAAGATGTCATCATTATTTTCATCATTATTTCCATCATTTTTAATTATCATTGATTGATTGAATAGAGCCTTACCTGGTTGAGAACTTCACATTTTTCCGTATTCTTAACTCGTCATTATAGGTCATAAATAATCCTAGATGGTATTACTTCACAGGGAGACAACTATCGCAGACGCACCGTTAACTAACCTCCCTACCACTAATTACTTTCCACAGCTAGGTATCGTCCGACGTTTTATTCTTCAAAGGAGATGGTTCTCTTCTGCCCACTCCTCACCGTTGGAAATCATCCCCCTCGAACGATAGTTGTATTTCTTAGGAGCACCTCACATCACCAATTAAGGTTGAGGTGTTATTAGAAAAGCATTTAACTTACTGATTGTTTTATTTGTTTTACATTTTCGTTTATTCTGGCCAGTGAAACGGATTTGAAGGAAAATCAGGGATATTTACACTTGAAAATGGGAGGAAGTGATGATTCCTTCAAAGATTTCCTAGCTTCATGTTACTTTTCTTCACGGGTTTCAAAAAATTTCTCAATATTATATGACATAACAAGGTAATCCTGTCAGATCAAGAATCAAAAAACTATCATTTGTACTTTATGTTTCTGAAGTTGTTTATGTTGCAATAGCATCATACTCGAATAAGTTAATTGGTCACCAATGAAAAAATTGAGTTTTTCTGATGATATATGCAATATAGTTCATTGATTCCATTTTTTGAAGTTTATAAATACAATATAATAGTATTTGTCATACTGACAATGAACACTAAAGACCATTTTGGTCTACAGAAAAGAATATTTTATAATTTTATACATGATCATGTCATAGATAAAAGGTATCTCTAGACTATCCTCTTCTTCTTCGCTCTTTTAGACTGTGGTAGTAGCACGTACCATAGAGTCTAATCAAAGAGAAACAACTAGTCTGTCTAATCTTTGGTCTAATAGTCTTGTACAGTAGTTTTGAGGCTTCAACTACAATGCTGTTCTATCCTTTCAACATTGACACATGGAACAATAAATAACGATCCAGTTCCGGATCGGCAGAAGAAACTTTCTTCAAAAATGTTTCGTGAGACTCTTTCGAATTAGATAAACTTTCACAATGCAAGGTCTGAAGGTTAATCCGCCATGCTGCTATTGCACTACAATTCGATGATTGTAAAAACCAAAAAACACATATTTTATAGATAAAAGAATATGTATATTCATTTATCTATGGGAATCAAGGACACCGAATTATATTGAATATGTCTATCAGAAAAATTCAATTTTCCTTTTACGTGGAAAAGATAGAGAGCTGGATTTACACTAACTCATTTTATCGACGCCCCATATGTTGACACAAAATTTCAGCAATCAGCAGGATATGGCGAAATATTCATGATCATGAGATAATGAAGTTTCAAAAAAATTTTTTTTTCAAATTTTCTAGCGATGCGATCCTCACGAAATTTCACGTAAACTTTCGTTATCTCACGCACAACTATATAATTACAAAGTTTAAATTCGATCTGATAGGCATTTTCAAATTATGAGGAATAAATCAGATGGCTATATTATATAATTGTTCGGCGGATTTCGCCAATTCACTAACGCAACTGGCGCATTCAGACTTCGAAAGTACCCTGAAATTTCCAAAACTCTAGGTCTTTTCATTCGAAATTTATCGTTTTTACCGACGGAGAGGATTGAATTGGACCCCGAATTCTTTGGATTTGGTTTCAGAATTGCAAAATTTACGAATATCTTACAATTGGAAGATCTGCTTACGTTGTTTGTAAGTTTTGAGATATACCCCACAATCTACCAATTAATCCAATGAAGAACATTGGCGACTTTCTTTTAATCTTCATTTTTGACTATTTATTTCTTTTTAGATTATCCATTTCCTTCGAATCCTTCGAAATTAAAATACTACTCGACTACTCCATATGAATGAAACAAAATTTTCGATTAAATATTTTTTTATTATTTCTTTTTTATAAATGAAACATGAGTAACAGTTTCTCCAGGAGATATACATATAAGTATATAGGGTGTCCAAAAATACCACTAATGAATTCCAAAGCGTTAAAGCTACTTTTTCAAAAATAAAATATAGTTTTACACAATGCTATAATCGCAAATTTTCATGTTTTCTCACTGTAGAAGCATATATGAAGATTCATCTGTCGGTTATTATAGCCAAACCCAAAAAACTGATTATATTTAGAAATTTTTGAACATCCTCAGCAATCATAAGCTTAAAATTTACCAAATTATAGTGCTTACAAATGTATTTACAGCTTTCTGACTTTTATTTTGACCAATAATGGAAAAATAATTTTTCAAGTATATTTTCCTAATTTTGTTTCTTTTTGGTCCAGAATATGACCCCCATACTGGAGCGAAAAATTTCACAATACATCGTATACATATGTTTTCAATTCATTTCAACAGGCAAACTATCATAGTTTTCACAAATCACTAATAACAAAAAAATAATAAAATGATGGTTCGCCTACATCAAATGCAATTTTTTCTAAATACTCAAAGTCTCAAATCTCTTGAAAGTGCAATGAATAAGTTAAAATTTAGAAACAATTTCAACAAAATTTCAATCTAATAGTTCCTCAAGATATCCAAGTGAAGGTCTCTTCATTACCTAGTTATTAAACCCATAATTTTCATACTTCAATTTCCTACAATTTAGAGCCTATAGAACATCAGTATTACCAAATTTGGATATGTATGCATTGTAAAATTCACCTATTTCATTATAAAACCAACATGCAATGACAGAGAATTTCATCAAACCCGAACATTCAAACAGAAATCGAAAATGAAAAACAAGTAACAATACTAACAATAAGCAAACTACTGTATTGTGCTTGTCAGAGAATGGTTTGCGTGACAAAATGAGTAATCAAAAAATGCGGTAAAAATTTCGGGTTTTTAGGATTCAAATTTCACAATTCGTCTTATTCTAATGTTTCAATTTCTCGAAGAATTATATCATATTTATATATAAAGGAATTATTTATAATACTCAAAATGCAGTTTCAAAAACACATTTTTTTAAAGCTAGTAGTTATAGTTGAGGTTATAATTTTTGACAGCGAGGACAAATACAAATGACAGATGAATAACATGCAATCTGACATTTCTATAAAAATTAACCTAGGAGGAATTATTTGACAATGTTTCAACATCATTTTTTTTTCATACTTTGAAAATTTATAATATAAAATAAATCATTGTATTAGCTGAAAACTTAATAATCTCATTTTTACAGGGAGTTAAAACATTTAAAATTTCTCAAAAATTATGGCAGTATGAAGGATTTTATGGTGGAAAAATCTTGTCTAAAGCTTTTCTTTCTTTGGGATTCTTTCCTTTCTGGAGTTCACTGTCGCAATCAATTTACATTATTATTGTGCTATACACTGTATATTTGCCTAGTCAGGTTACTGCACAAAATACAAGATCACTGAAAAAACCTTGGCATCTTGAAGGAGTTTTCAATATTCATTGTTAATTTGAGCTTTAGTAAGTCAAATCATCAACCAGTTCTCCAACTCTTCAATCAGGATTGACCACGTTTCACTCTCCAAACAAATTACCACATTTGCTTAGAGTAACAATAAAATATTTCTTTCTTTCAATCTTTAACACATAGCAAAAATATTGTGAATATGTGTAGTTTGTAAGAAAGATAAAAATTTTCATAAAATAATATTTCTGTATGATAAAATCTGAAGGAACTCTTTGACACACTGGCAATATGTAATACGCCAAGCCTGATTTTTGAGCGTTTTTTGAACACCAATACTATTTTGGGTTCAAAAAAACTTCGACAAGAACCAGCATTTTAAGTCTATTTAGATAATCTCTCCAACTCCATTCCAATAAATAAATCCATAATAACAATCTAAGTCAATAATATTCAGAAAACAATCTACAATCACTAACAACAACTTCAAAATACGATATGCGCCTTCTATACAAATCCTAAAAAAATCTAAAGAATTCGCTAATCAATGCTTAACACCTTTCTTAAGTCCTTCGCTTTTGATGAAATCTATTTCGGCATATGTAAAACTAACTTCTTGACCACTATCATTCGAGTTATTCCTCACAGTTCTAGGGCTCTTACTGCCATCATCGTCGATTGTTTGTAGGTCTAAATTTGCATAATGTAGCGCTGAGGAGGGACGTATCGAATCACTATTTACAGAATCAGGTCGGGACCCAACTAGGGTTGATGTGGAAGAACACAAATCGCTAGAGGCCGATCCCGGTCGTGAAACAGGTTTCGACACACTCGAATCGTTCAAACTATCCGTACACTTATTGTCATTTTTCACGTCAGCGTCTTCAGTCTTGGGGGAATCATTTAAACTACTTGTAGGCGAATTTGCTGGTAACGTTGGCGTATTAGATGATGGCGGTGGTGATGTCCCACACTCTCGAGATTCTGAAATAGGCTTAAAAACCCTCGTGGAAGTTTCGGAGAGCGTCATCAGATTAAACGCTTTGTTCATATCAGGAGCCGCATGTACCCCTGGTTGCATTTCGGCATAATCTCCCTGACTACTTTGTCTCTCGTTCATGCTACTTTTGGACATATCCACATTCATATAATCATTTGACTTAGCGTTGACTTTGGTGTTACATACTGCGTTCTTTTGAAAATCCATCACAGCATAATCCTCCTGACTCTCGTTGCTCTTTCCGCGAAATCTCTTATACAGACTGTTCAAAATCAAACTGGGAGTGGATTTTTCCGGGGTCTTCAAGGGTTTAACCGGTGAACTGGGACTGTTCAAGCTCAGTGGGAATATCGTTGATGAGTTTGAAGGTGTCGTCACGCTAGAACTTGAACTATCTCGTGAATCCCTACGCGTGCTATTTTTCCTGCCTCTTGGAAGACTAGAAACGGGGCTTGTAGTTGTATTAGTAAGATGTAGTTGCATTTTTGGCGAACCGTCGGAGTATATTCGACCATTGATTGGATTGTTTTGGTTTGAGTTCAGGATCTGAATTGGTAAAGAACGGTTATTTTCTTTTTTATTTGGTTTGAGCTCTTTCTTTTTCAATACTGAACCAGCAGACATACCTGAATAATCTTCTCTATTCAATTGAGCACCATCCAAACTTGACTGACGGTGGTGACCTCTACCCAATGACATTTCTACATAACCTTCATTGCTTTGATCAGAATCACTTCGCACTCTGTTCTTGCTGTTCATGTCGAGGTAATCGGAGTTCGGTGAGCCCATATTTCTGAAGCAATTACCAGTTGATGGCGATAGTTGGGAATAGGACCTGCGTATTGTTGGTTGGTGATGATTCACATCATTATGTTCTGAATAGTTAACATAGGCGTAATTATTATTCGTTAATATAGGTTTTTTGGAAGTGTTTTTGGCATTCATGTCCATATAATCGTTACGAGGTAGGTCAGTTCTGCTAGCATATGCTCTGTTCAAATCCATGAAAGCATATTCATTCCCTCTATTTGGCGAAGTACCAGGCTTCATCTCCAAGTAGGGCCCGCTATTGGAAATGTTTGGAGGTGTCACACCAGGCTTCATTTCTACATAACCTGCAACGAAAGTCGATTTATTCAATAATTCGAACAAAACCATCAACAAAGCTCACGAAATACCGGTTTGGAAAATTACATTGGACGTATAGGATATTCAATGCATAAGAAAGGGCAACCTGACCGTCCAGTCAAACAGTTCAAGAATGGAAGTAAATTCGCGTTACGATCATGAATAATCGTAAACTACGTTCCGTCTCTACTACATCGGGTGTACGATCATAGCGCTTGAAAATAAAATAGCATTCCCTATTTAATTGCATGTGAGGAGTTTATTTGCGACATTGAATGAAACAAATATTTCCTCTCTGCAAACCATCACTTCTGGGTTCTTTTTTGTCATAACTGGTTTGAAAATAGAATAAACTCTACGAAGATACAGAGTGTCCCAGAAGTCGACATCAAGACGGAATCGGGTAACAGGCTGAGTCATAATTAATAGGGAAAAATCACGGAATCTACTTTTAATCGTTTGAACTACCCGAGTGATGAACAACAAACTAACGTGTGTGTATTAATATGGGAAAAGTGTGAAATATTTGTATGATTTTGAGTCATTTATGTATCGAAAGTGATATATTTAGGTGATAATTTATGGACAATTGTTTCAAATAAACTGTATACGAGATGAAAATGCAGCGGGTTGTAAGAGGTAATGTGGGAATAAGATCAGGAAAAATGTGCTCTGTTCCTCAATGCTCATCACATAGTTCTTCTGAAATTTCTTTGCAAAAATTCCCGTTGAATCCCGAGTCAGTTAAAAAATTGCAGACAATATTTGAAGATTGGGAAACGTATCTCAAAGAAGTTGTAGCAAGCATTTCCTGAGAGATGATTTTTGTTATCGTGAGTTCAATAATTTACTATTATATAGTGGTCATTTGCTATCGCATTCACGTTCACCCACATAATCAAAAATGTCCAACTTTCTCAGGCATTATTATTAATTCCGCAATCTTATAAAAAATATTTGATTTACTTGTTATGAGAAGCAGAATTGACCATCATTCGGTCCGACATCCTGTGATTTTCAGCGCTATCTAGCGGTTCGTAATTTTTTCCTATAGTCATCAGAAAAATATTCAAAAAAATCTAAGTAGTGTATTTTTCGAATTATATTGCAATTTTTTTTATTCGAGGAAATGCACATAATGTGACGATTTTTGAAATCCTGTTGCTACAAATTTTCAATTTCCAATTTAAATTTTTCTATGTTATCCTGAATAGTGCTTCTGTAACCTGTTGATTCTAAGCCAACTGATCCAGCTTGGAATATAATGTCACTCTTTGCCGAACCAAGTATTCAAAATTAATATTTCGCCCAACTTCAATTGAAAAAATTGTGCTACATCAGTTTGGCGAGTAAATTCAAAAGTTAGCGCTTTCAATAAGGATTTTTAAATGGTATTTCACTTACTACATTATTCCTTAGATTGGGGAAAAAAAATGTTATTCTCAAAGAAACTCAGTTTCGAACAATTTCTTCCAGCTTACTAAAAATGATTGTAGTGTATCCAATACGTGCCATAACTTTAAGAATCTGGTTTTGATGAGATGGAGCGAGTCCTGCCATAAATTGTGAGTGAGACAGATAGTGACGCCACTTTTTGGTATTGGCACACGCAATTCTAAAATGGTGTAATATTTACTACATTATTTCATAGATGGGTCAAAGAGGTTTTACTCAAAGAAATTCAGTCTCGAGTTATGGCAGGATTTGATAAATTTACAAAAGATGTTCAAACTGCCCACAATACATGCACGATATCTTAAAAAACATCGAGATATCAGACCGGCGAATGTTCCTTTATTGACGAATTCAACTGCTTCCGTAATTCTCTCTCGAAGCTCAGCTACATTTTCAATTGGCTTTGAATGAACTTTTTCTTTCGTGTAAATTGTGTAGGTCCATGTAACCATCTTTCTTGAATGCCGATTCATCCGACCACAAAAATTATCTTGAAGCATTATATTGGATACTCTAGAACCATTTTTAGTAAGTTGAAAGAAATTGTTCTAAACTGAATTTCTTTAAGAAAAACCTTTTTTTGCCCAATCTAAGGAATAAGGTAGTGAGTTTTAAGCCATTTAAGAATCCTTATTAAATGCGCTAACTTTTAAAGTCACTTGCCAAACTCATATACCTAGTTCAATTTTTCTTCAGTAGTCAGTTGAAGTTGGGCGAAATATTAATTTTGAATCCTCGGTTCGGCAAAGAGTGACATTATCTTCCAAGCTGGAGCAGTTGGCTTAGAATCAAGGATTACAGGTTACATAAGCACTATTCAGGATAACATAGTGAAAATAAAATTAGAAAAAAGTAAATATTTCTGCAACAAGTGTTCAAAAATCATCACATGGTGTGCATTTACTCGAATCTAGGAAATTGAATATAATTTGAAAAATACACGACCCGGATTTTTTTTTGACATTTTTCTGATGACTATTATGACTAAGCCTATTACCCAATTCCGGCTTGACGTCGACTTCTGGGACATCCTGTATAAAAAATTCTGAGGGAAAATAAAAACGAATCCTAAAAAATCTCAACGCAAGTAAAGGCTTACTAATCTGTCAAACAACAGCCCAAATCTATTATAACGACATAAATATCATATTTCTGAGCACATTAGGTATAGTGGATAATTTGGCACAAAGTTGGATTATCTTCAACCGTAATTCAATGAGATTTGTAGTTCTATCGATCTCGTGCCCATAGACTAAATTTTTGAATTGTCCCCAAAGAAAAAAATCATTGGGAGATGAATCTGGTGATCTTGGGGGCCATTGACTGCTCGTGCGTTGTGACTTGGGCAACCATCTATTAAGAGCAGATTGATTTATCCTGGACCAATATATCTTACTACTGATGGGTTATGTTTTCTTCTCAAGGAAAACGATGACTCAACAGTGAATAAGATATGGTTTAAAAATGAACTATTTTCATTTTCTTTTTCCATAATCGTTGCACTAAATTCCGTCCGTTTTATTTACTCAAAACATACCGAGCAGTTCTATCACTCATATCAACTTATTCAGCAATTTGTGTACTCGAACAAGTGGCACCGTTTTCAACAGCAGCACAAACATCTACCTCTCTAATCTGCCGATTTTCACTCATAGATATTGTTGGTTTAGCAGAGTTATAATTTTGATATTTTTTCGGACACCCAAATTTTCCAAACTTTTCAGTTATTAGGGAAATAGTGGCACTTGGAGGAATTGGCCGATTTTCGAATGCAACATTGAATACGAAATATTGATTTAATATATCATTCTCGATCAAAATACAAAATTTCATCTCGATCGAATCCGTAGTTTCGAAATTATCGAGAAAACAACATTTCAAACGACCGTATTTACGGAACCCCTAGTATAATTCTGCTCATTGATAAACGTGAACGCGACATTCGAGATCCACACCTATCCTGGAAATTTCAAGTCCCTAGGCCTTTTCGTTCGAAAGTTATGATTTTCAATGGTTTCTATGGTTCTCGTCATGTGATCTGGGGAAATGTAGCTTGAATATAACATTCTCCATTAGTATACAAAATTTCGTCACGATCGAATCTGTAGTTTTGAAATTATGAAGAAAACTAAATTTCAAACGACCATATTTACGGAAACCCTAGTATAATTTCGCTCATAGATGAACGTGATCACGACATTTGAGATCCACACCTATCCTGAAAATTTCAAGTTTCTAGGCGTTCAAAAGTTACAATTTTCTATGGTTTCTATGGTTCTGGTCATGCGATCTGGACAAAATTTCACATGTAGCTTGAACACCTCATTCTCCATTCGAGTGCAAAATTTCATCTCGATCAAATCTGTAGTTTTCAAGTAATCAGGGAAACAAAACTTTGAACGGCCATATTTACGGAACTCCTAGTGGAATTTGGCCCATTATCAACCGAGGCATTCGAGAACTGAACTCACACTAAAAATTTCAAGTCTCTAGGTTGTTCCGTTCGAGAGTTATCGTGCTTACTGACGGCCGGACGGTCAGACTCGAATTTTTCGACGGATTCGTCATTAGTGAGTCGAACATAGTCGATTGAGATCATTTTCGGCTCAAAATTCGAAAAATACAGACATCGTGACGAAATGATATAGCCCTCGTGTAAGTAGTTAGTACGAGCGCTCAAAAAAGATTTATTCTGATGTTCCAGATGTTTGTATGGTTAACATAAATCAAAACATTGACCATATATTAGTTTCTAAGTCCACAAGAAAAACTCTGACATTTGACATGGATATAATTTAGGAAACACATGTTCAAAAGTGGGTAGTTTTTAGGTAAACAATTATTTAATTCAATATTGAAGAATATTTGATTTGTATTTCCTGTCCATTCAATAAAGTTGGCGTTCATGAAATGAAATGATTTTATTTTGCTTCCAAAAACTAAAAAAAAATATTACTATGCTGTTATATTGTATACTCGATTTTATATCGGTTTCCAAACACCCCCACTGTAGACCAAAAGCAATATAGAAGAAACGTGTGTTTCCATTCACCCCACCTTGAAGGCGAATAGAAACAAGCGACTTAACATTTTTTTTGCAAAAATTATCAATTACACACACATTTTCTAAACGGGAGTATTGTAGTAAGTGTGACCGGACTTTTGTCAGAATTCGAGAGATATGAGCATTCGAACATGAGAATGTGCTTCTATTCACCCCATCTTACGGTAGTTCACTAATAGATTATTTATTATCATAACGCGAATTTATTTCCATTCTTGCACTGTTCGACTGGACGGTCAGGTTTCTCTTTCCCATGTATGGAATGTCCCATACGTCCAATGTAATTTTCCATATTAAAAAAATAAAAGAAATATACCTGATGGTGTTGTCACTGGCGTCGACACTGTCGACGATTTCGGACTAGGCTTCATCTCTAAATAACCGTCCTTCGCTGATTTCTTCTTGATATTCGTAAAGTCCATCTCCAAGAAATCATCCATTTCTGACCCAACCGAACTGGTCGATCCTGGTATCCTCGATGAACTCAAAAGAGGAGCACTCGAGGACTTAGGATGAGCGTGCGGATAATGTCCATGGGGAGGTAACACTCTCACAGGTCCTGGAAAAATTCGGGCAATTTTAAGGTTATATTATTCTACTTTTGACATTTACGTCATGATATTATGACACATGTGATATTTCAAAGCAAAATCTTACCCTTTTTTGTCTTGGAGCCAACGCTGGCAGCTCTATCTCTCCTACTCTCTGCCGTTCCATGGATATCCATCAGATGCTTCTTGTACTTGTAAGTTTCCGGTCTCGATCCCACAGAATAAGCTCTAATCGGACGTGACTCGTCGTCCGACGATGGTGGGAAAAATGACACAACTTTATCGAGAGGGTATTCGGCAAACCTCATGTCTGTAGAGGGGGTGCCAGAAGTAACGCTGCTCAAACTTGCTGCCGGTGTGATGTTACTGTGGGCTCCTATGGGAGACATAGCTACATAGCCATCATCTGAACTAGGTGGAGCCATTGGTAGGTAGTTACCCGTATTTGGACTTATTCCTTGAAAAAAATTTGTTCCCATAAAATGCTGATTGAACAAGTTTCTATGCAATATCTCAAGTTAGCAGTATATATTAACCATTTCAACAATAACTATACTCCGTTTAAGAATTATTGACATCCCGGTTGGCTGTGAAAAATCGAATTTAAGTTGGAGACTATTCAGTGATATTTTGGGTTGCTGAATTCATGTTGGTATAGGAATAACACTTACATTACCCATAGAAATCTTGCTTTGATGATTTTATCGAAGATATTGGTGAATATGTGATTATAAAAATTTGCTCTGAATTTGAGTATTTTTTGTCTTATGCTATTGAAATGGATGGAATTGACCAGGATATTTCGCGCCTAACAAAAGAACGTCAGGCAGTTCGTCGGTGTTACTTCGAGTTTTTCAAAGATTTGGCATATATTTCCGCTAGTGTTTCAGGTAAACTGTTATTCACCGACTCAAAGTGTATTCTGATTGATCAATGTCTCTTAAATTTTCAGATTTCACCAAGCCCTGTCTGTAGAATATTAGCATGTTATTATAGCCTGGAATTAGCAGTGGAAGAAAACCTGTGCGATACGATTATTCCTACAAAGAGACATTGAATGACTTTGTTTTTGCTAGAATTGAAAACAATGAATATATCAGTTTAGATATCCTTTTCGAACTGGCCAAAGAGCACCTAGATTTCAATTGACCGAAGTCAACATTATATTATATCATAAAAAAAATTGGATACAAATACAAAAAAGTTTATTGAAGGAAAATTCGTACTGATAAACAGAAAAATATAATAAAAATAGTACGATATTGTGATAAATACCGAGAATACATGGAACAAAACGTAAAATTGATTGATCTAGATGAAATTTGGATATTCAAAAACGGTATTCAAATTTGTCAGTGGACACTAGAAAATAATCCAAAAGGTGTGACGAGTATATTTAAGGGTATAGGCAGAAGGTGCACTATTTTGAATGCTGGAACAATTGATGGATTTTTACCTGGATGTGATCCGATTCTTGACAGTGGTATTAATGATAAGGATTACTATGAATGTTGAATTATTTCATGAATGGGTTATTGAAATATTGAAACCTTCCCTGCAAAAGGATGCCCACCAATAGGATTATGTCAGCTTATTCAATAAACACATCCAAATCACTACACTACGTGGAAACAAAGTTTTCAATATTTTTATCTTTGCTCTTGTATCATTCGTAGATATTTCAAGTTTATTTATTATACTTATACTGTATAGTACCCTGTTCACATTCACTCTGCTAATACACATGCTATATTGTTTCCAATTCAAAAGTATACTGAATAATTGTAAAATTGCTCATCAATTATAATATTTTCAATATTCATGGACAGTTTCCATGAATGAAAATAAAAATTGACTTTCTTGAAGTATTCAACACCGAGCAATAAATAATTCACAAATTGGTTCATGTATTGGTAGTTCGGTACAAATTTCATGTCAAAATTCTTCATGTACCACATAGATTCTTAATTTTTGTTTCTCTCTTATTTCTTAATATATTATAACGTTTTTTCCAATCCATTCTTTTGGCCCTGTGCTTGCGAAGTATCCAAAAATTTTTTTCTGTTGCACCACTAGCTACCTGCTACAATTTCATTAATTATCCTTCTTGAATCCTGACATAAAATGGTACTCTTATAGTTATATGGTTAGAATTTTGCAAGATTTCCAATACCAATAAATATTGCATGGTCCTGAGTGAAAATAAATTTTTATTTGAATGATCTTCAATTTTCCATGGTTGACTTTAATATGAGATAATTTCATATGAAAGCATTCCACGATATTTTTGCGCTTTCAAACCTGAACTCCCATGTAGAAACTGCAATCGAAATATTCCGGCATAATTATCCGATAATTCCGATAATTCGTATACTCAACACTTTTCTAGGTTATATTTATGTTTTATTTCTATGATGAAATTTAGTAACTTTTTTGTAACCAGAAATAAAGCCTTGACAGGACGTTCATGGCCTGCTTCGATGTCAATAATTCTTAAATGGACTATAAATGAATACTCACCATAGTGAGCGCAAAGACTATCACAGTCTTCTTCGGCGATGACCTCATCAGGTGTCAATGAATGTCCGTATCTTCCATGATTGCTATCCAGATCTTCATTCTCGTCAATCAAGCTGTACGAAGAACCAGCGGAATCCGTAGATGCCCCTGCAGAAGGCGGAGAGATAGGCGAACCGATGGGAGGACTACATCCCAAATCACGGTGCATGGAACAAGGTCTGTGTGGCGCGAGATGAGATCTCTGAAACATAGGTACAGGGTGATTTCCCTCGCTGGTAGTTCTGGCTCGCGACGGCATGCTGTCGCACCTTTCACGGCCTCCCGAAGATAAACCTGTTGAAATAATGTAAGGATAAACAGTGAACTTCGTATGGCTTACGGGAAGCAAGAATTTGAATCATTAACGAAAAGTTAGTGCTGTTAGTTAGTTTTAGAACAGTAACGTGAAGTGCATAAAGGAAGCTTTCATTTATTCATTATATTACCCGTGGAACTTAAAAACATAACAGCATTATCATACAGTCAGGCCAGATTATTACAATCTACATTATTAGACTATTACGACTTATCTACAAATTGTTTTTCAATTTATTCCAGACTTGAGATTCTTTTCAGCACCACTGGATATATTACAAGAACAAGGCATCTAAACCAAGATGTTAATAATGCAACCAAAACCCCAAGCAATTTCTATCGATACAAAGAATTCAAAAATTCTTTCACTTCGTCAAACAAAGGTGTTAGCCACAATCCGAGTCCAGAGCTTGCCAAGTTACTTTCCTCGAAAATTTTAGCACATGTTTTGAAATCGGGCTTGTCAATGGCATCAAAGACTGGATTCAGACTGTATATGTGGGGTGCAAATCGACTTCACACAACAACATGTGACATAATACATACATTTGGATTGGTTCGAGCGTTTGTTGGCTCTCGAGTGCTGCTGAGGGGGATGTTCTAGTGCAGTAGCAGGAGTAGCGAGGGGCAGTGACTGGGTGCGTTGATGGTTGATACTCCCCGAAAATGCAACACCGCCTACAGGTGGACAAATCACAACAGACGTACGTCAATGACGGGTCACGGAAATGACATTTATGTATATGGGTAAAGCGCATCATCGACTTACGGCCGTTTGCACCACTCCCGTTTAACTTTAGCTCAAATCGTTTGCAGGGTCACTACTTCGAGGTCAAGTGTAAATTTTTGAGCCGAGGAAATCTTCCGATATCATCACTTTCTCCCATTTCAAGTGTACGCATTTTTCCTTCAAACCCGTTTCCCAGCCCCACGATACGTTTTTATCTAGGTTTTCGAAAAATGTCTCAATATTTCATTATAAGTACTCCTGTCAGATCAATAATCAAAGAGTTCTTATTTTGACTTTACGATTCTCGACCTCACTTCAGTGCTCTTCAAATTTTTTTTTAACCTATTTCCAATCGAGCTTTTTCTATCTGAAGTTGAGGTACTTTTTCCTCCTTCACTTTCTCAACTCTTCTCCACTGTCGTTCTGAATCGTCACACGGAAAGAAGAACAGTATTAAACTAATCAAAACATTCGGGAATTGAGGTTATGAGCGTAATATTTTCGACATTCCTATCACGCCGTAGATCTAATGTGTCACCTAAAGTCATGTTTGGCTATTATTGCTAGATATAAATTGAGTTTTCGTTTGGTCGATCTGGTACAAATAAAAAGGTTCTCAAGTTGAACCTTAATCAAGGGACACCCTAGTTAGGGGAAAGCTTTGTGGGAGCCTGTGCAAACGGCATCGAGTGAACCTTTTAGGCGGAGCAGCTCTTTTTTAATGGGAGAAAACCTCACTGAGAAATCATGGTATTTTTAGAATGAGAAGAATCGGTTGTGGAAGTCGACAGAAGATTTCATCAGGTAATCTTGTCAGATCGAACACTTTACATTCTAACAATATCATTTTCTTCACAATGCTTTCTAGAAATTGGCAATACTGTGGTTAAGTTTTATCGAAACACCAAGCGTTACTCCACAAAATTCCATGTGTATATACATCAGAAACCTCTGCTAATTTCATAGATATACAATATTGTTCTTCATTTCATGAATACCTCAAACCCATATTTTAAGGTTGAATATATCGAACTATTAAGTATTATATAGGAAAATTTTTACAGAGCATATATGCAGGATTAAAAACTATGTAAGGAACTGCAGTGAAGTCAGGAGCTTTTGAGCGTCGTTCGTCCACCTTGTAGGTGGATTCATTTTGCATTTTCCAGTTTTAGAAACAAATTCGAAAAACTTTTGACAGCTGTCAAAAAAATGTTCAAATTGAGGCGAAACTCCAGACTTCGTCAGTGCTTTAGGTGTTTTTTTTTTCGATAATTCGCTAGAATTTTCTACGGTATCTATGGTCTGGTCATGCGATCTGAACAAAATTCACCACGTACTTTGAATACATTATTCTTCATCTATGTGCAAAATTTCAGTCCAATCCAATCAGTAGTTTCGAAATTATCACGAAAGAAATAATTTGAACGGCCATATTTACGGAACCCCTAGTCTAATTTTGCTCATGGATGAACGTGACCGCGGAATTCGTGATCCGAACCTTCCCTAAAAATTTCAAGTCCCTAGGCCTTTCCGTTCGAAAGTTTTAATTTCCTATGGTTTCTATGGTTCTAGTCATGCGATCTGGACAAAATGTAGCTTGAACATATCATTCTCCATTAAAATTCGAAATTTCGTCGAGATCGAATCCGTAGTTTTGAAATTATCAAGAAAACTAAATTTCAAACGACCATATTTACGGAACCCCTAGTCTAATTTTGCTGATTTATGAACGTGACCGCGACATTTGAGATCCACACCTATCCTGAAAATTTCAAGTCCCTAGGCCTTTCCATTACAAAGTTATAATTTTCTATGGTTCTGGATAAAATTTGCATGTACCTTGAAAACGTCATTCTCCATCTGGGTGCAAAATTTCACCTCGATCGAGTCTGTAGTTTCGAAGTAATCAGGAGAACAAAATTTCGAACGGCCATATTTACGGAACCCCTGGTCGAATTTTGCCCAATAACTCAACCGCGGCATTCGAGATTCGAACCTACCCTGAAGATTTCAAGTTTCTAGGACATTCCGTTCGAGAGTTATCTTGTATACGGCCGGACGGACAGACTCGAATTTTTCGACAGATTCGTCATCAGTGAGTCGAACTCTGTCGATTGAGACCATTTTCGGCTCAAAATTCGAAAAATACAGACATCGTGACGGAATGATATAGCCCTCTTGTAAGTAGTACGAGCGCTCAAAAACTGTACAATATTTTATTAGGATCATTCAGATATTCCGAACACTCGATATAATAATAAACTACCCTACATGAAGGGTCAAACTTCGATAAAATAGAAATATTTACAGGAGTGCAAGTGCAGAAATCTGAAGAATGGTTGTTTTTCTCTTGACCAATTGATTGCGATTTGTGAAGTCCGCTCATAAAAGTTTGGTAATCGAAAAGTTTTCATCAACAATAAATTTATTTTTTCTTAAGCCAATGTTTTTGGAAACATCAAATCATAAATCCATCAAATCCTTTTAATGCACGTGTTTACACGATTCTGTTTTGTACACATGCGCTAGGTGTTTCGAAATTTGATTCAAACGCATTATTGTAGTGAAATTGAATGTCGAAGGAAATAGATAATTTGGATTTATTTATTCAATGAAAAGTGGATATCCGAATCAAGGCTGCAGGTCGATAAATACAATACATGCTATGTTCGGCAGTGACAAATACAAAAAACACACAGATATTCATGAAAAGCAAATGGAAAATGAACAAACCTGAAATAGAATGACGTCGTTCAGATGATTTAGTAGCGCCCCTCAAATGTTGATAAATGGTAACCATACCACTCACTGCAAGCGAAAACATGCAAAACCAACATTAAAACATGTATGAACAACATTGTTACGAAGTAAATCTGGTTAAAACACAGGATGACACAGTTGCAATGTTGAAAACACTACAAACAATTCTAGAATAACCTTCATTTTGAAATAATTGTAAACACTTTATTTGCAAGGAATGATACAATAATTTAAGACCATTTTCAAGATATTCTTGATTTGTTTGTTATGTCCTGTGGCAATGAATGAGGTGGCTCATATATTACACAATAATGACAAACTCGACACTTTTTCCTTGGATTTTCTTCTCTTGAATTTTGATAATTTTGGTGTTTTCTTTATTTTTGCTTCCCTCATTTTTTTGCTGAAATATATATTTATAAACTTAATGATGTTCACCATAATACTTTGAATACAATTTTTTTTTCATTATTTTTACGACTGTTTACCACTATGTGTAATTAAAAAAATGGTTGATGAATATGAACCACTTTTATGATCATGCAGAATATTAAGCAAGATGAAAGTAGATCATACCAATAGGGTTCTGAATATTGTGAGGTTGTACGCCACATGAACAAGGGTCGACATTTTGGGGGTGATCTGCAAGAGATTTAACTTTCCTCAACAACATATAAACTTAGAAACAGTAATTGTATAGTCTGCAAACTTCTTGAACTTTTCGAATTTATGCATGATATCTGAACAATAAAAAAATGCGTATGCACAAACTGACAAAAACATGTAGGAAAGATCAAAATTTTTCCAAAAAAAAAAGAGAAACAAAAATCAATGAAATTCTGAAAGCGATAAATTCGTCAAACTTATAAAATCCAAGAATACTTTCATCGTTTAAAATATATCACGTTGACAAAAAAGCCTTGAAGCAAATCATTCGGTACATAACTCACCTTGTGGGAATAAATGACTTTTGGAATTATGTTTCTTATCTACATTTGGCTTTGACGTCTCTGTTGCTGACGATGACCTGAATCTGCTTTTGGGCCCCAGTTCTTCCTTGCCATTACTTGTCATGGTACTGCAAAAAAAATTAATTGAAATATTGAATTTAAACGAGAAATGTGTGACTTTGTTCTCTTGATGTTCTACCCGATTTTTTTCAGCCAAGTTTGGTTTGAAGATGTACCACAAAGGTACATGGGGTATGGTAAATGGAGGATGATAATTATGGCGTTATTTATCGTTGGACTCGATAATGATTGGTGTTTGTATACTAACAATTCTAGGTCCTTACGCCACTTGAGGCACAGCATTGTTAATTATTTACTTAACAGTACTGGTATGCGGTACAAGCTTCTCTCCATGGTCTTGATGCATAAAAAAATTCGATAGTACGTCCTTCACGCTAAATGTACGTGTTCGAACAAACAAAACAAGGTTGGTTTACACTTTGTTGAGGGAAAAAAGCGTAAAGTAGCCGCGCGCCAGCCGATAAAAACATATTAATTGAGCAAAAGAATTAATTTCATCCTGGTTTGTGAATAAATTACAATGCTGTGTGGCATCAAATGAATGGAAGTTTTATCTCCTACCTTTGACCCCATATATTTGAATTTTCAATTTGTTTATTCGATATTATCGACGTACAATACCCTGGCTTCCCAAATAACGCAGCCGAAATTCGTGGCGACAATTTTTCGTCGTTCATTCCAAGGTGTACACGAAAAAAGAAGAATAACCGGACGTTGCATGTTGCCATTTGATATAACGGAAAGGTCAAAAGCATCGCCAAATGTTTTCTGTAAATATAAACAGTGCTATAGGCCGGAAATTGTCGTCTAGATCATGGCTTAAACGAGCAGACGCTTTCCCACGCATCCTGGTGTTCCCCAAGGTTCGGTTTTGTACCAACATTATCGGTAATATAATTAAACTCAAATGCCAATGATAAATATGGTAACACAACCTTTGCCAGCGGATCATTATAAATTCCAGCCGACCAGTTGAATAATGAAAGAGCGAATGTTGGCGTCAATTCAAAATGTAAACAAACGGAACTTTCCTCATTTGTCTATGGGTATTCCTTTGATCCCTTTTAAGAGCGAGGTTGGATGGAGTATGTCAAGTTATCATTTTTGAAATTGAGAATTTTCTCCTCTTTTTGACGTAATGTAAACGTTTGTGGCAGGTAAGTTACAATTACAGATAATATAGCAAGGTGATACAAAGTTCAAAGGTTTCAGAGATATTTTCTTTGATGGTGATTACTGTATCTGTTTGTTGAGTCTCTGAAGTGGAACGTTGTTTTATCCATTTCGTCAGTGGGCCACGTTCGATGAATTAATTTGTTTATTTCAATCAAAAGTTGCCCAGATCTTTGAAACTTGGTAAACATCTCCTGATTCTCCTGGCAAGTTTAAAAATTATGCTCCAGAGTGCTTTACTTTCGAGCTTTGGCCGTGAGGGAAGAGGGGGATGAATATTTTGCTGATTGGAGTTGCCTCTACAGGATGTTCTAATTTTTACCGTCACCACTTAAATTGACTAATGACAATTCATAGAAATTAATGAATAAATATGAAGAATTATTAAATGATCAATTTTCCATATCATTTTCATATCGTCACATAAAGGACCATTATTGAAAACATAAAATATCATGTGATTATCAAATTGAAGTCGAATTGATGTTAACAACATCCTCTACATTTCAGATACATTTTACTTGATAATTATAAAAAATTGACCCTGTTTGTCCGCTTGTTTCGATGAACAAGAACATTAGAAAACTTGGTCAAATTATGTCTTAACACGATAAGGCTCTGAAGAAGAGTCCTAGAATTTTGAAATTTTCAGGGTACGTTCGAGGTCTGAATTCCGTAAGGATCGTATCCCCAGAGGACAAAAAAAAAAATTTTTTTCAAACTTTGGTATCTGGAAGTTATTCGTCATATCCTGCTGAAATTTTGTGTCTACATAATATGAGGCATCCATTAAATGAGTTATGTTGAAATTCGGCCTACTGGCTGTTCCACGTAAAAATAAAATTCTGATATATTCAATATAATTCGGTGATTCCATCTTCTGAAGTTCATAAAAATAAAATGACAGTACTTATCATACTCAAGACCGTTTTGGTACACAGAAACGCAAAAGTTTTTAGGCTGACCATAAAATTTCGGAACCGCTTGGAACACAGAAGTTCGTACTCTACCTCAACGCACCGCTGTGATCCCAGCTTGGCCAGCTTCGAGTGGCAACAAACACTCGCAGCGTCGAAAACGCGAAACCGGCGCCATTAAAATCGAGAGTGATGGATTTTTCGCGTGAAGGAGAGGAGCGATAAGTCCAACCGTTTCGAATTGGAAACAATGCGAAATGCTGAGTCGCAGAACCAAGTTTACTGACACGTTAAAATATTATCGGCACGTGTGTGTACTCTAACGTCGGGTTCGATGAATGAAAAACGAATTTCGCGGTGCCGCTCGACGGACTTTGTACCGAGCAATCAATTTTTCCCGAAAACAGTTGATCGGCCGCGAATCGCTCCGAGAAATTGCGGTCCTTATTTCCGTTCGTATTGCAAGCGCCGGATAATTGGGCCGACAACAAGCGGAAATTATCGTGCATCGACAGTCTTCTATGATTCCAAAGCACCGCTGACAACTCTGATCTACCCGGTATAAAGATAGTTTCCAGAGAATTTCGATGGTTTGTAACGTCAAACCTGAATTAATCTCGTTCAATGAATGGAATTTGGGTTTCACGGAAGTGCAGATCGGGAAAATCCGATTACCTGGATCTGTGATCTCAGTCCGGAAAGTAAACTGACATCTGATGTCAAAGCTGTCCGTAATGATGAGATTAATTCGATTAGTCGAGGCTATTTATATCTGATGAATGAAAAAAAATCAGCTTGAGATCATTTTGACTCTGAACTAAAAACCAGAAACAACTTCTAGCGAGTCCCGATTGAGAGTAAAATTATTTGTTCCGTACACAGAAGAGTTTGCATAGAAGGGAGGAATATTCGAAGAAAATGGACTTATTAAAGTTGGGCTTAGCTTTCATCATATGAATAATTCATGGCATGTCGTCATATCCAAATTCCAGTGACATCTGGAGAAACATATTTGAATCTTTCGAGCAAATTGGTGGTGAATTCGAAACAGTTGTTTCATTTTCAAAAAGCATTTATCCATGAGTTAGACCTCAGGACAGTATTTTGTGGCAGGATGTGAACTATTATTTTAGTATTCAGAATTCCATATTCGAACGGTGAGGCAATGGATTGTAAAATCCTCCAAGAGTTGGGGAAATATGCAAATGAATCGTAGAAACCATAAGTTATTTTATTATTTAAAATGCCAGAATACCGATAAAAATTCGTTGAAAATTTTCTCCTCATTGCTCCATCTTTTGTTTACATCTTCAAGAAAAACATTCTCAAGATATAGGGAGTATTATTGACCCCAAAAATCACAAGGGTGAGTTCATAGAAGCCTGAAGAAAAATTCAAATTTTAAGCTGATCCTGAAAAATATTCCAGTAGTTTCTCATAAAATTATTAGAATCTCTAATTTAGCCACAGGCTCATCGCCTACTTCGACCTCGTTTTATATAACATTCTTCATATTTTAATTTATCACTGTTGCTCTTGACAATAAAAAAATATTTATCGACGTGAAATTAATTCTTATGAATTGCATTTTCCGACATGCATGATCATAGAAAAAAAAATCGTTGTTTATTATTTTTTTATTAGTAGCCTGTATACAATTTGCTCTAATTGCTTGATTTAAATAATATCCCGCATTTTAAAGATCTCAATCTGTTCAAGTACAGAATTCATCTCTGTGGAATATTGAGATAAGTAGAAAACACTTGAAAGATAACGATTTTGAGCAACAAAGTTAATAATTTCGGATAAAAGCATCTGAAGTACCAAGTGAATCAAATTCACATGTACATACTTCCAAAATACAAAGTCGGGAGGTAAATATTATAGAAAAACATATCCAAACAAACTAATCAATCTTTATCAGAACAGTATTTTATCAGCTGTCGTCACTTTATACAGTATACATAATTTTAATTTCTGAATATTAATTACAGATTGTGCTATAAACAATTTTATCTGAATTTTTCGATACCAGATTCCAAAGAATCAAAGAGATACGCTACGATTAACCTTGAATAAATACTTTCTTTCATTTCGTTAGCTTTTCATAATAACTTCTAACGGAGGTTAGTGGACCGATAGATTTCTATGATTCCACACCACCAATACTCTGTGATTCCGCGGCATAACCGCATACCCTATATTTCTGTGGTCCGTAACGAATTCGAAATAAATAACCCCATTCAGGATCACTGAACTAAAAAATTCGTAAAATTCATCGAATATTTATGGAGACGAGCATAGATATTATTGAAGAATTAAGACCGACTTTTTGCAGATGAAAAAATATGCTTTCCATTGCCAAAATACTCACTGATATACTGTCAAATGAACGTTCTGGGCTATATACTGATCTTCAGTCTCCATCCATAATTCCCCAGCTCCGAGTGGACAGCTTCTACCGACCTAAAAAAATTATGCATTGATTTCCCGCATAAACTACACCATACAGACTCATTAGATAACATCTTCTCATCTCACCTCAAAGTAAACATATTTTTGGAGACTACCACAGCTTCGGATACTGGACAGGTTGATTTCAATTTGGAAGTCATAATCTTTCTTGACCAAAGTTAGTGTTTTTTCTCTCAGGCAGAGCCTGTATGTCCCAATGAGTTCCTGTGAACCTAGACCGCGGTTCACTAGGAGAACTTCCCATACATGAGCTGAAAAAAGACAAGAATCGTTAATAGCTAGGAATGTATCTTCCCTCACGTTGGCAATAATTATTCCACCAGAATTTCATAGAGCCAATTTGACATATCGCATAGTTCCGTATCCTTCTAAATCGACCGGATCCGCGTTTGTCGATCTATTGGCGAACAAACAGGATGACGAATCAACATTGATCTGACACATATCTTGGAGTTGGAAATACCACATTACTCAATGATATTGGCAAGTACTCGAACGAGTATAGAAAACAATTCATGGAAAGTCAAGTTGAGAACACTTGTTGAATATTTGTCGAACAATCTATGAGGCCGAATTCACAGAATCGCTAGTGGGACGTTTACCAACAAACGTTATGAAATGCGGCGCCCCAATGCATACTGACAAGATAAAAAATAGCATAGATTTCTATCTCTTGGCTAATTTGTTGATAACATTCACTGTTTTTCTTCGAATTGGCTGATAATAAAATATAATATATGAAGTCTTATATATCGGAGAAAATTTGAGAACTGTCGAAATAAATCAAATTCTATGATCCTCGGCAGTAATAGTAAAGCTACCTAGCTACGTCATTCTGTGGTTCCTGGCTGACCAAAGTAAACATTTGATTTACTATCAAGAAAAAAATACGTATTAACCCACGAACAGCCTTCAATTCAAACATGTTCTAAATATAAAGACCCGAAACTAGTTTAGCATGGTGATATTTCAAAGACAGTTGTTCAAGAAGATATACTTAGAATTTACGATCAACCCCAAAAAGTTAAGCAGCGTTAATCCTTGTTTTATAACTGGAGATATGAATTATAAATCATCTATGACTTGGAATATGAACCGTCATAAACTTCCGTTGAAACCTCAAATGACAAGGTGAATTATTTACGATGCCATACGCTCAAAAAAATCAACTGAACACTTCCTCACAAGTGGTATTTATAGAGGATACATCTATCTATTGGGGACGTTGAGAAAGCTGAATGGGATTCTTCCAATTTTTCGACGTTTTGTATGCGTAGTAGTAGGTACTTAACTCTTCACACTTTACTTATCAGTACAATGCCTATACCTTGAAAGTAAGAGTTCCTGAATGAATAATAATTATTTATTACGCACAGGTGTTAACCGTCGAAATATATACTTTATTCTGTGAGCTAGGAAATAAAATAACACAACACGTGTGTTATACCCCAATACCCAAGATAACGTTAAAAATAATAATTGACGTACTTTTTTGAAATGTCAAATTAACAGTTTTTTTATATAGAATTCTATGCGATATATCGAGTCCATAGACAATGATATTGGGCTATCTCTAATGTCATACGTTTACGTAAACATAGAAAATCCTGCTCTCGATAGAGCCGAGGAAATTTGTTTTAAAATATAAAATTAAATATCTCAGTCTCTGTGATTAACAATCGAAAATAATGAACCAAAACCAACGTGAACGAATATGGAACAATGTTCAACTTAAATAATTAAATACATGAATCCCCCTTTTTTTTAAATCAATGACCGTTCCAATCTACCGAGTACGATACTAATGAAATACCTCTTTAGCGGCGATATTGGCTCTATTTATTTATCAGAGAACGATAGACCGTCAAATATATGTATTCAGACGGTTAGCTTTGAAGCTTCACAGGGGTAATAACCAGAAAAATAATCATCGTGTTCACCAAAGCGTTAACCCAAGACATCGACCTAGGATGACTTTAAAGGGGATTTAATCATCAATATTTATGAATGATGGAAATACAGGAATTATTTCCAATAGTAAACGAACTTCTGGTTATGAGCGATCAGCAGAAAAAAAAAACGGTTATCTAGAGCATATTTACTAATGATATTTCAAAGAATTCGATATAATCTCTAACCTCGATTGATGAAATACCTAATAAAGAATGTTCAATCAATCGAAGTCTATGACAAAATATTCATTTGACAACCATAGTCGTGTTGAGTCTATGCACTTCTGTCATATTTCCCCATTCCATGATGATTTTTCTATGTCCGCAATCGTTAACCACCTTTTAAGGATTAATTTGACACCTACATAACATTGTTCTATGCTGATGGCGAAAATTTCCCGAATTCAATGTTCAATTTCCGACAATTCGAGAAAGAGAGGAAAGCGTCGCTCCGTTCTCGTGATGCATGACCCTGTTCTCGAGTTTCTTGGCTAGGCACACGAGGATAATAATAAATAATGATTAATGAAATAATACTGCCCGCAGTGGGCGAAGACAAAACAATAACAATGCCATTTCCGTTATGCCCGTCGTGCCCGGGGTTTCATTTCCTAAAATCGGCTGGAAATGGCCGTTTCCAGATGGAACAGGAAGAAAAAGCACGGAACGGAAAAAGATAACGGACCGAAATCAAATAGGAGAAAATTTCTGACACGGTATCGGAAATACGATAGTACTTCCTTCCTCTTTAATAATTTCATTCATAAATTCAATATTACACTCCACATGCGAGATTGCGACTGTGTGGTTAACTGAAGGTTTATTGACGGCTCTGACAGCGTTTAAAAGCATCCTCTCGGGAATTTCCCGCTTCTGTGGACGTGAAATCCCACGTTTCTCATACGGAATCTGTGTTTTCCTTTTTCCTCCCATTTCCACCGATCTGTGGTCAGGTTAAACCTTCGTGGTGTTCGTGATATATTTATGAAGAATTATTCTTTTCTATAAAATGTCTTTCTGCGTAGCAATTGATTTCGGCGTCAGAATTTTCGATAATTCGCAAAATATCGTTAACAGAACCTTTCGAATATATGATCTGGTCTTTTTTTTTCTTCGATACAAGCACACTACGGAAACGGCGCAGTGTCAGAGTGGTGTAAAAACTAAACTTTTTTCTATGAGTTCCCGAACGTCTGGAAAATTCTGTTAATCATGAGGAGCCTAAGCGCGAACATAGAAAATTGAACCAATCAGATTTATCACTTTGACAGATGTCAGATCACTTTCCTAACGTCGTGATCAATAATCCTTGAACGGGTTCACCGATCAGTGTATCCTATTTTTTTCTATGGAATAAATTATGCATAGTACAATAATTCTGCCAGATCAAATAATTCTAGATGTTCCTTCATTTGCATGACCCACTTTTGGGGGGTTTTTGTTAATTTTATCATCTGTCACTGTGTCTTCTCATAGAAATGAAAGAAAAAATTATCGGTAACAAGTAACGTACCACTTTTCTCTATGAATTTGCAATGTATTAGGTCTTCATACTTGCGCCTATCTTCATTGTCCCCATTTATAAATTATTGAACTATCTTCACTATCCTCATTCGATTGATGAATAATTCAACGCGATTTTCGTGGAACAATATGAATATCCATTCATGGAATCGTACAGCGAAAGTGTGCTTTGCGCTCCAACCCAAGTTGCACTCTTGAAATTCTGAGCGATTTGAGTTGGTGCCAAAACTATGATATAATTTTCAGACTATGACCACAGAGTCTTATGTAACAGGCTGCAGTTTAAGAAATCAACTGATGTATTGTTTTATTGTTGCGTAGGTTTACTATAAAGATTCGATATAATTTTCGTTGTGAATTTAGATATATCACAGCTATTCTTGTTTATAACTTGTTGAAAAATTCCATGATGCTTAATGGAGTGTAGCAAATATTCATGTCAAAAATACACCCAGTCGTACTTTATTTATAATGGTCATAAAATTTCATTATATTCTTTTATATTTATTTGTTAATTTTCAATTCAATATAAATATTGTCAATTATGGGGGTGACGGTATAACTTGGGACACCCTGTACTGGTCGAAGTTTGGAAACGGATAATTGTTGTAACATTCTCCCAATGAGATAGGTGCATGGCTTTCAATTATAACATTTAACCAGTTTTCGACATAACACGTGTATTTATTGCCACTTTCACCTCAATAAAGTTTTATTCGGATTTGCACAATGGAAACAACCTAAAATAAAACGTCAGGTCGTTCATACCCACAGATGTTGAAAAGGCGACATTGATCCCAACATGACGGAATCGATTCGAAGAAATCGGAAAAATCCCCTATTTGGAACGAAAATTGAAAAACAAATGAGTAACGGGGTTTCACGTTGAAGATTCAAACGAATTGAGCGGTTTGTGGATGAAGTGAATAACATCTTTATTTGCATACAGTTCACAGTTATACACTCTCAATCACCCGAAGTTTACTTTTGATTAGAATTCACGAGACTTGATGCATTAGCAGATAATTTGTCTGTGGAGTTGCTCAATAAACATCGCCCCTTTGCGATTGAATCTTTCTTCCAGTTTTCGTGGGTTGGCACCACTGAATTCGACATTCGAAAACTGCAAGTTGGAAAACATGGATCGAGAACTGAGATTGGCCAAGGGGTTGTCAACACTGCCATAGACAGAATCACAGATTTTACTCCAACAGTTCCACCAACATCCGACCCAACCACAAACCTACCCACAAACGTTCATCCCATCGTTGGTGTTCTGTAGATCGTAGGTTGATCTTTATTTGTGACGAAATTCCCACTAACCTCTAATATATAATTCTGACGCCATTTCAAGAGAGTGCACTCAATCGAACCCGCAAGCCTGCTACATAGTTGCATCCAATGACGAACAATATCTATTGTTTGTCGTTGGTTGCAGCCCATTGATGACAAAATTACTAACGCTCGTTTTATCATCACACATTGTCGTGTTTGTGTATAGTCACGGCTCTGATAATCATTCTGTCAATATCGGAGGATAAATACCGGGAATGCATTTAGGAATCGATTCACTTTATCTGGGAATGTGATAAACATGTTTTTATCCCAGCGTTGGATTTGGGACTTTTGATAAATGTACACAAAAACACCAACGATAAGGGTTTTTTTCGAGAGGAAAAATTCTAGCGTGCCTGATTCAATGAGCTAGGCCTTCAATGTTCAATATCTTCTATGGTAATGGTTTCATGGAAAACTTTCCCCCATATTCTATGGCCGAACAAAATAATAAAAAAATAACCTTAGTTAATGCTGAGTTCTGGTCAATACGTCTTTGTTCTATGATCCTACTCTTATGTCATCGCCAATTTTTTTCGATTTATTCGGCTATTTTCAATATTCTATGTGTTCAAAACAAAAGTAAATGTCATTATCGTGAAAAATATTTTTTTTTCTTGTCCACAATTCTTCCCACGTATATTTATTCAAATCAATTCTATTTTCTATAATCCGACATCATTCGATTCTATTCCTGTGAGCAGTGAGAGCGATTAACCTATTGTTATGTTCGACATAAACTCCCCACAATTCCATGTGCCAGATATCTATGGACCAAAGAGTCAAAGAGCATATCAATCATAGAATCGTCATCGATTTGCGACGAGGCGAAAGGACGTTCGAAATTGGAAGGCGGACCATCTGGAACGTGGACTTCCGATTAGATTACTCCTACACGAAATGTTTTCCAGCGGAGCCCCACGGGCCACGTGGGCGTTCTCATTTCGCACGAAATGCGATGTATCCCTAAAATGAGTTCGGGAAAATCTGCGCCAACCGAACGCATCGATCCGTTCCTGACGTCACACCCAAACACCCACTCTTGCCTCGTGGCGTAGGATTTCACCGTGTGCGATGCAACAGTCGCATAAAAAAAATAAGCTCTATAGTTTCCGAGAAAAGCTGAGGACGACGAACGAATAGTTACCTTTTCAACTCCTATTCACTCTAGATAACAGATCTCGTCGTCGATTTTCTCTTATCTGTCTCAATATTAGTGAACTTGTAGTTCAGGAGATATGATTCTATGAAAATTTCATTCAAACCTGAAAACTTTGACATATTTATTTACTCTAGTAGTTGACAGTCAGGTTATGTTATCAAAAGTTCGATTTATTCATCTATGATTTTTTTTCTTTCTTAAGGTTTTAAACCAACATGTCTTCATATAACACAGATGTCTTTATCAAACACAGACCATATTATAAGTCACAGAAGAAAATATCAACAATTCTGCAACAGCTGGTCTCTATGGTTTTTTATACAATCTCTCGTTTTTACCACCTGTTCAGGATTCGATGCGATGAAAAAAGAACAGGTGCAGGTTGAGAAGGCTCACGAAGGGTACCAGACAATGCTACTACAGAGTATTACGAGACATAAACGTTAAAACCTGCACAATATTTAGTATCCAACAGTTTAGTCACGATCCAAAGATTTCTTTCCACTGTCCAAGTTGAACTTTTCGAAAAAACTGAATTTCCACGAAAATCAGTCGTTATTATGCTGTTTAAATCATCCATGGAAACCGCGTCGAAAATGAATATATAAATAACGCGAAGACATCTATCTTCAAAGGAACCACCAACTCGATAATTTATTCAGAGCAAAATAATACTGGGAAAACTGGCGCAAACAACATCCAAGCGTCCTGTTTTGTCCAATGCATTTACCATTAACCAACGTGAAGATGCGGAGGAAGTGATTCATCTCGAATTAATGTGATAAACACACAAACATTCTACATTTCAAAACAATAACTGTGTCGCCGTCCAAATATACACAGCATCTTCGGATAATGTTTCAACAAGGAGGCGTTCATGGTTCAATTTCGATCTACTCCCATGATAATCGTTAATTTCGAACGGGAACGCACCCGTTATTTCATTCTGTACTCTGCACAGATTCCTTTATCTGTGTACGGAATTTTCTGTGACTACTTAATATGGTTTTTTGACATCATCATAGAACTTTGTGAGACTACATAAAGTTTCATGGTGTGAAAATTCCATTCGTGTCAATCCCACATAAATAACCAATATTTGGACCCCAATAAGGAAAATAACACAGAAATATATCACGATTATGTCATGCGAAATATCACATGGCGGCCTATCTTGCGTAGGTCATGTGCTTTAACGCAAATGGAGGCGACAACAAACATGTTCCAGTACAAACTATCGAACTTACTCATTCATGTGATTATGATTCATTAATATAAAAATACCTATCTAATGAGCATGTGAGTTATCGATTACTTCGATCGGAGTACTTGATCAATTGTATAATTTTATTCCGTTTCCTTTGGTGAAACGTTTCACATGTATCGATTAAGGCTTTATGAATTTCGTTTTCGTCGTTCTAAAATAAAGAAAAACAAGACCGCCACATGTCAAAGTAGAAGTCATTTCGGATTTTCTATGATCCTGTCTTAAAAATGGTCATTTTACAATCTTATGGTGTTGAAAATTCAACTCTGCTTACATTCAAAGGTTTCAAAAGTAGTTCATCGATATAAAATATTCACTTTCGTTGAAGTTATTCGACAATCAGAACATGACGGAATTCTTGAACGAATCGACAACGTGGCGAAGACCTTGTTTACAAGTTGTTTACGTCTTGTACGTACGTAATGTTAGTTTCTTGGTACTCATTCAATAGTTTCCACAGAAAGAATTACCCGAATTCCATTCGGTAATTCATGTGCATTCGCAGGAAGTCATCGGGTAAAAATAACTGGAAAAACCGTTGAGTGGACAAAAATAACCGAAAAATCCCTTCCTAGAAATACCATCCTTCGTGAAATATAGGTTTGTACTTTGACCCTGAATACAGATTGTAATCAGAAAATTCGTTCAAAAGTTCATCCGGACACTAATGACAGTTTCAAAAAACGATTATGGTTTCCGTAATGTAGATTTTAATAGTTTTGTTTACGGATTTGAATTGTTCATAATATGGAAACGGATAAGGCACATTAATTCTATGAATCGGTGCGGACTTCCATTGTTCGCCCATTTATCTATGTGCCATATGATACAATGAACACAGACGTCAATCAATTTGTATAAAAAAAGCATAGAACAATGGCCAATTTCCTTTTTCTATAATCGCGAAATATGATACCGTCATTTATGCGATACGTCAGTGAAGAAATGGTTATTGGTGATAAAAACAATGGTCTTGAAAGTTCATTTCACGTGTGTAGATAGCAGTTTTATACTTCTAACATTAAATTCTTTTATCGCTTAATGAATTTTAATTAAAACCGACGTAATCTGCGGGGGCTTGAAAACGCATTTTCGTTGGATTTTGACGTTAAGAGGTCACTTGTGTGCAAACCGTCTGGCTGCCGTCTGGGATTCTGTTGCCTTTCGATATAAGTCTGCTAAATTTAGAACATGGCCCCCGTTTTCGTTTGTACCGCGTGGACAGACAAATACTCAGACTGTGAAACTTGTCCCAACTATTAGCACCTAGCGAAAATAGATACTCTATGTCTGACACGTATTCGGGCGACAGGCATAGGAGAACTCTCTTCGAAATATAGATTACACTCATAAGAAAATCTGTCTAGCCAAGAAGACGAATATATCTCACTTTCGTCATTTGCGTAAGCGACAAAAAATCCAGTAGAATAAATACATCCTCGTAATATCGAACCTGATTCATCATACACAAACGCGTCATAGAAGAACGATTCATCTATGACCAAAACTAAATCTTAAAAGGAAATAAATGACGAATCCAAAATAAACGCCGCCCCTAAAACAACCTATCAACTATGGTATCATTATAGACCTATTTTAGAAAGGTCAACCTTGCGCAAAAACAACCAACTTTCATTCCACTCCGAAAGAGATTGTGCTGAAACCTCAACGTATCAACAGAGCATTGGCAGAGTTGATTCATTTCTATGGTATTCATGGAATGTTCGTCGACCGAAATTGTCTTTCACAACAGGAAATCATCGATAAACAAAGACGCTCGATGGTCGACCAACCATTGAACAGCACAAGAATCCATCCACGCGATTACTATCTAGGTATCCAATCCAATGACGATATTGGAAATTGCATGTGAAAGAACTAGAGGAAATTACCTACATCGTAAGGCAACGAAGGCCGTAGGAAACTGCGTTTAAATACCAAGAATTTTCGATGATGATCAAGAAGATATACCGAAACAAACCAACGTTAACGGTACGAAATTGTTGGAATTCCACGGATAATGCGATCTGTTCCGATATGAACTGCGCTTCAGGAGTGGGATTTAAAAACGATCCGAAAGAAGAAGTGCCTGTAATTTGTCTAATTCGTCGACTGTTACGTTGTTCTAAAATTATAACTATTGTTATTTTGTTTTGACAAACATGATTGCGCCATGGCTCGAAATCTGTTTTTCTCGCCAATAGTGTTATTGGACTCGAGTCTGTCGTGATCGAGCCCGACCACGTTGCCAAGTTTGACCCAAATCCATCAAAACAACATAGAGTAGCGACAGGGATTCGCCAAACCAAACAAGTTCTCTTTTTCTTTTCTTCACGCGTATTTCGTAATTATTAAGAACGATCAATCAATTATTTCCACAATATTTACCAACTTCCAGCAACTATAATAGCGAGTTATGAAATCGGCCGGAGGGATTTAATACTGAAAAGTGTCTTCTAGAAAAAAAAACGTTGGAAACATTTCAAACTACATACATGTATATATTTTAGATTGAACCCATATGTATGAGAATTTCGTAACAAATTGATAGAAATATTGCTTACGTTCAGAAAACCGCATCAATTACAATTCAGACTATCAGAATCCATGGATCCAACCGAATACTGGATTAAACGCGTAATTTAAGATCAAAACAATGAGGTTCATCGAATTTTGGAGGACGTTCGTTCTTCGGGCGGAGAAAGGAATTCCCTGAGAGCGGGAAGATCCGCGAATGTCGACAACACCGTAGCAGACTCCAGAGTATTTACAGCCACAATGACCTTGTGGCGTTATGTTTTCAAGTTGTTTGTGTCTACTTACCAAAAGTAGGCCTGGGTACTTGCCCCTCAGGAAGATCTTCTCCCTGCTGCATCAAAAGCAAATCTTTGAACCATTCATCAGCCTCTTGTTTGTCATCAATAGCCAATTTCAAACATTCATCTTTGGTGTATAGAGCAATGACGTGTTTATGTTTTGAATCACATAGTTGATTGATATTAAAACATGTTTTCATAATTATAGATTTGCGAGGAGCTACTCCACTCTGGTATTTCTTCTCTGAATCGTAATATTCTAGTCGAGCCTGAGCTTCTGGGGTTTCTTTTCGTAGTACGAACCATTTACGACGCCCTGTTTTGATTTTCTTCATATATCCCGTTCGGAGGATATTGAAACCCTCTTCGGGGTGAGCACTGCCACTAGTGGACATTTCACATTCACTTGTCCTTCACAATAAAAAGAAACAAATATGAAACCCAAATCATGGACATAAACAGTTAGTAGAAAGGTGCCACAACGCCAAATAATGTATAAACAGACCACAACAAACGCGAATGAGGGCACAGAAGTCGATTTGATGTTTACATTGCCTTGTAGCCGCCTTATTATTGTTTTGCTACCTCGTATATCGTCAGTTTTCACGTGTTCAACTACACTGAGGTATTCAAATTGAGAACTAACGTTCACTCAAACAATGCAGCACTGACTGCGCACATTTAACTTTACTATATTAGTCGCACTATCCTTTTGGTTGGTGTTGATCACAACTTCGTACTCGCACTGGGAAACCATGCGACGTTGCCGGCATTCTTCGATGCTTTTCAGAGGCAATGACAAGGCGTGACGTTACACCGGAGCAGTGGCGTAGCCGCCAATCGCAGGTGAGCGCCCTTGATCCACCTGACGATGTTTACGGAAGATAGCGCAATAGAGATCCCTAATTACTTCGTAATTGGGTGCTAATTATTCCTTTTTCCGGAACATTTGTTCGAGAAGGAATTTGAGTTACGATAGGTACTTAGAATAATGAATATTTTGCTAATTCCATCGGAAAATCATACGTAGTCCCTAACCTAATCACGGAATTCAAAGAATTGGAGTCATCATAACCATAAATCATATATCCTAGATAACGATACATGATGAAAAATACGAACCAACGCGAATCGAGCGATTAATCTTGATGGCTGGAAAATCAATATACCTTGTTTGACGAGATTTCCACCGAACCGGCAACGTCGAATCTCTGATAGCGCCAATATTCGCTTCGCCGCAATGGAAACATCTTGTCGAGGTCGATTCCATGTCGTAGCCGTCTGAGATCGTATTATTTTGTCTGGAATGCGGCTCAGCGGCGATCGTCTGTCTCTGTTTGGCGCGAGTCGTTAGGTGAGACGGGGAACGGCACGTAACGCTTGATGACGCTCTGATTGTAAACAATAACTGCGCATGTCCACGATGTGAACGTAGTATTCGATTTAAGAAAGGAAATAAAAAGAGAACACGCTCGGGGTGGGGTGTGTTAGCGTAAAACAGGGAAGAGGGCATTCCATGATGGTTCAATGTAACCGCGATCTGTTCTAGCGCCGTTTTGGGTGTATTCTCGGTGAGGACTACAGGGTGTCGCATGGAAGGAAGCGCCGAACTGGACGGGTGATTTATGATGATGAAGTTGTCAAATCGGGATGGCGCTCTTTCGTTATGAGGTCCATAAAAAGAATATTTTCGGGTTTTTGTTGTTTTTTTGGCCAGATATTCCTAATTTATAGTCAGTTATGAAGTTTCGAATATCATTTCCATTGCACAAGTTTAAATGAGCAGTAAATTACTATCTTTGAAATCTTATGATGTCGGTTAAACGGGCCAACTTGCGAGTCATAAATCCAATTTAAGTGAATTCGACAAACCTTATATTTGCGGAAATTTTTTTTTTGGAAAACTGGATGTTTATATACATTCGAAATATTTTTAATGAATATCGTGGTGACGGTTGAACTCAAGAGACTTATATAACTTATCAAGCAGAGACCACCACAATTGTCAAATACCTAGAACCTAGAAGTAAAATTATATATTCATGAATTTTTCTCAAATTTTCCAGAACAAACGATTTTTTTTCCAGCCCAAATCGATATTCATCGACTTCAATGCGTGAGCGGCCGCCTCTCACGAAAAAAAATAACGACCCATTATTCGTTGATTTACCGTAAAATACATTTACGCCATGCGAGTTTTACGTGCGCAGTTCGGCGATACCGTAATGAAATTGAACACTATTCTATTACTATTTGGTTATTACAACATATCACACTATTGTTGTACGTTATCATTGTTATTTAATTTCGTTATCGGGATATTCTTACGTCAAGTTTTTTAATGCAGCCACGCGGGTTCGATATCGTTTTTAATGGGACCTTTGAGTGCAAATGCGTAGGCTGCCATCAGCCATTGCCATTGGTGGAGGGTTTGGATTTTAGCTAGATATTAAACGATAATGCGATCCAAATAACTCTCTATTGATGATAAAATGCCAGGATGGTGAATGTATCCCTCTTTTTGATTTTTTTTTTCAAAAGAATGAAGAAGAGAGGGAGAAGGAAAAAAAATTTCGAAACCAATTTTCCAAGTAAAGTTGATGACAAAACCCGTTATGCTGCTCGTAAATTACTCTGACGATGCTCCGACGTAAAGCATTAATGCGTGTTTGCCGTGTTAATGCCAAATTCCAGGAATAAGGATTCTTTACTTACGTACACACGGATATTAATTGACAGAGTAATGTGCGAGCAGCTTAAGGTTCTCTTGAAACTTCAACTACCTAATATGAGAATAGATTGATACAATGTTCGAAGACCAAATTACGGACTTCAAATAACGATTCTCCCGTTTGAAATTAACTGAAAAATGGTTCAGTTTATAAACGTCGAAGTTTATAAACCTTAAATTGGTGGATGCGCAATCGATTGAAATATGATTTCATTCAACTCAGCAGAGATGTTGTATTTTAGTGGTATACTTGGAAATATTATGAAATCAGGAAATATTCGAAGAAATTCATGAAAACAAGTGAGAAAAAAAGGGTGCGAATAATGGAAAAAGTAAATCATCATGAATTGTCGGCGCATCCACCCTATGAGGTTTTGAAACAAGATTTCATCCATATTTCTTTTAAAACGCGTTCAACACGTGTATTGCCTAGAACCTTCAATTTTTTTTTCGTATTTATTATTTTATGTCCATATTATAAAACATTGATGGGAACCAGTGAATTTTTGTGACAGACTGAAAGACATGAAGAAATGCTCTGTTGACTCTGGAAAATATAGGAATTATCTGGTCAAATTAGTTACAATAGATAATTATAATTTCCAATTAGAGTAGTCAAACACGGAAAAGCTAACAAATTACCTTACTTATTGACAGAATGTGAATAATCATAAAATGTATATTGAAATTTTTTTTTTCGTCCTAATTATCTTTACAATTTTTTTTTCACCGTTTCTGTCGTCATGTTACCTTCAGTAGAACAATTTATGTTGTTCTCAGTCAGAGATATGTTTTGAAAGGAAAAATCTATAGGTTTGAATTTTCCAGGTGATATAAGTAACAGGCTCGAATGATACACTTGCCTGCACTTACACAATAATATTGTAACGCTTGATAATCGAGCTTTGAGCTTGGCTATATAATTCCCACATTAAATAAACCCAGAAGGGGGAATATATTTCTTATATAAATGAGAAAATATAATTGTTTTTATATACTGCACATCACTATCGCAGTTTTATCGTCGAATAATTTCGGACATATTTTCAATGTCAAAAATCTGGGGATCAAGCTGGCCAAGAAGGCGGTTAATCATTTCCAATCCATTTGCTACAGGACCGTAATGAATAAATAGTGTTCCTGATGATGTTGGTAATTTCAGATGAAACATAATCATAAACATAAGTGTGATTCATTAATGAATTTGGATTTAAAGAGGAATACTTGATGGTGGACGAGATGACAGAAAACCTCGTAACGAATATCTATTGGCATTTTCTCTATAATATCATTGCTATTGCTAATAGAGAGATAGTTGGTAAATGCGAAGGTTTCTACATTGAAAACAATTTTGCCTGACATCTGGCGTCAAAACGAAGGAAAGATAAAAAATTTACTGGGGCTGGGTGGCGACATCTGTAGCAAACCATATTATGTTCGATATAATTTAAGAAGATTTCTATGTTTACTAGGATTTTTGTCTATGTCATTGGTGGGAAACCACAGAGACGGACTGGAATTCATTGGATTATATTTTGCTAAGGGACACTGAGGGTATTCGATATAAATTACTTTTATTTTTTATTTACGAACGCAACAGATACCACGCCATCTGTTGGAAAATTTAACATTCAAGAGATTCGAATTCCCAATTTTCATAATGGGGACTCAGTGGGTGTCGCCTCTGGTGTGTTCCCCATTCTTGTTTAATAGATTTTTCTATTGGATTGTCTAGCTAACTCTATCTATACAAAATGATAATACATGGCAAATTTTGGCAAAATCGCCTTTTTGGTGAATTTGGCGGATTGAAATTGAAAAATGAATTTAAAAAATTACGAAAAGCACTGCCGTGAAGGCAGGAGCTTTTGAGCCCTCGTACATGCACCTTATATTCGCATTTTCCAGTTTTTGAAATCAATTGAAGGAATTTTTGACAGCTGTCAAAAAAATTCTGAAACTTAGGCAAAACTCCAGACTTCATGTCAGTGCTTCAGCTGATCAATTTTTTTTCGATAATTCGCTAGAATTTTCTACGGTATCTATGGTCTTGGTGATGCGATCTGGACAAAATTTTGCACGTAGTTTCAATACATTATTCCTCAGCTAGGTGCATAATTTCATTCCAATCCGATCAGTAGTTTCGAAACTACCAGGAAAAAAATATTTTGAACGGCCATATTTACGGAACCCCTAGTCTTATTTTGCTCATTGATGAACCCACCCTGAAAATTTCAAGTTCCTAGGCCTTTACGTTCAAAAGTTACAATTTTCTATGGTTTCTATGGTTCTGGTCATGCGATCTGGACAAAATATTGCTTCAATATCGATTAAAATACAAAATTTCATCTCGATCGAATCCGTAGTTTCGAATTTATCGAGAAAACAAAATTTCAAACGACCGTATTTACGGAACCCCTTGTATAATGTTGCTCATAGATGAACGTTATCACGACATTCGAGATCCACACCTATCCTGAAAATTTCAAGTCCCTAGGCGTTTCCGTTCAAGAGTTACAATTTTCTATGGTTTCTATGGTTCTGGTTATGCGATCTGGACAAAATTTCACATGTAGCTTGAACACCTCATTTTCCATTTGAGTGCAAAATTTCATTTCGATCAAATCTGTAGTTTTCAAGTAATCAGGGAAACAAAACTTTGAACGGCCATATTTACGGAACCCCTGGTGGAATTTGGCCCATTAACGAACTTAACCGAGGCATTCGGGAACTGAACCCACACTGAAGATTTCAAGTCTCTAGGTTGTTCCGTTCGAGAGTTATCGTGCTTATGGACGGCCTGACGGCCGGACGGACAGACTCGAATTTTCCGACGGATTCGTCATCAGTGAGTCGAACATAGTCGATTAAGACCATTTTCGGCTCAAAATTCGAAAAATACAGACATCGTGACGAAATGATATAGCCCTCGTGTAAGTAGTACGAGCGCTCAAAAATATGGAATAGCAATATGAAATCTAGAGAATTTTTACCATCATCCCCAAAATTAACATTATTCTTTGAAAAAACAACCCTAGATTTTGGGAACTCAATGTATTGACCATCAGAAATAACCAAATGGTAAATTTGGCTGATTATAACCAGAAAAAGAATAAAAAAAATTACGAAAAGCACTGCCGTGAAGGCAGGAGCTTTTGAGCGCTCGTACATGCACCTTGTAGGCAGATTCGCATTTTCCAGTTTTAGAAATCAATTGAAGGAATTTTTGACTGCTGTCAAAAAAATTCTGAAACTTAGGCGAAACTCCAGACTTCATGTCGGTGCTTCAGCTGATCAATTTTTTTCCGATAATTCGCTAGAATTTTCCACGGTATCTATGGTCTTGGTGATGCGATCTGGACAAAATTTTGCACGTAGTTTGAATACATTATACCTGAGCTAGGTGCATAATTTCATTCCAATCCGATCGGTAGTTTCGAAACTATCAGGAAAAAAATATTTTGAACGGCCATATTTACGGAACCCCTAGTCTAATTTTGCTCATTGATGAACGTGACCGTGAAATTTGCGATCCAAACCCACCCTGAAAATTTCAAGTTCCTAGGCCTTTCCGTTCAAAAGTTAGAATTTTCTATGGTTTCTATGGTTCTGGTCATGCGATCTGGACAAAATATTGCTTCAATATATCATTCTCGATTAAAATACAAAATTTCATCTCGATCGAATCCGCAGTTTCGAATTTCGCGAGAAAACAAAATTTCAAACGACCGTATTTACGGAACCCCTTGTATAATGTTGCTCATAGATGAACGTGATCACGACATTCGAGATCCACACCTATCCTGAAAATTTCAAGTCCCTAGGCGTTTCCGTTCAAAAGTTACAATTTTCTATGGTTTCTATGGTTCTGGTCATGCGATCATCTCGATCAAATCTGTAGTTTTCAAGTAATCAGGGAAACAAAACTTTGAACGGCCATATTTACGGAACCCCTGGTGGAATTTGGCCCATTAACGAACTTAACCGAGGCATTTGGGATCTGAACCTACACTGAAAATTTCAAGTCTCTAGGTTGATCCGTTCGAGAGTTATCGTGCTGACGGACGGACGGACGGACAGACTCGAATTTTCCGACGGATTCGTCATCAGTGAGTCGAACATAGTCGATTGAGACCATTTTCGGCTCAAAATTCGAAAAATACAGACATCGTGACGAAATGATATAGCCCTCGTGTAAGTAGTACGAGCGCTCAAAAATATGGAATAGCAATGTAGCAATATAGGAATGTAGAGAATTTTCACCGTCATCCCCATAAATTGACATTATTCATTGAAAGGAACACCTAGATTCTGGAAACTCCATGCCTTGACCAAAAAAAACAAATGGTAAATTTTGCTGATCAAAATCAATAAACGAAGAGAATACCCTAGATTTTGGGAACTTTATGTATTGAGCAGAAACAACCAAATGGTAAATTTGGCTGATTAAAATTAGAAAATGAATTTATCAAAATATGAAATAGCAAAATATAGGAATGTACCTAGAGAGTTTTTACAGTCACCCCAAAAATTGACATTATTCATTGAAAAGAACACCTTAGATTTTGGAAACTTTATGTCTTGACCAAAAAAAAAACAAATGATAAATTTTGCTGATCAAAATTAAAAAATGAATATAAAAAAATGAAATAGCAATGTAGCAATATAGGGATGTAGAGAATTCTTACAGTCGCCCCTGAAGTTGACATTATTCATTGAAAAGAATACCCTAGATTTTGGGAACTTCATTTATAGAGCAGAAACAACGAAATGGTATATTTGGCTGATTTAAATCAGAAAAGTTATATAAAAAAATATGGAATAGCAATGTATCAATATAGGAATGTAGAGAATTTCTACCGTCATCCCCAAAATTGACATTATCCATTGAAAAGAACACCGTAGATTTTGGAAACTTATATATATATATATATATATATATATTATATTGACCAAAAAAAAAACAATTGGTAAATTTTGCTGATCAAAATTAAAAAATGAATATAAAAATATGAAATAGCAATGTATCAATATAGGGATATAGAGAATTTTTACCGTCTTCCCCAAAATTGACATTATTCATTGAAGGAAACACCTTAGATTTTAGAAACATAATATATTGAGCAAAAAAACAAATGGTAAATTTGGCTGATTAGAATTAAAAAACAAATGGAAAAAAATGAAATAGCAATGTAGCAATATGGGAATGTAGAGAATTTCCACCGTCACCCCCAAAATTAACATTATTTATTGAAAAAACACCCTAGATTTTGGGAACTTTATGTGTTGAGCAGAAACAACCAAATGGAGAATTCATTCAATTGAAATTAAAAAATGAACACAAAAAACATGGAATGATCGATTCGCCATATAATATTCGTTGTCTATAATCAGATAAAGGACAATTATTTTATCCATTATAACTCATTGACAACATAAAATACTTTTTTCAGTTGTATTGATGTTTTCAATTATCAATCCTTCACATTTTATATGATTAATGAACTAAATGATAAGTATCCACAAATATATCAGTAACGTAAACGATGGACCGAATTTTTTATTTGAACCAATAAAATATTCGGTTCATTGTTGACCATGAGCAATAAATTACTGTCTTTCATATCTTATTATATTTGTAAAACCAAAACGAGTCGCAAGTTGTAGATTATAAATCGAGTTTAAGTGGATTCGATAAAAACTTGTAGAAAACTAAGATAAGTTTTTCAATTTAAATCAGACGAATGAATATAACGAACAAAGTCATCTGAGAAATAATCTATTGTAAAAAAGAAAAAACTTTTTTTCTTCGTAAATCAGATTTTGCGGGATAAATGAATTGACGTGGAAATGATAAAACTTTTGGAATGTTCCTAGAATATTCCTTGCACTCACCTGAAGAATTCATCATAAACCAATACTTAATATAATTATATTTCCGTTAATGGTCACAATATTCACCGAGCTATTTTCTGCGCTCTTGTGTGAACCGAACCGACTCCAAGGAGTGAACTCGAAACCAGTTGTTCTTGCGTGTCCATAACTTGTGTCGGCCAGCGTATAATCAACGATCAAAAGCACATCAGAAAGTGGGGATCGCAACAGACAGGTTGGGATTTCTTCGCCTCTCTTTAAAATTGGCAAAATTGGACCAGTCAATTTTTCCAACCTGTATGGTACTAGACCTGTGGACACCTAGGAGAAACAGTGAAGTGTTTATTTTCCGAAATAGTGACGATGTTTTGTAAGTGACCCTATGATTTGTTTATGATCGAGAAATTTCCGCAAGTTCTGACAGTAACGAGTGATTTTCTGAAATTTCAGAACTGCGTTTATCTTAGAGATTTTTTTCAATGATTTCGGAATCTCCTAATTTTTTTATATAGACAGACGCAACTTTGTGAGTTTCAAATAAATATGAGGAGTTCCAACGAAATTTTTTCGTTCTTTCATTTCAATATAAATCAGAAATGTGCTCCATCCTTTATTCAGCTTGATTTTATTCATAAGGCCAAGTTAAATCAATTCCATTCATAAAACCTCCTGAAATCAGTTGCATTTCCAGATTCACCAAAGGTTATTTTGATATACCGAGTGTTCCATAAAAAAGCGGGTCGAAAAGGCAATGGACTTTCGGAAGTAGGTTCTAGCTTTCAACATACGAATATTTTTCTTTGCGTTCCATCATCCAAAATATATACAAACGTCAATGACATTGTCCTTGTGAAATATAAGAGTAAATCAGGGACTGGTAAATTTTAAGATTTTTTATTGATTTATCATTGTGTTGAATATCAGGAATGAGAAATTGAAATAGAAGAATTATGTAAAAGAATATAAATTATCCTTTAGATATTTGGGTTGTAATAGATTGTTCAATTATTCAATTTGATTGAACTCATCATCCAAAAATCGAGAAAAGCAATGCCGTGAAGTGAGGAGCTTTTGGGCGCTCGTTTATCCACCTTGCATGTAGATTCGCATTTTCGAGTTTTGGAAACCAATTGAACAAATTTTTGACAGCTGTAAAAAAAAATTGCAAACTGAGGCGAAACTCCAGACTTCACGTAAGTGCTTTAGGTGACCATATTTTTTTTTCCAAACTATCTATGGCACGTAGTTCAAATAGGTACAGTATTCTTCATCTATGTACCAATTTCATTCTAATCGATTCAGTTTCGAAATTATCAGGAAAAAAATATTTTGAAACGTCATATTTACGGATCCCCTATTCTAATTTTGCTCATTGGTGGACTTGACCACGACATTCGAGATCCTCTCCTATCAGGAAAATTTCAAGTCGCTAAGGCCTTTCCGTTCGAAAGTTATAATTTTCCATGGTTTCTATGGTTCTGGTCATACGATCTGGACCAAACTTTGCATGAGCTTGAACACATCATTCTCCATCTAAGTGCAGAATTTTATCTCGATCGAATCAGTAGTTTCGAAGTAATCAGGCGAACAAAATTTTGGACGGCCATATTTAAGGAACCCCTGATCGAATTTTGCCCAATAAAGAACTCAACAACGGCATTCGAGACTCGAACCTACCCTGAAAATTTCAAGTTTCTAGGTCGTTCCGTTCGAGAGTTATCGTGCTTACGGACGACCGGACGGACGGACAGATTCGAATTTTTCGACAGATTCTACATCAGTGTGTCGAACCAGGTCGATTGAGACAATTTTCAAAATTCGAAAAATACAGACATCGAGATGAAATAATATAGCCCTCGAGTATGTAGAACGAGCGCTCAAAAAAAATATATTCGTTATTAGTTGAGAAATATGTTAATGAGTCGAAGAAAAAGTTATAATTTGGTTTATTGTTTATGATGTAAAAAAACCAAAGTAATTAAAGTAGTTGTTCACCTCTGCGCCAAACTTTTCCCACCTTCTTCTGGTTAATTTCATTCTAGAATAATAATAGGTATATTAATCTCATAACTTCTCTTCTCAAGGTTCAACTTGAGAATCTTTTCGTTTGCACTAGTTCGACCCAAAAAAATGGCAACGTCAGCCAAATATGACAGCTGTCATACGTTAGATCTACTGCGTGACAGGAATGTCGAACATTTTACGCTCATAACCTCAATTCCCCAATGATTAGTTCGATACAGTGAAGACTCGAGTGAAGATGAATAATTTAGAAACAATCCTCTGCTCCCATGACAAAGGGAAGAAGATCAGAAAAAAGCTTATTGAAATAGAATTGAAAAAAAAAGCATGAGAAAGAGATAACTGATTCTCATAAATTCATTTGATCACCAATATAATTATCAAAACATGGTGTGATTTGGAAAATTTTCTACCGACAAGTGTTGATTTTAGAGAATGTGCACTTTTTACTTAGTTCTTGCTCTCTTGGCATTGAGTGTTCTTTCGTAGTGATAAAGCTAACACTTTTTTCGAATCAATCATAACACTTTTTGAGCTCTCGTTCAATTTTCAGGATAGGTGTGGATCTCGAATGTCACGGTCAAGTTTATCAATGAGCAAAATTAGACTAGAGGTTCCGTAAATATGGTCGTTTGAAATTTAGTTTTCTTGATAATTTCAAAACTACGGATTCGATCGTGACGTAATTTTGTATTTTAATGGAGAATGATATATCAAAGCTACATTTTGTCCAGATCGCATGACCAGAACCATAGAAAATTATAACTTTCGAACGGAAAGGCCTAGTGACTTGAAATTTTCAGGGTAGGTTTGAATTTCGAATATCGCGGTCACGTATATCAATGATTGAAATAAGACTAAGGGTTTCGTGAATATGGCCGTTCAAAATATTTTTTTCCTGAGAATTTCGAAACTACTGATTTTATTGGAATACAATTTTGCAAATAGATGAAGAATAATGTAATGTATTAGTTTAACCCATCTGAGCCCCTTGGCTATTTGTAATAATTATTTTTCCTCCTTCGCCAACTCAAGGGTCTTCAAAAGAAAGCCTTTCAACTTTGCGTGTTGGTTATGTTTTCTATTTCCGTAACCCTGTCTTCTTCATTCGAGCAGACTTTGTAAGCTCGATCATATGGGCATCTCGTATTCGTTTTCTCAACATAAGTTAATATTCTACCTACTTATTCGTTGGCGTAATGATACAACATTTGTTTTTCTCTCTCGAGGCTAAATTGCTATAATCCTAACATGAATTTATGGATTCTGTAAACTCATATGTGAATTTGAAGTGTTACATGTATTACGATCAATATTCAACGATAAGAAGTGGAGTTTTATGACGTTCTAGGAAAATGGGTGTTTTACACACAATAATTGGAGTTCAATGAATCATAAATGTTGAAGCCGATAGAAGGTTTACGTTTCAACGAAGTATGGAAATTCACATGAATGAGAAGCTTTCTGATTCAAAATTTTCTAATCAAGAAATTATTTCAAAATTAAAAACCAGCGTGAAGTAAAGAAAAATTATTGCGCACTGAGGGTTCCATACGAGAATGCATGCGAATCTTTTTTTAGCAATTTTACACAAAACAATTCCTAATACGTAACATCTAACGTTAGGAGTTGAATTCTTTAGGTTGGAATTTACATTAGAAATGTTTCTATGAACAACTTTTATCAGTTTGCCCAAATGTTTGTAATTTTCGGATTTTGGGCCGAGAATGGTCTGATACGATTGGGATTCCCAACCAATTGAATTTTTCAATGTTCATCTAATGCATAAAATCGGCCGTTTCACGAGAAATGGAGTAACTTTTTCTTCAACTTCCAATATCTTCGATAAGTCTGAAACGGTCAATTCAAATGCAATGAAGAAGTTGCAATATCTCAACTAAATGAATTTTTCAATATTCAGCTAATGCATGAAATCGCCCGTTTCACGAGAAATGGAGTAACTTTTTTTCAACTTCGAATATCTTCGATTAACCTGAAACGATCAATTCAAATGCAATGAAGAAGTTGCAATATCTCAACTAAATGAATTTTTCAATATTCAGCTAATGCATGAAATCGGCCGTTTCGCGAGAAATGGAGTAACGTTTTTTTCAACTTCGAATATCTTCGATTAACCGGAAACGATCAATTCAAATGCAATGAAGAAGTGGCAATATCTCAGCTGAATGAATTTTTAAATATTCAGCTAATGCATGAAATCGTCCGTTTCACGAGAAATGGAGAAACTTTTTTTTGAACTTCCAAGATCTCCGATTAGTCTGGTTCGATTGATTGAGTGTAGTGACAAAGTTGCTACATCTCAACTAAAGTAATTTGTCAATGTTTACCTTATGCATAAAATCGGCCGTTTCCCAAGAAATGCAGTGACTGTAGGAAAAGTTACTCCATTTCTCGTGAAACGGTCGATTTCATGCATTAGCTGAAGATTAATTAATTTAGTTAAGTTGGGATGGACTCAAAGATGAAGAATTCGAGGTCAAATAGAATTATGTTCATCCGTCCGGCCGTAAACACGATAACTCTCGAAAAAAGAGGCCTAGAGTTTTTTAATTTCCAGGTTACGTTCGAGTGCGCCGTTTAAGTTCGTTAATGGGCAAAATCCATCCGAAGAAGGGGTTTCGTAGATATAGCCATCTAATATTTTTTTCCCAAAAACTCGAAAAATAACGGTCCAATCGAATTAGTTGTACGATAACGACACGAAGATGCATATGTAATTTCGTAAGGATCATATCACTAGAAGATTTAAGACATTTTTTCGAACTTCGGTATCTCACATTCTGCTGGAATGTCGGTCTTTATATGGAGCAGCGGTTAAATGAAGAATTTCAAAAAAATGAGTTTTTCTGAGATATTCGGTATAATTCGTTGATTGCATATACTGAAGTTTATAAAAATAAAATGACACTACTTGTCATACAATGAACACTGAAGGCCGTTTTGGTACACAAAACGCGCAAACGCCTTCACGTCGGTGCTTTTCTCGACTTTTAAATTTTTTAACTATTTTTGTTTGCCTGTTAGTTATATTTATTTGAACACATTCATCTGAATCAAAACTTAATATTTAGCTCAGTTCTTCCACAATTTCAAATTTTATCGAATCCACTCAAATTCGATAATTAATTCACAACTTGACTCGTTCAGCCGACATAATAAGATTTGAGTGTGATTCATCGCTCATGTTAAACATAGGAAAGAATATTTGATTGGGTGTACTGAAATAACAGGTGCTTTGTTCACGTTACTGGGATATTTATTGACACTTTCTAATTATTGCATGGATCATCTAGAATTTTGAGGATAAATAACATAAATTCCAAATTGTTTATTGTTTATATACCGACTCTCCTAGGATTCTGTGAGACCCCTCATATGGAAAGAAGAAGATGATATGAAGAATCTTTTATATCTATATTATTGTTTATAAGCGCTGTACAGAAGATATGAGAAAGGATTACAAGATATTTATGTTATGAAATCTTAGTGTAAATAAAATTGATCCTGATAGAAAGTAAACCTGGTTTGAAACCAGTTCGCCAACGATTTCGAATGAAACTTCAATTCCCTGTTATTTTAACTAATTCATTTGAGAAAAACATCAAAAATACAATAAAATATGATGATGCATAAAGTAATAGGCTTATCAAATCAAATGTATAGGTGAGAAATATAGGTTAATTGACCCTGATTCTCTGACGATAGTGAAAAAACTAATTACACGATCTTAGGTACGTGGTTCAAGTTGTAACGTGGGGAAAATTTCTGATACTAACATTGAACGTGATGGGAAATACGAACGAAGACCTCAAAGGTTATACTATAAAGGAAAGTCGATAACATATGTTTTGACGAATAGAATCGGGTTCAAATTTCTATCGTGTCATGGCAAAAAATTTAGATATTCATGCAAGCCAGTTCGTATGAAGTATTTCAACATTTGTAGGGTTTCATGAATGAAACGTAAAAAAAATAAGTTGCCAAAATTTATTCTATGCATCGAGAAAAAAAAAATTCAAATTTAGTATGATCATTTAGAAACACGACGCCAAAATTGAAAAAACCCACATATCAACCATTTTTAAACCGAAATTTTACATTTTATTTTAAACTCGATCATTAAATTAAAACTTGACTCGTTTAACAGACATACTGAGGTTTGAAAGAGTGTAATTTATTGCTTATGCTCAAAAAATGGATGGAATATAATATTCGGTCCATTGCTCACATCTCTGGGAGGAATATTTGTGGACACGTCCTATTCACTTCATAAAACATCTTTAATCTAAAATATCAATAAAATCAATTCGACTATAATTTTTCATATTATGTTCTCAATCAGTAATTATGGAGAAAAAAATTATACTTCATCTGATCATACCTATATGAAATGGATTATTTCATAATATTATTCAGGTATCTACATTTATTTGTTAATTTTACCGAATTTCAATAAGGTGTATTTATTATTTTTTTGAATTGTATGGTAAATACATCCAGTTCTCTAAGTCTGATATTTTGGGGGTGATGTAAATCTTGGGACACCCTTTAAATCCATGGCATCAATGATAAATAAACAGTGAATACCACGATTAACAGATAAGAAATGAAAGGTATTTTAAAACTTCTTATCATAGAATACCAGCTCAGTATAAACCATAAACGTATACAGCGTGTACAATTTAGTCGGCACTATATGGGAAACTTTTTCATTATTCGTTTTACGAAAAGAGTCATTCCCCATGAACTGTTCCACATGCAGGCATAAAATCAGATATGAAATGTGAATTTTGCTCCAAAGTGAAGTACCTCTATTTTTCCAACATTATATCCACGAAAAAAGAGAACTTGTTATTTCTACTTACTCTTCTTTGTAAGCATAGATAATAATTAATTCACTGTTGAATATTTTTTTAATCAAGAAAGCTTTTTCTCATGAAACAAATAGTAAAAAAGTTTTCCATATAGATTTCAGACTCAATTGGAAAAGCTGTATGATAAAATTCCAAAAAATTCAAATGAATGAATTAAAAGGAACAACATTGAAAAACATACTACGCTATGAATTTATTTTGAAACACCACCTTAATGGTTCTTCTTCATCTACATAATTGTTTTATTTATATTATGAACCATGATTTTTTGGTTTTGATATGTGTTTCTTTTTATTTTGACATCTCACGTGGAATCTTGATGGGTAAAAACTATTGCTGCTTGTTACTTCTGTGGTGAAAGAATGATCATATCATCATCATTGAAGAATTTTTCTGACAGAAAAAATTTCAGGGAGAGGTTTTCTTGATAAATTTGTTTTTGCGATCAATTTATGGAAATTCGGTGATAGAGCTTGCAGTTTTGCAGAATATGTTTTTTGTTTTTTGGGCGCAACCATTCGAATTTTTCAACTCGTTAACCTCGAAAACAGGTATAAGGCTGCAGTTGGTCTATTTCTTTGGTTTCTTTGAAAGTAGCACAAGATACTCTTGAACGAAGTTCTCGAGATGATATGATAACTAGTCAATTTCAAAACAGCATTACATACGATGCTATTAATTATGAAAAATACGATGAACCACATTCCTCAATAGAAAAAATTCTAATGTAAATTCCAACCTCAAGAATTCAACTGCTAACGTTGATATTACGTATTAGGAATTGTTTTGTGTGAAATTGCTAAAAAAAGATTCGCGTGCATTCTCGTATGGAACCCTGAGTGCGCAATAATTTTTCTTTACTCCACGCTGGTTTTTAATTTTAAAATAATTTCTTGATTAGAAAATTTTGAATCAGAAAGCTTCTCATTCGTGTGAATTTCCATACTTCGTTGAAACGTAAACCTTCTATCGGCTTCAACATTTATGATTAATTGAACTCCAATTATTGTGTGTAAAACACCCATTTTCCTAGAACGTCATAAAACTCCACTTCTTATCGTTGAATATTGATCGTAATACATGTGAAACTTCAAATTCAAATCTGAGTTTACAGAATCCATAAATTCATGTTAGGATTATTGCAATTTAGCCTCGAGAGAGAAAAGTCAGCTCGAATGAGGAAGAATAGAAAACATAACAAACGCAAAAAAATTTCATGTATTTTCGATTTTCAGCATCGTAATTCAAGATCTTCACTAAACATTTTTTTATGGATAAATAAGATGAATTTGGGGGGAAAACTGTAAAACTTGGTACACCCAGTTTGAAGGAAGGATTTTCAGAAATGCTATACAATCAATAAAATATTTAAGTTTGATTTAATAATAAGAAACAATGAAATAATTTTAATTGTTGAGCGCTCGTACTACTTACACGAGGGCTATTCGTCACGATGTCTGTATTTTTCGAATTTTGAGCCGAAAATGGTCTCAATCGACTAAGTTCGACTCACTGATGACGAATCCGTCGGAAAATTCGAGTCTGTCCGTCCGTAAGCACGATAACTCTCGAGCGGAACAACCTAGAGACTTGAAATTTTCAGTGTGGCTTCAGTTCCCGAATGCCTCGGTTGAGTTCGTTAATGGGCCAAATTCCACCAGAGGTTCCGTAAATATGGCCGTTCAAAGTTTTGTTCCCCTAATTACTTGAAAACTAGATCAATTTGATCAGATCAGATTTGATTGAAATGAAATTTTGCACTCAATTGGAGAATGAGGTGTTCAAGCTACTTGTGAAATTTTGTCCAGATCGCATGACCAGAACCATAGAAACCATAGAAAATTGTAACTTTTGAACGGAAACGCCTAGGGACTTGAAATTTTCAGGATAGGTGTGGATCTCGAATGTCGTGATCACGTTCATCTATGAACAGAATTAGGGGTTCCGTAAATATGGTCGTTTGAAATTTAGTTTTCTTGATAATTTCAAAGCTGCAGATTTGATCGAGATGAAATTTTGTATTTTAATCGAGAATGATATATTAAAACAATATTTTGTCCAGATCGCATGACCAGAACCATAGAAACCATAGAAAATTGTAACTTTTGAACGGAAAGGCCTAGGAACTTGAAATTCTCAGGGTGGGTTTGGATCGCGAATATCGCGGTCACGTTCATCAGTGAGCAAAATTTGACTAGGGGTTCCGTAAATATGGCCGTTCGAAATATTTTTTTGGTGATAGTTCCAAAAATACTGAGCGGATTGGGATGAAATTTCGCACCTAGCTGAGTAATAATGTATTCAAACTACGTGCAAAATTTTGTCCAGGTCGCACCACCAAGACCATAGATACCGTAGAAAATTCTAGCGAATTATCAGCTGAAGCACTGACATGAAGTCTGGAGTTTCGCCTAAGTTTCAGAATTTTTTTGACAGCTGTCGAAAATTCCTTCAATTGATTTCTAAAACTGGAAAATGCGAATCTACCTACAAGGTAGATGTACGAGCGCTCAAAAGCTCCTGCCTTCACGGCAGTGCTTTTCGTAATTTTTTTATGATATTGATATAAATATTTACATATTACATATACGGATCGGTTTTTTAAACGAAAAAAAAAATACGATTTTTTATTTTCATAATCATGTTTCTTTACTTGCTTCCTTTTCGTGATACAGGGTGTCGATTATGTATTTGAGAAAGAAAAAGTTTTTCATGAATTGCTCAAAAACATTTCCGTCTGATTTCGATAATAATTGGAATGCTTATTTACAGTATTCATTGAATATCACAAGGATTTTATTATTAATTCCAGTGGCGTCCCACAAAGTATTCTAGTTGATTCATTTGTGTAAGTATTCCTATTCTTTCTTGGATTAAGCACTTGAAAACATAAATTTATGGCTTATCAGTGTCCTATCTCGCTTCGTTTTTGAGAGAAAAATTATAGTGAAGAACTCATCCCAACAAGAATCAGATCAAAGGTAGCCGGACACAATCTCGACAACAACTTATAGCCAATATGTTTTAGAGCAATTCATGAAAAAGTCTGAATCCATATCTTATAAATGAAGGAAGTTATGCAACATTTGTTTATGCCATCCTCAATACGACAAAAAAGTGGGACAGGAACGTGAAAACCGCAAGGTTCTATCTCAATAACAACCGAGAAACACCTGGAGGTCTCAACCAAATTAGATGCACTGTACATCATCACTAATCTTTAGAGCCAAGTGAAATTAAATCTGCATAAATTCACAATTGCGGACAGGTATTTCGTCAAAGGAAATCATAGGTATGTCAGTTATGTAAATAAGCCACTTTCGAATACTTTTGAAAAGGAGGTCAACACTACATTTTTGCGCATGTCGAACCTGAAGTATCAATCGAGCTGATACAAAATTATGTCACTATATTCCTTGATTTAACTCCCTTGAACATCATCGATAAAAGGTTAAAGTTGTTTTTATTGTATTGCACCTTCTTCGAACGAAGAAAACTGTACAGGGGTCATCCAAAAATTTTACAACATCGTTCAAAGTCGTGAGTTCCAAGGTTCGAAACCGAATTGCTCGGGGTTTCAATGTCACTTCCGTTAAAAATTGACGAGTCCGCCTTCGGGCGTTGACATACGAAGGGCGACGTCGAAGAAAATAACCTCGATTGGATTTCTGCATTATACCGAAAAGTTAATGAACTCGGAACTCGCTCAAGCGGCGTGGAACACCGCTGAATTTCAGAGATAAGTGAACGATCTAATTGCATACCTGTTCAGGAAGGAATCCTGCAGTGGCTGCATCTGATGGAAATCCATTGCGATTCGCGTCCGCGAAATAATCGAAGGAATTGGTCATTCCGGATTGAATTTCAAATGGAAACAGTGACAGGGGAGCGGAGGGAATTGAATTATCATCGCTGTAACTGCAATAGTGAGACTCAATAAGTCGAAGTCGGTCTATAGTTGCGAATGATGGATTTGATGTTCTCTGGGGTTACATGGATTGATTTGTTGGCCTGGTTATTAGATTATTTTGAACAATTTTCCTTCGGAAAGTTTGTTTCATTCAATGTTTTTTTATTAGATAAACAGCCAGTATATAAATCTTGATGCTCTGTGATACATCTTGGTTTACCAGTTGGTCTTCTTAGTGTCCCTTTACTTCATTCTATCCAATTTCGCCAACATCGACACAGCAAATTTCAAAGAGCCCGAGAAAAGAACTGAAATTCGAGATGGGTTTTATTACGATAAGTGTCTTTCTAGATGAAAAGATTAAACAACTGTCCCAAATAATGAGCAAGTCTTATGGTTTTCTTCATGACCCTAGATTCACTATGCCTTGCGCTTAAACACCGATCTACTTCGGATCCCCTTGAAGCGTGCTCAACCCAGGCAAAATGCGATTAGCTCGTGCTGGAAAAGCGCCTAATTTTTTTTTAAATTGACCTTGGCTGCATCGCAAGCCAATTCTCGACGGTTAATTGGAACGCGAGTCAAAGGGAATTGGTAGATATTAAAACCCTCAGCATGGGCACTGCTCGACGGTCTGCCTCGCGCAATGGATAAGCACCTTAAAAGATAAATTTTTGTCTCCGCAAGAAATTATCGAAGACAAAACGTTGACGTTGTTACCATACCATGCTTCCGAAATAGTCGTTAAATTGCCAAAAAGAATGAAGAAATTCTTCCGATGTCTATCCTCTCCATACTTATTTCTCAGAGTTTATTTCTACGAGGGAATCGAAATTGATAGAGAGAATAAATATTATTTGCGTTATGTAAAGGTATTTCCTTGCATAAATAACCACAACTGTTTGTTTCTTACATTACAATGTGTTTTTCCGAGGAAGTAGGAGGGCTATAATAAAATTAATTTCACATTATTCCGGAGATAAATAGATAATAGTAGGAGCAGGTCGATCAACAACAGAGGAAAGGATGTTCCACAATAGTTTTAATCGAAATTTCGTGATCACCCGATATTGATTGCACGAAAAATGAAAAAAGTGTCATTCAGAAATGGCCTTGATGAATCTACGTGATTTTGTTGCAAATTAATATAATTATTATGGTACTGAAGAGGAAAATGGATTTCCGTTGTCACTATAATCATAATTTGATCGAATAATTCATTCGAATTTCAATGCTACCTAAAAATTAAAATATTATGGTGATTGGGTTTTGAGCGAAAATGGTGTACTACAGGGCTATCATCTCGATCCCCGAATATTCTTTAACGACAACTCATCATCATAGAGGGCACGTCATCAATCTACTTTCAAATATGTATCAAAAGTATATTCAATTATAATCAGATATAATTTGGAATTTTCATTCCGTCTATAATGCATAGATCTAGATCTCTTGCATATAAAACTCTTTCGCAACTTCTTCAACGGATCACTTGCCGGTAGAAGTGGATGTTGTGCAGTCATGGAATCTAGTTCCCGCTAGAATTGCTGGTGAAAATCTTGCGTTCATTGCGAGGACTGCGATATCCCCGTATACAAAAAATACGACCTTGAATTGTCCAATGTTTTCGCATATTTTGAAGAGGGGTACGTAAGTTTTTTTTATTTTGCACTAAAAATTTTGCAAATATTCACTTCTTCAACATTGAGTGTTAAAGCTACCAGGCAGGGTTGCTGAAATAGCCACCTGTGGCCGTATTAATTTCGACGCTGATGGAAATACCGTAAGGTTTGAAAAGTCTTTCGCATATTTTCACCAGCTAGGTATATAAATAATTATCAATTGATGAAATATTCGAATGGCGCGTTATTTTGATACAAGAGCAGAAAATCAATAGGACTACTTTCTTTCGTGGCCTTGACAAACCACCTACATTTATATCACTCACTCCCATATTCAATCAATAATACTGATTAAAAAATCAGTATTTATTTCCTCGTTCTCATTTATATTATCATTTATTATTTATTCAAGAAAAATATTTTTTTTTCAGGTCACTTACCTCAAAGGGCAGTTCTAGCCCTGATGCTATTTTCAGCCTGTGCCATTTCTTACATGCTGAGGGTTAACCTGTCCATAAACATCATAGCTATGGTAAAAGAACAGGGGCAAAATAACACTACATTTGTACCAACCTGTATAGCCCGTGCTGTGACGAACGTCACTGTCGAGGAAGTTACAGAAGAAAAATTCGAAAAGCTGACAATGGAAATGGACTCTGAGGTGAGTTTTCGTAATAAGACAGGACAGTTCCAGATATTCAGTTTTCCTTGTTGAAACAATTTATTCATCGAAAACAATATCAAATAATAATAATGAATACATATTAAACAAACACTGCAAAATTCACCATCAAAGCTATTATTCCTTCGCATTTATCTCAACATCCTTCGTTTATGTCTTCAAATTTTTCAAGGCGCAATCATTTGATGAACCAAATATTTCCATTATAAGAAATCGTCGTTACAACAATTGCCATAACAATTCGAAATTTCAAACAATCATTTCCTTGGAAATCGATACATCACCCTGGTTTGGCGAATAATAGAGACGATAAAAAAAATCATTAAAAATATCTATATCTCCGGAAAACACTAATTGGATTTTTTCGTGCGGTATGTTATCTTCAAGAGCAAGAACAATGCCTAATTTATTTCGATTTGAACGGTTGAAGAAGATAATTTCTGGGGAATTCGGAACAATTCAACAATTGGCACGATGCCAATTGTATAGATAATCAATAATGAATTTTTCCGTTGAATAACCTTTACTATTTTCGAGCGCTCGTACTACATACACGAGGGCTATATCATTTCGTCACGATGTCTGTATTTTTCGAATTTTGAGCCGAAAATGGTCTCAATCGATAGAGTTCGACTCACTGATGACGAATCCGTTGGAAAATTCGAGTCTGTCCGTCCGGCCGTAAGCACGATAACTCTCGAACGGAACAACCTAGAGACTTGAAATTTCCAGTGTGGGTTCAGTTCCCGAATGCCTCGGTTAAGTTCGTTAATGGGCCAAATTCGCCCAGGGGTTCCGTAAATATGGCTGTTCAAAGTTTTGTTCTCCTGATTACTTGAAAACTACAGATTTGATTGAGATGAAATTTTGCACTCAAATGGAGAATGAGGTGTTCAAGCTACATGTGAAATTTTGTCCAGATCGCATGACCAGAACCATAGAAACCATAGAAAATTGTAACTTTTGAACGGAAAGGCCTAGGAACTTGAAATTTTCAGGGTGGGTTTGGATCACGAATATCGCGGACACGTTCACCAATGAGCAAAATTAGACTAGGGGTTCCGTAAATATGGCTGTTCAAAATATTTTTTTCCTGATAATTTCGAAACTACTGATTGGATTGGAATGAAATTGCACCTAGCTTAGGAATAATGTATTCAAACTACGTGCCAAATTTGGTCCAGATCGCATTACCAAGACCATAGATACCGAAGAAAATTCTAGCGAATTATCGAAAAAAAATTGGTCACCTAAAGCACTGGCATGAATTCTGGAGTTTCGCCTAAGTTTCAGAATTTTTTTGACAGCTGTCGAAAATTCCTCCAATTGATTTCTAAAACTGGAAAATGCGAATCTACCTACAAGGTGAATGTACGAGCGCTCAAAAGCTCCTGCCTTCACGGCAGTGCTTTTCTTAATTTTTTCTGTCTCGAATATTATTTATTGGAATATATTAAATCCCTTCACTTTGTCCAACTATCTCTCCATGAACAATGCTAATACAGTGTATTTTTTGAATAATTATTATGATGGTCGAAGCGTGAGTATTTCTCAGTTTTCTCACTAATTTATTTCCAACGGTTCTAGGACGATAGTTATCAGCGTTACAACTGGGATTCCCCGACTCAGGGACTCTTGATTGGCGCCTACTTCTGGGGGCAAATCATATCGTGCGCCCCTGGAGGACTTGTGGCGGAAAGATTTGGAGCGACTAAAACGGTCTTCATTTCCACAATCCTTGCCGGTATTTGCACATTCCTCATACCCCTGGCTGCAATGGTAGACTGGAAGGTGGTGTGGTTGTTGAGGTTCATCACTGGAGTTATGGGGGTAAGCATTTCTTTATTATTGGAAAGAATGAACCAAACACGAGTGACAATTTTCTACCCTCGTAAAGTGTATAGAATTTTCTTTAGCGAAGCTGGTAGTTTTTGCTCTTCTCAATCATGTATGTATATAAGTGAATGCCTCAGTAATTTTTGGAACAAGTTTTAAAATTCTTCAAATCTGGAATGTAATCTGTATTCGAATAAGAATAGTTATTATGGAATTAATAACAGTGTAAAACAATTAACAATTATGTTACTGTGCTTCCATTTTAGTGTACCTAATGAATGGGTGTGAAAATTATGTACTTCGCCTTGAAAAATCTTCCAAATTGAATTGCGAAGTCAATTCATGATTAGCGATATAAACTATGCAGCTATTTATTTTGTATTTTGGAATTCCCATGGGAAGAAATGATTATATTTGATTGCTCGAAGATTCTTGAGTATATTTTTTTTATATGAACACCACATTCAATTTATACAATTGAAAGCGAATATTTCAAGAATTAGAAAATGAAACCGGGCCATGTGCTTGTCGGTGAAGGGTTCCATAATAGGTGTATTATTGGAAATAAAGATACCATACCTTCACATATGGTCTTCTTGAAAAAATGTATTGTAAAACTCCTTCGATGTTTCCTGCCTCCAAGCTTCAATATATTATATTTCCACAGTTGTTTTTCCTTGTTTCAATATTCTTCTTGTTCTCAAAGGGCGTGATTTACCCATCCCTGCACTGCCTCATCTCAAGATGGGCACCACCGGTTGAAAAAGGAAAATTCATCGGGTCTCTCCTTGGTGGCAGTTTGGGTACAGTTTTGACTTGGCCTTTACTTGGCATAATCATTCAGAATTGGGGATGGCCCTCATCTTTCTTCGTTCCGGCTGTCATAGCCGTTTTATGGAGTGTCCTATGGTTCTACGTCGTTTCAGATTCTCCACAAGATAGTAGGAGAATCAGCGAAGAAGAACGTATGTACATCCAGAACAGTTTGAAGGGGTTGGGTAACAAAGAAAAGGTAAGTGATGAAAACTATAAATGAAGTGTGAATTCAATTGCATTTTTTTAGGTTATCCCCCCATACCTCCAAATTTTCACCTCTTTACCCGTTTGGGCTTTTATAATAGCCCATTTTGGAAACGCATGGGGGTTGTTCTTCCTCATGACCTCAGGTCCCAAATACATGTCTTCGGTCTTGGGTTTCAAGTTGGACAGTTCTGGCTTTTTATCGGCTCTACCTTACTTGGCAAGGATGCTTTTTGGTTTCTTCTTCGGCTTCATCGGAGATATGATTCAGAAAAACAAATGGATGGAAACAACAACTATCAGGAAATCCTTCATATTATGCTGTAAGTCACTTAGAATGACCTGGAACATGGGAAATATCTAGAATTTCATATTTCCAGCTCATATAATCCCTGGAGTGCTACTTTTCCTTTTGACCACCGCCGAATGTGATGTCGTTTGGACAATAACTCTAATAACCTTTTCTCTTGGAGTTAACGGTGCGTCTTCAATAACTAACTTGGCGAACTCCCAAGACCTCGCACCAGCGTTCGCTGGCAGCCTGTACGGAATAGCAAACACAGTAGGGGGTACCACAGGGTTCATTTCACCGGCCATCGTTGGTTATTTTACACAAGATCACGTAAGTTAAATGAAATATTCCCCGATGAATATTTTTCTATAACCACCTCTTTACATCTTTTAGAACGGCATTGACCAGTGGCGTAAGATTTTCTACATAGGCGGCGCTGTTTACATCGTTTCAGGATTAACGTTTTGCGTTTTTGGCAGTGGCAAAAATCAAAACTTCATAATCGACCAGAAACCGGTGAAACCAGAAAAGGAACAGAAGACCGGCATTGAGAACAGCGCCTTCGAGAGCGAGGAACGTAAAAACAATACAACACAAATTTAACTGACTATTTGATACAGGATGCTCACAATAACACTGAACAAAAACTCATCTTCTAGATGATAAGTTTTTATTAGTCCTATAGTATTCTACCAAAGACTGACTAAGAGTGATAGAACACTGGTATTCTTCATGTGATTTTGTATATAATATAATAGATGATTTAAGAGATTGATGTTTTTAGATAATTCTTATAGCGATGAATCAATTTTATGAACAATTATTTCATTGAAATAAGTGATATAAAAGAGGAGTCATTGGTAATCAAATTGAAATATTATAATAAAAGTTTGTTTTATTAACTATACTCAATTGAAATGTTATTTCTATATCCTATCTGTAAAAAGTCTTTTTGAAATTTTTTAGTGGTATAAAAATATATTAGAATTAATTCCTCCAGTTCTTTTGATGTTCAATTTCTTTCGAAACTGTCTGATTACTTTCTGGATATTTCATTTATTCAAAATTCATATTATCACATCTCCTCACGAATGTAAACCAACCCGGGGAAATGCCAAACATCAGCAAAATCCCGCCCAAAAATTCATTTTTCGTTTTTCTGATATATTCAATTAATAGTCGCTATGGATTTGCGACCACTTTCAGACGATCCTGTTGTGGAACGCGTCGATATACATCAGAAGATTCGATTTTGCTCGATAAATCGGCGATAATTCAGAAGATTTCCGGGTTTTTACGACGGTACGTGACTCTCTCGGTGACTTACAAGTGAAATTGAGTGATTCCATCTTTTGAAGTTCATAAAAATAAATTGACAGTATTTATCACTGAAGTCCGTTTTGGTGCACGTTTGATATAAAGAAGTTAGTGGGTAATAATTTTTGTATACATTCCTGGACAATGCTCGCACACCATGAAGTTTCTCCCCTTACAAATGTTGCAGGGACTGACTTAGTGTGTCCCAACCAGTATCTGAGCGATTCGAGGGCTGAAACGAATAAAAAACGAATCCTTATAAGTTACTTCAACATCCACGTGCAGTTTCCAAGAATTTCCGATCAATTTTGGTAGATTTTGAACTTTGAACGTTTCTCCAATAACAGTGCATTAATTTCCCTCGTTTCGTCCAAACTGCAGTCGGAATTGATGATAACGAAAAAGCAAAGCACTGAACTGGAGTTAGAAATAGATGAAAGTAAGGATTTCTAACGATTTTCTAGCCCCACGATACGTTTTTTCTAGGTTTCGAAAAATTAATCAATATTTTAATTGACTTAACAAGGTACTCTTGACAGATGAATAATCATAAAATTATCATTTATTGGAAAGTTTCACGTCTGTAGAGGGTAGGCCAACATAATTGAATCGATGAATTGGCTGGTGGAAATCCAAATTAAGAAGTCCATTCAGATCACTTCTGAATTTGGATTTCCGCCAGTCCATTCATTGATTATCATTTATACTTCACGTTTCTAGTGTTGTTGATGTTGCCTTAGTATTATCAAGAAAAGTAAAATCGAGCACAAAAAAATTCATTCTTCGTGTTTCTGATATATTCAATAATATCTTTTGCGGCCACTTTCAAATAATCCTGTTGTGATCTTAAACAATTTAAGTGGTGACAAAATTGCAAGTACTTACCAAGGAGGTGATGACGGAGTCTCGGCGAATCCCCACGATCTGGTACTGAAATAGGGTTTGAAGGATAGGAAAAACAGAGGATGAACCTTCTTTCTGCACTTCTTCGGCTTGATGAAAAACTAAAAGCACTTCACTTAAAGTTGCTCAATGTCACATTCAGACGAAACGATGGTGCGATGAATACGATGTATCAGAAGATTCGGATTTGCACGATAAACGCGGCGATATATATCAGAAGATTCGATTTAGCACCATAACTGGGCGATAATTTAGAAAATTTTGGGTTTCTTAGGACGGTGACTTACTAATGAAATTCGGTTATTCCATCTATTCAAGTTCATAAAATTAAATTGACAGCACTTATCACTGAAATCCGTTTTGGTACCCGTTTGATATAAAGAAGTTAGTGGGTAATAATTTTTTTATACATTCCTGGACAATGCTTGAACACTTTTTGCACTCACTATCACACCATGAAGTTTCTTCCCTTACAAATGTTGCAGACACTGACTAAGTGTGTCCCAAAGCGTATCTGAGAGAAGCAAAACAACCACATTGCTATCTGTCTGATCTTTATTTGTACAATTATGCACATCAATTTGTAAGGTTATTACAATACAATTTTTATCACAAAAAGGTAACTATCAATACACGAAGTCTAAATAAAGTACTAAGGGTGACTTTGATCAGGGAGCATCATTTTCTAATGGGATCTAGATGAACGGACAAATCTTTAGATTCAATCCGAAAATACTGACTCAAGGATACCAATACTTCATGTATAAACCTTGCATGATATCAATGTCTACTTTCAAACCACAACAGTCTTAAAATTCAAACATCAAAATATGACAGAGAGACAACTAAAGCTGAATTGCTATAGAGAAAAAATATAAGAAATGAGAAAAACCAACATCAATTCTCGTTGGTTGTTCTTATGATATTTCTCTATATAAATTCGGCATCACAATAAAATTATGTTCAAGTACTTCGAGTATTTTGTCGCTTCGTAATGAATACAAATTCTTTGATGAAAATTACGAAGAGCAAGTGAAAGGGTAGATACTGAAGAGTGCATACAAACAATTATGTTGAGGTAAAACTTTTCTCAGAAAAATGAACCAAAACACTCCACCACGGATTGAAACTAGACAGAAAGTATTTTTTTTTGTTTGCACATTTTCGGTAACTAATTTTTTTGGGATTATTTGTTTCTACGTAATTTGAAATCTATCAGGAAAAAGTGATGAAATGAATAAATTTTGAATGTTAGAAAATGTGAATTGATACCTGTTTCATTAATACTTCTCCATCTAGTGTTGAATAATATCACAAATACCTATAATATCTAGGTAAACTAATTCAATATTTGACAAAATCATTGAAAAGAACTATCTACAATTGCTTTCAAAAGTCATGAGATCTCTACTCCCCGTGAAAATAATTGTTCATTCTAGTTTTGTTTTGATATTTTCATATTTACTACGGTCCTCATCTTCTATTTCACTTATGCAATCGGGAGAATCAGGAGCAAATATTTGATGAGCAACTACAATTATAACAGTAGCAGACAGAAGGTAATTGAGTCTATAAATATAAATGGGTGCATAAATCAAACCGACGATAGCGATGCCATTGATTAGATGGCTCACTTCTTCATACCAAATTCTGAAAAAAAAATTAATTCGAATCTGATGCTGTTATTCACTGAATACTCTGGAAATAAAGAAACAAAACAAGTGATATACTTACTTTTTAGTTTTGGGCATCTCAAACTGCCACAACGCTAATGTACATAAACTCAAAAGAAAACCTGGTACAAATGAAGGATCAGGTTGAAGTGACGAGTTGAATCTGAAAAAAAATTGAGATTGTCTCTACTGCAGTCCTTAAAGTTCAAGTCTCTTACTCATAGTTTCTGGCCCATGTAAGAACAGAGGGAACATTTATAATCGTGGTCAACACCCAAATCAAGAACATGACACCGTGGAACGATATCGCGCTTGGTGGTGAGAATTTGACTCCATTGGTTTTTGGTTTATTTTCTTCTATGTGACCAATAGTTTCAGTCTCTTGATTTTGTTCATTCGTTTGTTCTGGTGTAGCTTCCTCGGAAATAACTGCACTAGATTGCATTGTATCATTATTCAGGGATTCAATGGATTTTTTATCCAAAGGGATCACTGAAATTAAACTTGGTGTCATTCTGAATCTTAAATCGTTGTTCCTGAATCGGAGGTACAAACTAAGAGGATCAATTGGATGACATCAAGAATCAATGTCGCATATCAATGAGGCTGCAAACGCTTCTTTTTCGAGATAGGAAAAAGTTGCAAGGAATGAAATAACTTTGAATAAAACAAAGTTGCTTTTTCATATTTCGCGCGCTTCTTTCAATGAATGAGCTCGAAACTTTGTAGTTAGTTGTAAGATAACAACACGAAGGTTTATGCAGAAATTCGTGAGGATCGTATCACCAGAAGATTTAAAAAAAAATTATAAAAAGCAGTGACGTTTAGTCAGGAGTTTAAAAGCGCTCGTTAATACACCTTCTATTTGAGAAATTTTTGACAGCTGTAAGAAAAATTACGAAAAGCACTGCCGTGAACAGGAGCTTTTGTGCGCTCGTACATCCACCTTGTAGGTAAATTCGCATTTTCCAGTTTTAAAAATCAATTGAAGGAATTTTCGACAGCTGTCAAAAAAATTCTCAAACTTAGGCGAAACTCCAGACTTCATGTCAGTGCTTCAGCTGACCAATTTTTTTTCGATAATTCGCTAGAATTTTCTACGGTATCTATGGTCTTGCTGATGCGATCTGGACAAAATTTCGCACGTGGTTTGAATAGCTAGGTGTAAAATGTCATTCCAATCCAATCAGTTGTTTCGAAATTATCAGGTTAAAAAAATATTTTGAACGGCCATATTTACGGAACCCCTATTCTAATTTCGCTCATTGATGAACGTGACCGCGACATTCGCGATCCAAACCTACCCTGAAAATTCATGTTCCTAGGCCTTTCCCTTCGGAAGTTATAATTTTCTATGGTTTCTATGGTTCTGGTCATGCGATCTGGACAAAATGTTGCTTCAATATATCATTCTCGATAAAAATACAGAATTTCATCTCGATCGAATCCGTAGTTCCGAAATTATCGAGAAAACAAAATTTCAAACGACCGTATTTACGGAACCCCTAGTATAATTCTGCTCATAGATAAACGTGATCACGACATTCGAGATCCACACCTATCCTGAAAATTTCAAGTCCCTAGGTGTTTCCGTTCAATAGTTACAATTTTCTATGGTTTCTATGGTTCTGGTCACGCGATCTGGATAATTTCACATGTAGCTTGAACACCTCATTCTCCATTTGAGTGCAAAATTTCATCTCGATCAAATCTGTACTTTCCAAGTAATCAGGAGAACAAAACTTTGAACGGCGATATTCACGGAACCCCTGGTGGAATTTGGCCCATTAACGAACTTAACCGAGGCATTCGGGAACTGAACCAACACTGAAAATTTAAAGTCTCTAGGTTGTTCCGTTCGAGAGAAATCGTGCTTACGAACGGCCGGACGGACAGACTCGAATTTTCTGACGGATTCGTCATCAGTGAGTCGAACTCTATCGATTGAGACCATTTTCGTCTCAAAAATGACAGCAGCTTCTTGTCAATTATGCCGAATCAGCTGTTACAAGAGTATAAGGATTTTTTTTTCTATAATTTGCCAGAATCTTCTACGGTCTTGGTAATACGATCTGGACAAATTTTCGCACGTAGTTTGAATACATTATTCTTCATCTATGTCCAAAATTTAATTCCGTTCCAATCAGCAGTTTCGAAATTACCAGGAAAAAATACCTAGGTCTTTCCGTTCGAAAGTTATAGTTTTCTATGGTTCTGTTAATGCGATCTGGACAAAATGCATGTAGCTTGGACACGTCATTCTACATCTGAGTGCAAAATTTCATATCGATGGAATCAGTAGTTTCGAAGTAATCAGGAGAACAAAACTTCGAACGGCCATATTTACGGAACCCTTGGTGAAGTTCTGCCCATTATCGAACTCAACTCCGACATTCGGGAACTGAACCCACACTGAAAATTACAAGTCTCTAGGTTGTAAAAAATTTCTGGAGGGAAAAAGGGACATTGAACATGATTATCACGAGCAATCGACATGTCATATAAAGTATACCTTTGCCAAATTCCAGCTGAATATCTTGAGATATGCAGATGCTAAGAGAAAAATAGTTGAGCTTTAACATCCTTTATCTCGAGAACAAAAAGTTTGTGGATACTTTAATTCTTGATGTCACCCAAGTGATCATTCCTCTTCGTTTGTACCACCAATTTAGGAACAACCTGTACATTTAAATTATGCCTACCATCACTATTTGAGCTCTGATCCCCACTAGCATTCAGTTGCTCCTCCGTTTCATCCCTCTTAGTTTCTTCTTTTGATTTAGGATTCCCTCTAATCCTATACTTCAGAATTAAGCTTTTTATAATGGTAAAAACAGTCTCCTCGATGAAATCTTGGGACATTTGGGTCAACTATAAATAAGACTTTCAATAATTTTATTCATTTTGAAATTTCAAAATGTACCTTCAAGAAATAAAAGATTGTACCCAAAGCTAATGCTAAGCCTCCGCAAGTTTTGAAACTGACGAATATTAAAGCCATGGAGACCAAGTACGGTATTTTCTGTAGAGCTGATATCATGTACTCTGACCAAATAATGGTGAATGGCACTGTTTTTGTCAAAAATCTACGGATGAAATCGTTAATAATTCAAACTATCATTCAATTTGAATCTGAGAGGACTTACTTGAGGATGAATTTATGTATTGTCGATTCGCAAAATGTTATCCAAACAGTGATAACTGAAGCAAACAACCAAATTATCCCGATACTGATTAAGTACATAATATAGGGTAAGAGGAAGAATTCTATACCCTCTTCTTTCAGATCATAACTTTTAGTCCCAGGCAAAATCTTAGATAGTGGAGTGAAACTAAAAAAATTTGAAGGTAGAGAATTAATATTTCAAATAAAAAGGCAAAAGGTTACCATAGAACAACAGTACCAAGTTTAGCTATACCCAGTATATAATATGGTTTAGTTCCACTCTTCAGAGCTTCGAAAAATGAAGTACAGCCTTTTTCAGTGCCAAGGCTCTGTAGTTGAGTCTTCAAAATAAGGAGAATAGCAGTTGCTATGTTAACAATAAGGAGAGGAGAGTAAAAACGAGCCAACTGATTCAAACTACCTTTCAATGATCTTTGAATACTGAAAGAAGATTATATTAGGTAACCGTATCCAATCTCAAAGTCTGACTACCTACCTGACTTCATACCTACACGTAGGATCAAGAGTCAACCTCAAAAATGGAGATTTAGTACCATTCGGTTTTGAATTATAAAGTCGAACATGAAAAGGTTCTCTATCCACGTCACTACAAAGCGTTCATTATTTCAATTAAAAATCAACACAAATGGTATTCAGTTCAACTCACGTAAAATGTTTATGGTTGTTTTCATTACTCCAAGGTGCTACCAGAGTAACAGTAGAGTGATGAACTTCTTTTGAGCATTTGATTGGTTTCAAATAGAAATAAAAAGATTGTATCACATGGGCAAGGTTGGGCAATTCGATTTCATATCGGATGGCATTTTCAGCAGTTTCTTTGATCACAATTTTCCTCCACACATCTGTCCAATTCGGGAGTTTGTACTCGACCCTTCTACTCTTGGAATTGTGGACATCCACGTGAAATACCACCTGTGAAATGATATTTTGGTTGAGGAAAGAATAGCATTGCTAAACTAACATTTATCTTGTGATGGCCAATTTCATAATCGAATTTAGTTCCTTGAAAGTTAAAGCCTCCTTTAGTCTTGAATTTCGGTTTACTAATAGAAATTGGTTCTTAAAGGTCTTCAACTTTTTGAAGTTCTGATGGCTGGTCAGTTTTTAATAGGTGACTTCAACGTCTTTGATGTTACAATAGAAAGAATGTATGTATGTATATGTTATCTGTGACTTCATGATAAACTCTTGATTTATGTTTCATTGTCATTTCATTCACTTCTCAACTTTATTTTGGAGATCTAGAAAAAGTTTGAAAAATTTCTGATCATCATCTAGTTCAGATCAAAGGTTCATGGTTTGGATTTGTCCAATGAAGAGATCACGACGAGATGTAAAGTTCACCGGAAAAGGGTAGATTGTTTGGAAAGATATGACATTACTAAATTTTGCACAACATCTCTGCCAACGCACCAGATATGAATTATGATAAAAATTCACACATCGATGAAGTTGATGATAATTCACCAATTTTGAAAATTAAACAACAGGCGCCCTTGCCAGAAAGTCAAAAATCGGCGAATATTTCTCAAATTGTGATGAATTATAAAAATGTTTTTCTATCATCATTAAGCCGGACCTGTCGCGTCTGCCGAGTTTTCTAGAACCGTCAGAAGGGACCCCGAATCTTCTAGAGACTGCGGGACGCTTCGAGTGGCTTCTGGAGACATCGAGAGTTCCCTTCCAGTATATAAATCGACATCGGCCCAAAACGAGTTTAGTACAGTATAGGACTAAATAGCATGTAGATACATTATTGAGTGGTGAAAATAAATTAGTATTAGTGAACTATGAATAAATTATTTTAAGAAGAATTTGGATTGAATTCATTACAATATCTTTCTATGATAATAACTTTCTTGTTATCATTCTGGCCAAATGTCTAAATTTTCGAATTTTAACCGAGAATGATCTCTAACGATGAGGTTTGACTTACAGATAAAGAATTCGTGGCCAAATTCAATTATATAGCCATCGGAAATTTTTGAGCGCCCGATCTACTCACACGAGGGTTATAACATTTCGTCACGATGTCTGTATTTTTCGAATTTTTAGCCGAAAATGGTCTCAATCGACAAGTTTTGTCCCACGAGTCTGTCCGTCCGTATACACGATAACTCTCGAACGGTACGACCTAGAAACTCGAAATTTTCAGGGTAGGTTCGAATCTCGAATGCCGCGGTTGAGTTCGTTATTGGGCAAAATTCAACCAGGAAATCCCTAAATATATCCGTTCGAAATTTTGTTCTCCTGATTACTTCGAAACTACTGATTAGATCGACATGAAATTTCGCACTCAGATGGAGATTGACGTGTTCGAGCTTCATGCAAAATTTTGTCCAGATCACATGCCAGAACCATAGAAAACGATTACTTTCGAATGGATTGACCTAGAAACTTAAAATTTTCACAGTAGGTTTGGATCTCGAATATTGGGGGCACGTTTATCAATGAGCAAAATTAGACTAGGGGTTCCGTAAACATGGCCGTTCAAAATATGTTTTTCGTGATAATTTCGGAACTACTGATTCGACCGGAATAAAATTTCGCACATAGATGAAGAATAATGTATTCATACTACGTGCGAAATTTTTTCCAGATCGCATTACCAAGACATTGAAAACCTTAGAAGGTTCTAGCGAATTTTCGAAAAAAATCTAGCCAATTATCGAAAATCACTTAAATAGTGACTTTTACTAATAGGATTATAAAATTGGCCTTCAAGATTTTTCATTAAAATGAAATTTGGAAAAAATCAAATACTCACAGGTTCCTTAGTAGGGGCAACTTTGAAAATAACATGTGTAAATTCATCGGAATAATTTTTTTGTATATCATGTAAATTGATAGAGAGTGATCTTCTTTTATATCTCGCTGATGGGTCTATGGTTGATAGATGGGTCAAATGTATCCCATTTTCGCTGAGAAAGAAATTTAGAAATGTATTGATTATGCAAATGTCTGAACCTCAAAAAAAAAACCAAAGACTAAAAACAAGCTGGGTCATAAGTTTGATCTCAGCACTTATTTTTAAGAATCAATTTCTCACCATATTTTATATGTCTTCTTTGGAATATATGCCCTACAAGCGTACACCCAGTCCACAGTCTCCAAATTCAGAGCGACTAAAGTCAGCATTTCATGTCTTGGATCATTAACAATCCTTATCATATACCACTGCAACTTCTTCGTCCCCCTCAATAATCTTACGCTATATTGTCGAGGCAGCTGTTCAATCCACTCAGCATCAGCTTCCACATCAACTCTATTCGAATACCTTTCTCTCAATTTGGCTTTGGTCCCACTATGCTGAAAAATATTCCATTGAAAATGTAAGCCTCACAAAGAAAAACGATCTCATTTACTTGAATTAGATGATGTTCAAATATTCTTTTTCGATATTCACTCGATTCGGAAATCTGCCTCTTCGTTGGATCTACACTATCGAAAAGGCTCCTTGTTAGGGAAAGCACGGTCTGCTTACACCATAAGATCTGTTTATGATCCGCTGGTGCCCAAGATAAGGGAATATGTGTTGTCTGGAAGAAAAATCTCAAACCATATCAACCAAGAAACAATTTGGAGGCATGCTCTGTTTCTTCGTATTGGCATCTGTGAATATCTGTCATTAGTGTCAATTCCATTAATTTGAATGATACGCAGAGATACCAACGGAAGAATATGAAATTTCCATTCTCAAAACTGTACAATCGAGCACAATTTCATACCTCAGATATATTTTAAATGATGATGTCATTAGTCTGTTAGCTTGGGTGAGGTAATGTTTACACATATCTAATATCAGTACTTACAACAGCATACAAACTGGAGTTATCTTTTGAATCTGTCAATGTCGTTGGTACCAGCAAATCACTAAAACCGCCAGCTAAATTGACAAAAGTTATATCAGGTCTGATGGGATCGGCAACATGTTCATAAAACGAACTAATGTATTCATCTAGAATAATGGGCGATCTTTTGTGAGGAGATGCTAAGGTTATCACAATCTGAATAGGGCTGGATGCCATTTGAGCAAGTTTTCTAGCTATCACTCCTCCCTAAAACATACACAAAAATAGAACAAAAAAAATCTATAATAATCAAACAATGGAGAATAATTACCATTGAGTGACCAATTAGAACTACCGACTTCGGTGGATGCATTTGATTTTTGTATAGTTTTAATATAAAATGTAAAGAGTGGTTGGTATACTCTAACTGATCGTTCAGAAAAACACCACTGAGTCCTGATAGTTCTTCATTCATGTCGATTGTAAAGTAGTCAAAATGGTATGGTAGTCTCTTGTTCACAAATTTCCGTAAGGCTACACTGGCTAGGGATCTGGCTGTTGAGGAAATTCGTCAGTAAAACTTCTATTTATCACCAAACTATTAAATCAACATAGAGTATATTGATTCAATGTTACTTATATGAATATTATATTACATTATTTACCTTGTTTATGTGATCCTGCATTTCCTGGAATGAAAAGTACAGGTATACCCCAGAATTTTGGGGTATTTCCGTGTGGTGGGCCTTCATCATAATAATATAAACCATACTTAGGAAATTTCTTGTCATAATTGTTCGAAATTCTCTGGAAATCAACTGTCTTATCAAAATCTCATATAATATGTATATGCATGAATATTGGAAACTGTTCATTGAACTTCGAGACATAACTATTTGGTGTAATTTGAAACTATTCAAATATAGATTTCTCTGAAAATATACAACTTAAATTTATAACATAAAGGGACTTACCACATATTGTGGAAGTTCGAACATATAAGTCATTTCACATTTTTCCTTTTCATTATCGGCGAAGAATGAAAGTAAACCAATAAAATAAGCACTTGTTGAAATCAAACATAAAATAATAAAGCCATTTATTGATGCAACCATCACTAAAATATCGTCTTTTTCACCGGCTCACCGTCATTTCATTTCTAAATTTGTTGTCACTTCGACTTTCACTTCAGTAGACCGAAATTACAAAGAAAGAGCTCTACTGAATTTTGCACCTACCATATCACCACATCCGAAATTAGTCAGATTCGCGATTTCAACTATCGTGAGGGCGCTGCGAAATGTAAATAAACATGGAGGAAAACGAGTAGCTTTCCGGGATTTATCGTCGTGAAATGGATTATTTTAGGTGTTTTTCAGGTTTTTCTTTCGATTTTATGGGTTATTTTTGGGACTTTTTAGTGAATGATTGGATTATTGATGGTGTAGTGTCAAGTTCATTGATTGAACAAATACGTTTTTCAAATTTAATTATGTCGAAATTGGTAATAATTCAACAGGAAAAATGGAGCATTATTTGAGTATGACGACAGTGTTCAATTATTTGGAAGCTACACCTAATAGTCGATCGTTTGTGTTTTTATTCCACTCTGCCAAATGCATTAGTGACACAAACTGGTGAGGCATCTTTCTTATGGAAATGTATTGATGTATATCCTGTATTGATTTTTCTTCAAGGAGCAATTGAAGACACAGCAATTACAATTGTAAACTGTTTTTTTCTAGTACTAGAACTTTGTTCGCTCATTTTTATATAATCCAATGTCCTAAAATTCATGTACATTTTATATTATATATTTGAACATAAAACCGTTTCATTCAGACTTCACCTTAAAAGATGTTTCTCACAAAAAGATTAAGTAACAGTCATTTGCAATACGAAGATCAATTTCATAACACTCTTGTTGATAATTATTGAATTGCATTTCTAAATTACCACTCAAACCTGCCTCAGCAAATTGGACTCAAACTTGTAACCTAAAATTCAATAACTTTGTGAACGTATTTGAACTGAATAACACTGATATAAATACCTTAACGATTTTTTTTTCAATACCAATTCTCTGCTCAGAAAACGATAAAATTTCTGAATATTTCAAGAATACCTGGTTCCTAGGTATAAAATAAAAATATCTGGCTTAAAAGCACGTGAAATATGAAAACAATACTCGTTTTCTAGGTTCGGGATTTGGCCGGTAGGGGGCGTTTAGATTTTTGGAATTGCTACAAAACTGGAAACTGAAATTCAGAAAATTGGGTTAATTAAAATGAATGCAACTACAAGACTCCGTTTGATTTTAAACACAACATTCTTCTATTCTAATAGGACTTTTAGTAAAACTACCCAGAATTGTTTGAAGCCAATTGTGCGTACCAAATCCAACAAAATCTGGAATAATAAACCACAAGATCCAGTAAAAATTGACCAAGAAACTGTGGATCTTTTAGAAAGGTTATCATTGGTGGATTGTGCTAATGAAAACAGTTTGAAACTGATAGAAAACGCAGTGAATTTTGCCAGTATAATTCATTCTATAGATACTGAAGGTGTTGAACCCCTGGTCACTGTTGCTGAAGATAGGTATATACCTATTAGAATCGACTCGCTTCTTCGTAATAATGTTGAGCTAATTTCAGACCATTGGCTTTGAGGGAAGATATCGTAGTGGACGATTATAGTAAGGACCAGATTCTATGTAATGCTAAATTAACTGAAGATGATTATTTTGTTGTTCCTCCTGGAAATGTTCCAATAGAACCAGATGAATTGTTCGAAAAAACTAGAAAGAATTAAATATGTTTCGTAAAATAGTGGACTTTTGTGCTAAAAACGGTTTTCTTAAAATTATTGAGAATGCTCCTAATAATAAAACTCGATTCGAATTTGGTTTGCCTGGTGCTCTTCTTGAAGAGAATTTAAAGAGGGAATGGTTTGATAATCTTTTGAACAGTAAGGAATTACCAGTGTTTTATGGAAAAGGTGATTTTGAGGATACTTTCATATATGCTAGGAAATTAATGAATGTGATGCCATTTGGGATAATTGAAATAATACCATGCACTAAAAAATTATCTGATAAAGTGAAAGTTTCAGAAACCACAAGTGACTCGACTGAGTTACCAGGTGATTTCTCTGAATATTTCATAAATGATTCTAGGTTATTATACACGGTTTTTATGGCTCCTTCAATGGCGAACCAGTTATTTCACCAAATACAGAGGCAAAGGAAGATTTGGTGGCGAAAGGTTGGATATAGAAATTTTTATGAATTGTGATAATTTTCCGATTTAGATTTCAGCATCACCAGGCCGATACCATTTGAGCGACATCCAAAATGGAGATTCTAATTTAGATTCTCCTAGAAGCTTGGTTAATATTAATGCCAAATATAAATGGGGAAATCAAACACTTGAATCAATAAATTTGTATTCAAATAGATATCCAGGGATTAGCAGTGCAGAGTTGTTGGTGCGTTGAATATATCATATAATTTATTTAGTTTCTCTTCAATATTTCCTCAGATCAAAGATGGAAAAAAAGAAGTACCAGCGGTTTATATACGAGGCGAATCTAGCTTGTCCAACCTTTTCCTGAACTCATTGTGTGATGCTTACGAAGAACCACTTTTTCAAAATGAAAAAAGACCTTTACTGAGGTTCCATAGGAAAATTGCGCCATTCAAAATTGGCTTCTCCATGCCATCATCAAGTGGGTCAATTATTATTATCTTCTATTAATAAACAATATCACTCTTTTTATTAAATTTTTCATCTCAAAGGCAATTTTTGAAATTGAAATATGTTTTAAAAAGCATTATACCCTTCCACATTATTTTTCAATAATGATCTGTCGAATTTCTTCCAGTGAATTCCGAGTCGTTAAGCGAACTGCAAGATTTGGCCTTATATCTAACGAAATTGTTGAGAAACAATTATATCACAACATTGCTTCTCCCATCAAATAACAAGAAAATTTTGGACGCTCAGTATAAGCAGTATGATGAGTTAGGTATACCATTCGCTATTCACCTGAACGAAAGTACTTTGAAAGATGGAATAACCTGGTTAAGAAGTCGTGATTCAACTTTGAAGGTGCTAATTTTTATTTTTTCTCATATTTTTCAGAACATTTGGTAACTACAATCTCTTATTGATGATTTTTTTTCAGGAGCAAGTTCATGTGGCAGAGCTAGTCCGATACGTTGAAAAAATTTACAAGAATTTCTGATCACAAATTCTTTGTTGTTTTCACCAAAAATATAATGAAGTTACATTGGATAGTTTTGAATTCCTTATTAAAAACGCTTCATTATTTCGATGACATTTTTGTTTCAATTAATCTTTCTGAATATTTTAATTAGAATAGTAATGTTCTTTCGTACTGAGCGAAGTGATTTATGTAAGTTAAATCACATAGATCAGTTTAAGCGATCGTTCTTTCGTTTTCAATCAGTTCCCCCTTCCACAACTCAAAGTGATTGTAAATGATTATTCTAATCGCGGAATTTCTTATTTCACCTAGATCACATTGGTAAATAATAAAGTCATTATTTAAAGTAATAGAATTTTATATACATAGAAGTGAGCGCATTATTTTGGGCTTTCAGTGAATGAATGTGTTCTGATTGCAAAATCGCTTACGCTTAAATCACATAAGTTCCATCAATTGAATAAGTACTTAAGAACACTACTAATAATACATGAATATCTTTTGCGCGCTTGTTTCTGTGTACCAAAACGACCTTCGGTGTTTATTGTCAGTATGACAAGTACAAAAGAGGTTATCTATGTTCTTCGGACTTGTTCATGTTTGTCAAGAAATGGCAAATTTCAATCAAGTTCTTGTCCCGCCGTTACGAGAAAATACGACCGCATAGCGGTCGTGGCGAAAAGCGCCCCCGCATTTTTTTAAGGGAACCACCGGGCTTTCCGACGGTATGCGGAGCGTCGCCTTATTCGATCCCGATATATATGAACACAATAACGTTCGAAAAAGGGCGAAAACGCATAAATATAGGCTTTTTATTTGCGGCGTTTCGGGCGTCACCGATGGTCCTTATCTACTTGAAAAGGACGCGAGGCTGATTTTTGATAACGGATGGATCGTAGGATGTCTTTCGTGGAACCTTTTGTGATCAGATGGATCACGAATTGGAAAAAAAAATGTCGCCTGGATTCAGGCGAGAAGCACTAACCTAGCTGAAGTTATTTTCAGACGTTTAATGCCTTGCTATGATCTTAGGAGCAACACGTTCTGGAAGGCGTTTGCGATTCTTTACCCGCCTGAGCATCCCTTGACATTTGGTAATTTTTTTTTTCATTGCATGCTCAACTATTGTTCAATATAAGTTGGTTATTATAATGCCGATCACACAGGAAAATGCGCCGACATAGGCAACCATGTTCGTCTGAACCATAGACTAATAATAATATTTTATTATTAGTCTATGGTCTGAACTGATTGCAGTCCCGACTTGAGGGTCGCTCTTCTCGATTACCTTTCATTTTTTCGATTTTTTTTTATTTCTGCTGTCATACTGATGAAAACAGGAGTAAGGTTAGGTTAGGTTTTTTTACAATTTGAAATTTTGTTGAAATTAAATTGAATTTTTTTTCGAAAAAGGAAACATTCTCGAATGATTTTTTATCATTTTCAATGATGGCAAACTATTTTTGAGCGCTCGTACTACTTACACGAGAGCAATATCATTTCGTCACGATGTCTGCATTTTTCGAATTTTGAGCCGAAAATTGTCTCAATCGACTCACTGATGACGAATCCGTCGAAAAATTCGAGTCTGTCCGTCCGGCCGTCTGTATACACGATAACTCTCGAACGGTCTTGAAATTTTCAGGGTACGTTCGAATTTCGAATGCCGCGGTCAAGTTCGTTATTGGGCAAAATTCGACCAGGGGTTCCGTAAATATGGACGTTCGAAATTTTGTTCTCCTTATTACTTCGAAACTACTGATTCGATCGAAGTGAAATTTTGCACTCAAATGAAGAAGGATGTGTACAAAACTACATGCAAGAATTGTCTAGATCGCATGACCAGAACCAAAGAAAATATTAACTTTGTAATGTAAAGGCCTAGGGACTTTTCAGGATAGGCGTGGATCTCGAATATTGCGGTCACGTTCATCAATGAGCAGAATTAGACTATAGATTCCGTAAATATGGTCGTTTGAAATTTAGTTTTCTTGATAATCTAAAAACTATGGATTTTATAGTGACGAAATTTTGTATTTGAATGGAGAATGATATATTCGAGCTACATTTTTTTCAGATCGCATAACAAGAACCATAGAAAATTATAACTTTCGAACGGAAAGGCCTAGGGACTTGAAACTTTCAGGATAGGTGTGGATCTCGTATGTCACGGTCACGTTCATCAATGAGCAGCATTAGACTAGGGGTTCCGTAAATATGGTCGTTTGAAATTTAGTTTTCTTGATAATTTCAAAACTATGGATTTGATCGTGACGAAAATTTGTATTTAAATGGAGAATGATATATTCAAGATACATTCAGATTGCATGATTGGAACCATATAGAAACCATGGAAAATCATAAGTTTCGAACGGAGAGGCCTAGGGACTAGAAGTTTCTTCAATGAGCAAAATAAGACTAGGGGTTCCGTAATGATGGCCTGATAATTTCGAAACTACTTATTGGTTTGGAATGAAATTTTGCACATAGATTAAGAATAATGTATTCAATCTACTTGCGAAATTTTATTGTTGGGGGCAACTTGTTTGAAGCTAATAATTTCGAAATTTCGTACAAATAGAGCCCTGTTAATGTGAGGATGTGATTTTCTCTGAAGTGATTTCTACAGGATTCTAAAGGTTTCTAGTTAGTAGTTCAGTATGATTTTAAGAGTGCAAGGACCATAAAAACCGTAGAAAATTCAAGCGAATTATCGAAAACTAAAGTGGTCACTTAGACTTGAAGTCTGGAGTTTCGCCTTAGTTTGATATTTTTTTGACAGCTGTCGAAAATTTCTTCAATTGGTTTCTAAAACTGGAAAATCCGAATCTACCTACAATGTGCACGAACAAGCGATCAAAACAGCTCCTCACTTCACGACAGTGCTTTTTATAATTTTTTATGCAGATTTCCTCTTTTTTTCTTCAAATCATTCTTTATATTTTCGACATTTCCACGGGGCAAAGTGCTTTTGAATCACTATTTTCCTAACGTTTTTTAGATTCTTACCCGCCCAGCACCCCAGTTCACTTCCGATCCCGTTTAGAAGATCCGCATAAAAACTAGTTTGCATCATTTAAAACCTTCAAGAATAATTCCAAAACGCTAATTTCTTTGGAAATTATTTTTTTTTATGAAGTCTGAAAAGCTTTTGACGGGAGGATTTTTCAAAATTTGACCTATTGAAAACAAAATAAACCAATATTATTTGTTTAGCATCAAATATATTGTCTTTTGCATGATATCAAAATGTAATTTAATCAACAGATCATTGATGATGATTCACATTGCGACTTAAAATGAACGTGTAACGCTAATACCGCTGATGCCAAACCAGTTGCATGATCAGAACATTGCCGATCGTAGACTGATGAAGAATTAACTTTTGCTTTTTTACTGAAAAGTGGAAAACAACCTTCTTCCAACTGATTTTCTAATATGATCCTCAACCATTTCACATTCAGAAACTCTCTGAAGCCTTCCACGCCACATAAAAAAACTGAAAGAATTAGGTTATTACATATTTTTAATTTTTGATTTACTTACTCTGTTCGAGAAAAAGATCAAAAAAATATTTGTTTCCTTCAGTAGCTCTAGCTTGTTGGTAAATATATTTACACAAAGATACAACATTTGTTTCTTGGTATTGAGGAAATAGCTGCCACGCTCTGGTTATTTGGGTGAAGAGAAGCCTAAAATAATGACCAGATGAATATTGCTTTGTTCAATGTAAGATCTACCTGTGCGTTGTTTCGTATCCTATTCCCTTATATTTGCCCAAGAGAAAATAACTACATGCTGGGTGAAATTTGAGCTGTTCCATATTATATGAATTATTTAGGCAGAATTCAAACATTTCTGGCGTTATACATGCGGTTTCAGCTTCGTTTCTTAATTTATTGAGGAGCTTTTTGGTTTGGTTTTTACTGAGATTGTAGCATTTTTCCTCGACATATTTATAAGTTATCTTTGTGCTCCAAAGTAAAGGATCTGACACGTTAATAACTGAAGTAGGTTAGGCTGTTTAAAACTTTTCTATCATATACATATTATATTGAATTTCTTACCCCAATAATCGTGTTGTTTCAAAATGTTCCTCTTCAATTTCAGGATATCTTCACATTTCTTTTCGATTAGATACAAAAGCAAAATTTGTTCATTTTTCGCGAAGAATAAATTTGTAATCAACGCTGAAATTTATCAAATATAAACCGACTCACTTTTTTCGTACTTCAAATAAACATTTCTTTTACCTTTTGCTCGAACTACGCCAAAAATTCCTGACAGACCAATAGAATTGGGATTCCGCATCGAATAATCGATAACTTTCTCTAATGATTTCAGTATTTCATTCACGGATACATAGCTCGCAGTGTTTCTTTGGGGATCACTGTATGATACCATCAAGATTAAAATGAAATTCGGAAAAATGTTGCTCATTTTTGCTCTGCACAGTTTGAAATGAAACATCTGCCAGAAATATTTACTTTCCGTAAATTCATGGTGGAAATTCGGTTAGGAAGAACCTAGGCGTACGCAATTTATTATCGGAAAACTCGTTGAAGATAATGAAGGAGAAATGATACGCCACTGGAATTCCTCCTAAAGATTAATTTCCAAGATTTGTTTCAACTTTATCCTTATCCCTCAGGCTCCAGGCAATATTTTTCTTAGTTTGTTCGGGAATTGGAGGAAATGATTAAATATTCCTCGGAGGTGACGATTTTTCATTTCTGAGAAGGGAGACATTTTATTGATTCATTATTTTAAACCTCTTGGTAATCGTGTGGAAAAAAAAATTGCTCTTCACAAAGATTTTCAGTTTAGATTTCAGAGTATTTTTGAGCTACTCAAATTTCGTCACGATGTCTGTATTTTTCGATTTTGAGCCGAAAATGGTCTTAATCGACGAGGTTCGACTCACTGATGACGAATCCGTCGAAAAATTCAAGTCTGTCCGGCCGGCCGTAAGCGCGACAACTCTCGAACGGAACGACCTGGAACATTGAAATTTTCGATTTTAGAATGCCGCGGTTAAGTTCGTTATTGGGCGAAATTCGAATATTCGAATGGCCGTTCGATTATTATATTCTCCTGATTACTTCGAAACTTCTGATTTGATCGAGATGAAATTTTGCACTCGGTTGGAGAATGACGTTATCAAGCTGCATACAATTTCGTCAAGATCGCATAATCAGAACCATAGGAAATTATAACTTTCGAACGGAAAGGCCTAGGGACTTGAAATTTTCAGGGTAGTTTTGGATCTCGAATGTTGCGGTCACGCAAAATTAGACAAGGGATTCCAAATATTTGATGAAGAATAATGTATTCAAACTCACGATGTTTGTATTTTCGAATTTTGAGCCGAAAATGGTCCCAACCGACAAAGTTCGACACACTGAATGACGAATCCGTCGAAAATTCCAGTCTGTCCGTAAATATGGCCGTTCGAAATTTGGTTTTCCTGATTACTTCGAAACTACTGGTTCGATCGAGACGAAATTTTTCAAGATGAAGAATGAAGTGTTCAGGCTACTTGCGAAATTTTGTCCTGATCGCTTGACCAGAACCATAGAAAATTATAATTTTCGAGGTAGACTCTTGAAATTTTCAGGGTAGGTTTGGATCTCGAATGTCGAGGCACGTTTATCAATGAGCAAATTAGACTAGGGGTTCCGTAAATATGGCCGTTCAAAGTTTTGTTCCCCTGATTACTTGAAAACTACAGATTTTATTGAGATGAAATTTTGCACTCAAATGGAGAATGAGGTGTTCAAGCTACATGTGAAATTTTGTCCAGGTCGCATGACCAGAACCATAGAAACCATAGAAAATTGTAACTTTTGAACGGAAATGCCTAGGGACTTGAAATTTTCAGGATAGGTGTGGATCTCGAATGTCGTGATCACGTTCATCTATGAGCAAAATTATACTAGGGGTTCCGTGAATATGGTCGTTTGAAATTTAGTTTTCTTGATAATTTCGAAACTACAGATTCGATCGTGACGAAATTTTGTATACTAATGGAGAATGATATATTCAAGCTACATTTCTCCAGATCACATGACCAGAACCATAGAAACCATAGAAAATCATAACTTTCGAACAGAAAGGCCTAGGGACTTGAAATTTTCAGGACGGGTGTGGATCTGAAATGTCGCGTTCACGTTTATCAATGAACAGAATTATACTAGGGGTTCCGTAAATACGCTCGTTTGAAATTTTGGTTTCTCGATCATTTCGAAACTGCGGATTCGATCGAGATGAAATTTTGTATTTTAATCGAGAATGATATATTAAAACAATATTTTGTCCAGATCGCATGACCAGAACCATAGAAACAATAGAAAATTGTAACTTTTGAACGGAAAGGCCTAGGAACTTGAAATTCTCAGGGTAGGTTTGGATCGCAAATATCGCGGTCACGTTCATTTATGAGCAAAATTAGACTAGGGGTTCCGTGAATATGGTCCTTCAAAATATTTTTTTGCTAATAGTTCCGAAAATACTGAGCGGATTGGGATGAAATTTATGTATGTATTCAAACTACGTGCAAAATTTTGTCCAGATCGCACCACCAAGACCATAGATACCGTAGAAAATTCTAGCGAATTATCGAAAAAAAATTGATCAGCTGAAGCACTGACATGAAGTCTGGAGTTTCGCCTAAGTTTCAGAATTTTTTTGACAGCTGTCGAAGATTCCTTCAATTGATTTCTGAAACTGGAGAATGCGAATCTACCTACAAGGTGCATGTACGAGCGCTCAAAAGTTCCTGCCTTCACGGCAGTGCTTTTTGTAATTTTTTTATATTTTTTTTCAACAGAAGGTAAAGAACTTTTCTACGGACGAAAAGGAATGGTGGCAATGCAACGAATGCCGGGCTTTAGGTAGTCTCTTGATAGAAGTTTTTAAGGTACAACATTGAAAAAAATCATCGATAAAATAAACTTATCCTGATACGATCCCGATGGTGTGTGCATAGTTGCATAGTTTTTTTTAGAAAAAATTATGTTATATTCTTTTATCTAATCATACAAGCACAACAACCGACAATCCCTGCGTATTGATTGTACTCCTGTTTGTTAAAAGGTAGAACTGATGTGCGGAAACCGATCGGTACTTCTCATTTCATCTAATCAAAATCGACTTCAAAGGATAATTAACATCGTCGTTTTGAATTTGAAAGTTTTATATAAGCGATTTTCGGTGAAATTGTTTATTTTATGAGTTCTACCTTGTGTAAAAAATAAAGACTCACCTCTGAGTTCAATGTATAGGGAAAAATCACGGAGTGGGCGACATCTACTTTTAATCGTTTGAACTACCCGAGTGATGAACAACAAACTAAAGTGTGTTTATATGGGAAAAGTGTGAAATATTTGTATGATTTTGAGTCATTTATATGTATCGAAAGTAATATATTTAGATGATCATTTATGGACAATTGTTTCAAATAAACTGTATACGAGCTGAAAATGCAGCGGATTGTAAGGATTAATGTGGGAATAAAATCACGAAAAATGTGCTCTTTTCCTCAATGCTCATCACAAAGTTCTTCTGAAATTTCGTTGCATAAATTCCTGTTGATTCCCAAGTCGGTTAAAAAAATGGCAGACATTCTTGAAGATTGGGAAACGTATCCCAAAGAAGTTGTTACATTGCAGCAAGCACTACCTGAAAGATGATTTTTATTATCGTAAGTTCAATAATTTTCTATTATATAGTGGTCATTTGCTATCACATTCACATTCACCCACATAATCAAAAATTTCCGAAGTGGTTATCTCGACTTTCACAAGCATTATTATTAATTCCGCAATCTTATAAAAAATATTTGATTTACTTGTTATTAAAGACAGAATAATTTTGATCATCATTCGGCCCGACATCTTGTGATTTTCAGCGCCATCTAGCGGTTCGTGATTTTTCCCTATACTTTGGCTAGAAGATGCATAAAGAAAAAGATTGTAGGTCAGAGTTCACGTTAGTTCTGAACTAATAACTTACCTAACCTCAAAATTGTCTGACAGTTCTTCAGTTGGATTGTTGGATAAGTTGAAAAATACAAACAAAACATAAAATCATTATAAAATTCAGAGTAAACACTAGACACTGTGATAATGTGGAAAAGTTTACTGAATCCAGATATTTCTTCCTTGGGGAGGTTAATAGATTCTACCTTTCCATAAAGGATAATTTATATATTTAGCTGTTTTCAGGAATATCCTCCCTGGCTTGATTAATCGCTCGATTTCAACTACTCACAAACTAAACATGTTTATACAAACCCAAGAAACGCCAAACCCCAACAGCGTGAAATTTTTACCTGGTGTCAAAGTTCTCGATAACGGTCAAACGATAGATTTTCCAAATGGACAAGCAGCTTACTGTTCACCCCTTGGAAAACACCTGTTCAGAATTGAAGGGGTAAAAAGTGTGTTTTTGGGACCAGATTTCATTACAGTCACCAAAATAGACGATGAAATTGAATGGAGAATTTTGAAACCAGAAATATTCGCTACTATAATGGACTTTTTCGTAAGTGGTCTACCAGTATTGAAAGATGCCCAACCTAATTCTGACACCCGTAAGCTTGTGTCACATTAGTGATGAATCTTTTGTGACTTGAAAATTGTTCCAGAAATCAATGAGGACGATAGTGAAACCGTCCAAATGATTAAGGAATTATTAGATACCCGAATTCGTCCAACTGTCCAAGAAGATGGAGGTAACATTAACGCTATCATATCATGTAATTTCTCCACCTATTCTTCTTCTTTTAAGGCGATATACTTTTCCTTGGATACGACAACGGTGTCGTGAAATTGAAAATGCAAGGTGCATGCACGAGTTGTCCCAGTTCTATTGTAACACTCAAAAATGGCGTTCAAAACATGTTGCAATTCTATATCCCCGAGGTTGTTAGTGTGGAACAAGTAAAAGATGAAGTAGACGAAATAGCAGAGAGGGAATTTGAGAAAACTGAAAAAAAATTACAAAATAAAAAACCAGAAGCTTAGTTTTACTAGAGTAAGTGTGTATTTACTGTTTAGCGGAAGAATAAAAGTCTATTTCTGTTAGTTTTGATGCTTACTTTTATTGTGCGACTCCACAGGATTTGCTGGAACAAAATAATTTTAAAATTGTTGTGGTTAAGTATATTTGAATTTGAACAGAAATGATTATTAATCGTGGGAGGTATAATGGAGCAATTTTTCTGAAGAAAAGTCTTGTTGTCCTTATCATATTATCTTTGACATAATATTGTTTAGCACAATTTTTCTTCAGAAAAATTGTTTCAGTACATGCTTTGAATTAGATAAGGAGCCTAATATTACTCATTTTCAATTTATTCTGACCTAAATAAAGTTGCATTAGCTTGAACTTGTACTTGGATGGGGGAGAATCTTTCCGTAGACCTGCAGAGAAGTGGGGATGGTTGCTGTTTAAACGAACAGATGGCGTTGGTGGAGAAATTTTCTCTGATCTACACAGATGTTCGTTTTAAAGCATGCCATCGCTACACTGTACTGATGATGTTTGAAGTAGCAAATGATAAATTTGATGACCTATGAGATTTACATGGATTGATTTTTTGTCCTGTTTATCATATTATCTTTGACAATATTGTCTAGCACAATTTTTATACAGAAAAATTTTTTCAGTACATTTTTTGCAACGCAATTTTTAGCTTTTTGAGCGCTCGTACAACTTACACGAGGGCTATATCATTTCGTCAGGATGTCTGTATTTTTCGATTAGCCGAAAATGGTCTCAATCGACTATGTTCGACTCACTGATGACGAATCCGTCGGAAAATTCGAGTCTGTCCGTCCGTCCGATCGTATACACGATAACTCTCGAACGGAATGTCCTAGAGACTTGAAATTTTCAGGGTAGGTTCGAATTTCGGATGCCACGGTTAAGTTCGTTATTGGGGTTCCGTAAATATAGCCGTTCAAACTATATTTTTCCTGATACTTTCGAAAATACTTATTGGATGAAATGAAATTTTGCACAAATATGAAGAATAATGTATTCAAACTACGGAGAAATTTTGTCCAGATCGCATTACCAAGATCATAGATACCGTAGAAAATTCTAGCGAATTATCGAAAAAAAAATGGTCACCAAAGAACTGACGTGAAGTCTGGATTTTTGCGTTAGTTTGAAATTTTCTTCGACAGCTGTCAAAATCTTTCCAATTGGTTTCTAAAACTGGAGAATTCGAATCTACCTACAAGGTGGATGTAAGAGCGCTCAAAAGCTCCTGCCTTGAAAATTTTTTTTCCACTCAATGATGGAAAACGATGCCAAATTTTTTGGGCAAAACTCGACCAGGGGTTCCGTAAATATGGCCGTTCGAAATTGTATTCTCCTGATTTCTTCGAAACCACTGATTCGATCGAGATGAAATTTTGCTCTCCGATGGAAAATGACATGTTCAAGCTACATACAAAATTTTGTCCAGATCGCATGACCAGAACCATAGAAAATTATAACTTTCGAAGGGAAAGGTCTAGGGACTTGAAATTTTCAGGGTAGGTTTGTAACTTGAATGTCGCGGTCACGTTTATCATTGAGCAAATTAGACTACGTGCGAAAGTTTGTCCAGATTGCATTACCAAGACCATCATAGATACTGTAGAAAATTCTAGCGAATTATCGAAAAAAAACTTGGTCATCTAAAGCACTGACGGAAGTCTGGAGTTTCGCCTTAGTTTGAAATTTTTTTTGACAGCTGTCAAATACTTCTTCAATTTGTTTCTAAAACTGGAAAATGCGATTTTACCTACAAGGTGGATAAACGAGCGCGCTAAGAATGTAGTTTGTGGATATTTATATTTTATTATATTGTTAAAGGTCAAAATTCGAAAATAAAGATGGTAAGTCAAAATAACTTTTATTTCGATGTGGATTGTAATATTTTCAGGGCATTCTCCAGCAAACAATTCTCATAAAAAAATTAATCAAACTGACTTGGGACATATTTAAATTTAATAATATCTTTGTTTTTCCTCAGAGATCCACTTGCTCACTTTTTCTGCCAATTCAAGACTGGTATCGAAATAAAATGCATGTTTAAAATTGGTGATCTCAACCTTTAATTTTGGAATACTTCTCTTCAGGTCATCAGCGCAGTTAGCAGGCAACCATCCGTCTTCCTTTTCATATATCATCCTTATTTTATCAACATTTTTCTTGATAACAGCTTCATCTCTTTCAATTATATCGTTCAATTCGTGTGAAGCAACATAGAGTACCTGTTTCAAAACAGCGGGATTACAGGAAGATAAAATGGAAGGAATGTCTTTTTCCGGGACCTTTGCTGCCCTCATTAAATTCACAGAAATTATTTCAGGAAGGATGTACAAGAGCCAGGCGAAAAATATCAGGATTGGCTCGAATTTTTCAAACTTTTTCATGTTCTTTCCTTTTTGTCCTTCATCCAATCTTTCAATTAGGGGAAATAGCATGCAGACCTTCAAGACCCTTTTTTCGATGGTCGGGTCTTTCATGAGCTCCAATGCCATATGGCAACCTATAGAGTGGCCTACCAAGTATACTTTTGCGGTGGGTGGAATATATTTTTTGAAAAATGCAATCTGAAAATTCAATACTCAAGTCACTTTTGGAACATGATTTAGCATCGAGTTTTTCCTCACCTTTTGATTTGTCTGGTCCTTCAGACCAAGTATTTTCTTTGGCGCCCCTTCGCCGGGTTGTATATCATGTCCGGAGTTTGCTACAACCCATACTGGGCAATGATATTTTGTATGTAAAATCCTCATGAATAGTCTGTAGAAACCTGTGCTTCCATTGTTAGCAGGAAGCAACAAAATGATCTCCTCATTTTCTTTCTTCTCTGGGGGATCAGTTATCCATCTTCCAAAAGTTGTCACTAATGTCGGCACATTATTGATATTCACTAAACCTTCCTGCATTTTGGCCATGGTGAAAAAATAATTTAGAGCGCGGACGGTCTAGATTCCCTAATGGAAACTGTAGGAAAAAGAACTGTTCTTATCACGGCAGCCTTGTTATCTTTCTATAATTATTTTGGCATTTGCCCTTTGGCTTTCGTTATTCTGATAAAATTAATGAGAAGAGGTAAGGACCGATCAAAATAAGGCATCAAAGTCTAGAATTAATCAAACAATTCGTCAACAATTTCAAGAATGTATAAATAGCACTGATGAGTGATTTTGGAAGACTTTGTATCTGATGAGGCATGCTTGAAAAACTCATAACATATAAGGAAAATAAAATTTAATGCTGGACTAATTTTTTGAAATTTTATTCAACCACTGATGAATATATTCTAAATTAAACATTTTAGGTAGTGAAAGTATGCTGCTAATAAATAATTCAAAACTATCAAAAAATAAAATACTAATACAAAAAGCTGTGTAGTTATGTAAATTAGACAACTTTTGATTCCCACAATAAATTCTGAAATTTATTACATAATCCAATTTTGTTCAATCACTTTTATTGTTATTACTAATCCACTTACTAACCACATCTGCAACTTCATTGTTATGATTGAAAATAAAAGCATGGGTATATCTCGAGGTTCTAGCATTTATTTCTGGGAAATCTCTTCTTATATTCGTATAAAAATCGCAAAGACCCCATCCGTCTATTTCACTATATAAAATATGCACCCTATGAACGTTATTTTTAATATTTTCATCGTCTCTTTCCCTTACTTGCTCCAATTCTTCATAGGCCAGGAAAAATACCTGTTTTAGCACTTTAGGACAAACTAGATTGTATATTGTTTCTCGATGTATTAGGGGCATATCCCTCAGAAACATGAAGGCATTTAATGAAATAAGAGCAGTCGTTTTTGGCAAAATTGAAAACATCCAAGACAAAAAAAGTACAATGGAAAGTATGGGCCTTACAAATCTATAAAGGAACTTGCCATTGGGTGTTTCGATCATCCTTTCAAATGTAGGAAATAATAAATATGTTTTGAATATTCTTTTTTCAATGCTGGACTCCTTCATTAATTCCAAAGTCATATAGCTTCCTATAGAGTGACCTACTATGTGAAGCTCTGCATCTTCAGGGACATATTCTTCTATGAATGAAACCTTGAATAAAAATGTGGAGGCAACAAATTAAATGAATATTCTAAATGTAACTTACCTTTTGGCTTATTTGTTGCCTTAATCCTATGGGATCAGGAAAATCCGTGCTTATACTTTTTTCTCTGTAATCTTCATGTCCACTGTAGCCTATTGCCCATACAGCACATTCGTGTTTTTGATGTAAAATCTCCATGAACTCAGTGTAGAATCCAGGTATACCAGGGTTACCCGGTATAACTAATATAATTTTTTCTCCCTTTCCATTCGGTTTTTCTGTTATCCATCTTCCGAAAGTAATAACTTTGGTAGGAATATTATTGATTTTGACGAAAGCTTCCTGCATTTCAAACACTTTATATTCAATTTCTTGGACTGATTTATCAAAGTACTCACATCAGTCTACATACAATTGAGGTAAGTTGATAAAATGTTCTATAGATTAATTTTTCGTTTTTCATTATCGAGGTTTAAGGTCCAATATAAAAGAAGCATAAATACATCGTTTAATTAGTTTCCGACATCGGTAACATAATGCTTACAATAATGGAAAATATAATTGGATTTCATAGTTCATCGCATCGATCGAATTTTGTTAAAAGAACAATATTTTGCTTGAGTTCAGTTTGTATTAAAATTATAAACTGTAATTATTTTTTCCCATTCAGTGGAAAATATATTAATTATTATTAATTAATTAGCATAGACCTAGTAGAATAATATATATTAGGTTTTAGGTCTATGATTTCAAGCTCCTTACCACAGAAAAACCAACAGTGGTTTAATATTTTTTGTCCTTACTCCTTGCCCTTCGACCCGCAAATCATAGAATATTATTCGATCAATTCTGTGTTTGCCAAAATTTTGACACCTTTTATTTATTCATTTTGAATGAAATTGTAGAAATTCTGAATCCTTCATTTCATCAATGAAATTTTGCATTGAAACATGTATTTATCAAAAACTTGACTTTTTATCATCTAGTCAGTATACAATTACAATAGATGAGATGCCTGCTGTTTCGTTAAAAATATTCTAGGCAGAGGAACCCACACACATTTTTCTTGATTTTGAATCAAAAATGAAGTGGGAGTTTCAGAATCTTTCACTTTACCTAAAAAAACAACATTTCCTGTTTTGACCAAACTATTTTCCACATAACTAACTTCCACTTCTTTTAGAATATCCGGATCATGTATAATTCCGTTTGAAGGGATTTCCGTTTCAATATCTTGTCGTAAAAAGTAAACCTTGAAACCATTTTTTATAAATGACGCTTCTCCAAGAACTAGACATGGATAAAAATTTCCTTTTTCAGCAATTGCGAAGATAAATTTTGATTTTATATCCCTGAAAATGCTCATTCACTATTCACTTAGAAACTATGATTTTTTTCATACATACGATAATTTCAAACAATTCGTTTGTTCTTGTAATGAAAAAGATTGAACTAACGTTTTCTTAAATTTCCCCATCGAAATATTTAAGACTAGAATTTGTTTGTCAAAACTTATGAAAGGAAAGAAGGCTAGTTGCCATATCACCACAAAAACAAATACATACTAGCAAAAGCAATTTTGTCGAAAGAAGGAAATAATAAGAATGAATTTAGCGACGAATTTGGCCAAGTAAGTACAAATTGATACAAATTAATTGAATTGTAATAGGGACATTTCCCCCGAATTGTCCATTGAAATCTTTTATGATTTAACTCCTTAACACTTCGTTGAACTCGAATGGATTTCGAACTCTTATCATCTTTTTATTGATCGGAATTTTTGAATATGTCATCAGCGTGTGAGATCACAATGGTCAGGGTCAGGGAAAACGGAAAAACTAATTTTTCCTAAAATTGTTCAATATTAATGACTTTCCGATTGTCTGAATTGTGAACAATAAGTTCTTGATAAAATTATGTGATTCAAATACCTTTTATGTTATTATATCATTATTCGTAGATTGTTCAAAAGTAGTTTGTTTCCTTCTCAATTTGACAGACATTTTCGTGGGTCAAATGAACAAAACGAATACATACCGGCAACGGCGGCAACAGCGCTTTCACTTCGCTGGCAAAGACGAAAACTTACAATTTTAATTTTGGATCTGCATCTAATTAAAAATACGAATCCGCCAGATTTGTTGTTGGGACTCCATAAAGATGTTTTCCTCAACTCGAGTTATTGCAACCTCTATTAGGTAGGTTTATTCAAACGTATATCCATATTGATTCGTACAAAACATAATACCCAATTATTTTCCTTATTATAGAAATGCAAGATCAAAGTTTACCCTTCCTGAAATGCCCTACAACTACAAAGCTTTGGAACCAATAATAAGTGGAGAAATAATGGAAATTCATCACACAAAACATCATCAAGCTTACATAACCAATTATAACGCTGCTGAAGAAAAACTTAAGGCGGCAGTTGAAAAAGGGGATGCAAGGTGATTTTCACTTCACTCTCGAGGAAGGATAAGTTGAAACGTTTCCTTTTTAGCGCTATTATTGCTCTTCAAGGTGCCTTGAGGTTCAATGGAGGTGGACATATAAATCATTCAATTTTCTGGAATAACTTATCCCCCGAGTCAACAAAACCAAGTGTAGAATTGAATGCAGCAATAGAGTCAAGTTTTGGAAGTTTTGATAAAATGGTACAACAGCTCAGTGCCGCATCAGTGGGAGTACAAGGTTCAGGATGGGGTTGGCTAGGATATGATAAAAATGAAGGTTGATTTTAATGATGGTGGTCGAGGTTTATAACTTGAAATTGTTTATTGTTGTAGGAAAGATAAAGACTGTTGCTTGTTCTAATCAAGATCCACTTGAAGCTACCACAGGATTGATTCCCTTACTTGGTATTGATGTTTGGGAACATGCCTATTATTTGCAGTACAGAAATGTAAGGGCTGATTACGTTAAATCCATTTTTGATGTGATTAATTGGAATGATGTATCTGAAAGACTCAGCAAAGCTAAAAAGTAGACCTGTACTAATGAATCGCTTGTAAATATAATTTCAGTTGTAATGTTATGGTTCATTTCATTAATCCTTCAAATATGTTGAGTGAACATTGGCTATATTTATCTAGTGAACTGATTAAAAAGTTTCAAATATAAATTCAGTTTTCTGTTCCCAATTTGGCAATGCTACTCGCGATTCCAAAAGTCTAAATACCCCCTGCCGGCAAAATTCCGAACCTAGAAAACAAGTATTGTTTTCATATTTCACGTGCTTTCAAGACAGATATTTTTGAGCGCTCATTCTACTTACACGAGGGCTATATCATTTCGTCCCGATGTCTGTATTTTTCGAATTTGGAGCCAAAAATGGTCTCAATTGACAAGGTTCGACTCACTGATGACGAATCCGACGAAAAATTCAAGTCTGAAATTCAGTTTTCTCGATAATCTCAAAACTATGGCTTTGATCGTGACGAAATTCTGTATTTAAATTGAGAATGATATATTGGAGCTAAATTTTTTCAGATCGCATGATCAGAACCATAGAAAATCATAACTTTCGAACGGAAAGGCCTAGGGACTTGAAATTTTCAGGATAGGTTCGGATCGCTAATTTCGCGGTCACGTTCATCAATAAGCAAATTAGACTAGGGGTTCTGTAAATATAGTCGTTCAAATAATTTTTTTCCTGATAATTTCGAAACTGCTCATTAAATTGAAATGAAATTTCGCACATAGGTGAAGAATAATGTAGTCAAACTACGTGGAAAATTTTGTCCAGATCGCATTACCAAGACCATAGATACCGTAGAAAATTCTAGCGAATTATCGAAAAAAAAAGGTCACTTAGGCACTGACTTGAAGTCTGGATTTTCGCCTTAGTTTGAAGTTTTCTTTGACAGCTGTCATAATCTTTCCAATTGGTTTCTAAAACTGGAGAATGCAAATCTACCTAAAAGGTCGATGAACGAGCGCTCAAAAGCTCCTGACTTCAGTGCTTTTCTAAATTTTTCATTTTATATCCAGAAACCAAGTAGGTATTCGTGAGGTTTATTTCGAAATTTTCATCGTTTTCTGAGCCGAGTAATTGGTATTGAAGAAAAAATAGTCTGTAAGGTATTTATATCAGTGTTATTCGGTTGAAATACGTTCACGAAGTTATTGAATTTTAGGTTACAAGTTTGAGTCCAATTTTTTATGGCGAGCTTGTGTTGTGTTGACCCGCCGAACGCAATGAGGCGGCTAATCGAAGGCGAGCCATGAAAAGTAACTTTCCCTCCACATGAAATATGTTATTTTTTTTTTAAGTTTTGAAATGCATAGAAATCTGGAGTTATAACTTTCTATGGTTGCTATGGTTCTGTTCATGCGATCTGGACAAAATGTAGCTTATATTAATTAATATATTATTCTCCATTGAAATACAAAATTTCGTCATGATCGAATCCGCAGTTTTGAAATTATCAAGAAAACATTTTTAACGACCATATTTACGGAACCCTGGTCTAATTTTGCTCATAGATAAACGTGAACACAACATTCGCGATCCAAACCTACCCTGAAATTTTCAAGTCCCTAGGCGTTTCCGTTCGAAAGTTATAACTTTCTCTGGTTCTGGTTATGCGATCTGGACAAAATGTAGCTTGAATATATCATTCTCCATTAGTATACAAAATTTCGTCAAGATCGAATCCGTAGTTTTGAAATGATCAAGAAAACTAAATTTCAAACAACCATATTTACGGAACCCCTAGTCTAATTTCCTTCACAGATGAACGTAGCAACGACGTCCGAGATCCACACCTATTCTGAAAATTTCAAGTCCCTAGGCCTTTCCGTTCGGAAGTTATAATTTTCTATGTTTCTGGTAATGCGATCTGGACAAAATTTTGTTGCATGTAGCTTGAACACGTCATTCCCCATCTGAGTGAAATATTCCATCTCGATCGAATCTGTAGTTTCGAAGTAAAAACAAAATTTCGAACGGCCATATTTACGGAACCCCAGGTGGAATTTTGCCCATTAACGAACTAATTTGGAAACTGAACCCACACTGAAAATTTTGAGTCTCTCGTTCCGTTCGAGATTTATCGTGCTTAAGAACGGACAGACTCGAATTTTTCGACGGATTCGTCATCAGTGAGTCGAACCTTGTCGATTGAAAACATTTTTGGCTCAAAATTCGAAAAATACAGACATCGTGACGAAATGATATAACCCTCGTGTAAGTAGGACGAGCGCTCAAGAAACAGTTTACAATTGTATTGTAATTGTTGGGTCTTCAATTGCTCCTCGAAGAAAAATCAAAACAAGGCTATACATTTTCATGAATTTCATTAGAAAGAATAGTGGAAAAGATAGACCGAGAAAAAGCACAAGTGATCGACTATTAGGTGTAGCTTTTAAATAATTGAACACTGTCGTCAAACTCAAATAGTGCTCCATTTGTCTTGTTGAATTATTATCACTTTCGATGTATGTAATTAAAAAAAAAAAAAAAAAATTGTTCACCTTAAATCAATAAACTTGACACTACCCTATCAATAATCCAATCATTCACGAAAAAGTCTCCACATAAACTCACAAAATCGAAGGAAAAACCTGAAAAACACCTAAAATATCACGATAAATCAATAAAGGTACTCGTTTTCCTCCATGTTTATTTACATTTCGCAGCGCCCTCATAGGTATTTGGAATCGCGAATATTCTTTCAAAACAAAGAATGTGATCACAGATAACCAATTTAGTTCCAACATTCCGCGTAAAACTACTTGCTGTAGTTCAATTGGGTCATTTTCGAGGTGGGGTTATCTTAAAATTTTCGAAGTGACATAATAATATTCCATTATTTGACATTTTCAACAAAAATAAGAACAAATAACGACTGATAATGTGAACAATAGTTTTGTGATCATGTGGCCACTCATTTAAAACCCATTGAACACTGTGTACACAGCAATCAAAAGCAAAGTAGTCTTCTAATGTTATTATTCCGAAAGTAATGTATGCGAGATCAACATGTTTCGTAGCAGAAGTTGGTTTGGTGGAGGCTGGGGACGTCCCAAGAATCCCCATTCGTTAGAGCACCTGAAATACTTGTATAATGTGCTTTCCAAGAATCAAACAGTGTCTGAACATAATAGGGGGCTCCTGGTTGAGACCTTGAGGTCCATTGCAGAAATCTTGATTTGGGGAGATCAGAATGACTCTTCAGTGTTCGAGTAAATAAAAGTTATTGTTTGTGTAGACTATTGTAATTCATAATGGGTTTTCAGCTTTTTCCTTGAGAAGAATATGCTGTCCTTTTTTCTTCGAATAATGAGACAAAGAAGTGGAGGTTCTAGTTTTGTATGTGTTCAATTACTACAAACACTGAACATTCTTTTTGAGAATATAAGGAATGAGACATCACTATGTGAGTAATTAATTATTAATTGTTTCATTATTTGATTGTTTATTTTTTTCAGATTATTTATTATCAAACAATCATGTGAATTCTATAATTGTGCATAAGTTCGATTTTTCTGATGAGGAAGTGATGGCTTATTATATATCATTTCTCAAGACACTAAGCCTGAAATTGAATGCTCATACCATCCATTTTTTCTATAATGAAGTAAGTCTTGCATTATTGAGAATAAGAGACTGATGACTGGGAGTTGCTGATTTCAACAAACCTTTGTCCTTTTCAGCACACTAATGATTTCCCCCTTTACACAGAAGCCATTAAATTTTTTAATCATCCAGAATCTATGGTGAGAATAGCTGTACGAACACTTACATTGAATGTTTATAAAGTAGAAGATGCAAGTATGCTTGCTTTTATAAGGGACAGGACTGCAGCACCATATTTTTCAAACATAGTCTGGTTTATTGGAAAGCATATCCATGAGTTGGATAATTGTGTTAGAAATGATGCCGAGTAAGTATAGGGTACCTAGTTGTACCTAAAAATCACTTAATCAAAATCGAAAATTATTGTAAGCAATAAATCAATTCGACTTATTATTAAACCAATTTTTTTTCAGTCATCAGTCACAAAATAGACTATCAGACCTTGTTGCTGAACATTTAGATCATCTCCACTATCTGAACGATATTTTGTGCCTCAATATAACAGATTTGAATCAGGTTTTAACTGATCATCTACTCCACAAATTACTTATTCCGTTGTACATATTTTCCCTTACGAAAAGACCAACACCTTTGAACGACATTGTAACGTCCAATATGAACAGATTGCTGAATAAAAAATCACTGTCATCCGATGGTACTTCGAGTCCACATCATGAAAATTCCATGAATGGTGGAAAAGTTTCATGTGTAGTGGCATTGTTCCTGTTATCTCAGGTATTTTTGATACTTTCACATGCACCACTTGTTCAAACATTGGCGTGGATCATTTTGAAAACAGATAGAATTAGCTATGAGCAAGGTGTTGACAAATTGTTGGAAAGTTATAATAATGAGCTCAAGAAAAACAAGCAACAAGTTGAAGAAAGTACTGAAAGCGAAAAATCTACCAAATCTAGTTCTAAAGATGGTTCGAACGAAAATTTACTGGATGAGCCAAAAAATATCACAGATGAGGAAAAAGAAAGACTGGCTTCATCTTCAGAAAATTCTACTGAAATTGAGAAACCATTCTTAGAGGCTATTTTTACATCACTGGATTGTACAGAGAATGATTACACTACGTTATTCTCACTTTGTTTATTTTACGCCATCGCAAATAATAAAGGTAAGCGTGAAAAAATTATTGAAGCATGTTTATGAACTTTAATTTCTAGGTATCACACCAGATATTGTTGAACAAATATTGAAACCTAAAAAAACTCTAGTCCCAAAAACATCAAACAAAGATATAAAATACAGTTACAATGTGCAACTAGTGGACAAAATACTACATGTAGTTATGCTGGCTTGCCAACCAACATGCAGGGTGAGATTGGTAACACTGGAACTAGCTCTGAAGTTCCTGTCACAGCTTGTAATTTTCGATGGTAAAAGTATACTCTTGGAGTCTCATAAGCTTACAATAGACGCAGCAAAGAGCCAGAGTACAGCTTCTTTGCGGAACTTCTATAAAAGTGAAGAGATTTTCTTGGATATGTTCGAACATGAGTGAGTGAAAAACATTTTTCTAGTTTTTATTTGTTGAAAAATACAATTATATTTTCAGATATTATGATATGCAAAAAGGATCTTTGAATGTTGAATGGCTATGCATGGATAGCGCAATATTACTACCTCCAACTGGTACTCCAATGACAGGTATTGATCTCACGAAAAGACTGCCATGCGGAGAAGTAAGTAGGAGTTCAAAACAATTTTCATTATACAAGGTTAGTTTAGGATAGATGTGAAATCAGGTTAGAATTCTCAGTAATTTTTGTTGAATATTTCTCAAAATCCCCAAAAATATTAATACAAATTTTTTCAACTTTCAAATGAATAGGTATGTTGCTTTTCTTCAAAATTCAGAACATCATACTTATTTTACTTCGATTTGTTTTTCAGGTTGAAAGAGCAAGAAGAGCAATAAGAGTATTTTTCTTGATCAGGGATGTAGTGTTAACATTGAACGGGGAGGTTGAAACCCAACTGCCGTTAACCAATCCGCAGAGCTGTGTTCAAATCGACCAAGCCTTGGACCTGAGTATATCTCGTTGTGTGTCATAGTTGCATGAAATGAACAATCACTAGACTTATTTTAGATGTCATAAAAATTGTGCCTGTTCGTTTTTATGGAACGCGATTTTTTGACTTGGAATGGAAATCAAAAACTCGCTCAGTGGTATCTTTACTTCAATTTCAGTAAAAATTGCTTGTTTGTGTTGTTTGGATGTGTTGTTATATAATTATTTTGTAGATTGAAGTGTGTCTCTGGTGAAGTTTTCCTGTTTTCTTAAACTAGTGATTGTTCAGTACATAATACATTCAACGAACCAATCCCAATTACCGAATGAGATTGGTTTGAAGGTATTTTTTTTGTCTAACACTCAACATTTTCAGATAATTCAGATTTGATTGGATGCACAGTTGTCTATAAAGAGGGGAATAAAATGCGAAGGTTCCTTGTCATCGATATTCTCCAGCTCATTCTGGTAGAACCAGACACAAAGAGGTTAGGATGGGGCGTGGCCAAACTCGTTGGTTTTCTTCAGGATATCGAAGTTTCAGGAGACAAGGATGACTCCAGGTGTTTACACATAACAATACATAGGCCGTTATCTGGTACTGCGACAAATAGAATTCCGTTACTGAGTGCCAAGTTTGTTTTTGACGATAATATTCGTTGCATGGCAGCAAAGCAAAGGTTAACAAAGGTAAGGAACATACTGTGATGAACTTCTTCTTTATCAGTAGCTTTCAATCAGAGGATTTTTTTTTCGCTGTATGCGGTTTGTTCGTGGTATTTTCAAAATATTAGATGTTATAGTGCCTAGTAGATATTGTGGGGTTCTAACATTATTGGGTCGATTCTGAAATTTAACTTATCTTACAGATTACAACTTGACATAATATGTCAGAATTTATAATATCAATGTGAAATAAAGAATGTTAGAAGAAGGTGTAGGATATGGTCACCTCTTGGATTTTGAAAAAAAATGTACAGGAGCTAAAATATGCTATGAAACGAATGGAAAACATAAAACTCGGAATTAATTCCCGAATTTATGTTAAATTTCATGCATTTCAAGTGTATTCATTGTTTCTTTTGTGTGAAAGTGCAATCGAGACGATACAGGGCATTTAAATAATAGAAATATGTCAAACAATCCGTGTTAACAATGTGTCATTTTTGAGCGCTCGTACTACTTACACGAGGGCTATATCATTTCGTCACGATGTCTGTATTTTTCGAATTTTGAGCCGAAAATGGTCTCAAACGACTATGTTCGACTCACTGATGACGGATCCGCCGGAAAATTCGAGTCTGTCCGTCCGGCCGTCCGTCCGTCCGTAAGCACGATAACTCTCGAACGGAATAACCTAGAGACTTGAAATTTTCAGTGTGGGTTCAGTCCCCGAATGCCTCGGTTAAGTTCGTTAATGGGCCAAATTCCACCAGGGGTTCCGTGAATATGGCCGTTCAGAGTTTTGTTTTCCTGATTACTTGAAAACTACAGATTTGATCGAAATGAAATTTTGCACTCAAATGGAGAATGAGGTGTTCAAGCTACATGTGAAATTTTGTCCAGATCGCATGACCAGAACCATAGAAACCATAGAAAGTTGTAACTTTTGAACGGAAACGCCTAGGGACTTGAAATTTTCAGGATAGGTGTGGATCTCGAATGTCGTGATCACGTTCATCTATGAGCAAAATTATACTAGGGGTTCCGTAAATATGGTCGTTTGAAATTTAGTTTTCTTGATAATTTCAAAACTACAGATTCGATCGTGACGAAATTTTGTATACTAATGGAGAAATATATATTCAAGCTACATTTCTCCAGATCACATGACCAAAACCATAGAAACCATAGAAAATCATAACTTTCGAACGAAAAGGCCTAGGGACTTGAAATTTTCAGGATAGGTGTGGATCTGAAATGTCGTGTTCGCGTTAATCAATGAGCAGAATTATACTAGGGGTTCCGTGAATACGGTCGTTTGAAATTTTGTTTTCTCGATAATTTCGAAACTACGGATTCGATCGAGATGAAATTTTGTATTTCAATCGAGAATGATATATTAAAACAATATTTTGTCCAGATCGCATGACCAGAACCATAGAAACCATAGAAAATTGTAACTTCTGAACGGAAATGCCTAGGGACTTGAAATTTTCAGGTTAGGTGTGGATCTCGAATGTCGTGATCACGTTCATCTATGAGCAAAATTATACTAGGGGTTCCGTATATATGGTCATTTGAAGTTTAGTTTTCTTGGTAATTTCAAAACTACTGATTGGATTGGGATGAAATTTTGCACCTAGCTTAGGAATAATGTCTTCAAACTACGTGCCAAATTTTGTCCAGATCGCAGACCATAGATACCGTAGAAAAATCTAGCGAATTATCGAAAAAAATTGGTCACCTAAAGCACTGACATAAATTCTTGTGACAGCTGTCGAAAATTCCTTCAATTGATTTCTAAAACTGGAAAATGCGAATCTACCTACAAGGTGCATGTACGAGCGCTCAAAAGCTCCTGCCTTCACGGCAGTGCTTTTCGTAATTTTTCACTAATAAAACGGGAATTTTTTTCCGCGGCTATGTGTAAGCCGTACAGAGGCTTCTCAATTTAAAAGTTTATTACCTATGATGAATTTTCACCTGTCTTTAATCTGTTATAGGGTCGAATCAAAGCTCGTCAAAAAAAAATGCAACACATAGCAAGACTTCTAGAAATTCCAGGGCAGTCGGGCCCACCAAGTCCCGCTTTCATAGGAGCATGTGGAGTGGGATATACTAGTAGACAAATAGGGAGAAATCGAGACCGACCTCTGTTCAATAGATGTCCGGGATTCGCTGCTCCAAAACGTGAAAATTCACCTGGAGTAGTCCACAAAGCCGATGCAGAAACGAGGAGGACCAGATGTGCAATTGAGAGTCCTAGGACTCCAAGGCCAAGAAACGAGAGTCCAAACGCTAAGAAAGACATTAGATCGAGGGATTCTTCGTCGTCGAGCAAGACTAGGTCGAGGGATAGCTCACCGAGGATGCCAAGACCTAGATCAGAAGAAATACCGCTTGAGTTGATCAAAAAAGCTCCGAATTCTGTGATTGATATGACGCCAAAAATTAGTATATTGCCAAGACCTCAGACTCCAAAAGTTGAATGTGATAGGAGCTCCACAGAACCAGTAGGTGGTCTTAGAGACAAGGACAGTGGGGTTAGTTCAATTTCCGAAGTATCAGAAGAAACTTCTTTTATTGCTGATGAAGTCGATCTGCAGAATGGAAAGGGATTCGTTGAAACTGTGTAACAACAATCTTATTTATTAACTTTTGGTACTGCAGCTTGTTTTGTTATGTAATTTAGTTTATTTTATTAAATATAATTTTAAAATATTTGTTGCTTCCCCCTCTAGGTCCCACCATACCAGGTTAGTAACCGTCAAGCACTCGTCACACTTATACTTCAGTAGTTTTATTTATTTAGACAATTCACTTCTCAAATCCCCGGGTACATAATTTTTGAAAGAACCCTGTAAATGCAAATGCATGTCGCAATGGAAACGATGACGAGGATTATTTATGTAACTACTCACAAATGAAATCATGTCGAGATTATGAATCAGTTTTAATTGAGACGCGTCGCTAACTAGTCGATATATGCGGTTGAATTGTGGTACAAATTAATTTTGTCGCTGCGAAATGGGATCGTTAGTGATAATAAATTGTGTTGTGACAATAGAGCATTAGGAACATAAGTGGTGGATCAAGTGTAATGATCTGATAAAAATGAGGAAATACCGTACGTACTGAATACTTTTGAAATAAAGCAATTTATTGGAGTATCCGCTTGATTCATCAATAATTGTATATTATTTGTTTTAGAATTTTAGATATTATATTGATACAAAAACGTCAGAGAAGGCAATTTTAAAATAATACCATTGAGAATTGTAGGTGCCTATATTGAATTTATACCTCCCGAGAAAAAAACTCGAATATATTAACGATTACTTTTTTTAATTTCCTCTATATCAATTTCAATGTGAATTGTATATCGTACCCAATGGAAATGTTGGTTCAATCTGAATATTTTCAGGGTAGGTGTGGATCTCGAATGTCGGTTTATCAATGGCCAAAATTAGATTAGGGGTTCCGTAAATATGGCCGTACAAAATATTTTTTTCCTGATAATTTCGAAACTATTAAATTTTGCACATAGATTAAGGGTAATGTATTCAAACTACGTGCGAAGGTTTGTCTAGATCGCATTACCAAGACCATAGAAACCGTAGAAGATTCTAGCAAATTATATAAAAAAAAATCCTTACATTCCTGTAACAGCTGATTCGGCAAAATTGACAAGAAGCTAATTTTTTTGTCATTTTTTTTTACAGCTGTCAAAAATTTCTTAAATAGAAGGTGGACTAACGAGCGCTCTTAAATTCCTGACTAAACGTCACTGCTTTTTATAATTTTTTCAGCGCTCGTACAACTTACAGGAGGGCTATATCATTTCGTCACGATGTCTGTATTTTTCGAATTTTGAGCCGAAAATGGTCTCAATCGACTATGTTCGACTCACTGATGACGAATCCGTCGGAAAATTCGAGTCTGTCCGTAAGCACGATAACTCTCGAACGGATCAACCTAGAGACTTGAAATTTTCAGTGCAGGTTCAGATCCCAAATGCCTCGGTTAAGTTCGTTAATGGGCCAAATTACACCAGGGGTTCCGTGAATATGGTCGTTCAAAGTTTTGTTCCCCTGATTACTTGAAAACTACAGATTTGATTGAGAGAATGATATATTGAAGAAATATTTTGTGCAGATCGCATGACCAGAACCATAGAAAATTGTAACTTTTGAACGGAAAGGCCTAGGAACTTGAAATTTTCAGGGTGGGTTTGGATCGCGAATATCGCGGTCACGTTCATCAATGAGCAAAATTAGACTAGGGGTTCCGTGAATATGGCCGTTCAAAATATTTTTTTGCTGATAGTTCCGAACATACTGAGCGGATTGGGATAAAATTTCGCACCTAGCTGAGTAATAATGTATTCAAAATACGTGCGAAATTTTGTCCAGATCTCATCACCAAGACAATAGATACCGTAAAAAATTCTAGCGAATTATCGAAAAAAAATTGATTCATTGAAGCACTGACATGAAGTCTGGAGTTTCGCCTAAGTTTCAGAATTTTTTTGACAGCTGTCGAAAATTCCTTCAATTGATTTCTAAAACTGGAAAAAGCGAATCTACCTACAAGGTGCATGTACGAGCGCTCAAAGGCTCCTGACTTCACGGCAGTGCTTTTCGTATTTTTTTTTGAATGCATCAACTTAATATATTAATTTCTCAAACAATTTCGCCTTTATCTTTTCAGTCTTGATTTTAATTGTGTCCATATTATCTCTAGTTTTTAATTTCAAGCATTCTGTATGAGCTAGCTGGACAATAAAGTCACTTCTATTATCAAAATATTTGTCACTCAAATGTAATTTCAAAGCATTAAAAAAATATCTTGAGAAAATGTTATCTCTACTGTTGAAAGCTCTAAGTAGTTTAAATCAAAATTGATAGTAACAGTTCAAAATCTCGTCTAGCTGGGCGGAGCCACATCAGATATCAACTGATTTTCGTTACTTATTTCATGCGCATTGCTTAATATTTTCTGAATAATGCTGCAGACAGCGAAGGGATTTTTTTGAGTACTCGCTCTGATTACTTCGAAATTACTGATTCGATCGAGATGAAATTTTTCACTCAGATGGAAAATGACGTGTTCAAGCTTGCAACAAAATTGGACTAGGGGTTGCGTAAATATGGCCGTTCAAAATATTTTGTTCCTGATATTTTCGAAACCACTGATTGGATTGGAATGAAATTTCGCACATAGATGAAGAATAACTACGTGCGAAATTTTGTCCAGATCGCATTAACAAGACCACATCTACCATAGAAAATTCTAGCGAATTATCGAACAAAAATTTGGTCACCTAAAGCACTGACGTGAAGTCTGGAGTTTCACCCTAGTTTTTGGACAGCTGTCAAAAATTTATTCAATTGGTTCATAAAACTGGAAAATGCGAATCTACCTACAAGATGGATGAACGAGCGTTTGAATGCTCCTGACTTCACGGTAGTGCTTTTCATAATTTTTTAATGTGATAATTCTACAGTATCCAAAATATAACTGAAAATTTCTGGAGTGGGCTAAAATTTTTTGGCTCAAACACAACTATATTGTAATAAAAATTCACTTTATTCAGTTTTAATATAAATCCGTATCTTTACCAGTGAGCATTATTTAATTTAGCAACTTTTTCGATAAAATCAGAATGGCTAGCATACAATTCCAAATTCTGATCGATATCAACCCAACGAACATTTTTTGCATCATCCCCTGCCTTTAGGTTGAACTTTCCAGCTGATTCCCCAGTATCGTCATGAAAATTCATAGCGACAGTCTCCATCCATGCATTATCTGTATTTCTAGGGTCGTCCACATAACCCCTATAAATTTCCTTTCCTCTTGTGAAGAATTCAGTAATCATCATTTCATTTTTCATAGCTTCCTCTGAAAAATAAATTATTTTTGTTATTGTATTTTTAGAAGTATTATAATTTATCAACCTCTATCAGTATCCAATATACTGAACGCTTCTTCTAAAAATTCCCTTTTCAGTGTTTCGCTAACGTTTTCTCCTGGGTCAACCATACCTCCTGGAATAGCCCACTCATCGCAATCTTTCCTTTGAATTGCACAAAATTGCAGTATAGGTCTTAAAATTATATGTTATGAAACAAGTTTAGAAAATAACAATATCACTCACAATGAACTTGAAGAATGGAGCTGTTTAACTCCATCAGATATCTTCCATCTAGTCACTATTGGATCCGCAGCATGGTTAGGGCCCCACCTACCTAGTACACCCCGTCCTTTCAGTCCAGTCCTTCCCTCTGGATTCAACGGTTTCTTATTTTCAACGAGGTATGTACCCATATAACTGGCCCTATTAACTTTTCCATCAAGGAGGTTGAAATTTGGTCTGAACTTAGGATCATCTAGAAAAATCAAATGAAGTAATTCGCTTTGACAAATAATTCTTTATTTACCTATATGAGGATCAGCCCATGGTTTGTTTTTAATACCTGGGGATTCGTATTCAGGAGGATCATAAGTAATATTTACATTCCAAGATACTTGTTCATCTGGTACCAATAACCTTTTTATATTTCCAAAAGGATACATTGCAGACCTACACTTTTTGTGTACCATTTTCGTGAGAGTTCGAGAAGCAATCATGAAAACCTATCAGAAATTTTTAATTCTTCGAAACCTCAAACCATAGACAAAGTTGTCTATGCCTCAAACAAAGATAAGGGAATCCCCTGCTTAAGTTTCGATGGGACACCACAGATAAAGATTAGAGCACAGATTGAAAATATTAGAATATTATACCAACGAATATCTTTCATCTATGATTCAGAGTAAGTTCAAGGTTCAAGTTATAAACATATGACATCTGTTTATGTAGATTGAATACACAGAAATAAAATAAATTCTTGGTCTTAGCGGAAATACCTTGAAATATTGAAGAAGAAGAATTATGTTATCAAGGATTTTTAATACACTGAGAACAGAACTTAGGAAAAGGTTTCTAATTATTTACCAGATAATCTGGACATACAGAAACCTGGAGACACCTGAAATACATAATCAATGTATATTCAAAATAATATATAGGTACATAACGTTTTACTGTATTGAGTGTATTGGTACTTTTATGCGGTAAATCTCTCACTGACATTACAGTTTTCTATTGAAAACCGCAAAGAACTAGAACTCTACCAAATTAGTTCAAATAAACGTGAAAATATTACTCTAGATAATCTTTGGCCAAGATCGTGATATTATAGTGGGTCTACATTGTGTATGCAACCCAAATTACGCTCAATTCAATAGAATAGATTGACGGGAAGATACGAAATTCGAAGACAAATTTTTAGCACTCAAAACAAGAAAATAACAAGTTTATTCCAGAGTGCTTAAAGGTGGAGAGGAAACCCTAAAAGGAAAAACTTCCTCCTTATTTCGTTCATATACGGTTGATCCACAAGTAAAGTATATTCATAAACAGCAACAGGTTGACTGGTGAGAATTCTCTCATATATTATGATGTTTAAAGATGGTTGAGTAAATTAAATGCTGCACTAATGACTCCTCAACCTCAATAGGTGATGATGTGAGAATCCTGCGATGTGTTCTTCTCAGGGATACAACTATCATTAGACAAGGATAGGGGAAACGCGACCAGTCTCCCCGTTGATATATTTCCCTGACAGATGATAGTTAAATATATAGCTAGCGCAATGCTGCGTCTACGATAGCTGTCTCCCTGGGCATTAATCCCATCAAGGATTATGTATAACTGATAATAATGAGTGAAGAGTAGATCTAAAGTTGAGGCTCTATTCCATGATTGTTTATCAATGATAATTAAAGATGATGAACATAATGACGACACTGAAGTGGATTATGAATATCCTCAATATTAGCTGAAAAGTGCTAAACATAAGATAACCCACTGTTAAACTTCAAGCCAAGAGAGCTCAAAACTTCGAGGTTAGGACCCCTTTAGCACTTTGTCAAAAGAACTTCTGTGTTTGGTCCGAATAACGACCACAGATCTATTCTTTTTTAGGACGTAATCTGCAATCTTGAGTAGATTACTGTAAACTAGCGTTGCGCAGATGTCAGATTTTCACAACATGTACAATTATTCAGAAGAATAATCCTACTATGATAAAAAGGGTCATAAGTCAATATAAGTACACCCCCAGAGAATATCAAAATCATCATTTGCAACTGCCGACAGGTTTTGGCTTTCTTGAGCCTCATCGGTACAGTGTAGCAGTGTGGATCAGTAAAATATTCCTCACTAACGCCACCTGTCCGCTCCAACAGCAACCCTCACCACTTGTCTGCAGGTTCTCGAAAAGACTTAGAACCCCCCAAATAACTCCAAGCATGTAACCATATGCGAAAAACGTATGCTAGACTAGTACCTGCAATTTTTCTTTCATAGAAATATCTTTCATTTACGTTTATCTGGATATTTCGGACAAACCGTCATTCCGTCATGTCAATAATGGATATCCCTATAAATGTCAGTGTATCAAAATTGAAAGAATTATTGGAAAAGAAACATCAAGAAGAAATTACCTCAAGATCTCTCAAAAATGTAGGAAAACTGAAGAAGAGCCAAAATAAGCTTGGCAAGTTGATTTTACCAGTAATGGGTGGACCAGATGAGTAAGTGAGTAAACTGCCACTTTTGTATTCATTGCCCCCCTTCAATGTTCCAATCTTTGATTAAAGAACCACAGCAAGGAGCATTAGGTCTGAAAAAGTGGTACAAAACTGGTTGTTGCATATGGCCGACTCGTATTTCCGGATTGCAGTGGCGTAGAGTATTTTAGTAGGGTAGAAACTAGAAAACTTCCATTCATTTTAGTTGTTATTAATGCTTTCAAACATTGATCAAAGAATATTTCTCAGAGCTTTTTGTGTGAGCTCCATCGCAAATCAATAAAACTTAACGCGATAACCAGATGAATTGAACCATTATTTAATTTGGATTAATTATTTAATATCCATTTGCAAGGATGTAATGGACAGTTTTAAACATGAAATAAAATGAAAAACAAAGAAGGAGGTTGATGAGAAGAATATAAAATATATGAAGATACATTTATTGCCCTCTAAATAAAATTAATTTTGTATAAATATTTCTGATATTTTCACCTCGTATTGCATTCTCACAAATTAAAATATAATTGATTCTCGTTGTGAGGTATGGCATACAGACATATTTAATCAACAATATCCGCGTATACTTGATAAGCAGCTCTAACTTTATCAGTTGAGACAATTCTGGGCTCAGAGTTTACAAAATACGATCCATTATAATGATATGATGACAACTGAAAAATCACAACCTTATCCGTGTTACGCCCATGTGCGTTTGTCAACGTTTTTGGAGGAAAAACACCTCACTGATGTGGTTCCAAGCTTTGAATAAAGAACCACAGGAAGTAGCATTCGACCACTTTTCTTCGTATAAAAGCGAGATGGAAACAGCGATATCGAACGGCCCGAATGATTCATCAGTGGGGCGTTTCTCCACCAAAATCGTAAACAAACGCACATGGGCGTAACATGGATAAGGTTGAGATTGGTTTTGCTATTTCTCAGTTTTCATCATATAATTATAATAAATCGTATTTTGTAAAATATGAGCCGAGAATGGTCTTAACTAATAATGTTGGAGCTGCTAGCTAATAAAATATACGCGGAAATTTTTGATCAAATGTGTCTATATGGCATACCTCACAACGAGAATCAATAATATTTTAATTTGTGAGAATGCAATAGGAGATGAAATTATCAGAAATATGTATACAAAATTAATTTTATTTAGAGGGCAATAAATGTATCTTCACATATTTTCAATTCTTTTATTCATCCTCCTACTTTTTTTTTCATCTCATTTCATGTCTGAAACTGTCCATTACATCCTTGCAAATGAAAATTAATGCAAATTAAATAATGGTTCAATTCATCTGGCTTTCGCGTAAAGTTTTATTGATTTGCGAGAGAGCTCACACAAAAAGCTTCATGAAATATACTTTGATCAATGTTTGAAAGCATTAATAACAACGAAAATGAATGGACGTTTTCTAGTTTCTACCCTACTAAAATACTCTACGCCACTGCAATCCGGAAATACGAGTCGGCCATATGCAACAACTCTTTTGGTACCGCTTTTTCTGTGGTTCTTTATTCAAAGGATCCGAGTTCCAAATCTTTTAATAATCTGCAACTCACCATATGTTTACTTGAGCGTTCTATGGATAGATGGCACTATTCGTCAAAATATACGGCGTATGCCTTATTTTTTCTTTTTGCGCGCTTTTTTCTATGAGAAACTATACCGCATAAATTTCAGTGGTTGAATAGAACAAATCAATCAAAAAGCTCTCAATCTTTGAATAAAGAACCAAATTCAGATTGTTCTAGATTCAATGTTTTCAATAATCTGCAACTTACCATACGTTTAGTTGAGCGTTCTATAGATAGATGACACTGTTCGTCTAAATGTATGTTTTCTTTTTGCGCGCTTGTTTCTATGAAAAAGAGCTTTTTCATTTCCTCCGAATATGATTAGGTTGGGCTAGCAGATGGAGAAAGCCTGGTCAAATTTAATGCTGCGCGGCCTCCGTAAACACGATTAAAAGAAAAGGCCTAGAGTTTTTATTTTTCGGGGTACGTTCGAGGTTTGAATGAGCCGGTTAAATACGTAAATGGCAAAATCCGCTTAACAATGTCTCTAAAGATTCAATAATTCGAAAAAGTATTTTGCGGTATCTCAGAAACTATTCGCCATATTCTGCCGAAATTTTGTGTCTTCCAGCTGTTCCACATGACAAGAAAATTGAGGTTCTTCTGATCGGATGTTAAGGAATTCGATACCTATATTCCATATGATTTTGTGATTCCATCTCTTGAATTGTCGATTCGATAATATTATGACATTATTTATCACACTGACGATCGGTATGTTTCACAGAATCTGTGATTCGTTTCATAATCTTTGGTTCGATGGTCTCGCTAAAGGGTAACCTCATGTCAAATCAAAAATTACCATAGATTAGTTAATTTTTCAATAAAAAACGTTTCAAAACCCAATTTATTGGACACCGCTGTCAAGTTGTCTCAGTTGAACTAGGAGTTTTGTCCTTCAGAGACCAAGCAGCGCTGTGTGGGTACAGTTCCTGGATGGGTGACCGCATGAATTTGAACAAGCGCGAATAAGGATCCGACTTGTCTCGATTTTTGTTTAATATTGCGCTTTTTCTATTTGAATTCAGTTCTAGATATTTCACAGTTTGGGATTGTAGTGTTTGTATCTTCTTCATAATAACTCGGTGACATTTTTTTTCGAAGATTAAAAGGGTAGATTTTTATTCATCACTTTAATTTTCCGATTTTTCGACTATTGTTGGAGGATTAGATTGGAAAAATGAGCGATGGCGCAGTTTGAGGATGTGAGAAAGTTAATGTTACGGAAAACAATTATTCCCCTCTTTTCATGGTAGATTTTGCTTTACTGTACTGCGTTATTAGGCAACCGCACCCTAAACGAATTATCCAATATGACGGAACACCATGGAGAAGTGACCCCAATTTTTATCTACAATCGCCCAATTATATTCCGCGACATGTTTGGCGTCTTTTTTTATTATCGAGCGTGGCGCCAAGTATCCTCGCAAATTTGTCTTTCGCGATTGCTTCGGTGAAATATGGAGCCTTCTCCCCCACTACCCCGTATGGAAACTGGGACTAGGACAATGAATAATCGATTCGATCGTTTTGTAAACATACGCCATATGTTACGGCGATTTTGTAAATGGCAATAAAGAAGCGGTTCAGGCACGCAATTTTCTGCCGTATATGGTAAAGCGAGAGAGAGTGAATGCCGTGCTAAATTTATAATTAGTTTACACCGTTCATGTACTGAGTCATGACCGATTGAAGTGGCTTTTATCAGCTGTTTCGTAGAATCTGGCCTTAGTGGAGTCACCCCCTCTAAACAGGGGATTATTCAGGAATACCGTATTCGAAAACGCCAATGATATGGTAATATACAAAAATTCCGCCAAATATATCTCAAATCCTTAAAAAAAAGAGTTTTTATTTCCAGGTATCTAACTTAATTGTTCAACGTTCAATATGGTAAAAAATGATGAAAAGCACTGCTGTGAATTCAGGAGCTTTTGAGTGATCGTTTATCCAGTTTTAGAAACCAATTGGAAAAATTCTGACAGCTGTCAAAGAAAATTTCTAACTAAGGCGACAGACTTCACGTCAGTGCTTTAGGTGACCAATTTTTTTTTCGATAATTCGCTAGAATTTTTTACGGTACCGATCTTTAGTCTTGGTAATGCGATCTGGACAAAATTTTCCACGTAGTTTGAATACATTATTCTTCATCTATGTGCGGAATTTCATTTCAATCCAAAAAGTAGTTTCGAAATTATCAGGAAAAAAATAGTTAACTAACACGGCTATATTTACGGAACCCATAGTCTAATTTTGCTCACTGATGAACGTGACCACGAAATTAACGTTTCGAACCTATCCTGAAAATTTCAAACCCCTGTGCCTTTCCGTTCGAAAGTTATGATTTTCTATGGTTTCTATGGTTCTGATCATGCGATCTGGACAAAATGTAGCTTGAACACCTCATTGTCCATTCAAATGCGAAATTTCACCTCGATCGAATCTATAGTTCCGAAGTAATCAGGAAAACTAAATTTTGATCGGCTATATTTACGGAACCCCTGGGCGAATTTTGCCCAATAACGAACTCAACCGCGGCATTCGAGATTCGAACCTACCCTGAAAATTTCAAGTTTCTAGGACAATCCGTTCGAGAGTTATAGTATATACGGCCGGACGGACGGACCGACTCGAATTTTTTGACGGACTCGTTATCAGTGAGTCGAACATAGTCGTTTGAGACCATTTTCGGCTCAAAATTCGAAAAATACAGACATCGTGACGAAATGATATAGCCCTCGTGTAAGTAGCACGAGCGCTCAAAAAACATCATATGGCGAAGAATGGAAGAATTGCAGAAAGTGTAATGTGGAGATGCTCATTTGCTCATTCAATATCCTAGATTTCTTAAAATATGAACTATGAGACACAGCACCTTCTTGGCCCTGCTTTTTCAATTTTCAAAATTGAAGATGCTTGCTGAATACAGCTGTGCCAATTAGAGAGCAATGTTGAAATCTATATACCTATTATTTGTGAACGTCAATCATATACTAACTTCCGAAATAGAATTATCTCCATAATCTCAAGTTATGCTTGGTTGGTTCAAAGTTGCATGGTAGAGTCAATTGCTTTTAATTGTCGAGTGCAATTACTGAGAAGGATATGAGGAATCTCATATCGTCTTATGAAATGCGATATGTACATATTTGGAAGATAATCTTGATTCTCCAATGAAAAATTAATCAATTAAAAATATTTTATAAGATTTATTCGGAAAGTAGATTCACCACTCGTGCCGACTCGTGGTGCTCAGTACTGTCCTGTCCTATATATTTTCTCTGACTCTGGAATCAAATACGAACCTTTGGTTCGAAAGGGGAATTCGATCACATTTTTCCTTTATGAACCAACCTACTTTCCCGAAATATTTGTATAGTGTATAAAATGCAATCTCTGGTGATCTACCTATCACGATATTATTGAGTTTCTCGTCTTATGAACAATTTATCTCGAATTCAACCTAATAAATAAAGGATCTGTCATCGGAAAATCTAAATTCGGTGTTCACAGTCAATAGATCACTATGACTCCGATTTCTATGGTTTGATATTATTACATAATGGCAAAGGGTTGTGTTTTCAGTTCCACTGTCAGACCACAGAATCAGTTCGAACTCACCGCAGGTTTCTTGCAATGTAGCGCGAAGCAGGATGTCCTCTATGACATCACCCCGCAAAAAATTCGTCATCGTCCGTTGAGAAATCGAAATCGCGAACGTTTCTGCCGAATTTTGAATTCGCGAACAAAGCCGAAGTCGCCCGCCTTCGGGGATCTCGAACGATGCTTATCGACGTGCGGTTCGAATTTTATGTTCTATGGCTCGGGATCGTTGGAAATTCGAGCGGTAAGGAAAAAACCGGGGGATTTTCGCAACAGGTTGTCGTTTCACGGGGAGGTCGAGGGCCGTAGGACGTCTGGATGAGCGTAGGTCACCTAGGCTTACCGTTCGAGTTGAATTCTGCGTTGCCACGTCTCTGTTTTTTCAGGAGAATTGATTATTTTTGCCTTTTTTTCTTCGGTGCCTTTCTTTATGGATGACTTTCAACAAAGACTAGAAATTATCTACATTTTGTAGGAATTTATAAAATAATCATCAATTCACTTAGATAATTTGTATTTTTGAGCGCTCGTACTACTTACACGAGGGCTATATCGATACCTTTCTGCCAAACTATCGTAAGCCTCAACGTAGTACGTTGAGGCTTACGATAATTTGGCAAAAAGGTATCGATATTATCATTTCGTCACGATGTCTGTATTTTTCGAATTTTGAGCCGAAAATGGTCTCAAACGACTATGCACTGATGACGAATCTGTCAAAAAATTCGAGTCTGTCCGTCCGGCCGTCCGTAAACAAGATAAGTCTGGAACGGAATGTCCTAGAAACTTGAAAATTTCAGGGTAGGTTCGAATCTCGAATGCCGCGGTTAAGTTCGTTATTGGGCAAAATTCGCTCATGGGTTCCGTAAATATGGCCGCTCGAAATTTTGTTTCTCTGATTACTTCGAAACTACTGATTCGATCGAGGTGGAATTTTGCACTCAGATGGAGAATAACGTGTTCAAGCTACACGCAAAATTTTGTCCAGCTCGCATGACCAGAACCATAGAAAATTATAACTTTGTAATAGAAAAAAAAATGCAAAATTAGACTAGGGGTTCCGTAAATATGGCCGTTTGAAATTCAGTTCTCTTGATAATTTCAAAACTATGGATTTGGTCGTGACGAAATTTTGTATTTAAATTGAGAATGATATATTCGAGCTACATTTTTTTCAGATCGCATGATCAGAACCATAGAAACCATAGAGAATCATAACTTTTGAACGAAAAGGCCTAGGGACTCAAAATTTTCAGGATAAGTTCGGATCGCGAATTTCGTAGTTACGTTCATCAATGAGAAAAATTAGACTAGGGGTTCCGTAAATATGGCCGTTTGAAATTCAGTTTTCCTGATAATTTCAAAACTATGGACTTGAACGTGGCGAAATTCTGGATTTAAATTGAGAGTGATATATTCGAGCTACATTTTCTTCAGATCGCATTATCAGAACCATAGAAAACATAGAAAATCAAAACTTTCGAACGGAAAGGCCTTGGGACTCGAACTCGTTCAAACTATTTTTTTCCTGATAATTAGATAGACATAAGATAACATAGATGAAGAATAATGTATTCAAACTACGTGAGAAATTTTGTCCAGATCGCACCACCAAGACCATAGATACCGTAGAAAATTCTAGCGAATTATCGAAAAAAAAATTGATCACCTAAAGCACTGACTTGAAGTCGTGATCTATTTTGAAATTTTCGTTGACAGCTGTCGAAATCTTCTCAAGTGGTTCCTTAAACTGAAGATTGCGAATCTACCTACATGGTGAATGAACGAGCGCTCAGAAGCTCCTGACTTCACGGCATTGCTTTTTATAATTTTTTTGATATTAAAAACAAAATAAAAAAATTTAAAAAAATTGATTGCTCTTCTTTCCCATTTTTTCCTTTGGAACTAATTTAACTTTTGGCTTGTAATTCAGGATAGGAAAATAATGAAAATTGACTTGAAATTGTGATCCAGAGTTTGTTAAAGCAATCCTACCCATCGCCAAACTTCAATTCGAGCGATAAAAAATGATTGAAATTTCAAAAATCGATCAATACTCTAATCTAACCTGTCTACAAAATCCAACTTTCGGTTCAAATATTTGAATGAAAATGTTCATGTTGGCAAACATTGATTCATAGAACCTTGATATTCTTTCGAAACAATTTGATATGAATTTCATAAGACAAATATTTGAAGTATTCACTTGGCGGAGACTTGGCAACAAGGTAAGAATTGTGGCGGTTAACGAAGATCGAACGATCGGGTCTCTACGAGGGGTCTCGTCGGTTCGCTTCGGGCGTGGTCGACCGGCTGTTGTGTGTTGTAGATTCCATTTCACTCGGTGGCTACTTGTCATTTTATTCATTTTACGTTCATTTGCAGGACACTTTGTGACTATATACTAGAACATAAAACAACCGGAACGCAGATAGATAGTTCATTCTACCGTTAACAGAATCGTATAGGAAAATTCGTAATCGAAAAGATTTTCCTATGTGCGAAACGTATATTTTTTGTGATCCGAAAGTATCATAGAACAGTGCGGCTTTTTTGTTTGTGAACGAAGTAAACTTCGCGTTCTTTTCATGGCCGACGTGGATAGGGATCGTTACGATCCCGAGCTCAAATATCTTTTTGTGGACAGGAACAATTTCAACGATCCAGCTTCCCAAGCAGAATGGACCCAGAAGAGGTTGGTATGGGTGCCCCACGATACGCAGGGCTTTGTGGCCGCCAGTGTCAAGGGAGAAAGAGGAGACGAGGTCGAAGTGGAGCTTCAGGAGACAGGAAAACGAGTATTCGTACCCAAGGACGATATCCAGAAGATGAACCCGCCGAAATTCGACAAAGTCGAAGATATGGCCGAGTTGACTTGTCTGAATGAAGCCTGCGTGCTTCATAACCTCAAAGACAGGTACTACTCGGGACTGATTTATGTAAGTTTCCCCTTTCTTCCCTTCTTTGCAAATCTAATTTTAGGGAATATGTACTGGAAGTATTTTTCGAGTAGCAAAACAAGGATAAGAACTTCATACCAAAATTTGTATGCAGAGAAAATTCAATTCCTCATCATAAGTTTTCCCCATGAAGCAAACTATCAGTACTTGTTTTTCATTGTCTATTGTTTTGTCTAATTTGTATTTATGCAAGTTGAAGAGAAAGACACGAAACAATTTCCAAATTTGGTTTGCCCCTTTTCTTATAAGAATTCATCATTAAATAAATTCAAAATTCTGTTATTGGAATGGTTCATTCTAAAAAGGGTGTAATAAACTGAAAACATGGAATGCTAATAATCTCAACATAGCTATTTGGTTTGTTGGAAAAAAATCTATAAATGAAGTTAGGTTCACAATATCAAAGAAATCGATGGGTAAATAAACATGAATTAAAATATCTCAGTTGAAATATTTTCTTCTGGAAATAACCCTTACTTACTTCAGATCTTTTGAATCTCACATGTGCCAACAAAGTACCAAGATAAACAAAAACAAACAATCTTTATAACCCAGAGGACTTTTTCATGGCTTTGATTGAAATCAAAATAGAAGATTGATGTTCCATGAATTAACGATGAAAAAGTCCTATTCAAGATGATTATCTGGTATACTCTAAACGTGATTATATTTTGGTGACCTGTTGATAATTTGCAGAATTGAAAAGGATTACATTAAGAACAGAACTCAACTATCCAAAATTTATTTGAATGAATGTAATTTTAATGAAGGTGCAAAGATCATCGATTCTTATCAAACGCGATTTCACCTGAATTTTAGATCCGAGCTGAGCAAGCAGTTACACAGTGGGAATTTTTCGATGACGCATCCTTTATGGAAGAAATGTTTGCATTCCTCACGTTGTAGGTACGTCGGTTTTGATCCGACTCCGGTCATATGGAACTTCAATATTTCTCTTGTCGATTTCGGTATTGATGATAATCGCTGGGCGACCACAGATGTGAATTGTTCAATCACGTAGGTATTGTACCAACGGATTCTATGCTTTATTGTTAATTTTGTTTTGGGAAGTGCGTAGAAGAGATAAGGAAGGGAAAATGTGGGTTATCTCCTTCAGTCTATCGGAAATGTAAAGATATGTTTCCTCGGACGTCTTGCATGATGGATTCTAGTCCAGACAATTTATAAACACTCTCAAATCGTTTAGATACCCAGTAATGACGAGGAACAGGTTTCATTTGGCCTATCTCACACAGGTGTTATCTTCCTCTTTTATAAATGGAAAAACCTTAATGCGGAATTGGGGGAAAAAACCGGTCAGCACGAGTTGCCTGACTAACCGTTTTTGGAATTTGGGGTTATGATAACAGCGAACATTTTTGATCGTCTCTGGTTGACAAGGGAAACACGGAATCACGCTTGAGTGATTCATAGAGTTTACTAGATCTAGAAACTGGATGTCTGTGATTTTCGTAGGGGCGGAGCAGCAAGAAATGGCTAAGAAAAAAAAATAAGTTCTATGCAGAAGTCAGATGGTTCGGTAGGTATCTTCGGATCTCTCGTTTTTGGGGACTGGTACGGGACAAATTGGGTGATATAGCCTTTGACGTGTGCCCCCAGGAATGCGGTCCCCCGAGAACGTCGTGCTTTCTCAGGGTCAATGCCACCGCCCCGCCCCCGCCTCGACGACGATGTTGTCTTGTCCGTCGCGGTTCTGCCTAAGAAAGCACAGAAAACCGAGGACGTCGGTCGCGAATTATCCACGAAAATAACTCGGCGTCTATGATCGGTGACCGTCGCCGGAAGGAAGAGGAGAAAGAGATTACTCGAAGGAGGTGACAGTTTCGACCATAGATGATATCCGTAGAAGCTTCGATATTTCGAATCATAGATGAAATGAAGTTTAATGGATCAACAATGACGTTTCGCAGGAAGTTTTTAACTTTTTTCTGAATACCCCGTCTATAAGGTGTGAGTCAGATTACGAAGCCGTCTCAAGAAATTGTTTATTTAGTCGAGTGGCTCGCACGCAACTCAATAACGTCATGCCGTAGAAATTTCAACCGATTTCTTGAAATCTGACTCAACCGGCTAGCGGACGCAATTCTGTGGTCCCGATATGGGATAAACTTCCTCTTTTCCTGGTAGGCCTCTATTCGAATTTCTTTCGGTATTTGTTCCTATTTCATTTAATTCTATCGAAATTTGGGCTCGGTACAAGATTGATTCTCGTGATTCACCCTACGTCGGAGGGCGTTGACCCCGCCGTCTGGATTCTTCGCAACCCTTTGTAGCGTTAAATGTCGGTTCTCCCACCCACGTAATACGATTGATAACTGTTCGGCAAAACTGACTACGCCCGTCTGGTTTGTGACGGAAAACGGAAAGGGTGTATAGCGGGGGTTGTAAATCTGGTCCCTGTTGACGGGCGTAATGCAGGTTACGATCGATGTAATCAACATAGAATAACATTATGATTTAAATCGTAAAAATAATGAACTTGCGTTCGCAGCGGTTATTTCTATTGATGTTATTAAATGTTGATTTTTGTTTTTTTGGGCAGTAGATTGTTGACGTTGTTTGAAGAAGAATATTTGGGCGTTCACTTCGACAAAATAAAATTTTGAACAGAGGGATTTATTGCTCATGGTCAACAATGGAATAAATAGTTCATTAGGGTAATGCAGTATTATTGTTGGCATCACTGGAATATTTATGGACACCATTCAGATAATAAATCATCTGAAATGTAGTGGATCGATTTGACTACGTTTAATTTGGCAATCATAATATAGTTTGATTTCAATCGGTCATCATGGAGAAATATGATGATATGTATAAGAAACTATATACAATTCATGGAAAATTGATAATATATTTCAAATTTATTGATATCTATTTGTTTATTTTAATCAGGTCCATTTGGCCTTTTCTAAAGTTTTCAAAATCTAAACATAAAATGTCAATTTTGAGGGTTGCGGTAAAACTTGTAGTAAATAATTGAGGAGGGTAATCAAATGTCAATAACTCGTCCCGTTTATGGGTTTTTCCTTGCCGTCATTATCTTTGTGCTGGAATTTCGGGGCATATTTCTCGGATCGCCTACTCCTCCATGAATAATTCCGTGAATTATTGCCAGATAAGAATGTTTGTCGCATATATTTGCCGGTGAAAATCAGGTGGAATCGTCGGTTCCGCTGTTGATCAGTATTAATTATTCAACAGGTAGTTGGCTCTGTTTTACACACATCCACATAACGCTTTATATACGTACATTTTTCCAATTAGCGGTGTTCCCAGCCTCGGTTCAACGATTCCCCGACGTTGAATTCTTCAATTCCCATCATTGGAAGCATTGTTTTCGAGAAATGGATCGATTTTGAAGCATGTACATTGTTGGTTGACAGCGCTGGTGTCAGTAGGTTCTTATAACAGGAAAACTCTTATTTACTTATTGGAATTTATATCTATATTTTGTTGTTTCTCTGTCATTTTTCATGAACAAGAGTAATTTTCGTTTCTTGAGCCTAGAATGGTCTTGAACAATTAGGTTGGATTCGCAGATGAAGAACTGGAGGTCGAATTCAATTCTTGTCGTTCGTCCAGCCGTCCGTAAACTGTGGAAGAGGCCTAGAGTTCTGAAATTTTCAGGCTACCATCGAGGTCTGAATACACGGGTTAAGTTCATTAATGGGCAAAATCCGCCGAACGGTTCCGTAGATATAGCCATCTGAATTTTTTTCTCGATAAATCTGTTCGAATTGAAACTTTGTAGTTGTGAGATAACGACACGAAGTTTAAAGTGAATTTTTGTAAGGATGGAATCACTGGAAGATTTGAGAAACAAAAAAATGTTAGAAGCCAAGTGAAAAAAAATTGAATATTTCTGATGATGATTTCTGATAATCAGTAAAATTCGGCGATTCCATCTTTTGAAGTTTATGAAAATAAAATGACAGTTATACTGATAATGAACACTCAAGGCCGTTTAAGTACACAGAAAAAAAATTGGGTTTTTTTTTATTTGTTCAATATAATTTGGTGATTCCATCTTTTGAAGTTTATAAAAATAAAATGACAGTACAGTGTAACCTTGATATAACGACCCTCAATATAACGAAATTCTCGATTTAACGAATATTTCGAAATCCCCTAGAACTGCCCGTAAGAGTTGATGTAAAATATACCTCTACATTACGAATACTTTCTGTTAATGACCTCTTTATAACGAATTTCCAATCATCGAAAAATATTATATAGAAAGTATAATTTACCTCCATTTAACGAATTTATCAACTCACAACCTCTAAATAACGAATTCTTCCAATCAAAAGCACACAATTATTGGACAATAACAACAAGAATGCATGTTTCGGCAGGTTAAGACACGTAAAACTGTTTGATGAAAACACTGGTGTTTGTCGCTATAAACAATTTAGAAATTACGATAGCTGAAAAACGAAAGTGTTCTCCAACCATCACAGAAAAGCAGAAAAATTATTGAATTTGTGGACAAGAATCCTCCCAAAAAAAAGAGACATCGCTAAAGAGTTCAATATTCCTGCGAGTACCTACATTAGCCACAATTTTGAAATTTTAAGATAAATTTCCCGAAGAATGTGAGAATAGCAGAAGATTGTAGTTGTTGTTGATGATTGAAATTATGAGAGTAAATACAGTGTTTTATTTTTGTAGAAATCGTTCGCCATTGAGATTAGTAAAAAAATTTCCTCACCTCGTTAAAACGAATCTGAGACCAATCTAACCTCTATATAACGAACCTCAGTCCAACGAAATACTTGATATAACGAATATTTTACAAATTCCCTTCAGTTTCGTTATATCGAGGTTGCACTGTATTTGTTATACTGACAATGAACACTGAAGGCCGTTTCGGTACACAGACAAGAAATTGAGTTTTTCTGATATACTCAATATGATTCGGTAATTCCATCTTTTGAAGTTTTTAAAAATGGAATGACAGTATTTATCATACTGACGATGAACACTGAAGGCCGTTTCGGTTCACAAGAAAAATTGAGTTTTTCGGATATTTTCAATATATGTACATATGTAATTCGGTAATTCCATTTTGTAGTTTATGAAAATAAAATGACAGTATTCGTCATACCGACAATGAACACCGAAAGCCGTTTTGGTACAGACAAAAAATTTGAGTTTTTCTGAAATATTCAATATAATTCGGTGATTTCGTTTGAAGTTTATAAAATTAAATGATAGTATTTATCATACGGAAAATGAACAGTGAAGGCTGTTTTGGTTCATAAGAAAAATTGAGTTTTTCGGATATTTTCAATATAATTCGGCCATTCCATCTTTTGAAGTTTATCGAAATTATATGACAATATTTGTCATACTGGCAATTGACACTGAAGGTTTGGTACTATTTTCGATCGAGGTGAAATTTTGCTCTCGGATGGAGAATGACGTGTTAGAGTTAAATGCAAAATTTTGTCTAGATCGCATGACCAGAACCATAGAAACCATAGAAAATTATAACCTGCGAACAGAAAGGCCTAGGGATTTGAAATTTTCAGGGTAGGTTTAGATCTAGAATGTCGCGGTCACGTTCATCAATGAGCAAAATTAGACGAGGGGTTCCGTAAATATGGTTGTTCGAAATTCAGTTTTCTTGATCATTTCGAAACTACTAATTAGATCGTGTGGAAATTTTGTATTTCAATGGAGAATGATATATTCAAGCTACATTTTGTCCAGATCGCATGACCAGAACCATAGAAAGCATAGAAAATTATAACTTGCGAACGGAAAGGACTAGGGTTTTGAAATTTTCAGTGTAGGTTTAGATCTAGAATGTCGCGGTCACGTTCATCAATGAGCAAAATTAGACGAGGGGTTCCGTAAATATGGTCGTTCGAAATTCAGTTTTCTTGATCATTTCAAAACTACGAATTAGATCGTGTGGAAATTTTGTATTTCAATGGAGAATGATATATTCAAGCTACATTTTGTCCAGATCCTATGACCAGAACCATAGAAAGCATAGAAAATTATAACTTGCGAACGGAAAGGCCTAGGGACTTGAAATTTTCAGGGTAGGTTTAGATCTCGAATGTCGCGGTCACATTCATCAATGAGCAAACTCAGACGAGGGGTTCCGTAAATATAGTCGTTCGAAATTAAGTTTTCTTGATTATTTCGAAACTACGAATTAGATCGTGTGGAAATTTTGTATTTTAATGGAGAATGATATATTCAAGCTACATTTTGTCCAGATCGCATGACCAGAACCATAGAAAGCATAGAAAATCATAACTTGCGAACGGAAAGGACTAGGGTTTTGAAATTTTCAGGGTAGGTTTAGATCTCGAATGTCGCGGTCACATTCATCAATGAGCAAAATAGACGAAAGGTTCCGTAAATATGGTAGTTCGAAATTCAGTTTTCTTGATCATTTCAAAACTACGGATTAGATCGTGTGGAAATTTTGTATTTTAATGGGGAATGATATATTCAAGCTACTTTTTTTCCAGATCGCATGACCAGAACCATAGAAAACATAAAAAAATATAACTTGCGAACGGATAGGCCTAGGGATTTAAAATTTTCCGGGTAGGTTTAGACCTCGAAGGTCGAGGTTACATTCATCAATGAACAAAATCAGACGAGGGGTTCCGTAAATATGGTCGTTCGAAATTCAGTTTTTGATCATTTCAAAACTACGAATTAGATCGCCTAGAATTGACAATTCTCACTGAAGGAATTATATTGGGCGACCCAAGTTTGACCGTTTCACCCCAAAATTCTTCTAACGAACGTTAAAAATTGAAAAACTTGAATATAAACAAATCTTCACATTAAAAAAAAAAAATTTTGCTTATTGTTTTACAATTCGGATTTTTATTAATTCATTACAGCAAGTCTTCTCGCAGATTCAATGAAGGTGATTTGTACAACTTCATTTGGACGCTCAGCCCTTTTTTTTCTAAACTAAACAAATGACACTCATGGCAACAGACCATAGAGGAAGACCAAACCATCGCCTGAGGCGACGTCAGGTTCAGCTAAATCCCAACCGCAAAGCAAAATTGATCGAAAATATATCGCAACCCGCCGGAATGTTGAGATTCCACATAATTTCCGACGGTTCCTTTATACACATCTCTGTACAGTCGTTCAGATAATCGGACCTCGGGCGATTAAATATTCATCCCGCCGACTTTTCTCGTTCAAACAGACTCGGCGAGTACGTAGCCCGAATACATATTTGCCGAACTGAGTCATCGCGGAAAAAGATCCTTGAAATGCCTAATTCACGGTTTATTTAAAGTGATCTTTTCTTCGTATAACGTGCAGATAAAGAGTCTCGGTATCTGCCTCGCGGTGCGTTCCTCCTTTTGTGGCCTTATCGGCCAGGATGTGTGTACTGTTGATGCAACATGAATGGCCAGGCTTTCGATACAGTTGAGACATCCGCCACAAAGTTGCGAAAGTCTGCGATGAAGTGGGATGCTAGGAATGTCCCGCGTGAAACCGAGCGACGTGTGAAAATATTATTATGTATTTGCGAGAAGAAGCTACTCTGCGACACAGAAGTAGCGACACCAGGAAAGGGTAGAAATTTTTGACCGAATTTGGGATCGATTCTAGAAGATGGGCCAATTTCCTCTTGATTGATAATTTTTAAAAAAAAGATTGTGATGAACCATCACAGTATGTATGTACAACGTTTCTGCCCGTATGTTTGTTGGAATAAGTGGACATTTCCATGACTTTATGTTATTTTTCTCGAAACAGCATCCATGAAGTGTGTATATCTAGAGATTACTCCCTACTCGAGGACGGGCATAACCCCAAATCGGTAGTTGACAACATGTAATCCGCTCACGAGATTAACTGTAACGAGATCTGAAATTCAAATGTCAACTGCCATGTAGGGCGCACATACCCAGTGGTTGAGCGGGAGAAAAAAAGATTCCAATCGATTAAAATTGCCCCGAAACGCCAATTATCCGAACTGTAGAAAGCAGTCCGTCGAAATAGCAGTTCCATTTATGGAAAATCTGTGTCGACTGTATTATGTAACAATGAGAAGATCTTACAGAGGAGTGTTGGGAGGTTATGGTCGTATACAAGCAGTTGTTTTGGTTTATGGTATATCAAAAAAATTGAAAAGTACTGACGTAAAGTCAGGAGCTATTGCGCGCCTGTTTCTTTGTACCAAATCTGCTTTCATTTTCAGTGACAGATACTGTCATTTTATTTTTATGAAACGCATAAGATGGAATCACCGATGAACGATCGTTATTGGTTTGCGACCACCCTCAGATGAAGTTGCTGTGAAATTGAACACTTTAAGCAAGGCGAAGTACTTACGCCAGTGGGTTGATGACGGAGTCTCGGCGAATCACCACGGGCTTATACTGAAATAGGGTTGAAGGATAGGATGAACCTTCTTTCTGCACAGTTCCAAGATTGTCACCGTGTTTTGAGAAGCAGAAAAGAAGCTCGTTACTTAAAGTTGTTCAATGTCACTTCTAACAATGACACAATGGCCCGACAGAAATGATTCGGCTTTGCCCGAATATGTGGCGATATTTCACAGAAGACGAATAACTATTTTTCCACAACGATTTTCTCTCTCTCTCTCTCTCTCAGCAACTGGATGATTAATTTTATTTTTATAAATTCCAAAATCTGTTCGAATATGTCAGAAAACTCAATTTTTTTCCTGTGTACCGAAAAAAAAATAGTGTTCAGTGTCAGTACGACAAATATTGTTATTTTATTTTTATTGAGCGCTCGTACTACTTACACGAGGGCTATATCATTTCGTCACGATGTCTGTATTTTTCGAATTTTGAGCCGAAAATGGTCTCAATCGACTATGTTCGACTCACTGATGACGAATCCGTCGGAAAATTCGAGTCTGTCCGTCCGTCCGGCCGTCCGTAAGCACGATAACTCTCGAACGGAATGTCCTAGGAACTTGAAATTTTCAGGGTAGGTTCGAATCTCGAATGCCGCGGTTAAGTTCGTTATCGAGCAATATTCGCCCAGGGGTTCCGTAAATATGGCCGCTCGAATTTTTGTTTTCCTGATTATTTCGAAACTAATAATTCGATCGAGGTGAAATTTTGTACTCAGATGAAGAATAACGTATTCAACCTACATGCAAAATTTTGTCCAGCTCGCATGACCAGAACCATAGAAACCATAGAAAATTATAACTTTCGAACGGAAAGTCCTAGAGACTTGAAATTTTCAGGATAGGTGTAGATCTCGAATGTTGCGGTTACGTTCATCAATGAGCAAAATAAGACTATGGGTTCCGTTAATATGGTCGTTCGAAATTCAGTTTTCTTGATAATTTCAAAACTATGTATTTGGTCATGACGGAATTTTGTATTTGAATTGAGAATGATATATTCGAGCTACATTTTGTCCAGATCGCATGATCAGAACCATAGAGACCATAGAAAATCATAACTTCCGAACGGAAAGGCCTAGGGACTTGAAATTTTCAGGATAGGCTCGGATCGCGAATTGTGCGGTCACGTTCATTAATGAGCAAAATTAGACTAGGGGTTCCGTAAATATAGCCGTTCAGCCGAATGAAATTTCGCACATAGATGGAGAATGATGTATTCAAACTACGTGGGAAATTTTGTCCAGATCGCATTACCGAGACAAGAGATACCGTAGAAAATTCTAGCGAATTATTGAAAAAAAAATTGGTCATCTAAAGCACTGACGTGAATTCTGGATTTTCGCCTCAGTTTGAATTTTTTTTGACAGCTGTCAAAATCTTTCCAATTGGTTTCTAAAACTGAATAATGCGAATCTACCTACAAGGTGGATGTACGAGCGCTCAAAAGCTCCTGCCTTCACGGCAGTGCTTTTCGTAATTTTTAACCTTGAATATACGAGAATAACTCAATTTTATTGCAACATAATTACATATATGGAATAATGTCAAATTTCTCAACACCAGATAGAAAAACTCAATTTTCTTTTCACGTACAAAAACTGTGAAGCTTAATTTTCATATAACTCATTTTATCGATACCCCATGTAGACATAAATTTCAGCAGAATATGCTGAATAGTTTTTGTGATAACAGTGGTAACAAAGTTTTCGAAAATATTTTTTTATTGTTCTAATAAACAAGATGTCTACTTTTAAAAGGGACAAACTTCAAGGAAAGATCATGCATAAGATTTGCAACAAAAAATGTCAGAACACATGGTCGAAATGTTTGTTTCTTGATTTCACGAAATATTTTTTCCATAAATTCAATTATTCTTCAGTTATCCTTAGAGCTTCTTCAGATTTGACCACATACATATTTGGAAACAGCATCAAATTTTCTACAAGATAAAAATTTCAGTCAGCCAAAAAAATCTTATTGCGGACGTGGTAAGGAGATGAAAAAATCATAAAGTTCGTTTTATTGAAATTTAGTTTCTTCTTTCAAATCATTTTGATTCGACATATAAATTCATGATTTCCATGAAAATAACTTCAATATTCAATCATAAAGAGCTTCAAAATAGAGAAAATTTAGGTTTAGAACATTTGGACTTGTTAGCCATGATATAAGGGCAGAAGACAAGCAGCAACCACAAAAGTTGATATGTCATTCGAAAGCACAATAAATGGGGTTGTTTTTGCTGAAAAGAAAACATGTCCATAATAAATGATTTTTCATCGATAAAACCATTGGAAAAATATGACTCGTTTTGTTCACTTCAGAATCGTGACATACATCTCCTTACCACGCCCGCAATAAGAATTTTTTTGGCAGATTGAAATTCTTATCTTATAGAAAATTTAATGCTGTTTCTAAATATGTGGTCAAATCTGAAGAAGCTCTGAGGATAACTGAAGTATAATTGATTTTATGGAAGAACTTGAAATATTTCGTGAAATCAAGAAATGTTAAATTGAAGAATAACCGTCAACATTTCGACCATGTGTTATATGACATTTTTTGTTGCAAATCTTTTGTATGATCTCCCCCTGAAGTTTAGCCCTTTTAAAAGTAGACACCCTGTATAATGAACCTTCGTGTCGTTATTTTAACTACACAGTTTCTGTGTACCAAAATGGTCTTTAACTATTTAGTGTAAATATCCCTATTTTTCCTTCAAATCCGTTTCACTGGCCGAACTGTACGAAAATATTTATTCATAACCTCTATGTTATCGGGTATCGGGGTTGAAATTTTGGCACTAAAAACCTGAAAATGTAAAACAAAATGTATTATGAGGCTAGAAAATTGTTAGGAAACATTGCTAATCTCTATTTCTTACTCTGCATTTTCGATATCATCCACTTCGACCACATTCTAGATTTCTAGACGGCACGAGTAAAATGAATGGACTGTGATTGGAATAACGTTCACAACTTATCAAAATCGACTGAAAATTCCTGGAAACTGCAAGTGGCAGTTGAAGAAACGTATAAGTATTGTTTTTTGAGCGCTCGTACTACTTACACGAATTTTGAGCCGAAAATGGTCTCAATCGATAGACTTCGACTCACAGATGACGAATCCGTCGAAAAATTAGAATCTGTCCGTCCGGCCGTCCGTCCGTATACACGATAACTCTCGAACGGAACGACCTGAAAACTTGAAATTTTTAGGGTAGGTTCGAATCTCGAATGCCGCGGTTAGGTTCGTTATTAGGCAAAATTCGCCCAGGGGTTCCGTAAATATGGCCGCTTGAAATTTTGTTCTCCTGATTACTTCGAAACTACTGATTCGATCGAGGTGGAATTTTGCACTCAGATGAAGAACGTGTTTGAGCTACATGCAAAATTTTGTCTAGATCGCATGACCAGAACCATAGAAACCATAGAAAATTATAACTTTGTAATGGAAAGGCCTAGGGACTTGAAATTACAGGATAGGTGTGGACCTCGAATGTCGCGGTCACTAGGGGTTCCGTAAATATGGTCGTTTGAAATTCAGTTTTCTTGATCATTTCGAAACTACGGATTTGATCGTAAAGAAATTTTGTATTTAAATGGAGAATGATAAATTCAAGTTCCCTTTTCCCATATCGCATGACTAGAACCATAGAAGATTATAACTTTCGAACGGAAAGGCCTAGGGACAACCTAATCGTTTGAGACCATTCTCCTAAAATTCGAAAATCACAGAGATTTTGGCAAAATAATAACGCTTATGTTCACAGAGATGAGCGCGAAAAATAAAACGTTTCAAATCGACGATAATCTGTGAACGTTGAAGTTTAATATGCGTCCTTGGATAAATGAACGTTATTATGTGGGTAATAAGAATATTCACGCAACCGACAATTCAAAAAAAAAAATTGCAGTTGTTATGGCTGGGCTGATACAATTCGGACTCGTTAGGACCATTTCCAGTTTCATGAAATTTTCACTTTATGCAGGTCAGTTGATAACATAGTCGAAACATTGATTTCGATCGGAGGTAAAAGTCGATTAACGATCGACTACGATGTCCGCGTGGTGACTCCCACGAAAACGACGTAGAAACGGCGGGCGCGCCTCCTCCTTGAGCCGCCCATGGTGCGCTGAAGCGATCCGTAGTATTGTCGTTATAATTATCCCGTAATTAATATTTAATATTGCACGATCAATCTATCGTACTGTCCGGGACCAACGGAGCGCTAAAATATACTTTGTTTAATGAGTCAAATTATTATATTGATGTTAATATACGACACTATTTGGTTTTCGGTCGAATTTGGCATTTTTGGGAGGTCTAGATTAGACCAACAATAATTATATCAACAACATACTGTAGAAAAAAAAACTACCAAAAAACCCATTCTCCTAGGTTAAGTTAGGACAGTGTTGAAAATCATTCTCAGAATGAATTGATATTTAGGTTAGGTTAGATTGATTTGAAACAGTATTGAGTATAATTCTCAAATTGCGGTTATTGAAAGTGAGCGGATTAGCGAGTGGGATCGTGTTTATTACTTCAACCGAATCCTCCTAGCCATTATGATAATATCTAGATGAAGTCATTAATTCATCATATTATCTATTGTTATATCGATCTACCTACTTTCACGAATCTACTGGTTTCATTGATCTACGCGCTTACTAGTTACAACTAATATTACACGATAAAGAAACAACATAGATGATGAAGGCCCGACATTCGATCAATCCACGTCGATGAAGATGACGAATGGAAAAGAAATATAGCTTCAGGTGATCGGGACGGCGATCGCAGTTGGCGTCGTTGTTCAGATTGGTTTCTCTCGTGAAGTCAGCGCGCTATTTTCGGCGTGAACTTGAACTCTTCGAGCGTATTAATCGCCCAATTACAGAGTTCCCCCATTCAGATTTATGGACGAAGACGACGGCGACAAAGAAGTGCTTTGTCCTAGGACAAACCTGAACGTCGAGAGGGAACATCGTAATTAATGAAGCATCGAGAGGCGTTTATCTTGGCTGATCAATTGGACTTATCCAGTGTCTGATAAGATTTTGACAAAGTCACATATCGCGATTAAGGTCTTTATGCAGTCATAGTAATAGAATCAATATGTTTGGGGATATTATTATTTGGTCTATGAAAATCATGCCATCAGCGGGTTTTAATTTTGCAGACTTTTTATTGCAACGACCCGACTCACGACTCGTCTGAGCCTGTCATACACTGTAGAAGGAGTACACCGACGCAGACAGTTCATTCGAATGGTCGAAGCTTTCATGGAAGATGAAGCATTCGGCCTTATGACCAATTTCATGTTACACCACAAATCAAGTTAGAATTGACACTTGTTGATTGATAGGTCATATTTTTTTTTGGGATAAACCGACAAGACCTCAACCAACGCTCTAATAGGATCTTTGAGTACCAAACAATTTGGTTGGTGTTTTTCTGAACGATAAATCGGTGTTTTTTTTCAGGATCGTCCCACTTATCTCCGTAATATACATCTTTCCTTAGATTCGTAACAATAAATAACGTTTTAAAGCTCGTAAATCCTGTCGTTAGCTACCATAAACATCGTACACCTCCATATTATGCCTGGAAACAACTCTCTTATCTAGTCCGCAATAATTACCAACAGTTTGATTAGGAAACTTGCTGGCCATGTCCCAAGCCGAGTTTTTCCTAAGGTAGCCGGGTATCTTGGGTAACTTGAGGCCTCAAAACGATATTTTGAGAAAGAAAAAAAAGAAATGATGTCAATTTCGATAGGTACAATTTTGAAATTTTTTCCAAACACTTGTGGATGTATTGTGTTCGAGCTAGTACTGCTCAAAATTGACTCATTTTCTAGTATTCTGTAGCCAACATTGCTATAACGGAACACTCAGAGCAGAGGTGGCCAACCGGTCGATCGCGGCTCTAGATCCGGTCGATCGATTATGTTTCTATATTTTACTTTTCTTCAAACGTTTATATTCGTCCACTCCACTATAGGTACTCTTTCATTTAAAAATTTGACATTTCGTCATTAGAGTCTCGTCTTGTCTGCACTTATGTCACGGCCGTTCTACCCGGAGACAATTGACCCTTAAAGTTGAAATTTGAGAGGCAGGTGTCTTCGGTGAAAGCTTTAGAATAATGTAGTGAAATAAAGAAATAAAATTAGGGTAGGCACTCGGCGTAGATGTAACTCAATAATGAAAACAAATATTTCAGCGCACATATGTTCGTGCGGGGTATTGTTGGATAGGTCTTCAAGAATTATATTAAAAGTTTCGTGATGACTTTTGCCGTTTAGTCAACCGATAGTGAGATATGAGTTAAAAGTCTACTACCTCCTCTAACTTTCCAATTATGGACTGAAAATTAAGCAAAAACTCAAGTTATGAGAACTCAACAAACTTTGTAAATGAAAATTAATTTGAATAAGATGCGTTTAGTAGTTTTTGGGTTAATGATATTGGTTAGTGGTTCGACACTTTTGTATCATTTAATTTTTGTGAGAAGTTTACTCCCATTTGATTCATATTTGCCTATAATTGCTTATTCAACATAAAATATGTATTTTTCTTGAACATGTATACAGGGTGTAAGTGCGTTCTAAATTCAAAAGAAGATTCTTCGAGTGATTTTAAGACAGAAAATTTAAGAAAATTAAACAGATGTTGAGAATGTTATTTATTGTTGTTACATAATAAGAAATTTCCAACGAAAACTTTTCCTAGTACATATTTCTTGTGTGGTCCAAGGATATGCAATCAAAGGGATTTTATTTTTTTTTCACGATACGAAACAATTCAGGATACAAAAGAGTTTAATTTTCAATTGATTGAAAAGATTTGAAAAGCATTGACTTGAATTACAAGTGATCCAAAACGTCCTTCAGTGTTTATTGTCAGTATGACAAGTACTGTCATTTTATTTTCATGAACTTCAAAAGATGGAATAACCGAATTATGTTGAATATAGCAGAAAAACTCAATTTTTTCACAAAATTTCAGCAGGATATGGCAAATATTTTCTGAGATAAGTACCGGAGTTTTAATAAAGAATTTTCAAAAATTTTCCAGAAATACGAGCCTTAGAAAATTTCACATGAACATTCGTGTCGGTATCTTAACAACTACTTCAAAGTTTCATCAGTATTTTTCAAATTATTCAGAAGAAAAAAAAATCAGATGCCCTTATCCACGGAACCGTTTGGCGGATTTCGCCCATTAAAGAACTCAACTGGAGCATAAGGACCTCGAACATACCCTGAAAATTACAGAAGTGGAGTACTTTATTTCAATCAAAAATATTGGTAATGCGCGAGATACCACCGAACTTTGAATTAAATCAATTTGGGGCTGAATTGGCCCCTTTACAAAACAATGCCTAATCACAACGAAGTTGAACTTTTCATCAGCATTCAAAATTTTATGGGTTTTTAGAATATTTCATCGGCTACCCTGTATTGAAACTGCTATGCAACCAGTGGTAAAATTGTTGCATTTTGTATCGGAATGTTGGGATAAGCCATACGTCATCTACCGGACGTTCAGATAAAAGAGCAGTGGAACATTGTAATATGTCATTTGTAGTTATACAAGGTAATCTTCGAAAAAATAGTATATTATTTAACGAGCGGTAATGTAGGTCATAACTCACGCAGATGAAGTTTGGAGCACGAGCCAAAGGCGAGTGCTGTAATTTACCAAGGGAGTTATGACCATTACCGCAAGTTGAATACTATACTTTATCTACGACTTCAACAATAAATACTAAGATACAAGTACAGAGAAAGAACTTTATTTACAAATTCTAATAGTAACCTATAACAATGCATTACATATTTATGTTGATTGTGCTTCCTAGCATGGAAGTCCATGGATGCTTTATTTTTAGTGCTAAGTTCACTTAAATATGCCAAAAGACCATTTTCTGTAAACGATGACTTAATATTCCTCCTGCTACACCAACCTTGAAAATTGTTGTATACACCTTCATATTTGTTTTGAGATTTTTCGAATAATAAATTCTGTATGGTAACATTGGCTGATTGTCTTATTTCTGAAGGTGTACATAATAATTCATCTTCACTATCTGAATTCATCTTTTTCAGCAAAACATTCACAATAATAATTAGGTATCAACTTAATTTGAGAAAACGTCGAAACAATTCGAGTGACCTCCCCTCAATACCAACAGTGGACTGTTTCCTTTCGGCCAATCAGCTTGTTCAGAAGCACAGAGACAGGGAGTTATAGCAGTGAGCTATTATAACTCACGGTGTTTGTTTACTGATAATATTAATTGCTCGAAAGTAGTCGAATAATGAATTTATAAATCAATAGGACTAGATGAACAATTTTATCTATCCTATGTCATTTGTGAAAGGTATCGGCCCTCAAGTGCTTAAGAGAACACTTCATCTGCTTTATCGAGCGGAATTCGGAAAAAAAAATGGTAAAATATGAAAATGTCTCCTTTCACCTCACGAATCTGAAGTTCAGTATGCAGAAAGCTCCGTTTTGAAGTCATGACGTGAACCGCCGAGTCCGTCGCTGATCCACCTCGACCGTCAATCAAAACTAATGTACTTTCGCCATGGGACACCACGTGGGCGTGATTCCCTCGAAACGGCCGTTATTTTCGGACGTAACGTCTTCGTAAAAACTTCCGGCCACGACGTCGGCGAAAGCCGTCCGCACCCAACCCTTCCGCCGCTCCCCGATCGCCCCAAGTCGCCCTTATCGCGGCCCGAGCCAACATATTGACCGATCCGGCCGATGTTTACGCAATTTATTTCCCAATGACGACCGGAGTCGCCGGAATTGGGCATGTGTCGGACGCGATCCTCTCTCGAACTTGTCGTTCCTCGCTTTCGGCCCCATTAGTTCGTCGCCTTTTAAGGGGCAATCGGCTAACGCCGTATTAAGACTGATTTTGCGGTCGGCGTGCGATCTAACGAGATTTCCGTTTTGGGCATGCCCTCCGGCGACACGGGATTGCCGTTTTTGGTCGGATATTCGCGGTCGGCTTGTTTGTGGTAGTCATAGACGCGAGTAAGATTTTCTCGATTGCTGGATCTGCTCTTCCAATTCCAGAAGTTCTGGAAATGAGAATATGTCATAATGCCTCCGTGACGTCATTAAGGCGGATGCGTGCTGAAACGGGTCGTGTACGACACGGATATCGGACGGGGCTGCCTGGATTCTTGGTAACAGAAATAATACCATCTCGACTCCGGTAATTTCTGTTCAGATCCGTTCATAAAGCCGGGAGGTCTCGCTCTTTGAGGGCACTCTTAGCACTAACGAAAATTCATCAACGAGCGCTACTTATAATGAAATAGACGATATGATGATGACACGGACAAATTATACTCTATGGAATTCACATCAAAATAAACACGCACTATTTCAACTGCTTTGATAATCTTAATTTTTACCTGACATTTCGTTTTACAATGCAAAAAGCTTTGATTATTTCGCAAGATATTGGAGTTTAAGTCGCTGAAATTACAGGTCAAGTTATTCTCTACGTTCCTCATAGATTTTTCTCTTTTTATGAACCGTAGATTTCATGTAAGTATAAGATCTATCGTATTTGACCTACCTACGTTGCCGGATCTAAGTGGCCCTTGGTTTAGTTCTTGTTGAGCCGAACTGGTGCAAATGGAAGACTCTTATTTCCAGAAATCGATCTACAGGAAAAAGTTACTTTTTCTCAAAACGAGACGACAACGGAAAACGAACTATGATAATCGAGAATGCCCATGAAATCAGATGTCAGAGGAATTGCCAGAGAGCAGTCGGAAATCAATGATAATAAATTTCATGAAGCCGCGAGGTCTCGCTCTTTGAAGGCACTCTTAGCACTAACGAAAATTCATCAACGAGCGCTACTTATAATGAAATAGACGATTTGATGATGATGACACGGACAAATTATACTCTATGGAATTTACATCAAAATAAACACTCACTATTTCAACTGCTTTGATAATCTCGATTTTTGCCGGACTTTCCGTTTTACAATGCAAAAAGCTTTGATTATTTCGCAAGATAATGGAGATAAGTCGCTGAAATTACAGGTCAAGTAATTCTCTACATTCCTCATAGATTCTTCTCTTTCAATAAACCGTAGATTCAATGTATATTTGACTTACCTACGTTGCCGGATCTAAGTGGCCCTTGGTTTAGTTTTTGTTGAGCCGTACTGGTGCAAATAGATGAATCTCATTTCGAGAAATTGACCTACAGAAAAACGTGACTTCTTCTTGAAACCAGACGACAACGGTAAACGAACTCAGACAATCGAGAATGCGCATGAAATCAGATGTCAGAGGAATTGACAGAGAGCAGTCGGCAATCGATGATAATAATTTTCATAAATCCGGGAAGTCTCGCTCTTTGAGGGCACTCTTAGCACTTACGAAAATTTATCAACTAGACAATATAATGATATATATAATGAAGAAGACGATGTGACCTACCTACAGTGCTAGATCTAAGAACCCTTTGGTTTGGTTTTTGTTGAGCCGAACTTGTGCAAATGTAAATATTTTTAGGTTAGTTAGACCCGCTTTACACGTGTCAAGTAGCTAACGCAAGTAACTATAGTCCATTTAAGAATTATTGACATCGAAGCAGGCCATGAACGTCCAGTCGAGGCTTTATTTCTGGTTACAAAAAAATTACCGTTTCCATCATAGAAATAAAACATCAAACATAAATATAACCTAGAAAAGTGTTCAGTAAATGAATTTTCGAATAATTATTAATTATGCCGGAATATTCCGACTGCAGTTTAAAAATGGGAATTCAGGTTCAACGTTATATATATTAAGAAATGGAACCCCCAAATAGAAAACTTGAACAGGAAACTCACCACCATAATCTACACCCTCAATGGTATGAAATACCATATCTAACAAGATACATTGACGCTCCTATACACAGCCAATTTTCAGTCAACCCTTTCATATGGCATTGTTTACTGATGAAACAGTACATCACGAAACAAAATATTTAAAACACAAAAGCAAGCAATCCGAGCTATGTATAGAATGAAAGATAGAGATACTTGTAGAGGTGTTCTCAAAAGGAATAAAATCCTGACGTCAACAGCAATATATGTGCTAAAGTATGTTATATTCCTACAAAGCCACAGTAAACTATTTGAACCATTTCTGAACAACAACCCAACTAGGAGAATTGATCCTTATATATACCCGAGGCAACAATTGACACTAGCACAGAATAATGCAAGATACATGTGCATGAAGATCTACAATGCGTTACCCAGACAGTTTCATTTGATAAGAAATGTTAATATATTGAAAAATATTTGCTGAATATTGAACCGTACAACTTGCTAGAATATTTGGAATCTAGTAAAGCTAAACCTTACATCTACTTTGTAACCAGTAACCATTGAAATTATTTGACTTATTTCCCATTATTGTAGGAACTAAACATATATTATTATTATTAAAATAAGAGAGAAACAAAAATTAAGAATCTATGTAGTACATGAAATTTGTACTGTAACTATCAATATATGAACCAGTTTGTGAATTATTGAGTGCTCAGTGTTAAATACTTTAAGAAAGTCAATTTTTATTTTCATTTTTTAAAACTGTCCATGAATTATTGAAAATATTATGATTGATGAGCAATTTTACAATTATTCAGTATACTTTTGAATTGTGAACAATATAGCATGTGTTCAATGGCAGTATTAGCAGAGGGAATGTGAACAGGGTACCATACAGTATAAGTATAATAAATAAACTTAAAATATCTACGAATTATACAATAGCAAAGATGAAAATCTCATTGAAAACCATGTTTCCACGTATAAGTGTAGTGATTTGGATGTGTTTATTGAATAAGCTGACATAATCTATTGATGGGCATCCTTTTGCAGGGAAGGTTTCAATTTTTCAATAACCCATTTATGAAATAATTCACCATTCATAGTAATCCTTATCATTAATACCACTGTCAAGAATCGGATCACATCCAGGTAAAAATCCTTCCATTGTTCCAGCATTCAAAACACTGCACCTTCTGCCTTTACCCTTGAATATACTCGGCATACCTTCTGGATTATTTTCTGGTGTCCACTGACGAATTTGAATACCGTTTTCGAATATCCAAGTTTCATCTGGATATGTGAATTTTACGTTTTGTTCCATGTATTCTCGGTATTTATCACAATATCGTACTATTGTTATTATATTTTTCTGTTTATCAATAAGAATTTTCCTTCGACCAACTTTTTTGTATTGTATCCAATTTTTTTTATGATATAATATAATGTTGACTTTGATCGATTGAAATCTAGGTGCTCTTTGGCCAGTTCGAAAAGGATCGTTTTTAATTCTAGCAAAAACAAAGCAATTCAATGTCTCTTTGAAGGAATAATCGTATCGCACAGGTTTTCTTCCACTGCTAATTCCAGGCTGTAATAACATGCTAGTGTTCTACGGACAGTGCTTGGTGAAATCTGAAAATTTAAGAGACATTGATCAATCAGAATACACTTTGAGTAGGTAAATAACAGTTTACCTGAAACACTAGTGAAACTCGATAAATGCTAACGGAAATATATGCCAATTCTTTGAAAAACTCGACGAACTGCCTGGCGTTTTCTTGTTAGCCGCGATGTATCCTGGTGAATTCCAGCCATTTAAATAGCATAAGACAAAAAATACTCAAATTCAGAACTAATTTTTATAATTATTCACCAATATCTTCGATAAAATCATCAAAGCAAGATCTCTATGGGTTATGTTATTGTTATTCCTATACCAACCTGAATGTAGCAACCCAAAATATTACTGAATAGTCTATTACCAACTTAAATTCGATTTTTCACAGCCTACCGACATATCAATAATTCTTAAACGGAGTATAAATCAAGTAAAGAAATTAAGTTACTTGCATCGTATGAACCACTCGATTTAGTACTTGAGCAAGTGCTGCATTTTAGTCGCTAGTGCGATTTCTTAACTTGATTCAGGTACTTGCGTTAGCTACTTGACACGTGTAAAGCGGGTCTTAGGGTGAACTGAGGAGAGGGCTGTGCAAACGGTCGTAAAAGTCCACATGAAAAAGCGATAACGAAGCAGATGGTCATTTTGCTTCGACTCTTGAGTTGCACCTTGTCACGTTGCCAACACCAAAATGTGTGGCTCACGCTTTACATTGTTTTCATGTCCTCGGAGGTAACAAGATTTCTGTTTCTGACATTTATTTGACCGCCGAAGGACTTTATCGAACTATCAAGAAATTAGAAAGAACAAAAAAAGATGATGATTTGCCTGCTTCATCGAGGGGCAAATTTCTTCGAATCTCTGCATCGAATATTGTCTGAATCCGTCGAACAATCGAATACCGATCCATTCCTTCACGTGGAATTCGAGGAGTTGAAACGCTTTCTTCTGCATCTAGCAACCCACGATCATGACCAAGTAAACAACCGACACCGTTGCGTTAAGTGGTCACCAATCTTCTCGGAGGTCGCCGCACCGGCAAGGTCACCTGGAGACGGCCAAGATGGTCGCCGTATCTGCTGCCGTTCTTTCACCTACGCCGCGCGGAGACTCTCAACAATGGCTGTTCTTCTGGCACGGAATCTCCCCAGGTTCTTCGGCGGAATCCGAATCGTTCTGATCGCCGCATTCGCAGGACGGTCCAAAAATTTACCTGAAGTTCTGTCCCGCATTCCCGCGCCGAAAACGTATGTGTGAAAGTCGCGGTCGTTGTCTCCGTTCGTTGCCGCGAAACGATGGTAAAAAGCTATTCTGCAACAACCTTCCCGGAACCCTGGCCCGATGACCGGACTGCCATATAAGGCAGAATATGCCAGTACGACCACCGTTCACCTGGACGGCGACGAGAATGCGTGCAGAATCCTTCGTAATCCGATTTGCGAAAGTTATGAAAAATTCCGGCGCGAATCTCTCGGATCCATTCCAAGATGCTGGGAATATACGCGAATGAGGAATGAAACTACCTTATGCCGGAATGGTTGCAACATTTTCGATATGGTTGAAAATTTGCTCTATACCTTTTTTTGTACCCATTATTTGTGCAAGAAAATACGTCAATCCGACGAATGGTATATGAATCACCTTTTTTTCTTGGACCGTATAAGGTTGAAAATTCTCTTTAACCTCCTCCATTCTTTGTGCACGAAATGACGTTGTTCCGAGGATTGATATATATATATTCATATACCATTTTATGTACCCTTTCCTTCTTTATCCACAAAATGACATCGAACCGACGAATGGCAGACGAAGTCTCCTTTCTCTCCGATCGATAATTTTCCGATGATGTTGAAAAGGCGCTCTATACCTCTTTCTGTACCCTTTCTTTCTTTGTGTACAAATTGACGTCGATCCGTATAGAAAGGGTGTAGAAGTCAATTTCCCTCCCTTCGTCCGCATAAGTTAGAAAACTTGCTCTCCACTTTTCGCTGTACCCTTTCTTTGTCACAAAATGACGTTGTTCCTAGGATTGGTATATAGGGGTCAACTCAACTTCCTCCGCTCTTATGAGGAAGAAAATTCGCTATATACCATTTTATGTACCCTTTCCTTCTTTATCCACAAAATGACATCGAACCGACGAATGGCAGACGAAGTCTCCTTTCTCTCCGATCGATAATTTTCCGATGATGTTGAAAAGGCGCTCTATACCTTTTTCTCTACCTTTTCTTCCTTTGTGTACAAATTGACGTCGATCCGTAAAGAAAGGGTTTAGAAGTCAATTTCCCTCCCTTCGCCCGCATAAGTTAGAAAACTTGCGCTCCACTTTTCGCTGTATCCTTTCTTTGCCACAAAATGACGTTGTTCCTAGGATTGGTATATAGGGGTCAACTCCACTTCCTCCGCTCTCATGAGGAAGAAAATTCGCTATATACCATTTTATGTACCCTTTCCTTCTTTATCCACAAAATGACATCGAACCGACGAATGGCAGACGAAGTCTCCTTTATCTCCGATCGATAATTTTCCGATGATGTTGAAAAGGCGCTCTATACCTTTTTCTGTACCTTCTCTTTCTTTGTGTACAAATCGACGTCGATCCGTAAAGAAAGGGTATAGAAGTCAATTCCCCTCCCTTCGCCCGCATAAGTTAGAAAACTTGCTCTCCACTTTTCGCTGTACCCTTTCTTTGTCACAAAATGACGTTGTTCCTAGGATTGGTATATAGGGGTCAACTCCACTTCCTCCGCTCTTATGAGGAAGAAAATTCGCTATATACCATTTTATGTACCCTTTCCTTCTTTATCCACAAAATGACATCGAACCGACGAATGGCAGACGAAGTCTCCTTTATCTCCGATCGATAATTTTCCGATGATGTTGAAAAGGCGCTCTATACCTTTTTCTGTACCTTTTCTTTCTTTGTGTACAAATTGACGTCGATCCGTAAAGAAACGGTATAGAGGTCAATTTCCCTCCCTTCGCCCGCATAAGTTAGAAAACTTGCTCTCCACTTTTCGCTGTACCCTTTCTTTGTCACAAAATGACGTTGTTCCTAGGATTGGTATATAGGGGTCAACTCCACTTCCTCCGCTCTCATGAGGAAGAAAATTCGCTATATACCATTTTATGTACCCTTTCCTTCTTTATCCACAAAATGACATCGAACCGACGAATGGCAGACGAAGTCTCCTTTCTCTCCGATCGATAATTTTCCGATGATGTTGAAAAGGCGCTCTATACCTTTTTCTGTACCTTTTCTTTCTTTGTGTACAAATTGACGTCGATCCGTAAAGAAAGGGTATAGAAGTCAATTTCCCTCCCTTCGCCCGCATAAGTTAGAAAACTTGCTCTCCACTTTTTGCTGTACCCTTTCTTTGTCACAAAATGACGTTGTTCCTAGGATTGGTATATAGGGGTCAACTCCACTTCCTCCTCTCTTATGAGGAAGAAAATTCGCTATATACCATTTTATGTACCCTTTCCTTCTTTATCCACAAAATGACATCGAACCGACGAATGGCAGACGTCTCCTTTCTCTCCGATCGATAATTTTTCGATGATGTTGAAAAGGCGCTCTATACCTCTTTCTGTACCCTTTCTTCCTTTGTGTACAAATTGACGTCGATCCGTATTGAAAGGGTATAGATGTCAATTTCCCTCCCTTCGCCCGCATAAGTTAGAAAACTTGCGCTCCACTTTTCGCTGTAGGCTTTCTTTGTGCACAAAATGACGTTGTTCCTAGGATTGGTATATGAGGGTCAGCTCCACTTCCTCCGCTCTTATGAGGAAGAAAATTCGCTATATACCATTTTATTACCCTTTCCTTCTTTATCCACAAAATGACATCGAACCGACGAATGGCAGAAGAAGTCTCCTTTCTCTCCGATCGATAATTTTCCGATGATGTTGAAAAGGCGCTCTATACCCTTTTCTGTACCCTTTCTTTCTTTGTGTACAAATTGATGTCGATCCGTAAAGAAAGAGCATAGAAGTCAATCTCCCTCCCTTCACCCGCATAAGTTAGAAAACTTGCTCTCCACTTTTCGCTGTAGCCTTTCTTTGTGCACAAAATGACGTTGTTCCTAGGATTGGTATATAGGGGTCAACTCCACTTCCTCCGCTCTTATGAGGAAGAAAATTCGCTATATACCATTTTATGTACCCTTTCCTTCTTTATCCACAAAATGACATCGAACCGACGAATGGCAGACGAAGTCTCCTTTCTCTCCGATCGATAATTTTCCGATGATGTTGAAAAGGCGCTCTATACCTTTTTCTGTACCTTTTCTTTCTTTGTGTACAAATTCACGTCGATCCGTATAGAAAGCGTATAGAAGTCAATTTCCCTCCCTTCGCCCGCATAAGTTAGAAAACTGGCTCTCCACTTTTCGCTATACCCTTTCTTTGTGCACAAAATGACGTTGTTCCTAGGTTTGGTATATGAGGGTCAATTCACTTCCTCCGCTCTTATGAGGAAGAAAATTCGCTATATACCATTTTATGTACCCTTTCCTTCTTTATCCACAAAATGACATCGAACCGACGAATGGCAGACGAAGTCTCCTTTCTCTCCGATCGATAATTTTCCGATGATGTTGAAAAGGCGCTCTATACCTTTTTCTGTACCCTTTCTTTCTTTGTGTACAAATTCACGTCGATCCGTATAGAAAGCGTATAGAAGTCAATTTCCCTCCCTTCGCCCGCATAAGTTAGAAAACTGGCTCTCCACTTTTCGCTGTACCCTTTCTTTGTGCACAAAATGACGTTGTTCCTAGGATTGGTATATAGGGGTCAACTCCACTTCCTCCGCTCTGTTGAGGAAGAAAATTCGCTATATACCATTTTATGTACCATTTCCTTGTTTATCCACAAAATGACATCGAACCGACGAATGGCAGACGATGTCTCTTTTCCCTCCACCGGAAAATTTTCCGATGAGGTTGGAAAGGCGCTCTATACCCTTTTTTTCTTTGCGTACAACGCAAACGAAAAAATCTATTGTAGTCACCTCCTTTTTTTTTCTCGCTCTATACCTTTTTCTATACCCTTTCTTTGTGCAGAAAATTACGTTGTTCCGAGTAATGGTGTAAGAGTCTGCTCTTCTTCCGCTCTAATGAGGTTGAAAATTCGCTCCATACCATTCTCTGTACCCTTCTTTTCTTTGTGTACAAAATGATCTCAATCCGTGGAATAACATGAGTCACCTCTCCCATCGCTCGCCGCATAATTTTGGAAATTCGCTCTATACACTCTTGCTCTGAACACTCTTTCTCTGTCCACGAAATGAACTCGATCAGAGAAATGTTATAGGAATCAAAATATGTATTTCTTTTTGTTACGGTCCTTGCAAACTTTTCGACGAAGATTCTTGATCATGGAGTCAACCCTGATAGTTCGAATTCCAATCGTTGAGTAATCTCCGTAGTTATTGATATTAGAAGGTTCACATAGCAGCTGGAGATAAAGTCGCGTTTCATAAAAAAAACCGTTTTATAGAACGATTATCATCGTTGTGTCAACAAAATTCCTCTCGCGTATTTATTAATTCAAATATTTAAAATACCTAGACGATGGGATTTAATTGGGAAATATATTGCGCTATTGACGCCAAGAATTGCAGGAGAATCCTTCGCAACCAGTTTTTTATTGAGATTTATTTGGTTTTTGCTCGTAGAAATCATTTCGGTTTATCATGTCCAATGAGTTTCAGAAAACGCGAATATTGCAACGAGCTATGTTTCGCTATCATATTTATGGCTAACCTAAACGACCGGTAAAAATTCACACCAAAGACCAATCCTCACAACGAAAACAAAGCCATAAATTTTATCGAGATCGTACCACATTTGCAAACTTTCAACTAGAACCGATCACCTTTGATCCCATAGAAGCGGAACGTCATAGAGCATCTCCTAGATCAAAGAGTTGCGACTGGAGCGTAGGATGAATACTTTGTGGAAGATTTCAAAGGGGGGCGTTCCACGGCATTTCACGACGGCAACATGTTACATGAAGATTTACATAGCGGATTTCCTTTACTCATTCCGAATTATTGTATTGGGGTTTTGTTTGGTCGTTTGACGTACCGTCAGCGAATTTTCGTTTTGTTCTATCTGATTATTTACAAATAAATAAACGAATGACACCATATACGAAGTCGCTTAGATAAGCGATTTTCGTCGGTATTAATCTTTAATGCAAACAATACTTTTTATAATTGGGTAATTTATGAAGCATAGGTTGAGTCATTTCGTAAACAAAGAACCAATTTAACGCATTCGAGTAAGGGTCTAGTTATTTAAACAAGGAATGCGAACAATGGGAAATTATTTGCAGGAATGCTAATTTAAGACGGATCCGATAGTTTTATATGCGGAACATACTTCAAATCTCTGGATTAATTGCAGAATTAACTTTACTCAACCATGTACAAAAATAGTGGAATTATTAAAAGAAAAAAAAAGTCCTTAACCCTCCTGCTATTTGAATATTATCAAATTAGGTCCTGACGTTGCTTCTTTTGTTACAGACATACTCTGGTCTCTTCTGCGTCGTCGTCAACCCATACAAAAAATTACCAATCTACACAGAAAAGATAATGGAGAGATACAAAGGAATCAAACGTCATGAAGTGCCACCACACGTCTTTGCCATAACAGACACGGCGTACAGATCTATGCTGCAAGGTTGGTATCTTTGGTAGCTTTCACACCTTGAGGACCCTATTGCACCAAACCGCTTTGCACTTTTCACCTTGTCGAACTTGAAAAGTGAAAAGTTATATACTCAGTGACATTGGTAGAGTTATAACGAGAAGAAAAATATTGATTTTTTGCTTTATTTTCCATATTTGGTCTGTTTTGTGTTTTAATTCATCTAATTTTATCTCAGCACTCAGGAAAAAAATTTGAAAAGCACTAACGTGGAATCAGAAACTTTTGCGTGCTTGTCAGTATGACAAGTTCTCTCATTTCATTTTAACAAACAAACAAAAGATGTAGATCTGAAATATATTGAATATATATGAAAAAAATTTTCGGTTTACTAAAATGTCCTTCAGTGTTCATTGTTAGTATGGCTAATACTGTCAATTTATTTTCAAAAACTTCAATAAATGTAATCCCCGAGTTATTTTGAATATATCAGATTATTAGTGCCCCAATATACGTATTTTAGTGATGCTTTGGCAACGACTATGTTTGACTCACTGATGACGAATCCGTCGAAAAATTCGAGTCTGTCCGTCCGGCCGGCCGGCCGGCCGTTCGTCCGTATACACGATAACTCTCGAACGGAATGTCCTAGAAACTTGAAATTTTCAGGGTAGGTTCGAATCTCGAATGCCGCGGTTGAGTTCGTTATTGGGCAAAATTCGCCGAGGGGTTCCGTAAATATGGCCGCTAGAAATTTTGTTTTCCTGATTACTTTGAAACTACAGATTCGATCGAGATGAAATTTTGCACTCAAATGGAAAATTAGGTGTTCAAGCTACATGCAAAATTTTGTTCAGTTCGCATCACCAGAACCATAGAAACAATAGAAAATTGTAACTTTTGAACGGAAACGCCTAGGGACTTGAAATTTTCAGGATAGGTGTGGATCTCGATTGTCGTGATCACTTTCATCTATGAGCAAAATTATACTAGGGGTTCCGTAAATATGGTCGTTTGAAATTTAGTTTTCTTGATAATTTCCAAACTTCAGATTCGATCGTGACGAAATTTTGCACCTAGGTGAGGAATAATGTATTCAAACTACGTGCGAAATTTTGTCCAGATCGCATCGCCAAGACCATAGATACCGTAGAAAATTTTAGCGAATTATCGAAAAAAATGGGTCACCTGAAGCACTGACTTGAAGTCTGGATTATCGCCTCAGTTTGAAAATTTGTTTGACAGCTGTCAAAAAATTTCCTGTTTCCCAAACTGGAAAATGCGAATCTACCTACAAGGTGCATGTACGAGCGCTCAAAAGCTCCTGCCTTCACGGCAGTGCTTTTCGTAATTTTTTTATGATTGATCTGAAAGGAGTACCTTGTCAAAAAAAGGTTGTTGTAAAAAGGGCGACGTTCGGAAATGTTCACTTCCTCTCATTTTCAAATGATATATCGTAGAATAAGGAGATAACTCAAAAATTAATTCTGTTGGGAAATAGTATTTGAAGTTTTGGTTTACCGAAGTTTTCGTTCTATTTTTTGTATACTTACTCAATTCAACACGGTGAACCTTCGGTATTACTGCAGCAATCCATTTGAACATTTTAACTCTAGCCCCCAATATTCAATTAATGCAATTTTTGCTCTACTGTTTTTCCAAATAATTTGAAATGTTACCTTTTTTCAAGAATAGTCTCTTATGTAGCGGAGAGGCCAACTAGAGTTATTCTGATATTTCACGTAATTTCCTCAAAACTCATTTAATCGATGCCTCATTCGTAGAAACAAAATTTCAGCACGATATGGCGAATAGTTCCTGAGATACAAAAGTTTCAAAAAAGAATTTGAAAAATCTTCTAGTGATAAGATACGAAAGAAATTCGTATGGCTTCATCTACGGAACCCTTTGGCGCATTGTGCCCATTAACGAACTCAACCGGCGCATTCTGACCTCGAACGTACCCTGAAAATTTCAAAACTCTAGACTTCTTCTTTCTTGACTTGTGTTGACAGACGAACAGAATTGAATTTGACCCCGAAATCTTCATCTGAGAGTCCATTCTCGGCTCAAAATTCGAAAATTACAGACACTTAGGCAGAATGATAAAGCTCTTGTTGCCAGTTGCCGAGTATTCGAATTTTGTATTCTATATAATATTTAGATGTCCAAAATTGTAGACTGATTGAAGGAAAAAATCCCAGATTTTGGGAACTGTATGTTTCGACTAGGAAAATGTTGAATTCACCCTATTGAAATTGATTTAAATAAATAAATTTTGGAAAATTATGAAATGAACGAATTTCCATACAAGTTTCATATTATCAGATAAAGAACAATTCCACGATTCCATAATATCTGATAATATTGAGTACCTTTCTATTATAGAAATATAGTCGTATGAATCCTTTTGGATGATTTATGAACTGAATAGAAAGTGTTCATAAATACCCCAGTGATGCCAACAACGGACCTAATATTCAATTGCACCTAGAAAAATATTAGGTCCATTGTTGATCAAGAGCAAAAAATAACTTAACTTCAAATCTTATTATGTTGTAAATTATAAATCGAGATTAAGTGGATTCGATGAAACTTGTGGAAGAACTGAGGTGCATTTTCAATTTGAATTAGATAAATTGTTCTCAAGAATATAACCAACAATGTAACCTGAGAAAATTGGTTCAATTGGTTCATATTAACATTTTTCGGAGTCATATTCAAAATTATTCAAGAAAATTTCGTATTCAGTCTCTAGCCATTTACCTGGATATTCTAACAGGATGGAGAATTTTAACATAATTTGTTGATAAAAAAGATGAATTTTGGGTCAAACTTGGGACACCTAAGTAGGCTTGTCAATGGTTCATACAGGATGTGAAAATATTATCAAATAAAAACTTTTTTGTTTAATCTACAGCGTTATTGACCATAAGTCCATATTCAATATGATTTTCTTTTTCAGAACGAGAAGACCAGTCGATTCTGTGTACAGGAGAATCTGGTGCTGGTAAAACCGAAAATACAAAAAAAGTGATACAGTACCTTGCGTACGTAGCTGCCTCAAAATCTCCAAAAGGGGGTGGTGCGGTGAGTTACTTCACTTGAACAGATGGAAATTTGAGGACATTCATGAATCATTGTATCAGTAATATCAATTCAAAGATCGTTCGGCACGGTTTATTTCCCACAATTGACAACTTTTAACGAGTATTCCTAGAAATATAAATAGGAACTATGAAAATTACTCCATTGAATATTAATATTTTTCAGATTTCTTCATTCTAATCTAGATTGAAAATTACTTTCAATTTTTATATATTTTAACTCTAAAAATTATATTATGAATTTTTTGACATCCTTAACTTTTTCCACGTGTGTACTTCAATTCGAATTTCAACTATTGAATTCCATACTTCTTGTTATTATGAGTTCAATTATTCTATCACTCTCCGAATATCTGTTTAGAGGGGCTGTTAGTATAACAGAAACTATATGCACAAGGTTTCTTTTTAAATACACATTTTCCTAATTCTTAAATTGTTTCTTTGCATGTCTTCTGTGGTGGCTTTATCAATGCAGAAAGATATTATCGTAAGTAATATTTTATTGGTTTAATATTTTTTTCTCATTATTCTTTTTTTATTTATAAAACTTTCATGCAATTAGTTGGGTCCAGTATTTTCTTCTTTATTTATATTTTTCGCAATGTACATTAAACGAAATGTCGCGATGCTTGAATGTTTCAACGATGAAATATTTTTTCTTTTTCATTGTTTCAGATTGGATATTTTAGATTTTATTTAATTCTTGGAACCAATGCTATCTTGCATAGAAGTTTTATTCTGTTTATTATATTACACAGTTACTTATTGCACTTTCTCGATTTTTCACCAACAAATGCTGTAACTTTATATTTCTTCATAGAAATTCAATAAAAACCAAGATCCTTTCAGTAATGCTTCAGAGTCTTTTGGTGTGTTGGTTATCCATATTTTTTTGGAGGGTCACGAAATTTTTCCTTAGGGTAACACTTTGTGTACGGAAAGGGGCTGAATTAACCCTCGTAGGTAAATGCTAGTATGTCTCTTGAAAATCCTGAAAAATTGTGCGCCGTTTACTCATAATGACGAAACGCAAATTTGAAACAGCTTTGAACTCGAAATTTCAGTTCTATTTGGTCCTCAGCTGAATTTCCTCAGATAAGAGGATCAAAAATCGCGAGATATCGACCGATAAGCCGCCAATAAATCCAATAAGACTTTCATCGCAGGTAATTAAGTTTGGATAACGATCTAGATTCGAAGGCTCTGCAGCATTACTAGTCCAATAATATAAAATTATTCATTCGTTTATGCGCGACTGGTGTATAACCTATGCTTCTCTTAGCTAAGCAATTTGAATTATAAATTAATAAACTCAATTGATTAGAATCTATTCTGTTATTTGTCAGCAGTCTTTGTTGTTTAACATGTGGCGTTTCAACAATCTCTGTCCGACCGTTATTTGTTATGGAAGTTCATTGTATTCGAGTCTAATCAGGCCCGCACTTCTCTAGAATGCTAATCGATTCTTTATTTCAATCTACATCACTAATATAGTTGAATGGACCGCCGACTAACTGGAATATTCTTGAATTCAAAATTTTGGAAAAACCCGAAATGTTGAATCCTAATAAGGGAAAAATGCACTCTTACAGAGGATTTTATGTTCAATGTGGCGCACCCTGTAGAACCTGAATATCAAAATTTCATAATCCATAATTCGAATTAAGAATCCTTCATTTATTTTAGCCTTTATTTCGACCTAGCGAATCTTTTTATGGATTTTTCTTTACTTGCATCCTTGATTCCAGATAAGCCCTTCCAGAGAATTCTCGGTACGTTGAAATTGAAAAAAAACGGCACAAGAGTAGAGATTGGGTAGATTTCGATGTGTGTTTGAATATGTTATTGTAGGATAGAAAATTTTGTGTGGACCAATTATTTTGGTTACCAGAAAATAAAAAATTTTTCGAGGGTGTTTTTTGTTTCAAAATTTTTTGGAGATCATTTCGAAAATTATTGTGATTCTTATTGTATTTAATTACAATTGTTAGGTCTTGAAAAAAAACCAACTTGACCTATATCAAGAATGCATTGCTCAGGTTCTAAATTGATATTTTTTGCCTTTCATGCTGTACATAGGTTACGAAAAGTCCTTCCAGAGAGTTTTCGGTAGGTTTTTGCACCAACTGTATTTTCTAGATGATATTTTGAGTTGTTTGGTAGATTAGGTGGAAATAGGTAGTATTTAAGATTCAAGAACGTTTTAGTATTTCTGTTTTCATTTCGTTTTTCTCACTTCTTTCTTCACATATTCATTTGTTTTTCAATTGTCCAGGGTGGTTTAGAACAGCAGTTGCTTCAAGCCAATCCTATCCTGGAAGCTTTCGGAAATGCCAAAACTATAAAGAACGACAACTCTTCCAGATTTGTAAGTATAACATGTTTTATCCTTCTAGAGAATATTGTTCTAAACCTTATTATTCCAGGGTAAATTCATAAGGATAAATTTCGATGCTTCTGGGTATATAGCAGGAGCGAATATAGAGACTTACTTATTAGAGAAATCCCGTGCCATACGTCAAGCTAAACAAGAAAGGACATTCCATATATTCTACCAACTTCTGTCCGGTGCATCAGCCGCGCAAAAGAGTAAGTTGGTAAAACCCTTCAATATCTACTTTTAAGATAATGTTTGAAATTAAATGGAGGGAAGATTATTGACCGCACCTTCCACTAGTTTCCAAAATCATTGGGATGTTTTTCGTTACTATACTCCTTCTTTTCCCCCCAGAGGAATTCATCTTGGAAGACCCCAAATCCTACCTGTTCATCAGGGACGACAACCACCTGGTGCCCGGCGTCGACGACTCCGCCGAATTCGAAGCCACCGTGAACAGCATGAACATCATGGGAATGACCCAGGACGACTTCAGCGCCATATTCAAGATAGTCTCGGCCGTGATGCTCTTCGGCACCATGCAGTTCAAGCAGGACCGGAACTCCGACCAGGCCACGTTGCCCGACAACACCGTGGCCCAGAAGATAGCCCATCTGCTCGGTCTGCCAGTCACCGACATGACCAAGGCGTTCTTGAAACCCAGAATCAAGGTCGGAAGGGACTTTGTGACCAAGAGTCAGACCAAAGAACAGGTTGGTGTGATTCTATGAAATTTTGATGAATAACCTTAACCTAACCTAACCAAACCCAACCCTTACATTACCCTAACCCTTAACCTCTAATGTTGTTGAAACCTCGTTCCCCAATTATGTTTGAACCAAATGATCGTTTGGAACAAACACACTATTGTAATGCTGAATATTTCAGAGACTCTATTTCAATGAGAGTTCTAAAGGTGAACAATCAAAAGAAATTTTCTCACAAAATTATCTAAACTCCGAAAAATCGTTCAATGGGCGAGTGCACTCACTATATGTTCTTCTATTTTCAATTCCAATTTTCCTTCTTCTAACCAGCACGACGTTTCGATATCACCTTCACTCCTTTACTAGCCAAATCAATTCCAACAATTCAATCTACTCTTGACAAACTTCCAAATACTATTTATTATACTTTTCTTCTCGAAAAACCTATCTTTCTGCAAACTTTTTGAAAATATCGATCTATCCCTCTGACGTTTCTCCCAATTGTCAACTGGCCTGCTTTATCCCTTCCAAATTATTCAATATCGCATTCCCATGGTATGCCTTCATCCTTGATACATTTTCCATCTTCACATGCACATCTTCATTTTGACATTCTTCATAAACATAACTTAACTAATCTTAACTATTTAAAATCAATAACTTTAACCAATTCATATTTTTCCTTTCAAATAGAATGAACCCTCTTTGAAAATATAATAATACAACAATCCATAAATTGATCGAACTTCCCAAATTGACTATACGATGTTCGAAGGTTCTTGAATTTTGGTGATATAATTTGAATTTATTTTATTCTAAATTTTCGACACTTTGAGAAATATGACCATGTTTTGATTTCCATAACAATTCCCCAAATAAAAAATTTAATAATTTTTTTTTTTTTAATTTTAAATATTGAAATTTCTTGATCAATTTGTAATTTATAACTTGAATGATAACAAAAATTTTCTTAATAACCATGGTTTGTTTCTTAATTGTATTCATATAATCATTTTCATTACCTCTTATGTATGGTGTTTCAATTGAAATTTTTAATTTTGCATTTTTTTTAATTCACATATTTTCTCTCATTCCTTTTTTCAAATATTCATCCCCACTTCTCTTTAACTTTTTTCTGTCTTTTCTAATGGGAGTCTTCTTTGGCGCATGTTTATGACATCTTTTAAAAATTTTTTTTTATTATTCATCTTATACGCTCGATAGTTTCTGCTTCTGTAGTAAGTAAGTAAGTGGACAGTCTTTATCAGATGGCTGAAATTTTTCATTTTTGAGCGCTCGTACTACTTACACGAGGGCTATATCATTTCGTCACGATGTCTGTATTTTTCGAATTTTGAGCCGAAAATGGTCTCAATCGACTATGTTCGACTCACTGATGACGAATCCGTCGGAAAATTCGAGTCTGTCCGTCCGTCCGTCCGTCCGGCCGTCCGGCCGTCCGTCAGCACGATAACTCTCGAACAAAACAACCTAGAGACTTGAAATTTTCAGTGTGGGTTCAGTTCCCGAATGGCTCGGTTAAGTTCGTTAATGGGCCAAATTCCACCAGGGGTTCCGTAAATATGGCCGTTCAAAGTTTTTTTTCCCTGATTACTCGAAAACTACAGATTTGATCGAGATGAAATTTTGCACTCAAATGGAAAATGAGGTGTTCAAGCTTCATGTGAAATTTTGTCCAGATCGCATGACCAGAACCATAGAAACCATAGAAAATTGTGACTTTTGAACGGAAAGGCCTAGGGACTTGAAATTTTCAGGTTAGGTGTGGATCTCGAATGTCGTGATCACGTTCATCTATGAGCAACATTATACAAGGGGTTCCGTAAATACGGTCGTTTGAAATTTTGTTTTCTCGATAAATTCGAAACTGCGGATTCGATCGAGATGAAATTTTGTATTTTAATCGAGAATGATATATTGAAGCGATATTTTGTCCAGATCGCATGACCAGAACCATAGAAACCATAGAAAATTCTAACTTTTGAACGGAAAGGCCTAGGAACTTGAAATTTTCAGGGTGGGTTTGGATCGCAAATTTCACGGTCATGTTCATCAATGAGCAAAATTAGACTAGGGGTTCCGTAAATATGGCCGTTCAAAATATTTTTTTCCTGATAGTTTCAAAACTACCGATCGGATTGGAATGAAATTATGCACCTAGCTCAGGAATAATGTATTCAAACTACGTGCAAAATTTTGTCCAGATCGCATCACCAAGACCATAGATACCGTGGAAAATTCTAGCGAATTATCGGAAAAAAATTGATCAGCTGAAGCACCGACATGAAGTCTGGAGTTTCGCCTAAGTTTCAGAATTTTTTTGACAGCTGTCAAAAATTCCTTCAATTGATTTCTGAAACTGGAAAATGCGAATCTACCTACAAGGTGCATGTACGAGCGCTCAAAAGCTCCTGCCTTCACGGCAGTGCTTTTCGTAATTTTTCTCTTTAGGCTGATATAGCATTTTATGAATTTCTTTCAATTATTTATTTTCAATTTTGAGTATACATATCCTTGTTTTTTTTATGATACTTATCAGAGTCCATTGTGTAGTTGAATCTATCAAATTTATGAATTTCTTTTTGTATTAGCTCAATTTTGCCTAGCTTCTTATATTTTAACTTGATATCCCTCTTCTTAAATCTGGATATAGAATTATCTATACTAAGAATATTTCCAACTCAATATTTCTTTATTTTTGTTTCAGAACTATCCTCTTTAGATTCTTTCTTGTCATCATTAGATTTGAAAGCATTTTTGCCTTCTTTCTTAGATGATTGGTCTTGTAATTTCTGCATATTAATTTCATTCAATTTTATATTTTCTTCTGCATTTCCTATTATTACTGTAAGTTCGTTGTCTTCCTCGAAATCAATCATTTCTTTTTCGATTGTCTTCTCAAGGCTGTTTTTCCTTGTATCAATTCTATCTCTAATTTCCTTCAATTCCCTAGAATTTTCTTCTATTTTAATCTCTAATCTCTCTGAAATTTCTTCTATTCTTTCAAATTTTTTATTCATGTCCAGTTTTATTCTTTCTGTATTATCTTTTATTTCTTCCTTCATTTCATGATGCATTCTTTCTAAACCATCTTTCATTTCTTCCATTTTTTGATTCAATCTTTCTGAATTATCTTTAAATTTGCGTATAACTTCTTATTCATGTCCATTAATGCCTTCAACATCATATTTGATTCTGTTTCGTCTTTTTCCCCCAACCAAATTTCAACCCTTTTTTCCATCTTGGAAAGAAAATGCTAATTTATAAAAAAAAATTATTATAAATCTGAAAAATAAATCCAAATAATTCACCCCATTCAAACCAATAATCATCTTATTCAAGCCAATAATCACCTTAATCCAGCCACGCGTTGGGCGACATATATTGTTATGGTTCGTTGAAGTTATAATAATGTAATTTTGAAATTTATGAAAACCACTAACAATATTCAAATAATTTTGTTTTTATTATATATTCTTAATTTTCCCGAGACTCTATTTCAATGAGGGTTCTAAAGGTGAACAATCAAAAGAAATTTTCTCACAAAATTATATAATCAGCAATCTTATGCTAAAAAGCAAACCCAACTATCAAAAGAAACTAAAACTAATATATCTAAACTCTGAAAAATCGTTCAATGGGTGAGTGCACTCACTATATGTTCTTCTATTTTCAATTCCAATTTTCCTTCTTCTAACCAGCACGACGTTTCGATATCACCTTCACTCCTTTACTCGCCAAATCAATTCTAACAATTCAATCTACTCTTGACAAACTTCCAAATACTATTTATTATACTTTTCTTCTCGAAAAACCAATCTTTCTGCAAACTTTTTGAAAATATCGATCTTTCCCTCTTAATTTCTCCCAATTGTCAACTGGCCTGCTTTATCCCTTCCAAATTATTCAATATCGCATTCCCATGGTATGCCAACATTCTTGATACATTTTTCATTTTCACATGCACATCTTCATTTTGACATTCTTCATATACATAACTTAACTTAACTATTTAAAATTAATAACTTTAACCAATTCATATTTTTCCTTTCAAATAGTCAAATGTCTAAATCCTCATAAAATATAAGTGATCTATGATTGTTCGCTTAGTCGAAGGAAAAAGGAAAGCCTTTTTTTTCTTTTTCGTACGGTTTTTTCGGAAATATATCGTTGTATAAGCCTTGTCCTGATAATAATGAACACAACTAAATAAGAATTATCGAATTTGGTGTAGTCGTTTGAACGTGATGCCCGCACATGGGTAAACCATAGATAGTCTTTTATTAATATAGATTATAATTTGTCCACAGGTCGAATTTGCCGTAGAAGCCATATCGAAAGCATGCTACGAACGAATGTTCAGGTGGCTGGTAACAAGGATAAACCGTTCTTTGGGTAGGACCAAACGCCAAGGTGCTAGTTTCATCGGAATCCTCGATATCGCCGGTTTCGAAATATTCGAACTGAACTCATTCGAACAGTTATGCATCAATTACACCAACGAGAAGCTTCAGCAGCTGTTCAACCACACCATGTTCATCTTGGAACAGGAGGAGTACCAGAGAGAAGGTATTGAATGGAAATTCATAGACTTCGGTCTAGATCTTCAGCCGACAATAGACCTGATCGATAAACCTATGGGAATCATGGCCCTTCTCGACGAGGAGTGTCTGTTCCCTAAAGCAACCGACAAAACTTTTGTCGATAAATTAGTGAACGCCCACTCAGGTCACCCCAAATTCAAAAAGAGCGATTTCAGGGGCGTCGCGGACTTCTCCATCATCCACTATGCGGGCAAAGTGGATTACTGCGCGAAACAATGGCTGATGAAGAACATGGATCCTCAAAATGAGAACGTAGTCTCTTTATTCCAATCCTCGCAGGATCCTTTCGTTGTGCACATTTGGAAGGACGCTGAAAACATTGGAAGGGCCAAGGGTATGTTCCGTACCGTCTCCTATTTGTACAAAGAACAGTTGGCTAACCTGATGATCACCTTGAGGAACACCAATCCGAACTTCGTCAGATGTATCATACCGAATCACGAGAAACGTTCTGGAAAAATTGACGCACCTCTGGTACTAGATCAACTGAGGTGTAACGGTGTACTTGAGGGTATCAGAATCTGCAGGCAAGGTTTTCCCAATCGTATACCTTTCCAAGAGTTTCGCCAACGTTACGAACTCCTTACGCCAAATGTGATCAACAAAGGTTTCATGGATGGCAAGAAGGCCTGCGAAACCATGATAAAATGCTTGGACCTCGATCAAAATTTGTACAGAATCGGACAGTCTAAGATCTTTTTCAGAGCTGGTGTCCTGGCTCATTTAGAAGAAGAGCGAGATTATAAAATCACCGATTTGATAGTCAACTTCCAGGCGTTCTGCCGAGGTTTCTTGTCCAGAAGAAATTACCAGAAGAGAGTTCAACAGCTCAACGCTATCAGAATCATCCAAAGAAACTGCTCTGCATATCTGAAACTTAGGAACTGGCAATGGTGGAGATTGTACACCAAAGTCAAACCCTTACTGGAGGTAACCAAACAAGAAGAAAAACTGATGCAAAAAGAAGATGAGCTCAAACAGGTCAAGGACAAACTTGAAAATCAAGTTAGAGCATCTTCGGAATACGAGAAGAAGTATCAACAAGCCCTGGAAGAGAAAACTGTTCTTCAAGAACAGCTACAAGCTGAAGTAGAACTGTGTGCCGAAGCAGAGGAAATGCGAGCTAGAATGACTGCTCGAAAACAAGAACTAGAAGAAATTCTTCACGACTTGGAATCTAGAGTGGAAGAAGAAGAAGAAAGGGCAAATACTCTAAACGCTGATAAAAAGAGGTTGTTAGGCACCATTCAAGACTTGGAAGAACAATTAGAAGAAGAGGAAGCAGCGAGGCAGAAACTCCAGTTGGAAAAAGTACAATGTGACGGCAAAATCAAGAAACTTGAAGAAGATTTGGCACTCAGCGATGATACCAATCAAAAACTATTCAAAGAAAAGAAAATTCTGGAAGAACGTTCAAACGATTTGAGCCAAACACTCGCTGAAGAAGAGGAAAAAGCCAAGCACCTTTCGAAACTAAAGACCAAGCATGAAGCAACAATCGCTGAATTAGAAGAAAGACTGCTGAAAGATCATCAACAACGTCAAGAAGCCGATAGAACCAAAAGGAAGGTAGAAACGGAAGTAAACGATTTGAAGGAACAACTGATGGAACGAAGAACTCAAATGGAAGAATTGCAACTTCAGTTGGGCAAGAGAGAAGAGGAATTGGCGCAGGCCATGGTGAGAGTAGACGAAGAAGGTGCTCTAAAAGCTCAGGCTCAGAAGGCCCTCAGGGAACTGGAGAGTCAACTTGCCGAACTCCAAGAAGATTTGGAGGTCGAGAAAGCGGCTAGAAGTAAGGCTGAAAAACAGAAGAGGGATCTGAACGAAGAACTGGAGGCTCTGAAGAATGAACTATTAGATTCAATGGATTCGACTGCTGCACAACAAGAATTGAGGTCTAAGAGAGAACAAGAACTTGCCACTTTGAAGAAAACCATCGAAGAGGAAACTCAAAGTCACGAAGTTGCTTTGGCCGATATGAGACATAAACACACTCAAGAATTGAGTTCCGTCTCTGAACAACTCGAAACTCTGAAGAAAACCAAGAATAATTTGGAAAAAACCAAGCAGTCGTTGGAAGCCGAAAACGCTGATTTGGCAACCGAGTTGAGAAACGTTAGTGGCAACAGGCAGGAAACTGAACGACGCAGGAAACAAGCGGAAAGCCAGTTAACCGAAGTTCAAGCAAAACTGGCCGAAGTGGAAAGAGTGAAGACGGAGCTGCAAGAAAAGACTATCAAGCTTCAGCAAGAAGTAGACAGCATTGCCCAACAATTGGAGCAAGCCGAATTAAGAGCATCAGCTGCACAAAAGAATCAGAGTTCTGCTGAGGCACAATTGTCAGAGGTTCAGACAGCTTTAGAAGAGGAGACTAAGCAGAAACTTGGACTTAGTTCCAAACTGAGACAAATCGAGTCCGAGAAAGAAACCCTACAAGAGCACCTTGAAGAGGAAGAAGAGTTGAAGAAAAACCTTGAGAAACAGGTAAGACTCCTTATCCTTAAGCATTGAACTGATTAACCCTTTAGTGCCCGACAGTACTACTGAGTACCAGTAATTTCGACGCGTCGTAAAATTTAGTTTTCTATATTCTGCTATTTTTATTCAACATATATTGTTGCTGGTGGTTATACTCAGTAGGTTTATGTTTCAATAATAAACATTCGAACATCTTTTCTTGGGAAATTTCCCATTTTTCATCAGGACGCAGAAGTACCGTCAGGAAATATGGCGAGCAGAAAAATTCAACAGTGGTATATAAGAGACCACTCTATTCGAAAGAAATAGAGGACATTGCAAATTAGATCCTCAACGAAGATTTACCGTTAGATAATAATATTTTAACTGATGAAGAAGAGAGTGACTCTGAAAATGCGCATAATGATTCTATAGATATTTTTCAATTTTTGAGCGCTCGTACTACTTACACGAGGGCTATATCATTTCGTCACGATGGCTGTATTTTTCGAAATTTAAGCCGAAAATGGTCTCAATCGACTATGTTCGACTCACTGATGACGAATCCGTCGGAAAATTCGAGTCTTTCCGTCCGTCCGTATACACGATAACTTTCGAACGGAATGTCCTAGAAACTTGAAATTTTCAGGGTAGGTTCGAATCTCGAATGCCGAGGTTAAGTTCGTTATTGGGCAAATTCCGCCTAAGGGTTCCGTAAATATGGATGCTCGAAATTTTGTTTTCCTAATTACTTTGAAACTACAGATTCGATCGAGATGAAATTTTGCACTCTAATGGAAAATGAGGTGTCCAAGCTACATGCAAAATTTTGTTCAGCTCGCATCACCAGAACCATAGAAACCATAGAAAATTGTAACTTTTGAACGGAAACGCCTAGGTACTCGAAATTTTCAGGATAGGTGTGGGTCTCGATTGACGTGATCACTTTCATCTATGAGCGAAATTATACTAGGGGTTCCGTAAATATGGTCGTTTAAAATTTAGTTTTCTTGATAATTTCCAAACTACAGATTCGATCGTGACGAAATTTTGTACACTTATGGAGAATGATATATTCAAGCTACATTTTTCTAGATCGCATGACCAGAAACATAGAAACCATAGAAAATCAAAACTTTCGAACGGAAAGGCCTAGGGACTTTTCAGGAAAGGTGTAGATCTGAAATGTGGCGTTCACGTTTATCAATGAGCAGAATTATACTAGGGGTTCCGTAAATACGGTCGTTTGAAATTTTGTTTTCTCGATAATTTCGAAACTACGGATTCGATCGAGATAAAATTTTGTATTTTAAACGAGAATGACATATTAAAGCAACAATTTGTCCAGATCGCATGAGCAGAACCATAGAAACCATAGAAAATTATAACTTCCGAAGGAAAAGGCCTAGGAACTTGAAATTTTCAGGGTGGGTTTGGATCGCGAATTTCACTGTCACGTTCATCAATGAGCAAAATAAGACTAGTGGTTCCGTAAATATGGCCGTTCAAAATATTCTGTTCCTGATAATTTCGAAACTACCGGTTTGATTGGAATGAAATTTTGCACCTAGCCGAGGAATAATGTATTCAAACTACGTGAGAAATTTTGTCCAGATCGCATTACCAAGACCATAGATACCGTAGAAATCTTTAGCGAATTATCGAAAAAAAAAAATTGGTCACCTAAAGCACTGACTTGAAGTCTGGATTATCGCCTTAGTTTGAAAATTTGTTTGACAGCTGTCAAAAATTTCCTCAATTGGTTTCCAAAACTGGAAAATGCGAATCTACCTACAAGGTGCATGTACGAGCGCTCAAAAGCTCCTGCCTTCGCGGCAGTGCTTTTCGTAATTTTTTGGTTGATACCTAGTAATATCAGTAGTTATTCTGAATTTTGTGGAAAAATTCAATGAAAATGAGGAATGGAATATTTCAGTTACAGACTGACATATTTTCAGTTACATTGTCAGTATAAATGACATCATTCCTGACGGTAGGTACTTAAAAGTCCATATTTTGGATTTTTTTTCAAAATTGAAAATAAAATTCTGAAAAAAATTGAATTGTATTTCAAACCCTTCAAAAAACAAGAAACCAGAAAAAAAATCTGTGAATTCAAGTTTTTTCAGTATTCGGGCACCAAAGGGTTAAACTTACACTAGAATAACTACATTGGGTTGAATTCCACGATACATGTTTCGATGCGAAGCATCATCTTCAGGTGGTTAAGGTATAACTAAATTACTTCTCTAAACTGTTAAGCTACCTACTAATACAAACTAATCTTATCACTAGGTGGGGGTAATGGTCAATCCTAAGCTCAAAACCCTAATGCGGGTTAAATATTTAATGATATCTTAATGACATGCAATTATGCTTATCTTACCGCCATTAAGTGAGAAAATCTGTTGACGTTAGTTATTTTTTTTGTTTTTATTTTTGATATTTTCTAATTTTTTGTTCATTATTTAGAAAAGAGACAAAAAAATTGTTTACTTCAAAAAATATTCAATAATGGTGAATTGTTCAAGTCTACTTGATCGTTCAATAAGAAAACAGATGAATTTTGTTTATTTATCTCAAGGCTCTCCGAGAGGTTCAATTTTCTACTTTTATTTCCGTATGCAGAATTTCGATTCAGATTCGTTAACGTCCCTTTGAGTATGAAGAATTTTAATGTATAATTGAATTTCATCAAACAAATGGCTCTGAATAACGGATACGATACTGAATTAATAGACAGACTTTTATCGAAAAAAAATTTCAAAAACACGTTGAAGGAAGTATATCCAACGCAACTTGAAAAAATTACGAAAAGCACTGCCGTGAAGGCAGGAGCTTTTGAGCGCTCGTACATGCACCTTGTAGGTAGATTCGCATTTTCCAGTTTTAGAAACCAATTGAAGGAATTTTTGACAGCTGTCAAAAAAATTGTGCTTCAGCTGATCAATTTTGTTTCGATAATTCGCTAGAATTTTCTACGGTATCTATGGTCTTGGTGATGCGGTCTGGACAAAATTTTGCACGTAGTTTGAATACATTATTCCTCAGCTAGGTGCATAATTTCATTCCAATCCGATCAGTAGTTCCGAAACTATCTGGAAAAAAAAATTTTGAACGGCCATATTTACGGAACCCCTAGTCTCATTTTGCTCATTGATGAACGTGACCGCGATATTCGCGATCCAAACCCACCCTGAAAATTTCAAGTTCCTAGGCCTTTCCGTTCAAAAGTTACAATTTTCTATGGTTTCTATGGTTCTGGTCATGCGATCTGGACAAAATATTGCTTCAATATATCATTCTCGATTAAAATACAAAATTTCATCTCGTTCGAATCCGTAGTTTCGAATTTATCGAGAAAACAAAATTTCAAACGACCGTATTTACGGAACCCCTTGTATAATGTTGCTCATAGATGAACGTGATCACGACATTCGAGATCCACACCTATCCCGAAAATTTCAAGTCCCTAGGCATTTCCGTTCAAAAGTTAAAATTTTCTATGGTTTCTATGGTTCTGGTCATGCGATCTGGACAAAATTTCACATGTACCTTGAACACCTCATTCTTCATTTGAGTGCAAAGTTTCAACTCGATCGAATCTGTAGTTTCGAAGTAATCAGGGAAACAAAACTTTGAACGGCCATATTTACGGAACCCATGGTGGAATTTGGCCCATTAACGAACTTAACCGAGGCATTCGGGATCTGAACCTACACTGAAAATTTCAAGTCTCTAGGTTGATCCGTTCGAGAGTTATCGTGCTGACGGACGGACGGCCGGACGGACGGACAGACTCGAATTTTCCGACGGATTCGTCATCAGTGAGTCGAAAATAGTCGATTGAGACCATTTTCGGCTCAAAATTCGGAAAATACAGACATCGTGACGAAATGATATAGCCCTCGTGTAAGTTGTACAAGCGCTCAAAAAGACCGACATTATAAAGTTTTAACTTATTCGGGAAAATTTCGGAAAGGATATCTCATTTTTTCAAAACAAAGGTTATTTCAGTTGCTTATAAGACCACGAACAATTTGGGCAGATATATCAAAAACAATGAAGATAAAACGGATAAATTAAATGAATGTGGGGTATTTAAATTAACTTGCAGAGGTTGCTCATGTTTTTACATAGAACAAACAGGTAGAAATTTCAAAACAAAGAAGACTTCGAAATTCTGCATACGGAAATAAAAAGTAAAAATTGAACCTCTTGGAGAGCCTTGAGATAAATAAACAAAAATCATCAGTTTTCTTATTGAACGATCAAGTAGATTTGAACAATTTACCACTATTGAATCTTTTTTGAAGTAAACAATGTTTTTGTCTCTCTTCTGAATTATAAAAAAAAAATTAGAAAATATTAAAAATAAAAACAAAAAAAAATAACTAACGTCAACAGATTTTCTCACAATGCCGTTAAGCATAATTGCATGTCATTAAGATATCATTCAATATTTAACCCGCATTAGCGTTTTGCGCTTAGGATTGACCATTACCCCCACCTAGTGATAAGATTAGTTTGTATTAGAGGTAGCTTAACAGTTCAGAGAAGTAATTTAGTTATACCTTAACCACTTGAAGATGATGCTTTGCATCGAAACACGTATTGTGGAATTTAACCCAATGTAGTGGAAGTCTTACTAGTTATTCTATTGCAAGTTTAATTATCGTCCAATTCTATTAGAATATTGAACTAATTCTGATTTCATATTGTTAACTTTCCTCTAGCTGGCTAATATTAATATACAACTCCAAGAAGCCAAGAAGAAAGCTGAAGATGAAGCAGAACAGGCTGCTATCTTGGAGGAGAGTAAGAAGAAACTTGCGAAGGATTTGGACGCTCTTCAGAGACAGGTCGATGAACTCCTGGCCACCAATGATAAATTGGAAAGGAGCAAAAAGAAAATAGCTGCGGAGCTCGAAGATGCCAATATTGAATTAGAGGTACAAAGACAAAAAGTTGTCGAATTGGAGAAGAAGCAGAAGAACTTCGACAAGATTCTGGCCGAGGAGAAGCAGGTCAGTGAGCAGTTGGCCGAGCAGAGAGATGTAGCAGAAAGAGAGGCTAGGGAAAAGGAGACAAGGGTGTTGTCTTTGAGTAGGGAACTCGATGAATCGAGTGAAAAGGTGAGAAAACACCAGAGGTTGTTTGTTATTCAAATATCAAAACGTATTTACATTATAGATCGAAGAGTTGGAAAGGGTGAAGAGACAACTTCAAGCTGAATTGGATGAACTTGTTAACAATCAAGGCGCCGCTGATAAGAATGTTCATGAACTCGAGAAGGCTAAGAGGTCGCTCGAAAGTCAGTTGGTAGAATTGAGGGCACAAAATGAAGAATTGGAGGACGAATTACAACTGACCGAAGATGCCAAGCTTCGTCTCGAAGTTAACATGCAGGTGAGTGAATCGCGATTCTGTACACAGCTGTTTCCCGAGTTTTTATAGTGGAGTTGACTCGTTATTTTCTGTCCAATTTCAGGCACTGAGGGCTCAATTCGAAAGAGATGTACAAGCAAAAGAAGAACAAGCCGAGGAGAAGCGAAGGGGAATAGTTAAACAGTTGAGAGAAATGGAAGCAGAGTTAGACGAAGAAAGGAAACAGAGAACTGCCGCTGTCACTGCCAGGAAGAAATTAGAAGGTAAGTTGATTGATTTCTCGAAATTTTAGCATTATCAAATATAGTATTCATTCATTTGTATCCAACTTGAGTTGGCCTTTGTGTAACAAATATTATTGTCAATTCAAGGCGACCTGAAAGAAATGGAAGGGCAGATTGAACTGCAATACAAGGTTAAGGAAGACGCTCTCAAACAGTTGAAAAAATCCCAACAGCAGTGCAAAGAGGCGCTCAGAGAAGCGGAAGAAGCTAGGGCGGGCAGAGAAGAGTTGGCTGCCAGTTGTAAAGAAGCAGAACGAAAAGTTAAGACTTTGGAAGCTGATGTACTTCAGCTCACAGAAGACCTGTCAGGTTCCGAGAGGGCAAGAAGGGCTGCCGAAGCTGAGAGGGATGAGCTTCTTGAAGAAATTAATAGTAGCAATAACAAAGGTAATTTAAAACAGACAAATGTGAATATTGTCTTGAAAATTGTTTTTCGTAGGAACGCTTCTAATCGATGAAAAACGTAGACTCGAAGCGCGAATAGCAACTTTAGAAGAGGAACTTGAAGAAGAACAGAGTAACAATGAAATCTTCCAAGACAGAGCGAGAAAGGCCCAACTTAACATCGAACAGTTGACCACGGAACTGGCCAACGAAAGATCGTCTGCGCAGAAGCACGAATCCGGTAGATTGCTACTCGAGAGACAAAATAAAGAACTCAAGGCCAAACTCACCGAACTTGAGACTGCCCAGCGTACGAAGACAAAGGCCACCATTACTGCTTTGGAAAGTAAATTGGCTAACCTGGAAGAACAACTGGAGGTAAACAAAACCTAGAAATTTGACAATTAAACACTTAATCTTTGTTATTTCACAGGTCGAGGCTAAGGAAAGGCTCACACAACAAAAGACCAACCGTAAGCTCGACAAGAAGCTGAAAGAGCTCCTTATGCAGTTGGAAGATGAACGCCGACACGTGGATCAATACAAAGAACAGGTAGAAAAGGCAAAATCCCGCATGAACGCCTTCAAACGTCAGCTGGACGAGGCCGAAGAAGAAATAAGCAGAGAGAAGGCACAGAAGAGGAAGTTCCAGAGGGAATGTGAAGATATGGCTGAGAGTCACGAGCTGATGTCGAGGGAAATAAGTAACTTGAAGAGTAAATTGAGGTAGGTCGAAGTGAAGGGGTTAAAGTGGTAGTAGGAACATTTAAAATATGCGGGAGGTGTTTCTGTAGCTTCATCGATGTGGGTACATAAATAAATGGTCACACTAATCTTGGTATATCATTTTGAGTTTGTTTCGATCTACAGGGTGATTCTTCGACTTGTTCATAATTTCAACAGTAGAATATTTGACAACATGTCAACTGTAGCTTCAGATCAGAAAAAGGGGTTCCATGAAAAGCATTGTCTTACATTCTGGAAAGCTATATATTCTATATTGGGAATATATTTAATCCTTGAGGAAACAATGAAGTAGATTTCAATCAAAAACAACCTGTTGGTAGAAATTCAATATATTGTGGACATTGTCGACATAGCGGTTTCAAAAAACTAAAGAATTTTTTTACCCCAAAAAGTTTGGTGAATTTCTTGGTAAAATGTATTTTATTTGAAATAACCGTTCTGAAGATATAAGAAAAAGTCATATTTGAGCGCTTGTTCTACTTACACGAGGGCTATATCATTTTGTCACGATGTCTGTATTTCTCGAATTTTGAGCCGAAAATGGTCTTAATCGACAAGGTTCGACTCTCTGATGACGAATCTGTCAAAAAATTCAAGTCGTTCCGTCCGTAAGCACGATAACTTTCGAACGGAACGACCTAGAGACTCGAATTTCACTGTGTGTTCAGTTCCCGAATGCCGCAGTCAGGCTCGTTAATGGGCAGAATTCCATCAGGGGTTCCGTAAATATAGCCGTTCGAAACTTTGTTCTCCTGATAACTTCGTAACTGCTAATTCGATACAAATGTAATTTTGCACTCACATGGAGAATTACGTGTTCAAGCTATATGCAGAATCTTGTCCAGCTCGCATGACCAGAATCATAGAAAATTATAACTTTCGAACGGAAAGGCCTAGGGACTTGAAATTTTCAGGAAAGGTGTGGATCTCGAATGTTGCCGACACGTTCATTAATGAGCAAAATTAGACTAGGGGTTCCGTAAATATGGCCGTTCAAAATATCTTTTTCCTAAGGATTGGATTGGAATGAAATTTTGCACATAGATGAAGAATGAAGAAAATTTAAAACAAAAATTATCATGAGGCTGGAAAATCGTTAGAAATAGTCTTACTTCAATTTTCAATATCATCAATTTCGACTGCCTTCTAGAGGGAATGAGAAAACTTTTAAAATCTTCTAGTGATAAGATCCTTACAAAGTTTCGCATAAACTTTCATGTGGTTATCTTACAACTAACTACAAAGTTTCAATGCGATTGGATTGCACCTGATAAAAAAAACGTTTACTCACCTATTTTGCAATCATTCATTTTTTGAAAAATGAAAACATATAATTCGAATCCTTCGACCAATTATTTTTATACAAGTTCAATAATGAATAGATTCTTAATTACACTGAAAAATTTATTTTTACAGCTTTTATCAAACAATAATATAACAATACTCAAAAAAAAACGAAGCCTATCATAGGAGAATACATGTGTTAGTGAGCAAAATTAAAAATATGTATACGATTTCTCAGAAAAATATTGGATCTCTCTAATTCATTCAAAATCGCACATATATTAAAAATAATCATAATCAATATTGAAAATGTCAAAGCTCTAGGCTTCTCTTTTCGAGAGTTATTATGTTTACAGACGACCGGACAGAATTCAATTTGACCACGAATTCTTTATCTACGGTCCAACAAATCGTTTGAGACTATTCTTGGCTCAAAATTCGAAAATTACAGACAAATCGGAGACTTACCTTGTATAATGAATTTTTTTGATGGATGACTTCAGTGTTGAATTTATTATTTCCAGCATCAAATAATTCCACTACGTTTCCAATTTGAAAGATCGGTAGGTCGAGATTTTTGAATTAGCAAGATGCATTTTTATATATTTTTTTATAACCAATTGCTCACGCCGAGTTTTTTTTTGTGTGGTGAATGAATTTTAACTAGAATAACTAATGGCTTAGAACTGTAAGAAAGAGAAATAGAGATGGAATGGTTAAGTTTTTTATGCTTTTGCAATAATTCTTGAGGCATAAATATTTATTGTACATATAATCTTTGAGCAGAATTTTGTTTGAAATTTGATTTATTTTTTGCTCTCTTCACTGTAAATATTCAACCTCAAAAGTAGCAGATGTAAAAAAAAATATATTTTGTTGACACAAATTAGCCTGAGAAAGGATAGGAAGACTATGTGAATAAAATATTTAATAGTTGAAAATCATCCAAATTCATTCAAACTGAAAGAGTAATTTCAAATTTTTAATTGAAAGCAAAGAACTGAAATTAAAATTCAAAATATTGTTGCTACAATTGTCTATAATTTCGTTATACAGTTCTGCGATATCAAATCTCATACAAGAGGCTCTCAATTCAAGGTGGGCCTTTTATTATGTCTACATAAAAATCGATGATATTCGGATCTTGCGAAGCGTTTTTTTTTATCTTTGTTAACTATATATTATGGAAAGCTTTTTGTGTGCCTTAAACATTGATGCTAGAACTAACAGAGGGGCTGTTACTAATCCTGACTGAATTCGATCTCATTTTCTCTTGCATAGAAGGACTACGGGCTCAATGGGCATTTCATCGTCTCGTTTGGGTTCGTCCAAGAGGAGCACAGTGTCTTCCAGCGGAAACGCATCAGGAGACGATTCTACAACCCAAGACGAAACGATGGATGGTGAAGATGGTTTAAACTAATGTGGAGAAACTCTTAAGATCTTGACGAGGTTTTTGACCACTCTCGATGTTCGTGACCTGACTCGATCTAACCTAAAATAACGCCTTCTGCATAGATAGGAGGTTGTAGATATATATTTCGTTTCAGTCTTTCTTCTTGACAAATTAACGATATTCTGTAGATCAGAATATCTGAGTTTCCACTATTTTTGTTTGAAATCGGTGAGCGCAAATACCTTGTTAAGATCTCTGGTAATATTTTGTAAATATTCATTAGTACTTAGGCGGCTCGTATTCTGCAAAAGTTGTATTGAAATTATCTTATTAAACGGTTTCTCGAGTAATAATCAGCATTCTTCGAAAATTATCAACACCCGAAATGCTTTTATCTTTTGCTGCCACCTATGCTTCTTGCAGAATAAATTAGTGTTATTTTTTGGATATCTTTTTGCTTTATGATCGAGTGGCCTTCAGTTCCTTGTATTGTTTTGAACAATAGTTCACGAATTCAAATTTTTTTCAAGTTGTAACCTGATTTTATCAAACTCTGACATATGACATTAGGTTATTTTGAGCTACTCAACACATCGGTACACTACTTTCGCATTTTATTTATATAATAGCGTATTATTTTTCCCTATAACGAATTATTGATACTATAACTTTTATTCAAATAATTTATTTAGATAAGTGATATATTAGCATGCTCGACTTATGTTAGGCCCTTTTTTACCAGTCTTGCATTGCCTTATTGGGTGTTGATACGAGAAATTTGAAATTTTTTATGAATTCTTAGTAACACTTCAATAGTTGATACCATGCCTAATTTTGATACTATTAACTGTAGATTATATATTTTGTAAAAATAATTGAATTTTGATAAAAGATTTTTGTATAAACAATTACTGGATTTTGTATATATCTGATTATTATTGGTTCAGGGTTCAGTTTACTTTAACCAGTTAAATAAACAATTGTCAACAGTGAACTTGCTTCCTATATTCTGATAATTTATTTTGTCCTCATATTTCGAGTCTATATTGAATCATATGGATTCCTTGAAAAGCTTTCTGAAACTTTTCCAATTATGTCATTTTTTTTCTATTTCTATTATATTCTAACTTGGTTTTCAATAAAATTGTGGAATTTTTACACAAAAAATGTCTAAATTTTCTTGTACCCAATAAACAAACGATGAAATTCAACTCGGTTTTGAGTAAATTGAGAGTTTTGGTTGATTGTACACGGCATGTGTTCACATATCTTTGCATTCCGAGCAATAATTATACACTTTTTCATATAGTTTATTCATAAAATTTATAGATAGACTTGGGCGGGGCTTCGAAGATGATTCGACATTATTAGGGTTCGTTTAGATTAGTGGCTAAAATTGGTGATTTTTATCAAGACGACAAAAAAATGGGAAAATAGCCTCATCAATTCCTGCGCCTTCGACGGCTTCGCGGTTAAAATATGGGTCTTCCGAGACGCGACTACTCATCCCGCAATACATTACATTAACATGTCGGCAACGCGAATCCATAAGTTTTGCCCCTAACAAAAATCATTCAACAAGGCTATAGAAGTTTACTCTTCGAAAACTTGGCCAAATTTTTAAATTCGAACTTTCTGATGAAGCAGATGTCAAAATGAAAATGGCTCAGCAACAGAAAGAAACAAAATTGGGTTCATAAAGATTTTATTGATTTTCTGTTTTGGTTGCTTCATTAGTGATGCATTAGATGTCAGCTTATCAGAAATACATATCTCATTCTACGAACTATTATTCATTAAAATGCCTGTAACAACTCTAAAATAAAATGAGCACCACACAAGATTTGTATCTCCATCACAATGCCAGGAAACTAGTCTATGACAAAAAAAAAATTATAAATATCATCCACTGTGTTCTTGCTTTTTACATTCGAAATTTTCAGTGTGGAAATGAAATTGCATAGCTGCTGAATAAAATAAATTAACTAAATATTCTACACCACTCGAAGTCAAAATAAAAAAAAATATATAAAAGCTGTTTTCCAAGACAAACTTTGTATAATATATATATTTGTCCTGATAAAACAACGTTTACTCACCTATTTTGCAATCATTCATTTTTTGAAAATTGAAATCATATAATACAAATCTTTCAACCAATTACTTTTATACAAGTTCAATAATGAATAGATTCTTAATTACACTGAAAAATTTATTTTTACAGCTTTTATCAAACAATAATATAACAATACTTAAAAAAAACGAAGCCTATCATAAGAGAATACATGTGTTAGTGAGCAAAATTAAAAATATGTGTACGATTTCTTAGAAAAATATTGAATCTCTCTAATTCATTCAAAATCGTACATATATTAAAAATAATCATAATCAATATAAAACAGCAATTGAATTTCTACTTGATTCTCCAATCACAGAGTATTTAACAACTTTTTATTTAATAATCAATACGAAAAAATCGCGAATATTCAATACCAAATGATTGATGAATTTTTATGTCACATACTCAAACTGAAAAAAGAACAACCACATTAATATTATCCTTCAATACCGTGAAGGCCTATATCGTCTTCAAATAATGAGATTTACCGTCAGTTCAAAGATGTAGAATATTCATGCGAAAATTTAAAACGCTATTCAAGAGATTGAGGAAGGGTTATAACCTCAAATTAGATCTAACTGGAGCAATGTTGAAAAGTGGTACTCCAGTTAACCAAATTCTGTTTCAGTCTACAAGGATTCTTAGAAAAGTTCAACCTGCAACATCGAATCATGTGATTTCTGAATGAGAATTCTAACTAAAAGATTAGAAATGATTCAAAAATACAATAAATTATTCTGTTTGAACGCCACTTGGAGAGGTGTAAAACTTTAACAATAATCCTTTGTATTAACAGCTTCGATTTTTCTGAAATATTCGAATCCAAGCCGATCTTGGGTGAATTGTAAACTGAAAATAGTTTCAAGTAGATATTTATTTACACAAGTATACAACAGCAATTTCTCCCTAGCTTTATTTTATTTATAATATATATGCACGGCTCGATAAAATTGTTTGCAATTGCCAGCTGTTTCCAGAGATAGATACAACAAAAATTCTACACTTCAAAAACACAGCCATTCTACTTAGAGATGAATACATCGATATTTTCAATTATTCGAAACACATAAAAGAAGAAAATATTTGTTGTCATTAGTGGTTTAAAAACATAAAAAAACGAATTAAAAATTACCAATTATCACAACTTATTATTCTGAAATCATCAACATCACGGTATTGGGAGACAAACAATGAAGAAAATTTATAACTTCGTCCACTTCTCCGAACTTTTATCCAATGTAAAGAGCAGGTGTAATACCAAACTCACTAATTTAACAGCTGACGATACAACTGAAAGAAAAGACAAGCCCGTAACATTCGGTGTTTTCGCAATGTTTAATATTGCGTTGAAGATCGACTATCCTTAATTATGGAGCATATACAGCTGGCCTACAGCTTCAATCTTCGAGGTCTTACGATTATGAAATAGAGAGGAAGGGAAGTTAATTCACAGTAGACGCTCTTATAGTGTTGTCTTGTGATGAAGCGTAAATCTCTAAGTAAACGAAGAAAATAAAGAACACCTGGAGAAAATACTCTTTTTTCAAACTGTTATTTTTTGTCAGCGAGGAGTTTTCAGTCTCTCAGTTGTATATTTTAATGGCCTTCTCCAAGTAGTTGTACCGAGACCGTTTTGGGGCCTTATTTACATGGTCCATGCCTAGCCAGGGTCTCGAACTTCCGGCTGAAAATAAAAAAATTAATTGAACATATTCTTCGATAAATACTGAGGTTCTTCTTACTTTGATTAGGAAGGAGCCTGAAATCTGCAAAATTCACTACATATTCGTCCTCATTAATAAACTGAGACTTTCCCATGGAGACAATGGCGAATTTAAATTTTTCCCACTCTTTCTCAGGGACGCATAATTTCTTCTGGATACGCTCTAGAATATAATTGAAACTTGTAAGAAAACTTTCTGATAAAGGACCCTGGATTTTATCATAAAAACAGAGCTAAAGAGTTCTATTTATATGACGAGAAAGAGAAGACATCGAAGAACAAAAATCTACCTTTAACTTTGGCGAACTGTTCTCCTTGTTTGATTTTGATCAGGAATGGTGTACCAAACGTTGAGAAGACTTCTTTGGAGAAATGGGCGCAAGAAATGAGCATCTCGTCCTCTTGTAAATTCAGCTCTTCCCGTGGAATCTCTTCTATTCTCCAAATTTTAGCTGCTACTATCGCTAGACTTTCTAGAGGGGTGTCCTCTTTGGGACCCATTGAGACTTTGTTACAGTTGACTTCTGTTAGCCTGCGAGAAAAAAATTATGAGGAAACGCACATTATTCGCATTTATCAGTTTTACCTCAGTTTACCAGTGCTTCCTTCACTAAATTCTATTTGTTTCTTCGCTTCCTCTAAAAGGTCTGCGACTGTACCATTTTTATTAGGATAAAGGATTAATTCCTTTTCTTCCTTAATCTTAGGGCCCAAGTATACACATTTAAATTGTTTCTTATTCTCTAGTTCATTTATTCTTATGCTCAACTGTTGGTAAAATATTTTTTTGGGAACCTTAGGCTTCGCGAAAACTAGCAAGTCTTTAAGAGTGCCTTCGAAAGTGCACCTTAAGGGGTTGCCAGGAATGTCTTTATAGCTGCAAAATAAAAAAATTATTCCATGGGAAGCAGTATATTACATATGCGAAATAATGAACCAGAATTTGGATGAACTTTTTCAATTTTTTTCTGTTGTAACATTAATTTTTTTTCACTCAGTCACAAAAAATAACTATAATCTTGTCTCCAAGTCCTTACCTTTGACATTTGAAAAATTGCAACAAGTAAGGATCGGTGCCAACCCTTTGGGCGACCGCCCTAGCTAATTGGTCATAAGTCATTCTTTGAGACAATTCCATGGTGAAGCCTTGATCGTTGGGAATGCACTTATCTATGAAAGTCACTTCAACCCTACGGAATACAAATTATTTCAATGGTATAACAAAATCATCTTGATGAACAGCAGCCGTTACCTATAAAATAGATCCTTGAAGTAATCGACGCATGTAGGAAGGTCAGAAAGTTCTTCCCGTTCCTCTTTCTCGAAAACGATTATGTCTCCATCCATCAACTCTTCGAGGACCTTAAAAAGAATATCAAGATCAGATTACGTTCAACAAACGATCCAACCAATTCACCTTCTCCAAGTGTTCAGAGTAGTTATTTATTTTTTCGATCATATTCGGCCTGATCTCCTCGTACAAAACCAATTCGGTATCGGTCGGGAAACCAGCCCTCTCGTTCAGAATAGGAATCAAATCGGAAACTCTGCTTGTGACAGGCATGTAAGTATGACCACAGTAGTGAATTTTTTTCTGTTTCGGATCGTACATTTTGAAGAAGAGGAGAACATCGGAGACCTAATAACAAGAAAAAAAGGATAAGTTCACCATGAGAAAACAAATTATAAAACGTCTACTCACTTTATCGAATACCGGTAAGGCGGTTAAACCGGAATCTGGTGGTAAAAGTTCTAAGAACATGTTCCAGGGATTTTGGTTTTCAGCTGCTTCAGCAACATGCTTATGGAGCACTGACTCCAAGTCCAACATCGAAGGCCTGAAAGTTTGATTGGACCGGAAACAAAACGGCCAAGGCCTTATCTGTGAAAAGATGTCATTCTTAATCTTGGGAATATAAAAAATGAACTGCTGAAAGTTTTTGTCCGCCTATGAGGCATCGCTTGAATGAGTTATGTGGATATGAGGCTTTCTAGCTGTTCTATGTTTTGTTTTTGTTTTAATGTTTTTTATCCCGATTCTCCTAGGTGAAAATAAAATTTTTCTGATATATTCAATATAATTTGGTGATTCCAGTTTATAAAAATAAAATGACTGAATATTTGTAATACTGACAATGAAAACTGAAACTCCTGACCTCACATCAGTCCTTTTCAAAGTTTTTAATATTTCAGTATGAAAATGTCATTTTTTGTGTTTGATCGAAGGGACATTCAGCATGAAATCCATAAAAATTGATCCAGAGTTTCCAATAAAAGCTCTGAAAACTGGACGGACAGATTTTCATTAACTCAATTATTGCATTTTCCACCATTCAATATGCAAAGTAAAAATTCTAGGGTCAGTTAGACATTTCATTTCCGGCAACAATTCCAAATTTTGGAACAATATACTTATAATCAATCAAAATATCAAACCTGTTCTGGAGGGTATTTGAAAGCGTCAGCCATCATCTCAACCATTTCCGCTACAGTGGCATTCTTCTTTATCTTGAACACCCTGTAATGTGTTCTTTCAGTATCGTAAAGATCATTCCCTTGATGACCGTCGAAAGAATCTTCCAGAAGAACGTTGACAGTCATGTAGAGATGGGCCTCGTTCCGTTCTTTTCTACGAACTTGCTCCATGCGTTTCTCCTCTTTCAGACGATCAGCCAACTCGCTCGGAATGTCAGCATCTGTCACCTTAAAGCGATGAACCCATATATAAAAATAAAAAAAAAATTTGTCGAATATCACCTCTTGTAGAACGTTATGTAGTTCAGAATCTCTAATATAAACCAACATATAGGCGTTGGTGCAATGTTTAACAGTCATGTTCATATCTTCATCGTGACCCCCAAAGTTATGGTCGATGGCTTCCTGTTTTGTGCAACGGGATACCACATCATCATCGAATTTACACCATTTACCATCTCCTACAAAAAAGAAATTATTTCAAACTAAGATCTTTCTGAATAATAATGAATCAAACCTTTGGGATTTATGAAGACTACGTAATGACCCCCGTGGTTATCTCCAGAATGAACCAGGACAGCATGCAAAGTGTAGTTGGCGGGATTGTTGGGGTCGGGATCTTGCATATAGTCGTCCAAAGAAATCTTCTCTCCAAACTCGAAACGATCATTGAACCTACACAAATTTTAATGTTATTCCATTCGAACTTTCTAAACAAAATCATCTTACTTTACTGAGCAGTCTGTAATAGGATCGTATTGGAATCTCATCAGGTGTAGATGTAGAACTGGAGGAAAGGCAGAGAATATAACACCTTTCTCTGCGTCTTGCAAGCCGTGTTCGCCTGCATCGTATTTGTTGTCGCCATCCAACGTTTCTTTTGCTATATAATCCTTGAAAGATTCATCAACTGAAAAAAAAAAATGAGTTGTATAACTAACTCTGAAGTTAGCATTCAGATCTCGGCAGTCGCGAGGATCTTTCAAGTACCTAAAAGGTATTTTAGTGCAACGCTTACGGACACACGCGACTGTGCAGCGCTGTAAGGGGGCGTGGTCTACCGACGACCTTGGAAGCGCCGCCAGACTGCATCTGAAGCAGTATGGTCGCGCTGCCCGAAAATTTTACACTTTTTACAATTCTCCAATATGTATTTGGGGTTTGCATTCCCTTGAAATTATAATATATTTGTTGGTGTTTTTGTATTGGGGAATAAAAATAATAAATAGCAGTAGCAGCGCTGCAGATCCGAATGCTACCTTTGGAACTTTCAGTTCATCAAATTGTGAGAGGATTGATAACGAAATGATCAAAAAGTACAAATTTGTACAAAAGGAGGTTGGCTCTATAATGAACTTGAAATCTTTCTTCTGCAGAAATAATCTTTCAGTCCGGCATTTAGGTTTCAAAATCAAAATTTGGTTCTTAAAGTTCAGTTGGTGGGTATTTATTATATACTTAAAGGAGGTCGAAGGATATGATTTAAACATCTGAGCTTAACCCTTTAGTGCCCGACGGTACTCCTGAGTACCAGTAATTTCGACGCGTCGTAAAATTTAGTTTTCTATTTTCTGCTTTTTTTATTTAACATATATTGTTGCTGGTGGCTATACTCAGTAGGTTTATGTTTCAATAATAAACATTCGAACATCTTTTCTTGGGAAATTTCCCATTTTTCATCAGGACGCAGAAGTACCGTCAGGAAATATGGCGAGCAGCAAAATTCAACAGTGGTATGTAAGAGACCACTTTATTCGAAAGAAATAGAGGTCATTGCAAATGAGATCCTCAACGAAGATTTATCGTTAGATAATAATATTTCAACAGATGAAGAAGAGAGTGACTCTGAAAATGCGGATACTGATTTGGAATAACGATTCTATAGATATTTTTCAATTTTTTTGGTTGATAACTAGTAATATCAGTAGTTATTCTGAATTTTGTGGAAAAATTCAATGAAAATGAGGAATAAAATATTTCAGTTACAGAGCATTTCATTAGCACTATAAATGACGTCATTCCTGACGGTAGGTACTTAAAAGTCCATATTTTGGATTTTTTTTTCAAAATGAAAATAAAATTCTGAAAAAAATTGATTTGTATTTAAAACCCTTCAAAAAACAAGAAACAAGAAAAAAAATCTGTGAATTCAAGTTTTTTCAGTATTCGGGCACTAAAGGGTTAAACAAGATTGTACGGGGTCTTTATGAATGATTGTAACGTCGCAGTGGGCTTGGAAATATTCCTATTTTGCCACTTGCAATTCTAGCCGTAGAATTTATTTTCTGCGTGAATGACAAACATAACCGCCCATCATTGTTCATTTACATTAGCAATAATAGATGACCCTTCTTCATAATCTGCCCCCTTGTGCTCGAATGGAAGCGCTTTTTAATCCTATCTAGAATTTTGGAGAGGTATTGTTTTTATGTTGATAACTATAAATGCATACAGTGGAACTCAACAAATGAATGGAAAAAAATTATAAAAAGATATGACATGTAGTCGGGAGCTTTTGATGGCTGAAAAACAAAAATTTCTTTCAACCATCACAGAAAAACAGAAAAATTATTGTATGTGAGAATGCGAGAATCCCCCCCCAACAAAAAAAAAGGAACATTGCTAAAGAGTTAAATATTCCTGCGAGTACATTAGCCACAATTTCAAAATGTTGAGTTAAATTTTCCGAAGAATGTGGGCTGTTGTTAAACAGCAGAAGATTGTAGTTGTTGAAGATTGAAATACAGTGTTTTAATCAATGTGTGTCTTATTTTTGAGCGCTCGTACAACTTACACGAGGGCTATATCATTTCGTCACGATGTCTGTATTTTTCGAATTTTGAGCCGAAAATGGTCTCAATCGACTATGTTCGACTCACTGATGACGAATCCGTCGGAAAATTCGAGTCTGTCCGTCCGTCCGGCCGTCCGTCCGTCCGGCCGTCCGTCCGGCCGTAAGCACGATAACTCTCGAACGGATCAACCTAGAGACTTGAAATTTTCAGTGTGGCTTCAGTTCCCGAATGCCTCGGTTAAGTTCGTTAATGGGCCAAATTCCACCAGGGGTTCCGTAAATATGGCCGTTCAAAGTTTTGTTCCCCTGATTACTTGAAAACTACAGATTCGACCAAGATGAAATTTGGCACTCAAATGGAGAATGGGGTGTTCAAGCTACTTGTGAAATTTTGTCCAGATCACATAACCAAAACCATAGAAACCACAGAAAATTGTAACTTTTGAACGGAAACGCCTAGGGACTTGAAATTTTCAGGATAGGTGTGGATCTCGAATGTCCTGATCACTTCCATCTATGAGCAAAATTATACTAGGGGTTCCGTAAATACGGTCGTTTGAAATTTTGTTTTCTCGATCATTTCGAAACTACGGATTCGATCGAAATGAAATTTTGTATTTTAATCGAGAATGATATATTGAAACAATATTTTGTCAAGATCGCAGACCAGAACCATAGAAACCATAGAAAATTGTAACTTTTGAACGGAAAAGCCTAGGAACTTGAAATTTTCAGGATGGGTTTGGATCGTGAATATCGTAGTCACGTTCATCAATGAGCAAAATTAGACTAACTAACTAGACTCCGTAAATATGGCCGTTGAAAATATTATTTTCCTGATAGTTTCGAAACGACTGATCGGATTGGAATGAAATTATGCACCTTGCTGAGTAATAATGTATTCAAACTACGTGCAAGATTTTGTCCAGATCGCACCACCAAGACCATAGATACCGTAGAAAATTATAGCGAATTATCGAAAAAAAATTGATCAGCTGAAGCACTGACATGAAGTCTGGAAGTTTCAGAATTCTTTTGACAGCTGTCGAAAATTCCTTCAATTGATTTCTGAAACTGGAAAATGCGAATCTACCTACAAGGTGCATGTACGAGCGCTCAAAAGCTCCTGCCTTCACGGCAGTGCTTTTCGTAATTTTTTTTGTAGAAATCGTTCGCCATTAAGATTATTAAAAAAACTTTCTCGCCAACGAATCTGAGACCAATCTAACCTCTATATAACGAAATACTTGATATAACGAATATTTTACAATTCCCTTCAGTTTCGTTATATCGAGGTTGCACTGTATAAGGATTTTTTTTCCGATAATTTTTTACCAACTATAGTAACCAATCAAATCACTTAATTTAGAGTCATGTGTCAAATTTCATCCAATCACCTATGGATTACAGCGATAATACCAAACATGTGGTGTTTTCAGTAGTAATACCCCTAGGGCCTTGATAATACCGAGATAATTTTGTCATAGAGAATGCTGAAAGCGTGTTGCTTGATAATAGCCTGAGGCCGAAGGCCGAGGGCTATTATCCTTAAGCAACACGCTTGAAGGATTTTCTATGACAAAATTTTGAGGATTTATCAAGTCCCGAGGGGTATTCGATAAGATAATTTTTCACTTTGTAGATTTCATAAAATTGATTTTCAATCTGACGTTTAATATTTATTCGAAAACACCAAACTGAAAACACCACATGTTGGGTATTATCGCTGTAATCCATAGGTGATTGGATGAAATTTGAAACATGACTCTAAATTAAGTAATTTGATTGGTTACTATAGTTAGTAAAAAATTATCGAATAAATATTAAACGTCAGATTGACAATCAATTTTTTGAAATCTACAAAGTAAAAAATTCTCTTATCGAATACCCCTCGGGACTTGATAAATCCTCAAAATTTTGTCATAGAGAATCCTTCAAGCGTGTTGCTTAAGGATAATAGCCCTCGGCCTTCGGCCTCGGGCTATTATCAAGCAACACGCTTTCAGCATTCTCTATGACATTCGAGATTTGAATCTACCCTGAAAATTTCGAGTTTCTAGGTCGTTCCGTTCGAGAGTAATCGTGCTTACGGACGGACGGACATATTTCAATTTTCGACGGATTCGTTATCAGTGAGGCGAACCTTGTCGACCATTTTCGGTTTAAAATTCAGACATCGTGACGAAATGATATAGCCCTCGTGTAAGCAGAACGAGCGCTCAATGATTGTCTCTTCGAATACTTAAATGAGTTGAGATCAAACATAGGCGATAACCAGCAAACAAAACTTGTATTGCAGAGCCATATTCTTTTCATTGTATTTCGAATCAGGCAAGAGACTACTTGAAGGTACATATTGAAATTTCTGGAATTATATCGCACCTGTCGTAGAATAAGGATACAATTCAAAAATTGATGTTGTTGGGAATTCGTTTTGGTTTACCAAATTTTTTGTTCTATACTTTTGTGTATTTAGTCAATTTAACACGCTGAACATTCGTAATTACTGCAGCAATCCATTCGAACATTATAACTCTAGCACTCAATATTCATTTAATGCAATTTTTCCCGTCGTGGTGGAATATTCTGCTGTTTTTCCAAAAATTTTTGAATGTTACCTTTTTTCTCGAACAGTCTCTTGTGTGGCGAAGAGGCCAACTAGAGTTATTCTGATATGGCACGTAAAAAAAGGGTTACTTCCTGAGTACAATACCGTTACTAACACAAAATGGACGTTTTTTGAATTGTCGCCTTCTTCTACGACGGGTGCCATATGAGAATCAAATTTTATTGTCGTAATGATTTTATGTTTTCAGCTTGAATGAATAATTTTAATTATAAAAATCAATAGTCAGCATTATTTGCAGATTATTTGTCTTTGTTCCAAATCATAAGACGTAATTACTTATAATTAGTTCAAATTTATAAAATTGTTCGAAAGTTGGTAATAAAAAAATACAAAAACTCAGCAGAATTCATTGAATAACTAATTAAACTAATACTAAATGTTCAAAATGTCCTCTGTTATTCTCTAGGCATTTATTAATTTTTCTCCGTTTGTGGTCAAATATGTTTATTAACATTTCTGGACCAACTGGCAGCATATCGTTATTGCCGCTTGCAGCTCCTGAAGATTATCTTAGGTCCTTCTGAAAACCTCATCTTTCAGGTATGCAAAAATGGAAAAATCCAAGGGAGTCAGGTCTGTAGGAAAAAAAGGCTGGAGTCCTCGACTTATAACACAGTTGTCATAAAATTCCTACAAATAGCTTAGATTTGGACGACTAGTGTGGGCTGTTGCCCCATATTGTTGAAAATATTCCAACTGTATTCCTTCATCATCTAGTCGATTTATAAATAGTTCCAGCATTATTAATCTGTACCTTTCACCATTGATGGTATCTTGACAAAAATGGTCCATATATTTGACGATGAGAAACTGCTAACCACACACCAATTTTTTGTGAATGTAGTTGAGTCTCAATGAAATTATGGGGATTCTCAGATATCCAAAATCTTTAGTTTCGAGAATTCACATTTTTTGAGCGCTCGTACTACTTACACGAGGGCTATATCGTTTCGTCACGATGTCTGTATTTTTCGAATTTTGAGCCGAAAATGGTCTCAAACGACTATGTTCGACTCACTGATGACGCATCAAAAATTCGGAATGTCCTAGGAACTTGAAATTTTCAGGGTAGGTTCGAATCTCGAATGCCGCGGTTGAGTTCGTTATTTTGCAAAATTCGCCCAGGGGTTCCGTAAATATGGCCCCTCGAAATTTTGTTTTTCTGATTACTGCGAAACTCCTGATTCGATCGACGTGAAATTTTGCACTCAGATAGAGAATTATGTGTTCAAGCTACATGCATTTTGTCCAGCTCACATGACCAGAACCATACAAAATTATAACTTTGTAATGGAAAGGCCTAGGGACTTGAAATTTTCAGAATAGGTGTGGGTCTCGAATGTTGCGATCTCGTTCATCAATGAGCAAAATTAGACTATGGTCGTTTGAAATTCAGTTTTCTTGATCATTTCAAACCTATGGATTTGATCTACATTTTTTTCAGATCGCATAATCCGAACCATAGAAAATAATAACTTTCGAACGGAAAGGCCTAGGGACTAGAAATTTTCAGGATACGTTCGGATGGCGAATTTCGTGGTTACGTTCATCAATGAGCAAAATTAGACTAGGGGTTCCGTAAATATGGCCGTTCAGAATATTCTGTTCCTGATCAATTCGAACCTACCGATTTGATTGGAATGAAATTTTGCACCTAGCTGAGGAATAATGTATTCAAACTACGAGCGAAATTTTGTCCAGATCGCATCACCAAGACCATAGATACTGTAGAAAATTTCAGCGAATTATCGAAAAAAAAATTGGTCACCTAAAGCACTGACTTGAATTCTGGATTATCGCCTTAGTTTGAAAATTTGTTTGACAGCTGTCAAAAATTTCCTCAATTGGTTTCCAAAACTGGAAAATGCGAATCTACCTACAAGGTGAATGTACGAGCGCTCAAAAGCTCCTGACTTCACGGCAGTGCTTTTCGTCATTTTTTTAGAGACAATTGAGGATTTTGCTCGTGTTCTGAGATATTCAACAACTTTTTCAAAAACTTGAGATCTCCCTGTCGATTTTCCCAGTCTGAATAAGTCTGTTTATAACAGCTCTGATGTGGGCTTCAGAGAGACTTCTCGAATCTGAATATCCGGATATTTCTCCTTATATTCATTTTCACACTCCTCTATAGATAAATCCATTGACCATTGGTGAATGTATTGTTATGATAATAGGACATCACAATAAATGTGTTTTGTTATAAAGCAATATTCCAATAATTTTTGTGGTCTTGGAAGGTTGACGAATTTGAATAAGAATTCTATGATACCCATAGTTCACATTAAGTGAGGAGCGGCAAACAATAATCTAAAGCCGACTGTGATGTTACAATCATTCATAAAGACCCTGTATGTTAACTATGACGTAAAGGTAACTCTTGGTTTATGTATTTTCTCACTTCATTAACTTCTCAAATTTACTTTCGAGATCTTGATATTATGAAAAATTTCGGAAAACCATCTAGTTCAGATCATAGGTTTATGGTCCGATAAAGAAATCACGAAGAAACATTAACTTTATCAGTACTGAATTTGCCAATATTGCTATCAACAAGGAAGTCATTCATTCTGATGGAAATTCACAGAAAGATGATAATGCACCAATTTTACTAATAAAACTACAGGCACAATGCCAAAAGACAATAATCGGCGAAAATTTTGCAAGATGACAGAACTTACTGTTTTTCTTTCCCTTGATGTTGAGCTGTATATCATAGAACGTTTCCGATCGAGTACTGGAGTAATCCACATTCTTGCACCTGATGTAAGAAAGCATTTTGCCCTCAAAAAGCTTGGGTACTGTTCCTTCAACACATGTACCCTTCATTTTGCTTTCCAACTTATCCAGCAGTACCTGAAAGGAATATCACTTTAGTTCTCTCGGAATTCACAATGTCGATTCTCAATTTACCCTGAGAAATTCTTGGACATCATGTTGCATAAATGAATCCAACGTTTCCCAGCCGAAACTTTTGGTCAACTTCTTTGTGCCAACAGGCTTGTCGCAAAATTGGAGTTCATGAAAAACTCGTTGCAAGGCCAGTGCCACAGATTTAGTTGAATCGTCCGATTCAGTGGGCATCTTGTACACAGCTTTTCTCAGTTGGTTCGTAAAATACAGCGTCTGAAGCAGGGAGTTCATGTAACAGGTAGCGCCTTGATTTTTAAGACCCACATAACCTGTGTGTTTCTTGCTGTCCCAGGAAACTCCATGAGGAGCATCGGCATTCACATGTACTTCGAGTGTTATGGCATCGTCTTTAATGAATCCTTTTTCTGGGTCAAGCACGTCCATCCACGACATAAAATGTGAGAAACCCCAGTCATTTTCCTACGAAATCCAATGTTTTATTTCTTATTCTCCTTGAGAAAATTATATAAATGCTTCAGCATAATTGATGAATTCCAGAATACAAGAAAATCTAGCTCTGTTTCAGAACCGAGTGAAAATATATAAATGGAAGTCATAGATTACTTTTTTGTAAATCCTAACCTCAATTTCACAAATGTGTGTGACTGGTGAATTTTTGAAAATAAAAACCATGAACTAAAAAGATTATTGTCACATAGTTAGGTGGTGATATCTACATACATCACAACTCTAACCTCAAATTTCCTTTCACGTATGTTTTCAACGATTTTCCTTGAATAAATGCCTTCGATATTAAATCTGTTTGAAACGTACCTTAGAGAAAAACAAGTGTTGTATCTTTCGAGAAAAATGATCCACATCTGGCCGGACGCTGAGCAACCTCAATTCCGCAGTAGCATGGCAAGACCATGAGCTCGACTCACTCTCTCCGTTGCATTGCAAGAAAAATCCCAATGATCGCTGTGTGGTTCTTTCCTGAGTTTGACTATTGCGTGGCATAACCATAATTTTCCATGGTAGATTCCTGACATAGCACGGATCTGACAAAGCGGAATCCTGCAAGTAATAAATTGCATACTTTGAAGTTCAATTCCTTTGTTCTCATGAGAACACATTATTGATATTTCGTTCGAATGACCTATAGCTGTCACTCAATCTCCTAATATCGTTAGAAGCGAATAGAAAAAGTACTCGAAGATTTAGTTTTAACAAGAATGAAAAAGTTGAGGTGCCATTTTTATGAAAATTTGGCTGTATACAAAAGGTGAAAGGGATAGCAGCCTCACCTTAAGTTTACTAAAGTTTATAACTGTGTATCTGAAAGTGGCCTCACTACGAGCCTCATCTTCCTCCATATCGGCATCTTGTAGAATGGGCATATTGGGATCCATTTGTGGTCCAACCATAATGTCCCCGTTTGTTTGGTCCATTTCTCCGCCTGTATCTGCGATGTACTCCACTGTAGTCACTATATAAATACTCCCACAGTAAAACTAGCACAGAACTAAGCCCCCAGAGTTAAGAAATAAACAAGCTGTCATCAGTCAAGGAGATGATTGAACTGTCAAATATGATTTCGCGAATTCATGGCTGCTTTTGACTTACCTTCTTGTGTTTCCATTTCTTCAACTACATCATTTGTAGTGTTTTGGGGATTCGCATTTTCTTCGTTCCTCCTATAGTGACCTGTCACGTGATTATTCATTATCAAGGGTGGCGTTTTTGGGGCTGCAGACTTTTCTTTGGAATTTCCGAATGAGAAAACACCTTTGGTTTTTTTATTACTCAAAGTGAGGATTATCTCTTTGTCCGTAACAACCGAACGAGAGTTGTTCAAACTGTGATTATTTTTAGTGCCCGATATTGCAGTCAATTTGACGAAGTGCTTACTTGCGATGCGCCCAATGTCTGCTATATTTCAAACCCTCTGGGCGAGGGGGACACACAAGTAACATATATACGATTGTATTTAGTGACTTCCAGAAAATACGTAGATTATTTCAATGCTTTCAATTTTATTTTTCAACTTTCACAGGATTGCCGACACTACACTTTTTTCACTAGAAAATAAACAAAATGGTGGCATTGTCTGTGGACTGTGAAAGCAGCGCTTTAAAAATTTTTTTAGTGACGGCGAACTGTCAAATGAACGCCATCTGTCCGGGCCCGAACAAATTTCTGCTAGGAGCCAGAGGCAGAAATCGTTAGTTTCTAGTTTCTTGTCGAACTTTCAGGATTTATGTCTGTGGTCATTTTTGCGCGAGACGATTTTTCAGAACGTCCGTTTTGAAATAACTGGTGACGTCACGCACAAATAGTTTGAAATAATTCAGTTTGGTTTGAAAACAAGTTTTGGGATAGTTCAAACTGCGATTCGTACTTTTACGACATGTATAAACTGGTTTCGGAAACAGCTGTTTGAAGAATATTGGTTATGCTCGTTGATTTCTTCATGGATGACGTCACCGTTTTGAAATTATGGCATTTGAGCGATACACGAAATGGCAAAGTCACTGACGTCCACTACAAAATGTTTTCGAAATAGTTTTGAACCGGAGTCCGGGATCCACGCGAAAAAATTAATTTAATCAATGTGGTCAGTGGTAGCATGTGGGACTATTTCGAACTTTGAATGAAGAACCACAGGAAGGAGCATTAGGCCTGAAAAAGTGGTACCAAACTGTTTGTTGCATATGGCCGACTCGTATTTCCGGATTACAGTGGCGTAGAGTATTTTAGTAGGCTAGGAACTAGAAAACTTCCATTCATTTCAGTTGTTATTAATGCTTCCAAAAATTGATCAAAGAATATTTCTTAAAGCTTTTTATGTCATCTCTCTCTCTCTCGCAAATCAATAAAACAAGAAAGCCAGATGAATTGAACCATCATTTAATTTGCATTAATTATTTTATTTCCATTTGCGAGGATGTAATTGACATTTTGAAATCTAAAATAGAATAAAAAATTACGAAAAGCACTGCCGTGAAGGCAGGAGCTTTTGAGCGCTCGTACATGCACCTTGTGGGTAGATTCGCATTTTCCAGTTTCAGAAATCAATTGAAGGAATTTTCGACAGCTGTCACAAAAATTCTGAAACTTAGGCGAAACTCCAGACTTCATGTCAGTGCTTCACCTGACCAATTTTTTTTCGATAATTCGCTAGAATTTTCTACGGTATCTATGGTCTTGGTGATGCGATCTGGACAAAATTTGGCACGTAGTTTGAATACATTATTCCTAATCTAGGTTTTTTTTTTCATCCCAATCCAATCAGTAGTTTCGAAATTATCAGGAAAAAAATATTTTGAACAGACATATTTACGGAACCCCTAGTCTAATTTTGCTCATTGATGAACGTGGCCGCGATATTCGCGATCCAAACCCACCCTGAAAATTTCAAGTTCCTAGGCCTTTCCGTTCAAAAGTTACAATTTTCTATGGTTTCTATGGTTCTGGTCATGCGATCTGGACAAAATAATGTTTTAATATATCATTCTCGATTAAAATACGAAATTTCATCTCGATCGAATCCGTTAGTTTCGAAATTATCGAGAAACCAAAATTTCAAAAGACCGTATTTACGGAACCTCTAGTATAATTCTGCTCATTGATAAACGTGAACGTGACATTTCAGATCCACACCTATCCTGAAAATTTCAATTCCCTAGGCCTTTCCGTTCGAAAGTTATGATTTTCTATGGTTTCTATGGTTCTGGTCATGTGATCTGGAGAAATGTAGCTTGAATATATCATTCTCCATAAGTATACAAAATTTCGTCACGATCGAATCTGTAGTTTTGAAATTATCAAGAAAACTAAATTTCAAACGACCATATTTACGGAACCCCTAGTATAATTTTGCTCATAGATGAACGTGATCACGACATTCGAGATCCACACCTATCCTGAAAATTTCAAGTGCCTAGGCGTTTCCGTTCAGAAGTTACAATTTTCTATGGTTTCTATGGTTCTGGTCATGCGATCTGGACAAAATTTCACATTTAGCTTGAACACCTCATTCTCCATTTGAGTGCAAAATTTCATCTCAATCAAATCTGTAGTTTTCAAGTCATCAGGGGAACAAAACTTTGAACGGCCATATTTACGGAACCCCTCGGCGAATTTTGCCCAATAACGAACTTAACCGCGGCATTCGAGATTCGAACCTACCCTGAAAATTTCAAGTTTCTAGGACATTCCGTTCGGGAGTTATCGTGTATACGGCCGGACGGACAGACTCAAATTTTCCGACGGATTCGTCATCAGTGAGTCGAACATAGTCGATTGAGACCATTTTCGGCTCAAAATTCGAAAAATACAGACATCGTCACAAAATGATATAGTCCTCGTGTAAGCTGAACGAGCGCTCAAAAACTAGTGTATGTCTTATCGGCTCTTTTAATGAGCAATAAAAAATGAGAAAATCGTGAAGCATTATGGACTTATCAACAAGCCTATTAATGGAATTTAAAGAAATGTTGTAACAATGAGAATGTTATCAATGGTGGTCGATAAATAAATTTGGCTCGTAAGAAATTGGACCGATAAAGAGTAGAACCTAAAATCTCGTTAGCGGTTGCTGTTTCTTGGCGAATTGAGATATATCTTTGCAATATCAGACTAAATTTAGTATTTCGGTCCTTACATTTGAATTTTCCATGTTTTCCCGCGCAAACTTAATTTGTAAACAACACCTGTTGCATTCTTCTTTCAAAGTGAGTAAATTATATTCAATATTAATTTCCTAATTTGATCTTTACGCTTGTATGAAATGTTGTAATTTATTGTTCTAATGAATAATCAGGTCTCTACGCAAGTAATATCACTTATTACATTAGAATGACCTTTCAATTGCTCAATATGCTCGATTCGTGATTATTTCTTATCTTCTGGAAGGAATATTAGAGTTATTGAACAGTTTTGTTAGTCAATTGAGTATAAGTTTTCAACCTGATCATTGGTATTCAAAAACTTTATTATCATTATTCACTGAAAAATTTTGAATCTTCCATACAGGTTAGATTATTATAACCTTCTTTCAATTTTCCATTTGTGTGCTTAGTTTTCTTTATGCGCTCTTTTCTGAAAAACTGGAAAATATGTTCACAGGTGTTGGTCAAAAGGGCATTCCAAAATCAATCGAAAATGGGTGATTCGGCTATAAAATCGTTGAACTCAAATTTGTGGGATTCAGATCCTGAATTGTACGACCTCATCAAGAAAGAAAAAAAGAGGCAATGTTCGGGATTGGAGATGATTGCATCGGAAAATTTCACATCGATAGCAGTATTACAATGCTTGGGGTCGTGCCTGAGTAACAAGTATTCAGAAGGGCTCCCAGGGCAAAGGTAAAAAAAAAAGTAATTCTTCGAAGTTTGGTTCTATTGGTTGAACATTTTCAGATATTATGGAGGCAATGAGTACATTGATCAAATAGAAATTTTAGCCCAGAACAGATCCTTGGAGGCTTATAATCTAAATCCCGAAGAATGGGGTGCCAATGTCCAACCACTTTCTGGTTCCCCTGCCAATTTCGCTGTCTATACTGGTAAGAACTTGATTAAATACTTTTATTTAAAATAATTGATTGGATGTTTCTAGCAATCGTTGAGCCTCACGGACGTATTATGGGTTTAGATTTACCGGATGGAGGACATTTAACTCACGGTTTCTTCACCCCACAGAAGAAAATCTCAGCGACCTCAATCTTTTTTGAGTCGATGCCATACAAAGTTAGAAGACCTTCGACTTAAAATTTTTATAAAATGTTATATTATTTTTCCTTAGGTGAATCCTGCTACTGGTCTTATAGATTACGATGAATTATTGAAGACGGCAAGGCTCTTCAGACCCAAGTTGATTATCGCTGGAACAAGTTGCTATTCTAGAGCTTTAGATTATAAGAGATTCAGAGAAATTTGCGACGATGTAGGAGCTTATTTGATGTCCGATATGGCACATATTTCTGGTCTTGTCGCGGCAGGTTTGTTATATCAGCTAACAAAAAGAGAAGAGTATTTTAATATAATTTCTTCAAGGTGTCACTCCAAGTCCGTTTGAATACAGTGATATTGTAACTACTACAACGCATAAAAGCTTGAGAGGACCGAGATCTGGAGTTATATTCTTCCGAAAAGGTGTGAGGAAGGTGAACAATAAAGGGGAGAAGATAATGTATGAATTGGAGAGTAAAATAAACCAAGCAGTATTCCCAGGTCTTCAAGGTAACATCGATTTCTTGAAATTTAGTTGATTTATTATTCTTGAAGATTGTTTGACCGAATATAGTCTCTATACAGGGGCTTTTTAAAGGTGAGAATTGTTTTTTGACAGAAGGTAGAACTCATTGTTGAAATACATCCTATTTTGATCCTAGATCCTGTGTGATTTTCATCTTGTAAAGTGGAGAATTTACGTTATCTTGCAATACATGAATGGGATATTTGCTTTTGTTTAGTATTTTGAACTGAGAATGAAGTGATACTAGCTATTTTTTTCCTGACTGGGAATACAAATTAATAGCAACTTTGAATGTCAACATTTTTTTTATCCTGTAACTTTCATTGGGCGATTTTTTGTAAAATGTATTATATTGATGAGTTTTACCTCCAACAGGAAAAGACTCACCATTCATATTTTATATTACCAGGTGTCTGGGTAAGGAGTGGCTATATCTCGAAAAAGGTGAAAAAATTCTTTCGAATACAGTGGACATTAGGAATGTCTGGAAATTATTTTCAAGTTCGTAATTCGACCGTAGAGAGCAAAAATTCTATAAAAAATTTGAAAAGCACTGACGTGTACCAAAACGCTTTTCAGTGTTCATTGTCAGAATGCAAATACTGTAATTGTACCAGAATGTACTTCAGTTTTCATATCATAGAGGGCAAAAATTCTATGAAAAATTTAAAAAGCACTGCCTTGAAGTTAGGAGCTTTTGCGCGCTTGTTTCTGTGTACCCAAACGCTTTTCAGTGTTCATTGTCAGAATGCAAATACTGTTTCTTTTTTTTTAATGAAATTCAAGATATAGAATCTCCGAATTATCTTAATATATAAAACAAAGTCGGTTTGTTGCAACACTTATAACTCGAGAACGGCTGGACCGATGTTCATGGTTTTTGATTTGTATTTGTAATTTGAAAAGCAAAGCGAGCTTTTGCGAGCTTGTTTCTGTGTACTAATGCGCTTTTCAGTGTCCATTGTCAGAATGCAAATACTGTCATTTTTTTAATAAAATTTAAGAAATACATAGAAATACCGAATTACATATATTGAATATATCAGGAAAAACTTTTTTTTTCTGAGTACCAAAATGGCCTTCAGTTTTCATTGTTAGTATGACAATTTTTATGAACTTCAATACACGGAATCACCAATCATCATAGAGGGCAAAAATTCTATGACAAATTTAAAACGCACTGACGTGAAGTTAGGAGCTTTTGCGCGCTATTTTCTGTGTACCCAAACGCTCTCCAGTTTTCATTGTCAGAATGTAAATGCTGTTACTTTTTTTCAAATAAAATTCAAGATATAGAATCTCCGAATTATCTCAATATATAAAATAAAGTCGGTTTGTTGCAACACTTATAACTCGAGAACGGCTGAACTGATGTTCATGGTTTTTGATTTGTATTTGTAATTTGAAAAGCACCGACGTGAAGTCAGGAGCTTTTGCTAGCTTGTTTCTGTGTACTAATGCGCCTTTCAGTGTCCATTGTCAGAATGCAAATACTGCCATTTTTTTAATAAAATTTAAGAGATAGAATTACCGAATTATATTGAATATAACAGGAAAAATTTTTTTTTTATGATCACCAAAATGGCCTCCAATTTTCATTGTTAGTATGAAAATTTTTATGAACTTCAATACACGGAATCACCAATCATCATAGAGGGCAAAAATTCTATGAAAAATTTAAAACGCACTGACGTGAAGTTAGGAGCTTTTGCGCGCTTGTTTCTGTGTACCCAAACGCTCTCCAGTTTTCATTGTCAGAATGTAAATACTGTTACTTTTTTTCAAATAAAATTCAAGATATAGAATCTCCGAATTATCTCAATATATAAAATAAAGTCGGTTTGTTGCAACACTTATAACTCGAGAACGGCTGAACCGATGTTCATGGTTTTTGATTTGTATTTGTAATTTGAAAAGCACCGACGTGAAGTCAGGAGCTTTTCCTAGCTTGTTTCTGTGTACTAATGCGCCTTTCAGTGTCCATTGTCAGAATGCAAATACTGCCATTTTTTTAATAAAATTTAAGAGATAGAATTACCGAATTATATTGAATATAACAGGAAAATTTTTTTTTTATGATCACCAAAATGGCCTCCAATTTTCATTGTCTTTACATACACTTAAAGCTTTAAGGGCGCATAGAGTCAAAAGAATCAAACCACAGATTAGTTAGTATGACAATTTTTATGAACTTCAATACACGGAATCACCAATCATCATAGAGGGCAAAAATTCTATGAAAAATTTAAAACGCACTGACATGAAGTTAGGAGCTTTTGCGCGCTTGTTTCTGTGTACCCAAACGCTTTCCAGTTTTCATTGTCAGAATGTAAATACTGTTACTTTTTTTCAAATAAAATTCAAGATATAGAATCTCCGAATTATCTCAATATATAAAATAAAGTCGGTTTGTTGCAACACTTTTAACTCGAGAACGGCTGGACCGATGTTCATGGTTTTTGATATGTATTTGTAATTTGAAAAGCACCGACGTGAAGTCAGGAGCTTTCGCTAGCTTGTTTCTGTGTACTAATGCGCCTTTCAGTGTCCATTGTCAGAATGCAAATACTGCCATATAAAACAAAGACGGTTTGTTGCAAAACTTATAACTCGAGAATGGCTGGACCGATGTTCATGGTTTTTGATTTGTATTTGTAATTTGAAAAGCACCGACGTGAAGTCAGGAGCTTTTGCGAGCTTGTTTCTGTGTACCAATACGCTTTTCAGTGTCCATTGTCAGAATGCGAATACTGTCATTCGTTAAATAAAATTTAAGAGATAGAATTACCGAATTATATTGAATATATCAGGAAAAACTTTTTTTTTCTGTGTAACAAAATGGCCTTCAGTTTTCACTGTCAGTATGGCAATTTTTATGAACTTCAATACAGGGAATCACCAATCATCGTAGAGGGCAAAAATTCTATAAAAAATTTGAAAAACACTGATGTGAAGTCAGGAGCTTTTGCGCGCTTGTTTCTTTGTACTAAAACTCTTTTTAGTGTTCATTGTCAGACTGAAAATACTGTCATTTTTTTCAAATAAAATTGATAGAATCACCGAATTATATTGAACATATCAGAAAAAAAATTCTGTATACCAAAATAGCCTTCAGTTTTCATTGTCAGTATCACAATTTTTATGAACTTCAATACATGAAATCACCAACCGTAGAGGACAAAAATTCTATAAAAAAATTGAAAAGCACTGACGTGAAGCTTTTGCGCTCTTGTTTCTGTGTGCCAAAACGCTTTTCCTGTTCGTGTTCATTGTCAGAATGCAAATACTGTCAGAAAAACTTTTTTTTTCTGTGTACCAAAATGGCCTCCGCTTTTCATTATCAGTATCACAATTTTCATGAACTTCAATCCATGGAATAACCAATCATCGTAGAGGGCAAAAATTCTATAAAAAGCTTGAAAAGCACTGACTGAAGTCGAATATATCAGAAAAAATTTTGTTTTCTGTGTACCAGAATGGCCTTCAGTTTTCATTGTCAGTATGACAATTTTTATGAACTTCAATACATGAAATCACCGAACTTTATTGAATATATCAGATAATCTTAATTTGTTTGATGAATACATGAATGTATATTTTGTGGATTGTTTCCTTTATCTGAAATAAAAAAAAAAGTAGCAAAGATAAATGCATGTATAACCCAAGATTTCAACTGGTTTTTCAAAGTTATAGCTATTACCAACTTGACAAGTACTGTCATTTCATTTTTATGATCTTCAAAATATGGAATCACCGAATTTTATTGAATATATCAGAAAATCTATATATTTTGATTGGTGCCGCAATTTACATATTTGAGTAATGCTATATGGCAACATAAACAACTCGAGAAACGTTAAGTCTTAATGATAATTTTTGAGCGCTCGTTCTACTCACATAAGGGCTATATCATTCCGTCACGATGTCTGTATTTCTCGAATTTCGAGCCGAAAATGGTCTCAATCGACAAGGTTCGACTCACCGATGACGAATGAAAAAAGTCTGTCCGTCCGGTCGTCCGTCCGTCCGGCCGTCCGTAAGCACGATAACTCTCGAACGGAACAACCTGATTCGATCGAGATGAAATTTTGCATCATTTAGTGTTTATTATTTCTTGTAATGTATCAAGTTGCCTTAATCTGACATAAACTGAAAAAAGTCGCAATGATAAATGCAAATGTATCACCCAAGCTGTTAAATGGTGTTTTCAAAGTTATAGCTCATCGATCTACATTCCAAGATAGTGCGATTTAGGTTTTTTTATAGCATTTTCTACCCCTAGCAATCGAATTACTAACTTCAAAATAATTTCCAGACATTTTTAGTGCCCACTTCAGTGCTTACGTTTTTTTCCACATAGTAGGCCTTACCATTGCTGAAATACAGCCATTCCTTATCCGGACACCCAGTATATATAATTTGCATTAACTGTATGTTGAGATATTCAATGAAATTTCATAAATCGCCTGTTTTTTAGGGGGCCCTCACAATCATCAGATTGCAGGTGTAGCAACAGCAATGAAACAAACTAAAGAACCTGAATTTGTGAAATACCAACAACAGGTAGTTACAAACGCTAAAAGGTTAGCCTCTGGTTTAGAATCGAAGGGTTATAAAATTGTGACTGGGGGTACCGATCTCCATGTGTTGCTGGTTGATTTGAGAGGCGTCAAACTAACAGGGTCTAAAGCTGAATATATACTAGAGGAAGTTTCGATAGCTTGCAATAAAAACACTGTTCCTGGAGATAAGAGCGCTTTGAACCCCTCAGGAATTAGATTGGGTAAATGAAGAATGTTTCAATAAATACGAATTCTCATATTATTTATTTCAGGCACTCCCGCATTGACCACTCGTGGATTTGTAGAAAAAGATATCGAAGTTGTCGTGGATCTCATTGATCGGTCCTTGAAATTGGCAAGAGAAATCAGTGAGAAATCTGGACCTAAACTTGTAGATTATAAGAATATTTTGCATATAGATGAAATTTTTAAAGTAAAAGTGAAAGCACTCAAGAATGAAGTAGAAGGGTTCAGCAATAAATTCCCAATGCCTGGTTATGAAGAATATTGAACACTGAAATTTTTAATGAAAGGTTTTTATTTTTATAGAATCTCATTTTTTGAGGAAAATCAGAAATTTGTGAGCAAAGATATTCTTATCATTTAAGAATAAAATATTTGAATTCTACAATATCTAATTGTTATTATGGTTTTAATTTTTTTATCTCCTAACCCTTTTGAAGGTAAGCAATTTAGAATTAATTTTTTTTCCAATAATTATGACTCAAGATCTCAGAACTAGAAAATTTTTTGAAATTCTTCTCCAAAACTTAGGTATCTCAGAAACTATTCGCCATATCCTGCTGAAATAAGGCATCGATTTACTGAGTTATTTGAATATTCAGCCTTTAGCTGTCCAGATCGTATGACCAGAACCATAGAAAATTATAACTTTCGGACGGAATGGCCTAGGGACTTGAAATGTTTAGGATAGGTGTGGATCTCGAATGTCGCCGTCACGTTTATCAATGAGCAAAACTAGACAAGGGGTTCCGTAAATATGGCCGTTCAAAATATTTTTTCCTGATAATTTTTTTTGGATTAGAATTAAATTTTGCACATAGATGAAGAATAATTTTGTCCAGATTGCATAACCGAGACCATAGAAACCGTAGAAAATTCTAGCGAATTATCGAAAAAAAATTCGTCACCTAAAGCACTGAGGTGAAGTGTCGCCTTAGGCTGAATTTTTTTTGGCGGCTGTCAAAAATTTCTTTAATTGGTTTCTTAAACTGGAAAATGCAAATCTACCTACAAGGTGGACGAACGAGAGCTCAAAAGCTCCTGACTTTACGGCAGTCCTTTTCCAATGTTAAATTCCTTTCGGAACTGTCAAATTACTTTCTGGATATTTCATTTATTCAAAATTCAACCTATTTGTCCTATTTCCTCACAAATGTAAACCCGCCCATTTCCGAGCGTTCTTTAGCGGCACACAAGGCGCATTTTAGTGCAAACGAATAACGTCATATTTCCATGAATTTCAATTCTTTTGCGCGCTTGACCATGTCTGTTATTTTCTAATTTCGAGCCGAGAGGTTCCGTAGATAAAGTCATCTGAATTTTTTCTTTTGAATAATTCGAAAAATACCGATGAAGCCTTGTAGTTGGTTGTAAAATAACGACACGAAGGTTTCTGTGGAACTCTCCAAGGAACGTATCAATAGAATATTAAAAAAAAAATTTTTCCTTTGGTATCAGAAACTATTCGCCATATTCTGCTGGAATTTAATGCATACGAGACATCGATTAAATATTTGGAAATTCAGTTTTCTAGCTGTTCCATGTGAAAAGAAAAAATCTAGTTGAAAATTTACAATTTTTCCACATACAAGGACAAGTCCGAAGATCACAGAAGTTCACTCTGACGTTTATCTCGATGAATATTTCAAACTTCGACGGTGTCAAGATTACTCTTGAAACTCGAGCGGATTTTGAAAAAAATGGACCGATCTAAGGGCTGAAACGTATAAAAAACGTATCCTTATACGTTTCTTCAACACCCTCATGCAGTTCACAGGAATTTCCAATCAATTTGGGGAGTTGTGAACTGAATTTCAGAGAGAGAGAGTGCATTCATTTAACCTATTCCTTATATAATGCAGTCGATATTGATGACATCGAAAATGAAAAGAATGAATTGCAGTAAGGAATCGGGGAAAGTAATGATTTTTAATGATTTTCTTGCTCCATAATTTGATTTGTTTCACATTTTCAGGTTTCTACAACCAAAATAGGGGAAGGTGATGATTTTTCAAAGATTTCTCAGTACCACGATACGTTTTTGAGAAATTTTTCGAAAAAATGTATCGTGGGACTGAAAAATCTTTGAAAAATCATCTCTTTCTATGGCTGATTGAAATACAAAATTTCATCCTGATCGAATCCGTAGTTTAAAAATTATCGAGAAAACAAAATTTCAAACGACCGTATTTACGGAACCCCTAGTATAATTATGCTCATTGATAAGCGCGAACTCGACATTTCAGATCCACACCTATCCTGAAAATTTAAAGTCCCTAGGCCTTTCCATTCGAAAAGTATGATTTTTTATGATTTCTATATTTCTGGTCATGTGATCTGGAGAAATGTAGCTTGAATATATCATTCTCCATTAGTATACATTATTTCGTCACGACCGGATCTGTAGTTTTGAAATTATCAAGAAAACTAAATTTCAAAGGACCATATTTACGGAACCCCTAGTATAATTTTGCTCATAGATGAACGTGAACACGACATCCGAGATCCACACCTATCCTGAAAATTTCAAGTCCCTAGGCGTTTCCCTTCAAAAGTTACAATTTTCTATGGTTCTGGTCATGCGATCTGGACAAAATTTCACATGTAGCTTGAACACCTCATTCTCCATTTGAGTGCAAAATTTCATCTCGATCAAATCTGTAGTTTTCAAGTAATCAGGGGAACAAAACTTTGAACGGCCATATTTACAGAACCTTTCGTGGAATTTGGCCCAATAACGAACTTAACAGAGGCATTTGGGTACTGAACCCACTCTGGAAATTTCAAGTCTCTAGGTTGTTTCATTCGAGAGTTATCGTGCTTACGGACGGACGGATGGACAGACTCGAATTTTTCGACGGATTCGTCATCAGTGAGTCGAACATAGTCGTTTGAGACCATTTTCGGCTCAAAATTCGAAAAATACAGACATCGTGATGAAATGATATAGCCCTCGTGTAAGTAGTACGAGCGCTCAAAAATTTGCGGTATAATATGCATTGGGAGTTCCATTTGAGTAATATCATCAGTGATATTTCCCAAGTAAAAACGACACATTGCATCAAATTCTTCGCACTCTTATCGACTTATCAATTGCAACATCTTCAACACGCCTTATCTCGAGTCCTCATTCTGAACACTGGTATGGCAAGACATTTTTTCATTTTCGTAGTGATTCAAAGCACCCCATAAGCGGACGCGGTGTACCGAAGAGCCGGAAGTAGATAGCAGAGGTTTCGTTTATTTCCGCCAAAATACACCACACCAAAAATGTTCGGACATACCAAAAGCAAGTCGTGATTTCGTACGATAAAGACGTTGGTGCTCGTTATCGAAAGAAAGTACAATTTTGCCTCTTCGCCATCTGGAGGGTTGTAAAAGTGACTCAGGGTGCAAGTGGTTCGTTTGGACATAAGAGACTTTTTCGTGTAGATAACATGAAAAAAATTTTCGTCTTTCAAGAAAAAGATGAGCGCATTGACCGTGCATGAAAATATTTACCCCTTTGTTTATTCTCAAGAGTGTATATTGTTGCTTTTTGTGGCGCTTACCGTATTTGTGGTTTTAATGGTCAAACCTTCTACTACGAACGTTTTCGCCATGGATAAATCGCCGAATTCTCCGAATTCACCAAAAACGCATAAGTTCCGCAGTAAATTGCAGAAAATTCTGGGTAGTGGCGCTTTCAAGACGAATTCGAACCCTTCGAGTCCTATCAGTGAAAATCCAAGTAGCAGGTTTTCTTTCGAGCCAACCTCTATAGATTCATTGCAAGTTGGGTAAGTATTCTTTTTTATTTTTTTTTTCAAAATTGAAAGTATCTAAAAATATTGCCTGGTGTATTAAAACGTCCAGACTACGCTTCAAACAGTAGTTCTACGTTCATTTCTCATCGTTGTGAAGCAAGCTGTGATTTTTTGGATCTTTTATCATATGTAGGCAGTAGGCTTGTAAGTATGGACGAGATGACTGTGTGAATTTTTGTTTGTGGTTGTATCGTGACACTTGTGAGATAGTTTCGAGTGCAGTTTTTCTTCGTGCCAGTAATAAGAAATAAAGAAAGTACGAAAGTTGTTTGATAAGTCGATAAACATCAATCATTATGCATTTTTATTTCAGAACCGAGCAAAACAGGCCGAAATCTTTGAGCACTTCTGCAGCTGATAGGCACCACAAGGAAAGCCCTATTACTGTACGAAAGAGCAAATCTATGAGGTGAGTTCAAGAATTTCCTCATTCGAAATTGTTTACAGTCTATTGTACAGAAACTTTTATATCATTCTCGAAGGCCTACTTAACGAGACCTCATGCAAATGCTTATGTGCACTGTGCACTGAATGGTCGATGTCTGCTTGTGATACCTCGTTCCAAGCAACTTGACTGTGGAGCGATATCTAAAACGTTTTACTGAAGTAAAGAGTAGACTTTTATTTGTTAAAACATAAAATAATATTTGACAGTTGACAAAATGTTGACATTTATGAGTCAAAATTACCGTTCGTTTACGCTGTAGTACACCAGTATTATGTTGTGGCTGATTCACAATGAACGTAAGCGTAACTCTAACGTAAACGTTGTTGGTTTATTCATTTGATTATATTTTATTCCATGTTGTTGGTGTTGATATGTCAGATTGAATATTATACAGGATGTTCCTAAATTGGACGTATAAACGAAGAGGGGAGATTCCTTAAGTAGTTTCAAGAAAAAAAAGTCCCATAAACATGGGATCGCCAACGTTTCGTTTTCGAGATTCGAGTCTGTCCGTGCGTCCGTCCGTATACACGATAACTCTCGAACGGAACAACCTAGAGACTTGAAATTTTCAGTGTGGGTTCAGTTCCCGAATGCCTCGGTTAAGTTCGTTAATGGGCCAAATTCCACCAGGGGTTCCGTAAATATGGCCGTTCAAAGTTTTGTTCCTCTGATTACTTGAAATCTACAGATCAGATCGAGATGAAATTTTGCACTCGAATGGAGGATGAGGTGTTGAAGCTACATGTGAAATTTTGTCCAGATCACATGACCAGAACCATAGAAACCATAGAAAATTGTAACTTTTGAACGGAAACGCCCAGGTTAGGTGTGGATCTCGAATGTCGTGATCACGTTCAACTATGAGCAAAATTATACTTAGGGTTCCGTAAATATGGTCATTGAAATTTAGTTTTCTTGATCATTTCAAAACTACAGATTCGATCGTGACGAAATTTTGTATACTAATGGAGAATGATATATTCAAGCTACATTTCTCCAGATCACATGACCAGAACCATAGAAACCATAGAAAATCATAACTTTCGAACGGAAAGGCCTAGGGACTTGAAATTTTCAGGATAGGTGTGGATCTGAAATATCGCGTTCACGTTCATCAATGAGCAGAATTATACTACGGGTTCCGTGAATACGGTCGTTTGAAATTTTGTTTTCTCGATACTTTCGAAACTACGGATTCGATCGAGATGAAATTTTGTATTTCAATCGAGAATGATATATTAAAGCAATATTTTGTACAGATCGCATGACTAGAACCATAGAAACCATAAAAAATTGTAACTTTTGAACGGAAAAGCTAAGGAACTTGAAATTTTCAGGATGGGTTTGGATCGCGAATATCGCGGTCACGTTCATCAATGAGCAAAATTAGACTAGGGATTCCGTAAATATGGCCGTTCAAAATATTTTTTTCCTTATAGTTTCCAAACTACTGATTGAAATAGAATGAAATTTTGCACCTTACTGAGAAATAATGTATTCAAACTTCGTGCGAAATTTTGTCCAGATCGCATCACCAAGACTATAGATACCGGTGAAAATTCTAGCGAATTATCGTAAAAAAATTGGTCAGCTGAAGACATGAAGTCTGGAGTTTCACCTAAGTTTCAGAATTTTTTCGACAGCTGTCGAAAATTCCTCCAATTGATTTCTAAAACTGGAAAATGCGAATCTACCTACAAGGTGGATGAACGAGCGCTCAAATGCTCCTGACTTCACGGCAGTGCTTTTCGTCATTTTTTTCTCATAGTATCTACACTTCACAAGATATTCAACTGAAATTTGGCATAGATATTAAAATTTAGAATTTACAACATGTGACATGCCAATTTCGATAGCAAATCGACAGGGTGATATCTTTTTCTGGAACACTTTACCCTTTTTGCCTACATAATTTTTTTTTGGTGTGCAACTGTGATTTGGAAAAATGTGAAAAGCAGCTTTGTTGTTATGCTAGATTTTGGAGTTTTTTGTAGTTCTGCCGTATCTGCTACCGATTTCGAGGAAAAAATTTTGAACGATTCCCTCGAAATCCTCAGAAAAATCCAAATTGTCATAAAAATTCAGGTAGTAAGATGTGGTGAATTAATTCATTCCATGAGAAGAAGAGCTTGTGTCAGATTTGGGGGGAGCACATTTTGAACAATTGGTGTAGTTCAGTTCCATTGTGGTTTTGTAGTTTTTATGTTATGATTATTTTTTGAGTTTTACGTTATTTGTGGTAATACATTTTTAGTAATGATTATACGAGTTCATCGAATCTATAAATCATTGCTACAGATCGGGAAAATGACCATCAAATCTAATAATGAATTAATTCACCACAGCTTACTAACTGAATGTTTATGACAATTTGGATTTTTCTGAGGATTTCGAGAGAATCGTTCAAAATTTTCTTCTCGAAATTGGTAGCAGATACGACAACACTATAAGAGACCAAAAAGTTTAGTATTACAACAGAGGTGCTTTTTACATTTTTCCAAATTGACAGTGGCTCACCAAAAAAAAGTTATGGAGGAAGACAGAGGACAGTGAATCAAGTAGGAAATTTATTAAAAATCAAAGTAGGGAGTAGGGTAGACATGCAAAATTTCGTTTGAATCCAAGCTTTCTGAGCGCTCGTACAACTTACACGAGGGCTATATCATTTCGTCACGATGTCTGTATTTTTCGAATTTTGAGCCGAAAATGGTCTCAATCGACTATGTTCGACTCACTGATGACGAATCCGTCGGAAAATTCGAGTCTGTCCGTCCGTCCGGCCGTCAGCACGATAACTCTCGAACGGAACAACCTAGAGGCTTGAAATTTTCAGTGTAGGTTCAGATCCCAAATGCCTCGGTTGAGTTCGTTAATGGGCCAAATTCGCCCAGGAGTTCCGTAAATATGGCCGTTCAAAGTTTTGTTCCCCTGATTACTTGAAAACTACAGATTTGATTGAGATGAAATTTTGCACTCGAATGGAGAATGAGGTGTTCAAGCTACATGTGAAATTTTGTCCAGATCGCATGATCAGAACCATAGAAACCATAGAAAATTGTAACTTTTGAACGGAAACGCCTAGGGACTTGAAATTTTCAGGATAGGTGTGGATCTCGAATGTCGTGATCACGTTCATCTATGAGCAAAATTATACTAGGGGTTCCGTAAATATGGTCGTTTGAAATTTAGTTTTCTTGATAATTTCAAAACTACAGATTCGATCGTGACGAAATTTTGTATACTAATGGAGAATGATATATTCAAGCTACATTTCTCCAGATCATATGACCAGAACCATAGAAACCATAGAAAAACATAACTTTTGAACGGAAATGCCTAGGGACTTGAAATTTTCAGGATAGGTGTGGATCTGAAATGTCGCGTTCACGTTTATCAATGAACAGAATTATACCAGGGGTTCCGTAAATACGGTCGTTTGAAATTGTGGTTTCTGGATAATTTCGAAACTGCGGATTCGATCGAGATGAAATTTTGTATTTCAATCGAGAATGATATATTAAATCAACATTTTGTCCAGATCGCATGACCAGAACCATAGAAACCATAGAAAATTGTAACTTTTGAACGGAAAGGCCTAGGAACTTGAAATTCTCAGGGTGGGTTTGGATCGCAAATATCGCGATCACGTTCATCTATGAGCAAAATTAGACTAGGGGTTCCGTAAATATGGCCGTTCAAAATATTTTTTTGCTGATAGTTCCGAAAATACTGAGCGGATTGGGATGAAATTTTGCACCTAGCTGAGTAATAATGTATTCAAACTACGTGCAAAATTTTGTCCAGATCGCACCACCAAGACCATAGATACCGTAGAAAATTCTAGCGAATTATCGAAAAAAAATAGATCAGCTGAAGCACTGACATGAAGTCTGGAGTTTCGCCTAAGTTTCAGAATTTTTTTGACAGCTGTCGAAAATTCCTTCAATTGATTTCTGAAACTGGAAAATGCGAATCTACCTACAAGGTGCATGTACGAGCGCTCAAAAGCTCCTGCCTTCACGGCAGTGCTTTTCGTAATTTTTTACGGAAGCTACTGCATAAAAATGATTTTTTCTTGTGAACTTCAACACCCTGTATCTCTCTTAGGGATCGAGATAGAGGTATATAATATACATTTATCCGAATCAGGACGAGGAGAATATCCCATTAAATTTTTAACGATCGAAACTGATACACCCTGTATTTCAGAAAACTCAAAAAAAAAGAAGTTCGGATAATTTATAGCGATAAATGTGTGGAAACTTGAACTTTTAATTATTTAAAAATCCGTATTCAACGCGGAAGTGATTTAATTTATGGTATAAATCAAGTGGAATGTTTCAAAAAGAATTCAAACACGTTGCATGGAGACATTAATTTATTTTGTCACTAATTTCGTCTACAATTTTAGCCGTTGTTTTTCTAGAGGTTTCTATATACAGCGTATAGATACCAGACACCCAAAAACTGAGGTGACTTCATTATAAATGAGGCATTCTTTTTGTCTTCCGACAGTTTAAGAACTATTTATAAGTTCCTCAACGTCTTCTAGTAAGATTACATAAGTAAACCTCACGCATTAGGTGTATGTTTATAGAAAAGTGATAAAATTTATGTATTCCAAGAGTCAACTTTAGGTTTTAAGGCTTATCTATGACCGAATTTTGAAGTCATTACTGCAGACGAAGAATACGGAAAAAAATACAATTTAGACTAGTTCCAATTGAGTTATTCTCTTTTAATGGAACGTATTCGAGCTATTTCTATCGTCTATGAAATTCCTTTGTTCTAATGTTTCGGTCTGGCTCTCGGACCGTCTACAGGGCAACCCTGAGAAGGGCTTTTTTTGCCAGATCCATCAGTTTGAACAATTCAGAATATCATATTTTTCTTCTTCGATTTCTTCGAACAGATAGGGACAAAATCCAATAAGTGTGCTTTGTAAGTATAGTAGATATTACACTAGACCTGTATATTTTTTGTGCTAGTCAAGGCTAGAAGGAAACGAAATTTCTCTAACAACCAGTTTATTTCTCTATTTTAAATATATAATTTTAATATGATATCCAGCATACGTGTACACTGTTAAAAAATTCACAACAATTCATCAACGTATTTAATTGCAGTTGAAACCCGTTTAAAAAAGGTACTTGAAGGATATAAGAATACATGATATTGTAATGAGAAGAGAAATTTTTGCAAGTATAATATTACCTGAAATAAAATACACGGAGACAGATTCATATCTTTAGCTGAAACGTGACATAGTTGAAAAGATTGTTTCATGATTGAGGAAAATAATTGGGACGACTGGAAATTTTATTGTCATCATCCCAACTAGTTAAAAAATATATTCTGAAGAATATCCTCTTGGACTAATTTCATTTAAGATTAATCAATAATATTTTCTGAAATGAGTAAAAACTGAAATCATGATATGACGATTCTCCTATATGAAATCTATTCAAACTGAAAAATTCCGTGAAAACATCTTCGGAATGCAGGAACGGATCTAGTACAGGTTCGGACTAGACAGGGCCGGAGGAACGACCCACATTGATTTTACAATTCTAAAATTCTCCAACTGAAGAATTTCCTTTCGTATAGGTAATTAGGACTAGGTTTAAACGATCGTTAAAAGTTTCGGGAATCCTAACACCTGGTCTGCATCATTAGGTTGACTAGCTTGAACACCCTCCACCAGGCCGTCAGCGGCGCGGTGTTCCTCTGGTCCGAGGGGTGGCCTTTGGTTTGCTGGGATAGGGTGACGTTGGACGATGATTTGGAGTTTGTTTTCTCTTTTTGAACGATGGCCGGCGAGGACGTCATTTCGTAGCTGGAAAACAGGAAAAATTTATTGGTTATTGAGGTATTTGAGACGTCGAAATACAAGAACGTGCTCGAAGGGCTCGTTCGGAGAGTGTGGCTGGAAATCACTCCGATCGGCGTTCGTAGCGATGGACTATATCGATTAAGAAACGTTTTAGTGGAATCCCAAGGGATCATTCTGTTAAAATTTAACACTAGAAACAAGCGTTGGGGCGTTTTTGAACGCATCATTATGGGTCGAAACTTTCCTCGAACAGAAACCAAAAATTCATGGCAAACTATCCTCAACAAATTGACGTAGTAAATGACAGGCTCTTCAAATAAATGATAACTGTCACTTATCGTAGCTTTCACAGATGCCAACACAAAGTAATTGAACATTGACACCCAATTTTTCTTGTCCGATATGGTCTATTGGGCCTTCGCAAGTCCACGACAAAAGACAAGAGGTATATTACTCTGATTGCTCGATATCGAAACTACACAAGTAGCTGTTAACGAAAACAAAAAGACAGTTTATTAACCTAAAACTTTTTATGTTAAATCACTGGCACTGTCAATTTCAGCTAGTGTTGATGACGAAGTCACTGAAGAATTAATTCTACACAATATTGTTGGGGTAGGGAATAAGTCATTGCTTATTTCACATATCTACAACACAAAAAAAATTTTTCATTGAAAGTAACCAACTTTTCAATGGTTGTGACGATAGATATGCGACAAAAACAAAAACAAAATCGGATAAGAATCCTTTGTTGGTACATTTGATATTTTTGTGTTTGCATCCCTAGGTGTTATTCTGTCAACCCTTAATACTAGAAGCAATTAATTAAGCGTTGAGGCGTTTTTGAACGCATTATTCTGGGGTTGAACTTTCCTCAAGCAGAAAACCAAAAATTCATGGCAAACTATCCTCAACAAATTGACATAGTGAATGACAGGAACTTCAAATAAATGATTTCTGTCACTTATCTCAGATATTCACAGATGCCAACACAAAGTAATTGAACATTGACACCCAATTTTTCTTATCCGATATGGTCTATTGGGCCTTCGCAAGTCCACGAAATAACGAAATTGAAGACAGGAGGTATATTACTCTGATTGCACGATATCAAAACTACACAAGGAGCTGTTAACGAAAAAAAAAAGACCGTTCACCAACCTAAAACTTTTTAGGTTAAATGACTGTCACTGTCAATTTCAGCTAGTGTCGATGATGAAGTCAAAGTCATTGAAGAATTAATTCTACACACTATTGTTGGGGTTGGGAATAAGCCGTTGCTTATTTCACATATCTGAAACACAAAAAGAAATTTTCAATGAAAGTATCCAACTTTTGGATGGTTGTGACGATAGATATGTGACAAAAACAAAAACGAAATCGGATAAGAATCCATTGGTGGTACATTTGATATTTTTGTGTTTGCATCCCAAGGTGTTATTCTGTTAACCTTCAATACTAGAAACAAGCGTTGAGGCGTTTTTGAACGCATTATTCTTGGGTTGAACTTTCCTCAAGCAGAAAACCAAATATTCATGGCAAACTATCCTCAACAAATTGACATAGTAAATGACAGGAACTTCATATAAAAGATAACTGTCACTTATCGCAGATATTCACAGATACCAACACAAAGTAATTGAACATTGACACACAATTTTTTCTTAACCGATTTGATCCATTGGGCCGTCGCAAGTCCACAAAATGGCGAAATTAAAGACAACAGGTATATTACTCTGATTGCACGATATCAAAACTACACAAGGAGCTGTTAACGAAAGCAAAAAGACCGTTCACCAACCTAAAACTTTTTAGGTTAAATTACTGTCAATGTCAATTTCAGCTAGTGTCGATGACGAAGTCATTGAAGAATTAATTCTGCACAATATTGTTGGGGTACGGACTAAGCCATTGTTTATTTCACATATCTACAACACAAAAAGAAATTTTTGATAAAAGTAACCAACTTTTGGATGGTTGTGACGATAGATATGTGACAAAAACAAAAACAAAATCGGATAAGAATCCATTGGTGGTACATTTGATATTTTTGTGTTTGCATCCCAAGGTGTTATTCTGTTAACCTTCAATACTAGAAACAAGCGTTGAGGCGTTTTTGAACGCATTATTCGGGGGTTGAACTTTCCTCAAGCAGAAAACCAAAAATTCATGGCAAACTATCCTCAACAAATTGACATAGTGAATGACAGGAACTTCAAATAAAAGATAACTGTCACTTATCGCAGATATTCACAGATACCAACACAAAGTAATTGAACATTGACACCCAATTTTTTCTTGTCCGATATGGTCTATTGGGCCTTCGCAAGTCCACGAAATAACGAAATTAAAGACAAGAGGTATATTACTCTGATTGCACGATATCAAAACTACACAAGGAGCTGTTAACGAAAAAAAAAGACCGTTCACCAACCTAAAACTTTTTAGGTTAAATGACTGTCACTGTCAATTTCAGCTAGTGTCGATGATGAAGTCAAAGTCATTGAAGAATTAATTCTACACACTATTGTTGGGGTTGGGAATAAGCCGTTGCTTATTTCATATATCTAAAACACAAAAAGAAATTTTCAATGAAAGTATCCAACTTTTGGATGGTTGTGACGATAGATATGTGACAAAAACAAAAACAAAATCGGATAAGAATCCATTGGTGGTACATTTGATATTTTTGTGTTTGCATCCCAAGGTGTTATTCTGTTAACCTTCAATACTAGAAACAAGCGTTGAGGCGTTTTTGAACGCATTATTCTGGGGTTGAACTTTCCTCAAGCAGAAAACCAAATATTCATGGCAAACTATCCTCAACAAATTGACATAGTAAATGACAGGAACTTCATATAAAAGATAACTGTCACTTATCGCAGATATTTACAGATACCAGATACCAACACAAAGTAATTGAACATTGACACAATATTTTTTCTTAACCGATTTGGTCCATTGGGCCGTCGCAAGTCCACAAAATGGCGAAATTAAAGACAACAGGTATATTACTCTGATTGCACGATATCAAAACTACACAAGGAGCTGTTAACGAAAGCAAAAAGACCGTTCACCAACCTAAAACTTTTTAGGTTAAATTACTGTCAATGTCAATTTCAGCTAGTGTCGATGACGAAGTCATTGGAGAATTAATTCTGCACAATATTGTTGGGGTACGGACTAAGCCATTGTTTATTTCACATATCTACAACACAAAAAGAAATTTTTGATAAAAGTAACCAACTTTTGGATGGTTGTGACGATAGATATGTGACAAAAACAAACGGAAAATCGGATAAGAATCCTTTGGTTGTACATTTGATATTTTTGTGTTTGCATCCCAAGGTGTTATTCTGTTAACCTTCAATACTAGAAACAAGCGTTGAGGCGTTTTTGAACGCATTATTCTGGGGTTGAACTTTCCTCAAGCAGAAAACCAAAAATTCATGGAAACTATCCTCAACAAATTGACATAGCAAATGACAGGAACTTCAAATAAAAGCTAACTGTCACTTATCGCAGATATTCACAGATACCAACACAAAGTAATTGAACATTGACACACAATTTTTTCTCAACCGATATGGTCTATTGGGCCATCGCAAGTCCACAAAATGACGAAATTAAAGACAACAGGTATATTACTCTGATTGCACGATATCAAAACTACATAAGGAGCTGTTAACGAAAATAAAAAGACCGTTCACCAACCTGAAACTTTAGGTTAAATTACTGTCAATGTCAAATTCAGCTAGTGTCGATGACGAAGTTATTGAAGAATGAATTCTACACAATATTGTTGGGGTAGGGACTAAGCCATTGTTTATTTCACATATCTACAACACAAAAAGAAATTTTTAATGAAAGTAACCAACTTTTGGATGGTTGTGACGATAGATATGTGACAAAAACTAAAACAAAATCGGATAAGAATCCATTGGTGGTACTTTTTATATTTTTGTGTTTGCGTCCCAAGGTGTTATTCTGTTGACCTTTTATACTAGAAACGAGCGTTGGGGCGTTTTTGAACGCATTATTCTGGGGTTGAACTTTCCTCAAGCAGAAAACCAAAAATTCATGGCAAACTATCCTCAACGAATTGACATAGTAAATGACAGGAACTTCAAATAAATGATTACTGTCACTATTCACAGATGCCAACACAAAGTAATGGAACATTGACACACAATTTTTTCTTAACCGATTTGGTCCATTGGGCCTTCGCAAGTCCACAAAATGACGAAATTAAAGACAAGAAGTATATAACTCTGATTGCACGATATCAGAACTACACAAGGAGCTGAAAACGAAAAGAAAAAGACAGTTTATCAACCAAAAACTTTGTAGGTTAAATGACTGTCAACTGTCACTGTCAATTTCAGCTAGAGTCGATGATGAAGTCATTGAAGAATTAACTCTTCACAATATTGTTGGCGTAAAAAATAAGCCATGGCTTATTACACATACCTACAAGACAAAAATGAACTCTTCAATGAAAGTAACCAATTTTTTTTTTGGTTGTGACGATAGATACGTAACAGAAACAACGACAAAATCGGATAAGGATAGTTTTTGTGGTACATTTGATATTTTTGCGTTGGCATTTCTGCATCCCATTCAGTTCAAATTTCTATTACGTTGATATAATTTTTCCTAATTGTTGAAAGATACAGTATGATATGAAATATATTTTCAACGATTGTTCCAACAACAATCCATGGGAAACGGCCGCATCTCTCAATTCCGATTTCACTAAACGTTGCTAATTGTCGAGGACGATACTTCCGGCAAAGGAATTACATCACCGGTACAATTCTAGTTTTCTCCGGCGAACTAACAATGTTATTTTCCAATTAGAACAACAATAAATGAAATGAATACACATTTCGCCATTATATGATAATGTCGCTCTCTTTATCTGTGTGGTTTCATGGCGTGGTATCTGGAACCAGGTGGAATTCCATTGATCTAGTTCTAGTTCATTGTAGAGTTCTATCTATTGAGATAGAGACAAATTAAAATACACCGACTATTTGAAAGTACGAGGGTACTATATGAATGAAAGATCACTCGACCCACCACGGTGAATGTTTCTCCTCCTGTGGCCATCAGCACCACCAGATGATACTTGAATAAGGACAACGTCACCTGGAATTGACCTTGGGAAAAATATTCTAGGAGTTCGATTCAGAAAATCTGCCGTGAAAGATGGACGAGGAAAAGAAAATTACGGAATATCTCGGAATACTCAGAAACCTCCAACCTACATTGAACATAACCTAACCTAACCTACCCTAACCTAACCTTGTGGGTTTCTCGTTTCAACGCCAGATGTCAGGCAAAATTCCATCCAATGTAAAAGCGTTCACTTCGACTAACTATCTCTCTATAAACAATGATTATATCGAATTAACTCGAGAACAACACATGGAAAGGAAACGAGTTGAACTCAAGATTGCAGTGTCTAATAGGAAGAAAACCAGGAAACGAATTCATACATATGGGGATGTGCCAACAAATCCAACATTGCAAAATTGAGACTGTCCCTTGATAAATTAAGTTTTATTATAAAACAAATATGGTACCTCCACAAACACAAGCAGCTGGACACTTGAATTTCACTGAATGTAAAGATTTTATCTGAATCAAAACAAAACACCTAATATTCTTGTCGAATCTCGCACTTCTAATATTGGAACATCAAACAAAATGATGACTTCATAAACATCACATCTATTAATAGATAACGTACACCTTTTAGGTTTTAATGATCTCAATCGTTAAAAGTTAACGTCATCTTCAAGAGCCTGTGCATTTCAAAGTATCATCACCAAGTCACCAAGTGTTGTAATATTTGATCGATTATTGCAAGTATGGATTGCCATTTACTCATGATAAAAGCTGGCCTTTTAGAAAACATAAAGTGGTAAGCACTATATATGCTGCTGTCGGGTAATTTTACCATACCAGGGGACCTGGCATTTCATAAATGTGAATTTATGTTTTGGGAAAATGGCTTTGGGTAGGTTGGAGTGAAAAGAATTTCCCCACAAAAACGTTGTCATAACTTTCAGTTGGATTACGAGTTGACGTTAACTTGAATCGTTAATTTGGTTTGCACGGACAAATTTTATAGGACTCGACATAAATGTCACCCGATGACATTTCCTGATGGTTGACTTGAATATAACCTCTAATTTCTCGAAATTTCGAAACATATGTTCTTTGTTTTGATGTTTTGAAGATCAAAGGGACAAGGTATTTTGTTACGGTTTGAACTCAGAAAAATCATAAAAAGCAGGAGCTTTTGAGCGCTCGTTCAACCAGCTTGTAGGTAGATCCGCATTTTCAGTTTTAGAAATCAATTGAAGGAATTTTTGACAGCTGTCAAAAAAATGACAGCAGCTCTTCGTCAATTATGCCGGATCAGCTGTTACAGAAATAAAAGAATTTTTCTTCAATAATTCGTTGGAATTCAAAATGGTTCTGGTTATTCGGTCTGAAAAAAATGTAGCTTGAATAATATATCATTCTCCATTAAAATAATTTCGTCAAGATCGAATCCGTAGTTTTGAAATTATCAAGAAAACCAAATTTCAAACGACCATATTTACCGAAACCCTGGTCGAATTATGCCCAACAACGAACTTAACCGCGGCATTCGAGTTTCGAACCTACCCTGAAAATTTCAAGTTTCTAGGTCGTTCCGTTCGAGAGTTATCGAGTATACAGCCGGAAGGACCGACATACTCGAATTTTTTGCGCGCTTGTTTCAATAAACAGAAAGGCTATCATTTTGCTCAAATGAATTCTTCGAATCTTGAATGAAGAATGCGAGGACAAATTCAATTCTGTCCGATCGTCAAGCTGTTAACAGCTCGAGTTGAAAATTGACAAACGTGAACAAGTCCGAAGATCACAAAGATATCCTCATACAACTATTTCAAACTTTGACAGAGGCATGATTCCTCTCGAATTTTCGATTAATTTTGGTGAGTTGTAAACGTTATTTCATTTACTTTCCTCATTTCGTCGAGAATGCTGTTGAAATTCATGATATCGAAAACGCGAAGAAGTGAATTGGAGTAAGATTTTCTAGCCTCATAATATGATTTGTTTCATATTTTCAGGTTTTTGAAACCAAAATTTCTACCACGATACTATAGAGCTAATGAATGAATAATTTCGTTCATTCTGGTCAGTGGAACGAATTTGAGGAAAAAATAGGGATATTAACACTGGGAGAAAGTGAACATTTTTCAGAGATTTTCTTGCCCAACGATTCGTCTTTTCCAGGTTTCGAAAAATTTCTCAATATTTCAATTGACATAACGGGGCACTCCTGTCCGATCAATAATCAAAAAATTTTCATTTAGACTAAACGTTTCTCGAGTTGTTGATGTTGCCATAGCATTACTAAAATAAGTTAATTCGGGCAGCAATAAAAAAAAAAGTTTTTCTGATATATTCAATGTAATTCAGTGATTCCATCTATTGAAGTTCAAAAAAATAGAATGACAGTATTTTTGAGCGCTCGTTCTACTTACACGAGGGCTATATCATTTCGACACGATGTCTGTATTTTTCGAATTTTGAGCCGGAAATGGTCTCAATCGACAAGGTTCGACTCACTGATGACGAATCCGTCGAAAAATTCGAATCTGTCCGTCCGGTCATACACGATAACTCTCGCACGGAACGACCTAGAAACTTGAAATTTCCAGGGTAGGTTCGAATCTCGAATGCCGCGGTTGAGTTCGTTAATGGGTAGAATTCCACAAGGGGTTCCGTAAATATGGCCGTTCGAAAATTTCTAACCCTGATTACTTCGAAACAAGTGAATCGATCGAGGTGAAATTTTGCACTCAAAAGGAGAATGGCCTATTCAAGCTACATGCAAAATTGTCTAGATCGCATGACCAGAACCATGGAAAATTATAACTTTCAAACGGAAAGGCTTAGGGACAAATTTTCAGGGAAGGTTAAGATCTCGAATGTCGCGGTCACGTTCATTAATGAGCCAAATTAGACTATGGGTTCCGTAATATGATCGTTTGAAATTTTGTTTTCTTGATAATTTAAAAACTACGGATTCGATCATGATGAGATTCTGTATTTTAATGGAGAATGATATATTCAAGCTACATTTTGTCCAGATAGTATGACCAGAACCATAGAAACCATAGAAAATTATAACTTTCGAACGGAGAGGCCTAGTGACTTGAAATTTCCAGGGTAGGTTTGGATTTCGAATGTCGTGGTCATGTATATCAATGAGCAAAATTAGACTAGGGTTTCCGTGAATATGGCCATTCAAAATATTTTTTTCTTGATAATTTTGGAACTACTGATTGGATTGGAATGAAATTTTGCACATAGATGAAGAATAATATATTCAAACTACGTGCGGAATACCTATTCAAGCTTCATGCAAAATTTTGTCCAGATCGCATCAACAAGACCATAGAAACCGTAGAAAATTCTAGCGAATTATCGAAAAAAAAATTGGTCATCTAAAGCACTTACGTGAAATCTGGAGTTTTGCCTTAGTTTGAATCTTTTTTGATAGCTGTCAAAATTTTCTTCAATTCGTTTCTAAAACTGGAAAATGCGAATCTACCTACAAGGTGCATGAACGAGCGCTCAAAAGCACCTGACTTCACGGCAGTGCTTTTTATAAATTTTTGTAGTTCTCTTTTTTTCGGTGTCAGTTGATTCGTTTCATTTATTATATTGGTAATATTGTACAATTGGATTTATCTCGTGAAAATATAGAGAAAAAAATCTCAATGGTTCGAAAGATGTTTTAACTTTATCAGAACAAGGACTGGCACAAGGGCGGATCCAGGATTTCTTTCTGGGGGGGGCACAGGATTTTTTCTGGAGGGGCACAAGGGGTGGAAGGCAAAAAATTTTTCTAATTATGTACTGTGATGGAATGTCCACAGTACAAAAAAATTCCGTCTGGGGGGGCACGTGCCCCCCGTGCCCCCCCTTGGATCCGCCAGTGGACTGGCAAATACCAAGAGGATAAGAACAAACTTACAATATTTATAACATTTAACAACCAAAATTTTTCGAGGAAACTAATTTTCATATTCCATCACATTGAATAATTATAATGGTGAAAAATATGTTGATTTCTGACTTTTTTTTTATTAATTCTATATCCAATCGAGCTTTTTCGATTTGCCGTATGCTGCAGTTTTTCCTCCTACACCTTCTGATCTTCTCTCCTCTGTTATTGGAGTAGAACATTTTGTTTCCAATAATTCATCTCCACTTTGGGAAGATAAACAGTATCAAAAAAATCAATAGAGTAGGAAGTTGAGGTTATGAGTGTAACATATTAGACATTCCTGTCGCACATCTGTCATATTTGGCAGACGTCGCCTGAAGTTAGCTACCCTTGATTGGGTTACACCCTAATAAGGTGGAAGTTTTGTGGAAGACCCGAGTGGGTATATAAAATATTATGTAGATAGATACTGCCTAAAAAATGGAATACCTAACTTCAACGCAAACAGAAAAATATAAGAAGTAATTTCCTTATTACCGCAGAGAGAGAAACGGTTGGTTAAAAGAACTGAAACGTTGGAAGAAAACTATACATTCCATAGATAACGATAACATGTTTTAATTAGCCCCATATAGCGAAGGTACTACACAGGAAACATTTAACGTACGAGTTAACAATGTTTATCTGTCCAAACAAACACTGTTTTTTATCTGAAGAACTTCCGAGTCAGGTATTAACATTATCCGACCCCTTTATGAAATTATCTCTCGGAAGTTCATGGATAGGCGAAAGTCGTAAAAATAATAAATTCAGTGTGAAAACCTATCGCACGGAATTTAAATCATTTTTTGTTCTGCAGGGCCCTATAGAATTATGAGGTCATTGAGATACAGTGTCGTGGAATAAGTATAAACGAATAGCATTTTATCTTCTGAGAAATAAAAAATTTAGAAAAGCACTGCCGTGAAGGCAGGAGCTTTTGAGCGCTCGTACATGCACCTTGTAGGTAGATTCGCATTTTCCAGTTTCAGAAATCAATTGAAGGAATTTTCGACAGCTGTCAAAAAAATTCTGAAACTTGGGCGAAACTCCAGAATTCATGTCAGTGCTTCAGCTGATCAATTTTTTTTCGATAATTCGCTAGAATTTTCTACGGTATCTATGGTCTTGGTGGTGCGATTTGGACAAAATTTTGCAAGTAGTTTGAATACATTATTACTCAGCAAGGTGCAGAATTTCATCCCAATCCGCTCAGTATTCTCGGAACTATCAGCAAAAAAATATTTTGAACGGCCATATTTACTGAACCCCTAGTCTAATTTTGCTCATTGATGAACATGACTGCGATATTCGCGATCCAAACCCACCCTGAGAATTTCAAGTTCCTAGGCCTTTCCGTTCGAAAGTTACAATTTTCTATGGTTTCTATGGTTCTGGTCATGAGATCTGGACAAAATATTGTTTTAATATATCATTCTCGATTAAAATACAAAATTTCATCTCGATCGAATCCGTAGTTTCGAAATTATCGAGAAACCAAAATTTCAAACGACCGTATTTACGGAACCCCTAGTATAATTTTGCTCATAGATGAAACTGATCACGACAATCGAGATCCACACCTATCCTGAAAATTTCAAGTCCCTAGGCCTTTCCGTTCGAAAGTTATGATTTTCTATGGTTCGAGTCATGTGATCTGGAGAAATGTAGCTTGAATATATAATTCTCCATAAGTATACAAAATTTCGTCACGATCGAATCTGTAGTTTTGAAATTATCAAGAAAACTAAATTTCAAACTACCATATTTACGGAACACCTTGTATAATTTTGCTCATAGATGAACGTAATCACGACATTCCAGATCCACACCTATCCTGAAAATTTCAAGTCCCTAGGGGGTTCCGTTCAAAAGTTACAATTTTCTATGGTTCTGGTCATGCGATCTGGGCAAAATTTCACATGTAGCTTAAACACCTCATTCTCCGTTTGAGTGCAAAGTTTCATCTCGATCGAATCTGTAGTTTCGAAGTAATCAGGAGAACAAAATTTTGAACGGCCATATTTACGGAACCCCTGGTGGAATTCTGCCCATTAACGAACTTGACCGAGGCATTTGGGATCTGAACCTACACTGAAAATTTCAAGTCTCTAGGTTGATCCGTTCGAGAGTTATCGTGCTTACGGACGGACGGCCGGACGGCCGGACGGACGGACAGACTCGAATTTTTTGACGGATTCGTCATCAGTGAGTCGAACATAGTCGATTGAGACCATTTTCGGCTCAAAATTCGAAAAATACAGACATCGTGACGAAATGATATAGCCCTCGTGTAAGTAGTACGAGCGCTCAAAAATATATACATTTCCGAATTGTATCGATGAGTAATTAATTGGAAGATGAACATCTGACTCGAGCCAATTGTGCGTCTTTCTCCAAGCCAATTGACCTCATTGATTCGGACGTTTATGAATGCCAATGAAAACAGAAGTGGTGAAATGAACGCTATCATCACATTGGCCATATTGCACTTCAACGAAAAATTATTGGAAATTTAATCCGAACACACGCTATTATTTTAATGAAGCACCATTAAATTTCGTTAACGCCGCTATAAATTAGGTTATGTCATCGTTTTGGTAATTTGAATATTGCTCTTTTATCGGGTGTAAATTGACTCTCGATTCTGCTCGTAGATAATTTTATTAATGTTTCAAGAGTGTCATGAAAATTTGAAACGTCTCGTTCTTCGTAAAAGTTTTTCCGTTGATGATAAATCGATACGCCCCCTACCGGACATTCAGATAACTGTGCTATGGGCTATTAAGATTTGTCATTTTTTCAACGGTTATTTCATCATACTTTCCAAGTATGATGATAATTGAATTTTGGGTTGTGATCAAACTGAAGGTTGGACGTTGAAAAACAAATCTACCAATTAGAAGGAATAACATTGGGACAATCACTGAACCATGTGGCAGACATCATGAATAGAAATTAATGAGAATTATCGACACGAACTTGGGGTTTCTGATTTTTTCTAACGTATTATCATCGATGTTCATTATGAGATTTTGGACAATCTTCTACCTATTATAGTTGTCGTCCTCATTTTCTTTCTATAATTCGAAGCTCGCTCCACGCCAACGTAACTTGCATAATTGGTGATTAAATTGTTTGTTTATCATTAGATAATATGCCAAGAAACTTTCGCGCGAAAGCGACGCCACGTGACACTTATGATTCAAATTTTTTTCACCGTAAACATCCGAAATCGAAAGTGTTTTACACCACACTTCGAATGGATCTCGCCGTTTCAATATATTGGCCGATTTCGAATTATAAAAATTCAAATGACTTTATACGTGTGGTAAGAGCTCTTTCACGAGCGTTTGAGTAGGTGAATTTTAATCAGCTCGACCTCCTTTTTTCGTATTTGTCAATGGTTCAGGTTTTATATTAAGATAGAGAGGATCGTTTATCTTGTGGGTATATTGTGGACGCTTATAAGGGGGTTTGGTAAATTAATTTGAATAATAGAATTCTTCCACGATAGGTGTTTCGAATGTTCTCTGGTTGTTATGACTTAATTATGGAAATTACCGTTTGATATTACTTTTTAACTTGGCATAGTTGAGCAACCCAGGAACAAGTCGAAACTGCCGAAAAAAAACTTGTGATATATGTGGTCGCAAAAAGATGAAGTGAAGAATTTCCAGGAAAGTGGATAGGACTAAATTGTCCTATAACTTGGCCATCTCGGACACCCGATCTATCACCTTCAGATTTTTTTGTGGTTGCCTCAAACCATCGAGAGACGAAGAATCTGAAGAATGAAGTACCACAAAATTTCAGGGATCGAAAATAAGGGTTCCCATTTAGAACAGTTCCTCTAATTATGTCATCTATATTGAGGTATACATTTTTTTTTCACCCTAATTTTTAGTATTTCCTTGGATATCTACAAAATGAGTAATTTTCCTAATTGAAATTCAATGAAATTAACGAATAAATGGAAGAAAAATAGGAAATAATAAATCTTGTTCATCATCAGATAAAGGATAATTTTTCTCCTCATAATAACTGATAGAGGATATGAAATTACTTTTGGTCAACAAAATATATATATTCCAATTGATGGTATTATTTCTTCACATTTTGTTCACAACGTGTCCACGAATAACGCAGTGACGTCAGAGACGCACCCAATATGGCAAAGTCGTTGGCTTGTTGACTATGAACAATGAATTATCCTCCTCCAAATCTTATTTACCGGTTAAACGAATCAAATTATGAATCCAGTTCAACTGAATTCAAATAAACTTAAAATTCTGGGAATGAAGCTACATTTTTCGATTAAAATTAGTTGAATGTGTTCGAAAAATATAAGCAGTTCACCAATTCAGAAAATAATTTTTAATATTTCCTTGGATATCTACGAAACGCCGAGGAATGCTCCCTAGAATAAATTGTAGAAAATTTTAAGTTGAATGGTGGAACACCCTGTCTAATATTTCCGTAATTTTAACACACTTTATTCTTTACATTTTTTTCGAAAAATACGTATTTATACGAGGAAAATCCGAGATTCGAAGAGCTTCATGTTTTGGTCACTCAGTACAAAATGAGTGATTTTCCTGATTGAAATTCATTGAAATTAACGAATAAATGGAAGAAAAATAGGAAATAATAAATTTTCTTCATCATCAGTTGAGAGACAATTTTTCTCCTCATAATAACTGATAGACAATATGAAATTACTTTTGGTCAACACATTATATTCCAATTGATGGTATCATTTCTTGACATTTTGTATACAACGTGTCCACGAATATCGCAGTGACGACAACGACGCACCCAATATGAAAAAGTCGATGGATTGTTGACTATATGCAAAGAAAAATCCTCCTCCAAATCTTATTTTATCGGTTAAACGAATCAAATTATGAATCCAGTTCAAGTGAATTCAAATAAAGTTCAAATTGTAGAAACTGAGCTAAATTTTTCGATTAAAATTAGTTGAATGTGTTCCAAAAATATAAGCAGTACACCAATTTCGAAAATAATTTTTAATATTACCTCGGATATCTACGAAACGCCGAGGAATGCCCCCTAAAATGAAAGGTAGAAGATTTTCAGTTGAATGGTGGAAAACCCTGTCTGATATTTCCGTAATTTCAACACATAACATATTCTTTACATTTTTTTCGAAAAATACTTATTCATTCGAGGAAAAATCTGAGATGTCGAGAGCTTCATGTTTTGGTCACACAGTACAAAATGAGTAATTTTCCTTTATGAAAATTCATTAAAATCAACGAATAAATAGAAGAAAAATAGGAAATAATAAATTTTCTTCATCATCAGATAAAGAACAATTTTTCTCCGCATCATAACTGATAGAAAATATGAAATAACTTTTGGTCAACAAATTAAATTCCAATTGATGGTGTTATTTCTTCACATTTTGTATACAACGTGTCCACAAATATCGCAGTGGCGTCAACGACACAACCAATATGAAAAAGTCGTTTGATGTTATTATATCGGTTAAACGAATCAAACTATGAATACAGTTCGAGTGAATTCAAATAAACTTCAAATTGTGGGAACGAAGCTACATTTTTCGATTTATTCAACCATTCAACTTGGTTCGAAAAAAATAAGCAGTACCTACACCAATCTGAAAATATGCAAGAAATGTGAAAACTTGGATTATATTGAGGTTTTTTGAATTTTAGCAACGTATTTCAAAATTTTCACGAAAATTTCGTATTCAGTTTCTAGGGGTTAAAATGTTTGTAAAGAATTCGAAGTTTTTTCTCAATAAATAAAAAATATTGAGTTAATAATATTTATCACACAATTGACTTATCCTAGTACAATTGGATAGTTATCTATTTTTTGTACCTATACTCGATCGATAAATGGATAACGGATGAATATGCTACAAATTCCACACAAAGTTTTGATACATTAATGATTGAAAAGAATATTGTGCAAATCAACAACTTACAACATAGAAAAAAACTTGTGTTTCAAAAATTTACGTACACAACAGCGAATTTTTCTCGATTTTAAAGCCATCAATCGCATTCTAGAGCTGACCGAATCGATGTAAGAAATCAGATGATTTTTGTAAAAAATTCCATGCAATTAGTTTCGAGGCTCTATCTTTTATTTTTATCATAGTCATAGTTATAGTCGTTCATTTATTCGAATAGTTTCAAAAATGGTAATTGGAAAAACTTTTAATTCGAGAATTTCCATTACACTTTCTTCCTTATTTACGGGCAAATCAATACATCGTTTCTGATGATTTGAAGCACAAATTTATAATTGCAAGAGTTAAATATGTCCTGAACTGAGTCGAACCCACTTCTGAACCCAAAATTCAAAAATCAACCTCGAAAAACCAATCGGTATCCATTCAAAACACGCAAGATTGAACTCTGTCTCACCTGTTTCGGAGCGAAATCACCTGAGTCAACAAAGAGCACGAAGATCCTCCGCCAAAATGCACTCGCAAGCTTCACGCGACACACTGACCGATCTAGCGCACTAGGGGCCTACTCCTCCAGTCTTCGTCGACGCGTGAAACGCCTCCAAAACAACGCGTGAATGGAACGGCGAAGGCTTGAAATATGGAAGGCAAAATATAGATCACTAATGCGAAGCTAGAGCGGACCATTCACTCCCACCGGATCAAATTTAATAACGAAAGTAAAACCTGAGATAAGTCCAATCGTGTGCGTGCGCCTGAAATAGTCTGGTACTCCATGCGATGCGGAAAACGTTGCGGCAAGGAGCTTTTCTGTAGGGGTACAGGGACGGAATATCCTTCTCCGATTCTGCAAGGAAAAATATTCGAAAGTTTTGGAAAATCCAGAAATTTCCGTATTTCCCATACATGTGGCAAAGTTGCAACTTTTTCAGAAATAGTCTTATTACCCTCCTATGGATTGGAGCAAGTTTCCTTCGAAAATCTCACATGACGGATCCACAAAATATACCAAATGGGAACCTGAAATTTTGGGTATTCCCAAAAAACTCAAAAACTGCTACTCCGATTTTCTTCAATTACAATAGAGTTTTTCCAATATCAGATGGATTGCGACAACAAATGTACTAAAAATTTCGGGAACTTCGTAAACTATTCCTCCGATTCCCACCAAGATTTCTGTTCGAGTTCGAAGAAAGTACTTCGCAATTACTTTCGAAAATGAGGTAGCAATTTTGGTGGCTTTCTGTTCAAATAATTTTTCGGTTGAAATCCTCGGCTTCTCCAGTTCTTTCTTCGAAAGTCGACCATGATCGAATCAATAACCGGGAACAATAAATCATAATCCACGGTCGTTTCTACCGCCTTCAATTGGCGAAAAAATCCAATCGAACAACCGACAATAAAACCCATAACATCTCGACCATGCAATTATTTGGATTATTGTCAATAACAGCAATTTATCGTCGGCGATTCGGAGTTAGAAAACGATAGTTACGTCACAATTAGGGTTCCTGCGAACGGTCGATCAGCTGAGAACCAGCAGCGTTTTGTCACGATGTTGTTCATCGATCGGGCCACGCGCGGGCGTTTACCCCGCCTGCGAGGGATGTATACAATGTTTCCTGGAGGTCGATGATGGAAATTCAGGTCAGGCATGCAGCGGGAAATCTCTAGGGAGCGGAAGGCATACCTCGTTTTCGTTGAGAGAACATTTTCCTCAGAAACACTTTTTGGTGGATGCGCTGATTGAATCTCTCTATTATTCATCAGCTGAACAGACAGTTGAAGGAATATATCGATAGTTATACATCAGGATATAGTTACCTAAAAATCTACAATATCTTAACTCCACAGAAAACTCTTCGCATGAAACGTCCAATGTACTTATTGGTTTGATTTAAATGGTGAATGCGCCAATATGGTTTTCTTGATTATTTCGAAATACCTGCTCACATATTCTGTGAATGATATTCTCAATCAGGATTGTCCTCAAGAATGATCGAATGTAGCAGAACTGAGTACAAGTTACAATGAATGCGCTAACAGGAATAAAAATGCCAAGGACTTTGTGATGAATCTAAAAGAATCTTGATCATTTCGGGGGGAAATCAGTTAGTTTTTGGTTTATACGCAACGGATAATTAATTTGAATACAAGCGATTCAATTCCCATATTGATCCGATTGAAATTATGTTGAAGTGAAGAGAATCCATCATTATTTATCCAATTTGAATTTCCATGAAGCCATCTGTCGGAGAAAACCGAAATGTTTTGTTCGGCAGGAAAGAAATCTGTAAAAATGGTCAGCGGAAAATTCAATCTCCGTAAGATTACAAGATGGCAGCACATGTTGAGGGATCCTGATGATGTTGGTTTTTTCCTTATGTTGAACCTGTATATTCAGTGCACTGGTGTCAGCATTGAGTCAAATATACCTAGAAATTCATTTATCAAGGTTTTCATTGAAATTCGTCGTAATTTCATCTTTGTAGTGACTGGACATCTATCGGAACGGAATGAAATCTTGATGTTCTGAACGAGACGATCTGTAATCAGATCTTCAACAAACATGTGTATTATGCCGGCCCTATCCAAATTGATTTCATCAATATGATATCAGAGACTGTCCAACATTTTGTATGTTTATCGCTTCGAATTCAAGAGAATTGACGAAATTCTTCGAATACAGAAAACTTCTTATAGAACGAAGTGATTGATCAACTCTTTCGATAATAGATGTCGCCAGTGGTCCCAATTTCATGAGTGGTAGCAAAATCGGTAAATTTATGTTACTGAATCTGAATTCTCAATGTTGTTATAGGTATTTATTTACATTGCGACACTGGGTCATTGTGTAATTGTCTATGTTTTAATGAGGCAGGAAATAGGATGACGAAACTGTTATGTTTGTTTGTAAAAATATACATAAACAAGTTGATCAGTCGGTGCTTTTGGTTTAATGCATTCGATTCGATAACCTTGTCGCATTTTCCTCTGATGTAATTCATGCCGATCATTCAATATAATCGGATGGGACAAAATTTCAGATATTAATATATAATTATACATTTGATTGGAGAACGAAAACAGTTATTTTAATAGTGTTGAAAATGATTATTGGATCTTTTTAGAGAAGGTGTTTTTCGAATCCGAAGTGGGAATTAGTACTAGTCAATTATTCGAAGGTTTTCCGAGAAAGGTTTTGGAATTGACAAGTTCTCCACATGCTGTGGACTAATTTACACGACTTGGTACGTGAATTTCTTTTTGCAAGCAACATCCTAAATAGTGTCGCACTGAAATAATTGAGAGAACAAATATTATATACATAAAAACCTACCAAATAAAAAATGAGGCAGTGGCGTACTCAGGGTTTGTTTCAGTATAAGTACTTGGTCTTGGGGAATTCGAAAACCCCCTTGTTTACACAATACGCATGTGCTTTGAAGGCTTCATGAGTAAAAGGACCACAAAACATACCTCGACATTTTCTCTTCACAAGCTTTGAATCCCAATTTAACGAGGTATTCCCTCTTGTTCTTCGCCTTCCTTTTGTGCCTTTCTTGAAATTTCAACTCGGCGTCCCGTAAATCAAACGGCGAACGTTGGAGTTGCGGTTTTCTTCGCGGCTCGTTCACAATGGTTGGGAATTTCAATGAGAGTCGAACCAGACGACGAGGTTTTGCAGCTAATAAATGATCTGCATAAATTGTGCAATTCATAATTTCCTTTCGACAACAAAGGGGCATGGCAGATAAACTGGAAAAGATCTCCGTCTATTGATTTTCTCTGCAGGGACGGACTTTGGCCTGGAAGGGAATTCGTGTTTTTTCGATTATTCTGTAGTTTCGAACCTATATTGTCTGTTGGTCTCGTCAGTAGAACGGAGACTTTGCGGTGGAATATAAACATCAGGAAGGGCGAGTTCATTGAATAAGAAGGATTTTAGGTAGAAGAGCCCGATTTGTCTATTTTACCATCTGGATTGATTAATTCGTTTGTCCAATAAAAATAGGGATGGCCATCCAATCTAACAAGGCACTTTCAAATGGAAGAGTAATTTTCAGTGTTATTCATAGAAAATACGCATTTTAAGGCAATTATTTTAAAGGTCTAAACGAATTCTTCAACGGTCAAGAATACCTTTTCAGTATCTACTCATTTTGATGGAGTTATTCATTTAGGAATTTTAAAAATGAATTAATAAAAAGGAAAAAACTGAACGGGCTTCAAATATTCATTTGAGTTTACGCGGCATCAACAGATATAGACAACTAAATCACAAAGTAATGTTACTCTGTGTCCAAAAAACGAATTGTCAACGTGAAATGAGGAAATGTTGCCAACTGAAAAACACGAAATAGCATGTGAACCGTGAACCGAGGTTTACTTGATCCTCCACTTAGTCTAAAGACCATAGATTAATCCATGTATCAAATATGTTCTAAGATTCCGTGTTCTGTTCAGAATCCACTCATTTCGATGGAGTTTTTCATCGAAGAATTGGAAAAATAAATCAATAAAAAGGAATAAACTGGGAAGCATTGAACGAGCTTCAAATATTCATTCGAGTGTACTTGGCATGAACAAATATAGATAACTGAATCCGAAAGTAATGTTACTCCGTGTCTAAAGAACGAATTGTCAACGTCAAATGAGGAGATGTGATCAACAGAAAAATACGAAATTGCATGCGAACCGACGTTCACTTGATCCACATTTTATCTTGAGACCATAGATTGATCCATGTATCAAATCTGTTCTCAGATTCTGTGTACTGTTCAGAATCTACTCATTTTGATGGGGTTCTTCATCGAGACAGGATAAAATAAATCAATAAAATGGAACAAACTGAGAAGCATTGAACGAGCTTCAAATATTCATATGAGTTTACTTCGCATGAACTAACATAGACAACTGAATCACAAAGTAATGTTACTCTGTGTCCAAAGAACGAATTGTCAACGTCAAATGAGGAGATGTGGCCAACAGAAAAACACGAAATTGCATGCGAACCGAGTTTCACTTGATCCACATTTTATCTTGAGACCATAGATTGATTCGTGTATCAAATCTTTTCTCAGACTCTGTGTACTGTTCAGAATCTACTCATTTTGATGGGGTTCTTCATCGAGACAGGATAAAATAAATCAATGAAATGGAACTAAACTGATAAGCATTGAACGAGCTTCAAATATTCATATGAGTTTACTTCGCATGAACAAACATAGACAACTGAATCACAAAGTAATGTTACTCTGTGTCCAAAGAACGAATTGTCAACGTTGAATGAGGAGATGTGGCCAACAGAAAAACACGAAATTGCATGCGAACCGAGTTTCACTTGATCCACATTTTATCTTGAGACCAAAGATTGATTCGTGTATCAAATATTTTCTCAGACTCTGGGTACTGTTCAGAATCTACTCATTTTGATGGGGTTCTTCATCGAGACAGGATAAAATAAATCAATAAAATGGAACTAAACTGATAAGCATTGAACGAGCTTCAAATATTTATATGAGTTTACTTCGCATGAACAAACATAGACAACTGAATCACAAAGTAATGTTACTCTGTGTCCAAAGAACGAATTGTCAACGTTGAATGAGGAGATGTGGCCAACAGAAAAACACGAAAATGGATGCGAACCGAGTTTCACTTGATCCACATTTTATCTTGAGACCACAGATTGATTCATGTATCAAATCTGTTTTCAGATTCCGTGTTCTGTTCAGAATCTACTCATTTTGATGGGGTTCCTCATCGAAGACTTGAAAAAATAAATCAATTGAAAGGAATAAACTGGGAAGCATTGAACGAGCTTAAAATATTCATATGAGTTTACTTCGCATGAACAAACATAGACAACTGAATCACAAAGTAATGTTACTCTGTGTCCAAAGAACGAATTGTCAACGTTAAATGAGGAGATGTGGCCAACAGAAAAACACGAAATTGCATGCGAACCGAGTTTCACTTGATCCACATTTTATCTTGAGACCATAGATTGATTCGTGTATCAAATCTTTTCTCAGACTCTGTGTACTGTTCAGAATCTACTCATTTTGATGGGGTTCTTCATCGAGACAGGATAAAATAAATCAATGAAATGGAACTAAACTGATAAGCATTGAACGAGCTTCAAATATTCATATGAGTTTACTTCGCATGAACAAACATAGACAACTGAATCACAAAGTAATGTTACTCTGTGTCCAAAGAACGAATTGTCAACGTTGAATGAGGAGATGTGGCCAACAGAAAAACACGAAAATGGATGCGAACCGAGTTTCACTTGATCCACATTTTATCTTGAGACCAAAGATTGATTCGTGTATCAAATATTTTCTCAGACTCTGGGTACTGTTCAGAATCTACTCATTTTGATGGGGTTCTTCATCGAGACAGGATAAAATAAATCAATAAAATGGAACTAAACTGATAAGCATTGAACGAGCTTCAAATATTCATATGAGTTTACTTCGCATGAACAAACATAGACAACTGAATCACAAAGTAATGTTACTCTGTGTCCAAAGAACGAATTGTCAACGTTGAATGAGGAGATGTGGCCAACAGAAAAACACGAAAATGGATGCGAACCGAGTTTCACTTGATCCACATTTTATCATGAGACCACAGATTGATTCATGTATCAAATCTGTTTTCAGATTCCGTGTTCTGTTCAGAATCTACTCATTTTGATGGGGTTCTTCATCGAGACAGGATAAAATAAATCAATAAAATGGAACTAAACTGATGAGCAATGAACGAGCTTCAAATATTCATATGAGTATACTTCGCATGAATAAACATAGACAACTGAATCACAAAGTAATGTTACTCTTTGTCCAAAGAACGAATTGTCAACGTCAAATGAGGAGATGTGGCCAACAGAAAAACACGAAATTGCATGCGAACCGAGTTTCACTTGATCCACATTTCATCTTGAGACCAAAGATTGATTCGTGTATCAAATATTTTCTCAGACTTTGGGTACTGTTCAGAATCTACTCATTTTGATGGGGTTCTTCATCGAGACAGGAGAAAATAAATCAATAAAATGGAACTAAACTGATAAGCATTGAACGAGCTTCAAATATTCATATGAGTTTACTTCGCATGAACAAACATAGACAACTGAATCACAAAGTAATGTTACTCTGTGTCCAAAGAACGAATTGTCAACGTTGAATGAGGAGATGTGGCCAACAGAAAAACACGAAAATGGATGCGAACCGAGTTTCACTTGATCCACATTTTATCATGAGACCACAGATTGATTCATGTATCAAATCTGTTTTCAGATTCCGTGTTCTGTTCAGAATCTACTCATTTTGATGTGGTTCTTCATCGAGACAGGATAAAATAAATCAATTAAATGGAACTAAACTGATAAGCATTGAACGAGCTTCAAATATTCATATGAGTTTACTTCGCATGAACAAACATAGACAACTGAATCACAAAGTAATGTTACTCTGTGTCCAAAGAACGAATTGTCAACGTTGAATGAGGAGATGTGGCCAACAGAAAAACACGAAAATGGATGCGAACCGAGTTTCACTTGATCCACATTTTATCTTGAGACCACAGATTGATTCATGTATCAAATCTGTTTTCAGATTCCGTGTTCTGTTCAGAATCTACTCATTTTGATGGGGTTCTTCATCGAGACAGGATAAAATAAATCAATAAAATGGAACTAAACTGATGAGCAATGAACGAGCTTCAAATATTCATATGAGTATACTTCGCATGAACAAACATAGACAACTGAATCACAAAGTAATGTTACTCTTTGTCCAAAGAACGAATTGTCAACGTCAAATGAGGAGATGTGGCCAGCAGAAAAACACGAAATTGCATGCGAACCGAGTTTCACTTGATCCACATTTCATCTTGAGACCAAAGATTGATTCGTGTATCAAATATTTTCTCAGACTTTGGGTACTGTTCAGAATCTACTCATTTTGATGGGGTTCTTCATCGAGACAGGAGAAAATAAATCAATAAAATGGAACTAAACTGATAAGCATTGAACGAGCTTCAAATATTCATATGAGTTTACTTCGCATGAACAAACATAGACAACTGAATCACAAAGTAATGTTACTCTGTGTCCAAAGAACGAATTGTCAACGTTAAATGAGGAGATGTCGCCAACAGAAAAACACGAAATTGCATTCGAACCGAGTTTCACTTGATCCACATTTTATCTTGAGACCATAGATTGATTCATGTATCAAATCTGTTCTCAGATTCCGTGTTCTGTTAAGAATCTACTCATTTTGATGGGGTTCCTCATCGAAGACTTGAAAAAATAAATCAATTGAAAGGAATAAACTGGGAAGCATTGAACGAGCTTAAAATATTCATCAATATTCGCTTAAACAAATAAAGACAACTAAATCACAAAGTAATGTTACTCTGTGTCCAACGAACAAATTGTCAACGTCAAATGAGGGAATGATGCCAACTGAAAAACAATAGCATATGAACCTCAACTTGATCCACATTTTATCTTAAGACCATAGAGTAATCCATGTATCAAATCCTCAGAATCCGTATTCTGTCAGAACCTACTCATTTTGATGGAGTTCTTCATCGAGGAATTGTAAAAATGAATCAATAAAAACTGAGAAGCATTGAACGAGCTTCAATTATTGATTTGATATTCCTTGGCATGAACAAATATAGACAACTGAATCACCAAATAATGTTACTCTTTACTCTGTGTCCACAGTACTCAACAGAACGAAAAGTGATTGTCAAATGAAGAAATGTTGCCAACTGAAAAATACGAAATAGTATGTAAACTGAGGTTTATTTGATACACATTTGATCTTGAGAGTTATTCATGTATCAAATCTGTTTTCAGATTCAAAATCTACTAATTTTGATGGAGTTCTTAATCGAGTAAAAATAAATCCATGAAAAGCATTGAACGAGCTTCAAATATTCCTTTGAATTTACCTGGCATGAACAAATACAGACAACTTAATCACAAAGTAATTTTCCCCTCTGTCTATAGAACGAATTGTCAACGTCAAATGAGGCAATGTTGCCAACTGAAAAACACGAAATAGCATGTGAACCTTAACTTAATCTACATTTGATATCAAGACCATAGATTAATCCGTGTATCAATTATGTTCTCAGATTTGGTGTTCTGTTCAGAATCTACTCATTTTTATGGAGTTCTTCATTGGGGAATTGTAAAAATAAATCAATAAAAAGGAAAAAACTGAGAGGCATTCAATAGCTTCAAATATCCATTTGAGTTCACTTGGCATGAACAAATATAGATAACTAAATCACAAAGTCGTTCCACTCTGTATCCAGAGAACGAATTGTCAACGTCAAATGAGGATATGTTGCCAACTGAAAAACAAAAAATAGCATGTGAACCGAGATTCATTTGACCTACATTTGATCTTAAGGCCATAGATTGAACGAAGTATCTGAGCAGAATGTTCCATTTGAGTATCATTCTCCTCAAAATTATCCCAATCATCACCTACTACACCCCTGATCATAGTCGCGCCGTGTTCACCTCCAACCGTTGCACTATATTTCGAGTTTTGAACATAATCAATGGAATGACAATCGACAAGTATAGGAAGCAAATTGATACAGAAACTGCCTTTCAACCTACGACGTTCGGTCCAAGCGATCTGTCTTCAGTGTTTCTCGGCATGTAAACCAGCTCGGTTCAGATATTTCCTCGGGTTGGTACTCCGCTATTAAGATTACGGAACGTATCATTAATATCCCACGTGCATAGAAAGTAGCAGCCGAATAATTTTTCTATGGAATTTGGTCGCGGCTGAACAAATTATCCCTCGGACATTTGAAAGATCGCGTTCCGAAAGCGGATTCATTTTGTGAACTGGTGATAGTGGAACGAATGGTTGTTTTGTCCTTTATTGGAGTTCAGGATGAGTCCCCAGTTGGATTGGGCGAAGTCTTTGGCGGATTGCATCGAGGAATTCGTTGCAGGAAGCGGTGGCTGCGATAAGATTTCCCAGTTCGGGAAGGATGAGATTAAAGGGGGGAAGTTGAGTGGTGACGGTGATTTTATGCCGAGTGTTCCAGAGAGGGGCAGATTTATCGGGAGTCAAAGGTCGAAGAGGTAAAGCAACCATTTGCTATGTCCAGAAGACACATTTTTCTGAAGGTTCAATGATGAAGCAGCGTTTTTTTTTTACAAATTCGCAGGTAGCCGCGAATAATTAATTATTTATCAAAAACTGCCACTTTACAGGGTGTTTAAAAATTGACGGGAAAATATTCCGAAGGGTGGATTTGATACCAGTCTGCATGAATTTTTCAACCAACCACATTTCTGTGAGAAGGGTCCGAGGAATATTTCATTTAGCGCGATTTTTTTCAGAACATGGATGTTTTGGTGCACAGAAGAAAAATTGAGGTTGTCTGATATAATCAATATACTGACGATGACTGACAATGAACACACAAGGCCGTTTTGGTACACAAAAAAATGTGTTTTTCCGATATACATATTCAATATTATTCGGTGATTCCATCTCTTGAAGATTATAAAAATAAAATGTCAGTATTGTTCGTACTGACACTGAACACTGAATGCCGTTTTGTTACACAGAAACGAGCGCGAATAAGCTGCTGACTTCACGTCAGTGCTTTTCAAGAATTTTGTTATCTATGAGAAAAAGTCAGTATATCGAAAAGTTTGATTGAGGTTGATTTAACAATCATTTTTTTCAAATGAAAAATTGAGAAGCTTGAAAAAGTTGTGATATTATAGAGGCGGATTTTCTCACCCCATTATAATATTATTTTGGGTTACGTTTATAAAAACCGTTAGATACTACAATTTTATTGGCATCAATCAACTGCCAATTTTGATTGATATCGGATAAAACTTTTTTTTCAAAAGTCAAAGGGCTGTAACTTGAATGGAAGAAATGAATAAAATGAAAGACCACCAATAGTTCCTGCTGAAAATACAACTTTCGAAATCTTTCGCAACAATTTAGGAACACTCTGTATAGTTGAATATTCGTAGGATATTGTGAATTTTTTCTTATGATCAGAGTAATGTTCCTATGAGAAAAAGTCCGTATATTGAAAAGTTTGATTGATGTAGATTTAACAATAATTTTTGTTTCAAATTGAAAAATTGAGACGCATGAAAAAGTTGTGATATTATAGAGGCGGATTTTCTCACCCCATTATAATATTATTTTGGGTTACGTTTATAAAAACCGTTAGATACTACAATTTTATTGGCATCAATCAACTGCCAATTTTGATTGATATCGGATAAACCTTTTTTTTCAAAAGTCAAAGGGCTGTAACTTGAATGAACAATTCAGAAACACTCTGTATAGTTGATATTCGTAGGATATTGGGAATTTTTTCTTATGATCAGAGTAATGTTCCTATGAGAAAAAGTCCGTATATTAAAAAGTTTGATTGATGTAGATTTAACAATAATTTTTTTTTCAAATTGAAAAATTGAGACGCATGAAAAATTTCTGATATTATAGAGGTAGATTTTTTCATCCCCTTGTCATAATATTTTTGGTTACGGTTATAAAAACCGTTAGATACTACAATTTTATTGGGTTCAGTCAACTGCCGATTTTGATTGATATTGAATAAACCTTTTTTTTTCCAAAAGTCAAAGGGCTGTAACTTGAATGAAAACAATTTATAAAATGAAAGACCACCCATAGTTCCTGCTGAAAATTCACTTTTCGAAATATTTCGCAACAATTTAGGAACACTCTGTATAGTTGAATATTCTTAGGATATTGTGATTTTTTTTTTCTGATCAGAGTAATGTTTCTATGAGGAGAAGTCAGTATATTGAAAAGTTTGATTGAGGTTGATTTTGAAATCTTTTTTTTTCAAATTGAATTATTTAGACGCATGAAAAAGTTTTGATAATATGGAGGCGGACTTTCTCATCCCCTTGTTATATTATTTTAGGTTACGGTTATAAAAAACGTTAGATACTACAATTTTATTGGAATCAATCAACTGCGGTTTTGACTGATATCGAATAAACCTTTTTTATTCCAAAAGTCAAAGAGCTGTAACTTGAATGGAAAAAATGAATAAAATGAAAGACCACCGATAGTTTCTGCTGAAAATTCACTTTTCGAAACCTTTCGCAATAATTTAGGAACACTCTGTACAGTTGAATATTCGTAGGATATTGTGATTTTTTTCTTCTGATCAGAGTAATGTTTCTATGAGAAAAAGTCAGTATATTGAAAAGTTTGATTGAGGTTGATTCAACAATTTTTTTTTTCAAATTGAAAAATTGAGCCTCCTAAAAAAGTTCTGATATTATACAGGCGGATTTTCTCATCCCCCCATTATATTATGTTATGTTGAGGTTATAAAAACCGTTAGATACTACAATTTTATTGGGATCAGTCAACTGCCGGTTTTGATTGATATCGAATAAACCTTTTTTTCCAAAAGTCAAAGAGCTGTAACTTGAATGGAAAAAATAAATAAAATGAAAGACCACCCATAGTTCCTGCTGAAAATTCACTTTCGAAATCTTTCGCAACAATTTGGGAACACTCTGTATAGTTGAATATTCGTAGGATATTGTGATTTTTTTCTTCTGATCAGAGTAACGTTTCTATGAGAAAAGGTCAGAATATTGAGAAGTTTGATTGAGGTTGATTTAACAATCTTTTTCTTCAAATTGAATTACTTATTCAGACGCATGAAAAAGTTCTTATATTATAGAGGCGGATTTTTCCATCACCTTGTTGTATTATTTTAGGTTACGGAGATGAAAACCGTTAAATACTACAATTTTACTGGGATCAGTCAACTGCCGATTTTGATTGATATCGAATAAACCTTTTTCTTTCAAAAGTCAAAGGGCTATAACTTGAATGTAAAAAATGAATAAAATGAAAGACCACCCATAGTTTCTGCTGAAAATTCACTTTTCGAAACCTTTCGCAACAATTTAGAAAAAACTCTGTATAGTTGAATATTCGTAGGATATTGTGATTTTTTTTCTTCTGATCAGAGTAATGTTTCTATGAGAAAAAGTCAGTATATTGAAAAGTTTGATTGAGGTTGATTTTACAATAATTTTTTTTTCGAATAGAAAATTCTGATATTATACAGGCGGATTTTTTCACCCCCTTGTGATATTATTTTAGTTTACGGTTATGAAAACTGTTGGATACTACAATTCTATTGGGATTAGTAAACTGCAGATTTCGATTAATATCGAATAAACCATTTTTTTTTCCAAATTTTAAAGAGCTCTTACTTAAATGGGAAAAAAAAAATCTTACTAAGGTTTCTATGAGAAAAAGTCAGTAAATCGAAAAGTTTGATTGAGGTTGTTTTAACAATCATTTTTTTCAAATGAAAAATTAATACGCATGAAAAAGTTGTGATAATATACAGGCGGATTTTCCCACCCCATTAAAATATTATTTTGGGTTACGGTTATAAAGACCGTCAGATACTACAATTTTATTGGGATCAATCAACTGCCGATTTTGATTGTTATCGGATAAACCTTTTCTTTCCAAAAGTCAAAGGGCTGTAACTTGAATGGAAAAAACATATAAAATGAAAGACCACCCATAGTTTCTGCTGAAAATTCACTTTTCGAAATCTTTCGCAACAATTAAGGAACACTCTGTATAGTTGAATATTCGTAAAATATTGTGATTTTTTTCTTCTGATCAGAGTAATGTCTCTATGAGAAAAAGTCAGTTTATTGAAAAGTTTGATTGAGGTTGATTGATCAATCTTTTTTCTTCAAATTGAAGTATTTAGACACATGAAAAAAATGTGATATTATAGAGGCGGATTTTCTCACCCCATTATAATATTATTTCGGGTTACGTTTATAAAAACCGTTAGATACAACAATTTTATTGGGATCAGTTAACTGCCGATTTTGATTGATATCGAATAAACCTTTTTCTTTCCAAAAGTCAAAGGGCTGTAAAAAAAATGAAATGAAAGACCACCCATAGTTTCTGCTGAAAATTCACCTTTTGAAACCTTTCGCATCAATTTAGAAACACTCCATATAGTTGAATATTCGTAGGATATTGTGATTTTTTTCTTCTGATCAGAGTAACGTTTCTATGAGAAAAGGTCAGAATATTGGGAAGTTTGATTGAGGTTGATTTTACAATAATTTTTTGTTCAAATAGAAAAATTGAGACGAATTGAAAGTTCTGATATTATACGGTCGGATTTTCTCACCCCCTTGTGATATTATTTTAGTTTACGGTTATGAAAACTGTTGGATACTACAATTTTATTGGGATTAGTAAACTGCAGATTTTGATTGATATCGTATAAACTTTTTTTTTCCGAAATTTAAAGAGCTCTTACCTGAATGGAAAAAAAAAATTATATAAAAGACCACCTATAGTTCCTGCTGAAAATTCTCCATTTTTAATCTTTCGCATCAATTTGGGAACTCTCTGTATAGTTGAATAGTCGTGTGATACATCATAAGTGAAGTCTTTTTCTCTGAATACACCAAATTTGTGGGATAATTCATAGGAAAGTGTCATTAATGTTTTTCCTCAATTTTAAATCTAAAAATCGATTCCATCGGGCTAATTTCATGAAATTTGGTACAAACATCTGTTGCCATCCCCAATGAATCTTAAAAGCGAACAATCAATGGATTAAATTGAAAAAAATTCGTAGCAGAAAACTTGTCCATGAAAGAGTCATGAAATTCGAGATGTGAGCTGTTACCCTAACCGTTATATTTCATGAATTCCATGAATTTGAATATCAAATTGAAAGAATTCAATTGAATTCATTCTTTCAATCTTTATATATCCGACAATAATTGGTCATTGTGAGCTTCTTGTTGATGCGATGTTCTTTCTAAGGACCTTCAGAGAAGTGGGGACAGGTGGAGTTAACGAAGATTTTTCCTTCTGATCTTAGTATGGCTCTAAGAAACCAAGTTTCGGGACACCTGTATTTACATATACCTATAAACATTTATGCTTTTCCCCGTTATGAATGACTGTTCCTGGAAATTTTACCGCTATTGAGATTCACAGGAATAATTCATACTTAACTTATACCCGATAAATCATGCGGCAAAATGCGCCATAACTCAGATTTTGATTTTGCAATTGAATATAAATCAGGTCTGTCGGGTTATGACATTTCGATTTCTTGTTCTAATTGGTTGCGTACACTCGAGTTACGGCATTATCTTCGATAAGCCGATTACGGTGGTGTTAATATGACAGGCGGACACTGAACTATTTTCAATCTGATGTGCAGATAATCGAGTCGATATACTGTTGATTTACTGCGATTATTGAGATTTGAGTCGTTTAAATGCATTCCGAACCACGAATCCAATGATTATTAGAAACTCCTAGATGGGGAAGCTCAACCTGCTTGACCCAGTAATAATTTGTGTCCCGATGAAGATTATACTGACGAATATCAGGATGCCCAAGTGATCATATTACATAGCAGCTATATAGTAGAGATATATCCTGTGATCTTTGATATGTCACAGCTATATCACAAGAAGAGCGCGGATGCATAGCTGGGATATCACAGAGACGCTCCTATTGCCCATTCAGACACCATGTTTTTTCACACTCGACTTTTTTTTATTCCTATTTGTTTTTGCAAATTTAAAACTGGGTTTATTGAGACCTCTTGTTTCATCTTGATCCATAGCATCACCTCCTTGAATATTTTTTTCAATATTATTTTCTTGACGCCCTGTATTTGCAGCACTCGCATAAACTTCATAAATCGCGTAAACGGCAAAGAACTCTTCAGGAATGCGCTATACAGGAATTCCGAAACGAGAATGTTCTAGCTCTGGAACAAAAAACGTGTCGAGATTAATGATGAAACACGACTTCTTAACGACTCCATCGGCCGATTTCATAGATCATTAAGCCGAAACGGCGCCTATTTTGTTGTTAAACATCAATTTCTCTCAGCCTTAAACCGTTTGCGACAGTTGGAGTGAATACCCCATTTCGGTGTAAACGTTGCCTTATCCGGTTGTTCGGTTCTTTATCCCGAGATGATGAGGGATAGGTTGCCATTGAACGTTACGAGAGATCTCTGTCTGAAATAATCCTCGACATTTATTGTGTAGTCTTAACAGGTTACCGATGAAATAAAACCAGAAAGTTAAATCGTGATACCTCTTAGGCTGAAAAATTCGTGGTAGAAACACTCCGTTGATGATGTCTCACAGACCAATTTTTGCCTTACGTCCTTTTTCTGCAAGATAACGCACTTCCCCATATAGCTCGTTGAAACGTGGACTTTTCCCAAGAAGCAGACGTTAATGTGGCCACACGTGGCCATCCCGTTAACCGGATTTAAATCCCATCGAACGTGCGTGGGATATGATAAGAAGGAGACGCTCCACGTTGCACCATCCTCTACAGACTCTGACACAGTTGGTCTGCGAAGTTCAAGTTATTTGGGACGATGCGCCGCAAGCAAGCATCGACCATCTCATTTTGTCGATGCCTAAACGTGAACACTGTACTCAGCTACATGTTAAGAAACATTTTTTGCGAATGTAATCTATTCATTTTTGGTGCAAAGATAGCATTCGGATCTCGGCAGTCGGCAACTTGTTCAGCGCTGTTACGAGCTTACGGATAGCAACGACCGGGCAGCGACAGGCACGTAAAATAAATATCGGTAGAAACGACTGCGCAGGATAGATTTGGGGAGGAAATCGAGAAAAGGAAGATTTTTCCAAGAATTTCTATTTTTAGAATGAAACATAAACAAAGAAACATTCAATCATAAAATATTGAAATTTTCTTCGAACCTAAAATAACATATGAAAAAATACAATGTTTTTCAAATCAAAATTACAAAATATGCTGGCTTGGTATTCACTAATCAACTTAGTCTTCGATTCTCACTAATTGAGAGTTTAACGAAACAACTACACGTGTTTCGCCATACCATAGCTTCATCAGGTGACGAGATAAACTAAGATCATTTTTGCACCTGTTCGGAATAAATAACTACTGTTATGGTTCGTTCAAGTTGATAAATATTAACTTTTGAAATTTAAAAAAAACCACTAACTATCAAAAAAATTATGTTTCAATTATATATTTTTATTTTTTTCCGAGACTTTATTTCGAGACGGATTCTGAAGGTGAACAAACAAAAGAAATTTTCTCACAAAATTATATAATTAGCAATCTCATTCTTAAAACCAACCCCAACTATCAAAAGAACCTACAACTAATATTTCTAAACTCTAGAATAACGTTCGATTGGTGAGTGCACTCACTATCATGTTTTAATATCTCCTATTTTGAATTTTCCTTCTTCCAAGCAGCACACCGTTTCAATATTTCCTTCTCTCCCTCACTTGCCAAGTCAACAACTCAATCTACGAATAAATTCTTGACAAAGTTCCAAATACCATTCATTATGCCTTACTTCTCACAAAACCAATCTTTCCGCCAACTGTTTTTGAAAATAATCGATCTTTTCACCTTGCCGTTTCTCTCTCAACTGTTCACTGGCCTGCTTTTCCCATCCATATTATTTAATATCTCATTTCCTAGGTAACATTCTTGATACATTTCATTCTTCATGAACATAACTTAACTATTTACAATTAATCATTTGAACAAATTCATTGTTTTCTTATTTTTTGAATAATCTGAACCCTCTTCGAAAATATAAAAATATAATAATTTATAAATTGATCAAATTTACTGAATTGACTATAGATGTTTGAAGGTTCTTGACTTTTCGGTGATATTATTTGAATTTATTTTTCATTTTAATTTCTCGAAACGTTAAGAAATATGACCGTTTTTGATTTCCATAACGATTTCCCAAATTAAATATTTAATTATTATTTTTTTTTTTTGATTTTAAATATTGAAATTTCTTGATCAATTTGTGATTTATAACTTGGATAACGACAAAAAAGTTTTAAATAAGCATTGTTTATTTCTTGATTGAATTTATATAAATCATTTATGTGGAAAATTCCTCCTTTCAAATATTTCTCCCCACTTCTCTTCAACTTTATTCTGTCTTTTCTAATGGGAGTCTTCTTTGGCGCATGTTTATGACCTCTTACGTTTTTTTTTATTATTCATTTTATACTCTCGTTTTCACTTCTGGGATTCATCATCACTCTCATCATATATTAAGGTAATCACATCTTCTTCGCTGTCATCAGACTTCGCCTTCTTGGGTTGGTCACTTCTTTGTCTTACCTCAATAACTCGACAGTCTTTATCAGATGGCTGAAATTCCTATCAGGGTCCATTGTATAGGTGAATCTATTATATTTATGAATTTCTTTTCGTATTAACTCAATTTTGCCTAGCTTCTTGTATTCCAACTTGATATCCCACTTCTCGAATCTGGATATGGAATTATCTATTCTATGAATATTTCCAACACAATATTTCCCTATTTTTGTTTCAGAACTATCCTCTTTAGTTTCTTTCTTGTCATCATTTGATTCAAAAGCATTTTTTTCTTCTTTCTTATATGATGGGTATTGTAATGTCTGCATATTAATTTCATTCAATTTTATATTTTCTTCTGCATTTTCTATTATTACTGTAAGTTCTTTATCTTTCTCAAAATCAATTATTTCTTCTTCAATTTTCATCTCAAGTCTGTTTTTCCTCGTATCAATTCTTTCTCTAAATCCCTTCAAATTTCTCTTATTTTCATCTCTAATCTCTCTGAAATTTCTTCCATTCTTTCAATTTTTTTTCATGTCTAGTTTTATTCTTTCTGAATTATCTTCTATTTCTTTCATTTTTTGATTCATTCTTTCATAATCATCTTCCATTTTTAGATTCAATCTTTCTGAGCCATCTTTTATTTCTTTTATTTCTTCCTTCATTTCATGATGCATTCTTTCTGAATCCTCTTTTATTTTTTCATATAATTTCTTACCCATGTCCATTAATGCCTTCATCATCATATCTGATTCTGTTTTGACTTCTTCCCCCAACAAAATTTTACCCCTTGTTTCCATGTTGGAAAGAAAAGTTTTCAAAAAAATTATAAAAATTTATTGTGAAACAGAAAAATAAATTCAAATTATTCACCTTATTCGAACCAATAATCACCTTAATCAAGCCACGCCTTGGGCGCCATATATTGTTATGGTTCGTTCAGGTTTATGAATATTAACTTTTGAAATTTATAAAAACCACTAACAATTATCAAAAAAATTTTGTTTCAATTATATATTTTTAATTTTTTCCGAGACTCTAATTCAAGGAGGGTTCTAAAGGTGAACAAACAAAAGAAATGTTCTCACAAAATTATATAACTAGCAATCTTTATACCAAAAACCAACCCTAACTATCAAAAGGACCTATAACTAATATTTCTAAACTATAAATTAACGTTCGATTGGTGAGTTCACTCACTATACGTTCTAATCCAAATCAACTCCAAAAACTCAATATACGAATCTATTCTTGACAAAGTTCCAAATACCATTTATTATACTTTTTTTCTTACAAAACCAATCTTTCTGCCAAATTTTTCTGAAAATTACCGATCTTTTCACCTTGACATTTCTCTCTCAACTGTTCACTGGCCTGCTTTTCCCATCCATATTATTTGATATCTCATTTCCTAGGTAACACTCTTGATACATTTCATTCTTCATAAACATAACTTAACTATTCACAATTAATCATTTGAACAAATTCATATTTTTCTTATTTTTGAGTAATCTGAACCCTCTTTGAAAATAAATAGTTTATAAATTGATCGAGTTTACTGAATTGACTAAAGATGTTTGAAGGTTCTTGACTTTTCGGTGATATTATTTGAATTTATTTTTCATTTTAATTTCTTGAAACGTTAAGAAATATGACCATTTTTGATTTCCATAACACTACTTGCTAAAGGGTAGAGGAACCTACTTCCTAGAGGGTAGGAGGAATATATAAGGAGTATAGATAAGGGTTGTTATCTACATACCTGATCTCTTTATCATTAGGTTCTCGTCAAACGGTCGTTACGGTTGATTAAATTCAACAAAGGAGAATTATTTAACTCTACCTGGCCGTTAAGCAAATTAGATGACCATTTCTGTTTGTTGATTTCCATCCATTCTAACGAATTAAGTTTTAAGCCTTTACTTTCAATATGCAGAATTTCGTAGTCATGTGTAGAGCAATTCTTTTCCGTCGATGAATGTTCTGCGAAATTCGAATTTGTTTTTCCGTTAACGAAGTAACTTCTATGTTCCTTAATTCTTTTCTCAATTTTTCTACCAGTTTGGCCGATATAGAAACTTGTTAATTTATACACCCCCGATTCGTCTGATTGATCCGTTTTATCTTTATTATTTTTGATTAATTTACCTGAGCTCCGATACGGAAACAGACAACAACACCAACAAATATATTATAATAATAATGCATGCAACCCTAAATACACATTGGAGAATTGTAAAAAGTGTAAAATTTTCCGGCAGTGCGACCATACTGCTCCAGATGCAGTCTGGCGGCGCTGCCAAGGTCGCCGATAGAGCACGCCCCCTTGTAGCGCTGCACGGCCGCTTGTCTCCGTGAGCGTTGCACCAAAATCCCAAGTAGCGGTACTCCGCTTCCAGAATCCGAATGCTACCTTAAGACTACCACATTGCCAAAAAAATCAAGTTGAGGAAATTATTCCTTATGGGTGTAACATTTCTAATGTCAATGAGTGCATCACAGATTACACTAGGTTAGACCCATGCTCTTTTTTTACTCAAAAGATGTTGGTTTACTGTAAAGATACTAACTCTTATTTAATTCTTTTCAGGTGAGTTACCAAAGACAGAAAATGATCGATTTTATTAGTTGTGAGTATAAGAAATTCTTCTGTTTCTACAATAGTTTTTGTTTTTTCCGCGCATGTTTTTATGAGAAAGAGCGCCATAATTGTGACCAAATTTCTGTAGTTTTGGGCTGAGAATGGTCTCGAATGACTTATGAAGAATTGGTGGTCAAATTCAATTCTGTCCATCTGTGAACTCTCGGAAGCAAAGGCCTAAAGTTCTGAAATTTTCAGGTTTCAACGTCTGATTACGCCAGTTAAGTTCGTGAATCCGCCGAAAGTTTCCGTTGCCATAAAAAATTTTTTTTATAATAAGAAGAGTACCAATACGATAGTTGTTTGTAAGAAAACGACACGAAGGTTTATTCGAGATTTTACAAGGATCGTATCACTAGAAGTTTTGAAAAAAAATCTTTCTCATAACTTTGGTATCTATTCGCCATATTTTGCTGAAATTCAGGGAATTCGGCTGTCTAGCTGTTCCACGTGATGAAAAAATTTGAGTTTTCCTGATAATATTCGATATAATTCTGTTATTCTAAGTTTTGAAGTTTATGAAAATAAAATGGCGTCATACTGACAATGAACACTGAGGCACTCAAAAAAAAATTGAATTATTCTGATATATTCAATATAATTCGGTAATTCCATCTTTTGAAGTTTATGAAAATCATTATGATATTACTGCAGGAACATAGCGAATATTCTATTTACAACATAAAACTTCTGTTCGATTGCGCTTCTTACACTGGAAAACGTTGCCACTAAGAGTGCACTAATGCAGAAACATTTTCAATTGAACAGAAATTTCATTCAAAGTTCTGTTTATTACAATAAAACATTTGAATTTGATGAAAAAGTATTAATTATTATTATTGGTAATATGAATAATCTTCCAATTATTGATTTATTTACACACCTTCGGAACAACAAAGAAAAAGTGTCGATGTTGCAATATTACTAATTGATACTTCACCGAAAAACTGTAGTATTTGTGAAAGAGTTTTATGGTGGAAGGCACTAAACTGCAACTTTCCCAACGACTCCCCCTTTTACAACCACACTGTATATTTACCTTATCCAAAGTATTTCATAAACAACACATTATTGATAAAATCGAAAAAACTAATCAAATGTGAAAATTCAACATACGACGTGCCAGCTCGTTATTATTGTTGTTATTTTCTTCGAAAAACCCAGCGATCTCCCAACCTTGCCGTCCACTTTCGTGCATTACGATTTAACGAGTTCACTCCGTTTCTGGTTTTTTTCGACAGCCCAAATTGCCATTTGATTGAGTTCGCTAAATCGTGCGATAATAGACGGCAATTAAAATATAGTTTATGTTGCGGATTTCAAAATACCGATGTTTTCTTTGGATGGGTTAGTTTGCCTGAATATCGGTGAAGGCGCGCGCGCGTTTGTGTCAATTTTCAAAAACTTACTCTCGTCGTTTTTTTCGATAAGATCAGTGAGAAACATCGAGATGAAGAGGAGCACTTCGATGAGTGTGGCTAGGACGAATTCGTTCTGGAAGAGGACCTGTCGTCCTAAGTTCTTGCGATCCCTTCGGTTGCCCTCGTTCAGGAGGAGGCAGTCAGTGAGGTAAGAACTGTTGAACAAATTGACAAAATTGTTTTTGAAGAGTTGAAGGAATATGTTGAAACTCGAAAATCCCAAAATTCAAATCGGAAATATAATTGGATAAGAGAAAAGTTGTCTCAATTGAAAAACTATACTTCTACTATACTATAATCTCAAAATAAATTCATAATTAGGTTAAGTGAGGTTAGCTCCAGTGTGGACAGTGTTGAATCAAAGTAAAAGAAAATTACAGTGTTGAATATAAATCTGAAGAGGTTTAGTTTCATTTATAGATTCATGATTGAATTGAAATTTTCTGAATTCCTAAGTGAAAGTTGGTAAGCTTAGCGAAGCTTAATTTGAACATTTTCGGAAATTTTTTTTTTATTTATGATTATGTTTCATAAGAAGGCGTGATATTTGCGAGAAAATGATAATTCAGTTGATATTCTATCTAAATAAGCTGATAGTTATGCGAAAGTGACCAATTTTATGGTTATAATGCAATTTTCAAAAAATCATATCACGTTAACGATCAGTTTCATAAGACTGCGACTTGTACCAATCGATTTCTTATGGAAAAGTTCTTTTATGAAAACAAAAAATCAAAGTTGCTATGGCTTCTAAAGTAAGGTTTCACGGTTTTCTTATGAACTAAGTTTTTCATAGGATATTTCTCAAGGTTTTTCATCAGAAGTTGGTAATTAATGGTTCAAACATTACAAAATTATAATTTATGTTGATTTTCACTTTATAAATAGAAATCTCAAACTAAATTCATAATTAGGTTGAGTTAGGTTAGCTCAAGTTAGAACAGTGTTGAATCAAAGAAAATGCATATTTAGATCAGGTTAGGTTACCTTGAGTTATGACAGTGTTCAATATAAATCTGAAGAGGTTTAGTTTAATTTATATATTCAAGATCATTGCATTGGAATTTCCTGAATTCCGAAGTGCAAGTTGGTTAGCAAAGCTTAATTTGAATATTTTCGGTAGAAAATATTTAATTTATAATTATGTTTCATGAGAAAGCGAAATAATAATAATAATAAGACGTTTATTAGTCACCATCAAATGTGTACAAAGAAATAACTACCAATAAATTCAAATGATTGAGGTAACTAATAGGCCTTGTATTCAGATTTTCAGAGAAGGTTCTGGATTTTGTTGAGGCCATAAAAAATCAAAAATTGAGCATTTACTAAAAATTAATAATTAACACTATAGACATCAGAAAAAAAAAAAGAAAGAAGCACACCCAAAAAAAAAGGAAGGAAAGAAATGGGTTCAAGGATAATCATCATCATCAGAATAGTTGAGAGAAAATGAAAATTTAGTTGATATTCTATGTAATTGAGCTGATAGTTATGCGAAAGTGACCAATTTCATGGTTTTAATGCAATTTTCAAAAAAATCACATCATCTAAACTACAAGTTGCATAAGACTGCGACTTGTACCAATCGATTTCTTATGAAAAAGTTCTTTTATAAAAACAAAAAATGAAAGTTGCTATTGGTCCTAAAATAAGGTTTCACGGTTTTCTTGTGAACTAAGTTCTTCAAAGGATATTTCACAAGATGAAATTGTTCTTGTTTCGGTAAATTTTTACCATTTTTCATCAGATATTGGTAGGTAATTCATAGTTCAAACATTAGGAAATTCATAATTTATGTTGATGTTAACGTTGAAAATACAAATCTCAAAATAAATTCATGATTCGGTTGAGTTAGGTTAGCTCAAGTTAGGACAGTGTGAAATCAAAGTAAATGCATATTTAGGTTTGGTTAGGTTACCTTAAATTATGACAGTGTTGAATATAAATCGGAAGAAGTTTAGTTTAATTTATAGATTATAGATTATAGAACATTGAATTGACATTTTCTGAATTCCGAAGCGAAAGTTGGTTAGCAAAGCTTAAATTGAATATTTCCAGAAGAAAATATTTTATTTATAACTATGTTTTATGAGAAGGCGTAAAGTTAAGATAAAATGAAAATTTAGTTAATTTGTATTCTATGTAATCAAGCTGATAGTTATGCGAAAGTGTCCAATTTCATGGTTATAATGCAATTTTCAAAAAATCATATCACCTTAAATATTAGTTTCATAAGACTGCGACTTGTACCAATCGATTTCTTATGAAAAAGTTCTTTTATGAAAACAAAAAATGAAAGTTGCTATTGGTCCTAAAATAAGGTTTCACGGTTTTATTGTGAACTACGTTCTTCAAAGGATATTTCACAAGATGAAATTGTTCTTGTTTTGGTAAATTTTTACCATTTTTATCAGATATTGGTAATTAATAGTTCAAACACTGGGAAATTCATAATTTATGTTGATGTTAACGTTATAAATACAAATCTCAAAATAAATTCATGATTCGGTTGAGTTAGGTTAGCTCAAGTTAGGACAGTGTGAAATCAAAGTAAATGCATATTTAGGTTTGGTTAGGTTACCTTAAATTATGACAGTGTTGAATATAAATCGGAAGAAGTTTAGTTTAATTTATAGATTCATGAACATTGAATTGACATTTTCTGAATTCCGAAGCGGAAGTTGGTTAGCAAAGCTTAAATTGAATATTTTCAGAAGAAAATATTTTATTTATAACTATGTTTTATGAGAAGGCGTATAGTTAAGAGAAAATGAAAATTTAGTTAATTTGTATTCTATGTAATCAAGCTGATAGTTATGCGAAAGTGTCCAATTTCATGGTTATAATGCAATTTTCAAAAAATCATATCACCTTAAATATTAGTTTCATAAGACCCTACTTGTACCAATCGATTTCTTTTGAAAAAGTTCTTTTATAAAAACAAAAAATCAAAGTTGCTATGGGTCCTAAAGTAAGGTTGAATCAAAGTAAATGCATATTTAGGTCAGGTTAGGTTACCTTAAGTTATGAAAGTGTTCAATATAAATCTGAAGAGGTTTAATTTAATTCAGATTCATGATCATTGAATTGAAATTTTCTGAATTCCGAAGTGAAGGTTGGTTAGCAAAGCTCAATTTAATTATTTTCGATAGAAAAAATAATTATGTTTCATGAGAAGGCGTAATAGTTGAGAGAAAATGAAAATTTAGTAAATATTCTATGTAATTAAGATGATAGTTATGCGAAAGTGAGCAATTTCATGGTTATAATGCAATTTCCAAAAAATCATATCACCTAAACTATCAGTTTCGTAAGATTGCGACTTGTACCAATTGATTTCTTATGAAAAATTTTTTTTATAAAAACATGAAATCAAAGTTGCTTTGGGTCCTAAAGTAAGATTTCACGGTTTTCTTGTGAACTCAGTTTTTCATAGGATATCTCTCTATATGATATTGTTCTAGTTTCGGTAAATGTTCACCATTTTTCATCAGAAATTGGTGATTAATAGTTCGAATATAAGAATAATTATAATTTATGTTGATTTTAACGTTATAAATACAAATCTCAAAATAAATTCATAATTAGCTTGAGTTAGGTTGGCTCAAATTAGGACAGTGTTGAATAGAAGCAAATCCATATTTAGGTTAGGTTAGGTCACCTTAAGTTAGGACAGTGTTAAATATAAATCTGAAGATTTTTAGTCTAATTAATAGGTTCATGATCATTGAATTGAAATTTTCTGAATTCCGAAGTGAAAGTTGGTTCGCAAACCTTGATTTCAATATTTTCGGGAGAAAATATTTTATTTATAATTATGTTTCATGAGAAGGCAGTTGGGAGAAATTTAGTCAATATTTTATGTGATTAAGCTGATAGTTATGCGAAAGTGTCCGATTTCATGAATATAATGCAATTTTCAAAAAATCATATCACCCAAACTATTAGTAGCATAAGATTGCGACTTGTAACAATTTATTTTTTATGGAAAAGTTCTTTTACTAAAACAAAAATCCAAGTTGCTATTGGTCCTAAAGTAAGGTTCTACAGTTTTTCTGTGAATTAATTTTTTCTAAGGATATTTCACAAGTTGAAATTGTTCTAGTTTCGGTAGATCATTTTTCATCAGAAATTGGTAATTAATAGTTCAAACATAAAAAAAATTATAATTTATGTTGATTTTAATGAAACCCAGCCCAACTTACCTTCTCTGATATCACCTAACATAATGCAACTGTGTAAAGATGGAGAATAATGATCACCACTCGGATTTTGATAGAATTTGACATTATTTGATACGGAATATTAAGGAAAATGGCGGAAGTATGACTCAGATGACAAGCAATTTCTACAAACTGCACAACAGACCAATGAATTGAAGAATTCCGACGTTTCATCCAGTCCATTGCATATTTCAGCTCCTTCAGAAATATTATCAAAATCCAAGAGGTGACCATATTCTGCACCTTTTCCTTCAACTGTCACCACTGTCACTAATGGGCAAATTCTCTTCCTTTAAATGCAACTTTCAATTGAAGAAAATTACTTGAATTAGAAATTTCCCAAAGTTGAAACTTGTATCAATCGATTTTTCATCAATCAGAATCATAATCATCTGGAAAATATCGTAGGGAGCAATTGCAGTTATGTCAGCAGGGTAAAGCAATGGAAATTAAAAACGGGAAGAATTCAGAGTGCAAATTTTTTTAACTGAACCAGGATGTTCACCTCCAAGAAATTTCGGAAAAATCATGGAAGGTTCGATGTAGTTTTCAGATTGACGCCTAAACGTCAGCCCTGTACTGGTTGTTCTAAGTTAAACCCACCTTAACATTGACATTATTTATAGAAGGAAAACTCAGGTTTTGGAAAGGGGAACTGTATATATTGACTAGACACTGCAAAAATAAAATTTGAAATTCACTAAAATTATCTAAAAAACATAAGAAAAAGTATGCAATATCAATTAGGCTGAAGACCATCCATAATAATTGATTGAAAGCTACAAATAACTTTCGGTTATCGAATCAAAGTAAAATTGGATGCATTCTAGATGACTCACGAATCAAATAAGAATTGTCCATATATTTCCCAGAGACATCAACAATGGACGTCATTACACCTAAGGACGCACAAGCTCTGAGCTTCTGAGGGGTCTCACAGAGACCTAGGAGAGTCGGGATATAAACAAAAAATAATAAAAATACAATATTCGCACCATTGTGGACAACGAGGATTGAATTCCTCTCTTTCATATAATTTATTTCACATTATTCCGGTAAAATTAAGCTGGGGAAATTCTGTTGACAAAATGTGAAAATCGGTTTATATTTAAGTTTTTTCAACTTTTATGTTAGAACAAAATTTGAACCTTATTTCTTGATGAATAAGATTAATTTTTGGGGTGGTGGTAGAACATGAGACACCCATAAATGAGATTTTGGTGGTTGAAAATATGAAATTTTACACGAAATGTTGCGATGAAAAATATTCGATTGAGTTACATTATACAAGGTGTTTCATTATTGATTGGGAATATTTTAACTATAGAATCCTCAGCTCAAAATAAAGAGATTCAACCCAAATCACCTGGATAAAATGTGTCTTCTGTCTGAGTAACAGGGTTTTATTGAAAAATTTATGAATTAAATTATTTGTGGCCCCGAAAAGCGAATTGACACACTTGAAGATGATAATTGGAAATTATTTCGGCGAATTAATTGATCATTATTTGGAAAAATTAATTGAATATTCTCGCCTGGATGGTTGGTTGGTGGGTATCTCGATGACTTGTGATGATTTTGTGGTAGGTCGGAAGTGAATTGAAAAAGACTGGTTGATACTGCAGGCAGATGCTTTCGGGATAGTCTTATTGAAAAACTGCACCTTCAGTTGCAACATTTCTAATTAGAGATGGAACAACCTGTATAAAATTATAACTACTCAACATTAGGTAATCTCAGCTTGAGGACCGGTGGAAAAGCAAAGGAACAAAAAACTTTATCGAAATTGCCAATGTTTCGAACCTTTATTGATTCTTCATCAGGGCTACAAAAATACAAAAAAAAACATAAGTATTGTAACATCGATGAAAACCTCATTAGAGAAACAAAACACAGCAACAAAACCAGTTCAATATTAATCAATACAAAACACACAATATCACGAACAGAGAAAAATTTCCTTTTTTTCTCTTTTTGGAAAAAATTAACCAAGCCAGAGAAGTCAAAACAACAAACTGTGAGCTATATTCAACACGTTCAATTTCATCCAATTAGTTCAAATATTGCGAGAAAAGCTTTGGAGAGATTTTGGATTATTAATTCCTTCTATATTTTTTCATTCGATTATTCGATATTGATTGCACTACCCAAATTTCAACTGTGAACATTTTAGCTAGGGTCAGAAATTCTTTGAACAATTTCGAGGTTTATTATTGGAGAGAATAAACCAAAAATCGCTTGAAAAAATAGTTCCACCCGAAATAAACAAACGTTTCTTTACTTCATTTCTCGCTAAAATTGGTACATTTGGTATGGAAAACTGCAACTGTTCTCAAGAAAATGGGATGAAAATCATCAATTTTTGAATTATGAATAATAGTAATAGAAACAAAGTTTCAACATATTCCTATCATATCATTTTTCGAGACGAAACATCTAGTGAATGGAGTCCTTTATTTCCCAGGATCCTAGGTAGTACTCCAGTACAGTCACTTGATTACGTAGGATCTACGTTCGATACTGCAGTTTATAGAAGACTTCTCTTGGCTAAAAGGTCGGTAGGAATTTATTTTATCTATAATTCGAGCATGGATTGATTCGATAGAGAACTTTACTGGTTGTTGTTCATCGAGAACTTTTTGATTTTCACTAAGTTGGTATCAGGGTCGAACCACTTTTCTTTGCTGTTGTCAAATATTTACCAATACCATTTTAACTTGTTTCAATATACGTGTGTCGTTCAACCCTTTCGGAAGGCTTCAAACCGGAATATCCGAGCTTCATTCAAATCCTACCCTCTGGACCTCCCGGGGTGCAAAGAAGCACTTCAATCCCTAATTATCACAATAGATAGTAACCATTTAAATGCACCCTTCCAAATTCGCCAGCGGTCAGTATATAAACTCATAAATCATTTTTTTTGCCTTCGATTTAAGGTATTTAATTGACGGTGGGTAGTCGCGATTTGAAAGGGTTGAATTTGAAATTTCGAACGCCGGGTGTGCTCGTATTGTAATTGACCGTTTGATAGTGGAGGTAGATTTAATTAGGGCCTTTTCAAGGGTTGTCTATTGTTCCTTTTATTAAATGCACCTTGATAAGCGCGATTTTGTCGGAGTCGGAGATAAGGGTTGGAACGTTACCGCCCTGGATTTTTTTGAAAGTATCGAGGGGATGATGACTCATTGATTTTGAGCATTAGTGCATTGCATGGATATACTGTTATGGAAATCAAAAATGGTCATATTTCTTAACGTTCCAAGAAATTAAAATGAAAAATAAATTCAAATGATATCACCGAAAAGTCAAACATCTTAAGTCAATTCAGTATTTTCGATCAATCTATGAATTATTAAATTATTATATTTTCAAAGAGGGTTCAGATTATTCAAAAATAAGGAAAATAAGAATTTGTTCAAATGATTGATTGTAAATAATTGAGTTATGTTTATGAAGAATGAAATGTATCGAGAATGTTACCTAGGTAATGAGACATTAGATAATATGGATGGGAAAAGCAGGCCAGTGAACAGTAGAGAGAGAAACGTAAAGGGAAAAGATGGATCATAATAAAAGATAATACAGAAAGAATGAAACTGGACATGAAAAAAAAATTTGAAATAATGGAAGAAATTTCAGAGAGACTGGAGATTAAAATGGAAGAGAATTCAAGGGAACTGAAGGAAACCAGAGACAGAATTGATAAAATAGAAAACAGACTTGAGAAGAAAATGGAAGAATGTATAATTACAATAAATGACATACAACAAGAATAGATGTAACAGAAAAAAAAACTGGAAAAACAAATAGAAACAAATTCTCAGATACACCAGAAGGGATTAGAAGTGACTGAAGTCAATATAAGAAAAGATTTTAATGAGCAATTAGCAAAGAACAAAAACGAAATTTATATCAATGCAGAAATTCAAAATGAGAAGATAGAGAAACAAAATGAAGAATTAGAAAGGGTAATTAACAAGGGAAAATCTATCACACTAGAAATTAAAATATTGGGGATAGTAAATGGAATTTCAAGGGAAAAATTAAAATACAGCATCCAGTACTATTCGTTAAATATTTGGAGCATAAGGAAAAATAATTCCCAACATTGCTAACATTTAAGGAATTTGTAAGAAATGTGTTATCAGATGAAGCATAATTGTGGTTTAAAAATATAGAAATGGATATCGAGAATTCCACAGAATTCGAATCGAAATTTTTGAATTATTTTTGGGGAACATCCCAACAAGAAGTCATAAAAAATGAATTATTCAGTGGAAAATTCAATCCTATCTTCATATCATAAATATGCTATACAAATTTATAGTGTTGCACAATATTTGAATTCAGATTTCACAGAAGAATATATAGTGAGTTTGATTATACAACATTTTGATAAAGATTTAGAAGATGTATTGTTATTATTACTCAATTTTTATTCCACATGAAACAGTTCAAAAGCTCATTTTCTTCGTAACTCATGTTATCCATGATTTTAGCAGGATATGGTGAAGAGTTTGTGGGATAAGTTTTTTAAAATTTTTTTTTTCTTCTAGTCATTGTGTTGTTGTCTTAAAACTAACTACAAAGTTTCAATTCCATCGGAAAGGTATTTTTCGCATCATCGAGGAAACAAAAATGTAGGTGGCTATATTTATGAAACCTTTCGGTGGATTCCGCCTATAAACGAACTTAACCGGCGCATTCAGACCTTGAGCGTACCTTCAATATCAAAATTCTCGACCTTTTCTTTGAAAATTCATCGTGTTTAGGAACAGACAGAATTGAATTATTCATCAGTTAGTCCAACCGTATCGAAATTACGGACATTTGGACAAAATGATAACGCTCTTGTTCATATGAATAAGCGCGCAAAAATACTATGTACCTACTACTTATTTACTTGAAAAAATTGAGTTATCTATAATCATTTCAATTTGACATGTGGTGACAATGTAGCGAGACTTTCCAACCAAAGATTATAAAACGAACCAGAGATTCTGTAAACCAAACCCGCTGTCAGAGTCACAAATTATGTCATTTTATTTCATAACGTTCAATAGATGAAATATATCAAATTTATCAACGCCAGATCAGAAAACCTCAATTTTAATTCCACATGAAACAGTTAAAAAGCTTATTTTCTTCGTAACTCATTTTATCCATAATTTAAACAGGATATCGTGAGGAGTTTATGAGATATTAAAGTTTTTTATAATATTTTTTTTATTTTTCTAGTCATAAGATAAGATAAGAATTTCAAAGGAAGCTTTGTGTCGTTGTCTTACAACTAATAACAAAGTTTCAATTCCATCGGAAAGGTATTTTTTCGTTTTATCGAAGAAAGAAAAATGTAGGTGGCTATATCAATGAAACCTTTCGGTGTATTCCACCTATTAACGAACTTAACCGTCGCATTCAGATCTCGAGCGTTCCTTTGATATCAAAATTCTAGACCTTTTCTTCGAAAATGTATCGTGTTTAGGAACAGACAATTGAATTCTTCATCAGCGAGTCCTACCTAATCGAAATAACGGGCATTTGGTCAAAACGGTAACGCTCTTTTTCATAGAAATAAAGGCGCTATGTACTACTGAATATCCAAGAAAATTATCTTGAAATTACCTACATCAATCAAAATCTTCCAAAAGTTTGTGAATATGTTTCTTTGTAAGTATCCAAGTTTTCTCACACTGGTTTACTGCAGACTGTTCAATATAACTATTTCTTTCTAGTGATGTGGAACTTTATCATGGAATCACATATATTATCTTTTTTTATATTCTTTTTTTTTGTTTATTTATATCCTTGAGATTTGTTTGCGACAAAGTTGCCAAACATCGTGTTTCACAGACGACTTCGAAAATTAATAAAAGTACTGTGAGTAATCACAATTATTATTGCGATGTTCGCATATGGTTGCATGCTTGATCTGCAGGGTTAGTGAGGAAATTCTCTCGGATCTACACAGGTTTTCGTTTTAGAGCCTGAAGTCCCCCACTTCAAATTCATCATGGCTATAACTGATGAGAATCAAGAAAACCGAAATCGGTCTGCTGTTATGTATGATGAATTCGATGTCCCCTGGGGTTTACTTGGATGGACTTCTTGAACTTATCAAAGGAGACGATTTTTCCCCTAAAAATTAAGTTGAAACTAATCGTAGATAAAACTTTGTGAAAAGTCTCTTCTTCGTACTGAAGGGCTTTTGAACACTCGCTGTTACCTAGCTGGTGTTTTTCATCGTTCATACAATAAAGAACTACACTTCACAGTATATTTCGAATAACTATAACAAAACGTTAATGGGGTAGAACAAAAGGAATTCACGTCAGACTTATTAAACTACATGAATCGACTGTAATTCATTCAGGAACCAAAATATTTCTAAAGCTGAACGGTTGTTCAATTCTTCATCAAATCTTATTTTCTTGCTGGGACCTGATGGTGATTCTTGGTTTAAAATGAAACGTGTCCACGTAATCCAATAAGTCCTGTTTTTCCTTCTTGGAGTCATTGAGATTGAATGACGATTTATTTTTCAACTCCAGATGGTCCATTTGGTAGTTCTTTGTTCGACGCATTATTTTCATCATTGTTCAATTCCCTTTCAATCCCGATTTCCGATACTGGACCAGATGGTCCTTTTGGTGGTGCTTGGTTCGGAGAATTATTGCCACCAATGTTCAATTCCCTTCCAAATCCTTTCCCTGGTCTGCCTCGCCATATGTTTGGATATGCATCATAAAGGTTAGGAAGAGAAAGTGGTACTGAAGCGATAGGAACGAACCGACTCAATGGAGTTGAAGGATGATGATATTGAAACGAAGGTCTTCCAATTGAGGATGAAATTGCAGACGGTCCCGTATGTTTGCTTCTAGAGAGAACAGGGTCCGAAGTTATCAATCTAGAAGCGTTCATTGGGTTATTTTCACCTTTGTTCAATTCCTTTTCAATTCCGATTTCCCAATTTCGACCAGAAGGTTCATTTGGATTATTTCTACCAATGTCGAATTTCCTTCCAAATCCTTCTTCAGGCCAGCCAAACTTTGGATATAGAGGAATTGAAGATGAAATTGCAGATGAGTGTTTTCTGCTAGAGAAAACAGGGTCCGAAGTCATCAATCTAGAAGCGTTTTCTCCAGAATCGATTAAACATATCTGAAAAATATTGAGATTGCAAGGATGTATAATTAAAATCTGTCGTATATATAATTAAACTTCCAGATAGAAAATAACTTATCCTTGACTTACTTGAAAAAGTAGGACAGCCGAAACGGCCACAATATTGTTTTTGCCCATCGGTTGAAACATGTTACTACATCGTATCACATTATTTTATACTTGTGCACTTTTCATGTCCTATGAAATAAAGCACGCTCATTTATTTCCATAATTGCGACATTGTTCACGATCACCACAATAATTAATTATTAGATCGAAATAAACTGAGTGAAATAATTCATCTCTACAGTGAGATCAAGACTTTGGGATGTTTAACAAAGGAGAGCAAAAGATGTTATTGTTGATTGAAAATAGTATTATGTATCGATGTGAACAATCAAGATGTTTCTGATGATGCTCAAAGGCGACAGTGAAGATCTCTTCAAATCTGGATTCAAGGGAAGATGTCGGCGCACAGCAACACAGGAGTGAATATAGTTGAATACACCTAGATATATTCTCTGGTTTGGATCCCAGCAAAGAGGTACAGTTATTATTGCGATGTTCGCATATGGTTGCATGCTGGATCTGCAATCATGAATGATGAATTCGATGTCCCCTGGGGTTTACTTAGATTGACTTTTTGAACTTATCAAAGGAGACGATGTTTCTCCTGAAAAATTTCGGAACCAATGGTAGGTAAAACTTTGTTAAAAGTCTCTTCTTCGTAATGATGGAATTTTGAACACTTGCTGGTACCTAGCTCGTGTTTTCAATCGTTCACAAAAAAAAAACTACTTTTCACAGTTTATTTCAAATTACTATCATAAAACGTGAATTGGGTAGAACAAAAGAAATTGTGACGTGAGAATAATTGAACTACATGAATCGACTGTAATTTTTCATCAAATCCTATTTTCATGCTGGGACCTGATGGTAATTCTTGGTTTAAAATGAATCGTGCTGACGTAATCCAATAAGTCCTGTTTTTCCTTCTTGGAGTTATTGTGAAGTTATATATTTAGGAAAGTTCAACGAGCAGTTCAAATGATTTCTATCTGCTTTCTCTAAGAGAAAAGAGTGTTCTCTGATCAGCTTAAAGATTTGTTTGAGGTTTCCTGAGAAATCCCCTATGCCTTTGAGCTTGTGCTCTTCGATAAACTCTGGATTGAATGTTGAAAGCCCACCATTACGTATGCAACTCTTCAACTGTTCATTAAAAGTCCGCACTACGACTCTCAGTGTTAAAAGAAGCAATGAAGATTCGCGAGGCACTCCAAAATCGATGAAACATATCTGAAAAATATGGAGATTGAAAAAATCTAGGATATATAATTAAAATCTGTCGTATATATATGGGGTGTTTCATGAGTGGTTGCGAATGCGAATGCAGGTCATCCAAGCCTTTCAGAAAAGTTGCTTGTTTTGTATCTTCAGGATATTAATTTAGGAGATACAGGGTGATTTACGGATTTTGGCCTGAATCTACGATAGCCATAACTTTGGAATCTGAGATGAGATTCTGATCAGATTTCCTTGGTTAGTTCACTTCGAAAAGTCCTTCCGAATGGCTCACGAAATATCAATATTTTCAGGGCAATACTCGGAATATCGTGGTTTATCTTTCAAGCCTCAAAATCCATAATTTTTACATCACTTAGAGAAATGCCGTTTTTGGCATACAAAATTCATAATTCAATCTAAAGAATTTTCATTTTGAATGGCACACTTGTTACAAGCGAGTAGCGATCGAAAGAAATCATATTTTTATGTAATTTTCTTGAAATGCGGTCCTGATTTTAGTACTTTCGCGTTAATATTTCTTGTCTTTTGCTGAATTTTCGAACTTCAAAGCTTAAGAGCGTTATAACTTATAGAGTTAAACATTTTGGAAAAGAGGTTTCTGAGAGTCTGCTCGTTTCACAACACAATTAACTAGATAATAATATTTTAAATTTTTTTCATTAAACTAAAATTTTGAATGAAAATTGGAGTAACTTTGAATTTGACAGCTATGTTTGGAGGCAAAGAATATCGTTCCTTGAATTCAAGTAACACAAATATTCAATCTGTGAAGAGAGCGATATCTAGCGAATTTCCTGAGAATACAAGTCGATACATTTTTTTGAGCTCTCGTACTACTTACACGAGGGCTATATCATTTCGTCACGATGTCTGTATTTTTCGAATTTTGAGCCGAAAATGGTCTCAATCGACTATGTTCGACTCACTGATGACGAATCCGTCGGAAAATTCGAGTCTGTCCGTCCGGCCTTCCGTAAGCACGATAACTCTCGAACGGAACAACCTAGAGACTTGAAATGTTCAGTGTGGGTTCAGTTCCCGAATGCCTCGGTTGAGTTCGTTAATGGGCCAAATTCCACCAGGTGTTCCGTAAATATGGCCATTCAAAGTTTTGTTCCCCTGATTACTTGAAAACTACAGATTTGATCAAGATGAAATTTTGCACTCAAATGGAGAATAAGGGGTTCAAGCTACATGTGAAATTTTGTCCAGATCGCATGACCAGAACCATGGAAACCATAGATAATTGTAACTTTTGAACGGAAACGCCTAGAGACTTGAAATTTTCAGGGTAGGTGTGGATCTCGATTGTCGTGATCACTTTCATCTATGAGCAAAATTATACTAGGGGTTCCGTAAATATGGTCGTTTGAAATTTAGTTTTTTTGATAATTTCAAAAGTACAGATTCGATTGTAACGAAATTTTGTATACTAATGGAGAATGATATATTCAAGCTACATTTCTCCAGATCACATGACCAGAACCATAGAAACCATAGAAAATCATAACTTTCGAGCGGAAAGGCCTAGGGACTTGAAATTTTAGGGATAGGTGTGGATCTCGAATGTCGCGTTCACGTTTATCAATGAGCAGAATTATACCAGGGGTTCCGTAAATATGGTCGTTTGAAATTCTCGATAATTTCTCTCGATAATTTCGAAACTACGTATTCGATCGAGATGAAAGTTTGTATTTTAATCGAGAATGATATATTAAATCAATATTTTGTCCAGATCGCATGACCAGAACCATAGAAACCATAGGAAATTGTTACTTTTGAACGGAAAGGCCTGAAAAACTTCAGACCTATTTATTCAATTTCACCACACAAAATTGAAAGGGTCGTTTGAAATTTTGGTTTCTCGATAATTTCGAAACTACGAATTCGATCGAGATGAAATTTTGTATTTTAATCGAGAATGATATATTGAAACAATATTTTGTCCAGATCGCATGACCATAGAAACCATAGAAAATAGAAAATAGCCTAGGAACTTGAGATTTTCAGGGTGGGTTTCGATTGCGACCGCGGTCACGTTCATCAATGAGCAAAATTAGACTAGGGGTTCCATAAATATGGCCGTTCAAAATATTTTTTTCCTGATAGTTTCGAAACTACTGGTTGTATTGGAATGAAATTTTGCACCTAGCTGAGGAATAATGTATTCAAACTACGTGCGAAATGTCCAGATCGCATCACCAAGGCCATAGATACTGTTGAGAATTCTAGAGAATTATCGAAAAAAAATTGGTCAGCTGAAGCACTGACATGAAGTATGGAGTTTCGCCTAAGTTTCAGAATTTTTTTGACAGCTGTCTAAAATTCCTTCAATTGATTTTTAAAACTGGAAAATGCGAATCTACCTACAAGGTGGATGTACGAGCGCTCGAAAGCTCCTGACTTGACGGCAGTGCTTTTCGTAATTTTTTTTAAGCAAATGCTCTCATTGATTACATGTTTTCAGAGGGTTCACGGCGTTTACGCCAGTTTTCCCTAAATTAAATATGTAGTTTCAGAAGATTTCGAAGCTCGATTGAACATACTTTGAATAACTTGTTTACGCGCAGCCTGTTACAACACTCAGTGGGTGCCGAGGGTTTCGAATACAGAGGAGTTGAACAGAAAGTTATAAAATTCGAAATTTCAGCGAAAGATAAGAAATTTTATCACGAAAAGACTAAAATCAGGACCAGATTTCCAAAAAATTACAAAAAATATTAATTCGTTCGATCGCTACTCGCTTATAACAAGTGTGCTGTTCAGTGAGAATTGAATTCTTTAGATTGAATAATTTATTTTTTCATGGCAATAACGACATTTCCTCGAGTGATGTAAAAAAAAATAGATTTTGCGGCTTGAAAGATAAACCACGATATTCTGAGGACTGCCCTGAAAATATTGGTATTTCGCGAGCCATTCGGAAGGACTTTTTGAAGTGAACAAACCCATGAAATTTGATCGAAATCAGACCTCAGATTCCAAAGTTATGGCTATCGTAAATTCAGGCCGAAATCCATAAATCACCCTAAACTAATAGCCTTAGAATAAAAAAAAATCATTTCTGAAAGGCCTGGATGACCTGCATTCACCACTAGGCTACGGTCAACCACTCATGAAACACCCTGTATAATTAAACTTCCAAATAGAAAATAACTCATTCTTGACTCACTTGAAGAAGTAGGACAGCCGAAACGGCCACAATATAGTTTTTGCCCATCGGTTGAAACATGTTACTACATCGAATCACATCATTTTATACGTGTGCACTTTTCATGTCCTATGAAATAAAACACGCTCATTTATTTCTATAATTGCGACATTATTCACGGTCACCACAATCATCAATTATTAGATCGAAAAAAACCGAGTGACATAATTAATATCTACAGTGAGATCTAGACTTTGGGATGTTTAACAGAGGAGAAAGACATGTTAATGTTGATTAAAAATAGTATTATGTATCGATGTGAATAATCAAGATGTTTCTGATGATGCGCAAGGGCGACAGATCGCTTCAAATCTGGATTCAAGGGAAGATGTCGGTTTTGAGTTTCGGCAGCAGTGAAAATACTTGAATAAAGATAGACATAGCAAAAAGGTACAATTATTATTGCGATGTTCGCATATGGTTGCATGCTTGATCTGCAGGGAAGTGGCGTAAGTGATAAAATTTTCTCGGGTCTACATAGGTTATCGTTTTAGAGCAGGAAGTCCCCCACGTCAAATTCATCATGGCTACAACTCAAGTCTCAAGAAAACCGAAATCGTTCTGCAATTATGAATGATGAATTCGATGTACCCTGGGGTTTACTTAGATTGACTTTTTGAACTTATCGAAGGAGACGATTTTTCCCCTGAAATTTTTTGAAACCAATGGTAGGTGAAACTTTGTTAAAAGTCTCTCCTTCGGAGTTTTGAACACTCGCTGGTACCTCGCTCGTGTTTTCAATCGTTCATACAATAAAAAACTACTTTCCACAGTTTATTCAAAATTACTATAATAAAACGTAAATGGGGTAGAACAAAGGAATTGACGTGAGAATAATCGAACAACATGAATCGACTGTGATTCATTTAGAAACCAAAATATTTCTGAAGCTAAACTGTTGTTCAATTCTTCATCAAATCCTATTTTCAAGTTGGGACCTGATGGTGATTCTTGGTTTGAGATGAATCGTGTCCACGTAATCCAATAAGTCCTGTTTTTCCTTCTTGAAGTTATTGTCATTGAATGGCGATTTCTTTTTCAACTCCTGCTTCTGAACTTGGACCAGACTGAATATTTGGTTCTTGGTTCGCAGGATTATTTCCAGTAATGTTTAATTTTATTTTTATTCCGATTCCCGAAATTTGACGTGATGGTCCATTTGGTAGTTCTTGATTCGACGGGTTATTTTCATCATTGTTCAATTCTCTTTCAATTCCGGTTTCCGAATTTGGAACAGACGGGTCATTTGGTAGTTCTTGGTTTGACGGATTATTGTCATCATTGTTCAATTCCCCTTCAAATCCCATATCAGAAATTGAACCAGATGGTTGATTTGGTTGTTCTTGGTTCGGAGGATTTTTTCCACCAATGTCCCTTCCAAATCCTCCTTTTGGTCTTAATCGCCTAATCATTGGAATTCGAGGAGGAAGGCGAGGATAATGATGAAAGTGATGTACTGAACCGGGAGGATAGTACCGACGGAATGGAATCTCAGGATGATGGTGGTCAAACAAATATTTTCCAATTGAGGGTGAATATGAGGATCGTCTGCTGCTAGAGAAAACAGGGTCCGGATTTATGAATCTAGAACAATTAAAAGACGGCAAACCATCTCTAATGTTGCACATCAGCTTCAACGAGCAGTTCAAAGAACTTTTCTCTACTTTCTCTACGAGAGAAGGGTTTTCTCTGAGCAGCTCATAGAGTTCTTCGATGGTTTCTAACTGATCCAAGGGTGAGCAGGATGGTTCCCGGAAGGAAGTACACTTACCGAGTAGGCTCATATTTTTGCTTATGTCTTTGAGCTTGTTCTCTTCGCTAGTCACTGGATCGAATGTTAAAGGACCAGCATTAGGTCTGCAAGTCTTCAAATATTGATGTAATGCACCCCCTGTGGTTACTATTCTTGAAATCAATGAAAGTGGAGATTCGCGAGGGGCTCCAGAATCGATTAAACATATCTGAAAAATATTGAGAATGCAAAAATCTAGAATATATAATCAAAATCTGTCGTATATGGGGTTCCTACTTTTAAAAGGGCCAAACTTCAGGGGGAGATCATACATAAGATTTGCAACAAAAAATGTCATATAACACATGGTCGAAATGTTGACGGTTATTCTTCAATTTAACATTTCCTGATTTCACGAAATATTCCAAGTTTTTCCATAAACTCAATTATACTTCAGTTATCCTAAGAGCCTCATCAGATTTAACAACATATTTGGAAACAGCATTAAATTCTCTACAAGATAAGAATTTCTGTCTGACAAAAAAATTTTTATTGCGGGCGTGGTAAGGAGATTAATGTCACGATTCTGAAGTGAATAGAACCAGTCATATTTTTCCAATGATTTCATCGATAAAAAAATCATTGATTGTGGACATTTTTTCTTTTCAGCAAAAACTGCCCCATTTAGTGTGCTTTTGAATGACATTAACTTTTGTGCTTGCTGCTTGTCTTCTGCCCTGATATCATGGCTAACAAGATAACAACGAATAAGTCGAAATATTCCAAACCTAAATTTGCTCTATTTTGAAGCTCTTTATGATTGTTGAATATTAAAGTTATTTTCATGGAAATCATGAATTTATCTGTCGAATCGAAATAATTTGAAGGAATGAACTAAATTTGAATAATACAGATTCTATGAAAATATGTAAAGAAGGCAGACTAATAATACTAAGAACAATCGTTCGAAATGTCCACTGCCTTATTCAATACATTTTACACATCGTTTTCGCACTGAATCTACAAACCTGCGAAGTTCAAAACGTTTTCGTCGCATTTCTGCACAACAAAAGTTTATTCTTTCGATCAGATCCTATCGAGTCTGAACGCGAATTTGATATACTCTTTCTTTCAAGCTGTTCCAGACATAAAAATCCAAAGGCCTATGGTCGGGGCAACTTGGTGGCAATCTTACCGGACCGTACCTTACAATCCATTGCACTCCCAAATATTGATTTATTAAGTACCGTACATTCCGGCTATTATGAGCTGGGCAGTCATCCATTTGAAACCAGACGTTTTGTCTGTTATCCAGGGGCATTTCATCCAATATGTCCGCTAAGCTGCTTTGGATTGATGTAATGAATTCTTCAGCGTTGAGCCGATCGTGAAGTATTATTACTGGTCAAAAAAGTTCACCTCTCATGACTCCCAAAGCCGGAATTTGCGGGACTTAATTAATGAATAATTAGGGGTGCAATGCATTGGGAGGTACGGCCCGGTAAGATGGCCACCAAAGAGCCCCGACCTTACGCCTTTGGATTTTTATGCCTGGAACACCTTGAAAGAAAAAGTATATCAAATTCGCGTTCAGACTCGAGAGAATCTGTTCGAAAGAATAAATTTGTGTTGTGCAGAAATGCGTCAGAAACGTTGTGAACTTCGAAGGTTTGTAGATTCAGATGTGTAAAAGGTATTGAACAAGGAGGTGGACAATTAGAACAACTGTTATAAGTAGTGGTAGTCGTCTTTCTTCACATGCTTTCATAAAATTTGTTTCATAAAAATTTAGTTTATTCCTTCAAATTATTTCGATTCGACAGATAAAATCATAATTTCCATGAAAATAACTACAATATTCAATAATAAAGAGCTTCAAAATAGAGCAAATTTAGTTTTCGAATATTTCGACTTATTCGTTGTTATCTTGTTAGCCATGATATTAGGGCAGAAGAAAAGCAGCAAGCACAAAAGTTGATGTCATTCGAAAGCACACTAAATGAGGTAGTTTTTGCTGAAAAGAAAACATGTCCATAATTAATGATTTTTCATCGATGAAACCATTGGAAAAATATGACTGGTTTAGTTCAGCCAAATATGTGGCCAAATCTGATGTGGCTCTGAGGATGACTGGAGTATAATTGTTTTCAAGGAAAAACTTGAAATATTTCGTGAACTGTTAAATTGAAGAAAAACCGTCAACATTTCGAACATGTGTTAAATGACATTTTTTGTTGCAAATCTTATGTATGATCTTACCTTAGAGTTTACTCCTTTTGAAAGTAGACACCCTGTATATAATTGAACATACAAATACAAAATAACTTATCCTTGACTCACTTGAAAAAGTAGGACAGCCGAAACGGCCACAATGTTGTTTTCGCCCATCGGTTGAAATATGTTACTACATCGAATAACATCATTTTATACGTTTGCACTTTTCACGTCCTATGAAATAAAACACGCTCATTTATTTCTATAATTGCGACATTGTTCACGACCACCACAATCATTAATTATTAGATCGAAAAACAGTGTGACATAATTCATCTCAACACTGAGATCTAGACTTTGTGAAGTTTAACAGAGGAGAGCAAAATATGTTATTGTTGATGGAAAATAGTATCATGTATCGATGTGAACCATCAAGATGTTTCTGATGATGCTCAAGGGCGACAGTAAAGATCGCTTCCAATCTGGATTCAGGGGAAGTTGTCGGTTTGATTCTCGGCGCACAGCAACACAGAACTGAAAATATAGCTTAAATACAGCTAGACATATTTTCTGGTTCGGACCCAGCAAAAAGGTATGATCTCTGGTTTCGCTCCCAGGTAACAATCAATCAATTCTCTGGTTTAGTTCAAAGCAAATAGTTATTGCCTCTGGTTTTAGATCTCAGGGAACTGGTTGGAGCTCTGGTTTGGATCCCACACTAAAAGAAATTTTCCAGGATATACAACAAGAATTCGGTTACTTCTACAGAACCCTATACAGGGTGTTTACATAAAATTTGAATTCATTCGGTCGTTACTCGCTTGTAACAAGTGTGCCATCCAAAGTGAAAATTGAATTCTTCAGATCAAATTATGTATTTTTCCATGGCAATAACGACATTTCTCTAAGTGATGTAAAACAATGTACATTTTGAGGCTTGAAAGATAAACCCCGATATTTTGAGTACTGCCCTGAAAATATTGATATTCTGTAAGCCATTCGAAAGGACATTCTGAAATGAACAAACCCATGAAATTTGATCAAAACCGGACCTCCGATTCGAAAGTTATGGCTATCGAAAATTCTTGCCAAAATCTATAAATCACCCTGTATCTCCTGAACTAATAGCCTTAGGACACAAAACAAGCAACTTTTCTGGAAGGCCTGGATGACCTGCATTTACCACTAGAGTATGGCCAACCACCTAGGAAACACCCTGTATAAGCGACAGCAGGAATATTTGTTAATTTTACGTGAAATTTTCGGTCGTTCGATTCCTTTAGAAATAACAAGTTTTACATTAGTTGATGCAACCAAACTGCAGTTTGTAATTTCAACAGGAAAATAATACTGTGACTAAAACCGCAATATGCGTGACTATTTACAGGAATTTCTTGTTCAATAAACAAACTAGATAGTTTTATTCCAAGCTTCAAGCTTCAGTTTCTAAAAGAATTTCCAGTAATGAACACTAAACTAAAACAGGAAATACTTTACTTATAACGGAACTGTAGTATCGAATTGACAGGAATTTGCCGTTGAATTGAAGAACAGGAATTTTCTGTAGTGATGCATTATTTCCAAAGATAAAGAGTGACTTCGCAAAAAGGTGTCTGGAATGAGGAGAATTTATACTATATTATATTCATCATAGAGTATCTTCGCATTATTCTTACGAATTATAGAGACATTTGTTGAAAACGCGTAATGAGAGACTCCACAATATATATAAAGAATTCCGGATTCCGGACTAATATTGGCGAATCCGATTACATAATTACTGTCTACAAATTCTCACACCTTTTCTGACGCTTTTCAATCTTTCGCGTAGTATCTTTTGAGTTTTGTCTATTCGATGGCTCCCTCTGTTGAGCGGTACGGTAGATGTTGGGCTGTCGGTGCCTATCGCTATAGATCTAATCTTTCTTCCTTCCTCTGACTTGATCTAACATCACCCTTACCTCTGTTTTTCTGTCAAGCCCCTATTTCTCTGTTCCTTCCTACACTATGTTTAAATATTATACTAACCCTATTTCCTTTTTGAGCGCTCGTACTACTTACACGAGGGCTATATCATTTCGTCACGATGTCTGTATTTTTCGAATTTTGAGCCGAAAATGGTCTCAAACGACTATGTTCGACTCACTGATGACGAATCCGTCGGAAAATTCGAGTCTGTCCGTCCGTCCGTCCGGCCGGCCGTATACACGATAACTCTCGAACGGAATGTCCTAGAACTTTGAAATTTTCAGGGTAGGTTCGAATCTCGAATGCCGAGGTTGAGTTCGTTATTCGGCAAAATCCGCCTAAGTGTTCCGTAAATATGGCCGCTCGAAATTTTGTTTTCCTGATTACATCGAAACTACAGATTCGATCGAAATGAAATTTTGCACTCTAATGGAAAATGAGGTGTTCAAGCTACATGCAAAATTTTGTTCAGTTCGCATCACCAGAACCATAGAAACCATAGAAAATTGTAACTTTTGAACGGAAACGCCTAGGGACTTGAAATTTCCAGGATAGGTGTGGATCTCGATTGTCGTGATCACTTTCATCTATGAGCAGAATTTTACAAGGGGTTCCGTAAATATGGTCGTTTGAAATGTAGTTTTCTTGATAATTTCCAAACTACAGATTCGATCGTGACATTTCTCTAGATTGCATGACCAGAACCATAGAAACCATAGAAAATCATAACTTTCGAACGGAAAGGCCTAGGGACTTGAAATTCTCAGGATAGGTGAAGATCTGAAATGTGGCGTTCATGTTTATCAATGAGCAGAATTATACTAGGGGTTCCGTAAATACGGTCGTTTGAAATTTTGTTTTCTCGATAATTTCGAAACTACGGATTCGATCGAGATAAAATTTTGTATTTTAAACGAGAATGACATATTGAAGCAACATTTTGTCCAGATCGCATAACCAGAACCATAGAAAATCATCACTTCCGAAGGAAAAGGCATAGGAACTTGAAAATTTCAGGGTGAGTTTGGATCGCGAATTTCACGATCACGATCATCAATGAGCAAAATTAGACTAGGGGTTCCGTAAATATGGCCGTTCAATATATTCTGTTCCTGATAATTTCGAAACTACCGATTTGATTGAAATGAAATTTTGCAACTAGCTGAGGAATAATGTATTCAAACTGCTTGCGAAATTTTGTCCAGATCGCATCACCAAGACCATAGATACCATAGAAAATTTTAGCGAATTATCGAAAAAAAAATTGGTCACCTAAAGCACTGACTTGAAGTCTTGATTATCGCCTTAGTTTGAAAATTTGTTTGACAGCTGTCAAAAATTTCCTCAATTGGTTTCCAAAACTGGAAAATGCGAATCTACCTACAAGGTGCATGTACGAGCGCTCAAAAGCTCCTGCCTTCACGGCAGTGATTTTCGTAATTTTTTTTTTGTATTTCCTAGAAAAAGTTATTCAAGAGTTAGTATCAATCGTAGATCGAAAATATTCAATTTTAGGTAGGAGGCCAACAAATGCTGAAAACATGTAATATGCTAAACTCGAATTCAACATGTTGACTGAGACGAGAATATGCTAGATTCAGCATTGAAAATGCCAAATCGGCAACAGTGCGTTCGATATCATCGATATATTATGGAATCGATGGTTCATCATGTTCGTTCCTTCGTCGGAAAACGAGATTTTTTCCAAACCACTTCAACCATATAGTACAACATGGATCAAAAAACTGTTAGCTAAACAAGATTTATTCATCTGAATTTCTTTGAGAGATACGAAGCATTCCTGTTGAATTTAATGTGTCCATACTGTTAGTCATACAAATATTGTTGGGTGATACTTACAAAATCTATTAGATTTCAGGTACAGATTTTTCTCAAAACGGCCTTTTTTTGTTGTGATAACAATAGTTTTAAACGACAGGAATTCATTTAACCGGAAATTCCCGGGATTCGTTTTTTTCAGTGCAGGGAGTAGGCTAGAAAGTTCATCTAAATGAGCAAGACTCCTTTCAGCAAATTATCTTCTTTTGAGGAATCAACGGTGGATCAACATGCAATTAAATGCATACGGTACACACTCGCAATTCCAGCAACATAATTCATCTTCTGCGCGCAGGACAAAAATAACCTCACATTGTTAGCAATAATAAATTATGTTTCTTCATAATCTGCCCCCTCGTGCTTGAATGAAAACTATCTAGAATTTTGAAGAGGTATTATCATTATGTTGATAACTGTATGCATACAGTTGTACTAATTTTTGTAGGTGATTCATTCCCAACGAATGCATGAAAGATGATTATCTCTTCGAAGTTGAGTTGAGATCAAAACTGGGATATAACCATATTGCAGAGCCATATTCTTTTCAGTGGAAGAGAAGGAATGCTCATAATTTTATTTTGAATGAGGCAAGAGACTACTCATTCATGATATCGAAATACGAAGATTTCTGGAATTATATAAGATTCAAACCTAATTGTTGTAATGGTTGTATGTTTTCAGCTGAAATGAATGATTCAAATTGAAGAAATCACTAGTCAGCATTGGATTTCATCATCGACGAGAAACTGCCAAACGCACACCAATTTTTTGTGAATGTAGGGCGGTCTCAATGGAATTGTAGAAATCTGTAGTCAGGTTGATGCGAGTGTATCAATAACCATTACATGAGAGTTGCTTACGCTTTCTTTTCTACACTCCATGAATAATGAACAACTAGAAATATTTATATTAATATTTGTACTAGCAAACTCGGCCACGCGTTGCTGTGGCTAAGGTATACGTCTAGTTATATTGTAGTAAACTATTCAAACCAGTGGAATTATTATTATTAACTCTTACCCAACCGTAACCCCAACCCTATCCCTTGATTTTTTAAAAGTTATAACCCAGTTCTCAAACAGTTCCAAATTTCTTCAGTTTTGAAGACCCAGAAACTTGACAATCCTCACACATATTCGCTGTTGTCGAGTGATCAAATGTAGTGGGGACGCGATGTCCTGCCGCGTAGATAATTATCACTCTTTGTCATATATAATGAACAAATAACTTTAGGTTGGATCAAACTGCACACAGTGTGCAAAATTTGATTGAAATCGGTTCAGTGTTTTGGGAGTTCATCCCGGACAAACAACGCAACACGAAATGTTTATATATAAAGATTGAACACAATAACAGTTATTACTCATATTTCTCTAAAAAATTCTACAAAATTGTAATTGATGGTATTACCTCGGGTATTACTATGGATGTAGGAAAATTATAAACATCCCATTTATATTCATATTGAACATAATGATTGCAATTACTCTGATTTCTTGAAATTTTTAAGATTATTTATTGTGCAGTTTGAAAAATTTTTTCCAGGTTCCATAGATCTGGAAGTGGAAGGAATATTTGCTTTTATTTCTTTATGGCTAGACTCAATAGAGTTCAATATTGACGAATTAAGTTATGAAATTAAGAAAATTATAAAAGCACTGCCGAGAAGTCATGAGCTTTTGAGCGCTCGTACATCCACCTTGTAGGTAGATTCGAATTTTGCAGTTTTAGTAACCAATTGAAAGAATTTTCGACAACTGTCAAAAAAATTCTAAAACTTGGGCGAAACTCCAGACTTCATGTCAGTTCTTCAGCTGACCAATTTTTTTTCGATAATTCGTTTGAAGTTTTTACGGTATCTATGGTCTTGGTAATGCGATCTGGACAAAATATCGAACGTAGTTTGAATACATTATTCCTCAGCAAGGTGTGAAATTTCATTCCAATCCAATCAGTAGTTTCGGAATTTTTAGGAAAAAAATATTTTGAACGGACATATTTACGGAACCTACCCCGAAAATTTCAAGTTCCTAGGCCTTTCCCTTAGGAAGTTATAATTTCCTATGGTTTCTATGGTTCTGGTCATGCGTTCTGGACAAAATGTTGCTTTAATATATCATTCTCGATAAAAATACAAAATTTATCCCGATCGAAAGTTTCGAAATTTTCGAAATTATTGAGAAAACAAAATTTCAAACGACCGTATTTACGGAACCCCTAGTATAATTCTGGTCATGCGATCTGGAGAAATATAGCTTGAATATATAATTCTCCATCAGTACACAAAATTTCGTCACAATCGAATCTGTAGTTTTGAAATTATCAAGAAAACTAAATTTCAAACGACCATATTTACGGAACCCCCAGTATAATTTTGCTCATAGATGAACGTGATCACGACGTTCGAGATCCACACGCATCCTGAAAATTTCAAGTCCCTAGGTGTTTCCGTTCAAAAGTTACAATTTTCTATGGTTTCTATGGTTCTGGTGTTGCGATCTGGACAAAATTTTACATGTAGCTTGAACACCTCATTTTCCATATCATATCGGTCATATTTACGGAACCCCTGGTGGAATTTCGCCCATTAACGAACTTAACCGAGGCATTCCGGAACTGAACCCACACTGAAAATTTCAAGTCCCTAGGTTGCTCCGTTCGAGAGTTATCGTGCTTACGGACGGACGGCCGGATGGACAGACTCGAATTTTCCGACGGATTCGTCATCAGGGAGTCGAACATAGTCGATTGAGACCATTTTCAGCCGAAAAATACAGACATCGTGACGAAATGATATAGCCCTCGTGTAAGTGGCACGAGCGCTCAAAAATTATACTAGATGAACTAATAGCAAGTTAACAAAACAAATCACGTACCCCAGAGACCACCAAAGTTATTATTAACACTTGTAGACCGGTTTCGATCCATCAGATTTCGTCAGTACAGTTAGCAAAATGACAAATTCGATGTGAGAAACAGAAAACCTTCAAGACTTAAAGGCAACGTGGAACGGACAGGTTGCGTGATTTGGGAAATTTTCTCCGGTCCACGTTGCCTTATGTTTTGAAGGTTTTATGTTTCCCACATCAAATTTGTCATTTTGCTAACTGTACTGACTGATGGATCGAAACCGGCCTACAGGTGCAAATGATGAATTTGGTGGTGTCTGGGGTACATTAATTGCTTGTTGGCTTGCTTTTAGTTTATCTAGTATAATTTTCGTAATTTCATTACTGAATTTTATCATTTCAGATACACAGCCGTTATATTAGAGTTGAATATTGTATTGGAAATACTGATTTTATTCTGAAGCAAATTTTTAATGAAGCATATAAGTGTTTTTATCATACTACGAGTGTAGAAAGAGAGCATATACACGGATATCTACTCATGCTAGCTAAATGGTCACATCGTCATCGATCAATGCAGTTCGCCTCAAGAAGTTTAACTATCAGAAAACAGCTATAGAATGGTTCCGGCTTGATTGAGCCTCACTAGTACAGCGTAGCTTATCAAATTTTCACCCAAAAAGAAGTGTGGGAACGTAAAGCAACTCGGAGGTAACGCAAACGCCACCTACCAACGAAAAGCTTACGAACATTATCACCTGGAAATAAGTCTTTTGAAGACTTGCATCCCTTGGTTGAATGTGATGTGGATGTGAATATACAAAAGTGCGTGCATGGGTAAATACAATTCTTCTTATGAACTTCAGTTATATACTTCCGATCTTACAATAATCTAAAGTATATGGATTCAACCTATCTTGTTTTCGAAATTGAACCCTTGATTTCCAAGAATGTTGCCTTCTTCTCTTGTTAACTTTCACCAGTTGGCAGACGTGAAACCATCAAAGCTGTCCTTATCTTGTTCCCCTTTGCCTAAATATGAATTCTTATCGAAATTGATTTCTTCTCCACCGAATGTTTTTTTTGTTGAATGATCAGTCGTTACTTGTACATTACTGCCAGGAATCGGTGGCTGGTACGGTGATTCTTCTCCTAGGCTCCTAGTATCTTCTTCAATTGGTACATCTGGTGTTATTTGTTCATTACTGTCAGGAATTGGTGGTTGTTCTCCTATGTTACCTGGGTCGTAAAATGGTACATCTGGTGTTATTTGTACATTACTACCAGGAAGTGGTGGCTGATACGGTGCTGGGTCTTCTAGTTTACTAGGTGGTCCATTCGGGCTACCGAATAAAGACCCCAGATTGAAAAAGTTGCCGATAGATGACCCAAGTCCAGCAAAGATTCCCTTTTCACTTGGCACATCTGCCGTTATTTGGCCATCACCACCAGGAATTGGTGGTTGATTTGGTGGGGGTTCTACTATGTCACTAGGTGGTCCGGATAAATTCTTGTCGATCCTGAAATCTCCCATATCGAGTGTTTCTTTTTTAGACCGATCATACGTTGTTGTTTGTACACCACTGCCAGGAATTGGTGGTTGATAATGTGTTGGGTCCCATTCGTTACTAGGTAGTCCATTGAGGTTACCTGGGTCGTAAAATGGTACATCTGGTGTTATTTGTACATTACTACCAGGAATTGGTGGCTGATACGGTGCTGGGTCCTCTAGTTTACTAGGTGGTCTATTTGAGCTACCTAGTAAAGAACCCAGATTGAAAAAGTTGCCGATAGATGACCCAAGTCCGGCAAAGATCCCCTTTTCACTTGGCACATCTGCCGTTATTTGGCCATCACCGCCAGGAATTGGTGGTTGATTTGGTGGGGGTTTTACTATGTTACTAGGTGGCCCATTTAGGTTACTTGGGTCGTAAAATGGTACATCTGGTGTTATTTGTACATTACTACCAGGAATTGGTGGCTGATACGGTGCTGGGTCCCCTAGGTTACTAGGTGGTCCATTTGAGCTACCTAGTAAAGAACCCATATTGAAAAAGTTGCCGATAGATGACCCAAGTCCTGCGAAGATCCCTTTTTCACTTGGTACATCTGTTGTTATTTGTCCATTACCGCCAGGAGGTGATGGTTGATATGGTCGGGGATCTCCTAGGTTACTCAGTGATCCAATGCGGTTACCTGCCTGGGAAGGAGGGAAGGAATAAAGATCAGGTGGTAGCCGAGGAGGACTTGCAGATCCATAGGGATAAATGTTAGATACATCATTCATTGGTGTATTTCGAGAAAATGGAAAGCGCCCAGGGAACCGAAAGAGATTTCTAAACAGTCCAAAAGGTCGTGGATTTGGTCGATTGAGATTTCCAAATCCTCTGGGATCGAAAGGCGTTGGATAAGTGGGGTAAATATTAGGACCTAAAAGTGGTCGATTAGGATTTCCAAGTTGTTGGGGATCGAAAGGCGTTGCGGGATAATTGAGGTTGTTACTTGGATCATAGGGCGGTACACCTGGTTGATTGATATTTCCTGGTCCTCGGGGATCGAAAGGTATTGGGGAATTATTGGGGTTGTCATTTGGATAAAAAGGTGAAACACCTGGTTGATTGGGATATCCAGGTCCTCGGGGATCGAAAGGTATTGGGGAATTATTGGGGTTGCCCATTGGATCGAAAGGTGATACACCTGGTTGATTGGGAATTCCAGGTTCTCGGGGATCTAAAGGTACTGGGGGATAAGTTGGGTTGTTCGTTGGATCGAAAACTGATGTATGTAATCCAGTAGGATGTCCAGGATAACCTGATCCAAAGCCATTCGGAGTTCCAAGAAGTTGTTGAGATCCACCGGGCATGAAAGGATCGATGGGTTGAGAACCCCCAGGCGAAAGACCACCAGATGGATAAGGCCATGGAGGTGGGCCGGTAAACATCGGCGTACCCGGAGGGGGCAGCATAAGTTTTCCCATGTAGTTATTTTCATTTTCGCATGACTCGTACGGACCATTTTCTCTGAACATACACATAAATTTGAAAAAACACGTGAAGGGACTCGAGGCTAGGTTCTTCAAGAGCGATGGCTTCTCCCGGATCAGCATCATGAGCTTTTGCATTGCATGGATGTTGGGCATGGTTTTGCAGAATACATTTATGATGCCACAACTCTTCGATTGCTCCATATCTCTGCGTAAGCTTTCGAGAAGCTGGCCTTCTGGAGACGTCTCGTCGAAAGGTGGAATGGATTCGACGCGTGTCAGGCAATGAGTGTACTTCTTCAACATCGCCGGGAACCGTCGCGTTCGACTGAAGAAGTTTGAGAGGAATTGTGCCTCGATGTGGGATATCTAGAAAATCATCACCATTATCTCTATTACCATTGGCGAAGAAATACTGAATGAAATAGAAAGAAAAACACCCACAATAAGTTAATTTCAATGATTTTGAGTATTCATCCTTATCAATGAGAGATTAGTATTCAAATAGAAATATGTGTGAATTATCTGCAATTCACACATAATGCCTTTTTTTTCGCAGAGAATAGGCGAAAAAACGAATAATTAACACATATCAGCGATTTGTCTCATCAACATTGAATTCAAGAGTTAGTAGAATTTGTGCCAGCTTGCTGGACAAGCTAGTATAATTTGGTATGCAAAAAATTGATAGCCGCACATAAAATGGTTTCACACATAAATTACACAGAATTGGGACATTTGTTTCACCAGAATTGAAAGAAATGAAAGAGTTACGGAGAATTGTGCCAGCGGGTTCAGGATACAAAAATAGGTAGGCGTATGAAAAAGGGCTTCACACATAAATAACACATAAATCAGGCATTGGTTCCATAGAAATTGAGTGCTGATAAAAGAGTTATTAAAAATTGGGCCAGCTTGCCTGGCTATCAAGCAAAATTTTGGAAGAAATAATAGGTACGCGCACAAAAAACGGCTTCCACAAAAATTGAACATAATTCGGGCATTTTTTTCATCAAAATCGAGTGATAAATGTAAGAGTTATTCAGAATTGGCAAAGCTCGCCTTGAGTCCTGAGTGTGTGACCTTTCATAAGCTCAGAGCTTTTGCCAGTAAGGGAATCCGGTTCTGTTAGTCTTTGTTACTGTGTCCCTACGCCACCTGGAGCACAGCACAGTTAATTGTTTACCCAACCTTGAATGGTGAAACTGTACTACAGTTTAGAAAATTTCTTTCCCGATTTGAGGATTCGAACACTACGCTACGACCCCGTATGAAAGAGTCACTGAAAATTGTCCAAGCTGGCAAAAATGGCTACACACATAATTTACACATCATTCAAGCATTTGTTCCGTCAAAAATAACGTGATAAATAGGAGAAGCTAGCACAATTGTCAGAAAAAAAGCTGGTAGGCGAACAGAAAGAAAGGCTTCCCATATAATTTAAACATAATTCAGGCATTTGTTCCATCAAAATCGAGTGATTAATGAAAGAGTTACTAAGACTTGTGTCATCTCGTCTGGTTAGCTAGCACAATTGTCAAAAAAAAAACTGGTAGGCGCACAAAAAAAAAGGCTTCTCACATAATCTAGGCATTTGTTCCATCAAAATCGAGTGATTATGAAAGAGTTGCTAAGAATTGTGTCATCTTGTCTGGCTAGCTAGCACAATTGTCGAAAGGAAAAAATTGGTGGGCGCACAAAAAGAATGGCTTCACACATAATTTACACATAACTCAGGCATTTGTTCCATCAAAATCGAGTGATTAATGAAAGAGTTACTGAGAATTGTGTCATCTTGACTAGCTAGTTAGCACAATTATTGTCAAAAAAAATGGTAGGCGCACAAAAAGAAAGGCTTCACACATAATTTACACATAATTCAGGCATTTGTTCCATCAAAATCGAGTTATTAATGAAAGACTTGTGTCATCTTGTCTGGCTAGCTAGTACAATTGTCGAAGAGAAAAAACTTGGTAGGCTCATAAAAACAAAGGCTTCATCCATAATATACACATAATTCAGGCATTGGTTCCATCAAAATCGAACGAATTATGAAAGAGTTACTAAGAATTGTGTCATCTTGTCTGGCTAGCTAGCACAATTGTCGAAAAAAAAACTGGTAAGTGCACAAAAAAAGGCTTCCCACATATTTCACACATAACTCAGGCATTTGTTCCATCGAAATCGAGTGATTGATGAAAGGGTTGCTAAGAATTGTGTCATCTTGTCTGGCTAGCTAGCACAATTGTCAAAATAAAATTGGTAGGTGCACAAAAAAAAAGGTTTCCCACATAATTCACACAAAACTCAGGCATTTGTTCCATCAAAATCGAGTGATTGATGAAAGAGTTACTAAGACTTGAGTCATCTTGTCTGGCTAGCTGGCACAATTGTCGAAAGGAAAAAAATTGGTGAGCACACAGAAAGAAAGGCTTTACACATAATTTACACATAATTCAGGAATTTGTTTCATCAAAATCGACTGGTAAATGAAAGAGTTACTAAAAATTGTGACATCTTGTCTGGTTAGCTAGCACAATTGTCGAAAAAAACTGGTAGGCACACAAAAAAATGGCTTCCCATTTAATTCACACATAATTCAGGCATTTGTTCCATCAAAATCGAGTGATTAATGAAAGAGTTACTAAGAATTGTGTCATCTTGTCTGGCTAGCTAGCACAATTGCCGGAAAAAAAATTGGTAGGCTCACAAAAACAAAGGCTTCATACATAATTTACACATAATTCAGGCATTTATTCCATCAAAATCGAGTGATTAATGAAAGTGTTACTAATGCTTGTGTCATCTTGTCTGGTAAGCTAGCACAAT